>JARJEE010000014.1:10007500-12407500 GCA_030180105.1 Hyles lineata
TGTCTACTAATAAGGCCGCAGGTCTTTCCAAACGCATTATCGTTTCTAGACTAGTCCTGTGCTCATCAATGGGCAACTATCGACTGATACTAAAATCATATTAATATTTTCCAACCGGAACGCATCAAAGACTAACCATCAACTACTGCCTACGTGCAGCGCGTGAACATATCGATTATTTTTATCCTGAGAAACTAATATTGCGGTGAGTTTCCTGCAAGTGGTGACCACATCCGGCGAACTAGTGCTGCGGTCACGATCACTCACAATTTCCTAAGAAACGACCTTATTGTTATCCGATATCGATTTATTCCCACACGACGGACGTCGTTTGTTGTGTCAATTGTAGTAAGCGCCATCTGTTAATGGATACACACGTCAACTATCAAATTTCGTGACTTGGTAAAAGTGTCATTTTCTTATTCTCTCGAATGTGTCTTGTATCTGAAAAAGTTGTAAATTATAACCATATTTACGGAATAAATTAGTTTCGTATTATCCAAACGTAGGCGCAGCAACGAGCAAACATCTCAACATAGAAAGTCTAGCTTATAAATAAATGGCCACGACATGAAATCTCAGTAAACATAATCAGTGCATCGCAGATATTGTTGTTCATAAATTACTAAAATCACATTGGTGTCAATACTGTAAAACAGCGGTACCTCCCACCTCAACCAAGTTATTTCACGTTGACACAATTCTCATTACGACATTAGTTAAATTTTCCCATGCTGACCTTATACACTGCACCATGGATTAACATCAATTTATCATTAAATTTCACTTTCAAATACTGCATTGTTCTGTATCTCTACATAGGCTTGTCACCTCCAAGTTCCAAATACAATGTCACATGTTCACAGAGCAACGCACATCAACGTATCCTCCCTAGGCGAAATAAACAGACATTTTACACTCAACGAGCAAAACAGTAAAACGTCGGCTATAAAACTATAATAAAATATTGCTTGTGAAACACAATAGGACAATATATGTAAATAGATATAATGTAAACGTCATTAGTTACAGTGACGGACGGCCGAGTGGTTTAACATTGTGCGCTGTGGTAATGGGGTAATTGACATTATATAAATAAATATGAAAACGGCAATCATTTCCTATTCGGACAATAGATTTGCTGATCTCTTGCCATAGATGAACAGCAATCAATTGAGCTTGTCATCTTAATAAACCTAGACTTTCCTGGAGAGTCGCTTATTCATTGACTTTTCCTCTGGTATTATGAGTATTCATGGGTGATAGCGACCACTCACCACCAGATGGGCAGTATGCTCGTTTGCCTCCTATTCAAGATATCCCTCAAAGATATCCCTGCGTTGGGGACTGGTGTTCAAACCAGAACCATAAAACAGAATAGAACACAACACTGAATATTTTATAAAAGAGAGCTACAAAGTAGTAGGAAACTTTTCCTTTACATTTGTACATCTTAAAGGAAATCCACTGGAATACATATCAAGATACTTGGACATACTTCGTACCAGTTCTGATAGCAAATTTACATGGCTGATACATCACAAACTATGCATCAGACATGTATTTTTTTAAATATATGTAATAGAATTAAATTTTCTATTTACCACATTTGACGTAGTGTCATTTGCCCTATAAAATAATTATTGTAGGCCATAAAAAACTATTCAAATCGGCTTTTGTTATTTTATTAACTGAAAGTTACTCGAAAGAAACTGTGTGCTTCGGTTATAAAATGATATACGTCCGTAACATTTAAGTAGACTAAAATAATATTTTTATTATCAAATTCACTTTTGTATATTAATAAATCCGGAAACGGCCTTTTAAAGAGCTGTGATACCGGAACCAGCATCTTTGGAAGTCGTTTCTAAAGGCTCATTGATATATTTATGTTTAGAGCCACCTTCATGAAATGTAATTAGCATTGACTATAAACATAGTTTGAACTACATTCCTTGCATAATAATCTGCGGGTTCCGATTAACAGATGTCGCTACTATCACACCTGGTGTAGTTACATCATGGCGGTCAATGGATATTCGATTCAATTAATGCGAAATATATCTAAACTTATTTACATACTTTGATGTATTATATAAGGCTTATAAATATATTTAAATATTAATAGCCAGTATTAATAAGTCCCCGCCATTTCTCGTAATACAGACGAGATTTGTAGGAGTCGTGCATAATTAATTAGCGGTAAGATATCCGAGCCATCTGATAGGTTTCCTATTTGCATAACAACTGGTATTTCACAACACGGACTGTAGATTACTCGGTTATCGCTGTCCCTATCCGGTGTTAAATCTCACAGTAAATAGCTACACAAAGTCACGAAAGTTGCAACACGCACTCGTTTATTATTATTATTCAGTGTCAATAAATCACTGCACTAATAGAATTCACAAATACACAGCCGGACCACCGCCGGACATCTGACGTCGCATCCCATACGCCAGGTAAATTTGCAATTGGCCGAACACTACGAAATACGAGCGGAAAAAAAGTCGAGCAATTCTGAACCTTAGCTAATGGGACAAAAACTTAAAACTATCCACACAATGGTACGCGCGGGCAATTTGCACTCTATTGTTGCTACTAAAGGGTGTAAATTGATTGGTTGGAAATCGGAATGGTCGGCTAATGTGGATGTCTTGCCGGTGCGTTACAAAGACGCGATCGAAAAAACTATTTGAAAGGCAAAATTGGGGAAACGCAAAAAACATTGGTGATGATCGGACGGTTGGTTGTTTTTAAACGCGTCGGCGATTAATATTAAACACATCTGCGGAGTTCTTGGATGTTATTGCCCGAAAGTCGAGCCAACTGCGAGTTTCAGTTTTCACTGTTGACAATTTATGATTATATTCACTAAATAAACATATCAAATCATAAATATGTGATGTTACGAATGAATGATAAGATGGCAAGTAAAATATTGATGTTTCAACTAACAAAGACATCTGAAAGATCGATTTTTAATTTATTTTATTGTCGTTAGTACAATCATTTCTTTTCGGACCAAGAAGAGTATTTCATGAGGTGTTTCTAGTTTTTCCACATCAGACAAGTAGTTATTTAGCCACGCCAAAAATTCTATAGGGTTTGCCATTACCCTTAATTAATAGACACATTCACGAATTGCGTATACCTAATATATTGAAATTCTTTATAAGAATCCTTTCAACAACGATTAGTATTTACTCGACATAAATTTTTTACTAGTTAATGCACCTGTAGTTACTGTAATGCAATCTAGATAGGCTATCACTGAGAACAGAAAATTATCCCATACTTATTCACAATCTTGCACACATTATACAAATCATGCCACAAAATCCGCATCGTCATCTCAAGATCTAAAACTCTTCCATGTATTAACTGACGATATAAACTAATATTATAAAAAATAACTATTAGTGTGGATTATTTCTTCATGCCGCTCGTTGACTCCGAGCATGCAAAAAACCACAAGGCGCCGCGGCGGAGACAAAAATAAAAATGAACTTCACACCTAACACTACGTGAACTCTGTGCCGTCTGCGTTTCAGATTTTAAGACTTCTTGCTTAAGATACGTTTTGACTATGACACATACCTACACAGTACACTAACGGCTCAATCGAAAAATTAGATTGAAGTCAATCTGGATTGTTTTCTACTTTTCGATTGGTCTCTTAGCATGTTGCCATAGTTTTTTCACTACTGAGATTGATTATTGGCAATATAGTATCAGAAAAAAGATTGAGCTGTCAATCTCAAACGCCAAATTTTGGATTGGGATTGTTTATTGGCAGCGGCTGTTAGTGTATACATCGAAGTATCTCTGTATGAACCCAATTCAAAATGTATTGTGACACGATAATGAGTGTCGCATCAGACGCTGTGTGAACACGTTGTCTCAAAGTGTACTAGTGTAAACAGAACAGACGTTCATGTCGGACATTTCGGGTGTTTTTCTAATAATGCCACGACTGTACTACGATGCATCTGATAGTTAGATATAGTCCAAATAAAGGATTCACCGGGAGACGTTTGTGCGTATGGCGTTCATCGACAGTTATGCCACTATAGGCATATATAGAGACTTTGGTCTCATAACACTTAGATCTGCGACAAATATTTTTGGATCACCCAAAGATTTATTAGGTGAGATATAGTTAGCTTAACCAATTGCACAACGTAAGCTGAAACTGAAAGTCACACGACCTTATTCATAGACAGTTATAAAACCTTTTAGTTATCGAATGTTTTGTCTTATTCGCTCAACTTGAATTCAAAAGCCGTTCGAAAGGGACAATACATTCAATAATTAAAATACGTTTTAAAACTATGAATAGGAACATAAATGAGCGATAATTTCCAAAAACTAAATTACTTTCTTCACTCCGATTTATCTAATCAGGCTACACTAACATTTGCAAACATAATTGAATCCGGCAAGCCTTTACGTTCCCATAAGAAATATTCAAGAGGCATAAAACACGCGTTGTCTCAGGAACAACACATCCGCTTTACAAGCATTATGGCACGTATCGATAAACACTTTCCACTCACAAAACCACTATTACTGGGGATAAACGACGGGACCCTAGCCCGAAACTGCTGCCATTCAACATAGGCCATTGATATGATATACCAGAGCGGACAGTGCGAGCACAATGTTACAAAAAAATATTTGAAAAACGGAAGTCCTGTGCCAGCCTGTATACATACATCCTACTGCAGGGCAAGGGCCTCCTCAACAATTTAAAACACATAAAACTCATTTTCGAAAACCTATTTAATTAGACCCTACTGAACATACTTCGTACACTTTCATTTTCCTTTTTCACATTATGGCATCTGATTTTTGCCGTATATAATTTTTATAACTGCCATTTTATATTTATTAATTCACCCAAGGACCAAAATGTGCCTATAGGATTGGTTTCTACAGTGCCACAAGAATAGAAAACATACAAATGACAATTACAATACCGAAATACAAAAATAGCACCGTACCGCAATTTCTACACATATCTTTGCCACTCCTAGACAGTTACATTATCTTTCATCTCTCTCTAATGATTTCCCGCGTACCTAATACGAGCGCACAGATTTTACTCGCGTCGTCCGCTCTTCTTTATTTCATCAACGTAGCGGCCCTTTTTGGGATACTTTCGGCGCGGTGGCCTGTAATTTTATTTTGATGAATTATCCGAACCGACGCCGGGCAGCGGGCACTAATCATTGGACTCTTGTACGAAAAACCATGTTCTACATAAACAATTTGTATAACGATGCAGATTTGCTTGTGTGGAATTTTGATAAAATATATTTACTATCATATAAAAATTGCGAAAGTTAATCTGTTCGTTTGAGTATTAGTATGTAAGGGAACAACTGACAGACGCGATTTTCGCATAGAAATAATTTATGACCGGGAAATTCATTAACCCATATCTTAATGCACAAAAACGCACGATACCCGATATCAATCTAGACAGTAATTCTACGGCAAACTGCGTGTAAAATCTACAAAATTACATACAGTACCAATATGTGGTTACAAAACAAAATATGCCTTACATTAATTTCCCACTTTTTACGTATAAAATACGCACTCAATGTAAACCGGCGATGTAACACGCTCTTGCGTCATCATCCATCAAACTCCATCAAGTGTATCGATTATTCACGAGAAATTGGCCGCGATAATAATCTCCATATTTGCTGTAAATTATTATCATGCACGAACTTTCATCAATCTATCAGGAACTGTGTTAATTGTGTTGCAATTAAATAGTAGTTTCGTTTAGATTTTTAATAAATACACTCGACAATCACATACATAGTTCTGACCCCAGACCAAGATCAATTAAGTCTTGTGTCGTGGGTATCAAGAACTACGAGAGACTTCTCGGTCGCACAAACAGCCAGACTCGACACAAATACTTGTGGGCCTCACAAACATTTGGCTCGGTGCGGGGATCGAACCCGTGGCCTCTCGTTTCACAGCCGGCGTCTAACTGACTGCGTCACGGAAGCTGTCAATTATTGATGCTTTGTAAAGGAGGCTAAAAAAGTATTGTAATTTACGTTTCTCCAGAGTCTCTACCTACCCTTATGGCTTATAGGTATGATTTTATCAAATTTTATCAAACTAATTCATTGACATCTATACACAGCTTTTGAACATGTGTATAAAAAAGGGGAAACAAACTTTCTACAGTCCCATACAAAAACCCTTCCAAAACATTTCAATCCAAAGAAACTATTACTCAGAACATTAATCACTTGTAATTCTTCCCAATGCCCGCACAGACATGGAAAAGTTAGCGCTAATAAAATATGAATCTGCCGCACGTCGGGTTCGACGGCCGAACGGTCTACAACGACCTTGGCGTGGTGGCCAGCCGATACGTTGCCCCGTGCCCACGTAACGTACGTATGTCGTATACATTTTACACCTATATATCCTCGAAATGAAAGGTGATAACAATGCTACCTATGGATCGCTGTGACCAATTCTATCAGATCAGATAGAGGATGAACCTATCAAAATACCGGGCGAAATTTTCAGTACCAGATAACTTGCCCGAATTAAACCTAAGACCTTGCAGTACAGGTTGCACGTATTGGCAAATCAATGACGCAAGATGTCCATATTACAACAATAAGAATATTTTTAACCAATCACCAAAAACTGGTGGACAGTCTTATTACTGTTGAATGAGAATCTAATTGAAATATGAAAAAAGCTTTTCTCACATAACAGATTTTTTGTGCCGAATGTGATGCGATTCGTTAGCGCGGTTAGTAAACTATCGCCCATGAATGTGAGTAGAAACCTAACACTCTACAGCCCTTTATGCAACCCATAAGCCATCAAACTAATGACATATGATATTAATAAATTAATATAATTATAACATATCCACATCACGAATGAGCGAAAGAAACCCCAAGTACATGCACTCAAGCCACTCAATCGAAAGACGTTGCGAAATAACCGCAGCACATATCCCCCATGCATAATTCACGTCACGATCTACGTACGTACACTGCGTTCAGTCTAATTAACAGATCAAAAACGTAGAAAAAAACGGGACGAGTTAGAGTGTGACTGGAGCACCGCGGGTTCCGTACAAGCTTGTATGTAAAACATAAATTATAAATACTAGGGAGTCACTTTGTCGATTTTCACATGAATGTAATTGAAAATTATTATTCATATATCGAAATGTTAATAATCGCAATAATAAGTAATAATATATAATACCACGACGTGTTCCTTAGATTTGACAGTTTGGTCATTGGGTTTGACAGACATACCATGAGATGGATATTTCTCGGTGGATACCTAGGCTATTTGGATTGTGCTGCACTTACCATCAGGAACATGGTAGTCCCTTTCTAGTATATAAAGACAAACAACGAAGTGATCCTCTGACAGCTAACTGTTAGAAGCGGCCTGCATATAGCCACTTCGTGCAACCTTTATTGCGTTCTCTATCCACTTTATGGGTAGACAACCGACTCTGTGCTTGCCATTACATGGCCTCCACTACGAATATTTTTTGGAGCAGGGCTATAAAAAATACACCTAACAGTCACATACATACTGCTGAACTCACATTAAGAACAATTAATTCTTCTGACGTGGGTATTAGAAGTAACGAAAGATTTTTCGGTCTCACAAACACCCAGACCCGAGTCAAATATTTGTGGGTCTTGCAAACATTTGTCACCGTTCGGGGATCAAACCCGCACCGTCTCATTTCACAGCTGTCTAACCAACTGCGCCACGGAGGCTGTTGCTCAGCAATGACATTTCTTTGACCAAAAAAACTAATTATATCTATTTTTTTATGAAACCTAATCTATTTGCACGGAACCCCAAATAAATCTTAAAAAGGGGGAATTAAAATGATATAATGGTGTACAGTATCGCACTCAAGTGTGGCAATGTTAAGGAGTATCTCATTAGACGGCCGACTGAGGCGTGCTGTGGTAGGGGTCTGGACAGATCCTGTGTAAAATGCCTTATTAGTACCAACTTGCGATAGGGTAAGGGTGAAACGTGCTGTGGAAAAAATTAAAATGCTTATTTTGTTTCTTTCACGGAAACTTGACGCCACTTGTGTCTGCAAGCTCTTTGTGAATGACAAAACAAGAGTTGCAGATTTTAAATTAATTGATGCATTTGTTTGCGAAAACGGGTATTGTTTGCGAGTTATTAAATGTTAAATTTATTATTGTGTTTGAATAATCTTTTATGTAATTTAGCAAATAAGATTAAACAAGTTTAAACCAAGCAGAACACATTTCTAATTATTTGAGATTTTGCAATTGCACTTCTTCTTTGGTTTTGCATTTTACAGTTATATTAATGATCCTCTATTACAAATAATTATGTGCTAGCAAATTATTTTTATCAACAACTCGACAACTTTCAAAAGAAACGAAGACATATAGAATTATGAATTTTACACCAATATTCCAAACTTTACAACATCAAATAGCTCCAATATCATAAAGCGTTACTCACACCAGAACCCGGACGGAGGTAAACAAACATTAAAGGCGCTTCCAGTAAGAAGCGAAACTAAATTACCGGCTTTACATTTGACTCGTACGTTACGTAAGCGAACTCACTTTTGTACTGGAAGTGCTGTGAACCCCACCATAGGACCAACTTACAAACATGGGCTCATAATCTTGGTTTTTTTTTTTATTGCAAGTAATGCCATTCACCTTATGGTAAGCGATACGACCACTCATGTTCAGTAGTAATACCAAACAGCAACATGAATTACAGAGTAATGCTTGGCTTTCCACTTCGCTCGTAATTGAGATATAAGCTGTTAAGTCATTGTGGCTTGTTCCCGTTTGGGCCGAGTCCCTGGACAGGCGCTGTGTTTTCCTCCTGCGTCCAGCGCAGCGAGCGGTGGCGCAGCGAATGGTCAGGGGCTATCGCACCATTTCCCATGAGGCGGCCTGCGTACTGGCTGGTTTCCTTCCCTGGGACATTGACGCCAGAGCCCTCTCGTCAGCCTACCACTGGCGGGAGGAGGCGTCCCGTCGTGGGGAGCTACCAGCCTTTAGAGAAGTCGAGGCCGTTCGGGCCTCCTTCCGCACGGCTGCAGTGGAGGAGTGGCGCACCAGGCTGAACAATCCCAGTGCTGGTGTTTGGACCATCGCGGCAGTGCGTCCTGTCCTAGACCAGTGGCTGGGCAGGCGCCACGGCGAGATGACGTTCCGCCTGACACAGGTTTTGTCGGGGCATGGCTGTTTCGGCAGATACCTGTGGCGGGTGGCAAGAAGGGAAGAGTCCGCCGTGTGTCACCATTGTGACAACTGCCCGGAAGACACAGCCCAGCACACTCTCTCGGAGTGTTCAGCTTGGGAAGAGGAGCGCGCAGCTCTCCGAGCAGCCATCGGAGAGGACCTCTCACTCTCAGCCGTGATTCCTTCCATGGTTGAGAGTAGGAGGTCATGGCAGGCCATGCTTACCTTCTGTGAGATCATCATCTCACAGAAGGAGAGCGCGGGGCGGGATCGTGAGCGGAACGATCCCACCCGCCGCCGCCAGCCGAGAAGGAGGCGCCGGGTGAATGACAATGGCTGACCCGGCACCCCGCCCAGTGGTCAAGGGGCGCCAGAATTCCACCACGGTATCCCCTGCCTGTCGTAAGAGGCGACTAAAAGGGGTCATCGGGGTCGCTAAGCACACAGCGGGGGCTGTGTGCTCACGTCGGGAGTGACTCCGAGATGGGCGGCAGAACGTGTGGCCTCGTGTCTGTCGCGGACGCCCATCTCACCATGGGCGTCCGAAGTAGGGAAAGAGGGGGCATCTGCGCCCTCCCAACATGTGAGGAGCCATATTTGGCAGTGCGCCGGGTGACACGGCGAGTTAAATGGGCGCCATTCGCCTGTCCACATCGCCTGTCACCCATAACGCGCGTGATGGCCACCGAGAGGTTTTAGTCGGTATGCCGGCAAAAGATCTTTTTAGATCTCGGTAGGGACCCAGCCTGATAACAGGCTGGAAGGCCGGAGACCCCGACACGCCCCTTCCGATCTCCCCCGAGTGTCGGAAGGAAGGCTAAAGGAGCTTTACTCTCGTTAAAAAAAAAAAATTGTGGCTTGTTACTCTGGCTACAAGATATTACTCAAAAACCCTGTTCGCCTTCCCCAAATTTTTCCTACTAGCTCCCATTCCGATTTGATAGGCTTGCAACACATCTATGATGGGATCATAGATGTCCATGGGCGGCAGTGATCACTTACCATAAGGTGACCTGTTTGCTCGTTTGCCTGACCTACTGTATAAAAAATACTAGTGTCGGCTGATGTATGCTATTTTAGCAGTCATTTAACATAGGCTTGACCTTGAGAAGGTAAGCGTACATGCTAATTGGTAAGCGGGACCTTCAGAGGTTATAGCGAGAGATAGCCATGCGTCATGCGCCTCCGAATTTCAGTAATTTGGCATTGAATGATTCATCACCACTATTTATTATATTCTGTATCTGTATCAGCCCATATACGTCCCACTGCAGGGCACGGGCCTACTCAACAATCGAGAGTACGATTGAGAGTGGTTAGGCCATATAGTCCACCACGCTGGCCTAGTGCGGATTGGCGGACTTACATACCATAGAAATTCTTATAAATCGCTATAGTATGCAGGTTTCCTCACGATGTTTTCCTTCACCGTTTTTACTATATTACCTCTTTTTTATTAGATCTCCGTGATTGGGTTTTTATAGGCGCAGCGTAAACCAATGTACTTGATTCACCACCAATACAGTTCAGACCACGTAGAGTATGAGATATGGTTATCCTGGTGGTTCCAAGAACACCTATCTTTACTGAAATTCTCATAGTCAAGGCATGTCTGTATCCTACAGATGTATATTAGTATATTATTACTATAATCGCTGTGGAAGAGGCAAGACGCGGCAACTGCACTTGCACGCTCAACGAAGCGTCTGCGTTCACGACGAACTTTACTAATTTCATAGCAGACGTAATTACTAGTCCACTGGGGTCCTTGGTGGATTAGTGTTAGTATAGTATATGTTTCATGTATTTTTTTCAAAATATTGTATTACAAAAAATAAATAATATAAAAATAAATCCTTCCTTCTAGCTGGCGTCATCCGGGCCGATGCCAAGGTGTACCTTCCAGCTATTTCTCCTTCATTTTAAAACAATACATGTAAAGTTAATCGAGTAAAATATTTAAAAACAAATTTTGTCAGGATCCCGAAGTTCATTTTAAATTGGTTAACGAACTTAAAAAGTGTAAAATCCAATGCCCTAGTATTCTTAACACACTAATAAATAGTAATATTTGATGGGAATTGTATAATTTCCAAGGCGCAATCCGAATAAATAAATCAAAGCCGATACCTAATAAAATAATTGTCTTTCTAACCCCATCGAAAAGGTATACACATACACCAGACATCTAATCCATATATCTCAATAAAAACACATTGCATTAAACGAAACACACTCAACTGACACACGTTGAAAAATGTTTCCACATCCAATACGTATATTGTCCCGTTTGAAAACGTGTCCGGCGGCGTGATAGCAGTAATGAAGTGCAAATAAATGCGGTCGAGAGTAAAACGTTACGTGAGAAAGTCGACGCGGACTATATTAGATCGGCTAGTGCGGACGGCGAATGGATGCGATGAGCTATAATAGAACAGACAGTGTAAACAAAATCTGTGCGCTTATTGGACGCGGGATGGTAACGGAACGAGAGGGAAGATAGTATACCTGCGTAGGAGTGATAAAGACAGGAATAGATATCCTCAACACTTATTTGTTTATTGCTTATAATGTCACAAAGACGTTTCGACTATAGTAAATGTATAATAGTTTTCATCATATACACAACAAGCATTTATACTCCTAATGTAATAGTATAAACATGTCCAATATAATAAAATTTAAGGAGAGAAAAACTTTTCCTAATATTTTAACGCATTCTGACCAAAAGATCGTATACAATGGTAACGACAAAACTTCTAAATTTCATGAATGGCAGGAATTTTTATTCTAAATTGAATATCATCAATATGTCATACACATACCAAATATATATTTTTCATTTTGCTACTGGTACCGCAGATCTCTGCTACAAATAATTTATACGCGGTGTCGGCTCTATCATAATATCTCAGTGACTGTGACGCGGTGTTTGCACGAGGCACTCCATATACGTATATGCTAATATAATTGTGTTTGCTTTTGACCGCGACTCGGTAGACGCTACACTCCTCTTTGCTGCCGTTTGAGACCGTTTCATTTTCTTAGTATAATCCGTCTAAGATTATTATTTTTATAGAATTTGGTTGGTATATGAAATGTGTTACGCTTATCCAATAGGGTAAAATGGTATTTTTTTGCAGTTTGCATAATTTGTCTCGACTTTAGCTTGAACCTCAATTAGTGTTACTTTGATAATCAGAAGATTATATAAATAAACGCAAAAGTATATACTTAAAATACATGCGATGTATATGGAGACGATAGGCTAAAGATCGAGCTCAGTGGCGTGTCATAGGAGAGGCCTATGTCCAGCCGTGGACGCGGATGGGCTATATGAACATATCCCTTAATAAAACTGACAGTAGCAACAATTCTTTTGATACTTATTGTGTAACATCAGAAATTAATTCAGATATAATAATTATTCAACACGTAAATTGCGCGCATTAGAAGCTATTAACGTGATTATCATATGGAAATGTTCAGTCGAATACATTTCTCATTACAAATCATTCATTTTCTTACAGTACATTATCATCACACTACAAATTAAACAATCAAATTACAAAAAAAAAATATAGGAAAACTCCAAATTTTACAACACTGGGAGAATCTTAGGATGTATTGTCGTTTCTTGAAGATAGAGGGGAAGAAGAACGAATTGTTATGTATTTGATAATGTCAATAACCACTCGAATAATGGAATTCATCCCAAGGGGAACTTTCCGCTTTCCGGGACAAAACTATTATATCCTTTGCGTCGCAACAAAACGTTTGCCAATTTTTTGTTGAACTCATTCGATCGAGTGCCTCGGTGGCGTAGTTGGACTACAGTACGGTTACAAAGCTTAGGTATTGGGTTCGATTCCCGGGTCGGGGAAAGTAATATTGAATTTTTCTATTCATTATCAGCCCAGATTCATGAATTTGTGGCGAAAGCCGAAATGTGGGTGTCTTGGCACCTCTACCCCTTCTGGGAAAAAAGGCATGAGTTTATTTGTGTATGTACATATGCCATTCCATCGATTTCAAACATAGGCCATACATACTTAAAATATTTTATACTTTTTCTAAGAAAACATGTGTGAATTGAGTGATGATTGTAGTCCGATAGAAAATCACATGAAACTTTAATACGTCAGTTTTGGTGTGTTCTGTTAACTTTCTAACCGATTAGTAGTCGAGCCAAATTTATAGTCTTCCAAGCCAACCAAGTATAGCACGGTGGACTAAAGTCCGAGTTCCCTCTTCAGCTTTCGCTTCCGCACCATCGATTCGATAGTCGATAGTCAATACGGATCCACGGATTGTATCAGCATAACGCGTGTTCGAGTGTGGTAGCCGGTCGAACCGACTCGACTCGTTGGCGACGTTCCTGGGCTCTCAATTATCGCAATCGATGATACGATAGTCACGCAAATCGATTATACGATAATCAATAGTTTCTAAGAGTGCATGCGTAGTGTCAGCATGTTCGGGGGATAGCCGGCCGAACTACCTCGACTGGTTAGCAACGTTCTTCAGCTCTCGATAATCGTCATCGATTGTACGATAGTGACGCAAATCGATTATACGATAATCAATAGTCTATAAGAGTGCATGCGTAGTGTCAGCCTGTTCGAGTGATAGCCGGTCGGACCAATCCAACTGGTTGGCGACCTTGTCCAGCTTTCGATTCCTCACTATCGATTAATATTGTAATATACATTTTGCTACCATTCCGCTTTTACGATGTTTGTGGGACTTTCGCTCGCTCTGCTCAGCTGATAGTGACAACATATTATTATTATTCACACTCGCATGTCACAACATTAACATGTTTTATATTTTGTGTATTCTTTATGACATTGGAGGCAAATTACTTGGTAGAGTTTGCCAGATTGTAAATGTTCACTACATAATTGCAATGAAACCTACATGTGTTATAAAATAAAAAAACTAAAAAACACGCTTTATATAGAAAACCCAACTAAAAAATAGAAAATAAATTTTAAAAAATTTGAATTAAGAATATTGTATATAAGAAAAAAATATTTTTTATTGTAAAAAAAGCGTGTACCGGAAATAAAGATGCATAAATTGCACCAATACAACAATTAAATGTTGCATCTAAACCAATTACAAGAGCACTCATAATATAATACACGTGCGAAAACTTATTCAAAATTTCGCGAAACAACTAAATCATATAGAATGATGTATTCTCACAATCGGTACGGCACGATTTTCCCGTATAAAAATCGCTAAATGTCTATATTTACATAACAAGTTTGCAGTCATCGTATAATGATCATTGCAAAAAAAAATATATAAAACAAGTACAAAACACACATATTTTAAAACATGTTAATTACCGGTCGTACTAACGTGATTCCACAACATAAACTTTTAATGTTTCGACAGATATCTCTTGAATTTTCAAATGGCAAAGGCCACAATCACACGCATGTTTCGTTGCTTCCACTGTTTATTCCTTTTCTTTATTTTTTTTTTATTGAAATGAAAAGCAAGAAGAGCATGCCTTTCATCTGATGGTAAGCGATACGACCACTCATGAACGGTATCAAAACCAAACAATTCCTTGAATTACAAAATAATGTAATACAAAACGCATCCTGCACGCCCTCGCCATCCTGAGACATAAGATGTTGAGTCTCAATATGTCCAGTAATTGCTCTGGCTGCAATGTCCTTCAAACCGAAACACAAGAGTACATTTACACTTCTGTTTGTCGGGAGAAATAGGCATTACGGTGGCACTTACCCTGGCGGCCTCTCACATATGAGAGACCTACCACCAGTCAGTGGTCCGATGATAACGGCAAAGAACAAGTTGCAAGCTTGTTCTGTGATGTCATTACATCTGTACAACGTGTAACTATTTATTTATTGGCAATACGTCTAATTCGTTATTAGACATGTAATTTAATAAAATTTATCTATAAATTAAACATTAAATCACCCTAAAAAAAAAAACATTTACATCCACATAAATCAATTATCGCAAAGTTCACCAACCCGGACTGGCCCAGCGTTGAGAAGGGTTAGATCATAGAGTTAATATCCATATAGGGCCTAACCCCTCTCAATCGTACACTACATAGATTGTAGAGGCCCGTGCCCGGGACGTAGATACAGAAAAAAAAACTACCAATACAATACACCTAAAAATTACCAAATAAAATAAAAAAGGCTCCCAAATTCCAGTACAGACGATATTTCAAACTAATAGTAAAGCGGTACTCGTACTCGCTAACTGCCGAGCAAGTGTTATAAATCAAAAGTACTTAATTGACATACCCTCTCGAGTAATTAACGTCCCTACTCGGACTAATGCTTGGCGAACCAAACCGATGTCCGAAGTTCAATGGGGGAATATCAATGTGTTGTGTTTAGTTTATTGGTTTCGTGGAGTATGGGTAGGTATTGTTTTGGTTTTGCAAATTGTAGCTGCAATCTTTTTATCATCTCTTTAATTTATCTCTTTTTTCCTTTTCATATAATAAATCCATCAAAAGATTCTTTGTAAGAAATCACCATTTTGTTTGTTGTAGTTTCTTTTAAGGATTTTTTTCCTTTTTTGTGAGCAGTTCAAAATAAATAAATAATGAAAAATATTAGACTGATATTACGTTTATGTATTTTGTTTGCATAATGTTCGGACGGGGATCACGGGTGTAGGCCCCGTGACCACGAAAGTTGTAAAGTAATCGAAACGTCAGAAAGTTAAAAATTGAAACAATTAAACTAAATCCGCTATAAAATCGGTAAAAGTTTTATTTCATTGTGTAACATTCCCGTCAACAAAAAGAAACAATTAAGCAAACCAGATCGGACTGAATAATGCAAACAAAATACGCTGGTTACATTTCTGTTTTATTTTATATTTACGAAAAACTATTATTAACGGGTTAAACGCGGTTTTGATTTACTTTTTACATTTTTAAACTTCCCGATTTTATATTACTCTACAGCTTTCGTAGTCACGGGGCGGATCACACCATGAAATCCGTTAATAATACTTTTATTTCAATGAATAACATTCGCGTAAATCTAAGAAACCATTCTTTACGAAAAAAATAATTTGTGGATTCCAGTCACTATCAGTTGCCGATTCATTTTATTTAGCAAAACGCAGTCATAAAACCGTATTAAATGTTTATTATAATCTACATATTATGATATAAAACTGATCCTCACTCATTTGTCTATTGAAGTGGTGGCCAATATATACCTTCTCTGTTATGAAGGCCAGAACTAGTAATCAAACGTTAAATTTAACAAAAAAGAATACACATACAAAAGTCATCTCGCATCTCAATACTAAAGACATTAAACCCAGAACAAGCCTTTAAGTAGGACATACATCGTGTTGGAGCAACTAGACATCCTATATGTCCGCACCGAGACTCAAAGCTGGGCCATCAATGTTCCAGTGTTTTACGAGCCTAGAGACTCTGATTTACTACTGTTTAATATGGCAAACAATTAGTTTTGAACGTGATGTTATTTCAGTTATTGACGTTTGTGGTTTTGATGTCATGCTGGTGAGTATAATCGTAGCAGAAACATATTTATAAATATTTATAAATATGTTTAAAAGATTAAAATATATTTATTAGTAAGTGGTGGCCTGTTGGTAAGACCCGAGGCAGGTGATAACATGTACATTGTGGTCGCGGGTTCGAATCCCAGGGCACATCTCTGGCTTTTCGGATTTATTTACGTATTGATAGTCAATCACCATGCACTATAACGATAAACGAAAAAAACGTGAAGAAACCTGCATACCGTAAAAATTTGTAAGAATTTCTATTCTAAGTTCAATATTCTATGACCACCCAAATGTCTTTATACTGCGATCGAACTTGAAACGTTTGTCAAACGGGTGTAAAATTACCCGGATGTTGTGGAAATTATGGAGCTGTACTCGATAGGGTTAATTCCATCAAGTGCTTGTTACTGTGTCTGTACTGGGAAAATAATGAAAACAAAACGTAAATAAAATAAATCGATCCATGCAAACTCCACAACAATGACAATGTAATTAAAAACTTTTTAAATTATCGGCAGCGTAATTGAACAATACGAGTACCAGCAAAGCGCATCAAACTCGCAACTAATACGAATGTATCGGAATTGGAAACATTTTTACCGCGCACTCGATGCAAGCTGGGGGTTTTAATCCCATATCTGATTACGGGTTTATGCGTCAACTTTTATCGGTCTTGCAAATCTAGTTACTGTCGTGAATCATTGAGGTTTTATAACAGAGTGGTCACTGCGAACAAAATTAAGCGGAAAGTCGTCTCACCGACATAACATTATACATTTTTTTAAACTTTAGACTAAGGATATTATTATGTACACCATCCACAAATACAAATTGTAGCACAAAGTCGTTTTTAATACGCAGTTCAAATACTTTTAATTGTCATAATTCAGGCTGAACATATCATATTTTAAAGTGTAGGATAAAATACATGACATTTTATTAAAATAACAATATATACAATACGTATATATATATATATATTAACTACATAGTTAATAAGAATTATAGTATCTGTATCTGTATCAGCCCATATACCTCCCATTGCAGGGCACGGGCCTACTCTACAATCGAGAGTACGATTAAGAGTTGTTAGGCCACCACGCTGGCATAGTGCGGGTAAGAGATAATAATCGTGTTTATAAATTGGTCGAGGTTCGTAATTAGCTATAGTTATATGTAAGTAATTATTTGTATTGTTATTTGACTGTACGCATCTCTCAAATAAAATAAAAATCCAATATTTTGCGCTCTACGTATGTACCTTTCAAGAATGTGGAAAAGCAGTAAAGCGAGAAGGAAGATAGCCTGGATGCCTAGGAGCAAAAGAGATATAACGGTACATGAAGCTGTCTTTCTGTCACAAACATTTTGTTCAAACTTTCCTCTCTGTAATATAAATAGATTTATGCTGCCACTTTTATAGGTTCTGTAACTCATTTCCAGTAGCTGCCGTGAATCAACTGCATCGGCACGGAGGCACGGACACAATCGTCATTCGCGTTTTCCAATCAAAATGTAAATCGTGTGCGGCTGCTTTACATTCATTTGTGTAGAAAAGTGCCGCGAAATGCGCCAGTTGTGTTGCCATGTGCGTGTGGCGCGTGTTATCTAAAACGCATGCGTTTATGCTAATCTAATCAAAATATTTTCTTACGTGATATTTTGAATCGTTGAGTAATGCTATAAGACATTATGCATGACAGCCTCCGTGGCGCAGTTAGACGCCACCTGTGAAACGAGAGGCCGCGGGTTCGATTCTCGCATCGAAACAAATATTTGTGTAATCCACAGGTATTTGTTAGGGTCTGGGTGTTTGTGAGACCGAAAAGTCTCTCGTAGTTTCTGATATCCACGACACAAGACTCGATCTTAGTGGTCAGGACTATGTATGTGACTGTTGGGTGTATTTATTTAATTTATTATTAATCTTTTGCTAGGGGTCGTCACAAGATGATTTTGATATGTATACTGTAGAAGTTTCTAGCTTATTTGCTTTACTATCATCCCATCCTAAGCAAGTCATGTATACAAACTAAGTTCTCGGTGTTAACAGTCTATTCACGATGCCACTAGAGCAATAATAATAATAATAGATATGTAATAGGCTGAGCTCATACTGGACAGTCTTCACTATTCCACACTACTAAAAATATCTTAAACTTTTCTCATTCATAGTTCATCTAGTCATTAAATAATGGTCATCAATATTATGATCATTTTTATCCATAGGTAAATCTTCTACAAACATAAACATCCCCCTAATAATTAATAAATCATACTAAAGTAACATTCACAAGGCGTCTAATTTGTATAGTATTACAAAATAAACACAACAAAAATAGGCAAATACATATATCGTTAGCAAAGGACAAGCGGCGACATTTCTACTTGCTAAGTAACTCCTGAAACAGTTATTGCCATAGCAGTGGCAATTTGTCAAATTTATTGCACTTCTGCGCTCCGGACTTAACTTACAACCTATTTAATAGCATATAATATTTCATTTTTAAACAATCAAATTTGTATGAATCTAAATTCTCTCACAAGTTTGTATGAATATTTTTCGTAACAATTGTTATTTGTTTGGGTAAGTTGCGAACGCTATCGCGTCTGGAATCTAAAACGTTGCTAAATGAGGTTGTGAAACTTCAGTCTATGATACTTAATAGAGGAGTAAAGACTCATACTTTTTTATACTGGCAAGATAAATTGACTACAATTTACCTGATGGTGGGTTAAGTATAATACAGATAAAGTATTTAAATAAATAAATACACCCAACAGACAAATATATAGTCCTAACCCCACCCTAAGATCATCGTGGATGTCAGGAACTACGAGACACATTTACCGAAAACGAAACCGGGTGGTAGTATTAGAGGCTAGTAGTTTTGATATATTCCTGTATTTTAGCCATTTCAGAATTATTTCTACATTAAAATATACTGAATACAATTCTCTGACAGATTCAATTTATATTTAGATCATAAAGCCAGTAAGTAACCTTTAGGCGCCTGAATCTGAAACATTGATTCTAAAAATAATAAAATGAGATCTTAAGAGGTTCTACTACAGATACTAGAAGCGTGGGTGTTGAACTTAGAACTTTTTACTTTTAGCTTCTAATATTTCATCGTAAATTTTTGTAATAATATTCATTAATTTTCCACATTATCTTACTATCGTAATTGTATGTAGATTAGGTAAGAATGTAGGTAATAGGGCACGCTACGTATTAAATATATAATGCAAATACGATATTCACTAGATCTTACAAATTTTGTTGAAAATCACTGAATGCAACTCTTCTAATATTTCGGGGAGGGCTTCTATTAAACATTTATCTTCTCCTTGTTGAGAATGGCACAGGCAGAAATATAAAAAGATTTCATATTTATGCGTTTATCATCCATACTTACACAAACTCACGCCTGTAACCCTCAGGTTATAAGCAGAGGTGCCACTAATGCTACCCACAGTTCACCGACCTTGAATCCATATTTGCTATCCTCTCATAATTTTCCTCTAAACTCCACTTTTCAATCCAATCCCATCAATTCACAAATATAAGCAGTAAAATCGAAACGATTTAAATCAGTAACAATTACGTCATCGACAACGAGCCGAGCAAATTGTTCATTAATAAAGAGTACCAGCGTAATAGTAGCTTAATACATCCAAAGAGTTCGCTGTAGGGAATCAAAACGTAAATCTACTTCGGATGGGACATTTATGCGTCGCGAGCGCCGCTCACAGACGTCCTACGTTGCCAACTTTTATATGCTGTTTGCGAGGCTAAAACACGCCTACAGGCACGTCGCCACTCAACATTCCCATTTCTTCATAAGCGTAGATAGTTTTGTCTTGCTCCTTTTATTTTATTTGGAGCGTTTAATGTCGCCGCCGATGGATGAACGTCCTCGCATGAATCCTAACGTCATCATATTTATTTGCGGAGTGATATTCCCGACACCTGTTTTGATAGTTCTTGTTGAAATTAGTTTGATTGGACACATTGCTGCGTTGGTGTAATTGGGATGAGTTGCTTGTTTAAGATGTATGCGTATGCAAGTGGAACGCTTTATGTTGTTTTAGTTACTTTTATGTGACTAATGTCAGAAGGAAAAAGGAGTTATTTCATCATAATACTTAATTTTCCTTATTCAATCACATAAGGAATGACGTGTTCATAAATTGCAATATTAGAACAGGAATTTATAAGAATGTTGTAGTATGTTTGATTTTTTAATCGTCTCATTCAATAAATTATGCCATAATTGGATCATGATCATCACTTGATTTGAAAATGCTATGTATAAATAGGTGGCGAGCCTATCGCCATATGGAGCACAATTTCCTGACTCCGTGCTGATAATGAATAGAAAAATCCAATATCACTTTTCCCGACTCGATCTTTGTAACCGTACCGTAGTACAACTACACCACCAAGGCAGTCAAACCTTTAAAGTTTTACCTAAAATTACTGATACATGACATACTACCGACATCAGCTAAGGTCAAACCGCCGCACATACCATACCCCATAATACGTGAAGATATAGTGCTCCCTAAACCGAACACAATGAACGACCCTCACAAAGACCGATATAAATATTCCGACAATATTCGCACAACAGTACGGCATGCTCGGAAATTCGTATGACATCATACGTACGTGCGGGATTTCTCGTGTATGAGGAAAAATAGGGTTAAATTGATGATAACGCGTTGGAAAACGTTATGTATACCGTATGTCAGTGTTTTAGGTGCCATCTTTATTCCAAATGTGGGACGAGGTGACGCTCCATCATTTTGCGTTCTGATTCGTTTCGTATATGTCGTCTATTCTATTGGCGTGTGACGAAATTTGGGACTGTAAATTTGAAAATATTAATTTTACCTCTCCTCGCCATTCTGAGATATAAGATGCTGAAGAAATAGACATTGCGGTGGTACCTACCCAGATGGCCTCTCATATATGAGAATCCTACGATAATATGTCCAAAATAATAACATGTGAAGGGAGAAAAACAGTACCTTATATTTTGACAACACCAGGACAACAACCCATTCGGACGCCAAAAGATCGTAGACGATTTTTACTTGTGTATTGAATATTGATTTGGTTAATACTTACGGTTTAGTGGTGGCATTCTTTTATTGTAAATCTTTTGAAATATGTTTTTATGATACCAGGTAACAAGGAAGTAGGTAAAATCATGTCATATAATGTCCTGTATGCAATTCCAAAGGAATTCTTAGAAGATGATTAAGGCAATTTCATTGACACTACAAGGAAATAATTCAGAAATTCAATGGAAAATAGGCACTATAATCCATGAATACACATGACATGATAGTAAGTTTGAATAAGAATTAAAATATCAAGACGATTGAAGCATCAGAGCTGGTGAGTGGTATTTGACTTGATGACGATACTAACGACGGTGAAGGAAAACATCGTGAGGAAACCCGTATACTAAAGCGATTTGTACAAATTCTATGGTGTATAAAGTCCACCAACCCGCACTATGTCAGCGTGGTGGACTATATGGCCTAACCACTCTGGTACTCTTGATTGTAGAGAAGGCCCGTGTCTTATGTCTCAGGATAGCGAGCGCAGTGCTTTGTAATTCATGGTGTTGTTTTGGTTTTGCTACCGTCCATGAGCGGTTGTATTGCTTACCATCAGGCAAATGGCATGCGCGTCTCGCCATTTATTGCAATAAGAAAAAAAATTGGATATAGTTTATTTTTAATACAACACGCAAAAAGGTAAAAACAAAAATAATTGGCATTTAATATTATACGATAATAGGCAAGCTAATATGGTTATTCAGGTTGGCGACTTGTTTCAATCAGTTTTTGGGATTTCCATTGCGCCATGTTGTGTAACGCTAAACTTCTTATATAGAGAAAAATTGTACTGAATAATGCTCAATATAGATAAAGGTACGCTTCTAATACGTACACGGTTTCAGCCTTACTTACCACGCATATACTAACAAACTACTTATACTAAAATTAATGTTAAAATTGAATTTAAAAAAATGTTACCTACCATAATGTCATTTAGCTATACTTTTGTGCATAACAATCGAATTTACCTATTCAAGGTTATGTGTCTAGACTTTTAACAGGAAAAATTCTAAGCTAGAAAACAATACTTCGAAAACAAAACCTGTTCTAGGTTTCTACAATTAGGCATAGTAAAAAATTAAAGCAACTTGGGTCATTTGACTCATCATTTCAAAAACAGGAAAACAGAGACTAGCAAATAGAAAAAAGAACAATACATACAGATATAAATTGTAGTAATAGAACAAATAAAACACAATAATAATCTGTTAACTAACTTAGGCTACATTTATTTTAGAAAAAACATCTTTTGTTTTAGAAAAATAAATGTTTTGTTAAATTCCACGCGGACGAAGTCGCGGGCACAGCTAGTAAGAAATAAATTCACCTTCTGATTGGCGCAATGGCAATGTGATGTACGAAATATTTATGTAGTATATTATGTATACAGGCTCTGTAATACAGTGGATATGAAATGAGGTGCTTCAATACACAGCGGGTTAAATTCCAATTCAAATTTTAGTACTATTAAAAATTTTTTTTTCGTGTTTCAAGTCTACTGCCAATCCAATTGAACGTGCTTGGTGGTAAATTTCTATCACGTAACGTATGTATATGGAAAAATGTATTCAGCTATGGAGTGTATTATACTCATGCTTATAAATAATACAAGTTTATAATATTTCTTATTCATCATCACGTAGGAAGACATAATTATGAAAAGCGACATCATACATCAGCAAAATTAATGTCATTTAACGTCTTCCTGACTTAGACGAAATATTACGACCGAACATCAGTCACAACTGATGACACCAATGCAACGCACTTTATAAAACACATTGTGAATTTGCAACGCTTACAAATTTGAAATTTCACATAGTGCAACCGTCGTGCAGACCGGAGCGTGTTGGAATCGCGCCAATACTCCGCCACTCCAATCTTTATGCATCCGAGACTATTTTATTATATTATTATACGAATGGAGACACCAATAGGTGCGTGAGCTTCGACAATCGAGTGAGCTGATGTTTGATGTTTATTAATGTGTGCCGAGTACTTGTTGATAACAGTTTCTGAATGCTTTGATGATGACTAAATCGTAGCTTTGAATTTTAGACAGTTTAAGTGGTAAATCTATTTGTCCCTTGTAGGGAATGTTAAGCGAGAAATGCAGTCGAATGACTATAAATGTGACGAGACAATATTCTACATTTTACTTCTTGGTAACAATGGCAGTAAAAGTGAAAACCAATAGTAAGTCTAAACTGATATTATAAAGAGAATAGGCTCCGACCGACCGAGAATAGGCTGCGACCGATTTGGAAAATTATTTCAACATTAGAATTCTACATTATCGCTGATGAACATAGGCGATGGAAAAGGTGTATCTACATTCGGGCGGTGTCGGGCCGAGAGTTTTAAATAAATTCGGCACTGCACTGAGATAACACTTCTTTAGGTGAGACATTTTGAACAACTGAATGTTACAAAGATAAAGTGCGTGAAGGCGGGTGATGTACATATTCTAAAATTCCAGACGTCTTAACTTCAAACCAGAATTGAAACATTTCCATTTGAAATAGACAAATATTTACGTGACCAACGAGCATTGCGGTCAAGATTTACCCACAAAGACGTTCAATATTACGTAAACACGTTCACAAAGCATCAAATAAGATCATAAACATCTCTGACACAGCACCTACACAGGTATCACTGATGCTCACAATTTAACACAGCGTATAAATGTGATATTACGTTAAAGATCACAAAGCGACCGCTCGACGTGGTATTTTAATAATTATCATTCCGACATCGGTTGCGCCGGTCGGCCGCACCGCGCCAGCACTTTGTTGCTGCTGACAAATATTTTTCTTTGTGCTTTAAAACATTAAAACTGGATTTGTGTAATTAAAATCACGAGTGATGACTGTCGTTTGATTCGGTGGCAGTTGAGTTTGGAATCTACTGCTTTAGTCCATTGAAATGTTACATGAGCTTTGCATTTTTTAGAGGACGCAATATTATTTTTGGGATATGTGTGGGCGGTCAATAGAAGCTTAACCTCAAGTTTGTGGGGTCGCCAGTCTTGTCCCCCGGCCGCCATCTTGGAAAAAGGGGTGAAAACACTTTTTTCGCGTTACCTCGGAAACTATACGTCTTACGAAAAATTTGTAAAAACATAATTTGTAGCTAATTGTATTGCCTACAAATATGTTTATATAACTTTTTGCCTTAAATTAAAAATTAAAGAAGTTATAAGCAAAATAGTGAGTTTACTTTTGAGAGAAACGGGAAGATTTCCCTTAAGAAATTTTTTCTTCACTTTTTTGCTTATAACTTCTTTAATTTTTAATTTAGGGAAAAAAGTTAAATAAACATATTTGTAGGCAAAACAATTTGCTACGAATTATGTTCTTACAATTTTTTTGTAAGACGCATAGTTTCCGAATTATCGCGAAAACATTGTTTTCACCCCTTTTTCCAAGATGGCGGCCGGGGACAAGGGTGGCGACCCCACAAACTTGAGGTTAAGCTTCTTTTGACCCCCCAAACATATCCCAAAAATAAAATTGCGTCCTCTAAGAAATGCAATATTCAGTCCTTAAATTGTAACATTTCAATGGACTGCTTTGTTGGAATTTAAAAATACGTTTACAATAACTATAACATGTCACACGGCTTGAAAGTTTCTTTATTTTATATCGTAATATAGAAGTGGCTTCGAGTGATTGTGTAGTTCTCATACCCTATCTGATCTATATCAGTAGTCATTAAGCGAAATTAAGATTTCTACGAATAGCTTGCAAAGTGTTGCTATAGTGTGGCTACTTGTTCTAAGAATTACTTAGCGTTTAGCCTTCTTCTCATTCTACATATAAGACGACTAAAATGGAATGTATGCTGATGAAATTTATGAGCAGAAATTCAAGGCAATGTTCAACCAAGCAAACAGTTCAAACATCCTCTTCAGCATAACACAACCGCACCTACATCACGCACGTTACATCCAACTCCCAACAAATATGTAACCGAGCTGATGGCCGAATAAAACGAATGGGTGTAAACGCTAACAATTTCCAGCGACGCGACGGCCTCTGTCGACGATATTTCAAGATAAGCTTCGGCGAACGGACCGAAGCCTGCCCGTTCCCACGGCGAAACGTCAACCTACCTATGTGTTACTCGTTGCCGTAATGTACGTGGCAATGGCTGCTGTTGTTTTGGTATTTTGTTTGGTACCATTAAATTCTAATGTAGAATACATCTCTTTCTCTACTCGTTACGAAATAGTTATAGTTATTTGCTGGTACAATCAGATCAGATATAGCAATGGCCGGTGTGTGGAAGGATATTGATACAGAAGTTTCAAAATTTAAATTTCTTTATTCAAAAAGTCCTTTACTAGATCTTCTGAATCTTTAAGTAACCATGGCTTCGACCTACATATACAGTGTTAATTGTTACTCATTGCCGTAATATACCCATAGATACTATTAGCAATTCTTGCTGTTTTATCGGAGTATTTTGTTTATAATGATAAGCCCAACTTTAAGAACAACATCTTCTTAACACTGGCTGATGATAGAAAAGGATCCCAATGGCCTTTTTTCAAATAGTCTTTTTCTAATTCTTCTAAATCATTGAGTAATACTGCAGTGGTTAGGAAAGTTGTGAAAAAACAACTGGTCAAGAAATTTCCTAACATATACTATTTGCTTTTCAAACTCCAATGCTATATAGTATGTAAAGTCCACAAACCAACACTAGGCAAGTTTGGTGAGCAAAGGCTATAACCTAAACCCTTCTTAACTACAGGGGAACTTCATGTTTTAAACCGTCTTATCAGATCAAAAGCGAAAGTTAATCATTATTTTTAATTTATATAATTCCTCCCTCACCAATCAGCTGTCAAGTCACAAATCCCCCCACAACACGCCCTCGCAAATGACAACCGTCCGTATCAGATGATTATTTCCCCTTACATTTGTGTAAACAGTAATAGTTCTTTGAATCAGTTTCCCCATTCACCTGCACAATTACATGGAAACTTCACCTTTTATGCAAATAACGCAGGCTCATTACTTTTTTTCTCTCTCTTGCAACAATGCAAAGTGGCACAAAAGGGACATTAGGCTCTATACAAAGAGCCTGGTTTTTAAAACACTCTATAGATCGTTATAAGTCCGCTACGAGACGTTTTAAGAATATTAATTTTACAGGAAGCGTTTACATTTTCAGCTTCATGACATTAAAAAAAATGCACTTAATTAATCATCTTCTATTAGTGATATCATTAAAAACATTTTAAATAAAAATATATCTAAAATTTACATGGATAGATCCTGATCGAAAATTAAGAGTCAACTTTCGTACTATATCAAAAAAACTCAGTTTTGGATTACACAAATATTTGTGCGAAAGTCAAACTCGAAACCTCTCATTTTCTAGCCAGCAATGTGACCAACAAGACAACAGCAGCTGTGATTTTAGTTGTATGATAATAAAATATGACTTTCTGTATAAAAATCATATTACTGGAAAATAATTACATCAATCATATCTATTGTAAACCAAGTTCTATTTTCTGGCACCTCTACCTACCTCTTCTGGGAAAAAAGGCGTGAGATTATGCATGTATGTAGTAAATATAATCTTTCGCACAAAATTACCTATACCTAATAAAACAGTGAGTTTAATAATAACTCAAACACAGGTCACTGAAAATTTTCCAGTCAAAACATTACGCAAACTTGAATACGATTGTTATAAATTGTTATAAGCATTTAAATGCCAACTGAGGTGGTCACATAACGCATAAAAGAACAGTTCGATACAACAATACCTTGGATTTTGCATAAAAAACGCGAGAGGCCTTATAAAAACCCTTCAAACGTCTTTAATCTTTTAAGGCTGTCAATACATTACTATTATTTATGATTTGTGGATGTTGATAGCAGTGATCTTTGTCTTCCATGATTTTTGATGATTTGTGGATATAAAAAAAGTAGTAATCGGTTAAGTGTAGCAATATTAAATGGAAATAAAATTAATGACAAAATACTCCGAAAATATTTTATAGCTGGTCGGTTCAATGTCATTTTTGGAGTAAATTTTCGGACGCATCATCCCGTGTGTTAGTTTAAATTAAAGCCGCACGTTTAACAATCGGTAAAAGTGCTAAAATACTCTACTAAAACAACACTTTGACTTCACTATTATCAAGTCCGCATTGCACCATGCGTCCCCCTAACCCCCCTTCCCCTTTTACACCTTACAGTCCATCGTATTAATTGAGCAGATGACAAACTGGACGCACGAGATAGCAGTCGAGACCACGGGCTTATTAATACAAAACATGTACGCTTTACGACCCAGTTCGGACCCACGCGTGTACAAATCACCATGCACATGCTGAATTTGCAGGACCGATAGTGCATCATAAATACATTATGGTAAGATGCAGATGTGGATGTTGCAATTATAAATTTAACCTTTCTTTTATTTGTTTTCACATCTATATTTAATAATGTTCAAGTGTACATGTCTTCAGTCTATGACCTATGTCAACACGTTGTAAATTATCTTTACTGGCTTTCATTAATAAAAGCAATGAGTTTAAAAGGACATTTCTTTTTTATACCTATAGGCTATATCCAACACGTCTCTTAGCAGTTCATTTAAGGATTAATGATTGAAAAGATCTTATGCAAGACTATTAGAATAAAATATATTAATGTTATTTTATTAAATTATGAACTGGACAGTTATCAATCCACACAAAATATGCACACCAAAATTACACAGGCATAGAAAAAAAAACATATTTGTGTAATGTATTTTTTTAAATTTTTCACAGTAATTAAACGCACGTTATTCACATAATACACGATGTAACAATATTGCATATATAATCATGTTAGAATCGCGTAACCTCACCATGACCGTTTTTACATAACACCGAACAGTTCCGAGACTGGTTGTTGTGGTTTGACAATTAAAACTTTGCACTAATTGTCTAAGTCGGCTGCACTTGCAATTGAATACTGCAAGTATTCTGGGTGGCCACAATTTGGTCAAACAATTTCAGGATATTTGGTAGATCATTTTAGACGGTTGCAGCTCCTTCTGTACAGGAGTAAAAAAAAATAACAAGATTGACTATAAGTATCCATCAAATAATGGATTATACGTAAAGCTTTGTTATATATTTTCGATGTTTTTAACGTTCCAACTGTTACATATTAAGCTATCGTTTGGAATCATTGCAAAATCGGACCACAATATTTTTTTGAACACAGTACCAAATAAAAATCGGGACTGTCCCAGCAAAATCGAGATATGTGGCGACAACGCAAATATTCCAACAGCCAAGAAATTGGACGGAAACATTTCCAGAGGAAACGGGAAACTCCCATTGGGACGTATTAAAATTTTGTTTACGAACTCTGCGGGTTAAGCACGAACTGTTACAACAGTTCCACTCGCTAGTTTAAGGCGAATTTAACCATAGAACTGAACTATAAAACCTTAGGATACAAGTTTAAGATTTAATATCAATCAATGATTTAATACCAAAATATGGATTTGGATTGCGAAAAAATTTGTGGAAGACCTGTCAATGACCCACGCTATGCAACTTACTAAAAGATGCTTTGTGTAAATATTTTTTTGCACTTCATTAAAAAGCACTAAATAGTAATATTTATAGTACCGATAAGCGAGTAGTTGGACATCGACCTTTAACTTAGAGACTATAATTTGGACAGACAATCTAATTATCAGAAGTCATTGAAAGCTTCATAGCTTCACTGATCACTTTGCAAGAAGCTTGCATTCAGACTACCCACAACAAAATACACAAAAAATATACTATTCTATACATAAAATTATTTAAAAAAAATAATCTATAAACACCTGTCCAAAACATAAACGCCAAGAACAAGTATCAATTTCCTTCATCGGCGGAGACGTTGATATATTACCGGTAGGCGTCGCGTCCAACGTCGCGAAACTACTATCAGATCAAATATTCAATAGCTCTGCAAAATGCAAAATACCACTATACATTAGTTAATTATGGAGCAGATAGGAAACACGCACGCAACGACTTACCGTCCATCCTTTTCACGATTAATTCCCCGTCTCTGTCTGTCTGTATGAGTGTGAAAGAGAGATATTGTCGAGAGACTAATGTCGCCAGTGCGTACGCCCATAACGGTACCACGACAGAGGGCAATCGTGTAGGGCTGGCAGATGTTTCAAGGTTCGTGAATTTATTTCTAATGAATTTGAATTTCGATACTGATGATATGGAACATATAGGTGTGATATTTTTCTTTTTAAATACGAATACATAAGGACCAATTTAAAGATGCAATGTTAAATCAATAAATTGAAGTTTTGATACTGCAAAAAACATACTAGTGATATAATCATATCTGCTAGGCTTGAGACCGTTTTGGGTTGTTTTTATACATCCGTATGAACCCATATACGTCTCACTGCACGGGCAGTTCATCTGTTTTTGTTATACCAGGCAACCATTTTTTTCCAATCAGAATATAACCATAGCTCACTAATTGTTACATAAGCTTCACCTTCAAATCCAACATTAAGAACGATCCTATTATTTCGAAAGTATCCGATAAATTAGAATTGCAAAACTAAAACATACCTCAAAAACAAATGACAAACAAACACAGAACAGTAATTCCCGCACCAGCCCACACAGTAACATAATATCGTGGCTAATCCCGAAACTTGAGTCTCGGAAGCGCACGTAACGGGTTCTGCACCGGATATTTACTGGTTCATATCCAGGTGTAAGTATCGGCGACAGATTAGCGTAATCCTTGGACTTGTGCATACTGTGTGTGGTTATGTTATGGGGCAAATCATTCTGTAAAATTATTTAAAAGCCATGTTGCGTTAAAACTATCTAAGTATAAGCAGTAAGACAAGAAGAAAAATAATTAATATACGTATCTGTATATACACTATACATAGGTATTTATTTATGTATTATAAATACATATTTATTGCAATAGTTGAATAAGCATTATCTGATTACGACATTTTATGATTTGATAGAAATGCAGGTACTATTTAAAAAATACAATAAAAACAATTTATTTCTTCTTCTTTCTTACTGATTCCTTGACAGTAAGACCACACAACAATCACTACAATAATGTGTATTGTATTCTTTTTATTTATTATAAATTATAAATGCTCAATAAATACAAAATACTTAAATAATAATATCATCATACTCATTACTCATGTATTGCTTATAAAATGGAAGACAAAAATAACTTTATCCTTCCATATAATGTGTGGGCTGAGTTTGCCGATGCAATATGCTGCTTGACCCTTAAAGGTCACCAAATGTCCAAAATCAATCATAAGCCATTTTTTCAAAATAGCAATAAACATAGACATAACAAAGGGTGAAACCCACTCTGAGTACATTATAAGGAACCTTCATATCACATAACATTAACTCACGTCTTTTTCCCAGAAGGGTTGGGCAGAGGTACAATCTGGACACCCACGTTTCGCCATGCACTTTCCGTCCCACGATAGGGAGCGAAACTTCGTATAATTTCATTCATTATCATAATGATAATTATAACGAGTCAGATGTAAGGACTACGTGTAAATGGTAGATATTATTTATCCTATATCATTAGAGAAGGGCGGATAGAAGAGATAAAAGGGGACAATAATTAATCTAACAGCAGCGCCATGAATCTAAGCTATCCTATATTAAATTAATAGGGCTCACTTTAAAATCAAACGAAGGAAATGCCAATTGAAAGACACAACGTAACACAGGATGTAATTAATACAAACAGTTACAAGCGGCGTAATCAACGAGAAAGCGCACAATATTAATTGAATAACATAAACCATATTTATTACTGCGCAAAAACTGAAACAAAGAAGCGGAAATGTATATTAACACGATTCATTTGTTCGTCTGCACACATGACATCAGGTATTTGCATAAAACAAACTTCAAATTATTAATATTTTAAATGACTTGGCCAAGTTAGTTTCACTTTACTTACATTATACTAGTGGCCCCATTAGGCTTCTTTCGGGTTTTCACCAACTAAAAGGAATCTTTCATTTTAGGCCCAACCTAGACGAGCAGTATGGCTTGAAGTGTTATCATAGTTTTTTTTCGAATAGACATGGTATTTCAATTGCGGAGTCGATGTGGTGAATCACGGAGAGGGTATGTTTGGCGGTACATGTCAGCAGATTGGGATGGACTGCGAGAATTCTTTGCGTCCTACCCTTGGGGGCGGCTTTGTTTCTCTTCCGATGATCCTGACGCCTGTGCGGACTGCGTTGCGGAAACGATTAGCTTGGGTATGGAGACCTTCATACCCAGCTCAAAAATACCCGCAGGGCGTCGCAGCCGGCCTTGGTACAATCGTGCCTGTGCTGTTGCTGCGCGCCTTAAGCAGTCCGCATACGCGGCGTGGCAAGACGCAAGAAGGCGTCGGGATCCAAATTCAAAGGAAGAGAAACGGAGATTCAACGCCGCCTCTAGATCCAACAAGAGAGCCCTAGCTAAGGCCAAGGCGGAACACATCCGCAGAATTGGCGAGCGACTCCAGAGCTATCCCTCTGGGAGTCGTGCTTTTTGGTCGCTCGCTAAGGCTGTGGAGGGTAATTTCTGCCTGTCCAGTCTCCCACCACTGCGTAAGCCCGATAACAGTTTGGCCCACAGTGCAAAGGAGAAGGCCGATCTCTTGGCCCAATCCTTTGCCTCGAACTCGACTTTGGATGACGGGGGCGCCACACCGCCGAACATCCCGCGTTGTGAGAGCGTCCTATCTGACATAAAAATCACCCAGCGTGCTGTCAGACGGGAGCTCAGGCTTCTAGACATCCATAAGTCGAGTGGGCCAGACGGTATCCCCGCAGTGGTTCTTAAGACGTGCGCCCCTGAGTTGACACCCGTGCTCACGCGCCTTTACCGTCTTTCCTATAAGGCCAACCAGGTTCCGGCTTCGTGGAAGGTCGCCAATGTACACCCTGTCCCCAAAAAGGGTGACCGTTCGGACCCTTCGAGTTACAGGCCGATTGCTGTCACATCCCTACTCTCCAAAGTCTTGGAGCGAGTTATAAACACTCAGCTCCTGAGTTATCTTGAGGATCGCCAGCTGATTAGTGACCGCCAGTACGGTTTCCGTCACGGTCGCTCGGCTGGTGATCTTCTTGTGTACCTCACGCACCGTTGGGCGGAGGCTTTGGAGAGTGGGGGTGAGGCGATTGCGGTCGGCCTTGACATTGCGAAGGCGTTCGACCGAGTATGGCACCGCGCCCTTCTGGCGAAGCTACCTGCGTATGGAATTCCTGAGGGGCTCTGCAAGTGGATCGCCAGCTTTTTGGATGGTCGGAGCATAAAAGTCGTAGTGGATGGCTGTTGCTCCGAGACCAAAACCATTAATGCTGGTGTTCCACAAGGCTCGGTGCTATCGCCGACACTCTTTATCCTGCATATCAATGACATGTTGTCTATTGATAGCATGCATTGTTATGCAGACGATAGTACGAGTGACGCGCGGTACATCGGCCATCGGAGCCACTCTCGGGATTCCATTATGGAAAGACGGTTTCAACTTGTGTCTGAAGTTGAGAGCTCTCTGGGGCGGGCCTCAGAATGGGGTGAATTGAACCTAGTTCAATTTAACCCTTCGAAGACACAAGTTTGCGTGTTCACTGCGAAGAAGGACCCCTTTGTCATGGCGCCGCAATTCCAAGGAGTTACTCTCCAAGGATCCGAGAGTATTGGAATCCTTGGCATCGAAATATCAAGCAAGGTCGAGTTTAGGAGTCATTTGGAGGACAAAGCCAAACTGGCGAGCAAGAAGTTGGGAATCCTGAACAGAGCCAAGCGGTACTTCACGTCGGGTCATAGATTGACGCTTTACAAAGCGCAAATCCGGCCCCACGTGGAGTACTGCTCTCACCTCTGGGCAGGTGCCCCAAAATACCAGCTCGACCCACTTGACTCCTTGCAGCGACGGGCTTGTCGAATAGTCAATGATCCCGATCTCACGGACAAATTGGAACCGTTAGGACTGCGGAGAGACTTCGGATCTCTCTGTGTGTTCTATCGTTTGTTTCATGGGGAGTGCTCCGAAGAGTTGTTTGAGATGGTACCACCGTCGCCTATGTACCATCGCACCACACGTCTCCGCAGTAGAGTTCATTCCCACCACCTGGAGGCGTACCGTTCCCGAACGGTACGTTTCCAGCGTTCTTTCCTACCACGTACGTGCAAGCTCTGGAATGAACTCCCTGCATCGGTGTTTCCTCAGCGCTATGACCTGTCCTTCTTCAAACGAGGTTTAAAGAGAGTAATGTCCTCGAGGTAGGCAGCGACTTTGTTGTGCTGGCCCCCTGGCATTACGGAGGTCCATGAGCAGCGGTAACCGCTTACCATCAGGCGGGCCGCTAGCTCGTCTGCCTACAAGGCAATAAAAAAAAAAAAAAAGTTTAAAACATTTTGATATATTTCCAATAACAGTATAATATGACGCTTTAAAATATTCCTTGCTAAAATTTATAAATTCCTGCCAATTTACTATAGTAGTCTAGTATTTGTATTTTGAAGTGTAAAGTATCTAAAACGCAAAACATGTCCAAAAGTAGGCCTAAGGTACAATATAAGCTGATTAATTCCCTTTCAGCCTATATGGTTTTCTATATTATAATCTACAATAATGTAAAGTTTCATCAAAATCCGTCCATTATTTTTGCGTGGCAGTGTAATAAACATCTCATCCATCCTTAAACTTCCACATTTATAATATTAGTCGTTTTTCGTACGTAATATGTCTTCGGGAGCACGAAAGAGGACGCCTAAAGGCATCGGGTGTAATTTAAAAAGATCAGATAACCCATATTAAGATAAAACGGCGGGAATGTGAGTAATGTGACAAAAAATATGATGAAGTGTAGAAAGTATTTCTCATACAATCATAATTACTTGTTATTTATTACAGAGGGGCTCGTTGCGGAGATACAAGTATATTTAAAAAACGACATTGTAGCGTTGGGTTGTGAGAGATTGGGTTTGAATTTATTATTGATTTATATTTTATCAAGTTTACAAAATGGAATTAATGATAATGTGTATATGGTCACCAGTGCTCTATGAAATTTTCCCTCCAATTTGTAAAGTAGCTTTTTAAGATAATGATTGCTTACATTTTAAATTATTAAACTATTTGTCTTTTGTTATAAGTGCCAAACCCAAACCTCGTCACAAAGGCATGTCATCTCGTACTAAGTACTCTGGCAGTGGAAAGACGGTTGAATACGCACTGCGCGTAAGTTATGCTCTAATTGCGCGCATGAGGACCGGTCGAGGCATACACGATATACTCGCATACAGGGACGGTACCACGTCGTCACACTTTCCAGATGATTCGTGAAGTCCGATAAGTATGAATTTGGCAATCAAAAATACAAGATTCTGACCAGGATATTTTGATAAGTCCAGCCATTATACCGTAGATTATATTAACAAACAACAGTGATAATTCATAATTCTGGTCACCATTTTACAATGAATAGTCTCAAACATTATTATTGTCAAATTTCTTCGAATACAAAATAGTAAAAAAATTTGATCGCACAAAGAAATCCGCCGATTTTGGAGACTAAGACATAAAAAATGGTGTCACACCCTTTCGTGATATATTCTCTTACTAGCAGTGTCAAGACACAATTGCATTAATAAAGCACTGAATTTACTTCGTCAAGCGAAATGTGCTAAATACTAATCGGCAAGGATTATGGCATTAGCCACAAGAAATTAGACTAAATACTCCCAACATTCACATACATAGTCCTGAATCCACAGTAAGATCGTGTCCTATGTTGTAGGTATCAGGAAATACGAGACACTTTGCGGTCCCACAAACACCTAGACTTGAGACAAATCTTTGTGGCCCTCACAAACTTTTGTGTCGCCGCGTTCTCTCGTTTATATCAGGAGATATATATCTAACTTATTGATTAGGTATGTACTTAAACAAGAAATCAACACGACGCGTACATTTTTGTTATCCAACATTCAAGACGAACTCAAGTATCACCTATGATTTTACAATGTGATATCTAAATTCTGACGTCAATCGTCGATGATGCGTCCTGCGTATGTAAATATTTACATGTTAACCCAGATACATAGCGTTGACAACTAGTACGACCTCCACGGCGACCTTGAAGCTCAGCGGGTGTGCATCTGGCTCAGAAACTAGAGGACATTATACATCCCGCTGAGGGAATGTCTGAGACAATGTCATAGACTTAAGTGTGGCTTTTAAGAAAATTATCTATTGAGAAGCAAAACAAAATCTTTGAATTTTAAATAAGTATAAAAAAATAAATGATAAATTACAGCCCGGATTTTGTAATTCTTGTGAAATAACTTAATGAAAGTTGCAGAATATCATTGGAAGCAGGCAACTTTCAACAGGGTGGTACTATAGTAATATTTAGTTTGGGGCTTAGGCGAATGAAATATAAGGTATTGAGCAATTAACCTTCAGAGCTTGATATTAATGACAATGAATAAATCTAGTTTTCAGTAATTAATTAGCAGCCATTAAAAGCAATTTTAGAAGATATCTACAGTTATATCTATTGTCATGATCAAGGATCTGTTTTTGTTTTATTGGAATGAATTGCGAGACGACCATACCTTTCCCCTGATGGTAAGCGTAACGACTGCTCATGTACAGTAGCAAAACTAAACAACACCTTGAAATACAAAGCAATGCTTGACATTCCGCTGCGCTCGTCATACTGAGACATAAAGTTCTTTTATTGCAATGAATGGCGAGACAAGCACGCCGTTCGCCTGATGGTAAGCGATACGACCGCACGCAAACAGTAGCAAAACTAAACAACACCTTGTTAAGTCTCAACATGTACCCAACAAACATGTAGGTCGTAGAAATTAACTAATACAAAGTGGCTGTTAATGCAAAAAGGTCCAGAAAGTTTCACGCTGTAGTGACTCGGAGTAAGCGTTGCATTCGGTTTAATCTTGTTAGTGCATGCGATGCGCCGGATCACTTATGCACCCACCCCACGTCTAAATGTGGACCCAAATTGGCATACTTTACTTTATAATGTTATAATATACTGTGTACGCTAGTGAGGAATTATACTTTGAGTTGTTTTTTTATTGCAATCGATGGAGAGACGAGCATGCCGTTCGCCTGATAGTAAGCCATACGACCGCTCATGGACAGTAGCAAAACCAAATAACACGTTGAATTACAAAACAATGCATGGCATTCCACAGCGGTCGCTATCCTGAGACATAAGATGTTGAGTCTCGATATGTCCAGTAGTTACTCTGGCTACAAATCCCTTCAATCCGAAACACAACAATGCATTCACACTGCTGTTTTGCGTGAGAAATAGACATTGCGGTAGTACCTACCTAGACAGCTTCTCACATATGAGAGACCTATCACCAGTAATAGTGTATATAAAAATACGCAAGTATAAATTATTTAAACCTCGCTATGGATCTTTGCACACGTAAAGTAGCACACTATAAAGTATGAACGTATCACGCAATAATCACTATGGAATATAATGATAGGTCTTGGAACTGTATCGTTGGCATGATAATTTTAGAGATCCTTAAACTTACTATTTTATACATTGTTCTTATTACTGTATCAGCCCATATACGTCCCACTGCAGGGCACGGGACTCCTCTACAATCGAAAGTACGTTTGAGAGTGTTTAAGCCATATAGTGCACCACGCTGACCTAGTGCGGGTTGGCGGACTGTACACAACATGGAAATTCTATTCTTCATTCTTCTATTCTTCAACATACAAATCGCTATGGTATGAAGGTTTCCTCACGATGTTTTCCTTCACCGCTATAGTGCGTGGTGATCGACTATCAATCAACAGTTTTTGTTACACTTCCTATTAAATATGCCTGTTCATGATTGCACCGAAATGCATAATCAGTGTATACTCTACAAATACTATATTGGTACGGCCTGTGGACTGAATGTAATTATATTAGAAAACATTCACCAGTCACAAAACCATACATCCTTTAAAGAAAGCTAAATATGATAACACATCCACTGGTGGTAGGTCTCTCATATGTGAGAGGCCATCTGGGTAGGTACCAGCGCAATGTCTATTTCTCCCGTCAAACAGCAGTGTGAATACACTGTTGTGTTTCGGATTGAAGAACAGTAGCCAGAGTAACTACTGGACATATTAGGAGACTTAATATCTTATGTCTCAGGATGGTGAGTGCAGTGGAATTTCAAGCTTTGCTTTGTAATTCAAGGTGTTGTTTGGTTTTGCTACTATTCATGAACGGTCGTATCGCTTACCATTAGGCAAACGGCATGCTCGCCTCGCCAAACATTGCAATAAAAAAAACGTCTTAAAACAATAATCAGCAGCCATACCACATACTCAACCAGTAACCACCCACCTTTCGCAATAAAAGAGTTTTATAACCCATAGCTAATTGATTTTACTTGTTTACACGGCTTCATTAACATATTTAATGACACAAAATTGCAGTAGACGTAGTGACGGAATGGGCACCAAGCGCCTTTTGACTCAAATGGTCACAATTAATATACAGGGTATATCAAGACTGCTACCGAAAACGAAGCCGTTTTGTGTAGTAGTTTTAGTGACTTCAGACACAATGCAACTGAAAGTTTTGTATGTTTTTCCTATCGCCGTATTACGTGGTACATACATCGTTTTTCCAAAAATAATAATGCAAAAAAAACTTATTATTTTATCTTAAACTATCGATTTACCACCCAAACACGATGATATTAGCACATAACAAAAAAAAATATTTTTGCGAAAATTGTATTTACTTTGTGTCTGTAGTCACTAAAACTACCACCCATCTTCGTTTTCAGTAGCAGTCTTGATATACCATGTGTGTGGTATAAGAGGCAACATTGTCACTAAGTACAGCGTATGTTATGCCGGTAATGGAATCCAATTATTGCGATGCAAGCGGTGGGTACGACTTATTGATTGGCCGGGTATATGCGCCAAAGAATGGGACAATGTAAGAAGGGCTGTTAAAGGATTTTCAATGTGCAACAATGTGCACCACAGATATTTGGTAGAAGATTTGTCATATGTTATAGTTTTAAAAAAAAATCATAAACCGTATTTCTACTAGCGCGACAAAGTGATTACAGCGCTCTTGGTAGTAAATGCAATGCAATCGGTCTACTCGCCTGTAGATCAATGGTCATATCTTGCCAGTCGATACAATCACGTAGATTTAAGCAAGAATTGATTTAAACAGGCTGAAAATAAACGTTTTTTTACTCTGACAGGTGTTCCTACAGTGGTTGAGACGACCTACCATATAATACCATTCTTACAAATGGAACGAAATCTGATGGAATGTATCTGAGAAATAATTCTGCTACTAGATAGTACTTTTCTAGTCCAGTCAATGATGACAATGATTAAATCAGCATCAAAATGACAGTATACGTTGATGATATACAATTCAATCCGGCTGATAATGATAAAGATGAAGTCAATAACAATATGAAGATATTGCCTTATGATAGATCACGATGAAGTGCTACACGTCGCACTGCAGACCAAAGATAATAACCGACAAAACCCGTGAGCATTTCTCGCCGGTCGAACAATTATGTTGCTAATTGGTTTTTCACGCTTCGCTTTAACAACCCAATACAGGTACACGAGTCAGAACGCCGATATACTCATTCGCTGCAACCATGTAATATTTGTACTATTGTTAACAATATTTTGAGTTGATTATAAAGTAGAACTAATTTTTTTTATGGTAGGTTAATCGTATGCGTTTGAATATCGACCACCGAATGCAGTGATCAGAAATCCGTCATGAATACGAGTATGACGCGGTTCGGGTTTAGCTTGAGCATGACGGTATGATTATTTCAGCAAATTAGGAGAGTGTTAAGTACTTCTCGCAGGTGGATATCTCTACATATCATTTAGTATATTTTCTAGTAGTATTAAGTATAAAAAATTAAACGCGTCGCACTCATACTTAAGTAAGAACCTAGATGTCGAGCCATATAAAAGTTAGAGTTTCTCCATAATTAACGCAAATATTTATACGAAATTGATGTACCAGAGATGTGGCAGACAAAGGGCACTTAACCGCAGAGCGCGTAGTTTAACATATAACAAAACATCTTTACTCTGACCGGTACTAAAAACGTCTGAAATCTCTTCTTTTTACGACGTCTTTACATTATTAGCAAAGCGTCTGCGGCTCTGCGCACATGTGAAGTTAATGCGATATTTGAACACATTTCAGTCATTTAAAACGTAAATAAGAGATACCTTAAGATTTTATTATCTCATAAACATTATTCTTCATAACATAAAGTTGAAATGCTTACATATTATATAAACAAACAACAACGGTGACCGCTGCTAATGTCATAAACCATTAACACATTTATTCCGGTACACTAAATCGCGAATTAAATCGAACAAAAAAATTAACATATCACATGAAAATTGGAAACAATTTGCACTTACGTTTCAAGGTCCCGCCAAAACTATAAAACAAATGGAACGTCAAAAGAAAAATGGCGGTTGCGAAATGGGCACGTCTCGTGTGTAGTGGCGCCATCTATCGTTTGTGTTTGGAACTAGGACGGAGTGTAGTGTGTACCCACGCTCGCCGCGCCGCGCGACGTGAAATCCGAGAGAACACCTCAATAATGGATAAACATTTATCTTTGGTTGAGCGCTTAATACTAGACTGAACGTCGCCCATATCTGGATTAGCTGGCTTAATATCTCCGCTAATTACACAACACGGTGGCTTATTGTACTTGCTCTCATCCTGTTAAACACATCGCCGCACATTCGTGTTTGAGTTTAAATAAAAATTAAGTGTTTTAGAAGATCATTGCTCGTTTACAAATATGACAAGAGTAAAGATAAAATATTTATATCGGCCTTGACACAGTGACTTTGATTCCTAGTTTTTATTTGATTGTGTTTTAACGATCAAGTTTATAACCAGTTTGACAAAATATCACATTTTTATATACCTACCTACACAATAAAAGTCTCCGATATTAACTAGTAGCTAATAGTAATCTTGCTTGCTAAACGTCTAAAATCCGCATATATTTTTTCATCAAGAGAATAATGAAATCAATTTAAATATTTTTCAAACTAGAAAAACTACTGTAGATCTAAAATCCCCAGCAATAAATGCAAAAAATTAAATCTAACATACAAAAAAACTCCGTTTAAAATAATTTCCCAAAACATTTTCTCATTACTTCGGTGTTGGCCGTTCATTCATTGTGGAATGTACGGTAATTACGAGTGCGGGGCGCGCGGGCGAACCCTCCACCCCAAATCGTATTAACATCAAGATCAAAATCAAAATATATCCGATCTTAGGATACATTTGTCGGATCAATTGGTTTTCCTTAAGGAATTACTGCATATACCTACATGAACGGATTAAGTGGTATATGTGATAAGGCGGTTTTGATCAAATTACTTCTCATTTATATTGAAAATGTTAATTTAGTAAGTGTTATTTTTGGGTAATCATATCAATTTTAAGTATGCGTCCTTTGATATCAGTTGATGCAAGACTCAATTCAAACTATTTTTCAAATCAAACTATTAAATACTTCAGTCATTAAATATATTCTTTCACACTTGTATTTTGTAATAAAGTTATCTAAATGTTGTCAACTTGACTTTTTGCCAACTAAAGTTCATAAATATCGATGTACTGTTAAAAAACTTTATTTATTTAATTGCTATGTTGTAAAACGAAGGCTTTTTTGTTTTCGTTGTATAGCGAAATATAGTAATTTTTTACAATATACATGAATTGTCTAACCCATAAAAAAGGAAGTTTGTTTGTGTACAGGCCACTGCTGGCCACTCGGATCCTACAGGATTCAAATGTAGATCAGTGGACGTAAAATTGTACTAATAATACAAGACCTCCTTAAAAGAGGAGTTTATCAAAACGACTCTCTCAATAACGCTTACAATACATCAATAAGTTATTAGAACAAGCTTATAAATTATTCTAAAGGAAGAATCAAGTATAAACAGATTAGACAAGCGATCAAATCCAATTTGAACCCGGATCCCCCGTGACGTTTCCCCTAACACCTTTTTACAGGCTACATCTAAAGCACAATATTGCGTCATTGCCATTAACTTAAAGGTTTGTTTTTCAATTAAGCCACTTTGTAACAGAAAATATAAAATTTTTTGAACATAATTTGATTTGAACATTGTTTGGGGTTTCGGTTTATTGAAAAACAAAATAACGATGGCTACTGTTACAAATTGATGGTTTTCAAGTTAAGGCTCGGTTCATTAATTTAAAAAAAACGCGTGATGCAATATGATATTTCAAAATAAATAAAGGGTTATATACATGTAACATACAATTTATAACTTCTGTCGAAAATATTCTGCCTCGGTGGCGTAGTTGTACTAGGATACGGTTACAAAGCTGAGGTCTCGGGTTCGAATCCCGGGTTGGGCAAAGTGATATTGGATTTTTCTATTCATTATCAGCCCAGAGTCAGGAATTCGTGCCCGATATAGCGATAGGCTCGCCACCTATCACATCGTGAGACGGAACATACAAGGCGAAATGTGTGTATCCTGGCACCTCTGCCTACCATTTCTGGGAAAAAGGCGTAAGTTTATGTATGTATGTAGAAAATATTTTTTTAAAAACTATTTATAAAAAAGATAGGCATTTTTATCAACTGTCCATGTACTAAAACTCATTAAATCAACACATAAATAAATATTGGATGCTAGTCGTTTTAAGACAAGTCGTATAATAAAAAATCGAAACGGAACACAAGCAAAGCTGTAGTCATAACAAAAGCTTATCTCTTACCAGGAACGAAACCAATAAAAGGACGGTTAAATACTTTCCGACGTAATCCCGTTCGTACGGACATGTTTCCTTGTATTCCGTGAATCACGGAGAAATACCCTACAATGTTGTATTCATATGTAGGTATGTTCGTCTTTCAAGCAGTAATGGCACAAGCGATACAACAGATTCACAAGAATTTTGCCATAGCTATAGTTTATTTAGCTCGCTTCATAGCTCGTGGACACATGGCGCGTAGAACCGATGGCCGTTGGGGCCGAAAGGATTTAGACTGGAGGCCACATACAAGCAAGCAATGTCGGACGCCCGCCTACAAGGTGGACGGACGACGTGGCTAAAGTTGCTGGATGCAGCCCGTTTGCAACAGGTCGATGTGGAGATCCTTGGGGGAGACCTATGTTCAGCAGTGGACTTCCTGTGGCTGATATGATAATGATAGCTCGCTGAGCAACCTTGAGGTGGTGGACCAGTCGTACTGTAAATGTCCAAGTCTCACCGTAGGTCATGGTCATGATGGAATGATGATGACGATAGTTCGAAGGATAAGATCCGCAATGAGCTTATCCGACAGTTAACCAAAGTTATTGACATAGCACATAGGATTATCAAGCTGAAGTGGCAGTGGGCTGGCCACATCTGTCGAAGAACCGATAATCGCTGGGGTAAACGTGATCTTGAGTGGAGACCGCGTCTTGGCAAACGTAGTGTAGGACGCCCTCCAGCTAGCTGGAGTGACAATTTGTGAAAGGCTGCTCGCAGATGCTGGATGCGACAAGCCGAAGGGAGGGTAAAATGGTGCAATTTGGAGGGGACCTATTTCCATCAGTGGACATTAAAAGGCTTTAATGGATGATATATAGTTTATTCGATCGAGAGCAGTATAAGGTATTTTGAATTATATTTAACTATTCCAGGTGTTATGTACGTCATATTTGCTTCTTAAGCACCTACACGGCACAGAAGACATGGTCTACGTGAAGGATTGTTCGAATAATAATTAATTAAGTTGCAAGTGTTATTTCAAAAGTATCAGAAACTAAGAAAGACGTCAACGTCACGGCATCCAGACTTGAATACTTCCGGATCAGAGAAATACTTGTCTTAGTGAGAAATTCAATCCCTTGGCCTATTATTTACCGACAATACCACTAAATCCATCAAAATACGAACCAAATAATTACGATCCATTGCATCAATTTTCAAATCCCATAGCGATGCAATTCACAACATCGCATTCCCGTATAAATTACGTCGCAAACACAACACCGACGTGTACCGTGACGCAGTTAATCAGCGTAAACAGAACGCATGACATACACGAGGGGAGGACGGGGCGAGGTCGGACACTGCCGGTGACACGATGGAATTAGCGCGACAGTTGTCCGACGACAAGCTAGGAGGAGCGTGTTGCGGCCGCACTTCCCCCGAAGGTGCTATGACTTTTTTCTGGATGTAAAAAATGGAAAAAAAAAATTCTTAATTATAGTGTATATAGGAATATGTAGTTATGTTTAATTAGTATTATTTAGCTTTAAGTAATTCATTATTTGTTACACTGCCCTCTCTCTCTCCTTCATTTAAACCCATCCCATGGTTGTCTGTAAGACATTGTTGTAGACCGATAAGACCGCCATTTGTACTCTTTTTTTTAATTATTATTTGTGTATACTTAAGTTGTTGTTAAGTTTCTGTACAATAAATATTTAAATAAATAAATATAGTGTGGCCTCATACGGGCTGTAATGCAGCCTGGGGAATTTTAGGTCATGATCGATTCTACAGCTTTCTTTTATTTACAAATGTTCAGTTATGTCAGATCAAGCCATTCCGGATTAGTATCTTCGTAACTACTCATATATAATACAGTTGCAATGATATAACTTATGTCAACTACAGATTTATCTAATTGCTTTGGGCTTCAGCTGTTTAAGAGAATAAATACTACTAAACTTATATAAATGATTAACTCGTCGTAATTAATAAGACTCTTGTTGATCAAAGACAACGCCCCCTTTAAATACGGATGACAGGAACAATTAGAACAATCTACGTTCAATTTGTCATTTGTATAAACATCACGAGATATGATAAGATAGTAGTTTCGGAGAATACGATCACATACAATGTACGTAAACGGGTGTTTGTCTTATGTCTATAATAATTCGACTGAATGAAGTGTTTAAGTTTTGTAGACACCAGCCGAAAAGTTAAGGACTTTAATCTTTATCGTTATCTCACGTTCATCTCATTATCTCATTGTTGTAGGATCATTTGTAACGCCTGAACGCCAGGTTTCAAATTCTAGGCCGTCCAAATTTTTTATCAGCATTCTGCGTATATTTTTCGATATAAAAATTTAATACTTGGTCAAAACTACAACATATGGACCGATTTGAAAAATTCTTTCACCATTAGAATTCTACATTATTCCTGATGAACATAGGCGATAGGATATTTTCAAAACAGTGTAACTGCACCCGGCCGGAGCAAGACCAGACCGCAAGTAATACATGCTCACTAATCGTGCATAAATTTGGGCACAAGAAACAGAAACTAATCTAACAAAACATTTTATTCAGTTGAGACAATTATACCGCACGGTAATTGTACAGTCACAATGGCAAGTCTTTGAAGTCTCACAATCGAAAGTATCAACATTTTTGTTAGATAGTAAAACCGGAGAATACTATTGTGTGCATAATGTTGCGTCCGCATCGCTGCAAAGGCTTTCTTGCTTCACAATTCTAGCTTTACTATCGATTCAAAGGGGTTTAGATGTGATCTTTTGTGTACAGCGGGTGCTGCGATTTAGCAGGCAGGTTGGGTACTTAAACTAGATTTTTTATATAAATAACTTGCTGGTTGTTAATCTATTGTTAACTTCATAACGTCTACTGGCAATAATTGTGTCGAATGAATCATGTCCTTATTCTACACCTGGATCTAGAAAAAATACTTAAATTTTTCTTTTGGCTCTTTAAATTTGAATCGGAAATTACGGTCAAAATTTGGAAATCCCAACACAATATAAAGATGATATTATTATTCATTTACAAATAAAAAATTAACATCAAAAACAATCTCATTCACCCAATCAAAAGTGGCCCTCGTATCTCGCACGTTAATAATTTACGCGAAACAAAATCCTGAGCTTGAATTTATTCCCCTCTTTACCTCAACGGGGATTATTTATTCAACTATGAAAATGCACTTGTGCACGAAACTTGCTCCCGACATAGTATGCATTGGAGCCAGCCTACACGGGGAGATATCAAGGGGAAGGGTGGGAGAAATCTGAAACGACGAATCTCCTCTCTCCCCTCCGCTCTCAACCCGTTCCTCCCCGCTCTCCCCCCGGCGACTAATTTCCGACAGACTAGTGTATTCCTTCGCTACAATGTTTTATACTATTTCATATTTCATCGGATTATGAATGAGGATATGAGTACGGTGCCGCGTCGGAAGTAATCAACCGCAAAGATTGTTTGCACATCATTTTAAAATAATTGGTGATTTTCAATTTAAATAGTTAGATAGAATTTGAAAGATTTGTTAAGTATTAACTCCCAGCCGTGTCCTACAATTTAACTACAGAACTGATATGTACTGATTTTATTTTTGCCATGTTGCTTTATGTTTCTTGTATAGATTTATTTATTAACTTCTTCAGAATTTAGATTCAGAAACACTCATTTCAGTAGGTTTATATTTGTTCAAAATGGAAGCCGCAATTATTGCACAAAAAGTTTTTCGCTTTTATGCCAAAATGCCATCTAAAGTTAGATGTTGTTTTTGCTGTTTAAAATTAATTCCTGAACGCAGGTGCGCGACCTATCGACGTTTCAATGACGGATATCATATTACAAATTATTATTCTACGCACACATATTTTGTACTTTTTTTCACGTACACATTAACTAACACGTATAGATATGAAGTATTCATTGTGATATATACAAGCATTATTTATCTTCTAATTACAGTGTATTAGTCTTAGCACACCTCAATTCCAAAGTGTAACATGTCAAACTTAAAACACCACATAAATTTAATTTTAATTACAAAGCAATAAGGTTTAAAATCGTACAAACTGCTTCACATATATAACTCTTTAGAACTGAGGTGTATGGTGAAAGTAAATTGAATTGGAACTTACCAGCATTAAAGTGTCTAGCAGTAACATGAATTGCCGTGAAAAGACTACCATCAGATGTATTCCAACAATCCCGACACCGCATAACTTTTACGTACCTGGAATGACAAAAGAAATATGTTATTTGCATCAAATCAAATGAAAACAAATGAGCGAAAAAGGATAAAAAAAATCTATGATACAGTTAGATTTGTTGTACTTTGTTGTACTTAGTTAATTTAAGACGAATTCCTCATGTAAATTATAGTCACAGCTCATGACTCCTATAAAAATGTGTTTGTGCACGCACACGGGAATCCTGTGCTAACACAATGCGCAGAGATTTTTTCCGATGTCCGCTTTAGTATAACACCTCAATTATGTAATTAGCTGCCTTGAATCTGCGTATAGCCATAGCTTACATCATAAGTTTCAAATTTATAGACTAGAGCGTCTGCTTGCCTATTATTCTATCATGCGTTGAAGCATTACCAACTCATCAGAAAACTTTAGGATTTTTCTTCTTATGAGTCAGCATTGCATCCGAACGTTGCTTTATGAGTATAAGATGCCTTCGGAAGTGCTGAGTCGCTCTGGAGACAACACTGCAATAATGCTGAGATGGCATCCTATTGTAACGATTAACTGCTACACTCGCAGACATTTAATGGGCAATCAAATAGTTCCTTCGTAAAGATATTCCTCTTTAGATCAATAGTAAACTATTTAATTACCAATTTAATGTCTGAGACTCTGAGCAGTAAGTCATGTTACATAATCTTCATTTTTAATGTTGGTATCTTTTTTCTTAGCCATATTATTCTTTTGTTACCACCAATCTTGACAACAAAACAAACATTTACATCTAAAACTACCACAATTTCGGCAAACGTAATTAGAGCGACCGTTTCCAATTTAAAACGCTAATAATTTTCGACGGAAAACTGACGTTTTATCGCAATTTCATCGTCTTCGCGGTCGGTACCAGCCGACGACTCGCTCCTTTCATACGGCCTTGTCCGTTTGACCTTTTTGTTTCGAGGCACAATACCTATGTTGCATCGACACTGCCTATCTGACGGGTTAATTAAGCATTGTGGCCTTTTTTTCTTTATCTATGTGATGTAAAAACGTTTGAGATACCAAAGGTGATTGATGCAATGTTGTGCAGTTATTGTGTCATTTTTATCTGTATGTACTATGTATGTTCTATATTTCCAACTCCTCTTAGGCTGATTTTAGGGTCACACTGACCGTCGGCGCTGACAGTTGAAATGTATGAGCTTCTAAGGAGTGTTTTAGAACAACGCGTAGTTTTCGGCGCTGACCTTCGCCCGTAAGCTACGCGCTGAACTGCCATCGCCGACAGTCAGCGCGCATTCAGCGTTACTCTAAAACCAGCTTTATTTATAGCATATTAATTTGGTTGCGGGTTAAAGACAAGTTACTATCCCAGTGGCTTAGCTTTAGTGCTCTCTATGATTAGAATACGTGCCGCTGTCGATTCTGGTAGGAGCAACAATGGCAGCTGTGAGATTTGGACAATTTTTGTTATTTGTTAATACATACTGCCCTTTGACATGACTTTGGTTGGATAGAAAATGTATGATGTATTCAAAATCATCTTCAACTAAAAGGGTTCTATAAACACTTGTTGATAGAAAACTGCATCTAACAACAGTATTTAAACTATGACACTAAATACATATATTTCGTTTATTCCTTTTATTTTTGTTTATCAGTCCTTATTAATCTTATATTAATATTAAAATTAAGTGATATAAGTCAAAAATATTTAATTTAAAGTATACATAACTATAACCCTAGATAACGCGAGCTATTTTAATAACGCGTACATAGTTGATAGGTAATTTATGATATAAATACGGAAAATATGTTAATGCATAAGTTGGTAATAGATTTTTTGGACTTCCACTTATACTAAAAATAATAATGTTTGAGTATACATAAACATCTACATAATATATAAAATCACCATTATCATTATCGCCACCATCTTCAGCTACCATCAACATCTTCCGCAATAGAAATTCTACTGGCGAACATAGGCCTCTTCCATACTTCTCCAGAGCGACCTAAAAAGTAGGTAAAAAGTAAAACCCTGTATCAAGTATTTTTTCAATCAAATAAACCACATGACGTGACCTAGGAATCTAAAACTAGGTCTCCACTTTACGAAGGCTAAAAATATGTCAATGTGCTTTAAGTGTATTGATCATTATCATCAGCCTGTTGCAGCCCACTGCTGGACATAGGCGTCTATTCCAAAAATGGTGTGGTACGCGCCACATAGCCTCCCAAGGTACGCCACAGATCCCGGTCAGCTGCTTTATGCATCTAGTCGATACCCTCTCGTGCCCTCCCTTTAAATGTACATCAACAGATAATCCGACATATAAACAGGTTAATGCCCCACTCATCCGGACGAGAGTAATAAATCGATCAAATTAACATTAAGCGAAAAACGCCTCTGCCCGCCCCCTCAACTGGTGGGTGTGTTCATACACCTTCCAAATATTTATTATCCACTAATCAGATGTAATAAACCGATTAAACATTACTCGCTACTTCGTTAATGAAACCCCGCCTTGAAAGCCACCATACCATTGAAACATTTTTTTGTAAGCAACGTTTTAAATTTTTCGGTTACTTATTATTGGCACAGAATTAGATTGATGTTTTAATTAAGTCTATGAACTAGCTGGATGATAATTACTTCTTAAAGAAAACGCAGGAAATCAAATCCAGCTGTGGACTTTCTGAGGATGGAGAAAAACTTCACGTATTTTTTAATCAAATTATTATTTTCAGATTTATCATACTTTATAGCAGAGGTAGGTACAGATCGACTCCTTGTCACTGATTCAACAACCAATGATCTATGAAGAGAACAAGCATATACTTTTTAAATTCAATTTATCAGTAGCAATTTCCAGAACTGCCATCAACACCAATTACATATCGGATCAAATTAGGGTAAATTCCATTGAACATAAATTATTTGGGTTGTTTAATTATAAGCTAGACATATCTGTTAATTAACACCTATCCCATATCGCTTGTATATAGATAATTACCCGGAGTAACCTATTGGGTATCGATTTCGGCATAACACGCGTTCATTTTTTTCGGTAAAGTGTGTCGCCCAGACGGCCTTCGCTACGTCACCGGACCGGTCGGTTCGGTTCAACAGCTCTGAGAAATGAAATAGTATAGATGAACACAAAAAACGTCAACAAAATAATTACTGAAGGTAGGATAATCATGTCCGTCCTTCGTAGTGACTTATGGAAGAGTCTAGTTTTTCTAGTTTAGACCATTTTTATTGCATAGATCCGGCAAATGAGCGAACAGGTCACCTGATGGTAAGTGATCACTGCACGCCTATGAATGTTCACTACGTTTGGGTTCATAGATGTACTGTTGGACTATAAAATCAGGAGGGCAGCGAAAAGTCTCTCTTAGTTTCTGATACCTACGACACAACAACAACACTGGTCTCTCATATGTGTGAGTGGGTGGGTACCACCGCAATGTCTATTTCTCCCGCCTAACGGTAGTTTCAATACACTGTTGTGTTTCAGATTGAAGGACATTGTAGCCAGAGTAACTACTGGACATATTCGAGACTTTACATCTTATGTCCCAAGATGACGAGTGCAGTGGAATACCAAGCATTTTTTTGCAATTCAAGTGTTGTTTGGTTTTGCTACTGTTCATGAGCGGTCGTACCGCTTACCATCAGGCAAACTGCATGCTCGTCTCGCCAATAATTGAAATAAAAAATATATAAAAAAACAAGACTTAATTGATCTTAATATGGGATCAGGATTATGTATGTGACTGTTGGGTGTATTTACTTATTTCTCAAGTCTCGGTGGACTTTCCGACTGCGCTGCATGTAAAGTGCATCATTGCGGTCATTTTGTGTCAATATGAAGAAGTGTACATAAGATTGAAACATACTTATATTAATGCTAATGAATATTTGTTACTTTTTCCTCCTTTCACGCAGCAACCGAGGTACGTATCAGCATGATTTATTATTACCTAGACGTATGATTATTATTCGCGAAATATTAAACTGGAATGTTTTACATTATGTTATTGTTCTGTGTTTGTTTCATATTTTATTTAATACGCATCAACTAATGCATAATTTTTAAGAAAGTAACATAACAAATCAAGAATGATGAATTTCTTTCTTTCTTTCTTTCTATGTTTCGCCATCTTAATAACAGAATAGCCTTAAAGTTTGCGAAAGAAAAGCAACAAAAAATCAGTCACTTCTAATCGCAGCCAAGTGTCTGACTGAAGTGTCTTAATTAAAATAAACAAAGTTAAAAGTCCTTTGAAATTGCTTAGTCGGCTTAGGGATTTAGTAGCAACTGTGAGTCATGATATTCAATTCGATATCTAGGTTGGTATTCAACTGATATTTTTTAAAAGTAAATCTCTCGTTTTTGAATTGACTGTTGATTAAAATCTTAGGAATAATTATATTTATTTATACTTAGCGTACATAAAAATATATTTATATTTTGTTGTTCACTCTTCGATTTTATAAAATAAATCGATCCTCATAATATCAATGTATTAGAAAATATTCTCCTAATCATTCTTCCTTTAGATATCATTATTCTTAGAATCTGTCGAAACACCAGACATATAGAAACGAAAGATAAAGCACCAGGAATAAATAACAAATACCTAATTCTGATTCTATACAGAGCTTATAAATCTGACTTATTAGAATAACATCTGTATTGTGTCTGGACTGAAATCTATATGGATATCATAAGCGAAAATTAGGGCCGAGGAAACGAACGCCCACGCAGTTCATCGACCCGGAGTGAGCCGAACGTGTCGATATACTTCATCTCACTATTGTACTGTCTGTGACATCAAAAAACGTGATCTTCATGGGTATTGGAATTTAAATAAATAAATTAATACAACAGTCCTTCGATCAAATATACACTAGATACACAGTTCCCTGTAAAAGTTCTGTTAAAAAGTGGCACTGATGCATGACATGAAAAAAAGTAAACAAAAAGATCACATATTCCAAATATATTAACACAAATTCCACCTTATTCCTGGAGCTTAAAGTAGCTTTTCACATAATATTGTCTAAAGTTATGCGACGTTTTAGAAGCAACGGTCGGTGCGTGACTGAAGGCGAAAGAGTGCTTAAAGCACTCTTTTTTGGTGCCATTTTCTAAGCGCTCATGTTGTATCTAGTGTATATTTGATCGAAGCAACAGTCACATAGTTCTGACCCCACACTAAGACCAAGTCTTTTGTCGTGGGTATCAGGAACTACGAGATACTTTTCGGTTTCACAAACACCCAGACAAGAAACAAATACCTGCGGTTCACAAAATTATAATCAAATAACCATCAACAAAATCCTATAAACCCGAACGGAATACCACACCGTGCACGTCAATTGACCAATGAGGAAACGAGATTTCCAACAACCTTTAGGATAAAAGACACAAAACAGCCTGATTTAGAAGAGCTGCAGATAGCAGGCGCACGCATGACCACACAACAGAAGGCTCACGTTATCAACAACAGTAAACAAACGGCGCGGACACGTGACACGTGACTACAGCCCACAGCCTCGCACGAGACCACATACATTCGGATGTACAGATTAGCGTTATAATAAAGTAGATTAATGCTATACAGCCTCTGTGGCGCAGTTGATTAGACGCCGGCTTTGATTAAAGATAGTGAATTCGATCTCCGCACCGAAATATTTGTGTGATCCACAGGTATTTGTTTTTATTGTATTTTCTGACACTCACGACACAAGATTCGATCTAAGTGTGGGATCAGTACTATGCATGTGACTGTTGAGTGTATTCGTATTCATGTTATTAGCGAATGTTTGTTTGTCACAGCCTTTAACCCCTTGATTATTTGACTGATCTTTATCAAATTGTAAATTTAACTTGTCAAGGATATAAAAAAGGTTTCTGGATACTTTTCATCAAAAAGAAAGTGTGTTGCTGATTTGTTTTACTTTGTTTTTGTATTTTAAAACGACACGTGACTACAGACAGCTTCGCACGAGACCATTGTTTACATTCGGGCATTGTATGCATTCAGCAGATAACGTTGAAGACATTTATGTTTATGTACTCCATAAATAAATATGTATCTGGATATTTCTCTCTCTCTCTTTCTCTTTCTTCAGCTACAGGAAGTCCACTGCTGAATATAGGCCTTCCCCAAGGATCTTCACATTGAACTGTAGGAAGCGGCCTGCATCCAGCGCCTTCCTACAACCTTAACCAGGTCGTCCATCCACCTTGTAGGCGGGCCCCGACACTGAATGTTTGTGTGACCGAATATTCTATGGTAGTTTATTATACTCCCGACACAAGACTTGCGAAATAGTGCAGGACTATGTATGTGACTGCTAGTATTTGTTTATTAGTTTAAAGCATTTACAGAATAATGTCACAAGCAAATGTATGTTACACTTTCGTGCTTGAAGTTCTCAACACATCGTCATCAAATTTTACAAACACGTTGCGAAGGGTATAAAAAAGAATATAGGATACCTTTCACTCAAAGAGTATTACTGGATATATTTTTTACATATTATAAGAGTTTTGGCAAATTGTCCTGGTTTGTACAATGTATTTTACGCGGACACGTGACTACAACCAGCTTCGCACGAGACCATTGTCCTATACATTCGAATATTGAACGCAGTCAGCTGATACGGAGACATTAGCATGTTAATAAAGCATTTACAGATTATTAGTATACAACTTCATATATTATAAGATATTCCCGAAATATTAAACTAACCGTTACATAATTTTGTAGACATGATGATTGGGATCCTAAAAAGGATACAGTGTATATTTCTTTCTGAAAAACGTGTACTGCACTGTATCAGTTCATATCCGTCCCACAGCAGGGCACGGGCCTCCTCTACAATTGATTGAAAAACGTGTGCTATTGGTCAAATGATTTTTTTAATATACATTTTTGGTGACAAATCATAATTCATACTACCTAGTATACTTGGCATTTAAAATAGGTACGAATTTCACAAACTTTTTTAGCCTTATTCATAGACAGTTCTAAAACCTATTTTATTATCGAATGCTTTATATTCTTCTCTCAAACTGAATTCAGAAGTCGTTCGAAAGGGACAAAACATTAGAAATAGGTTTAAAATTGTCTTTCAATTAGGCAGTTAATTATTAACACTGACAAAACTCCAGATATCGAGTATCGTAACCTAATTAAACGGCCTTTAATTTACAAAATTCACTAGTATTTACAAGCAGTCAAAACGAAGTAGCCATTAGATGATGTTCGTATAAAGATTATTACGGTAGTGGCCGCGACGAGCGTAACCAACGCCCACGCACATATCAACTCACTAATTATGACCAATGTACCGCGATAGAGGCCAATCATGCGACATTATGCGACATTTATATTAATTTTATTTTTTGGAAATATTAGAAGGAAAAGATTCAGAAAAGATCCCATGGTGGTCTGTAAGACACTGTCTTTGAGGGTTAATACCGCTAATTGTATTTTCATTTTTTATAAATTTTATTGTTTTGTTTGCAATAAATTTCAAATAAATAAATAAAATATTGTAGAAAGTTGCTGCGTATAGGTCTCTTCTATTGAGTCGCTGTACTTTTAACTTTGTACAGGCTTATCTCACACAATTGCAATATTTTTTCCGTAAAACCATGGAATACTGGTTTCGCACAAAGTTGTTTAAACTTGGAATGTATGAATCGTCAAACGGTACCTTCTTTCTCTTTCTTTCTTTCTTAAAACAGATATAAATATTAAACAAGATTGTCTGACTTATTAATTGACTTATGAAATAACCAAATCGTACGAAACCCGATAAATGTATTTTTATCAGCCGAATATTAAATAACTCACACGCACTGTTGATAAGATTCTGTATAAGCCGATAAGTGAGATGTGCCCTTAAAGATCTCACCTTTAAAGGGCAATATTCTTTGGTTTGTGGGGGCGGTAGGCATCGGTAAGCCAATGTAAAGGTTACAACAATCTACACCCAACAAACCAATTTAGCCAAATATTGGACCGATACTTATTAGGGGCTATCCATAAATTACGTCACACGTTAAGGGGAAGGAAGGAGGGGGCTTTGCTTTTAATGTGATATGTTAAATTTAAGTCTTACAACACTAAAATTACATATCTACTTAAAGAATTAGATAAAAATAGTTGCAAATGTATTTAAAATTGCAAAATATGTGACATCACACTAGGTCACAAATATGACCAGCTGTGACAAGGCCGTTGGAGGGGTCAAAAAAACATGAAATTAGTGTAACGTAATTTATGGATGACCCTTTACCACAGAATACTAACAGAAGTCAAGCTTGTGTATGTACTTCACTTTTGTTGCCACACTCACACTACGCTCGGCGTTTGCGCCAGGACTGTTAACTCTGGCTTATGCGAAAAAAAGTATCGTCGTAATAGCACTCGTATCGTTTGATTGATTGTTAAAATACAATATAAAAAAACAATAACAAAATGAATAAATTGTAATTTTATTTATATAGTCGTTGAGAATGTGTATGTCATAATCTAAGATTATTTTTTTATCGTTTTTGTATAATATTGCGTATTTTATTAAAGACATTTATATTCAATTATTATAATCTGAAATTTTATATACAAGTGTAATAACTTATATTCATTCGCTCCATCTTTGCACAAAAAATATCACTAGATGCGTGTCCGAAGCGAGTGACACTCGCGCTCGCAGTGGTTTCGACTGGTCTCAAATATCGTGTCGGTGAACGCTGTGTATGTGTGCGTTGGTTTCGCGCACTTTGTATGGAGCTTGACTTCTGTGAGTATTCTGTGCCTTTACTTTCTATGAATATTTTATGATTAACACACTCGATAGTATCTCAACTTGTATGGATTATAAATTGTGGGATCGTGAGTTCTATGTTCTAGCCCAGGTGTGGTGGTTTACTTTGTTTTATCTTTTGAAAATTCTTTGGACTAGAATTGCTTAGGACTAGATTTTGTGCCTAGTAAAGCGATAAATACCACCACCTAGTCTTTCGAGGATAGGTGCAAAATATTTTTATTTATTGCACATTCATACCTCTTTTACAATTTCACAATAAACACAACGCGGAAGTGATTCAAATGACAATCCAATTTAAAAACCGAACCCTGAAAACATTTGCCGCCAAAATCCAATTTCTTTTATTCAGATTAGTAACTACATATTGTTGCGCACCTGCTCCGCTTGGTAACTAGCGCCATCTCTTAGCCGTGTCCGGAACTAAATATCACTGTTATTTTCACTCGCGCCTATAAATATCACACAAGTACTAATATAGATATTTATAAATAGAAAATGGCTTGATTCGCAGGAAATACTTGATTTAAAACGGGACAGTGTGTTATCAGTGCACGTTTATTAATAGATAACATCTGAAGTACTTGTGAAAGTGAATTGGAAATAGAAAATGTACTACAATGTTTGTAAGACCTGTATCGGCATTTTTATCTATTCATTTAACAGTTATTTTGTTTGTGTTAATGTTTTTATATTTGCAAAGAGAAAGTTATTTAGATAAGTTTATAGATATTGCTAACCTACTAATTTATACACAGCATATTTTTACTATGTAATTTTTTTTCTAGCATAAAAGTTATAAAGCGGGAACACCCAAAAGTGGCTCCAAAATTTGCCAAAAAGAAGGAACATCCCGCTGAAATGGGGACTCCCAGCAACACTATTACAAGTATTCCATACATGGAGTTGCAGGTTCCCGAGTTCCCGACATCACCACCATCGTAATAGTGACCTAGACGGCGATGTAATCAGCAACGTATCGATTTGCATAACACGTCTAGTCGAGTTTGAAGAATACAATAAAAACGTCTGAGCACACCGTCTGCACAGTCTATACTGCTTTAGAGTTGTTCAACTTTGTAATCGAGATAAATACATTTAGCTAGAAATGAGGGGTAGGTAACTGTCAGTATCAGCCTATATACGTCCCACTGCAGGGCACGGGCCTACTCTAAAATCGACAGTACGATTGAGAGTGGTTAGGCCATATAGTCAATCACGCTGGCCTAGTGCGGGTTGGCGGACTTACATACCATAGAAATTCTTCTACACCGCTATGGTATGCAGGTTTCCTCACGATGTTTTCCTGCGCCGTTTTAGTACGTGGTGATTGACTATCAATACACACATGACTCCGAAAAGTCAGAGGTGTGCCCTGGGATTTGAACCCGCGACCACCGTGAACATGTTGGCAGCCGCGTCTGGTCCGTTTACCAACAGGCCACCACGCACTTAACTTACTTAACGTAGGTAACTGTGAATTGACGAAATAAAGTTAAAATAATATAAAAATTAATCCAAATGACAGCCTCCGTGGCGCAGTTAGTTAGACGCCGGCTGTGAAACGAGAGGCCGCGGGTTCGATCCCCGCATATTTGTGTGAACCACAGGTATTTGTTTCGGGTCTAGGTGTTTGTGAGACCGATACCTGATACCCACGACACAAGACTCAATCTTAGTGTGGGGTCAGGACTATGTATGTGACTGTTGGGTGTATTTAATATTATTATCATTAAAATCTGAGATACAATCTGTAAAAAATGTTTTATTTAATGAGTGAAGGTGTTTCTTGGCGACGTTTGTCTATGGACAGCGCAACCACATTTATCAACCAAACCACTTGTAACTAAACGATATAGCCTTAACGACTTCCACTTAAACTTACTTAAAACAAATTAACAACTTCAAAAACATTTACCTATTATCAAAACACAAAACAGGTGTACACGGAAAATCCTTACACGGATATCGTAAATATAGCCAAAAGAACAGCAATACAGTCAAAACACTCACCCTTGAGGGTGGTGGGGGGGTGAAAAAAAAATCCCTAATGCATCCGAAATATACCCGAATACGTTTGTGCGCCGGCTGACTTGAATAACAATGAGCTTGTATTGGATCAGAGATAAAATCTATGTATATATGTAGTTATATTTATATGAGGGTGGAAGTTCTGTTATAGGAATTAGGGACATGTAGGCTAGGATTATCAATGTAGTCGACAGCCTTAATAGTGATAATGAGTAAACTTAGGATTTAGTTATTAATTCATTTCAATATTGTAGTTGAATTACTTAGGGTTCTTTACACGTAACATGACCGTGCTATGACAGTGTAAGGTAGAAAAGTATTATTTTAATCCCACGATGTTGTTGTTGTTATATTAGCCTATGTTATACCTGTATAACAGGTATGTCTGTATGCCTGTACGTTTGCCCTGGCAGAAACTTTAATCGAAGAATTACTAACAACTTATGCAATGCTTGGCATTCCACTGCGCTCACCATCCTGAGACATAAGATCTGTTAAGTCTCAGTATGTCCAGTCGTTACTCTGGCTACAATGTCCTTAAAACCGGATCACAACAGTGCATTTACACTGCTGTTTGGCGGCAGAAATAGACATTGCGGTAGTGCGTACCCAGGCGACATCTCACATATGAGAGACCAACCACCAGTGAAATTGTTCAAAATACCATCCATTGTACGTTACGCTACGTATGTAGATTCGAATATAATATAATTAAATGACATCTATACTCAAGTACTAACTGCGCTACATTGGATAACACTCACTACTCAGGTAGTAATTAAACGTTTCCATTTTACTTTCATTCGGTTCGGCTTAGAATTGCCTCAATTTCCGCTTAGTTTGAACGGAATTCGATGATAGTCAATAGACAGATAAACAAACAATGGCTTAATATTTGCAATTAAGTGATTACATCAGCAATTAAAACAACAGGCCATGTAAAGGAATATATTAGATATCTTGTATCGGAGATATCAGAAACTATTAGACACTTCAGTACCTTATACAAATATTTGTAGATCTTAGTAACAAAGAAATAAAGATATGAATTTGAATACAGATTGTACTAGATTAAACTCGGCAGATTTGCGAACACTTTGCGAAGAATTATATTTTTAATCTTACTCTGTTATCTATTCACAGTATTATCAACAGACATGTTGACTCGAAGCGGGTTATTTATGATTCATAACAATAATATTTCTATAGATTACATCCATTACTGCATATAGCTATAGTTGACAGAATAGTTTTTCGTATGTAGCCATCGTCGATCCGATCATTGCTTAGAACAATGTTATCTCAGTGCCGCCATCTGTGGAGCGCGACGAAACTCCCCCATTCCACCTATGACGCGACATAATAGTGCACTAAAATGTCTGTCAGTCTGCAAACCGCGGACCCAAAGTCAAGGCAACAAAAAAATAATCACCGATTCCGAAGTATGGCAGAAATTTGTGCCGACACGCACGCCCAAGTGAGCGGCCCCTTTATTTGACAGCAAATTAATAATCACCCGCAAAACAACAACGACGCAACCGCCCGACCTGTCCGCATAATGCCGACTCTATTACCAGAGCGACAGAGTCCATAGCGGACGTTTTAATGCCAAATAAATAGTCTTATGCAATTTCAATCCTTAGGTCGGGCGACGTTAAAGCTTAAATCGAACACCGGAACAAAGTTAATAAGATGTAATTCATCCGGGTCGGAACGCTACGTTGCCGCTCCGGTTGCGGTGCGAGAGAGACGCGCGTAGTGTAGTGGGCGGGGTGTGAGAGAGATGTCGAGACGTCTGCGACTTCGGCGGCAGTCATTAGCGTGCGCGACGTCGGATCGCGGGCGCGCCGTCGCCGTATTGTGGAAACGAGGTGCGATCACAAACGTCGTAAGCGGCGTACTCATTAATTTTCAGGAAGACGCAAAATTCTGTCTCATTGCTCGCCCTTGGTGAAATATCTTTCGTCTCGTCTCGCGATGTACCGCACCTTCGCTTTGACTCCGTCGCTCCGTCACTCGGGCCCTCGTCACGGCTCACTGGTTGTTTGATAACATTGTAATATCAACACTCGTGCCCTTGCATTGAATTCAACACTGCCATTTTAGCCTCATTCAAGCACATAATCGAATAAAGCGTAAACTTGTTATTTCTAGTCATAATCAACATCTAAATGGTAGTAATATAAGTATATCAAATAGTTTCAAATAACTTAATAGGAAATAAAGGGCAGTACCAAAAAAACATATTAATATCGGCTTTAGGATGTTGGGAATAAACATTTTAATTTATTTACTAATTTTAATTTTATATTACATCCTACAGTGACCCGCGTTCAACAAAGGGCAAGGAAACCTTAAGTGTAATAAAGATTAAGATAAGACAATCAACTCTACGGGAACCGCACAAATCCGGTATAATTTAAGATCCTCCAAGGCATTGTGGACCAGATGCACACTAAAAAAATATAAAATACGATTTAGAAATTTTTATATTGGTATGAAGAGAAATTCGGCATTTTCTTGAAAATCCCTATATTTCAGAGGACATTTACCTGATAAAACAAAAAGTAGTATTATAATCTTAGACATAAGCAAAGCACGTAGAACGGATATCCTCGCAATGTTTTCCTTCGCCGTGGAGCGTTGTGTAAACAAACACCGCAATTGACATAATAACACATACATATTACATTCATACGAAGTACGGACCGATTGGAAACACTTTAAACCTACCATTAGAATAAATAACTAAAGAACATAACGCTGAGTAATAAGAAATATGGGTTGAATATTATGAGAATGGCTTTATGGACTGGTTGAGGAATTTATGTAGATTTTCCGACAGATATATGAACAAAGTCAACATTATGACGATTATTGAGAATGGCATATTTGTTCCGAATAACCATTGACTACTCAAAGAGAGCCTATGTGAATCGTTAATCGATAGATCTATCTAGATTCTACACATACAAATAAATAATTTATATTTATGTGTAAAAGTCAGGAATTCGAAATTGTGATTTCTAGTTCTAAAGAAATCAAAACTTATTATCACGACTCACGAACAGTCTGATTACTTTACGGACACATCACAGCCTCATAACTATTAAATCGTACTAAATTGAAACGCTCTATAGAGGTTCTGACAATTTCAATCCAAATAAAAACATTACAATATGTCATTAATTCTATTGGAATGTGGCAAATTTTTGAACAACAAATAAATTTTAAAGATCTATGTAACGCAATGGTTTCATAATATAAACGAAAATCATTTATACTCCAAATGTAATAGCATTAACATGTCCAATATTATACAATGTATGTAAAGAGACAAATAAAAACTGTTCCTAATATTTTGACATCAATGCATTCAAACACCAAAAGATCCTAGAAGGTCCATACTGTTATTATCACTTAGTAAATTTCAAAACCGCAATGAATTAATTTCTCAATAAAATCCCATATGACGTCAAACGCTATAAAAATGTTAGCGGTGGCGATAACCCCGCGTGTTTTTGTGTGCGTTTGAGGTCACGGGCCGCTCACATGTAACCCGTCTACGCGAGCCTCCTTCAATTAGTATACGTGGTCAGATCGACCGAGACATGTGTCATCTGGGCTAGTAATAACCCTTTAATAGATAATACACATGTTTGGGTAGATTGCAGTGTGTCTTTCGCCATTCTAGATGTTACTGCAATCATTGACGATTCAAAAGATCTTGTAAAATACAACTTGAAATAAGAATACTTTACTTATATATCACGGGTTTCAGGAACAACGAGAGACTTTTCAGTCCCACAAAACCCAGACCCGGTCACACACACATTTGATTCCATAAATATTTCTCTCCGAGATCGTACGGGGCCACACGTTTCACAGCTGGCAAACTAACAGAGCAACGGAGGCTGTCTATGGTATGCAGACTTCCTCACGATGTTTTTCTGCACTGTTATAGTGTGTGGTGATTGCCTATCAATACACACACGACTCCGAAAAGTCAGAGGTTTGCCGTGATTTGAACCCGCGACCACCGTGAACATGTTGGAAGCCGCGTCTGGTCAATAACCAACAGTTCCTCACTACTACATACTGATATGATGATTCTGAATTGCGGCGACGGCATTGCTAACTAATCGTAACTACCGAGCCTAATTGAAAATCATGGACATCGTGCCTCATACATATATCATCATTATAATTTGAATATTATTGCTTAAAATATCGCTATTATATCAAAGAGATTTAACAAATAAGATATGAACACAAACACGGCTTTCGAGATAAAATTAATTTTAAAATTAATGACAATTCAAACTCCAAATGTATTGAAGGGCATCCGATCCTTAATTTCTAAATCAATGTTTCTAATATACTCAATCGCCGCAACACAAAACTATAATCATTCTAATACCGCAACCATCACAGCAGTAGTACAATTTGCACAGCTGCGTACGAGACAAACATCGCGAATTAGGCCACGGGGTTATAAAACGTGAACTGATTATATAAAGTGGATGTTCATATCTCATGCAACGTTCCACGTGTTGGACAAAGGAACTACACGCATTGTTCGAGGGTATTTCCTCTTTAGACGTTCTGCCATCATACACTACTCTAAGGAGGTCATCATTCTTATCACGCCTTTTTTCCAGAAGGTGTAGGCAGAGGTGTTACCCAGAGACTCACGTTCGGCCTTGTGTGTGCCGTTCCACGATGTGATAGGGGACGGGCTTATCGCCATATTGGTCACACATTTATGACTACGAGTTGATGATGAATATATAAAACATTCAATGTCAATGCCCGACCTGGGATTCGAGCCCAAGACCTCGGCGTTGTGGTTGTAGTGTGGTATAACTGCGCCACCAAGGCAGTTGCTAAATAATATATTTTTCTGTCTAACTGTAATTGCAATAACCACTCAGGTAATAACGCAATAACAAAAGAGCATCTTTTCCTTTTCCGACCCTTGGAACTACAATATGCTGCGGCCTGACCCTTGCGAGAAACATCAAACACGAATTTGGAACAAGAAGGTTAAATGATTTATACCTAAACTAGCGTCACGGCCCGACACTGCTCGGGTGCAAATATACTTTTTTGTAATATTCTATCGTCTTTGTTCATCAGAAAGAACGTATGATTCTAATGGTGAAAGATTTTTTTAAATCGGTCCAGTAGTTTCAGAGCCTATTCAATACAAACAATCAAATTTTTCCTCTTTATAATCTATGTTTAGACTATTAAATATTTTTTGCGTAGGATTGGTAAGGTCGCTGGTAGATGTTGGATGCTACAAGTCGGATATAGGGTGAAATAACACAATTTGGAGGAGGGCCTGTGTCCAGCAGTGGGCAATAAAAGGCTGATAATGATATGTGAAGTAAAATAATCTTAGTTTAACACCTTCTCCTCTTAATTCTACCTACTCAAAGCACAGTTAGTTTAGATGACACAACGATAATGCGACATCTAAAATCGATATCCAATAAAGTCACTACTCAAAACGAAATATAAACCTGCCATATTGGAAGCAATTATCCGCCCACTACTCAACAAACATAGTCTCTGCGTAAATAAATAAGACAATAACACAAATCTATATAGGCGAAATCAAATGTTACGAGACTCGCGGGAGTACGAAAGTTATAGCGCGTCGACAATTTATGTCTTCGTGTCCTTGACATATTATATTTCCAAGCGTCTTGTACTATAATTGTAATAATTGCATAACTTGAGCCGTGTTTAATTAACCACTAATGGATTGGACACGTTTGCTACGTTGCAAAATGTCCATTGTTCAATCCCTATGGTGATTATAAATAGAACGCGTTTCTCGTTGAAATCAGCTGGACCGAATGCGGTGGAACTGTGCGAGAATACGGGTTCTTGATCGAACCATTTAAAAAAAATGCGTATTATTTTATCTGGCCTGCTTAAAATTTTAGATCGCTGAACTGACTCAGTATTGAGCTTTGTGATTGCATTAATAAATATTGATTTACAAAAAATACTCGGAAAATTAATGTCACAATTCACGACTTCCCTCTTTCTACCACCTAAAATCAATAAAAACACGAAGCTAAACAAACCACACAAAAAAAAACACAATTTTCACCAGGTGCGTGCGAAATTATCCCAAAGCGCATTGTACGTGCAATAAGTGTTTTTTTCTAAAAGACTTCCATCCGGGGAGCGAGACGGTACAGGCAGGCCGGTCACGTTTGCATGTCACACAATGGGACGCCACCGCTTCCGACATAATGCCCACGCAACCAGATAAATGCTGAGGTATCGACAGATTTGAACGCGTGAGGGCTTTTGTGAAAATTACAGTATGATTATTATTAAATAAAAGTTGGAACGTAAGATTTTGGATGATGGTAGAGTGAAGAAAGCCATTCATCTAGATATAGTCAGCTCACCTGGTTCTTCATTTTGCAATGTAACAAAAAATACTAAATAATTGTCCTAGACAAGCCAGGAGCAAAATGAGTATGATGGTAAAGAAAAGATTGAAGAAAATTAAGCAACGTGGAAATCTACAACACAAAGATATATGGGATACAGTATTACCATGACGTAAATATTATGTATGTAAATCAAGCTAGCATCTTGATAGATTTCGCATTGTTGATTTAATAGTAACTTTCAAATCAGTCCATCAAATAGACCACCAACGATCCTTTGAATTCATCTGCGGCGACATCAATTTATATGTTTGTATTGCATAAACACGTGTGCATGTGTGTGTGTGTGTCGCTTTATTGATGAAGCGAATCCATTTCATTTCAGTGCGGATATAACAATCGTTCGTCCGGATAACTATCGCGGTCGTGGAGCGATATACGTACACACATTCTGTGCACTTCCGTTTAACACATCAATAATAAACGCATTATGCGCATTTCTGTCAGTGCAAGAGATAAAAATATTAATTTAATTTCTGTCTTGTTTAGATAACAATTAGAGTACTAAACATACGCCACACAAATAGGAGGCTTCTAAACGCAACCCATTTTCAACAAGTCATAACATTTTGACAAAGCCTGAAGACACAATCTTAATGTGAATTATTAAGATTATTCGTCTTAAGTTCTTCATAAGACATTTTATTGGTCTATTCTTAGTTTTTATAGGCATTCAACTTTGCGCTCTTGACTTTCGAAAACATGATTATCTGAGTATTCTATTCCTTGGATATTTTATTTTTCATAATTCGACTGAATGCAAGATTTGAACCTGCAGCCTTTAGTTTGACAGCTAGAGTCTTAACTAACATAGATTCATCAACTGTTATGTATCATTTTTGGATCACGCAAAGTTCGACAGATAAAAATCTTCAGACATGATATCTTTCTTAAGCATAAAACATAAACAAACTCTAAATAACAATTTGACGACACATTGAAACGACAATAACTAGCCGGACAAGTGAGTAAAACGAAAAACCACTGGCAACCACAATAGTATAATTACATTTAGTTGTATGGGAAATTATTGGCTTCGCCCGGCGTTCGCTTTGTGTTCGTATCTTTTGTGCTCAGTTTCGTATACTTATAACACTTTATTTTATAATAACGTAACTGTTAAATCACCTTGGAGAACTGTACATATGGCGACGGCAATAATTGTGATCTCAATGGTATTGATCGTCAATTGTTTTCGGAATTGGGCGCGAGTGTAGTCGACTGTAATAGGCAGCTAATAACTTGAATTAAGATTGTTCTACAAGTTCATTAGGCGTGATTATTATAATATAACAAACCATATAAATCAATAATGTTAAGTAATACTCCAGAGTAATACGCTTATAAGCTGTTTTAATAAATAGAAGTAAATAACAAATAAATAAAAATGTTATATTAGAAAAAAAAAATGTTTGGTTACAATTCTTCGTAGATCTGTCTCCTAAATTAAGTAAACCTTGTATAACAGGAGAACAGTTCCTTCCCATAAACGTGTACTATTATGTATCACTTACTAAACTTATTTTAATGAATGAAGATGATCATCAAAAGAAACTCAAACCTTTTAATATAATAACACTCATTGCTTTAAATTGATCTGGCGATGTCAAAGATGAATATTTAGCACGCATTGTAATCACGTTCAACAAACAGACGACAAGACGGGCAGTTGCATGAAATCGCTGGTAATTGAGTGTTCGCCGACGACATGCGCTAGCCGTGGGAACAGAATCGACGTGGAAACCATGAGAAACTGCGGAACGGTGTGCACAACTATGATCGATAACAAATCTGCTGATGCATTAGTGTCGGCCGGAACATTATTCATTGCACGTATCGAGAAGTATAGTTGAAGGTTGTAATATAAGTATTACGGTAACATTAGTGTAATGAGTACTACTGCCCTTCAATACAAGAAATTGATGAGACAGGCGTAATCGTATCGAAAGGAAAGAAACCAATCTGTACGGCACTGCAGTTAGCATCGAGTCTTATATAGTCAGTTTAATGAGATAGTAAAAAAGAAACCGCAGCAATAAAATAAAAACAAAACAAAAAAATCTGTAAACGAATTTCAACAATTATTTGTTATTCCCTCTTCTCATAATCTATTAACCAAATATATATTTTTATATTTATTAATTAATACTATACTATTTAATGGGCGTGTTAGCATAAGGCCGTAAGACTGGAAAAACTTTGCATAGAGTATCAATAAAACCAAAATGACAAAAAGCCCGCCATTCGGAGACTCGCTTCGCGCCAGAGTTATGGTAAAATTTCAAGATATATCTCGGGTTGTTGATTCCTATTTTTTAACACGAAGGATAATAAAAAGCAGTACTACGTGATAGACACACCGGAACTCCTACAGACGATGGCTGAAAGTGTAAAAGTAAAGCCGGGAACATGTTGCGCCGAGGCCGGGGGTATCTCTCAACGATTTCATTAATCATGTCGGTTCGTCTAATTGTACCATCAGGTTTATAAATAACGCCGAAATAGGAAGTAACAAGGCGACTGGGAACGCGTAAAAGACATGAATGCGCTCAGAAAATTCTCGAACTCTTGATTTATAGAACATTGTGTACCATTTTTACCCAGAAACTGAAAGTGAAAAGTTATTTGCGAGAAAGTACGCCGGGCAATTAATCTATTTAATTACTGAAATTAAAAGAACTGATGTTTTTGTATCCATTTATCTTCCGCGAACGCGTATAACGATAGCTAATTCAATAGCCGCCACACTGTATTGCAACTAATAAAACCAAGAGTTCAACGACCAGGATTTTGTACCATCAAAAATTATGTTCCGAAACACCGCGCCGCCCGTATCGTTAAACTTATTTCTTTCAATTCATTCACAATGCTAATCTAATGGTAGACGAAGCAGAAATTCAATTACCAAATTGTAAATTCATTAAGAATGAAGTAAACATAAAAATTACGCACAATTTAGGCATTCCCTTCAATCGATACAAGCGTGCATAGATTGTGTAAAGAGAACAAAACGCGTTCGAAATAAATTAACGTGAGCCCGTAACGTGTACATAATAAGGTGCTAATTCGGAAGTGGCAGGCAGCCTCTGCCGTACAAACACACAGTTCATTAACATGGGCCGTAAGGCAAGGTCACACAGAATTATAAGTAGCTCCGCTCATGTTAAGCCGACGCAAATGTTGTCAGATATCTTGCAAATTGCAAACATGCCGATTCAGCCGGTTCAACTGAAATAAACTGTCGTCGAGATGTGTGCTTACTTGGTTTTAATCCTGTTGAATCTCGGCGTCGCGTCGTATCGTTATCATTCGCTGTGATTGAAGTGTTGTTACTTCTTTGAAGAAAGAGTTAGCGGGATTATGATAATTCTACATGTATATTTGCATAACCTAACTGTCACAGCCGCAGATATTTTAATATACGATGTGAGGTTGCAAGTACTATACTAGTTCAATGCAGCAGAATAAATGACTTCTACTAGTTTATTAGATAGTTTTATGATAGAATCTTCATATAAAATTCAAACTTCGACGCTATTACATAATGCCAGTATGATAATGTACGAAGAATCTCGATTGTTTTTTGCAAAAAGCTTACGTTGCTAAATTATAAAGGTACTATGAAAACTCAAGTTTTAATTTTAGAAACGTTCGTCTAAATCTATGTATTGTTAATTAGCGAAGAAGCGTAAAAGTTGGCAATTAAGAGTCTTTGTTTCGCGACGCGTGATCGCCTTTTTGAGTAAAATATTCGACTGCGCAACACTGAATTTTATTGTCAAGTCTTAAAGTCGATAAACGATTGAACCGTTCAAACTGACGACTAAATATACTTTTATTGAGGAAAACTAAATGCGAACAATCGAATAAATTCAGTAGGTTTAATGTCACTGTATAAACAGAAGCGTTCACAGTGGAAGGTATTGTTTGAGAGCTGACACGCGAGCGTTCGCGCTTACAAGCGAAACATCACAATTTTAAATAGCAACCAGATAAGATACCGTTACACTGTATGAAGGCTAGTGGTGCGTTTCGTATTTGCCATTTTTATTATATCACAATGATAATGTGTTTCAACGCATTATAGACTCAATCATGTTCATCAGTAGACGCAGATTTGTTTGACGTGATATGACAATCATTTAGAGTTGTGTACGTGATTATGGATTTTACAACTTCGATTGTCGAATGGACACATTTTAAATAGCTTTACATACATGTTTATTATGTTTCCATCTTATAAATTAAATTAAACTTTATTCTCGATTTTGAACATTGTTTTCCGTAAATAATGATACAATATGAACATGTAATAAAATATTACTTATATGTATATTAGTCATACATTTCAAAGAAACACAAGTCGTTGACCTGTTCAAAATAACATCTATTGAAATTTTAAACAACGATATATTTACAAACACGTTATATACATAAGCACACGCCTATATCCCAAAAGAAAAAATGATATTTATATTCCTTCAATAGTGGCAGTGGGCCGGGCATATAGCGCGAAGATCTGATGGCCGTTGGGGCCGAAAAGTTCTAGAATGGAGACCACATACAAGCAAGCGCAATGCCGGCTTACAAGGTGTACGGACGACTTAGTTAAGGTTGCAGAAAGTTGCTTGATGCATGTCGTTTCTAACCGGTCGATGTAACGTTCATTGAGGGAGGCCTATATTCAGTAATGGATTTCATGTGGCTGAAGAGAAGAAGACGAAGATATTCCTCCAAAATAGACTTATCGTAAATCATCTTCTTCTTCACTTCTCTTCTGCCACAGGAATTTCACTGCTGAGCATGGGTCTCCCAATCTACCCTTGTAACAGGACGATTGATCTCCACATCGACCTGTTAGAAGCAGCCCACATACAGCACACGATTTTTTTTATTTCTATTTCATGGAATAGCGAGACGAGTTTGCCGTTCGCCTTATGGTAAGCGATACGACCGCTCATGAACAAGAGCAAAACCAAACACCTTGAATTCCAAATCAATGCTTGGCATTCCACTACGTTCGCCATCTCGAGCCATAAGATTTTAAATCTCAATATGTCCAGTAGTTACTCAAATAATATATTTTTAACAAATAGGTAACCAGAGGTGATATAATAAAGTTACAAACAGTATGCAATTTATTCCACCAGAAGATAAAGTATTGCGCACAAAAAGCCCGACTGTGTCCGCGGTAAGGGCATTGCTACTGTTTACATTTGAAATTCATATTATGGCACATTAATAAATTACGATAAATGGTGTGACCTCATTCGACTCATTTCAATAAAACATCATGATTCAACGCAACACTTGTTCATTTCCAGTCAATTTTATTCAGCATACATCTTATGTAACCTATTATTTGTTAACGCGAACAATGGAAAAATTATGGCCGATAAAAGTGTTAAATAAAAGAGAGAAATAATAGTATTTAACAGCCTCCGTGGCGCAGTTGGTTAGAAGCCGGGTGTAAAACGAGAGGCCGCGGTTTAGATCCCCACACCAAGACAAATGTTTGAGAAGCCCACAGATACTTGTCTCAGGTCTACGGGTTTCTGAGACCGAAGACATTGTAGCCAATGTAACTACTGGACATATTGAGACTTAACATCTTATGTCTCAGGATGGCGAGCGTAGTGGAATGCCAAACATTGCTTTGTAATTCATGGTGGGGTTTGGTTTAGCTACTGTCTATAAACGGTCGTATTGCTTACCATCAGGCGAATGGCACGCTCGTCTCGCCATCCCAACAACAAAAAACTTGGCCATCCCTCACCAATATGATTACATCTCTCTCTCTCTAGTTGGATTGCATTGCGCATATTATTTGTAGGCATATTAATTATTCTGTCGCGCCTTTATATGCAAGAAATAATAATACAAGTATCATAAAAAGTCCAAACACATTAAAACTGCAGCTGTGACAAGTAAACCAAAACGATTGAATATATTTATTATTATTCAGATGACACTAGGATTTTCACGAGACGTTTTCCATTACGGTAACATTTTGGTGTGTCTCTCTGTATGAATTGAAAAAATACATCAAAACATTACCCTTTTTGTTGTCACATATGTACATAATATATAAGCACGATTGATTCCCCAAAGGGGTACATATAGATGCCTTCACTTAAAGTCGGTCAAAATATGGTATGATGCGTAATAAATAGTGACATTTATTTGTTTGTTTATCTCACTGTCTGTGATCCATCACAATAGTTAGGAACCATAGACTTCTCTGGGAAGAAGACACGAAACGGAAAGATTATTATATTGACTCTCCGTTTTGACCTTGCGATTTTTTTGTTTTCCTCTAAATATATGTAAATACTTCCCATAAACTATATTGACTAGTCTTCCATATTAATACTACGTTAGTCTTAAATATTGCCTGCCTATTTTAGTTATGAAATATTTTGTCGCCCTCGCTCAGACTGAATTCAAATTCATTCGAAAGGGACAAAATAATCGATAACTATAATAGGCTTAAAAACTGTGTATGCATAAGAACGTAGAAATAATTTATAAATATCCACTACAAAAAACTATGGCCAAGTTCTGCCCATTCTCAACCAAAGAAAGACAATATAAATAGCACAAAAATAAAAACGCAGACACAATTTTTCATCTGACATAAGCGCCGAAGTATGGCACCGTTAGGATTATTTTTTAATCCAGTTTCACACACTATGAATTCTGAAAATAACACACCCGTGCGATAAATACATCAAGACTTGTAGTAAACTGGATCACGAGTATGTTATTAGTTCTCGGGATGAGTGTATCAGTCTTGGAAAAATGAATCTTGCTTTTGCGTCCTTGTTATTTTCATTTATAGGAGTCACTGAGTTGTATTCGGTGTTAAGTAAATATTATTTTATATAATTTATTTCTCTATATTTTTTTATCTATACCTCTCATAAAATGTTATCTAAAATCAAATTCTTGATTACACGTACAATTTTAGCTTTATAATCTATTCTTAGAAACACGCAAGTTATAAATTGTTCAATTCAAATATTGCTATAATTAAAAGTATCCATATCATACTACAGCACGATCACATTAGCCAAAACGTCTACACTAAACTTGCAAATTGCAGTCAGGCATGTGAGAGAGAATGTGTTGTGTCATATAAATAACAATATTTAATAACACACGCGTGTATAACAGATAAGCCTGTGGATGTCACGCAAGCTATTACCCGTACAAAGAAAGAAGACATAAAGCTCTAACATGTGCCGTTACATTTAAACATCTATACAAAATGGTTGGATAATACCTGTGTTGCCAGATGTGAATATTAGATAAGATTTATGTTTTTGAAGTTGTTTCTAATTTCAACATTCCGTTTATTGAAGATCATCAGTTTTGCAATGAAATTATACTTGTTTTATGGTTTTATTTCGATGTCCTTTTCCTATTTTTAACAAAGATAAATATTTTAAAATTTCCTGAAAAGTTGATATTTAAAAAAGTGAACCAAGACATTGATGCAATCAACAAAACAACTTTTACTTCGATATAATAACATTTTCAACACAAGAAGCTATTGTTTTTCTACGGTCAAATTTTCAATATGTTTGGACTTCATACAATTTTTTTAAACATTTGTGCTGCTCATGGCCAATGTCGAAAAGTAACCAAAACAAAGCAAATAAATGCAAATTATACATGCAAATGAATATTATCACACTTGTAGGCAAAAACTCTGTGGAACTGGAAATACTGGTTACACTTTATTCTCAAGGATTTTCTGACAAAACATCAAAATATAAAATGGTTTTATGATGTACATTACATACAACTATTATGTACAGTTAGACGGAACTTGAAACCTAAGCAACCTGGAACACGAAATTGGCAAACTTAAAAAATATATATTATGTGCTATACAGGATTTCGGATTAATGTCCGCTTAGCAGTGTATTTGTATTAGATTAGCGAGTAATTAACATATCTCTATAAACTGTTCGGATTCCGTTAATTCAGCATCAAATTAATTCTAATGAAGTATTTTAACGCACAACTACACAAAACTAACATCATTTTATTCTTGAAATAAAAGTATTATTTACGGATTTTATCGCAAATTTGGTTTAATTTTTACATTTTTAGCTTCCCGACGTTTCGATTACTTTACAGCTTTCGTGGTCACGGGGCGGACATCATCATTTAATTCTATTTACCTACTGGGTGTTACATTAGCTATCTACTTGTTACAGAATTATTGGAGCTATGATTTTATAAACTAATATTTACAACAAAAGAAACAATATTTAGATGCATATTTTTGAATATTTTATGTAATGATACATGTTATAGCTTTCTATCCTCTACATATACCATATTAAGATACAATGATATTACGATATATAATATGTTATTATATTATTTACATACAGACTGATGCTAACAATAACCTAAATTAAAAATCACAAGTTATCAAGTTGGCAACCCAGCGAGGCGCGTTGCGGACATAGACCGAGTTCGACCTTTCACTCTTCCCGCGAAACTATTCGCCTACTAACGTTTTTACACTTACAATAGCACGCACAACTTATTGTTAGTTTTGTTCGCATTTTTAAAGTCTATTCATCCTATAGTGATAACATTAATCGCTTGTTTTGGTTGTTTGGTTGGGTTAACCCACACCACTTCATAGGGTGAAAAAAGTGCCGTGGATTGCCTGAGGGTGAATCAAGTCGCTTTTCTGCCTACGTCGTACGAGGTATAGATGCGTGATAATAGGCATATATGTATGTAAAAAATAATACAATAAAGTTTGTACTAAAAACAATATCCACTAAACTTGCCCTAAAAAACTTACATCTCAGTTCGTTACAGTTTTGCATTTAAACTACTAAGACTTCATAAACTGGAAATAGCTTTGGCTTGAGTGAAAGCATTGAAATTTAATTCTTGCTAAGGTACTCGCTACTTTCACTGGAATTAAGTATTACGTCACGTCTGTTCGTACGGATGGTAGATGCACTACTTTTGTTCTAACTGGTTCATTAATATTCCAGGAATTGAGAGTAGAGAAATAGCTTAGTTTTTGTCACGATAATGCTTTGGTCATGTCTGTGAATCGTCTTATAAAGGATTCTAAGCGGATTAGGAATGTGCAGTGTGTTTAAACCGTGTACCGCTAGAAATTTCTTTGTGGGTCACCCGTCGTCGTCCACTTCAGCAACAAAAAGTCTGCTGAACATAAGATAACGTGGATTATCGGAAGCGGTCTAACTCTACAATTTCCCTGCAACTTTGTTTAGGACGTCTGGAAACTAAGCTGGCAGGTGGTCTCAATTCTCGAACTTTATGAATACCAAAAGTCAAGGTGACCTTAGCAAATTTGTCGAAATTCGGGTCTAGCCTGTATAAACATTATACATATACCCGATATAACTATGTGGATACTCTTCTAGAACTATCAGATGTAATCACTTAGTTGATGCAGTAAAAAAACACCACTTCTCTATATATAAAACTGTATACTAATCCTAACACGAGGAAAAATATTCTATACAGGATAAGCTAACATAATCACCTCCATAATGCATCCGCATACACAAACCAGTGTAAGAACAAAACTAACACAGCTCCATCTGTTGCAAGGAGGCATCCTTTTAACTCCACGCTCCCATTAATAATAAAGAAGTCAATTTACTGTAGTGTAAACAGACATGGCGTTTTAAAAACGTTCCATTCATGAAACAGTCGGTTGCGGTACAAATTTCTGGTTTATTTAAAGACGTCACCAACGTGTAATGGTGTCACAGGGCCCGACGCCCTGGCGTGACGACTTCCTCAAACTATTAATTTGAATTTGAAGCGATAAATCAGAGGCGACGAACGATGTAAATAATTTATTTCCAACCGGCCCACAATTTATCGGGCGTGTTGTACTAACAGCTTATTTAGCATTGTACGTGTCTTGTGCATTAAAAGGGAGTTTTGAAGTGGTTAGTACATTTTTGACAGCTATGTAGCTGGATTGGCAAAATACAGGCTGAATACCAAGGATCTAGAAATTCGCATGATCAACACATGTATTTTCCCGCTTACTGGAGACTTAAAGTTTTCCGACTTGCTAGGATTCGCAGCCTGTCACATAACAAGGTAAAAATAATAGCAAACTTTTTCATAGCATTTCTTTCTACACTTTACTAAATACAAAAGTAATAAAAAGTTACTGCATGTGCGTGCCAAGCCATACCTATGTTTTAATCAAGATCCGGAACCCAATAGAAATTCAATGTTTATAAATCATTAAGTTCTATTAATCACTAATATCCCATCACCAACATGAGATTAACATATTTACAAATCCCATATAAAAATACGCAAACTTTCTCTCAATTTTAACGAACACCAAACCTTTGGGTGGAATTCACGTCTGAATACTTTTAATTGGCTTTTACCGTACCAGAATGGGCAATGGCTTAAGGCTTGGTGGGGATAAAAACGAAATTATCTGGGCCAAGGGCGCTCGACAGCGGTGTGGTTGTTACAAGCGAGATAGGACAAGACCTCGACGTGAAACGGAAGGTACGTTACATCAGATCCGTGTTTGTGAATGATTTTGCAAGAGAAATTCGAATTTGCCGCTTTATTCGGATAAAGGTGATAAACAAGTGGCATATGAATATATTACTGATACAGAGCAGTGCCGGGAAGATGGCATATCCAGTATTCTGTATCTGTATCAGCCCATTTACGTCCCACAGCAGGGCACGGGCCTACTCTACAACCGAGAATTCGATTGAGAGTGGGTAGGCCATATAGTCCACCACACTGGCCTAGTACGGGTTAGCGGGCTTTACACACCATAAAAGTTATACAAATGGCATGCAGGTTACCTCACGTTGTTTTCCTTTGCCGTTATAGTGCGTGGTAGTTGACTATCAATACACACATGACTCCGAAAAGTCAGAGATGTGCCCTGGGATTCGAACTCGCGACCACGGTGAACATGTTGGCAACCGCGTCTAGTCCGTTTACCAATAGACCACCACGCATTTTTTCAAGTCAACCAAATCCTTATGTCAGGTTTTCCAAAATCGTGGATCGTAATCGTAACGAATGGATAGAAAAATGATATACATGTAAGGTATTTCGTTTTATGACTACATCGCGCTTTATGCGCTAATGTTACTGACGAGCTTTCTGACAAAGTCTGGACTGTACTGCATTTTTGTTGCGATGCCGTGCTGGGTTTTTTTCGTGGTGTTGCTCCTTATTACGAGCAGGCGCTTACCATAAGCCCAAGTAAAAGATAAACTAATAGAAGATAATAACGTAAAGATATTCAAGTGATTTATTCGCGATTATTCCGATGAGTGGCCTCACCGCTTGGTGATTGATTGCCGAGCGCATTGCCTGATACGCGCTCCCTACGATGTTATCGCTTATCACCGCTCGCGCTAACACTCGCTATATCGCCACTCACTTTAATCAACATAGTTATTTTGCAAATTTCCGGAGCCGTTTCAAATTCTGCGCGTATAATCAGGCGGCGAATTTATTCATGTATTCGAATGTGCAATTATGTCGCAATTATCAATTGATTTCGGTTGTTATGCTGGGAAACGATTTGTTTGATAAAATTATGTTTAAAACGTGTTATTCAATGTGATAGTTGTGATTTATTTATGGCAACACTGTGAGTGTGGATTCTTGTCATTCAAAACCGGTACGTATTAATAAAGACTACACAATTTTTAATCACACTTTAGAATATTGATGAACTGTAGGTAATTCCTAATTTACTTTTTATGTAATGCTCCACATTTTCAAACTAGATTACAGTGTGAATAACCAAAAAATAGCTATTTCACACAAAACTTTTTATAAAACATACAAAAACAAGACAAAAACTGATTAAACGATCCGAACCCGGAGCCGAAAACTGTGACAAACTCCACAGAGCAGGTTAAACTGCTCAAACATTTATCATGTTACGGCACATCACGCTAGTCGCATAAAACATCAAACAACGACGATGCAATGAATTTCAAATGGGATTATATTATACAAAGGCCACTTTGTACATAACTACACACATACAGAAACAGACAACAGTTTTCTACTACTTACACGGAATAAATACGAGTGCTACACTAGCGACTACGCTGGCTATTTTTTTTATATTTACAAAGTGAGAAAGCAATTTAAATAAGTAATAGCGATATTAGTATATTACATCGTGATGAGGTTTTAAAAGATTTTTTTTGATTTTAAAGGACAATTCGAGCTGGTGCAATGTAATTTGTTATTTATTACTAGGCATTTACATATTACCTCATGTCCCATCACGTCATGCTGGTTTCGTCACTCCCTTGACATTTTACATTCTTTTAATCTTAATATTCTGTATAAGGTAATGTCATATACTTTTTAAATAATTGTATTGTCATCAGTCCTTGACCAATCTACAAAGTTTGTTGTCCGGTTAAAGTGGGTCAAAATCGCGCCCAAAGGAATCGGTTGCAAACATACAAGCGAAGCTTAGCAGTGAAGCTACAAAGCGTGTAAAAATAGCTAGTATTTTTAGATCTGCTAATCCTTTGATTTGGGCAACATCTGCTTATAATATATCTTCTTAACTTTAATCATTGTACAGTTTATCATTACAGAATATTAGAACATTTAAAACCCAGCCTGTCTGTCAATGCGTGTCCTGTGTGTCAATTTCAATACCATCGCCTTAAACCCTTTTATTATAGGGAAAGGTCTCTTAGATACCAGCTTTAAGGAAGCTATGCCGTTTTTAGACTAAAAACACTATATTACTTACTCCATGACATTTTGAAGAAACTCCGGGACCTCAAAATGAACACGCCAAGTATCAAATCGCCACTAACCCTATAATTCACCCAACGCTAGTAACATTGATAATAATCGTTAGAACCTAGACCGTAAAGGGAATCAGTAAAAGTGTTCCGATGTAGGTAAGTAGGCCGACGTAGGGCCAACGCGAAGTAAACACTTGGAACAACACGCACTGTTTGCGCCCCCGGCCACCTTCGGAATATCAATCAACCCCCCTTATCACGAAGGGTAGTGATACTATAGTGTCGTAGTTTATTCAGTGGAGGGTCTTTATTTTAATTAAGACTTGTCTTAAGCTATCAATCTATGCTGCAGATCATAGTAGTGGTATTATACTAAATGGCAATAGTAGTGTGATTTGGATACCAATTTAATAAAACCCATTCCACCATCAAGATTATGAGCCATCTTGATTTCACACTAGTCATCAGAAAAGAACGTGGTTCGGAATCAAGGCCCACTATGAATTTAAAAATATACCAACATTTCTATTTCGTGTTGTAAAATTGACTGAAAAATTGTCTAAAATTGCACATTTAACTGAGCTTAAATCTTCATTTAGTACCAATAAATGTAACAATGAAACACTGACGCATCAACAATGTTGCCAAAAGTAGGTATAGTTGAGAATGTAATGTTTAATCTCTACATCAGATAACTTTCTCCGGATGCTGTTTTATTTATCAACATATTTGGGATGTTGGCAAAAAGTTTTAGAGATAAAAAAAGTGTCTTAAAGCGGAAATACCATTCCTAATCTTCCGACAACGGTGCAAAATATTGTTGTTTTCTTTATAATCAGCAATCTACGTGACATCTACACGTACCGGAAATATTTACTTAATCTCTGGTAAATCACGATTTACTTATATGAACACTATGAATTATAATAGAAACAATTTCATGATGAAAAAAAATCATATAAATTTAGAATATACGTAAGCTGTATGCTATTACTTGATCAATATCTTTCCAGCAAAAACAAAACGCAACCATTACAAGAATTTGAGAAACTATAGATTTATGGATTGATCTCATAATGATCAATAGAATCAAATGGTTACGTTTCACTCTTTCACATTAAAGATCAATTTACGATGCTAATCAACATTATTATTGTTTTTTATATAATAGTAGGTACTTAAGTTATAAGGCCTAATCGCGACTTCTATTTTTTCACAAAACGATTACTTTCGCGATGTGTTTGGTAACCTATATTGAGTTTAAAGAAATAACCCGGGGACATCATGTGTCAAATTCACGACGCTTACAGCTTAATTGCACGGAGAGTTTCTCGCGGCGAAACTCGTATGACATTATCGCATGACATAGCCGCCATAGATTATCGTGTGCTGACAAATGTTTACACGATACAACTTTTTTATATGCTATTAGAATCGTATCTTCGAGGCGAGAAACGCTCCCCTTGTAAATGGGGCTTAGCAAGCAAATCGATAAAACTACAAAGTAAAGCATTGTCAATCTCAAGAACACACCAAGATTTGATATTATAAAACAGTCCTTAACAAAATCACAGTAAGTTTATCCATTTCAAGTGAACTACATATAGATATTGAATAACTTTCAAGTCTGAGTTGATTTGACACAATATCCCAACTTACAACTATCAACAGCGTAACACATTTTTCAAACCAGACCTCTCGAAACATATGCTTGACATAAATCTGGATTGCATCAGACTTTCCGATTCTCTTAAATTAAATTGTAATCCAAATTTATCCAGTATCAAAGCTGAATTCGCTTAAATAATACAAAAACTGCGCAACTTCAAACAACACTTAGTTATAAATGAGGATAATACAAAACAAAACACATAATGGTGTTGTGTCGAGTCACCGCATCGCGACCCAGTTCAAACGGGCTGCACCGCGCTACACCGTGTCAATACACGTTTGTGCTCTTTAGTGATATTTCACTTTCCCTAAAGAAATCTTAACGAGTGTACGACGACACAACATTGAAGAAACACGTTTGTTAGACTGCGTGTTAAATACTTATTCAGGGACAGTTTTAAACCTATTTTGATTATCGAATGTTTTGTCTTCTTCGCTCGAACCGAATTCAAAAGTCATTCGAAAGAGACAAATCATTCGATTTCTAGGATAGGTTTTTAAATTGTCTATGAATGAGGCCGTTAGACTCCGAGTGTTGAAATTTTATCTGCAGAGGATATTTCAGTTGTTAACGTACTGGAATAGTACTTGAAAATGAACTTAATAAATTATATTTTCTAAAACGATATCGTAAAAGGGCATGCGCTCACTTTAGCTCGCTACTGTTGACTTAGTTAATTACTGCCAGCCCTATCGCATAAATTCTATAATTAATTAAACCCATTGTTTTGTTATTAATGAACTATTCTAGTGTATGAAAAATATTATTAGTATTTAACATTGTAACAAAGTTAATGAATAACTTATAACGTATTTTACTCAAATCCAGCGAGTGATAAAATTAATTGTATTAGCACCTTATTAATATAATCTATGTCCAATAGTCCCTAAGATATACCTTAATATTTGAACTAAAAATAGATTGCTGCCTAAAATAAACAAGTTAGTCGGAAAATTGTTTAACTAAGGTATGTCAACAAGTTTGCTCCATAAATTACAATACCTAGAAAATTATTCGATGATTTAGCGCATAGACTGTTAGCTTAATCTGTTCCTGAATCTGTATCAGCCCATATACGAGTACATACGTCCCACTGCAGGGCACGGGCCTCACTTCAATCGAAAGTATAATTGAGAGGGGTTAGGCCAAAGTCCGGTCAGCAGGGGTTGGACCGCGGGTTGGCGGACTTTACACACCATAGAAATTTTACAAATCACTATGGTATGCTTTCTCACGACGTTTTTCTTCGCAGTTTTATTGCGTGATGATTGACTACCAATACACACATGACTCCGTAAAGTCAGAGGTTTGAATGCCCTGGGGTTAGAACCTGCGACCAACGTGAAAATGTTGGCAGTTGCGTATGGTCCGTTACCAATAGACCACCACGCACATAGATACTTAAAACAAATTTAATCACTAATAAACGATCCGGTTGAAAGAATAATTGCATGAGCATGGATAGCGACCATTTTCTACGATTATTGAAATCCCGTCATATTGACCCATGCAAAAGTATCGCATTTCTGGTTTAGTCAAGGTATATCTGGTTTCGTCAGGCCACAATAATATTCCGACTAATTAATAACCTCTTCTTTTTTTTTAGTTCGTTAAAAACACATCGATATTAAAATTTCAAATTAATATTTGTGCCATTTAAGTACAAAACCGAACATCCTTGGACGAGATCGCACAGCTTGTCGATTGTGATGAAAAAAACTATAAAAAATGCTAATTCATTAAATGTATAGGAGAAACAATAAAAGTCAAAGCGTAAGTAAACAGCGTGTGTTTGTGTTTGAGTCGAGATAACGCAATAATGCCGAGCAAGGTCACTGCGATTTCAAATGTACACGTAGGCATAATTTATACTGTCCATTTATTAATTGTTCGTTAATCATAAACCGTTATAATAATTTGACAGCCTCCGTGGCGTAGTTGGTTAGACACCGCTGTGAAACGAGAGGCTGCGGGTTCTATTCCCGCATAGGTACATAATTATGTTTATGAGGCCCAAAAGTATTTGTCTCGGGACCGGGTGTTTGTGAGACTGAAAAATCTCTCCTAGTTTCAGTTGTATTTATTGTTACTTAATACTACCCGATACACGCCAACTTTGGAGAACTTAATATAATTATACCTTTATATACATAAAATTATATACATAAATTATACCTATGAGGAATCATATTAATATTATCATTACGATAATACTAAATTAATAAATATGTGTGTATAATTAATACATACATATTATTACTTATACTGTTACACAACAGTACAGGTCGTAGAGTTCTGGCTTGATAGTAAGATATCAAATCTATTGACTTGAGTATCAGAAACAAGGAAATACATTTCGTTATCACAAAACGTAAACTCTAAACAAATTACTATTTGTAGGGCAGATCTTAAGTATTGCAGCAGCCGGGGCTGTGGCGGACCTTGGAAGAGGCCTTTGTCCAGGGTGACAGGACTGCAAAAGTCTGATGTTAATAATACTTCTTAACCAACTCCGCCAAAGAACCTATTAAACGATTCCACGAAAGGAACACTTAAAAGATTCACAACTGGTACATATTTGTAAATAATTCACCTAAGGTAAAAACTAATGTAAATAAATAATAGCTTCTTTTCACAAAGTCCCATTGTTAGAAAGATTCAATTACTTTCAATACAATAAAGATAATTGAAAATTGAGAAGGTTCTTCTTTATATTATTTTTTCTTGAAATATTATAGTATTCCATCTTTATTTAATTATAATAGTAGTTTTTCTTGTGGAATTCCGTAATTCCAATCACATTATCTATCATTGATTTACAAACTAAGGATAGGCTCCTCCGTGCATTCGGAGTATCAAAAAATGGCCGTGAAAATCGCGCTTAGGTAATATTAAATTAACTTAATGTAATTGATTTTATCTTAACGGTGATAGGAATAAATATATTTTTTCTAAACTTTCTGTCATAATACAAGCAAGCATTTCCAAAATCGTTGTGAGCGACGACTAGTTTCAGTAATGCTCCACTGTAGATGCAATGGAGCGTCGCACCACTTGCGTCGAAACACTTTATACACTTTTGGCCCTGTCCATATATTTATGTCAATGTTAGCTATTTTTTATTTAAACAATATTAATTACTTGCTGCATTTTAGCACATTTACTCCAATATAAATTTCATAATTTATTCTATATCAACCACAAGCTAATGAGATACACGGTTAATCTAAATGAGATTCTCCTTTATTTTTGCCATCTCGCTTAGACCAATTATAGCGGCTATTGGTTGACCTTATTAGTGCAAATATAAATCACAGTAATCTAGGATGACATATGAAAATCGAATATTCTTTTGATTATATGTCTAGGACATTCTAAGGAAATGAGACGGTCAATCTCTGTGACCAGTTCTTACGTAACTAGTCCATCGGCTGTATTATTACCATATATTATATCTGTAACTCCTATTTTATCTTAGATATCTTCATTATCCGTGCAATCTCTTGTACTTGCACTGTCATCTTTATCTACATCAATTTCCTTTTGATCCGAGATATTTTTATCTTGAAAGAATATTTCTTATATTGGCAGTCATTTGTAAAGACAATCATATCCTGAAGATATTGCATAAAGATAGGTAATTGACCGATATTAAATGATAGATTTGTAGCAACATCACAAACTATTGAATTAGCAAAATAATTTTATCAGATCATAATCGTCTGAGGGCCGGCAGCGATTGGATGCATAAAGCAGAAGAACAGGCTTCATGGCTTAGCTTGGGAGAGGCCTATGTTCAGCAGTGGACTGAGCTAATGATAATGATACACGTCTCTCAGTTGAGCACAAAGTCTTGGGACTAAGTACTGTCCTCAAAGCGTCTCGCAAATAAAGATCATTGTCATCAACCAAATTTAATTTACGTGCTACAAACTGGTGACCTTAAAACTAAATGCAATAATTCCTAACCTTGCGTTGAAACAAATTATTTAAGCCTTAACGGTGTTTTTCACAACAATAGTTTTGTCAACATAATTATGTGATCTAAAGACCAATGACACGTTAGATACATGTTCGGTAATCCTACGCCTCTAAGCCGCAAAGACCATCCCAAAGTAATCATCAACAAGTTGCCGGGCCCAAACCAGCGACCCTTGTTCACAAAGCCTGATAATAGTAATTCTTTGCAATTCCTTTGTCCCGCACAAAGTGGCACAGACAGAACTGTTAATTAAGAAAATTACGTTCGCAACATTTGTACGAGTGAGCTACCAACAATTCTTAATTGGATGTAGTTATGCAAACCAGACACTACACGGGATTTTGTTTGCCCTCTAATGTTTCTGGTAGATTAAAAGGGAGAGAACATTTTTTAGGATGTTTCATACATTCCAACTGTTGCTTGTAACTTCGTAGGCATTTTAGGCATGCTAACACGTAATCTTAAACAGTGGCAATCGACTAAAAGGTAACAATAATCAATTATTTCATTTTAAAAAAAGACAAGGCGTCTTATTTTAAAATCGCTGTATAGTAAGGGTCTTATTCATGGACAGTTTTAAAACCTATTTTAGTTCTCGAATATTTTGTCCCTTTCGAACTTTTTAATTCAGTTTTACAAGAAGCCAAAACATTCGTTATTATTAAGGTTTTATAACTGTCTATGAATAAAGCCGTAAGTATTCATAAAATTGGAGAAAAATAAAATAGGCGAATACGTAACTTTGCATCCGTGATCTGTATGACAAAATAAGCACTTGAAAGACAATAATTTAATGAATCGTGCAGAACCGCGACTGCAAGTTTATAAAACACAACTTGTTTGTAAATAATAAACATCATTTAAATCGAATACCTATTAGAAGGAAACAGGAAGTGTGGTCAGACACTGTCGAGTGTCGACTACAAGACTCAGATCAATTGTAATGAATGGATATTAATTCTTTTATGTTAATAACACTATTGTAACAAACATAATATATGTTACACGAACCGATACTGGTACTGAATTATAAAACGCTAACACGATTTATATGCATAGACAACGTTATGTTAATTTTATTTTTTATTTCATTTAGTACAACTATGAGACACGAGCCACGGTTTAGACAAGAATATTATCCATTTTAAGTATGTTTTTCAAATTTTACTAACGTTGACTAAAGGTGGCAAGAAGATAGCTATTTGAGCTTTAAATAACATAATTAGTCTGTAATTTTTTACTATGCGGGTTCCAAAGTTTTTATTATTTGTCTAGACGTAATAACGCATTGAACAAGAGCAAGAATGAAAACCATTTTGAACTTATGAACTAATGACATGACTTTAAATTTTTTCAAATCGTCCAACGCACCGATTCAACTAATCTATTTCTACAATTAACTGAACTTTACCAAAGAACCCTATCCCTACAATTCTAATAAACAAACAGGACCCAATGAAATAACAACTAATGTACCGGGTAAATAGTTTCCGACACCTGAAAAAGCCGTCTCAAAATTACCCTCCAAAGTTCATAAATCTCCTGCAATATGTGGGTAGGAGTAAAAGTAACAGTTATAAATAGACGTTGTGAATGACAAGTCCTCCATCACGGCAGAGGGCGAAGGGATCAACCCTAAAGGGAAAAAAGCGAAACACACTCCATTCAAAAATAACAAACATAAAGTACAGCGAGAAGGAATCAATGGGGCAAAAATAGAATGCAATTTCGGCTATGGATGGATATATTTAAACGTGTTGCTAGGGGAGAAAATATAATAGATTATTCTGCTTGGACAAATCATATTGCCAATTTGATGTGATAAATTGCTTATGTGTAATTCAAAGTTGCCTAAACCTTCATTAAATATGAATTCGTTTGTTTAGAACACCGATATCACTCAAAATTATCACGAACTGACCTTATTAATTAATTACATAACGGTCATAAATTAATGGCATTTGAATATAAAATAGAACACAATACATACATACACAAACACACGCCTTTTTCCCAGAAGGGGTAGGCAGAGGTGTCACCAGGACTTTCTACAAGAAGACTCGCTTGTTTTTTTTACCTGTATATGATATTTTAGGAATATCGATCATAGGTTACCAAAATACTTTCTTTCTTCTATAGCATACAAAAAACATCAAGAGATAAGAAAAATTATAGGTAAATACGTGTACAACGGCTACTATGCAGTAAGTATAGACGCGTGCGGCCAAATGGAACGACCTGTGAAAGGCAGCTCTGCCTGCATAAGACGCGCTTGAGATCCCCATTAAATACCCTATAATATTATATTATAAGTCTAAAAAAGACGTGTTTGGTAACAGTTATTGTAAGTCACTAAGGTAATGGTTATTCCAAATCTGCATTTATTAGGTAATCAATTTAAAAATATTTTTTTATTGCTATGAATGGCGAGACAAACATGCCGTTCGCCTGATTGTAAGCGATACGACCGCTCATGAACAGTAATAACACCAAACAACACCTTGAGTAACATAGCAATGCTTGGCATTCCTCTGCGCTAGCCATCCTGAGACATAAGATGTTAAATCTCAATGTGTCCAGTAGTTACTCTGGATACAATATCCTACAAACCGGAACACAATAATGTATTTACACTACTGTTTGACGGGAGAAATAGAAATAAGGGTGGTACCTGCCCATCATATATGAGACCTACCACCAGTAATAGTGGCTTATAATTATATAATAACGTTCAATAGTACAGCCCGCGAACACCTGGCGACCACGCCATTTGATTGAAGCATGAGTAATTAATCAAGCAGTATATGATTACTGCACGGTTCTTCAGCCAAGCTAGCTTTATCGATCACGGCTCGCGAGTCTGACTCAGCATTTTAACATCCAGATAATACTAGGAAATGAAACACTTCATAATACCTATTTTTATATCGGAACTGCAGCATTAAGAGGATGAAAGAGACCGGCCAGGTGGAAAGAGGATATCTCTATCTGTATCAGCCCATATACGTCCCACTGCAGGGCACGGGCCTCTTCTACAATCGAAAGTAAGATTGACAAGGGTTAGACCATATCGTCCATCACGCTGGCCTAGTGCGGGTTGGCGGACTTTACAAACCATAGAAATTCTCACAAATGGTATGCAGATTTTCTCACGATGTTTTCCTTCACCGTTATAGTGCGTATTGATTGACATATATAATAATTGGATATACATAAACTAAAACCGAAACGCAATGCAATTAATTGTGTGTGCTATGTTGTGACAAACTTTTCACCATCCTGTGCATTGGTCGCTATGCTTGCTGATAGGTAACAATATCCTATTGTCTGCTTGAAATATCACTACATAGTATAAAACAAAGTCGCTATCTCTGTCCCTTTGTCCCTTTGTATGCTTAAATCTTTAAAACTACGCAACGGATTTTGATGCGGTTTTTTTTTAATAGATAGAGTGATTCAAGAGGAAGGTTTATATGCATAATACGTACATATTATTGTACAGAAATCTATTTGTACCCGGGCGAAGATGGGCCGGGTCGCTAGTATGTTATTAAGTATCATAATAATAATGTTCAATTCTAATTAATCCACAATTTATTTTAAACTCGCACGGAAAACAAAACAAAACAATTAATGAGAAATCACAGACCTCAAAGGGCACAAATGCTGGCGTTATTCCTCTAGGCAATATCTGTAGAATACACATTACTGTAATTTTAAATTAGAAATCTGTATTAAAAACAATTTATGAATTAAAATGGTTCATAGTATACGAAGTATTACACAAATTGTATAGTGAACGTACTTTATTTATTCGATTTTCCTACTAATATATTATAATAATATAACAATCTGGTGTACCAGGCCTTCCTACGTTTTTACTCCAACGAAATATAGTGTTCCCGTGGGATGTGCAAAGAATTGAAGTATATTCGATACTCTTTCAAACTCAAAGAAATGTGCTGGGGAGTACGGCAGTAACGTTGAGTTTAAATATTAAAATTAGTTATTATGCGATAGTTGCTATGTTTCTAAGTGAACTGGACTCAAAAAGAATCTGCACCGAGTGAAGCCGGGCTCGTTCGCCAATTTGGTAATAATACCTAAATAATATTACGATATTATGTAATCATATTACGTTTCATCAGAGCATTGAACTACGTGTTTTTTCTACGAATGGTGAAGAATCTTCACAAAAATGTTCAAATCAACAATTCTCATTTCCACGAACTAATATAAATTATTCATTCGCTCGACGAATTCATCAAAATATCTCAATGATATTTGCATCATTTATTCATTCCCGATGTGTCGTCAGGAATCAATTCTTACTGTTTCTGTCAATAATTTTAATCTCATATCGTTTTCTTAGAATCCATGCATTAAAACACTACAAAATATGCAGTGAAAGATTAAATTAATACATTTCGAAGAGTTTGATCCAATTTTATCCATTTCAAACGTTTTATCAACCGACAGACACCGCAAGCATCTAAACCTATGAATTTACAAGTATCAAAATTGGCTTATGGTTTACGCGCGTGTTTCCTGACATCAATCTTTCTGTAAGTAGACCTTTTAAACTACCATGCTGCCTTAATGCCGTTGGTATTTAGTATTAGTAGGCTTTACATACTTCACAATCCCGTCCTCTACCAACTTATCTATCACTCTCTTAACGTATATCCTACGTACCAACTAAACCAAAACTCATGAATAATTCCAAAGTTTTCAACACATTGGCCTATTTACCTGCAAGCTATAAATAAACAAGATTTCTATCCAGCTTAAGACCGCCATCGGCTCGATAATAACTCGGGTCCTGCACAGCTGCCGAGTACACGGCTAAAAATACAACTTATAATTTATGTTAAATGGTTCACATCATTGATCCAGTGAGGTATAAATAGCAAATCGTAATGAGGGAGCTGGTTATATGACATGATAGTAGATTCGTCTGCTCAATACGTGCAGTGTCATGAACGTGTCAGACACGACAGATTTTACTGGTAATAGGTATCATATGTGAAAGGACGCCTGGGTAGGTACCATCGCTATGTCTATTTCTCCCACCAAACAGCAGAGCAAATGCACTATTCTGTGTTATATACTTCTATGTTCAGTGGTGGGCTCACTGCATTTGAAGAGAGTAAGAGCGAACTACCTATTATCCAACGTAAAAAAATCCAGCAGAAAAATTCAAAGCAATATTTTCATACGAATCTGTATAATTAAATTACGACAAATATACATATTATGAACGAAAATTATAATTAATTTGAGAACGGTAGTTGAACTTATTTCACTCAATCATATCGGTGCGGCTTAACGGATTAAAACGCCACTTCACCGGGCGATTTTACGAAATTCGCACTCAAACTGAATCGAGATATCAACGAACTCCCATGAAAACTGCAAACGATTTTGAGGAATATCATTCGTGAATTTCTTTCAATATACACAAATAATTTAAAATACCGACGTGGGAACAAAAATATCAACAGTAAAGTGAAAAATATTGCTCTCCTTTTTTCTTTAACAACATGTAACCCGCATCTTTCCACCGCGATAAATATTATATAAATTACATTGCAGCCTTTTTTAATTCAGTGTTGATGATAATCTTATATATAAAAATGAATCGCAAAATGTGTTGGTAACCGCATAATTCAACAACGCCTGGACCAATTTGGCTGATTTTGGTCTTGAAATATTCGTGGAAGTCCTGGGAAGGTTTTAGGGGTGAGAAAAAATGGAAAAATTGCGAGAAAAAGCCAATTTTTTAATTGTTCAAGCGTGATGCGACCAGCCAATATAGGATGACCTTTGTTTGGTTGACGGGAGAGGTAAACGACGGTCAAGGTTCAACTACCAACCAACGTAAAATGATCTATCTTTCCATTGTCTTTCATTGACGGCTGACGAAATAGAACAAAATTCAAAAAGTGTGTACATTGTGTATATAACATCTAGATACGGCGTCTTTCGCGTAATTTGTTAAATGTAAAATTAAATGATGTCCATATCTACAAAAATAGCCCATCGTTTTTTGAGAGTATTGCAACAGTTTTAAACAAGATATGAGCGGTTATTTGAAATTTGGTTAACTTCTGAGCTAATTTTGAAAGTGGTATTTTTAGTTAAAAATAGGCACAATTTATATTCTATGCTGTGTATATAAATTCTACTTTGCTGCATCTAAAAGGGCCAGTCACTTTACTTGTTATTTTACGAGAAATATAAGATTTTTCAAAATCAGTGATCTAGGGACTGATGGGACTGTATAGGGACTGATGACAAACACTGTTATTATATCAAATCAAATGTTTATTGAAAAATCAACTGTAATAACAAATTATCTCTTGAGTTCACACATCTATCAAGTTATAAACACAACATTTTTCTTATTAATTAGGTAATAAAAACGAAAATAAAGTATCAATATTTCTTAGCACTCATTTTGTACTTTGAGTTCAATAGGTACTTAAAGTAATTAACAATTATTAAATAATCTTTATCATTCTTTGTTTCAGTCTTCTACTTCTTTGTTGTTCGCTAGCAAGTTTTTTCTTTAGATTTTTAATGAGTAAATCCTTCCTCTTCAGTATACTATTTCTTTTTTTCCGTTGAACTATACTCCTCCTTCTTGCTTCAGCTTCTCTATCCTTATTTAATATAGGAACCTCAGGAATAATTTCATCTTCCGATGATGGCGGCGTATTTTGGTGCACGTACTTATCAGTATTTTCAAGAATCTTTTGTTTTTTCCTATAATCTGATTAATACGCTACCCAGTTCTTACTTGCCATTTTAAGTTCACGCGCAGTCATGTCTTTTACACATTTCCGTTGTCCTTTTTCTTTTTTCTTTAGATATTTCAGTCTTTCCTTTTCTTTGTACTCTGCCAGCAAAACAGGGTCATTTTTTATTTTTTCCAATCGCCTCTTTGCCTGTTCAGCCTTTGTTTTTGCAATTTCCTCTTTAGACAACGTTGTTTTCTTTCTGGGTGCCATATTCTACAACAAATACATTGTGGTATTATGTTAAAACCATGAATCACACCCTTAACCATCAGTCCCTAGATGTGGCGTCAGGCCCTAGTCTTTATTATGACTAGGGACTGACGGACTAGGGCCTGACGAAACGGAACAAAATCAAATAAAACTTATTATTTAAAATCAACATCAAAACCAATAGGCAGTCCAAATAACAAGGCAGCCCAAACTCATATTTACAGTAAGTAATGAAATCAATTAGTTATAAACTATATTTAAAACTACTTACCTAGGGCCTGAGAGCTTGACTGGCACAGCACGTGTTTGCACAACAAAGTTGGCGATCGCACTAATAACAAGATGGCTACCGCGGCTTGGGTTGTGTTTGCAACTAACTTTACGCCAATGCTTTCGTATTGAATGAGTTATGAAAAAGCCATACGCTTGGATGGCGCGTATTTATGAATTTCGTAAATGACTAGGGCCTGATATTTTTTATCGCTTACACTTTTTGCCTTGAAATAATGTGATGAAATAATATGTTATTTTAAATTAAATTGTAATGACAATGTTAGTAAAGTATAATAAACAAGTATAAAGTGTAGTTCAATCAAATTATTCTTATATAATTATAATTACGCTGATATGAATACTAAATTCGGGAGATCTTACATGGCTAGGGCCTGATGTTTGGAGTAAGATGTGGCAATTTTTGGAAATAAATAATATTATGATATATATCAAAATGAGTAACCGAGTTTAATGGAACTTTAACATCGCTAAGTAGTTTAAAAACATTAGATAAAATTAATATAAATATGTGAAAATTGAAGCTAACACCAAGTTAACCAAATTTCAAATAATTACCCATATACTCTATCGAAGCGTTTTGCCGGAGTTCACCAAAATATATCTAATTATAATTTTTCGTTTTCATAAAGGACATTGTTTTTTGAATTGATACCTTTAGATGCGTTGGGGGACAAATTTAAATTCCGCATTTGTATTGTTTTCAGACTCAAGAATAATAAAAGTATTGGTACGTTGATGCCGCATCTAGACATTGTAATGAAACGATATGCAGTTTTATATTTTTAAATATTTGTTTTATTACTTACGTCGCCTGGTAAGGCAGTATGAAGGTTTTATTAATTTGTATATCGACGGTGAAGTACCAATACCTCCTAACTATTTTTTTGAGAAATAAACTTTCTAATCGTTTTTCTACACTAATATTATAAAGAGGAAAACTTTGTTTGTTTGTTTGGTTGTAATGAATAGGCTCAAAAACTACTGGACCGATTTTAAAAATTCTTTCACCATTCGAAGGCTACATTATCCACGAGTAACATAGACTATATTTTATTTTGGAAAAAAATAGGGTTCCGTAAGATATTTGGATTTTTCGGACACAAACTGAAAAAAATCAACCAAAGAAGTTACTTATTTTGCGTACGCTGCCTAAACTACAAAAGATAGAACCATAAAATGTTATAATTAATTGTAGATCTTATAAATATCTACAAAAAAGTCCGCGACACACTATACCTATCTATGTCGAGTGAGGCACAACAACCACATTTTTATTTAAAAATTTGAATTTTTTTTTGGACTACATTTAAACGCGTTTATTTTACTCATGCTATTAATCCTTATCAAAATAAATTATTTCATCAATAAGTACAGTTTATGTTGATAATATTTGGTCTTTGAATGATTAAAATTGGACGTTTGGTTTTGAAGTTGTGGTGAAATTAAAATATTACGATTTCTGCTGCACGGCCCGTTGTATAAGATATATATGGATGTTTGTGGAGAGAAGGGACATAAAGTAAAATAGAATCGAAGGTACGGGAGAGGGCTGGGATAGATCACAGATTTGTTAGGACGAAATTTAAATGCACGTTATAAAACGGGATGGATAATAAAGAGAAGGGACGGGACGGATTGGGAAGAGACTGAACAGGCGGATGAGACGGGATTGAGCCGGACAGTAGGATAGCTACGTCAAGTTTAGGCATATAAGAGTTTATACGAAAAACAACATGTATTTGGTGTGGAGTGGAATCAAAAAATATATGCACCCAGGCGAAGCTGGGTCGGGCCGCTAGTATTCAATAAAACAATATTTTGTTTTGCGATATCAAGGTAAACGGGCTTTAGTATGTAAAAAAAGTCATACCATATCTTTTGTTTCTTAATGGGCAGTTAATGTATTCTCGCCCATTCGCAACCAAACTCAGATATTATTCCAGATATCGATATCTCAGCATCTGCTAAATTATTTTTGTTCACACAAGGTGCAAATATCGATTGAAATGTTTATTTTTTAAAATCTGAAATTCGTGCACCAATTTTTACAGTTATGCATATCCTCAAATGTGTCGTGTGAGTTACACATTTTAAAAAATATTTTAAGCCCGTCCCCTGTTATATTAGGAATTATAATTAAGATAAACAGAAAGTAAGTCAGCACAAACCACAGTCAAAACTAACCCTTAGCTTATACAATAATTTTAATTAAAATCAACCAAAACCGTAACCGCTTAACTTTACCTTTCAATTCTAAAATTCTATCGACTATTAGATAGGACGGTTATTATCGTTTATGAATTCAAATTCATCTAAATATCCGACCGCTAAGTGAACCAACTCTAAAACTTGAAAGGGAAGCGAAGATTTTAACAAGACGTCTCGGGTCGTTAGCGGGTTGGTCCGTATGTTTCAGATTCAACCCTCCCAGGCCGGATGGTTAATGAATTGGGATCAGTTGGACCCCCCTCTTCTTTCTATAATTAGTAGTGGATGGTTGGAAGCGACTAATTAAAGGTAAGTAATGAGTGACGCGACGCGTACGTCGACACGTCCGATGCAATCAGTTAGCGTGCTTTGTCTCCTTCGGGAACGATAAAAGGGAATTGACAATCAGTAACACTCGTGTGATTAGTGATGGAAAACTGTAGTACAAATAAAATGATAGGTAGGATGGAATAGAGCGCAAAAAAAGCTATTGAATGGGTTTTTATTTTACGATTTTTTGCACTTTGTTCGGTGCAAAAAATATGTGTAAACACTTGTAATAAACGTTATTAACCAGTTATTACCTCTATGTTTTAGCATTACTACTTTTCTTAGTGCGTAAATAAATACATTTAAATATATAAATAATAATAGTATAAAAACTAAAACGCACACAACGGAATAGGATTTGGTCAATTCAAAATACTATTAAGTACTTAGTTTTGAAAATCTTATTGAAATAAAATCTAACTAAATACGATAATACCATACTACGTAGTAAATGAAATGAAATATCTGCGACGTAGTACAAACATGGTTACAGTTTTTATACAGTTTCCGAGGGAAATCAAATCAAATGTACAGAAATACTATAAACAAGTTTCCTATCGGTTTGTCGGTAAGACATTGCTTTAACTCCATGAAAGATATCGTCGATCCAGAGTATTAAAGACATCTTACAAAATGGCGGACTGAGGAAGTAAATTTTTCTGGAAATTTTTATGTTTAAACTATTGAAAGAGAATCTTTTATATCGTTAGATAGTTTAATATTGTTTTAACTCCAATAAAATTTATTATAGGTAATTAAAGCATTTTTTAAGTTGAAGTTAGTTACAAAATAACTTAGTTTGAACAAAAAACATCGCAAAAACACTTATCGGAGAGATGTTAAAACAAGAATTTCTATGGTATGAAGTTCTTCAACCCACATTAGTCCAATGAGGTGGGCTAAAACCTAAGCCTTTTTAATAGTACTCTTGATTTAACGAGTCCCATACTCAGCAGTGGACTTATACAGATACACAGCCTCCGTGGCGCAGTCGGTTAGACGCCGCCTGTGAAATGAGAAGGTGCGGGTTCGATCTCCGCACCGAGAGAAATATTTTTGTCGGATCTGGGTGTTTGTGAGACCGAAAAGTCTCTCATAGTTCCTGATACCCGCGACACAAGACTCGATCTTAGTGTGGGGTCAGGACTATGTATGTGACTGTTGGGTGTTATTATGTTTATTTGAATTTTTTATAAAGGAAGTCAATACGGTGGGATTTTTTCATAACATTACAGATTTGATGGAGTCGGTTTATAAGCGTGCATCGCCGGCGGTGCGGGCGAGTTGCCAACAGAGACAAGATCTCCCCACGTTCCCTATTTATTGCAATTATTCGCGGATTTCGGGGGAGTTCGCGCCAAACTGCGATGAAGTGTTACATTAATTCCGTCAACTTTGCTGCTCATTCAACGTTATCCTTAAGTTCTTTGGAGATGGTTAACGTTTTGGTGGCTACATTTTCGTTTAGGGAACTGTTTGATGTTTTATAAGTTAAGTGCTATGCTAATGGGAAACGTGTAATGATTTGTTCTTTTTGGATTAGTATAATATATATTTCATTGCGCGCTGAATTAATTCATAAAGAGCAACAGGGATAATATGTTATAAGTAAAAAATCTTGTCTTTAACATAGTTCGAAGATTTTAATATAGCTACAAAATTATGGATACTACTATATTGGGGTTTAACCTATAATAGTGTTATGTGGCAAATAAATAAATATTTTTTATTATTTATCCATTAGATTTAGCACCGTTATATTTATATGTATCGGATGTTTTTAATATTGTTATGAGAACACTAGTTAGTATAAAAGTTATTTGAATTGCTTTTTAATGATTTCGCCTGCATCTGTTGATAATACAAATAGTAGATTGAATTTTAATGTGGCATCAAAACAATATACGGGTTATAAAACCAGATAAAACCATTTTCGCCGAGCCAAGATGTCACAATACGTAAAGAAACGTGACCTAACGGTAAAACATACTTTGCCATTCAAAAAACGAGTCATTACTATTACAAATAATGCCATATATTTCACTCCAAACATAAGTATGTATATATTTATATAAACTTCACGGATCGCATTACCAAATAAAAAAAGCAAATACATAAAACTATTTACATACGACAAATATCCAACGAAAATTGTAAACTAAGTAAGACAAGTCATTGCCCCATTCCGCTGGCACGGGACAACTTCAAAACTTCGATTTGAAGTAATAAAAAAATAAAACAACCCCACAGGCTTTTACTGGATCATTTTGAAGTGTCAGTTGCAACGACCAGCCTTTATTGGAACTAAGCGGATGATCGATGTACCCCTCGCGGGCCTTAATTGTGCAGGGGCGAGGGGGGTGGCGCGGGTCGCTTTACCGTGGACCGGAGATAGTAACAAAAACAAACATAGCCGGGTGGTCCACATCGCTACCGGGCCGCTATTGGCTTACGTAACCGCGCACTGATTTCCATTATTGTCTATGAGAATCTTCACGAACAATCATTTAACTAAGAGGTTTACGACGCATAATGTACATTTTAACGAGGATAAGTACTCTCAATGTGTGTAATAATTTGTGTCCGAGGGAACAGTGATACCTTATGTGTCCTATTGAAATACATACATACAGTGGCCTAACCACTCTCAATTGTACTCTCGATTGTAGAGGAGGCCCGTGCTCTGCCATGGGACGTATATGGGCTGATGCAGATACATACATACATACATAGATTCACACCTTTTTTCCCAGAAGGTGTAAGCAAAGGTGTTACGCACTATTCGCCTCGTGTTTTCCATCCCACAAATTGATGGGGAGTGAACCTATCCCCATATCGGTCACGAATACTTGACACCGGGCTGATAATGAATTGAAAAATATCTATTTGCCCAACCTGGGACTATTTAAATGACGTAATGAATTTCAATGCAGGGCAAACGCCGTCCATTAACCACGTGATCTTTTATTTAGCATTTTTAACCCCCCCTTCCCTTTAGTGATATGTGGTGATATATTAAAATCACGAAGATCTATTAAGTAATATAAAGTACTTATACTATACGTAGATTTTAATCAAAATTATAATGTCGCAAAAAAACACACTTGATATCTTTCTAGAACCCCCCTTCCCCCTTGTGATAATTCGTGATTTTTGTCAAACCCCTCCCCCTTTCAAACGTCACGTGATTAATGGGCGGCCCCCAAGTTCGCAGTGCGTAGTGTAACGTAGTATAAGTAATTAATACAATGTGTAGCAAGAACCGTGACCGCACGCCTCATGTCACAAGGTCTCAAAACATTTTTCATTTTCAAGCTTAGCGCCTGTGCCCCACTTTGTTAGATAACTCTCATTAAGTACTTTTATCAGTATCGCAGATTAAATATTATATTGATAGTGAAATAATCAAATCATTAAAGCGAGATATAAATATGTCATTAATTATATTTCGTATCGACAGGTAAAGACCATGAAATTCTCGAAAACGTTTTAAACTTTATAAGCGTTTTCCTTGGTGCAAACCAAGGTATGTTTTAAATATCTTGTTTATGTAAACGCGATGGTGTAGAACTCATGATAGTAATCCATGTTTATGCCACCTTTCGAATCCATGCTGTGCATTTCTGGTTTCGTACTAAATGTGTTAACTGATAGCAGTTTTGTATCCAAAGAGGTACGTAGGCACAATTTCGGAAAATTATTTTTTTTAATTTATTTCTTTATTTTATTTTTCTTATATTCTAAAAAATTAAAACGTACTTGGATTTAATACCCGACATAATAACAATAAAGTTAAATCTCATATTGTTTGTAAAATAAAATATTAATAAATTTCTAAGAATCGAACCCATTGATACAAATAGTCGACGCCCAGCGCTCAAACAGCATGGTGTTTTAATTGAAATCTATTAAATTTACAACGTTTCTTTATTGTGAATTAGAGTGTACGAGTATCGTAAAACGTACAACTAGCTTGTTACATGGGTGTACTGGAGCAATCGCGATTAAATTAATTGCACCGCCATTATTGAGTATTGAAGGCGATACCATGTAGCGTGGATAAAAACATTTTTAGTGCATGTATATTTCTTTAAATATATTCTATTATACACTCAAGGCCTTATCCATACAGTTTTAAACCATTTTGGCTATTGGATGTTTAGTTTTCTTCGCTCAAACTTAATTCAAGTCTTTCGAAAGGGACAAAACATTCGTTAACTAAAATAGATTTGAAAATTGTCTATGAATAACGTCGTAAATGACTTTTGTAATATAAGTATCGTAAATAGATACCAATGCATACGCATGCATGCATAGTACATAACAGCTTCCACTTTGCAATTATAAGGGCGAAGGGTTTTGGTCCGTTAGTTTGAATCAATGTGTTGATGAATAGACAGTTTTTCATTATCATTCCACAGAAATAACTATTCCTGCCAATACTTAAAATAGGTTTCATGAAGCCCATCTATTTACAACATTGGCAGTGATAACCATAAATAACATATTCTGTCATAATTTTGTATTGGAAATGGTAAATGTCCTCCACCCCTGACAGAACGAAGATTTAGTTTTAAATCATTGTTTACAGGCGTGCGGAGTGCTGACATAGTTTTCACTAAATAATTAAGTGTTCAGCCATAACAGTCTAAGATTTATGTACTCTCAATTCTTTCACAACTTTGTTACTATCACCTTCTTCAAAATCCTGTTATGAATAATTATCTTAGTCTAACTTAGTTTTATTTTTTCCGCATAAATAATTAGCCAATCTTAGCTTTTTTGCGTAGTTTTATCTCAATAAATTATTTCTTATGTTTAGTTTTTCAAAGATTATTTGTGTATTTAAATATAACATATACTAGAGATGATACTATAAACAAAATGTTTGCAACAAAAATGAACGGTACCGGACCACTCCTTCTGTTTTTCTTTTTTTCTTTTTTTTTTATTGCTATGAATGGCGAGACGAGCATGCCGTTCGCCTGATGGTAAGCGATACGACCGCTCATGAACAGTAGCAAAACCAAACAACACCTTGAATTACAAAGCAATGCTTGGCATTCCACTGCGCTCGCCATCCTGAGACATAAGATGTTAAGTCTCAATATGTCCAGTAGTCACTCTGGCTACAATGCCCTTCAACCCGAAACACAGCAGTGCGTTTACACTGCCGTTTTACGGGAGAAATAGACACTGCGGTGGTACCCACCCAGATGGCCTCCTACATATGAGAGACCTACCACCAGTAAAACCAGTTTTCTGTCTCTGTCACGCCAACACAATAACGATATCTTTGCTCTCGCTTTACTGGATTCTCGTGTGAACGCGCACGGAAATTCTGTACCAGCACAATGCGCAGAGATTTCGTTCCCGATGTCCGCTCTAGTATAATCATCATCATCTCAGCCACAGGAAGTCCACTGCTAATATAATAATAACTCTAGTATAATACTTCAATATTATTTGTAAATATCAATTACTTTGGTAGAAAACCCTTGCCGAATAAAGCTCACTATATCATACTTAGGCACTTATGTCACGACTTTAAATACTACTAATATTAAGATTTACATAATCGCTTGAAGATCAAATTTTTTTTTGTATTCAATATTTATTGTAAACCAGTTAACCTGACATATTACAATTCAGGTCAAAAACACCCCAACAAAAGAGTCAACCCGACTTCCGAAACAAACACAAAACATCATTGAGCGCAAACCGGTAGGGAATAATAGGGTGACTGATCATCCGATTTGCATGATTCAAAACGAGTTGTCCAAGTACCCTCAACCGAATAGGCCCTTGACACAGTGATCACTCGTGAGGGTCAAGGCGATTCGCATGTCCGAAATGTTTCATTGCATTCTATACCCAGTGAATTTTAATTGACGACCTTATGTGTCGTTTAAATATTATTTATCGTGTATAATTGCGTCTGTTTTTGCTGCAAGCCAGCTGGTCACGTGGTAAGCGTAATTCATCAACATTCAAGAAGGTAGTATCGTTATTACAATACGGGTTTTATGTCGTGTAACAGACTACTCAAGCTCGAAACAACTTATTTATCGATCACGTAAACACTTTTCTGGATCTTATTGTGTTTCTTTCACAGCTGGCTTCTTCCCACTTGGCTTGCTCCACTGCACCAAATTGGTGCCGCGTGCAAACTGATATCAATATTTGTTTAATCGGATTAAGCCTTTGGCTAGGATTATACGAACAGATATAAATTAATTAAGCATAATTATTAATTCAACAGATCTGATTGCATAATCATACATCCTATAAGTTCCATAACAATTCTACATAAGTGAAATGGGACTTCGACTACCAATGAACTATAATAGCCTATATCAAAATAGGTTAAAAGTACGTGACGATCAAGCAGACAATGACGCGAGAATCGAACCTGTTGATGGTTTGTACCGCCAGCAAAAAAGGACGCGACACACCCGCCAGTCGTAGAACCTCGTTTTAGCACAGGAAATCCTTAAACGTGCCTTGGACTTTCAATGTGTATTTACTATTTAGTCGACTTTAAATTGCTAAAGAAGCGTTTTACATACAACGAAAGAAGTTGCGAGTTCGAAGGATAGTTAATAGACGCTTTAAGGAGTGCTCGTAGCGCTCAACGCTTTTCTGCTCTTTGCGCTTTTCTCGTTTATATTGAGGTGTTGACGTGTTTGGAATGCAATCAGACAGGTGGGTTCGCCACGCGTTAGGTGTTGATTGTTGACGTCGTCCGGATAGTTGTGCCGACATGTGATTAAAATTTTATTGATTTTATATTGATTTATTTGACATCGTCTCACAGACTTGGTATTGGTAAATAGATCACAGAAATACTATTTATGGACTTGAGTAATAAAAAATAGTCTAAGTGACAAAATACTGTCTTACAAATTGCAAATAAATTGTACCCAGCTGTTGTTTATGTAAAAATGTTATAAGATTTTTTTATTATTTGATTTCCTTCGAGATGGTGCTTCTTATTGCTTATTAATTTTAATAAATTGCTTTGATTTAAGCCAATTTGTAATCTTTATAATAATCACTGAATAAAACAGGTTTTAAAAAGAGCAAAACTGGAGTATTTTGCCCATTCTTCTCTAGTGAAAACCACTTTCTAAGAGGCAAAACACAAAAATGACTACATATAAATAATGTTGAATATATTAATAGACTGAATAAATTATTTACATTTTAACAGATCACTAGGGAAATCCTTGAGATAGGTCTATGTTTAGTGTTGAATTTCCTGTGGTTGTAAAAGATAATAGTCATAACAAGCTAGATGTTACAGATGACACTAACTTATGGATTACAGTACATCTAATTAATTTGCTTGATCTCTTTAATTAACTAAGTTTGTATGTGATAACAATATATTTTAATGTAAATATTTATATTTCCTTTTCTATACAAAATGTAGTTTGAGGAAGTAGTTTAGAATGTACAAAACATTCTAATATTAACTTTACATACATTGATAAGATTTATCCAAGACAAATCTATAGCAACTGCGTAATGAAATGCAAAATCTTGTAAATGAGGGATGTATCTCCAAGTATTGCAATCTCTTCACTATTTTTAGGGATTTTTACTCATTTTCTCGATGTCCCAATTTACAGTGGTATGTGGAAAGATAATTCCTCTTTAAAATCTTGAACATTGGACTCATTACCAATATTTCATCATCAACACTCAGCTGTATGAAACTAACTTCTTAACATAGACTTCTGCCAAGGATTTTCCTAATGAACTACATACATACAGTGACTTTTTATTACTGTGTTTTAATCAGAGCAGAATAAATATTTTACCAATCAGCCTATTGGCTTTCACAGTTTAATATTAACAATCAATTAAAATGTACTTGTTTTAATGTGTCATAACTTGTTTTGTAGGCCACACATCTACAGGAGAAGTGATAAGTAATGTGGTTGGCGCTGTAACCTACATACAATCATTAACTAAAATAAATTTGTTATCAATAAACGCTACATAATAAATCATTGTACTAAACATTGACAAGATGTGATCGTGCACATTGGCATTTTTCATTAGCAGTTTAAATGAATTGAAATGATTAAACTGTCACATGTATTAATTCAAACAAAGTTTTAGAATAATCAGGATTAAAATGTATGTTTTTAGTATTACTTGGACAGCAAACGTGAGTTGTAACAAATAAGTACATTACATGACAGATTTTTGTTCAAAAGGGTATTTGATTATGATCTATATTTATACTTTAATTTTGCATACAAACACATTAAAATAAAAAATCCTTTAAATACTGTATCAAAGTAGCTTGCAACATGAGGAAAATATTAGTATTTTAAAAGAAAGAGTGGGAGCATAGTGAGAACATCACTGTCTTACACATGGGCATATTAAGACTAGTGAGCAGTGATGTCCCTAGTTTTGTTTTGCATCACTTTCGTTTTAATCCCTTTGCAATATTTCACACGTTTTTAACTTGTCTAGTTCTAAATAGATTTATAAATTATCTTTGTTTGCTAGATTTTGGACATGGATATGTTTTGATACATACAATTAATAAATTGAGTCAAATACCCTATTAACTATGGCCAAACCACTCTCAATCATACTCTCGATTGTAGATGAGGCCCTGCAGCAGCCTTGCAGTGGGATGTATATGGGCTGATACTGTATGGTACCCTTTTAGTAATGCATTTTTTTATTGCTATGAATGGCGAGACGAGCATGCCATTCGCTTGATGGTAAGCGATACGACCGCTCATGAACATAATATGCATAATATGATTTGAATTTTTGCTGTCATAATATAGTGTTGTATGTTATGAAATTAAAATTAATCCATCACTATAACTATGATATAAGTAGAACAAGATTTTTGGTGTTGGTGGCAACAGGCTAATGACAAACTATTATGGCAAAAAAATAAGAAATCAATAACAATAAAAATTATATTATTTGCCATATTCCATAAATAAATGTTAATGGAATTTCAATGCTACAGCTGCTATTTAACCAATTGTCTGTGTGTAAATGGTGTTGGACAGATTATAATTATCTTGAAGATATTATAATAATTTAATAAATTAGAAACTATGCTCAGAATAAGCTTCTGAACAAAAACGAAACTTATGCAATAAGTTAAAGGCTTTAGGTGGGGTGCAGGCTTTTCTAACAAGTCTTCTAAGTCAATCACTATTAAGACCATAAGGATGGTCTACATTAAGCAGAGGAGTTGCTCTGGCTGATGACAGAGATAAAGATGCAACAAAATTGTCTAGGACAGTGGCACTTAATCGGTGTTACACAGATCACTGGTGGTCCCTGGGGGCATACCAGTGGTCCACAGAACCATCCTAAGGCCTGCCTTAAATAATTTTATGCATGTGTTATTTATGGATAGATTACAAAACATTTAATTTATTTACATTTTGGTACTTAATAACATGTAACCAAACCACTCAAACAACTGGGTGGTCATTAGTTAGACAGAAATTTTGTCAAATGGTGACTCATGTTAAATATATTAAGAACCCTAATCTAGGACAAGATTCAGAATGAAGATACAGGAACTTTTATACAATGAGTGTTTGAAAATGGATCCACATTATTTTTATTAATAGTTAAGCAATGCTGTTGAAACAGACATATCATTTAATACAGCGCAGGTTCTATAACCATAAAGTTGTGAAAAATGCAATGCTTTAGTTTTACTTTAGTTGTTTTAGGTAGTTTAACAACAGAAATAAAATTATTGTAATATTTTATAATATTTTTTGAGTGATAATTTAATGTTGTACATGTAGACATTAAATATAGCTGTGACATAAATATTTATTTTATTTCATGCCACAAAGATACACCAACCTGCACTATGCCAGTGGACTATATTGCCCAACCCCTCTCAATCATGCTCTTGATTGTAGAGGAGGCTTGTGCCCTGCAGTGGGACATATATGGGCTAAAAAATAATTAGATTGAATAGTTATTTTTCATAATATAGTTTTATTACCATAAATAGGCATTATTTATCAAGCCATTAATAAGCAATAACTATTTTTTATGGCTTTGAGATTACTTCCATTTTTATGCCCGACTTTAAAATATCTTGAATGTAAATGGCATTTAAAGTAATTGTATAGTTATGTAACAAAACTAAACAAATAACTACTTTGTCAACATACAATATATTTTGTTGTCAGCAAAATGACAATGTTGTTTCAATATTAGAAGTTATGTTTTTAGAGTTAATTACCTTTTAAAGTTTGTTAATGTCTTTATAATCTAACAGTGAATATTTTTTTCTTTTTACAGCAATATAATTGTATGAGAATCCTTATGAATGTAATAATGTGACATTATATTTAATTTTCTTTTTAACATCCTGTGTATGCATGGCATAGTGATGTGATAACATGAACTTTTATACTATTGTAGTTCCTTGGCATGTACAAAATATTATTTTTATAATACATATTTAATACTCAAGAGATTAAATTATCAATCACTCTTTCATATACCTATACTACTATAGCCGTGTAGTAGCTATTATACCTGTCATGTAAAAATTGAAACAATCATTCTTGTGGTTGAAAGAAAAATGGGCAAAATTAATACTTTACATAAGAATCAAAATAACAGTATAAATAAATATATCAGTTATATGAATAAACAAGAGGTGAAGCTGGGTCATGTGCATTTAAAAAACATTACCAAACATGATTGCATCAATCATTGAGTAACACATTTTATCTGCTAATAGATAAAATGTCATTTGAAACTCGCACATTTACCATAAGTTTCCTATACTAAAGCAAAAGTTGTGTATGTCTAAAACATGCATTGTACAACTCGATCTATAGCGCGCCGTCCTTGTCTCGCACGGGGCGTCGCGCGTACTGCCGTCCCCCTCGCTCCCTTCACTTCACGGATAAGAGAAAGTAACAAAAGAAAAATAACACATCCCTGCCTTCATACACAACAATCGCTATATCCGTGTTGATGACAATCAATTAAAATATTAGAAATTCCTCTTATAATTACACTATAACAACTTTTGGGCGCGCTAGAGTAGGAAAAACATATATGGCTGGCTCCTAACCTGTACCGTATACTAACGATAGCCATAACTTTCGCAATCAACCCGTAATTAGGATATAAATAGATATTACACATTATGATCGAGGATGCGTGCGACATACAAAGTAAACATAAACAGGTAAACTAACCCTTTCTTCATGAGCCACCTCTGTTGGCCCCAGTTGATGAAAGAAGCTTCAGGTGGAGGACACACTCATCCATTTTACGAACACACATCTATTAACACAATTTATATAATTTATGTTTGCACTACTTGTCACAATCAAACTAAAATTCCACTTTTTGCTGCGCTAAACGCAGACGTCATTGACAAACAACCCAAGTGACGAGTTATTGCACTGCTTCACATAGTATACGAAAACACTGCGTATTTTAATTGCCATCGCGTTAACATATCACAATAGTTATCACTTACGGTTATTACATTACTAATCACTGTGTCTATATCGGTTAATTACAAAAATAAAAAGGTAAAAAGCAAAAATTACTCGCAGACAGCACTCACGACGTCGCACACTCACATAGCGTAACATGCGATTTCGTTCACGCACACACACACAAGCTTGTCATAGTGACAGTTGGGTGCCAGTGGCGACGTACTAGAAAATAAATTATTTTTATATATGGCAGCACCGGTGTGTGATATAAATTAATATTATTTTCCTAAATAACATGTTTTATTCCATGGTTTTATTAGAATAAAACATGTTTCAAAACAATTACAGTAATAATAACTTTATCGCTTAAAACTACTAACTGCACTCTAATTCTTTGCGGTCACCGTAATAAGAACATTAGATTTTGAGTCATTGTCGCGATCTACAAACCTAATTTGATTAACGTTTGATGTCGCATTTGTTTAATTTATGCATTTAAACCAAATTAAAATCAGAGATTACTACGTGGCCCCTCTAGAGTTTCTAACTAAAAATAACGAACTTTAAATCATAAAAACACAAAACTGGTCTATTTACAAACTTTTAATACACGGAGTTAGTTTGATCCCGGTTTTTATATTATTGGTTGAATGGTTAAATACAGTGATTCTTTTGAGATTACCCCGCGTTCGAGTTTCCCCCACTCTCCCCTATAAGTACTTCATCCCCAGCATAAAGCAGACGATTGCTGATTGTAGGACCCTCAATTAACCACAATTTATGATGATACCATTTGTCATTAGTTTATTCGTAATTTCTTGATTTATTTCATAACATGACGACTAGGGCTAACTGATATAAAAATTGTCGTCAAGGTTCCTCTATGGACTCCTTCCGTTGATACTCTTCATAATCATGATAATTTATAAAAATTAATGTGAAAAGCTTAGATCTGGTCACTAGTTATAATTTATTTACATCTATTACATATAGGAATTGTGTATTTTGTATAATATGAAGTAGGAATGGTGTTAAATTAATCAATTATTATTTTTTATTCTATTTGATTAATAAGAACCTGCTTTCGTCTCTCTGTACTACCTTAAGGTTGGCTGGTAGAGAATGTCCTTGAGCATTGAGTTCGCCTGTACTACGTCTTTGTACAAAGTGTTTAAAATAAATAAATAAATTATAAAGATAGAAAGAAATATCTCGTATATAGTAGATCTATGCAAAATAAAGTAATCCAGCAACTTATTTCATACCAATTAGTTGTGATTAAAAAAAAACCCTAATAACCGCGCATAGCAACCTTCACCAATATTCACTGCGATAGTTTGCTAAATACACTTTTTTTTTCAAGTTTACTTTTATTCTTCTGTATTTTGACTTATTCTTGATATCCCTTATTATTCCTAATACTGGAAGGAAGTAAAGTGAGATCATTGACCAGTAATGATACCATAGTTAGAAACACAATCGACACAATTTACATTTTTTTGTAAAACACGATTTTCTATAGGAAAAAATAAAAAACAACATTAAATACATAAGTTTTATTAGAAAATGAAAACAAAATCCCTTACACTACCTAAATAAGGCACAACGTGTCCAAATAAACGTAGAGCACGAGGAGCGAATCGGAACATATACACCAGTGGCGATATACGCTCCGCAACCGCACACGATACACCAGCCTGCATCACACGGACAAAAAACATACTCCCTACAAGTCCACAACCTTAAAGTATATATAATACAAGGGAGCGCTGGTTCAAAACGTAAATAAAAATTGTGGTGCCGGGCTCTTTTCTGCCCTCCTATTGGCTGATAATTGACAGGTTGTTCAACATGCACGAATTACTTGGAAAAGAAAAATAATAATTGCTTAAGGCTTTTATTTCCACTCAAATTAAATATACTGTCGGTTTTCAAAGGAATTCATGGCAATTTATTGTTAAACAATAATTTCAATTTTCACTAATATAGGAGTGCAATTGAAAAGTAAATGTTGTTTTTCAAGACGCAAATGTATGACAGCACTCCCTCTATATTATAAATACTCCAAGTCCACAACATATACACTGCATGTGCAAACGGGAGGTGAATTTAAACATCTAATCGTAATACTGTATTTTGGCCGGAAAACATCGATGTACAAAAGGGAACAGGCAAATCCATAAAGCGAACGCTGGAAGGTTACGAACGAATTTATATATTTGAATGTTAAAAGTTATACTATGAAGGAAGCACAGTGAAATGCGTGATAAAAGACAGAAATTTACATAATGTACACGAGAAAAATATTTATAAATTTACATAAAGATTTTGTGCCTACACCATCGATTCGGCGAGTGATCGCGGCCGATGTTTACACTGTTTATAAACATTATCAACATATCGATACAAACGTGTCGGCGTGATGTGCGTATAACCCCGCCTTTATGTTACTTTACAATATACCAACATTATTTTAATATAAAAATTTACGTCTAAACACATACAATTAAATTACACGTCCCTAAACGATTACAATCTCTAAACAAAATGCAAAATGTCTTAAACTGAAATAAATTACTAAGACCGAGTTGTTTTTTCACACTATTACTAAATTTGTAAACAATATAGGAATAATATCTTAATTTGTATGCATTTGTACCAAATTATAATATGATCCAGTTAGACATTTTTCAAATTTTGAGCTTCAACGTCAATGAGAAATGTGAGAGAGCATTGTTTTACATGAATAAATAGTTATATTAATCGGAGGATGAAATTGATGGACTTTTCACGGTCTGAAAAGTGAATTTCAAAGCCCCCATCGTAGGACATTAGCAAAATTTTCCTAGAAAAAAAACTTTGAATGTCGGAAATATACAAAAAAATGGGAATTTATAAAATTGTCTAGTTAAAATGATTTATACATAGATGTCAATGTTAACACGATAGATAATGCACTTACATTGTTATTTGTGACTAACACCATGGTAGTGGATATGCTTCAAAGGATCTTAAGAAATTAGTTATCAATTTTTGTCATCCAATTACCGAGTCATTAATCAAATATATCTTTTGGTACCAATCAAATCATTTAGTGCATATCCACAATTTATTGTCACTAAGTAGCAAACGCGACAACGGCTCTTTATATGTCCACAACAATTTCTAATTACATCGAATTGGTCAACAATAGCCTAAAAGTTATCTAAGCCCGCGCCAGCAAAATCAATCGCCTTTATAACATTTGAGTAACATCATGCTTATTTAGAATAGAAAAAAGATTTTCGATTAAAAAGATCAGTCGTATTAGATATCGAATTTCCTTGTGTCGAATTATTTGTACATATGAAGCTATTTTAAAGAGTTATATTAGCGGAAAAGTACTAAATATTTATTGAATTTAAATAGAATTATGCTAATTTGTTAATCACTGGCGTGAGATTAAATAAACACTACAGAGTCTTTGATTGTTATACTAACACCGTCGATATGACGACTGGGACAAATTCGGTGAGCATCGATTATTTCTATCACAATTTCTCAGTTTATCGATATATAAGACACCAATGTACAACATCCTTAAGGTTCTTATATTATAATGTCGAATGATCATAATATTTCCTCATTTAAATACTAATGACGTGGCAATTTTATTGAACATTGGTTCTATTATATCGATATAATCGAAATCGATAACCAGACGATTAACAATACCATTAAATTCCGATTTGATTGTTGCACCATTAGCCTAACATCCGGCGATCCTTTGATGTAACAATCTAGTATTTTTGTATCGATATCACATATTTACACCAGTATATAGATCTATGTGAAACTAAGACTAGTTTTGTATTACACAGTCGAATGCCCAGTCGTCATTGGTATAGTAATGGCAATACAACTAAACCACTTTGAAGTTGAATCGAGAGGTTTGCCGACACTCAAATTAGTTCACAACGCATCAATACACATCAACTTCACATCGGAATAGTTGTATCGCGCCATCCATGGAGAATAAAGATAAATATTACCATCTTATATGGGGATACTCGAAAACGAGAATGGTGGTTGTGTAGCAAAACTACTGATTTTGATGATTCTTGGAAGAAATGAAGTAATAAACAATGGAAGAAATTATTGAACCATAACAGAATATCTTGAAACTTTACGTAAGTAAAACTTTCAACAATTATTTACCCTCTTGCCTCACTAGCGCCATCCAAGTTTACATTTTTCACCCACAGATGGCACTACTCATCGCTATTCTCCATAACATTGTATAGACGTACAATAACGAATAGTTTTCACAGTACGTTGCTAGTTAACAGTGAAGTTAAGTGTCCATCACTAGAGATCACGTCCTGCGGCCCAGTAGGTTGGCACAGCAGGCCATGTGTCAGTAATGCTCCACGTCTGCAGCCGGCGCCACTGAGTATACGGATGGCGGGCTGTACATACAAAAATAGAATAAAATAAAATACATTTCTCATCAGAAAAATCGAAAAACCTTGCAAGTTTATGTTTTGTAAGGATTATTAGAAAAATGTGTATATTTAGGAATACATTTCAAATGTCGTTTATTAGTGAATCATATGAGATTGAAATGTGTCCTAATATTAATGTTCTAAATTCAAATTAAATTATACACGTTTTTCTGATAATCCTTTCTAAACATAAACATGCAAGGTGTTTCGACTTTTATAATGAGAAGTGTATTTTGTTTTATGTAAAAAATAGTTTTATTTTAATGTGTAACATTCGCGTGAATGTAAGAGATGTAGGGTATCGTGTGTTGTGTATACCGGGCATATCAAGACTGCTACTGAAAACGAAGCCGGGTTGAAGTTTTAGTTAAAATTTCGTAAAGAAACGCGACATTTATTTATTAATTTTTAAATATCGTCATATTTGGGTGATAAACATTTTATAAAATAATAATTTAAACTCTTTTATTACTTTAGGACAAAAATGTATTTACCACCCAAATACGAACATATGAAAAAAATAAAAAAAAAACCGTCGCTTATTTTTGCAACATTTTCTGTTGCAATGTGTCTGAAGGTGTTGATATACCCTGTATGTATAAGAAAGCGTAGTGTATCGTGTATCGTGTGACGTGTGAGGTGTGTAGTGTAGTGGTGCATAGTGCATAGTCACCGCAGCGCGCGGCGCGGCGCGGGCAGGCGCGAGGGCCGCGGCAGCGCCGACACGCGCGGCTGCTCCACCACCGCGCACACTGCACACACACACATTTTTTTAAAGTTATTTTATACTTTTTTATTTATTAAGGTTCATATACAAAAGTATACAAGGCGGACTTACAGCCGTTCTCAATAATCTATCTGTCTTTAATTAGGGATTTCATTAGATATTTCGATGCATTTTACGTTTCAGTTTACAAAGATACAAAAATAGAGATATGGTACATAATTATGTTTATGGATAGCTAGGCATGATAAATTTATATGTCTATCTTTGTTTAACAAATTGTAGCATTAAACCGACATGATAATGATAGCCAGTTTAACCTCTAGTTAAAGATAGATAGAATATAAAGAACGGCCGTTCTCCATCTCCCAGTCAACCTCTACGTGTTGCAGAGATGAACTGAAGTAGGTGTACGAATCTTGCGACTTAAATAAAATAGATCACCTGTCTTATAGCTTATTTTTTTTAAATTTAAACTAAAATTTTACTAATATAATATGTAAGATTTTCAGTTAGATAGATCTGTACAACTACTAACTGTAGTTAATCGATATATTAATTCGATTATATACTATCGGTAGAATAGCACCGTTTTTAATCATTATAAATATATTAAAAAAAAAACATTATAATATGTGGTTATAATACGAACCTGGTGGAGGTTTCTGTGCGGGAGGTGCCATCACAGGCCTCGACACTCGCAGTTGCGACGCGCCCGCTATCGAGTATGGTCTTGTCGTCGCTGGCTGGAAACACACACAAAAACATTACATATTAAACTTTAAATTATATTTACATGGGATACAAAGTGTATTTACAAAAATTGTGCATGAAATAAAACGTGCACTTTATGAAATAAATTTGACAACGTGCAATAGGCTTGTGTCCTATTATCGATATTTAAATACGTATAGCATGGTAATTTTAAAATAATAAAAAAAATATGTATCGCATATTTAATTAAAATTGTATGATCTATTTAGAACCACAGTCTTCCATGCTGACCTTATAAAAAAATGGATTTATCTTACAAATTCACAATCGGTATTAGATTCGTCGAGTCGTTTAAGTTAATGAGTAACTAATATTAACGTCTGAGAATGTAAATGACTTTAAAATATCATGAAATGAGATTATAAGATGAAAAGAACATAAAATACTATTAATAATGAACAGACACATGAATGTAGTATTAATATTTAGCGCATAAATAAAGCATACAAAACTAAACATAAAGCATGCAACACTTAATAAGCTACCATACAGTCACTCTTATAGATCAGTATTTAGAATTCTAGAATTTTTCCAACCTAGTATATCTTAGCCAGGCTAACCCCAAATAACTTATTTTATTTTGAATGCAGATGTACTGAAAAATGACTAAATATTAATTAGGTCAACTCAACAACTGCACAAAACTGAATTATTATCTTACTAAACTTTAAAGGCCTTATTCATACACAGTTCTAAAACCTATTGTAACTATCATTTTTTTTGTCTTCTTCACACAAACAGAACCCATAAGTCGTTCGAAACGGACACAACCATTCGATAACTAAAATAGGTTTTAGAACTGTTTATGAATAGCGGTTAAAAATTTATACAATATACGCAAAATGGCTGATAGCTATTCTTTTATTTATCTACTACTGTTGACTAGAACGCACATAATATGTTGTTTTTCATACGCAATGCGGTTGCGGCAATCAATTATTACAGACCTGGCAAGTTACATACCCAGACTATACACCCAAACTACACGATATCATAGTGTTTGGCTTCAAAATAAGTCTATCGATATCGATAGTTATAGTGACTGTATGGAAGCTACTACCCGTACATCGATGGTAGTACAACTCACAGGTATATGGTGGTTGCGCATGGACACCGGCACGCCACTGTGGCCCCCCGCGCCGCGCACCTGTCCCCCCGCACACGCACACACACGTTAACATTTATATATTAGTCGAGTATCGAGACGTTGGCGCATCACTATTGTCGATAAGGTATCGATATTTTAAAGGTTTTATACTGTAGCGGATACTCTAAACTAAACTGCGTATCTGACTATGAGATACAGGGGGAAGTAATAAAGTGAAAGGGCAGATACTGATTACGTAGGTGTGGCGGGACGGAGATACATAGGTATACAAATAGCGATGAGCTCTTGATGATATACATTTAGTTTGCGGTAACTTCATTAATACAATATTTCAAAGTTTTAAAAGGTTAACAACATACGTAAGTATGTAGATTAGTATAGAAATCATAAAAAAATGAACCAACGTCACGATAGAAAACACAATGAAGTTAGACACACAATAACATATTAAATTAAATGAACAAAAAAAAAAACTATCGACATGATTAGGCACATGTAAAAAAATAACCCACACCTTAGTTTTTTTTATGAGCACATGGAGTCTGTAAAAATAATAAAATTTAGACAAGCACAAATGACACAGAGCTTAAATATTTTTTGAGTTTTAAAATCCATAGCTCCTTCCCCATAATGAATAGTCGATATGATATATAGATGAACACATTTATATAATTAAGCTTATGTGTTGTTATGTTAGAGAACTTACGTCTTTGGGTGCCACCAGTTGGCTTTGAGGTCTTTCTCTCCGTAACGTCTCAGTGCCTTGTCTTACTAAAGGCGGTGGTGCGGTTACTGGCGCCTTGGAAGCGGGTCTATCTTCTACTTTCTAAAAATAGGTTGTTTGAGGTTATTTTGATATTGAATAGTTTGGTATTAAGGCAAAATTAAAAAAATATAAGGATAATTAATTAATTCTGTGAAAATGCAAAATGAATCTTCGGATGTATCTGAATATTATTTTTTTTTTCCCGAAGCATAAAATATACAATGACATGATATAATAAAACGCTTATATTAGTCATTGCTTAAATATTGAATTAAATCGGGACTCCAATAGTTTCGTTTGTCTTATTGCACATGTGAATAGGCTGTAAAACTATGACGACCTGCGTCTAACCATGGTGGAACATATTTTCTAATAGTGCTTAAAAAATCTTTAAAATATTATCTGGATATGGTATTTGAGTCCATAGCGATAAGGTCGTTTCCTAGTATATTTTGAGATAGAAACGTACATATTGTGTCGCAAGATGGCCACCACAACATATCGCACCTTTAGAATTAAACAGACTTAACTAAAAAATCTTATTTTTTGGGAAACGTTCTTTAAATATTTGTAACATAAGATCTTTTCCATCTAATCATTTTTTTTGTTTAATTCTAAAGGTGCGATATAATAAAATATAGACAACATACCTGATGGTCAACAGCCAGGGTGTAGACATCGCAGGGTTGCGCGACGGGCGCGGCGGAGGCGGTGGGGCTGAGCGCGGGGTTGGAGGCGTACACGCCGCGACGCACCATCGTGCGCGCACTCGCGCCGCGCACGCCCGACGGGTTACCTACACGTACACACCGACTTACTCACAACACCTTAACGCAGTTGGTTACTTCGGCTGTGAAACGTGAGGCCTCGGGTTCGATACCCGCATCGACACAAATATTTCGACGCTCCCTACGTAAACTATCGAAACTGTAAATAAGCTACTTTACACCAATAAAATTTGAAGTGGTATTTTGTATATTTTATCATGTTCATAGAAGGAATAAAATAGCTATATATTTTAATATGATTATATCTTAAAAACATTTAGCTCAACTTACAATTGCGAACATGCCAATTTTTCAATTCGATTCGATAGTATACGTAGGGACCGTCGATTTGTGTGAACCACAGCTACTTAATTCGGGTCTGGATATTTGCGAAACTGAATAGTCTCTCGTAGTTTCTGATACCCACGACACAATATTCGATCTTAGTGTGTTAGTATTGTTTGTGGCTGTTGGGTGTATTTATTTATTTACACCTAACAGTCATAAACATATACTAAGATACAAATGATGTATCAAGGTTAGCAGAAACTAGAGATTTTTCAATCTAACAAATAGTCTGACCCGTAATATGTACTAAGGATTACACAAACTTTACAGTACTAACTTTTTTAACAGCCGGTTTTTAAATTGTACTTTTTAAATTAATTATCACATTTTAAAAAGTTTGAACATCTGTATTTTTATAAAACTAATTTTAATCTTGTTATTAACAAAAGCAACCAAAACACATAAATACTACAAAACTACTGTATCTATGACACAAAACTATCGAGAAACATCGATAAATTAATATGCGCGGAAGTTAAAACAAGCGCTCACCTGGTATCCTGCTAAGCTCTCTATGCGAACTATATTGCCTCAGTTTGGAGGTGGGCAAGTTTGTCTTCCTTGCGATGGCGGGCGGCGGTACCATTGAACCGTATGTTACTAAAATACAAGAGTAACAAAGTAAAACGTGCTCATGGTGTGAACGCGTGTGCCGATTTTAAAACCAAACTATTTTGAATTGCCATACTGCAGAGATCTTCCATTTAAATTAGCTTTGAAGTTAGCATTATTTTTTACGTACCAACACGTTGACTGTGGCGCACGCATACGTTGATTTTACGCACGCGTCTATTACACACTAGGCATTTTTATTTACCTTGACCATAATAAAGAAAGAAATAAAAGAAATTATTTAACTATACAAATACGGCCAACCAACAAGAAGATAGTTCATCCGATTTGCCACAGTGAGCATGTTAATATTTTAAAGATGAAAGACTCTGAAAGATGATTTAAGTTGCAGTAAGAAGCAGAATAAGCGATATTATGATCGCCTATTATATTAACTTGGCGATGATTGACAAAAACGCTGCACAAACAACAAAAATGTTAATCACATGATGATATCGTATTTTTCTGTACAGTCAATAATGCATTAGTGTCTGTGTTTGGCAGTTAGTCATTTTACTACAAATATTTATCTACAAAGAGATTTGAAACATTATATAATATATAACATTATGCAACAACTTCACAAAAGCACCCAGGCTCTAGAAATAAATCTAGCCTAGCGACCAATCGTTCTCTTTTACAAGCTTGTGAAAATTAAAATTTTTATAATGATAGATGCACCGCATAACGCCCAGACCATTGTACATTTTTATACGTGGTACTAAGCAACTTATGATAATTTAATTTAATGCGTGAAAAAATATGACACAAAAACTACCGAAAATCTTTGAATATTGATTATGAACAAAAAAAAACCTAGAAGTACATTTTTAATTCGCTAAACAAACAATAAACACAAACCTAACCAAACAATCGATTAGGAATGAAATCGATTATTGTTTCAATAGTCTAAATCTATATAAAATCTCCTGAATCTACTTAATCTTCACTTCCATTACCTGTACTGGTGGGTGATAATCTGCTGGGCGGTGATTTCTGCGGGGAAGCCGGCATTCTTCTCTCGGGACTCGCCTTACCCGCCAAAATGTCCCGTTTCGCAGAAGTCTTTTTAACCATCGTGGCAGTATTTACAATTGTAGTGTTGTGCATATCGAATGTCCTCTCCATTGCAGACGAGTTCGAACTTGGCACCTTGGCTAACGTGTACGATTTATCGTCTACCATATCGTATATGGGTGATATCGTGCTGTGTAAATTTAAGAGGTCGTTCTTGGCACCCTTCCTCATGGACATTAATGGAGTCGACGCTATCTGATGGCCTGCAATCGACGGAAGCACCCATACATACCACCATGTCAGTGACAGACAGAAAGCAGTGACACAGTGAACATTATTGTGAATTATGTGGTGTTTAAAAACAATTATAATTGAAACTTCGCTGATTGAAACAAACATTATCGACACAACTGACCACCGTTTAAAAGTTATTATTTTCAATTAAGTTCAACGCTAGTTTTATAATATAATTAATTAGATATATCAAAACAATCTACATAAACATCAGCGAAGTTTCCCAACAACACATACTAGTGGCACCCACATTTATCGATACAGTGACATCCCTACTACTATAGCATACTCACGTGGGTCCCTTGAAGGTATGGGTTCTGGGGGACAGTCCGGCGGACTCGAGGAACTGAAGGTGCCCGTGTCTGTACTCTCGCTTGACCCCACCATCGCTCGCTCTTGAAGACCCCATTCCTGAAGAGAATCGATGGTTTATATGTGGCGAGCATGTGATATAGTAACAGCAATGGATATAATATACAGACATAGTATTTAACAAAATCGATGTTATTCCTTGCAAGACAGTCCTTCAATTGGTCTGATTAAATATGGGATTGATGTGACAAATGAATGACCTTATATTTTACGGCGAGAGTGCGGCGCCTTGGATCTAGGCCACGGCTATTTATATGATGGAATTTGCTTTAACTGGTGCGTCCTGTGTGTGGTTATTCATCCTTACGATGTGGTTAACCGGAATAACAAAGTTTTGATTAAATACTGCATATCAGTTAAAATAACAAGATACACATAACAGATTAGTACATAATACAGTTAAGTACACATAAAATGCTATAGATATTTTATCGATAACAAACAATACGAACAGACAAGCGGTTAGCACAACACAAAACGCCACGTACCCGTACCTCTTGCTGCAGCGTCCTTTCACTAGAATCGATAAGGTTTAACGTCGCCGAATTAATATCGATAATCTGGTTGTCTTCCGCCTTCACGTACACCACAGTAGTGTCCATAGCACTGGTTTTAGGAGACACTTTCTTGAACGTAGCATTCCGTTTGGGCGTTTCCCGTGGCACATCTCTAATCTCTCTCGGTGGTTCGTCTTGTTTGTCGAATCCATTGTTCATTTGTCTTCGGCGGGAGAGTAACTCCGATGCGTTCTCCATACTCTGCCGAGGAACCGTTATCGTTTGGTTCGGCAACTGTATCGTCTTTATCGGCGACGTGTCCACCTGGTTGGGTATAGATTTCTCCGGCTCACTGGGCAAGGCTTTCCTCGCTAATGATAACTTCTGCCGAGCCTGTATGATCTCGTTCAATTCCTGCTTCCCAAGCGTAACGTTCAAACTATTCCTACCAAGATCATCGGGCTTCTGCATGCCCATATCTTTGAAGAAAGCGTCATCTCTCTCGAAATTTTCCTTTTCAGCGTCATTGTCCCTCTTGAATTTGTTATTTGAGTAGTGTAAGGTGATAGTCTCTCCCATTTCGGGGCTAGGTTTAACAATCTTCGGTGTATCTTTCTTATCAGTATTCTCGTTCAGCACTTTGCTATTGTCGATCTGGCACGCCTCTTCTCGGGCTTTCGTGTAGCTTTCGGAGTTTCGTAGTGCAGAATCTCGTTTCGTGAAACTATTGTACAGTTGGCACCTTGGTCTGGCTGAGAGGAGTTTCTCCGACTGATCTAGATGGGTGAAAGTGGCTGAGCTGAATATATTTGAATCCGTGTGATCTGCTCTGGGTTTGGAGGTGTTTGACACGATATAGGAGGAGTTTACGGAGCTGACGAGGCTTGGTGGCAAGGAGTCCATCAGGCTGTCATTGTCTGGATAGGTGGTTTGTGATAAGAAGCTTGTGCTCATGTCTTTTTCATCGAGGATGCTAAGCGTCATGCTGGTCATCATTGGGTCGATGCTCTCACGGCCTGATGTTGGCAACCCTGAAATGACATCACATATCCGTGATTAATATGATCTGTCAGATTCACAAAGTTATGTACATTCTAGAAATAGCTTAAGTAGACTTTAGCCCATAAATAGGACAGCATAAGCTCAGAAAACCTCTTATAATAGCCGAATGCAGCATATTTACAAGTAAGAAGCATCGCAGTACACTACAAAGTGACAGTACCAAAGTTCCCACCTGTAACTGAATGATGAGGTCGGCTATGGTAAGGCTCACCAGAGTCCCGGTGCGAGGTTATGGATCTCCTGCTGTCTAGGGACTCTGCGTTGAAGTTCCCGGAACTCTCCATGACCAGGGAGGAGACCAGGCTGGGGGGAGACATGCGCATGAGCGACTCCCCGCTCTGGTACATGTTGAGGCTGCCGCGCTCGTTTAGGACGTTTGACAGGCCTCTGGAATTGACGAGATAATGATTTAGTTAACTTGTGCCTGGATCGAAATAAAATCATCCGTATTTAAGGTTTGTTTAATCTTTACCTAAATTTAAATACGTGATTTAGGATGGATGTTAATTACAAAAAAGTTAACAAAAAGTTCTCACATTAACAACTACGTATTTGATGCTTGTGAATAGTAGGCAGCTTTATAAATACTGTGTAAAATAAAAATTCGATACAGTTACCAGGTAAGATATCGCGCTTAAGTATTTTGATATTTTTATCAGATTCTTACACATGTTTTAAGTATACTATATAATAACCCCTGTTTCCTTAAAAGATAAGCGGAAACTATGGCAATGAAATTAATGTAGGTACATCTTTATGATTAATTTAATATGAACATACGTCTTCTAAACGAAAGGTCATTCAATTTTTTAAGTCTTACTTTCTCTTTTTTGTATCATACGTGATTTTTTATTGATGTTAATGGCGAGACGATTCGCCTGATGGTAAGAGATATAACCGCTCATGTGAAGTAGCAAAACCAAACAACAGCTTGTATTACAACGAAATGGCATTCCACTGCACTCGCCATCCTGAGACATAAGATGTTAAATCTCAATATGTCCAATAGTTACTCTGGATACAGTGCCCTTACACTGCCTTTTAGCGGGAGAAATGGACATTGCGATGGTACATACCCAATCGTTCTCTCAAATATGAGAGACCTACCACCACTCTTTCACATTTTTAGAATACACAATTTCTAAATAAATAATAAGCCGTACCTTACGCAATATATATACCTAGCCATTTCAAAAACTATTTACGATACATTCGTAAATCACTTCACTTTACATAACACACATGTACCTACACTAAAAATACATAATTACAATTACTATACTATGCAATCTATTGAAACCCAAGAAAGAGATCCATGCACAATTTTGTCACGTCACCGCACGTTCAAATTTCATTTGAGACAAAACAATATCAAAACGAATTTGCTTTTTAATTCGCATGTTATTATTCTGAAAGTAAAAGTTACCACCACTCAGTGCTTTATGCGAAAATGGAGCATTAGGTGTATAATTGCACTTTCTACAATTATAAATAGTGGGGCTCAAAAAATAATTCGTAATGCATATTTCTGTATGTTAAGTTGTAAATTAATTTGTGTGTAATTGCCATTTATAAGATTATTGCAAATTAAATATAAGACTTTATATTTTACAAGACTATCGTCAGTATTAAGCTACGATTTTACACAAAGGTTGTTCAACCAGTGTTTTGCTAATTTGCTTTAAAAATCAATAGACTTTTCATGGCACAACCTATAGATTTTTAATGCATTTTTTTGTGTGAGCAGTTTGAAGTGAAGTTCAACCGAATTGTGTTTTCTCTATTTTTATCTGGCGAGATACAGTGACTACTATTTACTTGATGGTAAACGCAGGTAAATACAAAGAGAGAAATTTCACTAATAGACCAAGATCTAAACTTGAAAACAACTTGCATAGATAACTGGCGGGTTTTCCAGCATAATGCCCGGTGGTAGCAAAAGGCATGCGTCCACATTTCCGTATCGTAAATATCGGAAGAATCTCATCGTATTCTTTGTGTGGGAATTCATTGATTTGTGCGATCCGTACGATGCCGATCAGTGGACGCATTTTTATGAATTCCTACACAAACAATACTACGATCCGTTTGATGCCCGATACTTACGATGCGAATATGTGGACGCCTGTCTTAAGCGGTTTCTAATACCCTCTCAAATATCTATATAATAAACTACAAGAGTAATGAATAGACAGAATTAAATTTTACATCTGCCAATAATATTTTTCTAGCACTTTCGCTATCAGTTGAATACTGCCTAGTCATGTTCGGTAATTGTAAAATCACGAATCAACATCTTACTAGAAATGATTAATCATTTGTTGACGTGTGTTAGAAAGTGGTTGAAATAACATTTGTTAATAATCTAAGCGGTTTTAACGTTCTTTAAACTCCACTTCCGAATATAGGTCACCTTAAGATATATTCTAGTGTCAGTGAAAATTGCGCGCTGCTTAATATATTTCCTCGGTTTATATTTTATTTAATTACATTAGAATGCCCTCTGGTATAATTATTGGTTCCTACTTATCATATCCTCGAAATGAAAATAAGATTTTTGCCACTAAGCAAGCTGTAGAAATTCGTATTCTTATAGCCTTATTCATATCAATTTAAACACCTGTTTTATAAGTTAATATATTAGTCCTCTAAAGGACTGAATAGGGGTTCATATAAATGAACCCCTATTAAGCATAATACAATTAGCTACTACATAAACCGTGAATCTAACACATTATGTAAGTATCTTGATAACTGAAAACATTCCTCTCACGCACATTTACTTCATTGAGTGTTATAAATCGATTGTACGTCATTTGCGATAAGTTTTGACGTTGTAAAATGGCGATAACATTGACTCCTTGCAGAAAATTAATTAAATTTACAATGCTATCACAAAATAAACAATTATTTCTTCAAGATTATTGTAGGTATCAAAAAATTACTTGTAAATAGTATATTGACTCGAATGTCATTCATTGCTCTTTATACCAACGTTACCCAACAGTTTAACGAACAAACAACGCAATGTACACTAAAATCAACAATAACACAGATCTATATATCAAATACCCACTTGGTGAAAGTGTTGTGCAGGTTATGCGCGGGCTGCGATAGGTCAATGTTGATCGGCTTCGAAGGCATAGACTCCATGGACGGCCGCCCTGAGGTATCCGACGCTAGGGTCACGTCTATGTCTTCCAACTGAAAATAAACGAGACGTATTGTGAATAAATCAATAAATACACCCAACAGTCACATACATACATAGGCCTGACCCCACACTTGAGAGTCTTGCGTAAAATTTCGGAGTATATTTCGGAGTACAGTAATAGTTTGATTGGCTATTAAGACGCTCGGCGAAAATACACGTAAGGTTGTATAACACCAAGATCATAATGTATTCTAAAAATATACATTTTGTATAATCTTTCCTGCAATGTTACTGTCTACTGTTTGGCTATCGTATTGATAAAGATCAAACGAAGTAGCTGGATGCCGGCCGCTTATAAACCTTTAAGGGCATATTTCTTTGGTGACTTTATGTTACATTGAAGAAATAAAAAAATGGTTTGTTGGCCATGTAGCAATGTAAAACTAGCTAAAAATAATATTACGCACTATTCAAAAACATAAGGTACGACTCAAAATCATGATCATAATTGAAAAAAAAATCACACTTAAATTATGAAAATATTTTTAAGACAATAATTTAATTTCTCATAAACATTTATTCTATTTATATTCTGATTTCCGGAAGGCAATATAAATACGCTCGTCAGGCATCTTCGAGTGTTGCTTACCGTTGTGTAAACACACAAAGTGATAATGATGACAATAAACATACAGTCAGATATACTCATCATCAATTCATGATGCTTATATAAGATGCTTCGAGACATATTCACAGTTAACGCTGATATTCTGATCGAAAGTGATAATTCAGTACCGTTAAAGATTTCTGACCCTCATCAGTATGGAGGTCTATAAAGACGGCAAAAATCCATAATACTGTCAGTCTTGTTTATACTGCTGGGTGTTGTTTAATTTTAAAACATCTTTATTTAATTACGAGCTAACAAAATATCTATCAAACCGTAGCGTAAGTAAATAATAGTATATTTGTCTTTCATGGCGATGTATATTATAGACTATCGAAGATTTTCTAATTATGCTCGCATCGGTTAATCCAAAAAACGGCTATGAATCATAGCATTTTTCCAACAGTTAAATAGACCATTTTAAAACAATATTCCGCATTTATAAAAATCCATACTAGCTGTTTAAGAATCTGCCCATCTTCAAGTCAATTAAAATTTCAATTCCACTCATCAAATTTTAGGTCCAACAGTCCTTCCGTACTTTGATTAAATTGTGCAAACGAAAAGCCAATCGGTAGCTGGCAGTACAATTTCCTGCCCCCAACAAATCAAGGCGTGCAATTAATCAAAGTTATGCGATGTTATGTAATTTCTCCAAAGCGTTGAAACTGGGTCTCGGTAGGTAGTGCACTTTACCGCGCTGACTGTGTCACGACGCGCACGCTATGTTATCGTATTAACAAGTACTACGGAGGTACGTTATATAATAGGGTAATTGGCATAAGATACGTTTTCGAAATAAAAATAGATGGAATTATATGTTCGGAAGGCGGACCGTGGCACCGGTAAGGATATTGCCAAGTACAACAAAAAAGGAGGTTAAATAAAATAAACTGCACCTCCGAAAAATAGTTACGGAAATTATGCTTTTGATCTACAGTGGATTTTTTGTGGTTTAGGATGATGATAAAAAATAAATTCATTCAACAATTACTCACGTAGGACTGGTTCCAGAGTAAAATATCATTCCCATCATTCTAATCCCAAACAAACATTTTTGAGCCGTACAAACTTATCTCAGTAGGGGGATTGAACCCGCAGCCTCAGGTTTTACAGTCGGTTCTTAACCAACTGTGCCACAGTCTCCATTTAAAGTAAAAATAATGTTATAAATCCGCCAACGATTTTTTTTAAAAGCTTCTGACTCTTGTAAAAGGCTATTACGATCAGATGTCACTGCTAATAGAGTACGGAAGTCTCGGTGAAATTGAGAAATCTGTCACATGGAGAAAACTGCCCTATTCTTTGATCCATTTGCTACAGAGAAACCATAGGAAATACTGTTGTTAGCAATATTGCCTATTTTTGTAAAACCCTAACCTATCACTTTCGCTACTTTTACGTGATGTTACCCCTATTCTGAATGATGTTCTTCAATATGTTTATTTTCGTGGTTTTGTGCTAATTACATCCAAAATAGCCTATCGCGTGTTTTGGACCGTTACCTTCTAATGATTTGAACTTTTAATAATAGAGTACAAAAACTTTTTTTTAGCCTTCGCAATACACATAAGGACCTACACACACACAGACTGATAGAATGTATAATTAAAATAACGACTGACAATAGCTTCTTATATTTACACAAACGTGACACCGACAATTTAACATGGTAAATAAAAGCAGTCTGAAATTTAAACATCTCAATAAAACCCAACAAAAACTATCAATAGAATCTAAATCAAACAAAATTGTATCAACATTGTGATAAAGCAATCTCGCGATAGAATTGTAATTAAGTTCTGAGCACGTAGTGTTTTGTAACATTAACCAGCAGGCTGTCCCATTTGTGCAGCTGCGCGCCCAGTGCACTCATTCACTATGACTCATTGTTACCCAATACACATTTCTAACATCTATTATATTAGAAACGTGTTCATTAACATTTTAATAAATTTTCTAATCTTTTCAGACTTGTGATACTCTGATCGCAAACTTTGCTGGTGCATTGCCAGTTGTAATAAATATGATCAGTTAAACAAACTCCAGCTTCGATAGTAGTAGGATAATCTTGGGGTTACTCTTTACTCAGTCACGAAGACGAATGTTCGAAAGTCGTACGGAAAACTGTGAGAATATGACTAAAAATACTTTAAAAAATGTCTTAATCTTCTATTGTACGTTGTAACCTTAAACTAAGTTCGAAATTAATGATACGTTTCATAGTGAATACTATTATTTTGAGAAGTGTTTTTTTGAAATCTTATACGTGGTCGTCGAACGTACGAATATTCGAACTTCGTGTCGGAGTATGGAGTAATTCCCGTAATTCGTTCTTAAAGTGACTAAGATATATCATAGTGGAAAATGACATGTACACAAATGTTTTGCATTACAGGTTTATCCTGTGTATATCTGATCTCTATCAGACTGAATGATTTTGTCAACAGGCGAGAGAAAAGGACCACGAAAATGCTTTTAATCCAATGGATACTGAATTTTGTATTTGTACTGTACTATCAAGCACATTGGAATTAAGACGAGCCAGTGTAGAAAGCCGTAAATACTTGCTTTTTTCTATCTAGATGTCAGAAATTACGAAGGGCAACATGGGCCCTGACACGAAAGAATTACTTTTTAATCACTTATGATCATCACTTATCAACTCATCTTCGCGTAAAATCGACCACATGATCCATCGGGTCAAAAGCAAGTTTTTGGTCCTTCACAGATAAATAGCATTTTTTTATTTCATTTATATAAAAATTGTGTTATTCTATACCAATTTCCAACATCCATGAATAATTCGAATGCAACCATGCATCTTGTATAATCAACTATGTCATAAAGGTCAAGCATCTCATTATAAGATGATTAAATAACATATGATACGCTAACAATTTTAATACAATACAATCAACTTTGTTTTGATACTTATACCATTTCCTTCACGCTCCATTTATTTATATCTTGTAATATAATCTATAATGGACACTCCAAAAGTGGAACAATATAAACTCTTATAGCTAAGTTAACACATTTTAGTACAAAGATTTTCTATTTAAGATAATTTTAAAAGGAGTTTTATTGGTAGTTTAAGTGACACCTAAAAATTAGGCCCGACATACAAGATGAACTAAATGGACATAAACATCTCTTTCTCAGTTAATTGTATTATATTGATTCGTAAATCATTATTTTGGCCTATTAATGTATTTTCAATCACGCTTTGAATTTTTATAATAACATTTTTCATAATAATTCATAGTTATGGATTAATCATTATAGTTATTTACTGTATCTTTTTTATAAATATCTTTAAACAAAATATCCTAACCGTTCTCTCTGAATTTCCTTTGACGTAACTTGAAAAGAACTCTATAAAGGATTTTCTCTCGCTTCCATCGCCTTCCCTTTTACGCTATTCTATAAATATACATAATAAACGTTGGTATATTCGGATAAGTTTTTCTCTCTCGCACATGACACATCTGAATAGATTTCCATAAACGATGGCGCGGAAACTGGTTTGTACGGGGCATTATGCGTGCAGTGCATACAATTTGCCACATAATCACAACTCGGAAGATTTAACGAAGCTCATTAACTTCATTCACTGGCGATTTATAATACTGCTTTTTTATTGAATTGTATTAACAAGGCAATTTATAGGAAGCTGTTAGAGTGTGCTTACTCAAAAGGAGCTTGTTACTTCTTCTTTTCCTGGGGCACAAAAAATGGCAAATTTCAACTAACCTCAGTTCTTTATGTAATATCAACTTTTAGCTATATGACTACGTTTGTTCTGCCAATGCTAGTAATATTTCCTACTTCACCTAATTGAAAACTATAAAAAAGGTTGTAAAACGTATGTTCTTTTATAACATAAAGCTCTTATGACGTCTCACACTTAGTGAAACAAGGTGACCTACCAAGGAAATAAAGCTAGCCGCTAGACACACATTGCACGACCTTCGCAATTTAATAACATCCACTACCCACAAATGTGACGTCATGCATCTCTTTAAAATTCAAGTCAACAAGAGCACTGGAATTATTCACGCTCGGAATGCAGTGAAAAAGTTGAAATAAAAATATTTTTTTCACATTCGAGTCGAATTTCAACGGCGTCTGAACAAAGTAGTGAAGCAAATTCAACAGGGCATACGCGGAACCGTCCTCTTCATATTTGCCGAGTGCATTACAGGTTCAGCGAGGTGAGATCAAATAAAAAAACCTCTGGACGTGTTGCGACGTGTTATCAGTTTACCTGTCTTGAACTATTTGAATGGAATTTTTTGTGGCTATGTGAGATTTTGTGAATGGTAATTTTACTATTGAATAGAGAATTTATTGACTTTATTGAATAAATACCTTAATTTTAACTTCTTGATGGTGTTTCTTTGTTCACTTGAACCACATGGTCTGAAATCGTACCCTAATTAATTAGAAAGCCTCATGGCGCAGTTGATTAGACGCCGCCTGTGAAACGAGAGGCCGCGGGTTCGATCCCCGCACCGAGAGAAATGTTTGTGTGGCCCACAAATATTTCTTCCGGGTCTGGGTGTTTGTGAGACCGAAAAGTCTCTCGTAGTTCCTGATACCCACGACACAAGACTCGATCTTAGTGTAGGGTCAGGACTATTTATGTGACTGTTGGGTATTACTTATTTATTTAATTAATTCTTTATAAGTGAAAAATGGAAATGTGCAACAAATATGACCTCTAAGGTCTTTTGGTTAATTACATAAGTCAGGGTTCTTGGGTATCTATCGAAACCTAATAACATAATTCCTTTACAACAATGAGCCAAATATAGCTTTCATAACAATTTACAATTCCAATACAGTTATAATTCACTTAGGGTTCAATTACTCGGCGCGTAGGCGTATTTGTTGATTATTGGAGAGGCAATTAAACTGCCAATCTCGGTTACAGTCAAGCAGTATAATATAAATCGATTAGCCTTATCAGAAGCCTTATAAATAACTTCGAAACTTACACCGAGGTAGGGCTGTCATTGCTAAATTTAGCAAGCAATTACGTGTAAATCCAAGATTTACTTGTTAAACATTTTTATAATACAAAATAATATTAACCTAACCACTAACCACGCGCTATAACTGTCGCGTAGCAAATTGCACATATAAACGTCATGCCTGATCCAGCAGGCAATTAGATTTCCATTTTGCTCTATTCTTCCATTTCACTTTCGCTTCATCCTCTTTCATTAATATTTTCATGCATTGTCGTCTGATCAAGACATTTCTCATCTGACCTTAACGTATATTGTCACCGATTTTTATGGGGTTGCTCCGAAAAGGTCCACTGAAGTTAGTGAGACAACCCGAAATCTAATAATCCTATCCCTATTCCATTCCTTGGATCGAAATCTAAAAGCATCTAAACATTCCATTCGATGTGCTCTTTCCGTATTTAAAAAAACAAGCGCAACAGCAGCCCTACATTTGCATAATTAGAACAGCTCACAACTCACATACTGTGCAGTGTAGGCTGTTTATAGATCTTTTTAAATGTCAAAATTCTTCTGACCATGAAGTGGGCGCCCATCCCACTGATTATATCGTGTGCACTACCGAATCGATGCGCGTATGGAATTTTAAAGGCGTATTTACGAGTATTACAATTTACCGAGTTAATACCGGTCATGATCTCATTATGCAAGTTCAGAGTCAAGGCCGTGCCAAGTGGGACGATGTGCGAGAAATGTGCAAACTTAGACGCCATAATCACGACGCGCTGTTACGTGATATGGTCATTATAATGTGATTGATGTTTCACGGCTTGCATCTTTAAGTACTTCATTGCGCGATTTGCAATTTGTGTGAAGTTGTATTTATATCCTAATGTTTTTAGAAGCTGGCCTTGAGTATCAGTTTCTATAGGAAAAAGTATTTGTTCTTGCATGTGCAATTTGCTAAAAAATGCAATAAACACACAAATATATATATTTAAGTTCAGCCTGTTCTGAGCAGATCGGAATAATTGTACCGACCTTTGGATTTTAATTAGATCCGACTAGACTAGACTTACCATCAGATGCACTCCATCGTGACAGTACACAATTATATTTATACAGGAATGCGTATGCTCACTAAATTGAGCAACTAGCAAGTATCGATGAGCATAAAAATGAAATATTCGGGAAAATCTAATAATACGACGCTAGATCGAGAGCGTGATTTGTCTAAATCGCCGTGAGGTGCTCCATGACGTACGAAGATGCAATTATAGACGACGTTAACAATATTCTGCTCCGTAGATACTATTTTAGTGATGCAATTTGCTAATAAAAGGTTCAGAAATTGTACCTGACTCGGCCGTCCGACTTATGAAAATGGCCTGTACCAGCCCATATACGACTCACTGCAGCACACGGGCCTCCTCTACAATCGGGAGTACGATTGAGAGAGGTTAGAACATAGAGTGCACCACGCTGGCCTAACGCGGGTTGGCGGACTTTGCACATCATGTACATATTACAAATCGCTATTGTTGCAGGTTTCCTCACGATGTTTTCCTTCACGATTATAGTACGTGGTGATTGACTATCAATACACACATGACTCCGACAAGTCAGAGGTGTGCTCTGGGATTCGGCTTCGCGACCACCGTGAACATGTTGGCAACTGCGTCTGGTCTGTTTTCCAACAGGCCACCACGCACTTCCCTTACTACTAATACGGCGTACCTTGATAATATTAAAAGTGGAGGCTTAATCTTGTTTTTGGTGTATAGTCAAAGCCAACTGACAGTGAACTATCAAAAATAAATAAATCTGTTTTTATAAGTATGATATTTTCTTTTATTAGCAAAAATGATGAGACCATTGAACCACGATATCAACTAGAATCAACAGTGACACCCAATGAATTGGTACTGAGCTCCGGAGCTCGGCGAGTCTCTTGGGAACACTAGCTTATCTTAAACCGGCATCGATATAACTTAGAAAAAAAAAACAAATAGGACTTGGACACAAATAATTATCCACTTCCCTCTGCATCCGATAGACCATCAGACAGTAAGTATCACAACTGCTCATACACACACTATTTAAGAAATTGTATTATTATACTAAACACGACGTCATTACGTTATACTTGTCATTCCGATACATTAATTAAAAACGGATCAATCACTAGGCATCGCCATTACACGTGACAACCGAAGATTACCGGAAAATACAATGCATTTTATTTCTTCACATTTCAAACGAACAATTTAACAGTCTTATAGGAATGCTATAGCATTAGTACCTAGCAATTCAGTAATAAATACAGCCGACCGCAGTAAAACTTGAAGTAGCCGACCTCATTTCTATGTGCAATATCAACCAGATATGGAAATACAGCAATCCTGGATTTAGTATTATTTCCTGTTACGCTGTTTTAGCGATGTAATAATACTATACAGCATTATATATTATGTTGATGATAGAATAACATATCTATATGATATATGAAGTACAGAAACAACTCAATTTTTTCAATATTTTATGATTTTGATTTAATGTTATTCTTCTTAACAAAGCTGCCTCTTTATCTCATCTTAGGAGGTCTCTAACGTGTTAAAACTCAATATCACTTAACTTATTACGTTTCTATTCATATTGAAACTTAATAGTCCTATTACTTCGTGGTTATTAGGACACCGCTTTAAAAACAAAATTCTTGTTCACTAATATCAATGTCTAATCTAAACTAATATTATAAAGAGGGAAGATTTTACTATTTGTTTGTATTAAATATGATGTGAAAGTACTGTACCGATTTGAAAAAAAATGCAGCATATTACAATCCTACATTACCCCTAATGAACATAGACGATTGAATATTTAAGAAAAATGTGTATCTGCATCCGGGCGTAGCCGGGCCGCGCCACTAGAGAAATATAAGCGTTTCAAGAGTTCTCACAACTATAACAATTTATTTCTCAGACAGACAGAAGGTCGCAATATGGATGCTCACTTGCATGTAATTAGTATTGTTAATGAGCGCTAGAAACATATTTGCTTACAATTCTAACTCTCGACAACCAGTCATATCAAAGACACATAATGAAAAATACAAAAAATCGACTATTCATCTAAATAACTGTACAAAACTGGTTCCCATTTAATTGGCGTATGTGGAGCGACGTTGATGAGTTCTAGAAAAGGCAATATCTCCCGTCGGCCTAGATGTCATGGCCATTAGTTCCGGAGACATCGATCGAAAACCAGACGCGAGGCTGTATGTGAAACAACTGCCTATTAAGACGGGACTATCTTACACAAAAAAATATAATTACGATAGCAAAAACGATAGCGGTAAATTTAAATAAGCAGAAGAAACTAACTTGTGGTAGGTCTCTCGGATGTGGGAGGCCGTCTAGTTAGGAACCACAGCAAAATAAATTTCTCTTATCAAACAGCACATGTGTAGATGATGATGATAAAATTAGGCATTGCAGTCGTTCCAATGTACAAAAGTCTTTTTATTTTTTTAATACCACAGGTTCAGTAAACGAGCAAACAGGTCATCTGATGGTAAGTGATCACCGTCCATGAACATTCACATCGCTAGATCATGAATGTGTAACCGGCCCATCCAATTATAATTTAATCAACTTGACCAGGTGCTTTATCAAATCTGTCATTTGTAATGTAACACATAATCCCATAAAGATAGTACTTATAATAAGTTGGCAAAAGACACCGTTTTGATAGAAAGTGTAACACGATCATTGATCAATTAGGCTTCGAAGTTAAAAGACAAGTCGTTACGTCTTCGTTTGTCTTTCCGCCTACACGGCGTCACATAACCTAGATCAATTTGTTGCCATAGTAGAACTTGTGATTTTGTGAACGACTGTTTTATGGCGTTTTACTCAGTCTATTAACGAAAGGAAATTGAGCGTATAATTGAGTGATGCCCTAAAAGTACCGCCCAGGTTACTTGCAGGGTGGGCGGGATCGATCAAAAACCCCTCACTGAACATACCTACTCCGTTTTCGATTAAAGGATTAGTTTGGATATCGAATATTTGTAGGTACTGAATAATTATGACTAATAACCTGGGCCTTTATGCGTTTTATTGCGTTGTCATAAGGTTGTTTAGCCCCTATCAATTATAGAGTCTAATGGTAAAAAATCTTTAAAAGAGGTGTTGTTTTTCTCTTTGTTTATTCTACCGACATTCAGTAAGATTAGCACTTTATAATTTTTATGTATGCTTTAGAACGATTTAAGTTATTATATTGGCAGGCTATCTGACATCAAACTTCAGGAAAAGTTAGATTACAGGCCTGATGTTACGTATGTCACTGAATCCCCAGATGCGAGAACTAAATAAAGATACTTGATACACTCCACGGCTGTCCTATCTGAGCATATTTAATATTCTGTGCTCGGGAAATTTCCCCAAGGAGCGCGAGCACACCGCATTAATTTCCTATACGTTACGTAGGCGGCACGGCTCTGCGACTAAATAATGAGACTTGATTGTCGGCTCTGTGAACTCAGGTGTTACCAGTGCAACTATTATCATCTGGTTGGACTGCAAATTTGAAATATGCGTTGTGTGGTAGCTACATTAGACGCGGGGTTCATAAACAAATTATCGATGACCAGTCGCCAGAATGATGAAAGCTTATTCGCAATCAAATACGCAGGTTCAATGTGAAACACGACCTACCCCGTGAGACGCTGTAATGTGTTTTCGATAACCATCCACCGGCGATGTGATACCATCATCTTTACAAGCTTTAAACACAGTCCGCTTTTGCCCAGTATCGATGGGATTATTCAACAGCTTGATTAGTTCAAAGACTATTACGACAATTGCGAAAAGTCATGGTAATAGCACCAAAAAGACTTCAGTCCCATTCATCCATATTCAATTTTTACCTTTCTTATCTCTAATTAAATCAACTATTACATCATTTGAAGATTTCATCACAGGTTCCAATATACCATGTAATATTAAAACACTAACCTGCGGATCATCATCTTGCACCAAACTCCGTCTCTTCATGGCATACTCCTTAACCACAGTACTGTTATCCGTATTAGTATCCACATTGAAGGTCTTCAACCTCAACATTGGACTGACTGGTCCCAACGGCATGCTGTACTTGTTGTAAGTCAAATATTTGTTGCCCGATGTGGTGAGAGACGGGTGCGGCGACATCGAAGACGGGTTGGACACAACTTCGACAATGTTTTGTATGCTTGGCCTTTGGACTCTCTTTTTAGGCTTGACGTATGTCCGAGAGTCGAATTTGTGTTTGTCTGGCACCGCGAGGACTTCATCTATAACAAACGTGTTAAGTTTAATTGTGTTAATTTGTGGATTAGAATTTAACTAAGTTTAAGCCATTTAAATAGGAGATTCGTTAATAAAAAAAACATCTACAATAGAGGACAATGTGTTTGGTATAGCCTCAGATTTGACAATGATGCGAAATTGTAACTACTTCTACACGTCAGATATTCCACTAGAGTGAAAAAAATATCAATGAGCCATTATTTGTGTGTATCAGTTCCTAATTTGATCAAAGCCGAGTTTTCATTTACTACAGATACTCTATCTAAAGACGGGATTCCCATGCAATATTCCCACAACTTATATAGCGGCCTATGACTAAACTAAGACCATAACAAAATAAAAATATAATCAATATCACTAGGAAGAAGATCGAAGAAAAAAGTTCAACAAACCCATTAAAAATAGCAACGCAAAGCTCTAGATTATCAAACAATTGGGGTTCAACGTGTTAGAGACCATATTACACCAACGCACGGTACATTTTACAATGTGACGAATCGGGAATTTTACCGGTAACTAAATAAAAGCGTTGAAATTAATTCGCAACGCATTGTCAGCGTTGAAATGCGGATAGTCGCGATCAAACACAAAAACATGACCATGCGCGTTACATTGTTATATGCACCGTTGGGTGAGCAAGTTACCCCCAGCATATTATCTGAAGAAAAGTGAGACTAATTTAAGGACCGAGGGTATTACAAACAAGATCACTAAAGACTATATGAAATAGCGAACATTATGGACAAAAGCGGTCAAGGCAATGGTAGAAAAAAAAATAGCGAGAGTTTGAAGATTTCCAGCCTTCATAGAGTTAGGATAACAACTGAAACAGTTATGACTCATTTCAATGAGTCACGTTTAGGGAGAAGCCAGGATACATCCAATCTCGAAGGATAACATGGCGGTTGAGATAGACAGTTATAATTTATAGTCAAACTGTACTTAACCCGAAAACTTTCACGAACTAAGTTTGATGTATTTTATTGAGTCAGGATAAAAATGTAATAAAATATGAGTCAGGCATCCTTTTCGTGTTTTCGTCTGATTCACGGGTTACTCCAGACAGTGTCTATAACATTACCATCGACCGTTAGCGCTCACCTACGCACTAGATTTAGTTTTTAATCATTTGTAAAGGTCAGTTCTTAATCTATTTTCGGATCTGGCTGTTACGACTTTCTTTTATTACTGTGCCACTTCTCTGGTTTATTTATATAGCAAATATTTATTGCTTCATCAACTGATTGTCGTAGTAGTAGTTTAGTTCTAGCGTTCGTGAGTCGTAAATCATTAATACATAGAAAGGTTTGCTGTCAATTGACTTTCTATGATATGTTTCTTTGCTTTGTATAAGATAAACAATATGCTAATAAATTGGTATATGATGACGTAATCATCATAAGAGGGAAAGATTACTGGTAAGTATATCGATGTGTGACGCCAAAAGCTTAGTCCATTTGTATCCTGATATTAAAGAATATATGGTTCGGAAAATGTTTGATTGCTTTAGTAATAATTTTTTGTGTTGGTTCGATACAGTTGATCTACCGCGATTAGATGTTGTATGAAACATGGCGATAATTAATCCGATTACCTCTTTCACGCATTTGCATCAAAATATTGTTGACGTAACATATATTTACACATTATTGCATCTAAACATCGGTAAAAAAGTACGGTGTGTCGTTATTATTTATCCTGCTATTGTTTACTGTACATGTATTTTGGATTAGAAATCGTCGTCCTTCTCCATAGTTACATCGTATCAATCAAAATCAACATACAATAATGTATAGGGCCTGCCAAGTGTGGCAGTCAGGAAACCCTGGCGACAGTTGTTATTATGTTACAGCGATACGTGGGCCGATTGCGAAATCATTAACGGGTCTACGTCTATACATTGCTATAAAGTAAACCGGATGACTAGTATGCTATATGGACGCTAGGAAGTGTGAGTAGTGCCTTTTATGTGGTGTATTTTTATCACTAGGGTATGGTGAAAACGGAAGCTATATAGACATTGAGTCTGTCTTTGTTAGAATCTTAGAAATTTATAATATCACCAAAAATAATTAGGTTTGTCGAAGATAATATCATAGAAAGCGTAGATAATAAAATTTAATAAAACAAAACAACTACTTTCATTAACTACTATCCGTAGTCAAACCAAACATCGAAGATTCACACACTCAAAGTTGTTAAGAGTTGCTATTAAAAATTCCTGAGAAGATATCGCTAACACGATAAAAACAAGTAAACACGAGCTCTCACATGGAGGATTACATGCCACACATTGCATCGACGATGAAATTAGGTCACAAAGGGCACTTTCTCCGACCGCGACATGTATACGTCTGCAACCGGCGTGCGTAGTGTCCGCAACTTAACATACTACAGATATTCTGTTTCACGTCTGTGGAAAGCCTATGTTGTATCAGACGCGGGCAAATTCCTAATGGCAGACAGTAACTCGGTGATATTAATGAAACTACCGTCCACGATACAATACTAGGATGTAAATAAGTAATAGTACTAGTTGCGTACCTACCTGCTTCTATCATTTATTTCAATTCTATAGAACTATTCTACAGAATATCTAGAAAACGTTCTCTGGATGACTATGGAAACCACCACAGCTAAATTGATTTACTTTTTTTAATTATTATTTTATGAATACCAAATGATAGATAAGGTCTTGTAATAGATTACTCAAGGAAAATAAAGGACGTTAACATTGAAATGAGATCCTATCCTTATTGCATTGCATATGCAACCACAGTTATGCATTATCTGTCCCTTTATTGACCATTTCTCAGTACTCACTCGGATATTACACACTCCCCCTAAGAATTACGCCAGACAAATATTTCATCATGATAATATTAAATGATTGAGATGTATCCCCCATCCACTTTTCGCTTGAGACATTCCATTTTATTTCTATTAATCTTTTTGGTAATGTCTGCGGTAATGGGGTCGGTGGGCCACAAAATACTTTTGATAAACCAAAACAAATAAGATTCGCTTATGCTCGTCTTGAAAGTGAAAGCCTAGGAAATATTCTTAAGATTCATACACTAGATTTGGCAGTGTAACCCAAAATGGCTGGAGACGTGAAAGTTGACAGTCAACCTGTCATTATATCGAACCAAAATTACACACCTATCACAAATGACACCATAATGAGAGAACTGCTCTGTTGCTTTATTACTTCTGGTGGTTAAGGTATGTCCGGGATTCTTGAGTCATGGCACTGTGCCGATTTATGCCGTCTACATTTTGCATCAAAATAAATACTCTTGTTGACACCCCACTACGAGTCAAAGGACTTAAAATCAATTTAAGAGTTATCAAGTACTGCATAGAAATCGGAATTTCGTTATATGCACGTTTATAGTAATTAGGCCATTTGACAAAAATATGTCGAAGCGATCGAGACATTCGCGAAGTACAATGTCTTAGGTTGGTCAACAATACTTCTTCCACAATGCAACTTGGGACCGGATTTATATGCAACATAAAAAGCTCAAAATATTGATGCAAATATGCACGAACAATGCATAAAATATGCATAAAAACCAATGAAAACTAGTAAAATGTTACATTTAAGAAAAATAAAAGAGGAAAACAGTTCTGATTTTTTTTTAATATTTAAATCAACATAAAATTAGGAAACTAAGTATTTATTCAACCATAAATTATAGCCTATTATAATGAGCGAATGAGTGCGCTTTGCAAAACGAGCTGTTTATTTAATTATAAATATGACCAGCATAAGGAATTTTCTGTGAATGTATGCGGACGAAAAAAATATGTAACAGTTAATTTTACACTTATCAAGGGGGTAACCTGTATATACCGAAAAATATGCATGATCACTAGATTTAACATTTGACAAAGTATGCAATAATACCTGAAAATGGGGTATATGATCCGGTTCCTAATTATAAGTAATGAATTTGGCTTGACATCCGAATATAAAAGATGAAGAAGTATATATAAACACGTCTAATTCATCCTTGAAATAGTACTAGCAGTCTACTAAATGTGTCAACTAAACTTTAATAGCAAAAAGCACCTAAATATCACAACCAAAAATTAAAGCAAGAAAAAATAACATTTACCACAGTCTCTTAATAATGAAACCGGAAATTAGCTTAATCAAACGACTATTAAATTAAAACAAAGATGCTATTATAAGAAAATGATATTAGTAAATTACTGAAATGACCTTCATGGTACGGACGAAGCAAAACCATATTTTATATGTTCTTAAAAAGTACTGGTACTTATGTACCAAAAGAAAATAAAACTGAAAGTACCAATAGAGTATTAGTCACTAAATTATACCAGTTAAACTCAATTACTATAAACATAAAAAAAACATATTTCTAAAGGGATTCATATTCATTAAAATGAAATAATAAATCTAAAATTTCCAAAACAGATAAATGTGATAGTATTATTTAATGTATACGATGTGTCCGTTGAATCGAAAGTGAAACTTTTTATTATACAAGTTTCGCATGCTAATCGTCGAGTAAGTGCCAATGTTACAATACCGTCGACAGTTATTGCACGGACTATTCTGTATTGTTTACGCTTTTGCCAATATAATTCAAGTGTGATTGACGGGTTCAAATAACAGCTTATATAATACTAGTTAATGTAAAAGTATGTTATTTGTAATTGTACAAAATGATCAAACAGTTTTTCCTCGGGTGAATGATGATTGATGATTGAGTGAATTCGTGTTTTGAGTGTGAATAATTCACTTTGTGTGTTTTGTGTCTTCCAACTAAAATATGTTCTTACTACATCTCATAGATTATATTGAACATCTATATATCCCTAAATTATTGTTTTATTTACTGGAACGACCAACTAACTACAAAGCTCTGAATGGTAAGTTTCTATCGAACAACAGAATCAAGATGTCTATCTGTTCAAAACCGAAAACACAATGTCTGAACCCGAATGTCTACAAACTTGCGTGTCTCACTATGACATGACGTGTTTTCCAACATCGTCACAGAGTCTATTAAAATTTCTCCTCCAACCTAGACAAAAAAAGTTAGCATCGACATAGCCCATGCAGTATTGACATCTCTATCTAATGATAGAGATATTAGCGAGCCGTCCCTCATAATAGACCTTGTCGTAAAGACAGCCTGCTCAATTACTATGCAAGCGCTCGTCAAACTTGACCCTATTCTATGTTGATGCATCTTTCATTGCGATGCGACAGAAACATTCGCCGGGCTTAATGGCCTTTATTTAGCATCCATTGTTCGCTTTGTAAATGCACTTTTTTCTCTCTTCTAACTGGCGGTGCAATAGCCTCTGTATCCGTTTCCGCGAGTGAAGTTCCGTGCCCTTTTTGAAATCCTTTTCTAGTTTCGAACGAGCCAATTTTAGAACTGGTATATTATGAAATTATTACTTTTTATAGTGTATTTTTTCTTTTGTACTATAAAGCGTAATAAAGAAATATTATGAATATTCGGTTAAAGGATAACCACGAGGAGAATTTTGAATTATTTTTTGTTTCTTGCCGTCTTCGGAAATCGTCGAAGCACATCGAAATAGATATCATGACTTTCTAGATACAATCAGGTGATAAAATTTATTGTTACTACGTAATGCCCATAAAACAAATTTAGCGTAAAACGTAATTGTTTTATCGGCATCCATATCGCATTGTACAATTTGAGTACGAATTATCGGATAAAGGAGATTATTTTGTTGTGCAAAATAAATGTTCACGCAGACGTTGGCACGTACACACAATGGGCCTTTTTAAACCGACTACTGAAGTGGCAAAAGGCGCTAGATACGGTTACTTGGTATTAGCAGACGTAAGTTTAATCAATTCAAAGCTCAATCTAGTAAGTAAGACTTTAGTGGTTCTTCAAAAGCATTTAGAAGATAATATTATTGTCTTTCTGCTTGACATGGAAGCGGATCGAGAAATTTCTACTTAAAGTAACAATAAAATTAAGAGTAACAGTATAAGTATGGGACATTAACTACAAATGGCGCAATAGTTCCGTTGATCGTTCCAAAATCACGTACCTTTACATAAAGATATGTTCTCCCACCCCCAATTATTTTTTTATGACTGACTTGCTTGATATCAAATATCAAAACAATTTGGAACTTCGACAGCAAAGTTTACCCTCATAACATCCAAGTAGATCGATGAACTAATCTCCATAAATGTTAATACGAAACAATTTTAAATACTCGACTCGTCAAAACGGCATCTATTAGCTTCGCCCACGAGTTAACCGTGATCTATATTGAAGCAGTACGTGTGAGTACGTCACACACATATAAGGAATAACATTGCAACGCGCAGTTTTCCTTGCTAGGATGATTTCAACATACAAATTATATATTCGTATTCAGTAAGACGCAATTCCACAGTATGATCGACTAACATAGAATTTGTAGATGTTATTCAACTATCTACTTGCAGATTACATGCTTACTAATAAGATTGAATTAACCCATTTACGCCCACTGTGCCCGAACGAGTACGGCTACTAAAGTAGCCAAATTTTTTAAATCTTGAAAGTTAAGTTGACCAGTAAAGTGCATATGCAAAATAAAATTAAAAAAAATTAGCTGTCCTATGTATTTTATTAAAAAATAATATAGCATTTATAAAACAATAATAAAAACAATATAAAAAAGAAATCGCCAGTTATCACACACAAATATTTCTTCCGGGTCTGGGTTTGTGAGACCGAAAAGTCTCTCGTAGTTCCTGATACTCACGACACAAGACTCGATCTTAGTGTGGGGTCAGGACTATGTATGTGACTGTTGGGTGTTATTTATTTATTTATTTATCATTCGGGTGTAAATGGGTTGAAAACCTAATGAAAATTAAACATATATGTATAACACACCAAATACATTGCAACCCAAATTTAAGCCCGCCTGCTCGAAATAAAATATCCACAGGCGCAGGAAAACAAAACGCGACATATGATGACAGGCTCTCCATCCCATTGTTTTTGGTGCTTTCCATCCGAGGATATGAACATTCTACCAACAAATATGTTCAAAAGAGCGTATTTTTACAATTGTCATGTATATTTTAAAACATTTCATACATGTTATCACGCATGTTGCAATGTCCTTATGATTGCGTTTTTGCCAGAGTATTGCGGGCCCTTTATGTTCTGTATATTCCTACTTTTAGTTATAGAATCAGAAACTACTAAGGACGTTTTGTTCTACAACACCCACACGGGAAAGTATCATTTGTTAAGACACCAAACATTTGTCTTAGTTTTGCGATTGAACTTGCATAGTACAGTTTGCCGCCCACAGTGGCTGTGAATTATTAGCAACTACGAAATACGAAGTTCGCATGTCAAACATAAAGATTTAAACTGTGGTTAAGAAAGAAGGAAGGAAAAGTGTCGACAATTCCAAATTGCCAGTCCGTTGCCAAACTACAGTTGAAACTTCAAACTTATTGAGCGAACACAAACTGTACTTCGACTTAGTTTGGCAGCAAATGGAAAAGAAGGCTAAAGTTGAAAATGAAGATGCTTTTGGAGATATTCACTAACGTCTACGCTATAAGACACGTTTAAAACGGTACTGGATTTATTAGTATATTGAATTAATTCATAAGTGATTTGCCTGATTGGAAGAAATGGCTATTTGGAATCATGATAACATGATCAGAATGTTCTCTGACGAACATAGACAAGAATTCATTCATGATTATTATAGTATACTTTTTAAGACCAAAGGCAAGGTTCGATCGATAGAGAGCCTTTGTATTGCCGGTTACCATAATTATTTCGGTTTGCCTAAGTGCTCCTTCAAATGGTATGAAAGTAAGTTTATTAAGGAAACAAAAAAAAAATTGGCTGAGCCTGCAAACTTTTCCGTTGCTCAATGATGCGTTCAAATTTGTTGTATTTCCAGTGGATCTACGCAAGTATATTGATTGCTCTCGATACTTGATATGTGATCTGCATTAATCACAGTTTCCGCATATGTAGGCTGCCATAAAAAGGTACTTACACAAGTATCAATAGCAAAAACAAACCCAAGTGAAGGAAGATTACGTGTGGCAAATGAGGACGCATCTGTTATGGGAAAACGCTCGTGCGGCAGCTAGCCGATTGCTTCCTGCCGTTGGCAATTTATCAATTAACTCGGAATTCCTTTTTGCTCAACTATCGCGGTACGAGAGAAAACTATCTGGCAAAGTTTTTCATGTGTTATCGCGCTATTCCGCGAAGTGTTCGATCGTTATGAACTCATCTTCGTCTTAGGCAACATCTGTTGACGTCAAGTAAGTCGTGTGTAACCTATCTGTATCAGTCTTTGTGTATTACTGTGTCACTGAACACTGGTATCACCCCATGTTATGCAAGAGAGCTCAGATATATGTCTATAAAGTTGGCTCAACTAAAGGAATGAGGACTGAATTTTCAAGCTAAGTTTTCTGACGATCGATGAGTAAATAATTATACCCAACAGTCACATACATAGTCTTGATCCCAGATTAAGTCTTGTGTCGTAAGTATCAGGCACTACGAGAGACTTTTTCGATCTCATAAACACCCAGATCCGAAACGAACTCATGTTTCACAGCCGGCGTTTCACCAACTGCGTCACGGGGGCTATTTGCCGGACCCATCGTTTGATTCAATACAGTGGGGATGTACAATCGTATTGCTACGCGCAATAACAATAAAGTATTGTTTCTTCAGCTTTTTAAGATTTGGCCGCAGTGACTGGTGATGTTATCTCCATAACAACAATTTTAAAATGTATTGAAATACATTTAATACAACCTTGGAAATAGTCAATGCTATTCTTACTACATGCGGTAATTTTGAATAGCACTAGAAACTTTCAATTAGTGTTGTTTACTTTATCATTTGTTAATCAAAACGTGTCAATTGTAAAGATACCTTTATATTTTTATCTCTGATACACTACTTCTAGGTTTTGACCTACTTTCGAACGGAAAAAAGGATATTTTTAATAAAAATACTAATTGGATACAGAGCTCTTTAAACTACAGACTCAGTCAGCACCTTTTCAATTATCACGTTCTATATATCATACATCATTATTACTCTTCAACTACATGACATCAATTTAAGCACTTAAAATGATAGCACATTTGCTTGTCAATTTTAATTGTATCGCAATAAAATCATATCAGGGAGATATCCTTCGAGTGTTGGTATCAATAATTTCCTCTCTATGTTCACAAATGGACACGTCGTAATTGTATGATTGCTGCGTTGACATTGAAGGTTTGTCACTTGCAGTTTCCATTACCATAATAGTAATATTTAGATAGTCTACTGAGTTTTAACACATCAACGACTGAAATACGCTAGCGTGCTTATACAAAAGCTGATTCGTCTGAAAAAACATTGGATGGTGGATTCTGGGAGATTAATGTTTACTTTTTATCTCCGATCAAATTCGGTGAAGTTTCCAGCCTTACATAGGTCGTTGGTGATATGATTTTCGTTTTTATTTATTTACTATTTACGGCCACTTTTTAAAGGGCAGTTAGAAGTTTTACTTACAGTAAGGCGTAAATGCAATTAATTCAGGGAATTTTCTAGTAAATACACAACTTGAATAATTATAATCAATACAAAAGTAATTAAAATACACTTCATAATTTTCTTAAGAACAGCGTAATATGAAATTGGCTAAAAGTTTATATAAATGCAGTTAAAAGTGTATAGCAACATTGCAGCCTTGATGACGTAATCTGCAAAATATGATTTGCAACACAAATAACTTTACCGGATATGCCATAAAGTTTTGAGTCATGACCGAACCAAAATAAAAAGGTCCTAAATACTATGCAAATAGCATTCCATGTAAGCCATACTTATAACAAGTCCAAAGACAATGTGTAAACTATTTTCAAGTTGTTTGACAATATGTTCAGTGTACACAAAGATGTTTGCAAAAATTACGTGTCCTTGTAAAACTATTGAGTAACGTTACATCCATGTTTACTTATCCATGTTAAATAGAAAAAAAAAACATCTAACTAATATCATAAAGGCGAACATTTTTGTGTTTGTTACTTCCTAATGTTTAAACGACTAGGACTGGACCAATTTTGATGAAATTTGGTATGAAACTAGATGACACGCTGGATTAACACATAGGCTACTTTTTGTCCCGAAGAAAATGTACTGTTCACATTGAATTTTCCAGTAATTGAAACTCAAAACGATGGAATAGGATAAAGGGCGAATGAAATGGTTCGTATGATTGCTTGCCTTACGTCATGGCATAGTATGTAACGAGACGCGACGGAAAATGCAGTATAGTGGATAGCAGTAACGTAAAGTTTAAATACAACACTGTTAGCTCACCTAATAATATGTTTCTGATGTGGACTAGACTTATGTGAAACCGGGCGAAGCCGAGTCGGGCCGCTAGTATTTTATGAAGCGGTTTGAGCTTTAGCTTATATAATTATTATGTGTACGTTAATTGGGCGTTGTAACCGTCATCTGCTATGAAAAAGGTAAAAGATCCGACGAATTTAATTGAGACAAGTTAGTCTATAAACAGATTCTCCGGTGTCAGGGCCGGGTTAAATTACGACTTTCGAATGCGGGTCTCGATGCCCTTATTTTCTTCATCAAAGTTTCCTGTGGGGTTTTATTCACTTCTCAAATGTTATTTTCTTCTAATAGTTCTCTAGCCTGTAGGTGTAACTAATTTTGGGTTTTTAATTTGAATCGTCATTCTTTCGGAGCGGTTTCGCATTTATTATGTGGAGTAACTTTGCCGTTCTAGGATAAAAATATTAATCCTTAAGCAAGTTAACTTAATTACTTATATAGTTTTGATATATTTTATATTTTCACAGTGGGACTCAATAGACCACTTAACTTTTACATTAATTCCGCCCTGACACAATTAAGATTTACAACCCACGAACACAACTCAGCACTCAACACACTTCAAAGAACTGTGTGTGGACATGAATGAAGGAATACAGAACGAATGGCTTATAGCTGTGCTATGTCACGAGTCAACACTGATTTTATAAGCCTTTGACGAAAAAAATGTGGGAAATAGAACGACTTATACTTAAACTACCAGGGAGTAAAATTATTTGAGTGGTATTTTATGTGGGCTATGTAAAATCAAAATAGGTTACCTATTTCGATTTTACCAAGAGAGCGGCTAAAGGGGCATATTTTTTCCAATCGGAACTAAGGTTTTTATTTGAAACTACTCTTATTTAAGTCGTATATAATATAGTGATTAATGGCCTAAATATCGTCTAATAGAGCAAGTCCTGCGTCTAGTCTGGGCCATAAATCATGGAAACCCATAGTCAATCATTATATATTTTTACTTCACAAATAACAAGGTCAGGGTTAAGCGACAGTCATTGTAGTTGTAATGAAGACTCCCCCACAGGAAATCGAATAACCGGAACAAGCAGCACACAAACAATATGAGCCGGAATATGTGTTTATTTGCTTTCATACCTTCTTATTATGAGTTTCATCTAATGTATGCGTTTGTGGTCTACTATCATTTCGTGAGCTGCTAAATTATCGCGCATAATTTAAAGGAGTTCTGAACTAAAAACCTACTATTTTATTAGAAGAATAATATTAACAAGGACTACATTTCAGCTTAAAAGAATCCATAGTTCCTTAGGGATATGTTTCAACTATACGCGGACCACGTTGCGGATATAATCGAGTTATTTGAAACTAAACTAAAAGTAAAGATTTAATGACTAACAAACTACTCAACTGGACTGAAAACGGTAGATCTCTTTCACAAACTTATCAGGCGAGCAGTGTGGCAAAACTTTTGCAAGATCTACAACTGGTTGGTAAACTGAATTTCACTAAAAAACTTGAGCGTGTACGTTCAACTTATAATCGATTTGTTGATGCGCTTGAAACATATATTTCGGCTTTTGGATCAGCATATTACGACCCAAATGTTTATCCTTCTATTTACATATTTTCCGTGTAGGTAACTTCTTAAATTTCTTAAGCCTATAACTTACATTTTATTAGGTCTATAATTAATATTGATTAATAAGTTTTATAATGTATTTAACGAACATTTTCTTAAGCTTTTTGGTACTGTTTAACTCAAGAAAAAGATACTCAAAATCGACTCGTAAAATTCCTAACGGTGCGTAAAAATACAGGCTATAAACCGAATTCACATAATCATTTAAATAGAAATAAAACACAATACAAAATTAAATGTGAACGTATGAACGTAACATATGAACCGTGAAACGCATTAGATCGTCTAGTGGACTGTTGAGTGCACTCCGACTGACAGTTTATGATCACATCCTTTGTTTAATGACTTGATTGATTGACTGGAATCGTTTATCATGCTTAAGGTCAACTAAAATACATTACACTCATCGATGACATGGTCTTTTTCAAAACTGTGCATGGACAAATAAATGGACAGGGCGGAAAGCGCGTATAGTGTTCCGACCTAAGTAGTGCGCGCGCTCCAGTACATGTCTGGTAGAGCGTTACTGTAATTGGTCGTCCCTAAAAACGATTTTAAAAATGCTTGCTTGTATTATGACAGAAAGTTTAATAAAAGTGAAGAGAATATTTTTTATCATCGTTTAGACAAAATCTATTCAATTAATTTAATTAAATATTTATTTGAGCGCGATTTTCACAGTCATTTTTTTAAATTCCATATATATTTTCCGTATATATACGAAATCTGTATACATTCAGACAGCTAATATTAAATAGCATTCATATTCCACTAAAATAACTCACTTACTATTTGCATATTATTATGCCATATTCATAAAAAAACCTTTTTTGATCATAGAATCACTTCTTACATTAGTTCTATGGTACTTAAGATAAAAAATATAAAATGACTTACTTTTAAGTATGTTGTCGAGCACTGCGTATAACTCTTTCTCGAGTGCGAGGTAGTCATTGTCTTCGTTTATGGGCCAGTCACAGGACAAGTTCCAGTCTACAATGTCGACACTTTGTCCGGAATCATGGGGCACCACACACAGCCTGAGAAAAACAAAATATTATTGAGAAAAAACAATTGTGGCTGTTTATAGTTTTATTTTTACATAGTACAATTTGTTGTCGATCAACTTATTTAATTTTTAGACTTATGATAAAATTAAAGGATTTGTTTAGTTCAAATATTAATTACATTTGGTTGGGGGTTGGGTATTGATTTCTTTACTATTCATTATATTTTTGTACACCTTGCACATTGTAACTACTTTAAGTCATATTGAGTTGCCAAACAGTGAACACAAACTAAATTTCAATGGGATACATAGATATATTTAAGTTATAATTTTGTTTTTATTGCAAGGAATGGTGATATGAGCATTCCATTTGGATGATGGTAAGCAATACAATCACTTAAAGTAGCAAAACCAAACAACATATTGAATTTGCTGTTTTTTATGGTGGCACTTCACATGGCTATTTGTATTTGTGTATTTGGCATATTTGGCCTATTTGACAATCAAGGCCAATAACAAATACGTATTGGCCTTGATTGTCAAATTGTCATATTTGCCTCTATTTGCATGTTTGCTTTTAACATCATTTATTTTGCCATATACAACAAACAACCAATAGCCAATACAAACAGCCATGTGAAGTGCCAGCATTATGAATAAGAGAGTGTGCAAGTATTATGTAAAAAAATACAATTTTAATTGGCAATATCATTTACAAAAACATCTGACAAAAATGTATGTGGCTTTTAATAAAACTATAACATAACAAATCTCTTGTTTTATATATGAAATGTATTATGTGCACATAATGTTATAGAAAGAAGATAAAAACTATGGTATAACAAACAAAGTAAAAGAAGATATGAAATAACAGTATATCATGTTTTTAACTAAAAATAAGCCATAGCAATACAACGTATTGAGTGGTCTTTAATCATAGGGCAAAAAGTGCAATTCCAACAGAACAGGAACTTGTCACTATAAATAAACTTTGTGACAGCTGTTCCCTTGTTTATTTTTGTACCATTCTGTTTACTGAATGTTAAAATATTTCTTTGGGAACATAAACCTTATGTAGCACTTAGTTAATTTTAAACATTGTTCCACTTTTCATCATGGAAAAGTAAGATTTAGTTCATATTAAAGAACATGAACATTATCATACAATCATATTTGTTTTATGACATTATAATAAAATGGTTTAATGTATTTTGAATGTAAATATACTTCTTATATTTATGTTTTGCATTTTATTAATAAGTGACAAATTTTCCCTTCATTTGTGCATGTAATTAATTAATTGAATTGCATACACAAATTGAATAAAGTAATAGCCATTGTGTACTTAAGTATATTAGGCTGTCTGTCTGTTTGTATCAGCCCATATACGTCCCACTGCAGGGCTCCGTCCTACTCTACAATCGGGAGTAGGACTGAGAGTTGTTAGACCATATAGTCCACCACGCTGGCCTAGTGCGGGTTAGCGGACTTATATACCATAGATTTTTTTATAAATTGATATGGTATGCAGGTTTGGTTCAGATGTTAGACGAATTTGTTTTCATTAGCAAACTAAACAACTTAAAGTGTAAGTGCAAGATATAGATAAATAAGTCATATCAGCAACATCAATAAAGCAATTGTAACTGCAGTGTATGTGACACAAATATCCATGTAAATTCAATATTATCTAATCAATATGATAACAATCTACTCAACATTTTGTATGATTCTAGAAGTAATTGCATATTAATTGTTAATTTGAGACAAAAGATGCTAAGCAAGTTTGTTTGGATAACAATAATTAAGCAATATTTTTATGTTACTTCATTAGTAACATATGAGAAAAAGAAGAAGAATATTTATTGCAATTTGAAAATGACTGACAAGGCATAATTTCATATTTGTATTATACATTTTTTGTAGCAATTAAGTAGAATAATTAACATTTTAAAAACTTGAACAGATAAAAACAGGTGTGAATATGTTTAGAGATACAAACAAAAAGTAATAATACACAAAAATAATGAAGTTTAGCTAATAAAATGTTTACTCAGAGGAAAACATAACTATGTTTACATGCAAACATTGTTATTGACTATTTAGGAAGTGAATGTTCAAATTACTTGACAGTTACTGTGAGTAATAAGGTGTAGTCCAAATAAATGTAATGTTTTTAGCAAATTACTATCTTACCTTACACTACAATTATGCCATCAATATGAAATAAGATAAATATTATGTTTGATATATAGTTAAAAGTCATAATGCACTGTAATATTTATTTTTAAAGAGTGATAACGTTTCCAAAGCAATGCAGCAAAGGAGGTGAATCATCGATCTTCTGACACCCACCACATTACCTGCGTCGTGAAAACGTTACAAACGCACAGACCTCACTGGATATATTACTACTTATTTATTAATTGGGCTAAATGCCTTTCGTTCGAATTCAAGAACTGACATTTCAACCGGACATCATACGATGACCCCGTAACTGCGAACTGTGCACCGACAGCCTAACACGTTTTATGTACAGAAAAAAACATATACTATCACTCACCAGGTCTGGTCATCAGAAAAATCCAAAGATTCCACGTCGATTAGCTCAGAATCGATCATATCTTTGTTTATATTTTGATCAACCTGATTCATAATACCAATAAAAACGAGACATCAATTTGGCACTTATACAAATCACATACAAATTTTAAGAACGAACTACATTTAATACGACGTAAAACTGTAAATATAATTAAGAAAAAGATATAAGAACCAACACGAAATTGTCCCAGACAAGTTTAGTTTGGAATTTGACATAAGACCATAAGCAAACTGCCAAAAAAAGGACGAAAAGAAACAACGGTAAAATCCATAGATAATGAGAGTATTGCCATACAAAAAATATTTTAAAAAGAACATTAGAACTTCTTGTTGGTCTGTGATTAGAACTTAGAAGTAGTTTGAGAAATAAACATATCGTACAGTTACGATCGTGTTACATTTTAGTTTGAGCGATCAAATCAAAGCAAGCATAACAAATATTGTAACATTGCACCTTTTATAAAATGTTAACATCTTTATAATATGTGGTTGAGATAATACTGACTTGTCTAGGTTCAGAATGCATAAGGCCATATTCAAAGCAATAAAAAGAAGCAATGATAGTAAAAAAGTACAAATGGCGATCTTGTAGCTCAAAAGCAATGTCTTACATACAACCAAATACGAATATTATGCAAAAATAAGAATGCTCATTCATAGCATCAGAAAAAAGTCGTTGATTCCGATACCAATTAAAATTCGTTATTGCATGTTTTATGGTTTGTCCTTAAACATTTTCCTGTTTTATCTTGGGCGACAGATTTTTAGAAAATAAAGTAATTATCATTCCATTTTACATTTTGTTCACAAAGCCGAAGATAAAATGATTTTTTTTCTTGAATTTCAAATTAATTTCTTCAAGAAGAAGCTTGAGACGAAGTTATTTTTAAATTATTTGAAAAATAAAAACATAATTAAGATGACTGAACTTATTGTCTACTAGCCGCACTAGGCTTCACATTCAGACATATCACATTTTCTCCTATTAATTTCATTATTGCATGCAAGTCATCATCAAAGCAATATTTATGGAAGTGTAGTCTCCAGCAGTCTATTCTGCTTGAATAATAATTAAACAGCACAATTTGTTGCAAATTCACGTAAATCTGTAAAAATCATTTGTAATGAATTATATAGGTCTACCAGAATCTCATGGCATTTTGGGAAATTTGAATTTACGCATTGCAACACTGGGGTAATTGGATGAACATATTTTGATACTTTCAATAATTGTAATTATTTATTTCAAATTGACATAATTTTTTTAGTACAACTTTTTAAATAAATTACATAATTTTTTTTTTACTTTATTGGTGTATCAGCAGTTGTTACAATATTACATGATCGCTGTACATTATTCCATTTATATATGTAACATATATTTATGTCTCTAGTTGTACAACTATTTAAGATAAACACGACATGCATTAGGTGTAGTCAAGTTAACAATAAAAAAAACTATAAATAAATAAATAAATAACACCCAACAGTCACATACATAAAAAGTGAACATGCAAAATTAATAATAAAAAAAAAAAAACAAAAAAGGTAGGGTACAAATAATAATAGGATTATGATCATAATATTATGTTGTTTACACTGAATGTCTTATACATAAACAAATCAGTACTAATAATATGAAAGGTTTCTTAGTCGCAATATGATTTTCCGAAACGTATGCTCATTAGTGAAAAATATATCTAAGTTATTACTGCAATTGTTATACAGTCTGCATAGTCGTGGAACCGGTGAGCTTCGACCCATGACGGTCCTATATTTTGGCGGTGATAGAATATTTTTAATAATTTTGCGTGGGTAGTTAAATGGGAAACTAAGTTTGAATTCCTTTAGTAATTGTGAGCAATCGACAGAATTACGGAAAATTTTAAATAAAAACATCAAATCTAGTACATTTCTACGTTGCTCCAAACTGACCATATTAAATCGTTTTAATCTAGCGTCATATGATTTTATCGCATTAGCTTCTCCCGCTGCAAATACTAAATGCTTCAGAAATCTTTTTTGTATTGTATTAATTACATAATGTTTTAAGTAAAAATATAAAGGTTATTTAAACATTAAAATTACTTCAAAATTGTATTAGATTAATAGCCAATTAAAATAGGCAAATAAGATTTTTTTCAGTTTTAAATTATAACATACATACGAGTCTTACGAGTATTTATAATATAGATGGAGCGCTGGTACTTTCAAAACGTAGATAAAAATAGTGGTACCGAGCCACCAGTTTCGTTTTAATTCTCTCTTCTTGTTAGTTCTTACTTAATCAAACAACTTTCAATTTCCAAATTGTAAGTAGTTTGATTATGAGTCGGTTTTATTTAAATAATTATTAGATTCGATAAATGAAATACGAAAGATGCAAGATTGTAGAATAAAAACGTATAATTTTATTTCCCGTCTTCTTTATTTCATTAACACTTTAGTCAGAGCTTACTTCTAAATACTCTTCCTGTAAATCTTCCGATGAAGACGATGAAGATAAAGGAATAATAATAAACCGTTCCTTATCTAATATCTCTGGAAACTCCTGTAAATAGGTATTTAATGCATTACTGTTTAGTTTCAAAAAATGATATCAAAGTATATACGATAAAACACATACACATATCTAACATTAATAAAAAAAAAATGAAGTATCAAAACTATTCACTCCGACTTACTTGTTAAAACGACGTCGATTTTAAAATCAAGGATTTTGTTTAAATTTGACCGAATTTTCACGGATCTGGCGATAAACCTTGTAAACAATGTGTCGCACTTGTGATTGTAGAACTAATTTGTACATTTTCGCTAAGAAAGGATAGAAATCTTAAAATATTCACATCGAATGACATAACTCAAGTTTTGAATCAGCTGTTCGTCGATGGTATTGCCACATAAAAATCATTGTTTTTTTTTTTAATTTTATGCCATGAGATTCTGGTAGACCTATAACATTACAAGTAGGCCGTAGTAGGATGTAATTTATGCACCGTCTCTGGTGGGCTTTGCAGTGTGCACTAGCCACTAGTAGGTCTAAAAAGGTGCATGAAGGGTTCATAGTCATACATACGAGAACAAAGGAATATATTGGTAGGTATTAATAAAGTTTCCAGTGATATAATCCAGATAATATGCCACTGCTGTTTATAACGTGCTAAAATTTTCAAATGAGATGCCACAGACCAACTAGAAACAGACGGTTAACTCGCCTATAGATTCTTTAGCCATAGCCGCTCAGTCATTTGATCACGAAAGTCGGTTGACAGATTATCAAGATTATTATTTTTAAATATGATATGTAATACAGGCAAAGGTAGATTGTATTCAGCCTTGTTGCGAGCGCTGCGCGCGGCTGCACAGGGTATTTTTTTTCATCGTTTTTATTATTTCGCCAAGTCTCTATAAATCACATTGAAGTGATCCAAAGAAACTTAGCAAAATAATAAAGTAAATGTAACTTTTAGATGAAAGATGGATAGATTGTGAATAAAACACTTAAAAATATTTATTAAACGATTTATTTTTTAATGGTTTTTTTTATACTTAAATAATAAATATTTTTGCTGAAATTTTGATAACATCGTAATTTTCATTACTCTAGAAATGTCAGTACTCTTTACAACGAATAATTAAAAAATATATATTTTTACATATTATTCCAGATTTCACTGTTATCAGCATTAGCTGTTAAACAGCATCACTGCTCCTTCAGATAGGTACTTGTGCCTAATTTTATGAACAATCTCAAATTCTCAAATACTGATCCAATTGTGAATGCCAAGATGAGAGATGGAAGATCTCTCGTTAACTTGTCTTGGCATTCACAACCATTTATGTAACTAGTTACTTTCTTTACTACCCATCCAGCAGCATAGGCCCGCAAGTTTTCGTACCTTCTCAATGGGCCTGCTCTAGTATATTCCCAATATCACATATTTTCTTTTGATGATTTGACTATCCAACAATTCCATTTTCGAATAATTAGTTAAAATTATGTCTGGGTTTGTCTAATCATCTTACCAATTGAAACTATTATTATGAATTTTGATTAATCTTGTAACTAATAAAGATTTGAAGGTTCAACTGGGGGTGTGGCAGTTAGGATCATTGTATCTATAATTATACTAACTTGTCTGATTTTCTTTTCAATAGGGTCTGAATTAAAATATTGTGTCTCATTATATTAATTTGATTTGATTTTAAACACTTCCACACCCTCATAAACCATTTTAACCGAGTAATAGTTGTTTTTTATAGAGGGTACTGACTTTTCTCTTGTTTTTATTGCTTCTGGCCAAAATGTGTGATTCTCAGGATTTTCTGTTACTGCCTTGTTAGTAGTTTTTATTTAAAAAAAGGCCACTATTGCAGTAGTCTTATTTGTCATCGAGCTGACTGAGCTTTCATCGGTACATGTTGCTGGAATGAAAAATATCAATAATTACAAAAAGATATAGTTTGAGTTTGACTTACTAATAGGGTAGTTGATTCTATATCATTTGGTAACAAGTTGCAAAATGCATAATCATAAACATGAGAAATCAAAAATTTGTTTTAATTCCTACAATTTTTATATCTGCTTTATATGATACAAAACAAAAGCTCAAAGTAATCTTCATCAAATTCATGAACAGAAACCAAGTCTTTTAATGCAGGGTGCATTAAGTTAACATGAACTATCAATTAAAACAGACTGATTGTATGATTTTTCAATACTTACAAAAATTTGTTGTGTAAAGGAGAGCAGCAGATATAGTTCTGCTGAAAACTCTGACACAGCTTTTGACCTGAAAATAAATTGAGATATTGACAATCGTGACTTGCAGATACAATTAGAACTAAAACATACACATCACTTTAAAATGTTCTTGCTTTGAGTTTAAAATGATTACTATTTACTATAATATTTTATAAAATAATTTTCATGAAGTGCGTGGTGGCCTGTTAGTAAATGGACCAAATGTGGCTGCCAACATGTTGACGGTGGTCGCGGGTCCATATCCCAGGGCACACCTCTGACTTTTCGGAGTCATGTGTGTATTGATAGGCAATCATCACACACTAAAAACGGTGAATGAACACATCGTGAGGAAACCTGTATACCATAGCGATTTGTAAGAATTTCTATGGTATGTAAGTCCGCCAACCCGCACTAGGCCAGCGTGGTGGACTATATAGCCTAACCACTCTCAATCACACTCTCAATTATAGAGTAGGCCCGTGCCCTACAGTGGGATGGGCTGTTACAGATACAATTTTCACAAAACTGATGATTAAAAGGACATTAATTAGTTAATTTCCTTAGATTCCATTTTCATTTTAAAATAAATTATTATAATACTTTGATGAATATTCAATTATCAAATACCTTAATCTTTGTTACTGTTTCAAGTATGACATATTGGTCATTTAATTTATGTAACTCATTTTGGTACGCAGGCAGTCAGTCACCAGTCAGTTTCATAGACATCAATTATATCTTGCTAATGAGGTATGTGTCTATACAAGACTATATTTTTGGCTATATATTTAAATTCGCCCCACCAAGATTATCGGTTCCATCTGCAAAAAAAGAAACAGTATACTTAGTTACCATTATCATCATATGACAACATAAGCGTATAAAGTACTTTGTTTGAGTAACCAACCTGGGTTTTGATTTCGCAAAATGTAATTATTTGTTGTCTCTAATTCCAAATTTTTAAAAGCTTATCGGAATTATGTGTCTTGGTCGCATATTAATGCCGTAAGGCTGTCTTGATATAGCTTTTATTTCTGGTACAGATGTAGCCTCTTGGGAAAAGTAAAATCATATTTTCTGCTGCCACTTTATGAACAGCTTCTCTCAACATGAATATTCACATTTTTTCCAGCACCTTCACAAATCCTTGAATACAATCTTTGTATTTAACAAAGATTAGAACTATACGCAGTACTTGAAATCCCAGTAACCAATGATTATAGAATTTAGAGGATAAAGCATAAGGTCACGTGACGCGTACCACTTTGTGAAACTAAAATGGCGGCGGCTCCGCCCCTAAAAATAGTGATACGCTAGTACCGCATTTTCTATCGATATCGATGATCAACAGTGGCATACAAATAACATTAATAAAACATTTTTAATTTTCGGTTTATATGTATAGTATAAACAGGGGATTTTAGGATTTGATAGTAAAATCATTAAAAATTAAATCCGATATAAATAGGTAGATATTTTTATCATGCTATAATTTATTTCATGGGTAAGTTTTACATGATGTTTGGATTGGATTTGTCAAATAATACACACGTAAGATAAAATACAGCTTTATTAATATCTAGAATTTGCTTGCGACTTCGAATAGTATTGCCACACTTTTTTCCTTATGCACCAATTTTCACCATGTCAATATTTTTTTGCCAAATTATAACTATAATCTAGAAAAATACAGATATTTAGCAAACATATATATTTTTCAAATCAGTCAACCAAACAAAAAATACATAAATGTATTTGTAACAAAACTAATAAAAAATACAACTGCTACATAAACAATAGTAATATGATGTATTAAACATTTTGATCTTAGTGTGACTATGTATGTGACGGTTGGAGGTATTTATTAATTGATATTCCTAAAAATATACTTCACAATTATCGTTACTCTTTTAGTCGCCATAATATAAATATATGACCAACTAATACTAATTTACATGCTACAACCGTTACAAGGTTATACCTAATGAAACAAACACCCAGTTACATCTCATACATTTCGTTCATTATTACGTTGCACCATTCTTTGCTAAAATCAAAAACACCTATCAGAACATTTAATACATACCAAATAAAATGAAATAACATAGGCAGATTTTTATTGCCATTATTTGACAGGAAAATCATTATGTCTCACTTACAATTCAATCAATGATTATGAAAGTGTTGGTTAAGATAAACAATTATAATAATTAATAATAAAATATAGAACTATTTCTGTTCATTAAAAGGTTCTCCAGAACATTATCCAATCGACCACCAATTGTCCAAATTATCTTGCATGTCATCTTTGTTATTGATTAACAGTTGTATGATTAAAAATTTTCACTTACCGGGAATATATGTTGGAAAGCTGTTTTCTTTTTCAAAATGTAATGAACAAATAAATGTATTTATTGGAGGGTTCCAATAGCTTCCATTTTTTTGTATCCATTTTGTCCTGGTACGTATGTATATAGGTAATCTAAAAAAAAAGACACTTTTTTGTCGGTCTAAATATATATTTAAATATAGGTCTACCAGAATCTCATGGCATAAAATTTAAAAAAAAAACAATGATTTTTATGTGGCAATACCATCGACGAACAGCTGATCCAAAACTTGAGTTATGTCATTCAATGTGAATATTTTAAGATTTCTATCCTTTCTTAGAGAAAATGTACAAATTAGTTCTACAATCACAAGTGCGACACATTGTTTACAAGGTTTATCACCAGATCCGTGAATAATTTGGTCAAATTTAAACAAAATCGTCGATTTTCAAATCGACATCGTTTTAACAAGTAAGTCGGAGTGAATAGTTTTGATACTTCATTTTTTTTTGTTAGTGTTAGATATGTGTATGTGTTTTATCGTATATACTTTGATATCATTTTTTGAAACTAAACAGTAATGCATTAAATACCTATTTACAGGAGTTTCCAGAGATATTAGATAAGGAACGGTTTATTATTATTCTTTTGTCTTCATCAGAAGATTTACAGGAAGAGTATTTAGAAGTAAGCTCTGACTAAAGTGTTAACGAAATAAAGAAGACTGGAAATAAAATTATACGTTTTTATTATACAATCTTGCATCTTTCGTATTACATTTATCGAATCTAATAATTATTTAAATAAAACCGACTCATAATCAAACTACTTACAATTTGGAAATTGAAAGTTGTTTTATGATTAAGTGAGAACTAACAAGAAGAGAGAATTAAAACGAAACTGGTGGCTTAGTACCACTATTTTTATCTACGTTTTAAAAGTACCAGCGCTCCATCTATATTATAAATACTCGTAAGACTCGTATGTATGTTATAATTTAAAACTGAAAAAAATCTTATTTGCCTATGTTAATTGGCTATTAATCTAAAAGTACAATTTTGAAGTAATTTTAATGTTTAAATAACCTTTATATTTTTACTTAAAACATTATGTAATTTATTTAAAAAGTTGTACTAAAAAAATAATGTAAATTTGAAATAATAAATAATTACAATTATTGAAAGTATCAAAATATGTTCATCCAATTACCCCAGTGTTGCAATGCGTAAATTCAAATTTCCCAAAATGCCATGAGATTCTGGTAGACCTATATATACTGTTATTCTTTTTTTGAAAAATAAAGATCAAAATATTTCAAAATGATGATATCGATATAAATAATTTCGTATCGAATAGACTCATCCCTAAACTTGTGTGTAAACAAACAATACGGTTGTTATTCACACTACTTGTATAAATAACGTCTAGGAGAGTCTCAAACTTAATCAACAAGATCCAAATTCATTTATATATGATAAAAACAAACCCAAAATGTAAATTTAGCACATATTTGGTAGTATTTCGTAAAAACAGTTACTAACCTATGAAAATAAATGTTGGGGTCCTTTTTGCTTGAACTCGACTCGAATCCTTTAACACAACACTGAGGCATTTTAAAAACTTATTAATTAAACTAATAATCAAACTAAACAAACTTAACAAACGAGATTAAACAATGAATTAATCGAAATTCTTTGATTTTGCAGATTTGTTTACTCCGATTGACAGGTAACGCCACAGTTTGACATTTAATGCAGTTTTTGGTTTCATAGTCTGTGGTTTCGAAATAGTAACTAAAATGGCGTCATTTTGGTCTATGGGCGGTCCCAGTGTGGTAAGTGAACAAAATATTGCCATATTCGAAACAAAGGAATTATTATTTGTCTCTTTCATTAAGGGACAAGTCACCTTGGTGTAAATGAGATAGATACATAAATGTATATTCCGCGTCGATATTCCTAACATAACTATAACTTGACATATATAGCTATTTTTGTGCGTAATCCTTTATATTCTTTAATCATTGCCAGTAACACAGTAAACAACAAACGTAAACAACTTGACAACTTGTAATGGCGGCCAAAATGGCGGCGCAGACGCCGAAAGAGCGATAGGCGACCGAGGGGCATGCAGGGTTTGCGCGAGGGGTGCAAGCTGGATGCAACTGTCAGCTTTGGTTGGCGATCAAATTGTGCCACAGATTATGTAACGGAAAAATATTTAATACAGAGGTTATACAGGCATGTGAGATGCTGAATTGAATCATGTTTTTTTATGCTGACAACAATGTTTATAAGAATTGAATTGACTACAATATATTTTAATGTGTAATTATTAATATATTGAGGAATACATAATATATTGATAACTGTGATTTGGTAATATTTTTATAAATATTAAAATAATTGCGCACAGTGCATAAATAATAATGACAGCTCGTTTTGACATCATGGAAACCATAGACAATAAATCTCTTCCTTTTTGTCTACGGACACGTAGCGAGCACGTTGTATTTGGTGTAGTTTTCGGAATAAAACTACAAAAATGTCGTCCCATCTCAACTGGATGATTATCCGCAACAACAACGCCTTCCTGGTGAAGAAGCGCAACATCAAGAAGCCATTCAGCAAGGAGCCGAACAATGTAACTAACCTTAACTCCTACAAATACAATGGCTTGATCCACAAGAAAGCCGTCGGTGTGGTTGAGAACCCAGACAGGAAAGGCTTCACTGTTGTCTACAAGAAGGCTAAGGCTACCCGCAAGCCCGTGAAGAACCTCGTCCGCAGGCCGTTCAAGGCTGGAGCGAGGAGATCCCTGTTCAAAGTGAAGAGGTTGCTCAAAGCCAACAACTACCGTACTGACTTGTGCAAGGCTACACTCCGTCGTGCATCAGCCATCCTTCGCTCTCAGAGGCCCATCAAGGCTAAGAAAGCTAAAGCAGCGGCGGCCAAGACGGAATAACTTTGTATGTAAGCTTACAATAAAAAATTAAAAACCTCATGCTTGGTTATTATTTCAGTTGTGGTTATTGATATCAAGTGAGTTCCCTTCAAAAAAGTTATTTGAGTAGATAAATGTGATTTTTATTACAAATATATAGTGGTAAACCTTTCAAAACTGTTACAACAATGATAAATATAAGGTATCAACACATTTGTAGGTTAGGATTCTCTGAGTAGTGAAAAATATTTATCTATTTAAAATCAGTGATAAAATTGGACTTAATACTCAATCTTGATTAGTTAATGTATCAGCTGTTTATTAAAACCATCACATCACTTAATTTATTCACCATTAAATTACTTTTTCAAATTACAGGCTTGTCTGATTATATTTTGTTTAAATGAGCCTTACCTGAATACCTATTTGTATTCTTCAGATATAAAACAGGAGACAATATTGTCAACGAGTCGGTCCTCAGGCTAAACACTAAATTTGAAAACCCTATAATTCTATTGTATACAACAGCCAAGTATTTCTGTCAATTCATATTAAATTACTTGTGAAATTAGTCATTACTAGTCACAGACAAAGTTAATATTCAATTGAATCATAATGTGAATCTTGAAAATTTTAAAAAGGCTGGTGGAATAATAAATATACATCCAACAGTCAGACATAGGTATAGTCCGGACACACACTAGGATCAAGTATAGTACTGTGGGTATCGGACACTATGAGAGACTTTTTGGACATACAAACATCCAGACCTCAAATGAATACCTGTTGTTCATACAAATATTTGTTTCAGGTCTGGGATCAAACTCACAGCCTCTTCTTTCACAACCAGTGTCTTACCACAGTCTTTCATTAATGTTCTTTTGTTTTATTTGGTTGTATCCACTGTGGAATGAGTGGCTACAGATTCAATCGAGACAAATGGTTTAGCTTTGAAATATAAAAATTATATGATCCCACTAGACTTGTCGAGGCTTTTTATGTTAGTTTTGGTTTTATTTATTAATGAAGTTGTGGGCAGTCAATTTAAAATATTCTCATATTGTTCAGAAAATAAGCAACATTATAAGATCAAATATGAGTTATGGAATTGGTTAAAGTGGAAAAGAAAAATAATTTGATTTGATACTGAAAAACAAACATTGTGTCAATCCTTTTATTTACGAAATAACATGATTTTTATATCACAAACATCTGGAATGCAAAATAAATACAATTCACTGGGCAAGTACTTATGTAGCCTCTATACATGATTATTATATTCAAGAAGGAAAATATCCAAAACCATTACAATTCCTTTTTATTACATTTTTCAGTGTTATCAGAATTTCCATTATTTACATTATCAGCATAGAAAATATGTGTTAACAAGAAGATTGTGCAGTTTTCCAAACAGTTAAATTTATATTCCAATACATTTTATTAAAATATTATCAGAAAATGTTACATTAGTCCATAGTGGCACAGATAATGGTTTTGAAATGTATCTTTATTAAATTAATAGAAACTACATTTGGCGTTGTGTAAAATAATTATGGCAGTTTCATTTGTTGATTTAAAATAAAAGAATTAATATAAAATAATAACCAATACCACCATAATTAAAGATTAGCCAGGCTTATGATTTATAAGCAGTGTAGAGCAGTTTTCAGTAATGAGTAAAGATCATCAATTATTTGTCTTTGCTAAGGTGCTAACTTTATATAAAGCAGAGTGCATCAAACTGTTCAGTAACAGTAATGTTAACATTCAAAATATGAAAAACAATTTTGTTCAAAAAGTACCCTTATTATTAGACAGTTAAATATGAAACATCAATATCTAATTTATCTCTAACACATTGTTGCTTGTAAACATTGCCTAATATTCTAAGTTCCAAGGTGTAAAAGCAATTTTTCTAGAAAAAGGACCTTTGCATCTACTCGAAAGCATCAGGTACAATATACAAAGTAGACGTGAAAATAAAAGGCACAACATTTAACCTATCATTACCAAAGGCACAATACACAGAAATTCACATTTTACAACTTGATATATACAATGCCTGAACAAAATATAATAAAATTGTGAGCTTAGGTGATGTACCAACAATTCAAATTTAAAATAATCAAGTATGGTTTAAAAATATAAATAACACATAATACAAGATGAAAGATACAACAGCTACGTCGGGACAAAAATACATAATATCTCACACATATCTACATGAAGCTCGTTATATTGACGACTTCAACAATCTATCAATTCACTGTTATTTTATTATACAATTCCATATTAGTTTTAACATTTTTTATCTATCTAGACACGTAAACCTATTATAGGCACACATTTATTTAATCTAGTTATACATTTTGTCATGATCATACGGTAATTTGGAGTTGAATACTTTTTGAATTAATACAAAATCGATACCAGTCAAGTATCGTTATTATTCGTTTCCATTGCCACTATCAATGCTTATCGATAAGATATTTTTGTATAAAGGCATCCTGAACTTAATTAAATTATCTTTGTACTCCTCTTTAGTAAAAATCGCTGCTTGATTTAGTAAAAGTACCGTAATTATTGTCGTGTCAGCGGTATGTATATTGTCAAGTAAAGCTTATCGATAGGCTTTCAATAATAATCGCGATTTTATCGATGCATAAAGTATCCAAATCCAAACACCACAACGAACTCTTAGGGCGGATACTAACTGGTGTTACGGTGTTATGTTACATGTTACAAAGCGAGCATTCGTAAAGTCAGTACGTGAAAACGAACATGATTGTTTTTACTAACAATTTTAATATACTGTGTATTTTAAATGCTCGCTTTAAATGTTACATTACAGGGTATTACACCGTCAGTACCTCGTCAGTACCCACCTTCACAATGCGTATATTACGCCTTCATCTTTCCCTCTATCGCGTATCAAATCTATTGGATGGTATAAACCAGACTAACAAACATCATTTCGTTATATTTCACCATTATGTTTTTACAATATCCATTGATGAGGTATCTGTATTCAATCGGTACCAATTATTAAGTTCTATAAGTCACTGTAGTGGTATCCATTTTGCCAATAACAAATTTCAATTACCTTCTATTTGTTTGAGCAGTTATTGCAGAAAGCACTATTTTCGTCGTGTAGAAATATTTTAACGCTATTGTAAAATATGTAAATGTGATATATTCGTTATTGTAATATATGGGTAGACGATGGAAAGAATATTAAAATTGCAGAGACAAAATACCTTGCTTATATTGCTATTATAGTTTGGAAATATTGAGCTGATTTTGTAAAATATGACTTATCCCTATGATTTTAAAGTAGAATTTTCTTTGTCGTGGAAATATGAAAATCTTAGAGAAAATTCCCACAACGACTAGGCAAGACAAAAACAATTGTCCGGGGCATAATTAAGACATGTGGCTTCACTTTCTAAAACAGTAGGACAACTAAAACAATAGAGTCGGAGAAATTAAATTATTAACTTATTTCGTTAAAAAAATATAAATTGTGTTGTGGTGTAGAACGCTTGCCAATTTTTAATACTACTTTTATAACTATAAATAAATATAATATACATGTAAACTTATTTATCAGTAAAACACAGATCTGTACTTATAATAAATTATTAATATTTTAAAATCAATGAAACCTTTGCCTAGCAATTTCAAAAATAGTATAATTATACATATCGAACATTTCTAAGCTGTTTTCAATCATCAATAAATATTATTCTCAAAGGAAAAATAATGAACGTAATTTTTCGAAAAAGGAAAGAAATAATTTTGGGGAGAACTACCGTATATGGACATAAAATGAATAAACGAACTTGATCTCTATCTAAGGCTGCGTTCGGACAGGGTGGGAACCGCACGGTTTCAGAATCGCGTGGAAACCGCGCGGGTCTTTTTTATATACGTATTTTCTTAATAGTTCAGACATAATTCAACCGCCAGAATATAGAATCGTGCGGTTACCGCGCGGCTCTGTTACAATGGAGCCCTTGCAGAGTTCAGTAGCGTTGCGGGCACAGCGCAATTATTATAGTAAACATAGCATTTCTTCGTCGACATGGACGCCACCCGCGCATACCAATCGCATACTAACCGTTCTGTCTGAATACATAACCCTATTTAGAGGTTCTAAACCGCACGATTTACAATCGCGCGGTTCCCGCGTGTCTGCACGGGCCCTAAAGGTCCCCTCTGAAAATAAACCAATCGAGTCAACTATTTATCGACACATCCACATTGTTACTTATCTTGATTGGTTTATTTTCAGAGCCGACCCTTGGATAGCGATTGGGTTCGATTATTGATGTGAACCGTTACTTTTTTGGTAAAACAAAGTTTTAGCGATCAATAGATATGTTCACTTAAATCTAAATATTAATACTATTATAATTTTTGCCAATTTAAAATACTTTTGTAATAATAAAATAATACTTATTATAAATGTACCTTACATGAATTATTTTTTAAATACAATATGTCGTGACGTGATCTAAATGCATCATTCGTTAGTCGTTACATTCTGAACTAAATGATAAATTAAATAAAACTTTGACTAGTATAGGGAATTAATACTTAAAACATGATACTTAAAAGTAATTTGTACATGGTGGCCGTGAAATGGTTTTCTATGGCATAAAAAACAACAATGGCTATGGTGAGCTGGACTACAAAAAAACAAGAAAATTATATTTCGTGAATTACTACATTAATTAAAAACACATTGAATAGCATAATCAACTATTTTAAACTTACCAAATTCCAGAGGCGTAACAAAATCTAGTAGTTACAGAAAAATCACACAAATATTACATAAACTTCGTTCGAGGACCATTCACGAATGGTGCAACACGGGAACACAACCTACGTCACAATAAGCACCGAACAAATACATGTGCGTTTAGTTTCAATAACATTCACTTATTATCGACCAGTCATGGCTCTAGAAATAAAAGGACACATCTAGTTGATGTAAGGCCGAAATTAATAAATTTCGTTTTCTCGAAAATAGACCAATGGGAGACAAGATTAATCGCCACGCCCAAATTTAATTTATCATGATTGGTTTATTTGAGGATAATTTATTAATTTCGGCTGTTAAGATTTAGCTAAGAGATTTACGGAATTATTGTTTTTATATAAAGAGGCAACAGATCAAGCGTATTCGAAAAAGATTATCTGGCAAGAGGGCTGTATAATATAATATACCTATCATTCATAATATTGCTTATTGGAATAAAAGTGGCCTTATACAAAAATGGTTTTCAAGTATTGGTGATAACATTTCACGGTACAGTTATTCATTGAGGCAAATAACTAAATGGACAAGGATACAAGCATGTATGAAATATTTTATATAACGCCACTTTCGTTTTCAAATTATGATTATTATATTTCTTAGCACCGCCTAACCTAGCGTCAACTAAGTCCCCTTATTATTAGACCCATAAATCTACGGGTCCCAAGAACAAAATCGTATCGTACACTATCTTATTGGGAGGTATTGTGCCTAATATAAACATATTTCTCCTGACAATAGACTCGTTATGTCATTACACATTGATTGCGGCGCCAAAACAATACCCACGTTAGTAAATAAAACCTTATGCATGTGATGAGGGCATAATTTTGTGTGTGTGCACTGCAGTTAATGTGTTACAATATGAAAGAAAAAATATATACTTATTTTTTTTATTATTGCCATGAATGGCGAGACGATCAAACCATTCGCCTGATGGTAAGAGATACGACCGCTCATGGACAGTATCAAAACCAAACACCATGAATTACAAAGCTATGCTTGGCATTGTCCAGTAGTTACTATAGCTACAATTTCCTTCAAACCGGATATTAGTATTTCATTTCACGATACGATACGATTTTGTTCTCAAGACCCGTCGTAAATTATTATTTAATTGTGTACAAACATCACTCACACGCCAGTTTACTATCAAACGAACTGAGAGCAATACCGAATGCCTGCAAAGCGCACAGAGGGTATCTAAAATCCATCGTGAATATATCCTCGGCAACCCGACCAAATTGCATGACCACGTAATCCGGTTCCGAATCGTGTACAATCTGAAAGTTCTTTACACTTGCCTGGGTAACCCTGCCGTGGAAATTTAGCACGTAGGATTGTGTGTCGTCATTCCATACTGGTGTTTTGTTGTGGAGTACTACTATGTCGTCTAGATTCTGACTCTTCCATCGTTCCAATAATGTCTCGCTGTCGTCTTGGGGTGCGATTGTGACTCGCTGTCGGTCTGGCGTCATGCCCGGGAGTATGACCGTCATTTTCCGCGGACCTTTGAAGCCTAATACGTTTGTGTCCTGCAATCATTAGTGGGATAATGTATATCGTTATAAACATAGGCTGTTTCAATTTGGTTAATGATAATTTTAACGTAATTAACTAGCTATCAATATAATAACATCGCATCGTAAAAATTGTTAAAAAAATATTATGAAGATTTTTATTGGATATTTTCAATATTGAAAAGATCCCCAAAATAAATAGAAAAAAATAATAACTTATAAACAGTACACAACACATATTTTATACAATATACATTTTATAAAATAGTTTCTGGGCTATTTTGATAATTCGCTATTACTATTTGTACGTCTTATTTGACTTGATAATATTACGATCAAATATTCAAATTGTATGTATTGTACAGTCCATACCAGAATCTAAAATCTTATTTTTTTGTTACGAATTAACTGCTAAATAGATTATTCATATTTTGTTTACAAACAACGGTGTTTTTAAAGCAGGAACAGTAAAGTAAGGAGACTGTCCCGCCCTCACACCCACCACTGCAACTCCTGTAAGCCAGGATCAACAGTGGCACGCAATGTAATGACACCGAGCATTGAAGCTCGGCGAGTCTCCGGGAATGTCTAATTTGTCTTTAACCCGCAACGAAATCAATCAGAAAGTTAAATTAATAGGAGGAGTTAGAAATAAATTATTGTCCACTTCCCTCCGTGCATAGCGGGTGACAAAACAATGAAATAAAGAGGTAAATAACCTCGCAAAAAGACTTTTACAGCCGGAGAAGCCAGCTGTAAAGCACCACGGATCAAATTATTATTACATTTAAATGGGACCTATTATGTGAACTGTTATGCTTGATTCCAGTAATAGGTATGGCAAAAACGCCGGAAAGCACGGAAGTTCTTTCTAGTCTCTACAAGGTCCATGTAGTATACAACTCCAGATGATATTTGCATACTATCTAGCATGGTTTTACGCTCATTATGCCAAAGACTACACTCCCAAAGTATATGATGCGCGGACTGCTCATACTCGCAGTTAGCTGTTGAACATGGGCACGCAGGCGATTCCACAAGCTTAAAAGAGTATAGTTTAGACTTAAAGTTACCATGGCCCGTGAGGAACTGTGATACGCAATAATCGACATCTAGCCAAGTCTTCGTCAAACGATCACGCACGCAAGGAAAATATTGGTATAAATGTCGTCCCTTCAAAGATACCTCCCATCTATTTTGCCATTCATCTAATAATTCGCTATATACCACAGGAAGTGGTTTAAATAATCTGTCGACTTTTAAGAGTTCACGAGCAGTTAAAAATCTTTTATCCATATTCTCCCTAGTTGAATAATACATGGCGGCGCGACGTTGCACCTCCAGATCGACTGGAAGTACACCCGCCAGGACAGGCAAAGCTTCGGTACTAACAGTTCTATATGCCTTGCACAAGAATATCAACGCCAAACGTTGGCTCTGGAGCAGTTTTCTTCGCACAGCACCGATAGTAGCCCTATCAGCCCATACGGGAGATCCATAACAAATACATCCTAAGTAAGTTGCTCCATAGATGATTTTTAGTGTATTGAAAGATAGCCCCCACGTTGATTTCGATATTCTTGTCAAAGCAAAAAAGTTCCTTTTCGACTTTTCCGCGACGTTCTTAATATGTTCAAGAAAGGAAAAATTCCTTTCCAAAATTAAACCAAGATAACAAACCGATTCTTTTCTCTTTACAGTGATATTATTAAATTTAATTCGCGGCGGTGATTTTAAAGTCCCTTTTAGAAGTAATTGGAACGTTTTATGTGGTGCAAACTGTAAGCGATTTCGATGTCCCCAATCACATATTAATTTTAAACACGCGTCTGCCATATTTTCTAATCCCGACCTACTGTTTGACTCTATTAGCAAGAGGCCATCGTCCGCATATCCGGTCAAAGAACATCCTGACGGTAAGGGGATTGTAAGAAAATCGTCGAAGCCTAAATTCCACAAATAAGGACCTAAGACCGAACCTTGTGGACAACCCATCGTCAGTGGTTTCGACACGGCATAGTGTCCAAGTTTAAGTTTTGTTGTTCCATGCGAGAAATACGAGTAAATAAGTGAATATATATTTTTAAAGCAACCTCGTAATTTCAACTTAAGAAGCAGCATTGGCCACCAAGCATTGTCGAAAGCACCGGAGATGTCCAGAAAAAATACCGAGTACATATTTGCACACCGATGTACTCACCGCTCTTCTAACCGAAATTGCCGCGTCGATAGTTGACTTACCCGTAGTAAAACCGAACTGATTTTCTTGAAATTTTGGTCCGGCCGGTAGCAATCGAGGGACGATAAGACGTTTTAAAGTTTACCTAGAGACGGCAAGAGTGTAATAGGTCTATACGACTTAGGATCATGTGGAGGTTTATCGCCACTCTTGGGTATTATCCGAATGAAACCGGTACGCCATACTCGCGGAAATACCCCTTCAGCAATGCATCTGTTATAAACAGTAAGTAACGCGTCGCCTGCCGATTTACACGCCTCTTTAATCATTTTGTTCGATATTTTATCGTCACCGGAAGCCTTGTTTAGGGGCAAAGATCGTACGATTTCACTAAATTCATCAAACGACGAGAGATTTGAATCCGAAGAGTTCGGCAGTTCCCCGGCCCACATCCTAATCTGCTTGTGGTATTCTGTGTCATTTTCAACATTATCATCCGGAATTAACGATTGTAACAGAGCGTCCGTTGTCTCCTCAATACCAGTGGTGAAGTTGTTGTCAATTTTTAAATTCTCAATATATGCCAAATTGATTGACCTATTCGCTTTGAATTCATGGTATAAAGGAGACCACGGACCCTCACTATCTAACCGAGCCACAACTTTTCGTAATAAATTACCCTTCGATTTTTGGGCAGCCGCTTTATAATGTGATCTGGCAACTCTCAGTTTATTTAAAGCAGATGTAATTGCTTCCCCTGTGACACAACGTCTTTTAAGCCCGTTAAAACGCTTACGCGCTCTACGAAAAGTCCGACGTAGTTGGACTAGTAAATCATTGCACCAATCACACCTCCGAGTGTTAGTGATGAAACCTCGACCGATGGTAACGTCTGCGCAATATGTAAACGTGTCCGACATAATCTCCGCACAGGTTTCAGCTGACAGATCATTGCGAGTGAAGTCCCCAGCATGCCGAGCAAATAGCGAGCTAAATAAATCCCAGTTAGCGCCTCGAGATTTATATTTAAAATTTAAATTATTAGTAACAGTAAAGTAACTAGATGATGCACGTCGTGGTTTTGCGAGACCGGGAAAGACTGCCGAAACCGCAAAGTGTAACAGATAAATAAGTACAAACAACTGCGGGAAACATTTATATTTATAATATTTTACTGACGAAAATAATTAATTCACCTTTATTCACAGACTGTTTATAAAACTATTATAGTTATCGAATGTTTTTTCTTCTACGCTTAAATTGAATTCTAGTCGTTCTAAGAGACAAAACATTCGCTAATTAAATAGAATAAACTGTCTCTGAATATATTATAGTATAGTGTAAAAATATAATTTAGACCAACGTATTTGCCCAGATGACGTATTTTTGATGTTCTGGAATGTATTTTGTTGACCTTTGCCATCGTTGAGTCTGCGGTCGCTTACTCATTTTTATGTGTAAGAAGATTACCCATAAAGCTTATTTAAACAGTACACCTATACTTGTCAGTTGCATTCAAAAAGTACGGGTAAATTTTTGAGACGTAAAGTTTACTTTTGTATGAAGAAGATAATAAATAAATAATAAATAAATAAATAAATAATGCAACATGACTTTATCCATCTTGGAGAATAATTTGACTTATATTTTATGGTGCTGTCCGTACTCTAAACATTTCGGTCCTAGATTGTTTATGCTACTCAAAAAAGGAGGAAGTTCTCATATCGACTGTATTTTATTATGTTGTTAGTTCACCAAAATTACTACTGGAGCATACTAAAAAGGTTTACTCTCAATATATCTTAATGTTGTCGAGGATGACGGCATAAATCAAGAATGCTGGAAAGATTTAAACACTGGAATGAGACAATGAACTGATAAACCAACTCACATATACAACAGCAGCGAGCTCATGCCTGGTCTTGGCGTGATCATGCTTGCGCCACGCCTTGCCATTATCGTACACGGTGAAGGCAGTGCCCAGTAGATTGGACCGTAACTTGCCCGCAAAGCTGTCCGCTTGGCGGGTCAACTCAGTCGGGTCGGTCGATATCAGGTAGTTGGACGTAGCTGATTTCTTGCGTTTGCGACCTGAGTGAGGAAATCTAGATACATAATACTATATTGAACAACACAATTTATTAAAATTCAGACACAGCACTGTATTGAATACAACAAAGTATAGAAAAAATAAAAACAGTGAAGAAATTACTGGATTGAGAATAAACTGATATAAGCAAGAGATGTTTTATTCGAGAGATTTTTACATAGAATAGAATGACAATAGTATCAAAAACAATTATTGGAATAGAACACAAGATTCAAATAAGCTATTCTCTATTCCACAGTAGAAAACACAAAGTAGGTCAAATTTAATTATTACAACAAACAGAAATAGAAAACTTACAAATAACCTACAGCTATATTTTACAAATAAGTGAGCAATAAGCAAGGCTCGGAACCGGTTTAAAGAGAGCGGTTAATTCTGATAAAATACCGGTAAATTATATCGCTCCTACGTTTACCGGTTAAAATAATGAACGGTTTCTAACTAACCCAAACGATAAAGGTTACCGGTTACTTACGCATGAACGGTTTAGTACCGGTATTAAACGGTTAATTCCAAAACAAATTAACCGGTTAATACCGTCCGTTGCATATTATTGCAACGCACGATCCAAGGTCAAACTTGTGCGGTTCGAGTAGATTCGTGTTGAGACGTGTTTATGTCGAGATACCGCGTGCGGGCTCGTTACTCGTCTATAATTGTATTCGAATTATTCAAGAGAACTGGACGCGCAAAACGCAAGTCCGTTTTGAGGCCCAAATAATGTCAATTAAAATTGAAATTTGGTTTAATTTTTACATTTTTGACTTCCCGACGTTTCAATTACTTTACAGCTTTCGTGGTCACGGTGCGGACTGCAATTAAAATAGTTCAATTTAAAGTTGTGAATTAGTTGCTGCTTACCTGTTGTGATGGGGAGAAAAAGAATAAATAGAATATATCCGTTCTTAAGATATGACATGGAAAGCCCGCTGGCTTTCCTTGATATCTTTCGAGGCGCCGGATCTTGATATTTTTTGAGGCGGGGCAAAAACTGAAGAATGGCGCCCCCGCCTGCGTATATTTTCATCTTTATCATAATCATCATTTGTAGCAACCAGGCTCAAGCCTTCGAGAGAGAACGCTATTTTACCACCATGTTAGGCATTTTACACGCTTTATATTAGCTTCACTTGTATGCAGCTTAATTTTTGAGGGTTAACGTCACTCGCGTCCGTAGGCTTTGACTCTAGTTTCACTACACGTGACCAAAAATGTCAAATGAGTGACACAGTTCGTGGTGGTAGGACTTAAGTGTCCGTCCGAGTAGCGACCACCGTCCACGGGGCGAGGTGTAAAGACCACCATTGTGATCCTCGTTTTCCGGAATCAGCCTGTGTTATTCCGGATTTTCGAGGGGAGCTCGGACATGGGGTTGTACCGTCTGGCTATTTTCGGTCGCTGTCGAAGAGAGGAGTGGCCGCCCACAGTACAGTACAGGGGCCCAATCGTGCCTAACCACCACGAGAGGCTGCCTCACCATGTCGTGTATAATCTTGTATAGGTCTGTCGTGCCGGTTGATGACCGGATGTGGCGTCCCGGCGGCCCATCACCAAACCCATACCTACAACCTCGTGACAGTGCAATTAAACAGAGCAGATCCTTCACCGGTGCATAACTCCACCACTGCGTTCACTATGGAGTTCATCAACATCTGCGGACTCCATACGAACCTCTATGCCGTCCACCACCATCCCGAGACGGCCCGGCCTGCTTTGATTTTCTTGATGGATACGCGGATTCGTTGTCCGGCCGAAAATTCCTACCTGCTGTACCCCGGTTATTCGCTTGAAGACAACTTCAAGCTCAAAGCCGGGGTATGCTTGTGTATTCGGTCGGAAATCTGCTGTCGCCATTTGCGCTGCATGGAGGACCCCTCCTTATCCGCTTTGTGTGTACACGTGTGTTACATGCGACGCGTGTACCAAAATTGCTGACGTCCTCCGGCACAAGGCCGCGTAAAAACGCTGACTCCGCGACCTAAATTCGTGGTTATAAGTTGTAATTATAAAATAGAATCAATCTTGTATCTAGCATCGAACAAGTAACTAGTATTAAATAAATTAGTATTAAAATTTTTGGATTTTTAAGTCCTACGGCTGTGACTAACGTAATTCGTGGGTCTTGGTTCCCTGAGCCGCATCTACGTGTGCTTTTACTGGTCTCACAACGGAGTCGATGAGACGACTCGGCTATTCAGGTATCTTAGCCAGGCGGCTCAAGACGAGAGGGCGCAGTTCCCGTCGGCAAAAATGGTGGTCTTGGGGGATTTCAATGCACATCATGAACTGTGGCTGGGCTCCTTCAAAACTGATCATGCTGGTTCTTCTGGCCTCTGGGCATTTACAATCACTGCCTGGTTGAATCGTCAGTACCGTTCGCTTCACCTTCACGTCCCGTGCAGTTTAAGCGGAGGATCTGGCATTACTCAGCAGTCAGCAGATTGAGATGGTATGCGAGATTATTTCTCATCCATTCCTTGGAGGCAGCTCTGCTTTGAGGGTAAAGATCCTTCAGCGAGCGCCAACGCTATTGCTAACGAGATCAGGCTTGGAATGAAATACTACATTCCATCCTCTGATATAGCTAGTACGGGCCGTGGACGCTTCTGGTTCAATCGTGCCCGCGCCGATGCTATCGGCGACAATAAGGCGGCATATCGCGCTTGGATCAGGGGTCGTCCCATGAAGGATCAATTTCAGTTCCCTCATAGAAGCCTACAACAGAGTAACCAAGGCGTGTAAGAAGGGCTACGTTAAAGCGGATGCCTAGCGCGTATGAGGGCTTGCGTTGGCCAATCAGTCAACTAGCAGTCGTGTTTATTGGAGTTTGGCCAGGGCCGTTCAGTCTAACTTCTGCCGTCCAGCTTTGCCACCGCTGAAGTATCCGGAAGGGTCGCTGGCTCACAAGCCGCAAGAGAAGGCTGCCTTCCTGACAAATCTTTTTGCGGCTAATTCCCGCCTCCAAGACCGTGGTTCCCAGACGCAAAGTTTTCTCAATGGCGGATATCCGCATTAGGAAGTGTGATGTGCGGCGTGAGCTACGGAAACTAAAAACTTTCTGAATAATAATTTTAATTAAAAGACCGACTTTAAAGTGCCACTATTATATCATTCGTTCCCAAGAAAAGATTTTTTTATCAGTTCTACATACTGTCTGAGATATGAAGTATTTATATTTCTATTCCCCCCCCCCCCCCCCCCCCCGCACGTTTTTCACTTTCCCCGTTGCTTTACACTTATACTAAACCCTAATGTAATAAGAATTATTGCTGTACTGTTCAATTTTCAAGAGTTCTGCCCTTCAGGTCCGAAGATAATCACCAGGTCTTCACGAAGATTTTTTGGTCCTACCTAACATATAAATAATACTCTTTGACAAAAAAGTTATTTTATTAATCGATTAAGTACTGCTGGAGATATTGAATATTTACAAATGTACCTAATTTCTACCCTCCACCCCCACCTATTTCCCGTTTTCAACCATCTTGTGTAATTACACATTTAAAGTTAATCTAACACAAAAAGAATTAAGACTGGACTGCTTAATTTTGAGGAGTACTGGTCGGCAAATCCGAAGATATTCATCAGGTCATCAACAATTTTTTATAGGACCAACCATGAATACCATGCTTTCTGACGAAAAAGAAATTTTCAAAATCGGTTCCTAATTGCAGGAAAACTCGCGTAACAAACATACAAAAAAAATCAGTTGAATTGATTACCTCCGCTTTGGAAGTCGGTCAATAAAATATCACGCAGCTGAGCAAACGCAAAAATAAGGAAAGACGCGACGGAAGGTATTCGCTACTGAACTTGGATTTAACCGGTTACGAACGGTTTTGGGGAACGATAATTATCGCTCCCAAAACCTAAATATGTGAAAACCGGTTTTGCGTAGTAACCGGTATATTGTTAACCTTTAACCGAAAAAGAGTTTTATTAGGGTCGATGACCGAAACCGGTTTAGAAATTTAACCGGTTTCCGAGCCTTGGCAATAAGTGGTCTTATAGCTATGAAAGATCTCTTCCAGACAACCAAAAATAATAGAATAGATCGTAAGAGAAGAAAATAAAAGTGCATAGGGCATTAACATACTTAAAATAAATGAATCTTTGAAAATAATCTACAATAAGGAAAAGTTACGACCTTCATAACAAGTATAAGAAATCACAAAACGATGAACTGTATGCTACAAAATTATGTCATTCTAAATATATCTATATATATATATATAAAAATGAATTGCTGTTCGTTAGTCTCGCTAAAACTCGAGAACGGCTGAACGGATATATCTTATCTTGGTCTTGAAATGTTCGTGGAGGTCTAGGGAAGGTCTAAACGGTGAGAAAAAATGGAAAAATTGCGAGGAAAAGCCAATTTTTTAATTGTTCAAGCGTGATGCGACCAGCCAAAATAGGATGACCTTTGTTTGGTTGACGGGAGAGGTAAACGGCGGTCAAGGTTCAACTACCAACCAACGTAAAATGATCTATCTTTCCATTGTCTTTCATTGACGGCTGACGAAATAGAACAAAATTCAAAAAATGTGTACATCGTGTATATAATATTATCTAGATACGGCGTCTTGCGCGTAATTTTGTTAAATGTAAAATAAAACGATGTCCATATCTACCAAAATAGCCCATTGTTTTTTGAGATTATTGCAACAGTTTTAAACAAGGTATACTCTATCGAAGCGTTTTGCCGGAGTACACCAAAATATATCTAATTATAATTTTTCGTTTTCATAAAGGACATTTTTTGAATTGATACTTTAAGGCTCAGTTGCACCAAGTAACTTTGCCAATACCTTTGCCTATGAAAATGTCATCGCCATACATTTGAGATGTATTTGACCTTGCGAATGTATGGAATTGGCAGTTTCAAGGGCAAAGGTATTGGCAAAGTTAGTTTGTGCAATTGAGCCTTAGATGCGCTGGGGGACAAATTTAAATTCCGCATTAGTATTGTTTTCAGACTCAAGAATAAAAGACATATTGGTAGGTTGATGCCGTATCTAGACATTATAATGAAACGATATGCAGTTTTATTTTATTTATTTATTTTTATTTATTTATTTATTTATTTATTATTATTCCAAAATACAAAGCTTAGAGTTAACTGTGATAGCCACACTAGGCTCAGCCTGTGTCGTGGTTATCAGTATCATATCAACAGGCAATACAATAATGTTCGCAATTATGTAATTAAAGCAACAAAAATATATCTAATTAACTATATACTATAATAATATATAATTAACTAATAATAATAATTTGTGTGTATGTGTGTGTGTGTGTGTGTGCGTGTGTGTGTGTGTGTACGCGTGTGCGTGTGTGTGTTGTATTTAACATTGTTTAACATAACATTAGGTACTATTACAAAAATATAATATTATAATATGCATCATTAAAAATAACTCAATTAAATTTGTATAATATAATTAATTACAACTAAAATTTGTCATTGTAACACATTTACCATTTGTTCCGTGTTTTTATAATTTGTGTTCAGGATATGTTTCAAAATTTTAGCTTTAGCCTCGCGGAGACTCGCATTTTTTATATCACATAACTTCACAATTTGGTTATATATATGAGGAAAAAGGAAACATTGGAATCTTTGCGCAAAAGCAGTTTTTACCGGATTCACAGGTAATCTGAAAATTCTGCGTTTTAGCATAATTTTATAATTCGGTGAATTAAGAGCGACCTTATGCATGCTGATACATGCATTATATATATAAAGTTGTCGCACACTCAAAACTTGGGCTTCTTTATACAGGTCAGACGTGGGGAAATGAATTGATTTCCCCAACATAACCTTTAGGATCGATCTTTGGGCTCTTTCAAGGTATATAAGGTGTGATGGAGCAGCCCCTCCCCAAGCATTTATACAGTAAGTTAAGATTGACTGACATAAAGAACGGTAAATTAAATTCAACAGATCCCTATCACCAACATCCCTTATATGCCTAAACATGTACATCAGCTTTTTAAATATTTGTATAAATGCTAACGTACTAGACGCGACTGCCAACAAGTTAACGATGGTCATGGGTTCAAATCCCAGGGCACACCTCTGACTTTTCGGATTAATTTCTACGTGAAATAAAATCCGCCAACCCGCACTAAGCCAGCGGGGTGGACTATATCTTCTTCTATAACATAGAAATGAATCGCAAAATGTGTTGGTAAGCGCATAACTCAACAACGCCTGGACCAATTTGGCCAATTTTTTTTTAATGGTTAATATTAACAAAACTAAACTTTATAACTGACAAAAAGTAATGGCGTGCAATATTACTAACAAAAAGTAATGGCGTGCAATATTATTTGGGAAACCAGCATTTTGGTGCTGAAATAAGGGAAGAAACATTGGATGGACAATAAAAAAAAGTTTTTAATGTCAACATTTCATAAGGCAATCTTATATGTACATGAATATGGAGATATAATAGAATGGATGGTACGGGAGAGGGCTGGGATAGCAGGCAGATTTGATAGGACGAAATGTAAATGCACGTTATAAGACGGGATGGATAATAAAGAGAAAGGACGGGACGGATCGGGAAGAGACTGAACAGACGGATGAGACGGGATTGAGCCGGATAGAAGGATAGCTACGTCAAGTTTAGGTATACAAGAGTTTATACGAAAAATAACATGTATTTGGTGTGGAGTGGAATCAAAAAATATATGCACCCAGGCGAAGCTGGGTCGGGCCGCTAGTATAAAATAAATTAGTCAATCATTATTATGATTAATTAACTTACCAGCCAACAAGAACACTTTCTTCCCGTAATCTTTCTCTAAATGCAAGAAATACGTTGGGTACAATCCTCGGTCCATTCCTTTACGATCGCGCGCTATCCTACATTTGTACAGAGTTCCGTGTTTAGCTGGAGTCACTACGAAAGTCTCCACTGATCCTTCTACGGAACCTTCGATCTCTGGTGTCTGTGAAACGAAATGTTATTTTCAGCATACATACGCCCAAATACTGGAACGCAACTTAAATATAAATGGCGCTTAACTACGTTAATCCCGATTAAATGTACTGGCTAACTGGGCCGTGCGCTGTTAAGAACAACTTATTATTTGAATGGCGTTCCAGTATTCGGGCGTTTATCTTCTAGCGTGACTATATTTCCTAACTCCTCTCAATCGTACTTTCGATTGGAGAAAAGGCCCATGCAGTGGGGGGTTACTCTTTACTCCGACACGAAGTTCGAATGTTCGGACGATGAACCTCAACATATAAGATAAAAGTTTTTCACTAAAAAACAAAACTATTCTCTATGAAACTTATCGTTTACTTCGAACTCAGTCTAGGATTACGACGTATGATACAGGATTAAAACATTTTGCAATGGATTGAGGCATTTTCGTACAGTTTAACGTACAATGTTCGAACATTCGTCGTGATGTTGGAATACAGAGTACCCCCCCTGCAGTGGGACGTATATGGATTGGTACAGTACTGTTTTGTGAATACAGTACTTTACGCCCGTATAGAAAGTTATTGTATAGCGCTAGTTCGCAAAACGAGCCAGCGGATTACCTGATTGTATTTATTACTATTTCCTAACAATATTCACGATCTTAAAGGTTTCCAATGCATTTAAAAAGGTGTAATTATCCTGCCTTCTATAATGTGTCCCTTAGCTTCATAAAAGTTTTTTGTAAGTCAGTGGAGCAGTAAATAGTACCATAACATCGACCTGCCAGTCTAAGTGCCATGTCACCTACCATACATACTAAACATATATTGTCTAAACTGGCCTTAGAACTCAAATGACATACCGCAGAAGGTTTAAATTTATTTCTACCATTCATTTTAAAATTCACTGGTCAAAATTGCTTCATTACCTTTTAAGTTTAGTTAATTATACGTTTATTCATAACTTTACTATTGGCCTTCAAGGATATGTTATGCAGGATGAATGAAGTTTATTCTCTCGTCTATCAAGTGAAGCAATATTTGCTAGTCATTGTGACTCGCTGTACTATTAATTCATAAAGTATTCATTTATATTTGTAATGTCCCTGTCTTTATTTTCCACTTATATTACTATATTACGTAAAATTCAAATAATATACACAGTAGGCTATAATATATTTCAAGCTTTTCCTCAATTTCTTAAGTTGAATTTACACCTGCGCTATACCTATACATTTGTAAACAATTCCAAGGATTTCTAACATGAATTGTTAAATGCGACGGCCAACAATGTTCTTCTTTACTGACATTTGGACTCTGATTTATATTCAGCAGTGGCTTTCATATTAATCATGTGTGTATTGATAGTCAATCTCGCACTATAATGTTGAGGGAAAACATCATGACGAAACCAGTATACCATAGCGATTTGTAAGGATTTCTAAGGTATGTAAAGACCGCTACTCCGCATTAAGCCAGCGTGGTGGACTATATGGCCTAACCACTTACAATAGTACTCTCGATTGTAGAGGAGGCCCGTGCTCTGCAATGGGACGTATATGGGCTGTTACAGAGTACAAAGAGTGATTCTTCTTATGTCTGAAGATGATTATGCTTATAAGTGTTTATTTAGTTCAAAAGACTTAACATTGGTAATCCAGCCGTAAAACCTATATTAATTGATGAAATATGAAAAAAAAACGCGCGTCTTACATAAGGGTATGGTAGAACGCTCAGCTAATGAACTATCATTAGCAACACAACAACTTGTACTAACAAGTTGTAACAATCGATTATTTACAATACAACCTTACTTTGAACAATAGTCCATAATGTCGTGAGCATAATATTTACACTTACACTATGCTAAAAATTACGAATATTAATTGTACACGGCAGATTTATGTAATGATGTATGTATATAACATACATACATAAGCTCACGCCTTTTCCCACAAGGGCTACCTACCAGGACACCCACATTTCCTTTTGTATGTTCCGTCCCACGATGTGATATGCGAGCCTACCATTTTATCGGGCACAAATTCCTAAATTCGGGCTGAAAATGGAGAAAAAAATCATTTGCCCGACCGGGGATTCAAACCCGAGACCTTAGCTTTGAAATCGTATCGTAGTACAACTACGCCACCGAGGTAGACGGGCTCCATTAATTACCTATACCTGAAAGTAATATATTATAACCCGCACTAGGCTAGCGTGGTGGACTATATGGCCTAACAACTCTCAATCGTACTGTCGATTGTAAACTAGGCCCGTGCCCTACAGTGGGACGGGGCTGATACAGAATATTTTATGATCCTAATCTTTATCTAAAGATGGATCCCTAAAATAAACGGAAAAAAACTGTATCTTAAGAATCAGTTCCTAAGCTAAACGTAAAAAAAAACTGAAACATGGGCGTGTAGCTAAACCTCTAAACCGACTGGTCTTATTTGAGAATTGACCCTTAAATATCGTGTTTAAATTTATATTCCATTTTTAATACATACCAGACTAGGCGAATGATCACGACGCACGTTCCGCCCTTGTAGAGGGGCGACAGCGGCATCAGCGCATACGTCATCAGTGCTGACGTCACGACCCACACTGCACACCGGGACACTTTCATCGTCTTCTTCCCCGCTACCATCACCCTCTCCAACAGTTAGCACTTCTATTTGATTACCTAGCTCTGAAATGTGGAACTCTTGATACTAGGTTGGTTAGGGGGGGTTTACTCTATGATTCGAAACGAAGTTCGAATGTTCGATGTCCGAAGTAATAAGTTTTCCACTTCTAAAAATCAATACTATTTATTCTCTATAATACTTATTATTTTCTCCGAACTTAATATATAGTTAAGACATACGATAGAGGATTCCCACATTTTGTGGACTTTCTAGGCACATTGGTGAAATTATGTACGACGTCCGAACATTCCAACTTGTATCAGGTCATTGAGTAACCCTTTTAAATAAATAATTGGATATTCTTAGCAGATGTAACAGAGACAAAAAACATTATAATTATTTCTTAGATTTACACGAATGTTACACATTGAAATAAATGTAATCGTAACGTCTGGAAGTTTTTTGATTATGGCAACGGATTCTGCTTCGTTGAGAACAATACCGCCAGTAGTGGGAAAGTTAAAAAAACAAAGAATTAAATGAAGTGCCCGATAAAATTCTGTAATAGTAAGTTTTATTTCAAATCATTATAATTAATTAAATATATAAATGCACACACATATAAGGAGCTTAGCCTGAATCTAGATAAACAATCGCCTCATAATGCGTACAGGACTCGAATCCTCTGCCTTTCGCTTCATAGTTGGCTCTCGAGCAACAACGAAGGCCCGGATTTATTATTCTATGATATATTGTAAACTTTACAAGAAAATAAAAGTTTATTTATTGTAAAATAGCTGGCCTTTTCTCATTGATTTGTTTATTCAAGATAAAATTTATAAGTGTATTTACAATATGAATGTAGTTGTTTTTTGGACAGTGTCTGGACGCGTGTTTATAACTAATTTTCGTACTGTTGACAATATTTCGATTCTTTTCATTGGTACATAAAAAACACCGTAGTTGAATTTTAATTAAAAATAGTATTTCAATTGGAAATATTAAACAAAACTGGCCATTGTTCTGGCAAAAGCCAGCTTTTAGCTGAATGAAACATAAAACAATCACACACCTTTTATTCTCTCAAAAACAGTTTAAACGAATTCATTAAAATTAAAATGAAACTGGCTATTGTTCAATGTTTTTTTTTCTTGCTATGAATAGCGAGACGAGCATGCCGTTCGCCAGATTGTAAGTGATACGACAGCTCATGGACAGTAGAAAAACCAAACAACACCATGAATTATAAAGCAATGCTTGGCATTCCTGAGGTAAGATGTTCATGTGTATGTATGTCAAGTATATCCAGTTATTGTATGTACGTCCAGTTATTACTCTGGCTACAATGTGTTTCAAACCGCAACACAACAGTGCATTTACACTGTTTATTGGCGGGATAAATAGCCACTGTGGTGGTACCTACCACCAGTAAACTTAACCAAGAAATTAATCAAATTGAAAAGAAAAAGGAATTTGAGTTATAACATAGTCATTTGATTTGTTGTTTCACCCTACATAATGTTATTCTCACTAGTACAAGTAGGTAGTGTGTAGAACACAATGGCTGTCACCCCATTCAACAATGTGACTCACAAGAGTACATTCAATACAAGTGACTGTTGTGGTTTTAACTGAATCATGTTGTTTTCTATGAAAATATTGAAGCTTATAAATATTTTTTCATTAAATCCTTGAAAGTGGAGAATCACTGTAAAATTGATCCATGCTACTGGATATGTCTTTTCTAATTTGAATGTAATTATATTCAAATCCTAGGTTGGCTAATCTACCATTTGGTTTTTTGTTTGAAATATATCATATCAGTCTGAATTTGTGCCTTATTTTGTTAGTTTCATCTTCTTTCTCCATTCAGGAATGAAAGAAAGTGTGTAAATTTGGGGTGGTACTTCTAGCTATATAGGATATAGTCTTCAGATTATTTATGAATGTACATATCAATAGAATATTTAAAACTTGTGTAATGTGTAAAAAGTTGTCTTTATAAAAATTCTGGTATATTGATAATAAAACCTACTGACATATTATACAATTCTAAAATTATAGACATGTAACTCTAAATTTCAGGTAAATAGTTTCTCTAAAGTCTTAAAACTAGGGGGTAGAATAGAAATTTAAAATTTACAAAATTATGGACTACCCAACTTGATCAGTGAAGCGATAACAACATGTACTTAAACATTAAACACATTAACAGAAATTTAAAACATGCTAATACACATATTAAAAGTAAAGCATAAGTGACATATTAAACTTTTTGACTGTTGCATTAATTAACATACAAAATATAATTTTTGAAATTCATATTTATAAAACGCTAACCGTTCAACACATCTGGTATGTAGGGCACTCTATAAAGCTACTACAGTAGTAGAACATTGTAAATGCAATTAAATTTCATACATTACTCATAAAAAACTAACAGTACAAGAAAGCTTAGTATGTCACGGGAACCAATTTAAATGTAAGCGTTGATGTTTCACTTACCATCATACGTAGACATTCTATTAGTTTGCAGTGGTATTACTTGGTCCGGATTGATAGGCGACATAAGAAATTGCATCGGACCGTCATAGCCTGTCATGAAAGGAAAATAAAATGCGCATAACAAAACTATGTTAAAAACCATGCATGAATAAGCAAACATCGACATTTGTACATATAAATAATGTTATCTGTGTTGAGTACGTACCATGCAGCTCCCGGGAACGGCTACCTGATATAGGACGCTTTGCTGAACCAACTCTTAGGTCATTCGATTGAACCATGCCAGAATTCTGCCTTTTCTGTTTCATCTTCTGCTCCATTAATTGTCGCTACAATTGTATTATTCTTTGTACTTATATTATACATGGTCGCACATTGGCGTAGGCAATTCAGAGTAAAACAGGAAAAATGCATTTAATTTAGATTAACACAGAATATTCACTTACTTGTTGTTCGATTTTTTGATCACGCATACTTATTGAAGCCATTTTCACACGCTGAATATGCTATTTATTAATATTTAGTTATAGATAAATAGAATAAAACACCGTTCTATTAGCTTTTATCTCAAAATTCAATAAAATAATTGGCATTTTGTAAGCTCATTTTTGTTTATAAATCATCTTGCCTACCGTTGCTCAGGAAAACAGTATTGCCAACAATTAATAATCACTAGCGTAAATGTTTTAAACGGCGATGAAAAAGACTTTTTAAAATAAGAGTATTAATTTAACAATGGTTTATCTAATGCAAAAAATACTTAATTACAAGGATTTGAATGTGATTATCTTGTGTTGTACAATAAATATATTTTCAGCCAAAATTCCATTTGACGAGTGGTCGAGAACTTTGGCGTAGTTGACAGGTGTATTTTTTTTTACATTGGTATCCTTTTTATAAAAATGGCTCCTACCCGGAGTGTTCTAGGATTTTTAAATCCAAAAACCTTTAGTACAGTTTTTACAAATACTATTACGAAACCTACATACCGATTTGTGCATAAATGTAATAGCTGTGATCGATTTTTGGGGGGCCCTGCAATATCGTCGGTGTCTGTGGCTCATAAAAATTGTAAGTTTTACATGCTTTCATTACATCACCTATTTTAATTGTTTTCACATGTTTTATGGGTTTTCATATTGATGAAGTAATTTCATAAATAATGGTCTATATTATATTTGCACCTTGACCCTTTTCAAGGAGTACTTGTGACGTTTTGTGAAATATAACCTCAAACGAAATTTTCGTCAGATAACTTCGCGAAACATCGGTATATCCACACTACTAGCAGTTTAAACGCTCGGGTTGACTACTACAAGGTTCTGGGGGTGTCTAAGAATGCCTCTGCCAAGGATATCAAGAAGGCTTACTACCAGCTCGCTAAAAAGTACCATCCCGATGCCAATAAGTCCGACCCTGAGGCATCGAAGAAGTTTCAGGAAGTGTCTGAAGCTTATGAGGTACTTTCATGTTTACTTTTTATAGTCTTTGAAATCTATAGTATTGTGTATCTCAGCTGATAAGGGAAGCTTAAACCTATTACACAGGTAAAAATCTTACGTAAATAAAACCTCTTAATTGCTATAATTAATCCATATGAGGTTGTGAGTGTATGTTCAATATGTGGTATTTAAATAATATAATATTGGTTGTTTCTTACAGATCCTATCTGATGAGACCAAGCGTAAACAGTATGATACATACGGAGCCACGTCAGAACAAATGGGAATGGGTAGTGCACCTCCTGGAGCAGATGGATTTACCCACCAATGGCAATATAAGTCCACCATAGACCCTGAGGAGTTGTTCAGGAAGATCTTTGGTGATGCTGGATTCAAAAGTGATGCTTTCAGTGACTTTGCAGAAAGTCAGTTTGGCTTTGGGGCATCCCAAGAGGTAAAGTAAGGTTGCTTTATTTAAATCATGTTATTTTGGGTTGAGTTCTTATAACTTCTTCTACTTTAAATTTTTTTATTAAATAGGATTTAAATGACATTTTAAAATTAATTATCATCCGCAGTGGCAGAACAAAGTCAAATATAAAGAAAAAAAAACATGTAGTAATTAATGAATTAGTTAATATAAAAATAGAATAAAAATTAATTGTAGTTGGACACAATGCAGTATAATTGAAATATAAATAAAAATGTTTGCAGGTAATAGTTAACTTACGGTTTACCGAAGCAGCTCGCGGTGTCAACAAAGACATCAACCTGAATGTTGTGGACACATGTCCCAAGTGCCAGGGCTCCCGCTGTGAGCCAGGCACGAAGGCTATCAAATGTACCTACTGTAACGGTACGGGAATGGAGACATTTTCCAGAGGTCAGTTGGATATTTGATAAAATGATTGTATAGTGAATAAAATTAATTAAGCAAAGATTTTTTAAGAACTTTTACATAGAATGACAGTAATCAAAGACAAGCATGAGAACTGAACAGTAGATTAAAATTAAATTAATATCTGTTCTCCTATTATCTAAACTGTTATTAATGTGAAATAGCCATATTCAGGAAAGATGTTATCTTCCAGGTCCATTTGTGATGAGATCAACATGCAGACACTGCCATGGCACCAGAATGTTGATCAAATTCCCTTGTGTTGAGTGTGAAGGAAAAGGCCAATCTGTAAGTTTAATTTATTTCTCCAAGAAGAAAATGTTTATTCATTTTTAAATTTCAAAAATATGTTTTCTATTATTTAAAAATTATTAACCATAAAATATAAATGTATTTTATTTTAATTAAATATTCCAAATTGATGTAATTGAATTGATGTATTGTTAGTTAGACTTCACAGCAATTTGCCAACTGTTACCTTATTTTCTGTTATGTGATTGCCTCCATGGCGCAGTCGGTTAGACGCCGCCTGTGAAACGAGAGGCCGCGGGTTTGATCCCCGCACGGAGAAAAATGTTTGTTCCTAATACCCACGACGCAACACTTGTTAGTAGTTAGTAGTCACTTCGTAGTGTGGGGTCAGAACTATGTATGTGACTGTTGGATGTTAATTATTATTATTATTTATTTATTATGTTTCAGGTGCAACGTAAGAAAATAACAGTGCCGGTGCCAGCTGGTGTAGAAGATGGACAGACTGTGCGCATGTCGGTGGGCAACAACGAGATCTTTGTCACATTCAAAGTGGAGAGCTCAGCATACTTCAGACGAGACGGGCCTGATGTACACACAGATTGTACTGTGAGTATGGAAATATTTGTATAGGTTAGGATATCTCGATATTCGTGGTAATTTGGGTATGGCGAGTTTGATTATACAGGGTATATACTGGGATTGATCGGTTTTAGTGACTACACACTATTTAGTGATAATAGACAAAATCGTCGCTTTTTTTGTGTCTAAATTCACTAAAACCTGGCTTCCTTTTCAGTCGCAGTTTGAATATACCTTTTATATTTTTTGAAGTCTAGTTAATCTCGAAAAACGCTAGAAAACTAGCATACCTGAAAATAATGGAGAATTTTGAACATTTCATTTGAATAAATTAGTGAATCTAGTTAGTCGTGAGGAAACCGGAATTTTCAATGTATTTTAAGTTTGTCATCTATATAAGTCAGTTAGGTAGATTAAAAGGCGTGTTTTAGACAAAGTTTATGTCATGCCACATTTAAATTTACTAGGAAAATCATTCAGTCAATACTGATAAGTGATGAGTGATGTTACGACGATCTCAGTGTGTGATAGGCGCAGTCAAAAATATATGCTATTGAATGATGCTTGATGTGTAAATTTGGGCGAATGCTGTTTACGCTCAGTGGGTTCTTTTTATTTATAACTTCGTTTATAATTTTTTATGTATTTATTTATAAAGCTTCATATACAAAATTATACAAGGCTGACCTAATGCCTGTGGCATTATCTGCCAGTTGATGTAAACATGAGCTGAAGTAGGTGTACGAATGCTTAATTATTGATATAAGCATATTTCTGAATGCAAAACTGACGTCTCAGTTTCGATTCCCGGGTCGGGGAAAGTGATATTGAATTTTTCCATGTTGATTATTAGCATGGAGCCAGGAATTTGTGCCTGATATGGCAATAGGTTCCGCTATCATCTCTGCCTACACCTTGTAGGAAAAAGGCGCGAGTTTATGTATGTATATGCATAGTATTAAAGTGTTATTTTGTTTTCAGATATCAGTGGCACAAGCTTTGTTGGGCGGCACAGTCAGGATACAAGGTTTATATGAAGACCACACTATACAGGTCGGTGACATTTTTATGCTCTCTTGAGCGAGATTTGTTTAACTTTAATATGAGATGCATTTGAAAAATAGTATAAGTACTCTGTATAAGTACTAAGTATCCTAGTATGTCATATTGCCACTTCCATTATAATATTCCTTTGACAGCCTCACTCAATCACAATTTACTTAATTCACAAGCTCATATAAAGTTTATACATTTATTTTCAGATAACGCCAGGCACATCGTCTCACAGTACCATCAGATTGTCTCGGAAGGGCATGAAGCGAGTGAGCCAGCACGGTTACGGCGATCACTATGTACACATAAAAATACAGGTGCGTGTGTTTTCTTATTTATATAGACTTAAAATTATCTTATGTGCAAGTTGTGATTTAATAGAATAAGTAATTACTAGGCTGGTGTCATGAATTTGTATTTGTTTTATGATAATTTTCATGCTTCAAATATACCACAATTAATTTAGTCTGTCTATCTGTATCAGCTCAATATACGTCTCACTGGAGAGAAAGGCCTCCTCTATAATCGAGAGTACTGTTGAGAGATGTTTGGCCATGTGATAAGATTATGCTATAATAAGTTTTAAAAATATATATGTTGTGCAAGAAAACTAAACAATTTAATTAACCCACATTCTCTTTCAAAATATTATAGCGTAACATTGTTAAGAAAAAATTTAACACAATCTTGACTTCAATTACAAAATATGTATATTGGAAAAATAAAAATTAATATATTTTACTCTACATTTACTTTTAGGTTCCAAAAACACTGTCCGAAAAGCAAAAAGCCCTCATGTACGCATACGCCGAATTGGAGGAGGACACGCCAGGACAAATCCACGGAGTTTCCTACGACAGAGACGGTAAGAAATAACACAGCATTATACAACCGCTTCTAACGACTGCTTCACTGTGGAAACTGTTTTATACTTACAATAAGAATAGCATATAATTACAATTTGTGTTCATTGTATGCAAGCGTAGTGTGATTTTAATTTTAAATGCTTTTAAAGATGCACAAGGGCAATTTCGTTTATTAGGTAGTGTTGCATAAAAAAATATTTATTTTGCAGACAAAACCAATAATAAAGGTAGCACAAAAGAACAAATACATCATACAAATCGTGATAGCGAGGAAACGGGGGAAAAAAGCAAAGCTTGGACGTTTATCGACAGTCTATACGAATCGTTTCAGAACAACAAAGCAATTTTTGTATCGGGTTTTGTTGTGTCCGTGTTTATTTGTATACTGGCTATGTATAACGACCCGTCTGATAAATATGGAGTGAACAAGTTTATTACTGAGACGGATATTGACCCGGCTAGGGAGATAGACAAACCGTTAGGGTATCAGAAAGCTATAAAGAAACAAAAGGAACAATATCCTGAATTGTATGAGGCTTGAAGGGGTGAATAGGTCTATGTGATATAGATATACACAAGATGTACTTAGATTTTTATTAACAAATTGAATGCAAAAATATTACCAATTAGAGGAACATAAAAGGAATATGACTAATGAGTAATGACTATATTTAAAAAGTTTTTATAACTTGGCATTTATGAACCATAATGTTTTCTAATTTTTGCACCCACATAACAAATTTGTTGATAATAGTAATATTGGGTATTGAAATATAGACAAATATGAAATTCTTTGAGAGAAAAATATGTTTTCTCTTTTTTACGGTGGTTATACCAGAGGTCCGCAACTAAATGCCATTATACTTATGTTACATATTTATAATATTTATGTTGTTAAATTGTTACTTGTAAATATTTATCTTCGAAATACAAATATATTTAAGGCTGATGAATAGTGAACATGTTTTATATAAAAGTTACCAAGCGTACAATAGGATTCCATCAAAATTGGTTTAATCATACTTAAATATAAATTTCACTTCAATTTAAATTAAAAGTTATAATATTTGGGAGAGCATTGTCGAATAGTTTATTTTGAATGCGAAGCAAATAATGACTATAATATGTTAAGTCATTAATAGTTTAGAATACACTTTTCATTAGAAAAGTCGAAACACCTTGCTAGTTTATGTTTAGTAAGGATTATCAGAAAAATGTGTATAAATTTAATTTGAGTTTAGAACATCAATATCAGGGTTTGAAAACCTCATATTATTCACTATTAAACGACATTTAACATATATTCCTAAATATATATATAATCTTTACAAAACAAAAAAGGTGTTTCGATGTTTCTAATGAGAAGTATATTTCGTTACCAAACGTTGACCTATTTTGATAAGTCACAAATGTCTGAATGTGTCTGAATGATGGATATAGTATGATGGTATTGTAATTATGTTGTAAATATTTCACTGAATACATTGTTTCAATGTGATTTGTTGTTTCATTTCAAATCCTCTTGCAACCCCACACCATCATGCTATAGCCCGCGGTTTTTAACATATTTAGAAACATTCCATTTATATAAAAAAAATATAGTATAGTGTATAATCATTTTAATATTCTTTATAGGGGAATCGATGTAGCAAGGCGCGTGAGTTTAATTTTATTAAAGGCATTTGAATTTATTTCAATGTAATTCTTTGGATGAATGTAATAAAAGTATAGTGACTTGACATAGTAGTTTACATACCGCAATGTTAATATGAATACACGTAGTTACATTTACTAATATTGTATTCAGTATTTTACGTAAATCGAGTATAATCTCTAGTTATTCTAAAACATTTAAAAAAAATAGGCTCAAAGTAAATAATTGTCATTTAAATAGACTAGTTTCACGAGTAGAACTTTGTGTAGTTTGTTATTGGGTATATCTAGTGTTCACGCAGGCTATATAAAATATAGGAACACAACTGTTGACCTGTTAACCGGGCAAGACGTATAAATGCGTCAGGCGCAAACAATATCGGTTACGGGTATGACGTATGAATACGTCCTCAAAAATTAATGTGCGCCCTGGAACGGACAGGACGTGCATTTCTCGATCCACTATGATATTACTACATCGATGGGTGTTACGTTATGAATTGACATGTCCTAGCGTAACAATACGCGCACGGTACATGTTGCATAATTTGAACGGGAACTCCCCGGTTAACAGGTTAAGAAATAAAGGTCATAACAACCACGATAACTCGTAATATCTGAGGGTCTGTACGCAACAATAGGACATGTGTTAGGTCAAAAACACCACGTATAGAGGTGGCATAATGAAGTCGCTAAAACCATACAACGATTTGAAAATATTTAGGGAAATCTATTTTCAACAGACACGATAACCTAACAATGAGGTTATTATTATCTGGATCAAGATAGTTCATCCATTTTTTTGGCATAAGCTAGGGCAAACCGCAAGTAATAACTAAATAATTGCACTGAACACATAAACCTACCTAACCAATAATGCCAAATATGATTTTGCTGAGGCTGTCAGAAGCTACGAAACATTATTCTCCTAAAACTTTTATGATCTCACATATATTTATCTCTGAGTACGACGTTCGAACCAAATACTTTACAGCCAACTTCTCAATCAACAGTGCCACAGTAAAAATATAAACAGTAAATCAATATTCACAGGTAAAAAAGTATCGATAGCGGAGCCCCACAACATAGTGGATGCGGTCAAAGAGGCGCTCAAGAAGAAGAAATCTATCGAAGGTTCATCTGAAGACGATGACTTGAAGGAGTCCAGGAGCAAGGGTTAAACCAGCATCGACTTATTCGGATAAAATGTTATACACAGTGTAGGTAAGAGCAGTAAGAAGGCTTCTATAGTTAGGCTGGCATTGCGTCCAATCGCAATTGGCAAGTGATTATTGTTAATCGGCACTGTCTGGAAGGCATTGCACTTAAAACCAGGCGCATTGCATTGCGCTTCTCATATTAATTTTCTTCTTTTGTTAAAGTTGGTGACGAAATAAATTACTTTAAATGATAATAATTACATACAGTATTTATTCGGAGGCTTCGCTTGATGTCACTTATACTACATACGCCGCCAATAATTGAATTGAATTACTATAATGACTGTAGACGAATAAAAATAGATGAATAAAAATTGCGTCATGTTGACTTACTGCTCTTACTTACACTACACAGCTTGGGGTATAAGACTCGAGACATGAAATCTTCGTAGAAACAATTCCAATATTAGGATAATCTGCAAACATATTTTGCCTCTTATTTTTGTTTAAATTATTTTTGTATACCAAAAACGGTGTACTTCGGTCCCGCGCAACTTTTAGCTGTTCTGTGATAAAGTTTGTGAGCAACGTTTAATATCACAAATGAAACAAATTTTTGTTAGCTGACATATTAAGGTTGTTTCAAATAAAATATTTAGCTAAACAAAAAACAAAAAAGAATCATATGATTTAATGCTGTATATAGCCGTTGACTAGTGTGTAGGAAATGGTAGTAAAATAAATAATGAAATTAAATGCGTATTTTATTTCCTATCCCATTTCACACTTCACTAATCGTATTGGCCCTTGTTTTTTTCTTTCGTGGCATATTGACCCTTTTAAGTCGAATGATAGAGGGATTAACCTCTGCCCAGAGCTTTAGAATTGACTCGATTACTTTGGTCATTTTATTTACTTTTACAAGTCAATGGATTGCCATAACAGGATTGCCATGTTATGGTGGCACTTCACATGGCTGTTTGTATTTGCTATTGGGTATTTGTCGTATTTGGCAAAATAAATGACGTTAAAAGCAAACATGCAAATAGAGGCAAATATGACACGTATTTGCTATTGGCCTTGCTTGTCAAATAGGCAAATAAGGCCACACTTTCTCAATTAAACTGACCACACATGGTAATTGTTTGCCAAATATGCCAAATACACAAATACACAAATACAAATAGCCATGTGAAGTGCCAGCATTAGGCCGAATTACACCTATGTTTAATAATAATGTGAATATCTCGCTATTCAAAATAATCGAGTCAATTCTAAATCCTGGACTAAAGTTAAATCCTGGTTCAAGCTAGTTTATTTATAAGGCCCATTGTATTTCCATGACTTCATAGCACTGAGGCACTTTTATTAAAAAAAAACATACATAAACTCACGCCTTATTCCCAGAAGGGGTAGGCAGAAGTTTATCCAGGACACCCATATTTCGCCTTGTATGTTTAAAAGTTGTAAGGAATACAAAGAAACACTATTATGATTGATAAACATATAGTCAAAATTATTTTTATTTTTTAATCCTCAATCTTCTCGATTTCAAAGAGCCTGTATTTCTCGCTCATACTGTTGACGGCAGGGCTGTTGTGTCGCTTTATGCTGGCCAACACACAAGCCAGAAGGGTCATAGCGCCTTCCACGTAGAAACCATATAGGACCCGGACGTGGTCTTTCACCTGGAATTAGAAATTACGAAGCATCAACAAGCAATTGAGGAGACTGACATAATTGTGTTTAATGGCAACATCTGAATTAAGGTCATGCTTTATGTGGTTCAGAATTCATTGATTTACCAATGGCGTTCATTAAGACACAAAAAGACACTACAGACGGGTGGTAGAATTTTTTTATACTGAATCAAAATGATGTAGAACATCTTAACGGATTCAATAAATTATGTTCATTTTTCATTATTTTACTATGCTGCAAGAAATATAAACAAATGCCATTGATCTGTGTATTCTTCAATATTTACACGTCTATTTTTTTTAGTATACCTATAGCGAGACGAGCACGCTATTCGCCTGATGGTTCACCATCAGAGAGAATAATAGATACGACCGCTCATGGATAGTAGAAAAATCAAGCAGCACCATGAATTTAAGCTCGCTATCCTGAGACATAAGATGTTAAGCCTCAATATTTCCAGTAGTCACTCTGGCTACAATGTCCTTCAAATCGGAACACAATACAATACAATACAATACATAATAAATAACACCCAACAGTCACATACATAGTTCTGATCCCACACTAAGATCGAGTCTTGTGTCGTGGGTATCAGGAACTACGAGAGACTTTTCGGTCTTACAAACACCCAGACCCGGAAGAAATATTTGTGGGCCGCACAAACATTTCTCTCGGTGCGGGGATCGAACCCGCGGCCTCTCGTTTCACAGACAGCGTATAACCGACTGCGCCACGGAGGCTGTCAAATAATGCATTGACAGTGCTGTGTGGCAGGAGAAATAGACATTGCGCTGTACCTATCTAGGCGCCTTTCCACATATGAGAGATCTGCCACAAGTAAATTTTATTTAAGTTGTATCTGATACGATTGGACGACAGAAACATGTTTTAAAGGAACTGACTTTATTAAAATTGTACGTTATTAATACGACCGACATTTTACTTACTATGCTACATTATGGCATACCGCATACGGCCACCCAGCTAGTACCCATAAAAATATATAATTCCGGGGTTTCGTCTACTCATAATCTCAAATCAAACTTGTAGGGTCGGCAAAATATGTTTTTATAGTCGAACTTGCAGAAAGGATTTGTATTTTACGATTTATGATTTTACGACGGCCGATCAATTCAACCCTTCAGTGTAATAAAATAAATCCGAACTTAATAATATGCACAATCATAACTTTCTAAACATTGCCGTTTCAACTGTTGGACCCGTTGAGCTGGATCCGATGTTTATTTACGACAAATGTTGCCATGACATGTGATTAAATAGCTTTTATTATTTTTAATGCATGTTTGTAAAGCATTTTTAGATAAGTTTAATTAAATAAATATAGATTTTCATAGGTAGCATATAGTACATAATATAGTTTTAGCATGTACGTCCCCGCGAGGGTAGGCTGAAGTATTTTTATAGGGGGCGAGGCAATTCATTCCTGAGATAAATTTTGAACAAATTCGGATGCGTGAAATCAATCAGGCGTTCAAATTATATTATTTTTGTTCATTCTTTAATTCCCTTCCTAACAACAGCTTTTCGACAATAACTTTTACTATGTGATATTAGGATGGGATAATGTGAGTTTTATCTTAGGGAAGTATTTTTACAACTACTAACATTTTCCAAGCCTCCGCTTGTGGTGAATTCCAACGGGAACATGACTATTTCAAGTGGTTCTTTATCGCGTACCACACCGAATGCCACAGCACCACAAACGTAGTATGAAATCATCGCCAGCGGCACGCAACGGCATACGAAAAGTATGCCGAGGATTCTCTGAAACAAATAATTAGATCACAGATTTTGACACTGTGTAGTCTTGTATGAGATAGAGATATCTAGTAGTGTTGGTATGTTTTTTAATATTATGTAATTCAAATGTATTAATATCTTTTGTTTGAAGGAACATCACCGGCGGCGGACCACTGACCACCCCAAATAACGTAAAGATTTGCCTCCAAAACGTCTTTCCTGGAGTCAAATAGTTACGCCGATAAGGACAGGAGACAACTGACTGCATCTCTTTTTAACCGACTTCAAAAAAAGGAGGAGGTTCTCAATTCGACTGTATGTTGCTTTTTTTTATGTTTGTTACCTCGTTTCTCTGTACTGTGTGAACCGATTTCAACCATTCTTTCTTTAGAACCTATACCTTATATTACTTTAAATATCTATATGTTTGGTACTGGGCGACCCGCCTTCAATATGTTACGCATATATTTTGATTTGTTGGCTAGTCAAGTCATTAAGCAAATTAATTAACATGCACAAGTTCCATAAAATAAAATATTATTTTTTTGCTTTGCAGTGGTACTTATTATTTTATTATTTACTTGAAGTCTTTGTATATTATACCTGCGTATGGAATTCTTGAGGGGCTCTGCAAATGGATCGCCAGCTTTTTGGATGGTCGGAGCATAAAAGTTGTAGTGGACGGCTGTTGCTCCGAGACCAAGACCATTAATGCTAGTGTTCCACAAGGCTCAGTGCTATCGCCAACACTCTTTATCCTGCATATCAATGACATGTTGTCTATTGATGGCATGCATTGTTATGCAGATGATAGTACAAGTGACGCGCGGTACATCGGCAACAGCAACTCTCGGGATTCCATCATGGAAAGACGGTACCAACTTGTGTCTGAAGTCGAGAGCTCTCTGGGGCGGGCCTCCGAATGGGGTGAATTGAACCTAGTTCAATTTAACCCTTCGAAGACACAAGTTTGCGGGTTCACTGCGAAGAAGGACCCCTTTGTCATGGCGCCGCAATTCCAAGGAGTTACTCTCCAAGGATCCGAGAGTATTGGAATCCTTGGCATCGAAATATCAAGCAAGGTCGAGTTTAGGAGTCATTTGGAGACCAAAGCCAAACTGGCGAGCAAAAAGTTGGGAATCTTGAACAGAGCCAAGCGGTACTTTACGTCGGGTCATAGATTGACGCTTTACAAAGCGCAAATCCGGCCCCACGTGGAGCTCTCACCTCTGGGCAGGTGTCCCAAAATACCAGCTCGACCCACTTGACTCCTTGCAGCGACGAGCTTGTCGAATAGTCAATGATCCCGATCTCACGGACAAATTGGAACCGTTAGGACTGCGGAGAGACTTCGGATCTCTCTGTGTGTTCTATCGTTTGTTCCATGGGGAGTGCTCCGAAAAGTTGTTTGAGATGGTGCCACCGTCGCCTATGTACCATTGCACCACACGTCTTCGCAGTAGAGTTCATTCTCACCACCTGGAGACGTACCGCTCCCGAACGGTACGTTTCCAGCGTTCTTTTCTACCACGTACGTGCAAGCTCTGGAATGAACTCTCTGCATCGGTGTTTCCTCAGCGCTATGACCTGTACTTCTTCAAACGAGGTTTAAACAGAGTACTTTCCTCGAGGTAGGCAGCGACTTTGTTGTGCTGGTCCCCTGGCACTACGGAGGTCCATGAGCAGCGGTAGTCGCTTACCATCAGGCGGGCCGCTAGCTCGCCTGCCTACATGGCAATAAAAAAAAAATAAGCAAATGTTAGAAATGTAAGCCAATGTGTGTCCTGTAGGACTGTAGTTATAGACCACCACTACGATGCGTGGGATTGAGGCTTTTGGCTCCCCACAAGGGCTATTTGCAGGCTGCATATGTCACCTACGTGTAAAATTCTTACGCAGAAATTATTAAAACATGTTACGAGTTTCAAAAAGTATTAGTTGGTAATAATTATATTTAATGGTGGTGATAGTGACGAGCCTAATTCATTAACACAATAGATAAAATATTGTAAGTGGCCGGTTAATTACGTTATAATCCAATTTTAAGCATAATGGATAACAGCTCACCATAATTGTCTTGTGGAAATTGGACGCTTTGGAAGTTTTCAACACTTCCGAGATTCTGCTGCAATTAGGGCTACCTGAAATGTAATAAAAGTAAATGATTTAATTTATCCATTTTTCCCCATGCCATGAGACGCCTTTACAGTACGGAGGTACGATGATTTTCAAAATGCTTACTAGTTGTTTGTATTGCGAAACAGAAAGATTAGTAAAAAAAAAACTTATTTACCGTTAATACAAAATCTATTACATAAAGTTAATTTAATATGTGCTTCAGAGCGATTTTCACGGACACTTTTTTGATACGCCAAATGTCCTGAAGGGCCTATCATTACTTTTTTAATCAATGCATAATAAACTGTAAATTATAATCCACGCGACTTTCATTGCCGTAAAGGCTTTCTGAACGACTGTTGGAGGTTATAATTTATGTATAGCCGTAATATATTATAGTTTGCAACTTGTGAAGTATTTAAATTATATATTGGTTAACTTAAGTACCGCCGTTCCTGTTCCTGGTCTTTGGAAAAGTTTGTTAGAAAGTTGTAAAAGTTTCCAGTTAACAATTCTGTTCGCATTGTCTTCATATTGGCTGGAATAACTAAAACCCCTTTTGTTTCGTTAAGTTTTAATTATCATTATAATGATAGTAAGGTAAGTCGGTTACAAATTGCAATGAGGGAGTTTTTACTTTCTATAGGTATGTCCTTAACTTACAGCCATTCTCAATAATCTATCAGTCTTTAACTAGGGATTCCATTAGATATTTCGATGTATTTTACGTTTCAGTTAACAAAGATACAAAAATATAGATATGGTGCATATGTTTATAGATAGCTAGGCAAGATAAATATATATGATGACGATGAAGATAGACATCTTTGTTTAATAAAGTGTAGCATTGAACCGACATAATAATAGTAGCCAGTTTAACCTCTAGTTACAGATAGATAGGATATAGAGAACGGCCGCTAATCGCTCGATTTGACCAGGCGATAGATATTTAATGAGAAAAAAATCTTAGTAATTCCTACCTACCCGCAATGAGCATATTCATAAACATTACTCCTAACAGCCACTGCCTTACAATATCTTACAAAAACCGGATCTAACCAGTAATTACAGGGCTGCTGTTTAAACACAAGGAATGACCCTACAAACTGTTCAATATTGCTGGAAGCGTCGTTTAGATGGTTATTACGGACATTATCGGCCCGCCACTGTCGCAGCGCCTCTATTAAGAATTGTTAATTTGCTAAATGCTTTGTTTAATCTCTTTGCCGGTTCGGGCCTTGGAACACGCTATGGGAACATTGGACTTTTTTGTCATATTTTTTTTTAAATACATGAGTATTAAAGAAATACTTTTACTAATAAATACACTTAATCGACATCCATATATTACTGGCTTAGTAAAGACAGACAGACAATAAAGTAAGATTTCATGTAGGGTGTAGTCTGTATCTGTATCAGCCTATATACTTCCCACTGCAGGGCACGGGCCTACTCTACAATCAACAGTACGATTGAGAGTGGTTAGGCCATATAGTCCACCACGCTGGCCTAGTGCGGGTTGGCGGACTTACATACCATAGAAATTCTTATAAACCGCTATGGTATACAGGTTTCCTCACGATGTTTTCCTTCACCGTTTTAGTGCGTGGTGGTTGATTATCAATACACACATGACTCCGAAAGTCAGAGGTGCGCCCCGGGATTTGAACCACCTTGAACATGGCAGTCGCGTCTGGTCCGTTTACCAACAGGCCACCACGCACTTGTAGATAACAGATATTAAGATAATTTTTAGTCTCACTACAAACAGACCTATAATAAGTGTATGTAGATTATGAGGGAGATTAACGATTCAATAGGACTAAAATCCAAAATACATTTGCAATTTTTCCATCATCTTAAGCCCATCCGCGTTCACTATTGGACGTAGGTCTCTCCTATGGCACGCCTCTGGACTCGGTCTTCAGCCCATCGTCTCTAATTTTTCCATGTTAGGTATCATTAGCTAGATTTTGTTGTTTGCCTCTAGTGATTATTAAGTTATAAAGGCAAAATATAAGTTTTATTTAACCCCATAAAAATACCACTTAAGCCTTTCAAAATGGACGCGTTCATTATAAAACGTTAGCGTTGAGTTTCATGTCCAATTGTTCAGCTTTATAAAATAACGAGGCTTAGCGAGACGTCCAGACTGAAACGGTTATTTTTATACCAATTCCTGTTTCGCTTTCAGCGTTTATTCATCACGTTATGCATTTGAATATCTTTATTCAAACTTTTTGCGGAAGCCATTTCCATTACTGCTTTCTTTGTTGGAATAATTTGTTAAGGAAGTATTTTATTTCGAGATCGTATTATTGGATTTTTTTAAGCAGGAAAGCAAAATCATGGAATCTTTATTTTCTGGAGAACAGTGGTATAACGCCCACCGGCGGTTCATTGCTATAGTAACCAACTATTGTCTTTTAAATAAAATAAATATTTTACCAGCAGTAAGTACCTAAGTACATAATCATATATTTTTAATAAACATGTATATCGTTGAAAAATGCATTTCATTCCACTTTACCTTACTGCAAAATAAAATTATTAAGCTGCAAAAAATTTGGGCCACTTCAAACCGACCTAAGTGCGCCCCACAACCGTCCAAAACGAACGGCCGCATAAACATTTAACATTATAATTAAGCGACGCTCTGCGTTAATATTCATGATTTATAAAACATCTCTTTGTGGACTGTCAACTTGGTAATATTGTGTTAGATAATGGGGTATTAATGGCAGTTTATAAAACTAAATGGTGTATGGATTCTTGAATTTACCGGTTTTTAATGTTTGCGAGCTTAGGCGTGAGTAAGTATAAGCGTATGTATCAATCGTGCACATTATTTATTTTATTTATAAATTCTATATTGAATTTCATATACAATAATAAGAAAACTCGTTTAAATAAAGGTGAAAAATGGCAGTCTTATCGCTTACCGCGATTTTTTCCAGACACCTATTAGATGGATTGAATTGAAAAAAAGCTATAAAGAAACGAGTGGTCACAACAAATTCTACGAAATTCGCGAAAGTGACTGCCGCAAGTAATTTAAAAATAATAAATTTATTGAAATTGAATCTACATAAATTAATTTCAATATTGTTTCTAAAAAAACGTTTTAGTTTTTTAAACATATGTTCGGTTAAACAAAGAAGTAAGCGGCTCACAATAAATGATTACCCCTGCCAATGAACATACTCCACTCAAATCAAACGTGCGCTACTTTCAAAATGCTGGCTTTTCTAGTGGTAAATTAAACCAATTTCCAGGATCAACCCTAAGATATATTGTTATAATTCCATTTAATTGCTCTAAACCTTTATCTGCGGCCGCGGGGGCAATTACCCCCTCACGCTCGGCTTGATTACGACCCTGGCTGCTGTTAATTAACTTTATATGTTAAGTAAATTAGCTTACAGGCATGGTATATCTTAATTCTTCATTAGGGTACTGGCTAAGTGAATTAGTACGTAATTGCAAGTTGTTTTAGGGACCTGTCTTTAAAGATTAAATCCCTGACTTTCTAACAGTGTATATTGTAGTTAAGATTGAAGGGATATGTAGAGCAGTGAGAAATCTTAATTATAAATAATGATGAATGAGATATTGATCAATTTAATGATTTATGTGTTGTGATGAAAGTAAATGCTATTATACTTTTGTCAGTACAAAAACTAGACTGATCATATGAGTTTTGTCTTCATTTGTGCTGTCTTGTGCACAGCTCTTAAATGGATAGAGCTATGTTTAAACTTTAAAAAGCAAATTAAAATTTACAATTATGTTGTGCGCAAAACAGTAATTCTTAGTACAAACATGTCAACGCTAAACGATGCAGTACAGATTATTTATCCCCGTACTCCCGAAAGTCGGACATAAACTTCAATGGCGAGAGACTAACATTTTTCGCTGTTTGGAATTCTATCTAGGCGGTACTATATTTACCACGAAGAGCAGTGCAGTCATTTTTTAAAACCCAAAAAAAAACGACCATGCCTGCTACATTTCCTCAAAAGTTTTTCCATACAAAAATCGACTGACACGCCAAGCACAGGTTGTCATACAGCGCCCCTAGCGGGCGTGTTGATAAACATTGCGGTGGATGTTAAAATATTTACCGACACCGATACGCTGGCGATATTGCGAAATGTCAGCGGCACTCTTGTATCGGGTACAAGTTTACATTACTATTTAAACATGGGCATAAAAGTGAACGGTCTTTTGTACAAGGTGTTATTGAATATCGATTATGTGCCACTCGTGATATGAGTCAGATATGGCAATAAATTAATAACTTTCTGCCGCTTACGGTCATGTCACGGATATGAAATTATTTCTGATCACCTGTTTTATAGTTTCGCATACTTGGAGTTACCGATATAGGTTTTGGAATTATGAGACAAACAAAAAAAAAAGAATAAACACACTCATAAACAATTGTAAGTCCACCCCTGTACAAAGTTATTTCAAACTTTTTTTACATTCGGCAACGGTCCGCGCTACATTTTTTTTACGTCGAATATGCAATGTTTCATTTTCTTTTAAACGTTGACCTCCTACAAGGATTTACACAGCAACTTTAGATAGCAGTATCCTTTTAACTTGCTGCACCTTTTATAAGGGTTTCTAGCCACAACGTTGCTCTATCTCTAAAATTAATTATTACGCGTAGGTACTAGTGAGAAATTCTAAGTCGGTAAAATGTACTATAAAAAGTTGTTTTACATAAAGATACTTAAGTGCCTCTAACATTATGAATATTAAAACCAAGGCTTTTAAGAATAAGAAGGGAAAATGTTGTAATTCTTTTGTAAGTTTTTTAATATATATATTACTAGGGGTCGGGCCCGGCTCCGCCCGGGTGCATACACGTTTTAAAATAGCGGTCAAAATGTTTAATTCTGACTATCAGTTTAGAATATCGCCCAATCGGAACACGAAAAACGAACAAAATTTCCTCGTATTTGCTAGAAATATCACTACTGCTTTCCTCCTATAGGTCATAGCGTGATGATATATAGCCTATAGCCTTCCTCGATAAATGGACTACCCAACACTGAAAGAATCATTCAAATCGGACCAGTAGTTCCAGAGATTAGCGCGTTCAAACAAACAAACAAACTCTACAGCTTTATAATATTAGTATAGATAGGTTCAAGTAATAATGCTTTTTTCAATATTCACGAATATGTATACTATTTTGCGATTTCGATGTGTTTAACTAGTGATATTTTTTGACTAGTGGTAAACGAGAGACTGCGGGTTCGATCCCCGCACCGACACAAACGTTTGTGTGGTCCACAAGTATTTTTTCACCTCTGGGTGTTTGTGAAACCGAAAAGTTTCTCGTAGTTTCTGATACCCACGACACAAGACTTAATTGATCTTAATAATGTCAGAATTATGTATGAGTCTGTTGGGTGTATTCATTTATTTGTCGTTTATCATATAATTATCATGATGTTTGATGTGACCAGTAATTTGTAATTAAACACTGCGCAGGCTTTCAATATTTGTAGTGTTTGCTAAATAATAGTAACATTGTTGTTGAATTAGTTCGACCGCACATAAAAGGTTGATTGGCTGGACCGTTTGAAATTAAACGCGATAGTAACAACAATTCGCTTTGTCATTAAAACCATTGCCTGTTGTGGTTTTATTTAAAATGCCAGTGTAACAATTAATTATTTGTGCGAGTACCTAGGTGTAAGATTAAATAAATACAGTATCCTACTTATAGGCGAGTGCATTAAAAAGTAGACGGGGCTTTTCAATGCAACATTTAGATTTTAAGATCTTTTGAATTAAATGACGTTGACTCGAAAAAAAAATGATCACACATTTGTCTCGCTGCAAAGTCGAAAAAACAAGTTAGCTGAAGATAGGATATTACTAATAGGTATAGGATGTAAAGCACGAAGCCTTACACACCGCAAAAAACAGATCCAGATGGCGCAATATCATCAAAGTAAAAATGCCTATGGTGGGGGACACGACCGTCAGCAATGAGGAAATCGACTCAAGGAGGAGGAGGATAGGATGTAAATGAAAAAAAAAATGAGTTTAAAATAAATGTCGAAATAAGACGTGGTAAAACCACACATATGTATATTTTGGAGCCCAAATGGACTAACATTACTTATGAGCACAAATTATTCAGAAAGAGAAAACCTTGGTCTAGCAATAGACTGGTAAAAGTAAACAAAGAAAGTATTAACGATATTTAAGTTATTAGTCCTCAGGTAGGTCCTTTGTCTTCTTCAAAATCCATGGCAAATTGTTATTGATGATAGTTTTCTAAGAGGCAATGGCACTATCGTGCTGATCGACAGGACATCAATAAAATCTTGGAAGTTAGAACCACCATTATCGAAGCTGTACGTAATCTTACTTTTACCAAGTTACACAATAAGAATTCACGGTGGTCGCGGGTTAAAATCCCAGGACACATCTCTAGCTTTTCGGAGTCATGTGTGTATTGATAGTCAATTACCACGCACTACAACTGTTTATGGTGTGTAAAGTTCGCCAACCTCCACTAGGCCAGCGTGGTGGACTATATGGCCTAATCACTCTTAATCGAACTCTGGATTGTAGAGTAGGCCAGTGCCCTGCAGTGGGACGTATATGAGCTGATACATACATACACAATAAGAAATTAGAAAAACCATACAGTAGATTAAATTAAACGAACCCCGTAGTAACAAAACTTGAATAAAAAAAACAGACTCCCATAATTTCGCCCAACACACAACCGAAATCATGCGTTAAATCAGGTTATAAACACAAAGCCACCGAGTAAATGTAATTCTCAAAGTTATTTAAATTAAATTCGCCCCAAGTACCCTTAAAACCTTGTCTGTTAGCGTTTGGTGCGTAAGGGATTACGTTTAGTAGATTTAACATACCTTTTTTATTATCCAGAACCGTTTTCCGTTCCATAAGTGGTATTTTCTGTTGAATCTTCCTTCTTAAATTGTCTCCAAATCGTTCCACATGAACGACTATGCACGTACTTATGTTCACCACTGGAAATATTTTATTATTCGGTTATTGAATTTTTGGAAGGAAATAAGATAGGAATATATGTTTTATTACTGCTATACAACTGAACTAATAGGTACCGTTTGACATTTCATACTTTTCAAGTCGAAACAACTTTGTACAGTCGTAACTCACACAATTCCATGGTTTTGTGGAAAATGTTATTGAAATTGTTTGAGTTACGCGTGTACAAAGTTGAAAGTATGAAATGTCAAATGGATTTTACGGATATTAGTTTAGTTAGATAGTACTCGTTTTAGTAACAGTATCTATGCCATCTAATGAAAATATTGGAAACTACGCTTTACCAGCCTGACATCGTGTTAATTGGCAAAACGCCTACAAATTTACCTATGTATGATACATATATGCATTTTTAGAATGGATCTAAAGATTAAAATGATGACATAAATACATTCGCTTGAGATATTTTAATTTAAACTGTTTTCCAAGTATATGGACATCATTTTTTTGTTTTTCGGTTTTATATAGTGCTTTCCTGAGTAGGGAATTTTATAAAAAATATTACTTCTTTTAAAATACTCGTAAAAATAGAGCAGGTAGTGAAAAAATATAGAGTACTGCAAGATTAAAAATAACATGTCATTTTTTTATCACTGCAGTTATTTTTTTCCAATTATCATGCAGATTTCGTTGATACGTTTGGCCAAGCTCCAACTAGTTAAGTCTAGCTAGTTCGCTTTAATATCCGGGAAGGAATTTGTAATATAATTTTGAAGATATCTGGTTATTCTTACTGAGGTATATGTGCACTGGAACGGCGAGAACAGCGTAGACTAACGCTGATGTTCTACCCCACAGGGTTTGCGGGACTGGGGCGCCGAAACCTGGAAAACGAAATAATTACAATAATATTTTTCGTCTTTTTCGCTCAAACTCTAATTTTGACAGCCGCCACGAAGGCTAGAAGCCGCCTGTAAAACGAGAGGCCGCGGGTTCGATCCCCGCACCGTGAGAAATATTTGTGTGGCCCACAATCACCACAGATTGACTTATGGATTGACTATCAATACACACAGGTCTCCGAAAAGTGCGAGGTGTGCCCTGGGATTTGAACCACCGTGAATATGTGGGCAGTCGTGATTGGTCCGTTACCAACAGGCCAACACGCATTCCATGTATTGACACTGAAGGTTATAAATTCTTACCCAAAGCAGTCATCACATACACGGTAAATAGAAACGTCCCGGACAGGTTCCAGAACTGCCCTGGATGTAGTTTGGCGCCTCGTCCAATAGCGAGCATGGTCAAAAGTCGCTCTTCTTCTATGCGCTTTATTATCGTGTTCTTCCACTTCGGGGATAGCGGAGTTATCTGAAAGTAGGAATACAAATTACTAGAGGTCCATCTGGGTGTACACTTTTTTGAAAATAATATATCGCCTATGTTTATTAGGGATAATGTAAGATTTATAATGGTGAGATAATTTTCAAAATTGTTCTAGTAGTTTCAGAGCCTATTCAATGCAAAAATAATCGAATAATCCCTCTTTATAATATTAGTATAGACAATGTTTCTAAATACTCTTTCTTGAAATTATTATGCTATAGAATATTTTATTTAGCAATAGATCAATGTTATGAAATCCGGGTTGAAAACGGAGTGAATAGCGGTTCTAAATCCAGGATCACCACGAATAATATGAATATACATTATTATATCGTATATATTTGTTAATAGTTAAATATAGCTTTGTTTAGTAATAAAGGAAAACACCTTCTGCCTTCTTCACCTCCCAGGAGGAAACCTACTAACGTAATATCTCTTTTATAGGTGGCAGGTCTCTCATATATGAGGGGCCATCTGGGTAGGTACCACCGCAATGTCTATTTCTCCTGACAAATAGCAGTGGTTTTGCTACTGTTTATGAGCGGTCGTATTGCTTGCCATCAGGCGAACGGCATGCTCGTCTCGCTATACATTGCAATAAAAAAATACAAAGATTCTAAACTATGTAAAAGTCTACCAACTGTATTAAGAAAGCATAGTAAACTAAACGAACCAAAAGGACAGAAGACTCAGAAAGAATTTATATTAAGAATGCGGCAGTCGGTTGTGTACTTATAAGTTCAATTATTTTGTAATTTTAATTGACAATGCCTATAGTTAATGTACAATGACTGCATGCAAAATAAGCAACGCTCCATCACATTACGCACGTGTACATTCAAATACACCATAATTAACAAGCTATCCCTTTAATCCCAAAAATGGAATTACACATTGCTCAAATCCAGCGCAACCCAATTAGACTAAACCTGTCCATTTGTTAAAACACATAAATCTCGTTGAGTCTATTATTCCAGCGAGATAATGGTTTCTGGGTTGATTAATTGCGAGCCCGTAGTTCTAGTGGCGTGAAAATTTAATTCAACAAAGTAGTGGTTTATACGCCATTAGTTGTAGTCCTTACAATTTTCTATAAGGCTGCACTCCTATATCATATACAGTTGTGGCCAATTGAATGTGAAGAGAATTTGAAGAGGCGTCTTAGCAGGCCGGCATAATTGTATCGAATGGCAAGGGACTGCCGTCTGTTAGCATTTTTTTTAACTTCGGTCTGTTTTGACCAAACTGGCGTAATTGTGTTTGTATAATATTTTTATCAATAGCTAAATTATCCTATAGGTAATGGAAAACATCGTGTTGAAACCTTCATACAATAGTGATTTTCATGAATTGTATTCTCGTGTCCTGCAGTGGAGAGTATATGAGTTGATACAGTACAGTATATAACTAGATCTAGTCTGTTAACTTCGACTTAAATAAATTCAAAAAAAGTTTAAAAGAGTAACTATATCTAAATGAGAGTGTTTTCCTATAATCCTCAGGGTGAAGGGAAAACATTTCCAAAATACAGATCTAATATCCACGTATTTCAGACGAAGCGATTGAGTGTATTCCTTGTTGAACCATGGCGCAATATTACTCTCTGTATAATTAATAGCGCACACAATGGATAGATTAAATCTATTAGTTACTGCAGAATATTAGATATTCAGTTTAACTACAGTTTGAAGACGGGTCACGAAGCTTGATAACGTACGAGTATGGACTTGTATACATTTTCATGAAAAAAACGTTTTAGACATGCTACAGAATCTGTAGGGATTAAAAATCGTTGCACGTTCCTTGTTTCTGAGACATAGACTATAATAATAAATTGTAGAAATCCACAGACTACGAAGTAAACAGGAATTCTACGAAATACGGGTGTGTTAAAAATCTAGACACTAGGTAACTAAGTACTAAGAGCATAACGGTACGAAAGTATAGTCACACATCTGTCGTTTTATAATACACAAAATTACTTGAGCTGGCTTTTAGATCAGGTAATTTAATTACTTTCAGTGAGTATAAAAGTTGATAACTAATTTCACATAATTATAGATAAAATTCGTTTACATACTATTTCCTGAGGTACTAAAATTGTATTGTTGTGCCCAACACACGGAAGTGATATTTTTGAACAGTGAGAAACATAACCTATTTAGTGTTTCGTCATCTGCATTTTTTTCTACAAAATAAGTAGACTAAAGGATTAAATAAAATATTTATAATTAACTTAAAGGCCCGATACTTTTGGCCACAACTGTAACCCGTGTGTATAGCTTACCGGCCCATTAGGCAGGTGTTGTCAAGTGCAGAGGCGATGTGTGACCGCGTTAGAGGCCAATGTTGACCTTCCCTTACGAGGCAATTACCATGCTTCGCTTCTCACCGCAGCGGGAATTAGGTCGGAACATAACTTATGCCTGATTAAGTAAATCCTAAATTGGGAGATAGTTGTATGATAGGTTTGTTTTGTATATTTTTATTTAAGGAATTGTTAAGTTGGCTAGATAAAAGGATTGGACATATATATGTATATTATACAATGTACTCTACTGTATAATATATTATGGAGATAGAGTCAACAGTCACAGCCAACAGATAAGGGCATTAGCGCTTTCTATCGGTGTATGACGTTATAAAGAAACAGGATTCGTCAATATTTAAATTATAATAATTTATATTTCCCCTGTAAGCCACTGGATCGGAGCTTGACCGAAACGGCTGCAAAATGGTGGCCTAGAGATGCCAAGAAAAAAGTAGACAGTTAAGCGGCTAGATTAATGTATCAGACAATTAGGGTCAGGGAAAATAATAAACTTGAAGTCTGCTGTATAATCAGAAACGGATTTTATTTATTGCAGAATGAAAATACAAATAGGTGTTCTTAAAAAATCAAGTTCTAGAAAATGTTGTAAGCACCGCTCTGGTTATAAAGCCGTGTTATCTTAATTCGTATTACTTACGACGCATGAAGATATTCCGCACAATGTATGAAAATCACGTTGCGCCATTCCGCGTCGTTTTCAGACATGACGTACTTAATTTATACTAAACTTGCTCATTTACATTTAGCAAGTAGATAAAATTATTTTATAAGTATAAGAAGTGATAAATAAAATAAACAAATAATAAATAAATATATCAGCCAACAGTCACATACATAGTCCCATTCTCCATACTATCATTGAGTCTTATGTCGTGAGTACTAGAAACTTTGACAGTTGACATACTTTGCGGTCTCACAAACGCTCAGACTTGAAATAAATACCAAAAGATCACATAAATAATTGTCTCGGTGCGGGCTCGAACCGGCGACCATACGTTTTACAGCCGTTTAACCAATTGCGCCACGGAGGCTGTCAGAACATATAATTGTCTTTCTGTATTTTAAATAAATGTTTTTCCAAACTATTAGCCATAAGTTTGCTCTGTTATAAAGAAATAAATTGTATTTCAGATATAAATATAGCAGTGAATTTACGACTAACCGCACTCTGTAATTTCATATTAAAACGCAGGTAATTAAAGTTCGTCCAATTTCGACGAAAGGGTAAATATTTCCTTCGTTTCGTCGCTCTGGTGTTATTTTAACTTTCATTATGAAATGTCTGGCATTTTATTATTCAGTGGTTAAAGTGAGTATGTTGTAAAGTTTCTAGAAATTGTTATAAATAATAAATAAAAATATAAATGTTTATAAATATCCACTGTTTGGACAGAAACGTTTAAATTAACAGCCTTCGGTGCGCAGCTGGTTAGACGCCACCTGTGAAACGAGAGGCCGGGGGTTCGATCCCCGCACCGGGTGATGTTTGTGCGGCCCACAAATATGTCTTTCGGGTCTGGGTGTTTGTGAGACCGAAAAGTCTCTCGTAGTGCCTGATACCCTCAACACAAGACTTGATCTTAGTGTGGAGTCAGGACTATGTATGTTACTGTTGGGTGTAAAAAAAATAAAAATTAAAAATTAAAAATATGGTGTTCGTGTTTGTACGCAAAAGAATGAAAAAAAATCTCCTATTGGACTAGGCTAGGCTAGATTTAAGGTCAATGAAGCTGTATCCATTTCATTCGTAGACGAAACCCATGTGTAAATGTAAAACGTATCTAGGCTGTTGCGAAAATAAATGGGAAGATTTGACGTCAGGTAGTCAGTTTAAAATCCTAAAGCAATTTCGGCAGAACGTGTAACAAAATACGAGCCACTTATATAAGAAATATTCAGTAGAACTTAAGCAAGGAAAATGTATGCCTACAAAAACAAACTAAGTAGTTTCCTATCCGACTTCCGAAGTATACCAAAATAAATAAAATATTCCGTTGAAAGCAATCTTTGATAACTCCAGGAAAATATTTCTCAGCGGTGCCAAATTTGTTTTCGCGTAAGTCAAGAATCCTTGGCCAAGTTTGTATCCCGGCAGAGTTGTGGTAGTTCCGTGTTTATCCCGGAAAAGTGCTCGAAGTGCTTACCTTCACAATCCGTGGGAGTCATTCGAGTGGTTTGTGTACATCGGAATTGAAAAACAATATGTGTTATGTGTTTTTCAGTTCCTCGTATGATTACGTTGAGGAATTCATAATACAAATACTTATTTTTTACATTACGTCATACGTTAGTAAACATGTTCAGAAAATGCTTTAGTTTGTGCTAAGTAAACATTTCTAGAGTGGAAGCCACGTATAGGCAAGCGAAATGTCGGACGCCCGCCTACAAGCTGGACGGACGACCTGGCTAAGGTTACAAGAAGTCGCTGGATGCAGGCCGCTTGCAACAGGTCGATTTGGAGATCCATGGGGGAAGCCTATGTTCAGCAGTGGACTTCCTGTGGCTGAGATGATGATGACGATGATGAAACATTTCTGTCATTATTTTTTTGTTCTATTGACTTTTGTTGATATATGACGTCACAGTATAATAAAATTATTCTTTTGTATTCTTTGTTTTGTCGCGGGAACATCCCATGGTTGTCTATTGGAAACAAACCTATGAATTTGTGTGTATATTTTATTTTTTCAATAAAAGTATAGAACATTTTTTTTTCTGAACAAATAATAAATCTATTTCAGTCGCTGTGATCTGTGATCGCTCCCCAAAATGATCTGAATCCGGCAACTATCGCAATAGCCTATTGCTTTCACACAAAAACCAACAGATCCTTAATACCAGGCATCGTTAAGCCTCTTTCAGTTGGTGGCGCAAAAAATTGTATCAGAATATTCACAATTCCCACAAACTGTTTTACGCTCCGAATAATATATTTTCCATTGCGTCGATGGGAAAAAAGCAGTCGGTTAAGCTCTCATGGCTTTTGCTTGTGATTCCTATTTTAAATTGTTTTTTACACGCATTTTTAATAAATATATGAATGTTTTTATTTTTATATATTTTTTCTGCGGTAATTACGCGTACTTAACTCTTTGATGCAAGTAGCGGATATGGCAATGTGATTCGTATTTTTTTTAATACCATTAATATCTGTCTGTATCAGCCCATATACGTCCCACTGCAGGGCACGGGCCTACTCTACAATCGACAGTATGATTGAGAGTGGTTAGGCCATATAGTCCATTAATTAATTAATTAATATGTACCATTAATATGTAGTAACATTAATAGCTGTATGTAGTTTAGAATGTAATAGATATTGATACTTAATAAATAAATACACCCAACTGTCACATACGTAGTCCTGACCCCACACTAACTAAAAGATATATGTATACGTATCAGCAACTAAGAGACTTTTGGGTTTTACAAAATCCCAGACCCGAAATAAATACCTGTCGATCATAAAAATATATGATAACGATTAAGTTTATTAACATATACACCGAAATAATACATTTCTTCTAAAAAACGTGATAAATAAACAAACAACCTTCGCCCACGTAAACAGTTGCATCGACTTCTTATTTCATAAACATTTTTCGCACTACCACAATGTCGTACGAAAATGAATTTAGCTGTAATAACAAGGCTTGATGTGGCATAATTTACGTGACGGGAAAAAATGTGGACAATCTTTTATGCTTGTAACGCATGAACATTTCAGCTTACACATTTATGTTAATTCTTTGAATAATAACGTTAACTCTGTGAAATAAACATGTCTGGAAAAGGGTGAGAATTTGTTATGAATTTTACACATTAAGATATTCAAGTTTAGAGAGGTCATTTGCCTACATTTTAGGACGTGATCAAATTTGAGCCCAACGATGTATGTAAAGTCGACGGTGTTTTTACAGGTCCCTCATATGTGAGAGCCCACCTGGATAGGTACTCCCGCAAAGTCTATTTCTCACGCAATACAACAGTGTAAATGCACTGTTGTGTTCCGATTTGAAGGGCATTGTAGAAAGGGTAACTATTAGACATATTGAGACTAAACATCTTATGTCTCAGGATGGCGAGCGCAGTGAAATGTCAAGCATTTCTTTTTATTCATGGTGTTGTTTGGTTTTGCTACTATCCATGAGCGGTCTATCGCTTACTATCAGGTGAATGGCATGCTCGATTCACCATTTGTGCAATAAAAAAGTCTGTATAAAAATATCACTGGGAAAGACCAAAATTAAAATATATAGCAGCTTTATCCAGTATTCGGATCATAAACGCTCAATTGGTCCGCTACCTGGAGGATCACTCGTTGATCAGTGACCGACAATACGGATTCCGTCAAAATCGATCAACGGGTGATCTTCTAGCGTTTGTCCTGCATCGCTGGGGTGAGGCGATTGACCGGCGTGGCGAGGCTCTTGCTGTGAGCCTCGACATTGCCAAGGCGTTTGATAGGGTCTGGCACCGAGGTCTTCTGTCCAAGCTTCCGGCATACGGTCTGCCCGGCAACCTGTGTTCGTGGATTTCCGGCTTTCTGCATGGGCGTAGAATGCGTGTAGTCGTTGACGGACACGCTTCGGCGCTCATGTCGGTAAATGCCGGAGTTCCTCAGGGCTCGGTGCTGTCGCCCACCTTGTTTATTCTGCATATCAATGACATGTTGTCGCTTGGCAACATTCATTGCTATGCAGATGACAGCACGGTTCATGGGCGATACCACTGCGGGCCTCCAGGTTGCCGAGTCGAAAATGTGAAGGGACGCGAAGATCTTGTCATTGAGCTCAACCGGACCTTGGATCTCATTTCTACATGGGGTTCTAGGAATATGGTTGAGTTCAATGCCAAGAAAACCCAGGTGTGTGCGTTCACGTGCAAAAAATCCCCGTTCTCTCCCCTCCCCATTCTTCAGGGTGCTCCCCTCTCAATGCGGAATGACCTAAGTATCCTTGGTGTGGATATCCGCTGTGATCTCAATCCAAGGGACCACATCGAGGGCGTAATAACTGCCACATCACGCAGGGTTGGAGTCCTGAACAGGGTGCGTCGGTTTTTCACGCCCGGTCAGCTTTGTCGCTTATATAAAGCGCAGGTCCGGCCGGGTATGGAGTACTGCTCGCACCTCTGGGATGGATCCGCCCAGTACCTGCTCGATGCCTTGGATGGATTGCAGCGGCGGGCCATCCGCATTGTCAATGATGCAGACGTTACGAGCAACTTAGAGTCGCTACAACTCCGGAGGGATGTCGCCTCTCTAAGCGTGTTCTACCGCCTGTATCACGGGGAATGCTCTGAGGAATTGTATAACTTGATCCCCTCCTCTCCATTCCTTACCAGAACCACGCGGGCTGGCTTGCGAAGCCATAGCTTGTCGGTCCAAACCATCCCGGCGCGAACCAAACGGTTCTATAATTCTTTTTTGTGCCGCACCGTCAGGCTGTGGAATTGTTTGCCATCTCACGTGTTCCCTCCTTCCTACAATCCTGGGTCCTTCCGCCGTGGTGTGAAGAGGCACCTTAGCAGGCCGGCATAATTGTTTCCATTGGCATGGGACTGCCGTCCGATGCCAATGGATACTCTGCCTGGGCGGCATTTGCGCTTACCATCAGGTGCAATGCAGCCACTATGCCGGGCCATTATAAAAAAAAAAAAAATAAAAAAAAAAAATTCTGTTTTATATTTTATTCACCTACAACGATATTAATATCCTTTAACAACATTTAACCCAACTGGCAACTGTCGGATACACCTTTGCCCGAAATAAAACAAAGTTATTCCATTGAGTGTCCACGAATACAAAAAATATTTTCTTTGATATATTCCTCGACGACCCTAGGATGTCAATATAACGTTGTTAAAAGAATCTTTGATCTATGTGGAACATAAATATGCGATGAAAACACGCGGAGGCAAATTGGTCGGGACCGCAGCCACCTTGCTTATATTTGGCCCGAATTCTTAACATAAAGCCGGGATCAGCGCGCCCGAAGGAATTCTGGGAATGCTGTGAATCCGCACCCGTTTTGCTGCAACGTTTTAAAGAATTTACTGGGGATATCCATAATGTTTCATTGGTTAAGCGTAAACGGGTTGTAAACTTCGCCTGATGGTAAACGATATGATAGCAAATGGACATGGTTTTGTTAACCAAACAACACCATGAGTTACAAACAAATGATTGACATTCTACTGCGCTCGCCATCCTGAGACATAATATCAATATGTCCAGTAGTTACTCTCACTACAATGTCCTTCACCCTGAAACACAATAGTGCGTTTACACTGCTATTTGGCGGGAGATATAGACATTGCGGTGGTACCTACCCAGGCGGCCTCTCACATATGAGACCACCAGTAACTTTCACTCACATACAATCATCATAAATTCAATTGAAATATCAGTTCCCTGTCAGTCAAAGCTGTCGCAGTGGCGAAGTCTCAGTAGTTAAAGCACTGGCTCATTTGCATGGAAGATGTGTTGCAAAATTAACAAAATCGAATGGGAAAGGTAAGGATTAAAAACGAGAAGAACAATTCCGTATTGGGAATCTAATCCAAAGTAATCTCAGTGTATTGGATATGGACCAGGCAAATTATATAACTTCCTATTATTCAATAAAAGCCCTTATATTTGGTTAAAATTTTCGATGTGTTAGTTTAAGACATATTAACTTCTTAGCCAAGGTCTCAAACAACGTAGGTAATAAGGAAATAAAATAGTCTAGGAAAAAGTTGAACAGAACAAAATATAGTTATAATTTTGATGTAGGTATTACAATCCATAAATAATATAAATTGTATTTAACCGATGCGATCCAACAAATGGTTCTGTAAGTGTCCAGAACTTAATAACAGCAGAGCGAATGCCACCGAGTGGCGTCGCAGTTGTGATTAATGATAACACTCCAGTAGATTACCTGTCTCACTTGGTGGCTATTATGCCATTGTTGAAAGGTCACGAGCAATGGACGGTGAATAGAAAACTTGAACCGTAAATTATAATCCGTGTGAAGTGTAAAAGGAGGGCAAAATAAAAAGGAAAACGTTAAAGGCTATAAAATAATGATATTATTATTTTGTCTGCACTAAAAATTCATACAAAAAATTGATTAAATCAATTTAAAAAAAATAACAAAATAGAATAAAGAACCAATTTTTTTTGGAAAACCTTTTAGTGTTCTGTATATGGCGCGCCATAAAACAAAAACAGAATTTTGCGTCGCTATTCATGCAGCCTCGGCACATGGACGAAGAAAATACGTCACAGCATCTACAAAAAAAAAACCTGTAAAAATCAAATATAGACAAACAACAGCTTAACTCTTGTGTCCCAATGCGCTCGTACTTTTACGAAGAAACTTTTGTACGTAAGCCACACTAGAGCGCATCAGGGGACGGAAGAACAACGTCCAATTTAAATATGCTTTTGTCCAATACAACAGTCGCCGAAGCAGAAAACACCTAGAAATTCATCATCATCATACCCTGAATACAGTCATTGTTTTGCATATACCTTTGATTGGCGGAAATTGGAAAGTTAAGCGTCTCTTTTGGTACCTCGGGAGAGGCCGCAAGTATGCCTGTGTATGCCTTTCAGCTGGGTAAGCTTGCGAAACAACAACATCAGTTCAACATCATCAGAGCCCGTTGCAGTCCACTGCTGGACATAAGCCTCTCCCAAGGTACGCCATAGTGCCAGGTCTGCTGCTTCATGCATCCAATCGCTGCCATCTTGGTAGTATCTCAAATCGTAGATGTTAAAACGAAGATTAACAATTATTATCTGCAAACATACATACATACCACTTAGAAAAAACACTAATACCTAAAAACAAACAATTAAAAAATCTATTAAAATACTAGCAGCGTCAAATGTCGCTCCTTTTATTTCACTAGGCTCCACAAGCTCACATGAAACAAAAATCGTGTTTACTCCATACGTGTCTCGCATTTCAGATTTTAAAAATGTTGTTGAAATGTTTTTAATGAACGTATTCATTTCGGTTTGGTTTCAGCGTATGCACAGCAGTCTCGTATTATCTCGCGTTTAAAAGGAAATATTTTATGCATTTCAAAAGTTTATTTTGTTTCGTAAGCGGTTTATAGTTTCCGTGGTATTTGTCTGTATAAAAACTTAACTAATAATAGCATTTGCTTACTGTAGCATAGCTAGATTTATACTGCAGTTAGCACCTTACCATTGTATGATGTTGGTATTATTTATTTTGACTATCACTTAACTAACCACTCCTGGCAACGTCTATTCAGGAACCATCACAATCGATTCAGCCATGTTGAAGTTTGGCCTGGATAGAAAGTAACACACTTGAAAAACCGAAATTATTAGTCCGAAAAAATTAAGTTTGGTACGACTTCCAGCTAATACATACATTTGAACATTATAGTGATCAATGGGTAAAAATATTTCCTTTTTGACATTGTTAAAAATTCATATTTATTAGTAGATAATCTCGAGTAACGACCATGTACGAGTATGCCTCCAAACAACAAAATACGACTTACATTCCCGAAATTACAAATACTACTTAAACTTCTGAACTGCCATTAATAAATAAAATTAATGATATTATTACAAAACTTGCCGTTGCGCAGTAAAAAGTGCTTAAACCGGGAACGTTCCGGAGACTGTTAATGTACCCACATAAATTACAAGTGCAGGAATTCAACAATATATTCTCGTTTAATTTCTAGCTGTTAAAAGCCCCTGGAGGTGTATTTGGAGACTGAGCTTAGTGAGAGATTTTGTGACTGCATTTTAGGGATTATGGTAAGAATTAACGCAGACTTTTAAATAAAGATATTTGTGTAGATATTATTATTATGTTTTTTTTATTGCATTGAATGGCGATACAGGCGCTTGGCATTCCACTGCGCTCGCCATCTTGAGACATAAGATATTACGTCTCAATATGTGCAGTAGTTACTTTGGTTGCAATGTCCTTCAATCTGAAACACCGTAGTGTAATTAAACTGCTGTTTGGCGGAAGAAATAGACATTGCAGTGGTACTTACCCAGACGGCCTCTCACATATGAGTTATCTACCACCAGTTCTCTTCATCTTAGGCACTATTTGAAATTCGTCAAACTTTCATTCAAAAATAATCCCTCATTCAATTTATTTTATGTATCTCTGTTGTCCTATTGATGTGTTTGCTGTAGATGTACCTATTTTAAATAAATATATCTACTAAAATATGTCTTGCGTTCCAAGTCACCACGATGTATTTTCAGTGCTGTGAGAAATAAATTTGAAATCAATATTTTTCGATTCATATCTACAAGCATTTAAATTCGTCCGAGATTCGAAATCGGTCTTCCATTTCACAGCGACTGTCAAACTGTTGCAAATAAATCACATTATTTAAATATGATTTCATGTTTGTGTTGATAATTTGCATGCAACTTTACGGTGATATTTCATCTCGTTTGTAAGTTATAACTTCTGACAGGCAAACCGGAGGTAGAACATTAAGGGTTTTGTTCAAAATATAGCTTTTATTGTGACGATATGCAATTAGTACCAGTTGCCATTATGGTTGCAATCAAATTCCACGCACAAAATCGGAATCGGGAAGAATAAAAAAAGAACTCGCTGATAAATAAATTGATTTGATGGGTTCGGTTCCTGAATTTTTGAAAATCATTGTCATAAACCCATTTTTGTCTTATGAACTTAAGTAAGTTTATTTATTTGTATTTTATTGCACACACTTAAGAAAAGCAATAATAATGTAGGTATAATAATCACAAAAAGTACGCTTATAGCTCTAGGCGAAATACAGATAACTTTAGAATGGGAATAAGAAAAGGAAAAGAAGAGAGGGCTGCTTAAATTAATATATTTTGTTCTATTCTCGGGATTCATCAAATTCTTTTGAATTTTAATATAAAATCACATTTATACATAACTGAATTGGTTCAATTTTTTGACATGAATTAGGTATATCAAATTTTGGTTCGTGTGACTACATAATAACTGATGTACACGATGTTGATTATCTATACATATAAATAAAATTGAAGTGTCTGCTTGTAAAGGGAAAATAAAAAAAATATGTTCAACTACATATCGTTATATACACGATACCTATAACTATGACTTTAGAATTTTTTTTGGCTGTCTGTCTGTTTGTTCCCGCTAATCTCTGAAATGGCAGGACCGATTTCGACGGGACTTTTGTTGTCAGGTAGCTGATATAATAAGGAGTAACTTAGGCTACATTTATTTTAGAAAAAATCTTTTATTTTCGATGACGAAGTCGCGGGTACAGCTAGTAAATTAATATTTTTTGTGTATATCATATTCACATTGTGGATATGCAAATATTGTAATTAAAACCACATCTGGCGTAAATATATGCAGATTATGAATACGGTGTTGGTAGTATAAAATTTGAATTTCATTTTACAAAGTTTTTTGAAAACCATTAATTATTTTATTTTAATTCTTATGTCTACAAAATCGTAAAAAATCACAGTAACAGTAATATCTATGTATACATGATTTTATATTAGTTGCCTAAACTATTGAAAATTACATTGACACTTGTATACACACACTCTCTAAATAAGATTTGAGACGTTTTTGAAACAGCATATTGGGCCAGCAATCACACTAACCGAAAACGTGTAGGAAAGCCTTTTATAGATTTCCTCTGAGAGTTCAACTAAGACTGAGCCGATTCATTTAGTGCACCCATCGTTGCAGTGTGGTCGTACCATTCATCAAAAACAGCACCAAAACTTCGAAACCATGACTTTATTGGTGGTAGGTCTCTCATATATGTGGGAGGGTACCATCGCAATGCCTATTTCTCCCGCCAAACTGCAGTGTAAATGCACAGTAGTGTTCCGGTTTGAAGGACATTGTACCCAGAGTAACTACTGGACATAATAAGACTTAACATCTTATGTTTCAGGATAGCGAGGGCAGTTGAGAACCAAGCATTGCTTTTTAATTCATGTTGTTGTTTGGTTTTGCTACTGTCCATGAGCAGTCGTATTACTCATCAGGTGAATGGCATGCTCGTCTTGACATTTATCGCAATAAAAAACCCATTGTATTACAAATAAAAAATACCACAATATATCTAAAAGATAAATTCCCCTGCATTATATGTATAAGTGAAATGAACACCCATGCAACACAATCCGGCTTGTATAAAGAGAAGAATTTACAAAGCGAGCGTCCTGGTCGGAAGCGCGGATATCAAAGGCATTCTAGTAATGAGAGCTATGGCGTTACCCACCGGCATACTAGCCTCCGGAATAGTTCAACAAGCGGGCCGTTAGTTACCGATTCTGTATAGAAAACTCTCTTAAAACTAGTGCATTAATTGTGCCTATAAATTATACTTCTCATCAGAAAATTCTAAACAGGTTGCAAGTTTATGTTTTGTAAGAACTATCATAAAATGTGTATAAAAATTTGAATTTAGAACAGCATCAATAGAAGTGACTCACTAAACGGTGAAGGAAAACATCGTGAGGAAACCTGCATACCATAGCGATTTATAAGAATTTCTATGGTATGCAAGTCCGCCAACCCTAGGCCAGCGTGGTGGACTATATGGCCTAAACACTCTCAATCGTACTCTCGATTGTAGAGTAGGCCCGTGCCCTGCATTGAGACGTATATGGGCTGATACGATACTATACGATCAATAGAAGTATATTTTAAATAGATTTTTTGGTATGTAAATCTAAAATTGGAGGAGACATGGTTGTCACTTGACGGGCGATAGAATTATGCTGAGTTGCTCGAAATTAGAAATACCGAAACTTGAAACTCAAAGTGCCCCACTGTGATCAGCCTTCTGTTCTCTGAATATCCGTAAAAATAATTTCAATTATAAAACAGTAATTCCATTTCTTTCTTGTAGACTGACAAGAGTGACAATAGACAGACTGATAACCCAGGCTAAAATAGTAAACGAAATACAGATACAAAAGTAAGTAATAATAAGAGATAAAGAAAGAGACATGAAGCGGTAGGCAGCGGAACGACACAACCATTCTCAAAGCTAGCAAAAATTAGATAGAATCCGTGAGCGGGAATTTGGAAGGACTTTGTGATATGAATTCACATTATTACACAAGATTATCGTAGTAATCCCAACATTTACATTGAGGGAAGCAATTTGTGTAAGATGTAAGAGATAAGATCAAAAGGGCGGAAGGGTTGGTACTTGGTAGGGATGTGGCAATCACAATTACGAAACGATTCTTGACATTTCGTATTACTAAGTTCTTGTCAAATAGTTACGTGCGTACTTAGGCTGAAATGTGGTAAGTTTGTTTTTTTTTTCTAAACTGCCTTCTAGTATTCTATTAACTTCGTTTTTGAATGAAGTCCATCATGTACAGGTAATTTTATTTAGTGAACGTATAGGCTTTAGCGAGAGCAAGATTATTGTAGTTTTAACCTAACGTTACCGCGGCCAGTGTCTTGTTAGTTGTTTTGCTCTGATTCATTTCATCGACTGTAAACAATTGGTTATTATTAATTGCTAGATTTAGATGTCAACAATCTGAAGTTTTTTTTATCGATCTAGAGGTTTAAGCTAAACTATGTAACAGCATTATAAATTAATACTGAAGTCTTAAAAATGCATATCCATATTATTTTCCTCAATCATAGTTTTGACCGTACCCGGACTAGCAACAGCTAATTTCTTGTATTCCAATCCGTGAAATGGTCAGAGAATTCGGCCGGCGATCTCAATCGAATTAAAGGCAGGTATCGGGGGAGGATTGCTCCAAGTATTTTGCCGGCCCTCGACGAAATTGCCTGACGACCTGCCGGAGTTGGCGACGCACCTTGGGGTATCTGCGACGGAGATTGTCTACCACTACTACGGTTACACGAATCTATACTAGTATCTAAAGCTGAAGAGTTTGTTTGTTTGTTGCCTCTAATCTCAGGAACTATTAATTCGAATTGAAAATATATTTTGTGTTGGACAGGTCATCACGCTTTAATATACAAGGGAAGCAGTAGTGAAAAATCTAGCAAATACGAGAAAATTTTATTCGTTTTTCGTAGTCCGATTTATCAATATCTTAAATTGATAGTGTATCGTCACCCGGCTGGACCCTAGCGGTTTATTAGTCTTCGTATTTAAGAGTTCTCCTGCTGTGAATAACGTTTCTCTGATGAGTGAATTGTTGCGTGCAAGGTTTTGCGAGATCGAAACTGTACAGTACTGCATCAGCTTATATACGTCTCACTGCAGGACATGGGCCTCCACTACAATCCAGTAGTTAAGCCATATAGTCCACCACGCTGGCCTAGTGCGGGTTGGTGGACTTTACATATCATATTTTACAAATCGCTATGGTACGCCGGTTTTCGCACGGTGTTTCCTTCACTGTTATAGTGCCTGGTGATTGACTATCAATTTAGACAAGACTTCGAAAAGTCAGATGTGTACCCTGAGATTTGAACCAGCTACTATCTTGAACATGTTAGTACCCGCGTCTAGTCTGTTTACCAACAGGCCACCACACCCTGTGAGATCGAAAATTATTTCATAATTTCTAAGACTAGACTGGCAATAGATAAATAAATAAATAAATAACACCCAACAGTCACATACATAGTCCTGACCCCACACTAAGATCGAGTCTTGTGTCGTGGGTATCAGGAACTACGAGAGACTTTTCTCACAAACACCCAGACCCGGAAGAAATATTTGTGGGCCACACAAACATTTCAATCGGTGCGGGGATCGAACCCGCGGCCTCTCGTTTAACAGGCGGCGTCTAACCAACTGCGCCACGGAGGCTGGAGATATAATATTGTAATGTTGGATCTTAAATTGCAACCACGTATCGTAAATCAATAGCGTTAACATATTTCACTAGCTAACTAACGTAAAGTCAGTCTTAAAAGAGACGCCAACTTTTTATTCTATACGCACTAAAAATGAAATATTGAGTTTGAGTGAAAAAAATAACTAAAAAAAATTGACGCTTTTTTTTCTAACATTTTTTGTTGCATTGTTTCTGAAGTCGCTTAAACTACCACCCGGCTTCGTTTTCGGTAGCAGTCCTGATATACCCTGTATGTGTAAATATTCAAGAATATTTTGAGAATGAGTTTTCGTGGTAGGGGAATTTCTTGATTCCATTTCACATGCGCATTCCGTTTATCAAAACGTTTATTAAACTTGTCTAAAATTCGCTTTGCTTTGAACTTATTTAATTATACAAGTTTTAATTTCTGTTTTTGTCGTACCTGTTTTGATGTTTTTTTCCGAAGTTATCCATTTTTTAGGCATCATACCCGAATCTTTGTGATCGCCAACTTCAATACGCATAAAACTGAGAGTCGTAAAAGCGTTGCTGACCTAAAAATAGATTTCTACTCATGAGAATAAGAAGTGCGACTAAAAGAAGGCACTTAATTTACTGCCGAAGTTACTTGCTCCGTTTCTTTTTACAAACAACTGTACGACGGTCCGACTTTTAAAGTGGAATTACTTAACAATTTAAAGATCTTGTAAAAGACTATTGAATGATGAGTATTTTGATTTTGACTTTTTTACTTGCCTTTTCCCATTCTTTTTCATTCCACTGCGCTTACGATCCTGATGATGCTGATGTTAAGTCTCATTATGTCCAGTAGTTACTCTGGCTACAATGTCCTTAAAACCGAAACACAAAAGTGCATTTACACTGCTGTGGTAGCTACCAAGGCGGCTTGTCGCATATAAGAGACCTACCACCAGTGTCAGTGTTAGTGGTATAGGTCTTAATTCATCATACTGGTCTAATGCAGATGATAGATGATAAGTTTCAAAAACCATCTAAATTTATAGCGATGAATATCTGGTATGCAGCTTTTCTTTAGCATTAAATCAAGCAATAATCAACTAATACTACATCTCAGCAGACTCACCATAATATATCATTTGTCAACACTAACATGTATTAGCGTAGGTACACAGCAAATTTGATTGTGTTGACGTATTATTAATTAGCTCGGCTCGGAGCACCGAACTAGCAACACAAACATTGTTTAAGGCTTTACAAGTTGTCTGTGACATGTTGACCGGTCATTACTTGGGTAAATTACTGGGAGTAGAAACTATCTGAAGATAGTTCAAAAAGATTACTGTACAGGCCAGCTCGACCACAAGGGGACTCTCTCAGAGTGATGTGAAGCTTTGTGATATTGTTTTTCTTAGTATTTGGTTACTTATCTCTCTGTCTCTATCTCTGTCTCTCTCTTCAGTGACAAGAAGTCTACTGTCGAATACAAGTTTCCCCCAACTCTTGGGGTTATTTAAATTGAGAATATTTATGGAACGTATAAAATGACATACATTCAGTAACTGCGCTACCACCCGATTCCCAAGGCTGTTTTAACCAAAGAAGACCGCGCAAGAACCTCTAGCGTTGCCTTTTTCAAAGCATGTTTACAATACAGTGATTATACAGGACTCGTAGCCTAATTGAATTCATAGCAGTTCATTCAATCATTTATGATAATTTGATTGATAATATGATGATAATTTGCCAATACTCGCAACGATTGGCAGGCGAGTTGCCGAGCCAAGGTCGTAGCATTTGGCTGCGCTAAATTTAAGATGGTTATCCCGCTATTTATTGGCCGCCAGAGCTTTGTCCGTTGGCAGAGAGCATCGCTTTCAGGTGAAGTTGGCTTGGGGCCCCTGAAGATGTCAGTTGGAGCCTCTAACTCCTCTTATTGTTTCTCTTAATTATTCAAAATAGCACGTCCCTAAATACAGTACCCGCAGGCGGTGGATTATCGGTTTGCAGTCGGTAGTTGTCAAAATCATATCGGCAAGTTCAAAATTCGAATTCACTTATACATAAATTGAATGCGAAACGCGACACAAGTGCGTATGATGCAATGAAACGTATTTCACCATAGTGATTCTAGGGCGGTCGTTAATAATATGGATACTGGATATTGTATATTAGCGGCCCGGCCCAATTTCGTCTGGATGTAGACACTTTTTGACTCCAGTCCATATCAGATACATATTATTCCGCATGTTAAATGTTTTGTATTTAAACTCAACGTGACTGCATTCATTTATACTGCTTTTCCTGTCCTGTCCCTTTACATGCTACCCTGTCACGTCACAATCAAATCAATATAGATATCCTGCCAGTCACAGAGATATTACAAAAACAAATTGTCAGATGTTAATGGTATTTAAAACAATTGCATTGACAACATGTGCCTTAGCTTCAACATTACCATGCTAAAACTTCAAGTGCGACTTAAAAAGCGCTGATTTAATTTTATCAAACAATATGTCTATAAATATATTCATTTCATGGTTCAAAGTACCTTAATAATTAAACAAACCAGGAAACCAAATTACGGCGGAGGACCGTATTTATTATTCACACACCCGTAATATATTTCATAACATTGCATTTTTATGAAATAAAAAAGCAAGAAAACTGATTTATTTGCCACAACAACATACGACGTACATATTTAGCAGGTGCTAATAAAATATCTTGAAACTATTTTATCTACGTTTATTTTTTAAAGTCGTTTAAAAAGTCAAAGGTCAAGGTGAGTTAAAAAATTAACTCTTATTCATACCCTTAACTAAAGCAATGTGTTAAGTCCCAAAACAGCAGCCTGAAAATGTAAAAGAGTTGTCTAAAAATATCCCATATTTACTCGTATCTGGAGCAAAGCTCTCGGGAAAGACCGCCTTCGAATAAGTTCCCTTTGGTGAATATTCAAATTTCATTTTCTTGAGATGTGTAAATTGACGTGAAACATATTTTTCAGAATATGTATAGCCTGTTATGAATTTTCTATTGGTATTATAGGAAATTTGGGAGGACAATTCGGTTTTGTCATTTTTCTTCTGTTTACTTGTATGATGTTTTTGTTCTAGAATTTTGGATTATGTGAGGGATTTTATCCTTCAGGATTTATTAAAAAGGATAATTATGACTGTAGGGAAAATTCATTTCCAATTACTGTTTATTTTAAAAGACTTATTTTGCATTTTCATGTTACATTTACAAAAACATTTAGCTTTATATGTTTCGACCATAATGTTGCATTTATTGATTCTGCTATTAACCATTACATCAATAAGTATTTTATTTATTTACCCATTTAGTCTATAGCAAGAGAATATATTGGCTTTTAGAGTAACACATAAAATGCATTGCTACGTTACTGCAGTGGAACGGTAAATCGCTGAACGTTGTAATAAATAGAGGAAGCACCGAGATACATTGACACAGTTAGTAAGTTAAATTGCTGGAGGATTTGCATGTATGTTGGTGTTATTTTGTATGTCTCTTTAATTTACATTTATAGAATAGAGGGCTAATTAAATAATTGATATTTGATATTGTTGAAAAACTATCGAATTCGTGACGTAAACGTATCGAGTAGTCGATACGTTTACCAAAGTATGACGGAATTTAATGGAGACTGAATAACCAAGCAAAAGGTCGTAAATTCAACCTGGACGCGCAATATAAATCTTAGTAGCCTCTGTGGCGCAGTCGGTTAAAAGCCGTGTGAAACGAGAGGCTGCGGGTTCGATTCCTGCACCGAGACAAATGTTTATGAGGCTCACAAACATTTGTCTCGGGTCTGGGTTTTTGTGAGGCAGAAAAGTTTCTCGTAAATTCTGATATCCGCGATACATGACTGAATTGATTTTAATGTGGGGTCAGGACTATATTTACTATTTTATTATTATTATAATTTATCAATTCCGTATTCACCATTAGTTGGCAATAATAACTATGTAAGTAAAGAGAAACTGAGGAAGTTTGTATAGCTGAGAAGTTATTAACAATTTGATAGGTTTGTAAAATATACTAATAATAATAATAATAAGCTCACTTGCCCTAAATTCCTTTGAATCGTAGTAAAAATTTTATGTCTCAGGAAGAAGTAGAATGCCAAGCATTGTTTTGTAATTCATTATTCATGGTGTTTGGTTTTGCTACTGTCTATGAGCGGTCGTATCGCTTACCATCAAGTGAATGGCATGCTCGTCCCGCCATACATCGCAAAAAAACAAAGTCTGGGCCCTGTAGTGAGACTCATATCACCTGATATTATTATAATATTTGTTATTTATCCTTAAAAATTATTTAAACTTCAGTTATGTGGTTTTACGTATCTGCCATTACCCAATATATGTCGTGAAGTTTCCAACCCCATTACGAATCAGAAAAATGGGATGGCGAACCTTATATACATACGTACCTTTAAAATCATCATAAAATCATCTTAAAAATACATATAAATTAATCCCTTTGACGATAAATGTACTTAAAATCCAAATAAATTCTCGCGTAAATGAAATAATGTTAAAAATTTAATCAAAAATGTATCGGATCGAGTGTTTAAAGAAATTCCTTTGACGTTATTCGGAGAATTTGTGAGGAGAAAACGCTGTGATATTCTTTTATCCTGTATTGCATGCTATCAAAGGAATTTCTTTTTATTACGGTTTCTCTAAGAAATGTTTAAAGCGAAATATTTTAGTGGCGCGGATTTTAATAAAATGCAACATGGAATTAAATTTCTAAACGTTTGAATTAAATGCTTTTTGTCCAGTAGAAAATATTGGTCTGCCTGAAAATTTATGTTATAGTAGAAATAATATTTTTATAAATTTTTCCTGTGTATTATTTTATTCGATTTGTTTTGTTTTGTCTTTAAAGCTTTGTCACAAAGGTGTTAACTGTATTTTTTTCTTCTGTCGTAGGGTCCAGTAGTAGGATATGCATTTGTAAGCTTGGGTATTACGATAATGTTGTGTATTGCTTACTTGTCTCAGTTCAGTAGCCAGATCGATGACTAGTTGGTTCTGTTCTCGCTCGAAGTCTAGGGACACTTTAGTTTCGTAAGGACCTGGAATAAAATACATTAGCAATTATAATATGCTTTTTTAGTCTTCTTTATTTGACTTACAAATTTTAGGGTTCGAATCGAAATTTTATTCATTTCATGTAATGGCAGGAGTCGGATAGTTTGTGGCCTTCCATTAAATTCAACATTTTTAAGAGCCCCGTTGAAGCTATTTAACAATAAATAATATATAATAAAACAATTTGATAGAATAGATAAATAAAACACTGAATTAAGGAAAAATCAAAGAGACTGGTGGTAGGTCTCACATATGTGAGAGGCCATCTGGGTGGGTACCACCGCAGTGTCTATTTCTCCCGTCAAACAGCAGTGTAAACGCACTGTTGTGTTTCGGGTTGAAGGGCATTGTAGCCAGAGTAACTACTGAACATATTGAGACTTAACATCTTATGTCTCAGGGTGGCGAGCGCAGTGGAATGCCAAGCATTGCTTTGTAATTCAAGGTGTTGTTTGGTTTTGCTACTGTTCATGGGCGGTCGTATCGCTTACCATCAGGCGAACGGCATGCTCGTCTCGCCATTCATAGCAATAAAAAAAAAAGACAACATCTTCAGTATACAAGCCAACTAATATTCTACTGAAAGCAAAAATAAAGAGCATTGACAAAATATAAACGTTAACATATAATATTAACACATAATCAATCAAAAGGAAAGGAAATATTAATTGTTTGTTCTGCTCGCGGCAATTATTTATTCCCATGTATTTATATTTATTTCTTAGTGTTGATTCAAGTAATTTATCAGTTTACGTTTCTGAATTAGTTGCTTAAGCTTCCGAGAAGTTACACATTAAAATTGAACATTCTTTTTTATTCTGAATTCGGTTTATTGTTAATTATCCGACGTTTCGATGACTTTACAGCATCCATTTGTTAGTTCCGTGACACAAGTAATTATTCATCATCTCTAGTAACTCTATTTTATCACTATATTTCTTATCATTGTTAAGTTAGTTACCCTTATTTTTTTTTTTATTTCGACGAATGGCGAGACGCTCGTGCCATTCGCCCGATAGCAAGCGATACGACCGTTCTTGGGCAGTAGTAAAACCAAACAACACCATGAATTACAAAGCAATGGCTGGCATTCTACTTCGTTCGCCATGCGAAGACATAAGATTTTAAGTCTCATTATTTCCGAAACATAATAGTACATTGAGGCGGCCTCTCACATATGAGACTGTCACGCATTGTAATGACACCGAGCATTGAAGCTTGTGGAGTCTCCGGGAATGTCTAACTTGTCTTGAAACCGCAACGAATTTAATCAAAAAGTTAAATTAATAGGAGTTGGAAATAAATTATTGGCCACAGACATATAAGAGACATACCACCACTAAAACGTATCAGTACGTGTTGTAATAAAAACAATTATGGATGTGTACTCATAATATCCTTCCTATTTCACTCTTTATTTACTATGGAGAGTGAGAGTCACAGCACAAATCAACAAAAATCCAAATGCCGAAAAATTCAATCCCGACAAAATTTAACGCCCACTGAATGCAACTCACCTTCGAAGGAATGAATGATGAACACCCAAGCGATAGTCCACAGCGTCAGCACGGCGTATAGCCCCAGCTGACAGGCAAGGCACCTGAACACCACGGAGACGCAGGCCTCGCCCGTCAGCTTTGGCAGCGGGTACATTCTAAGCCAGGTGTCAGGGACCTGTCAGGGATTACTGTTGATTACTGTTTGTATTGAGGTTGAATTTATGAGGGAATATTAGGTAGGTGAATGTATTTTTTTGTGATAATATGAAGCGTTCGAGTGTTTTGGCATTTAATATTTAAAAAAATTCTCAGAATAAATTTTTTAATATTTTTTTTGCAATATAATTTTCCAGAATAATGATTGTATTATCTAATTCAAATTAAATTGTTAAAGCTTACAATATAGTAGAGTTATTTCTATGGATGAGACATAAGTAAAATTTAACTATATTCAAATTTGTTATGTTAGCGGTTAGACGTCTGTATCTATATGCATTGCTGTATGAATTATACCGTACGTAACAACAAATAACTTACTTTCCTAAAAAACATCAAATCCTCTTTCACTTGTATAGTTTTATTACTTTTACTATTCACTTCTGCGACTTCACCGAACCTCTCGCTCTCATCGTCCAACATTTTAATTTGTTTCGCTGCATCTGTCCATGGTCGCTTAACTTTAGCAACCTTTATATCACTTTTTCTAAATACAGGTTCATCACACGCACCAGGCAACACATTATTAGGTCTAGCTTTAACCGATATTAAATTAACAATTCCATCTTTGTTTACTTTCTTTTTGACACTAACGCCGTCGCCTTCGAGACGAAAATTGCTGTCAACTGTTATCAATATTTTACTATTACTGTTTTTAACTTTTTTATACAATGGTTTAACGCTATTCCTCTTGAATTTATCGCGGAGGGAAGCACTTCTCATGCTTTCTGGTGCCTTAGTGATCAATTTAAGGTGAGCGCACCCGAAACAGTTGGTAGCGTGTCGGCAAAGTTTTAAATGGTTGCTTCCGGATTTTTGAACTTGATGCGCTTAGTCGTCATAGTTTATAGTTTGTAATGTGTTTTGTTGTTTTAAGCTGGCTTTAGTTGCATAAATTATTTCTCATAGTATATAATAAAATGAATATAAAAATATGATATAAAATAGGAAAAGAAAGAAAAAAATAAATAAAACTGCTGTTTTCGAGAGAGATCGGTGCATTGGATTTCTTCACAGCTTCTGAAGTGCTAGCAGGATTATTCGACGATTCAGAGGACATGTTGGTCCCAAAAAGTTTGAAAACTTTCTAGGAACTAAGACTTATTACTCTATAATCTTTAACTTTATAGCTACAATTTTAAAGATTTTCCTGATGATACATCTACAGCCAAATCCCACAATGCGAAATGCAAACCTATTGAAATCCCAAAATCCACACAATATGAATAAACATTGTATAATGGAGATTAAATCAAACTTCCCACCGCCATAGACAGGTTACATTCGGTATGAAGGCGGGTAACTGAACGCTCTGAGTGACAGACCACACCACACAAACTCAATTTAAACTTGTTTCGTTCCACTCCGCTTCGTGGTCTTACTGTGGATGTGAATATTTAAACTTCTAACGTGTTTGTACTTCTGTTTGTTAAATACATAGATTAATTTGATCCGTCCTCTATCGAAAAACGTTAGAATAAAATCTATAATGGTGTTGGTAAAGAATTCGTCATGACTTTGTATGTATCTGGTGCTTTTTTGCTGGTTTTGGATCTGTCTATTTTTTATAAGTTAACACTTTGCTCAATTGTTTAATATATCTGTACCTTTACAAAAGCACATATATGTACATACTGATAGATAGGTACATAAACTCATATCTTTTTTTCAAAATGAGTACGCATAGGTAGTATCATGACACCCACGTGTCGCCTCGTGTATTCCATCCCATGATAGGGGGCGCGCCTAACGATTAATCGGGCACAGATTCCTGACTCCGCACTGATAAAGAATAAAAAATCTAATATCACTTTGTCCAATTTTGTTTAGATGTATTTTTTTACTTTTATATCATATTGTAACAATTGTGGTGAACCAATAAATAAAAAAATAACATGGGAATCGAACCCAAGACTTCAGCGTTATAGTCATTCCGTATTACAACAACGCCATCGAGGTAGTCTTTACAAAAGTCTTCAAGCTCCGACCTCCTCGCATCGTTTTCTTCATTGCTGAGGATCATGATTCCCTGGACATAAAAACTGTAAGTGGTAGATAAAAAAAATGACTGAATATACTAAATGATTTAGAACATCTTAATGGATTCAATAAATTATTTTCATTTTTCTTTTTCATTTCAATGTGAAGTTTGATGTTAAGGGTCGAGCTGATTTGGTCCAATCATCCGATGGGAAATCGGCCTCTCGGATGTTTGCCATCGATTTAACAGTAATCGTCAGTTGTTCGAGGTTATCTACGTCCTTTTTGGCAATACAGGATGTATCAAGACTGCGAACGAAAACGAAGCCTAGTGGTAGTTTCAGTGACTATAAATACAATACAAATAACAATTTCGCAAAAAAACGCGACAATATTTTTTTGTGATATTTTGTATATCATCGTGTCGGGATATTAACTCCATAGTTTTTTCTAAAATAATTAATTAAACCCTTGTGTACCATACCATCTTAACAAATAAAAGGGAGTACGTTATTATTTTGGAAAAAAAACTATGTATTTACCACCCAAATAAAACAATTGGAAAAATACAAAAAGAGTTACTTTCTGTTCCAATTCACTAAAAGTACCGTGTGGCCTTGCTTTCGGTCGCAGTCTTGGTATACCCTGTGTCTTCAAAGCAACTCCAGAGTACTCGGTACAAGTAGATAGAAAGCCTGGTTTTGATTTGGACATCGCGTAGAATGGAGTACAGTGCGGAATGCATTCCCGGAATCTGAAATCACAAAGAGCCATCACCGCTTACATTACACGCATCACAAATGTACCTAGATTCCTGTAAATCCTTTTGAAAATACTATTCCCAGAATCACGCACTAGTTAAACAAACACAAAGCGCATATTAGTATTCCGTTTACGGTGTATACTGCATACTGTGAGGGTAAAATTGCGATGAGTTCCAAGAATTGTTGTTGTGTGAGGGAGTTGCGTCCATTAAGTTTTCCTGGTATTGGCTTGAATACTACTTGGTAATGTATTGATGTGAAGAAACACGTGTAAAGCAAAATATTTCATTTTTATTAAACCAACATTTCTTAAAATATCGTATTTAAAGCTAATATCTAAAACAATAAGGATTATTGTCGTAATAGATATACATATGTAGATACATTTAAAAGACCGTCAATTAGTTCGTTTACTAAAATAAAATATTTGAATATAGTAATGTAATTTTTTCAATCTAAATACTAACTTATAATACACTAAAGAGAATCTAATGACTGCCTGGATGTCGCAGTTTTATTACGGTGTAGTGCATCTGCAACACCGGATACTATCTGAATTCGATTCCTACTGAACACAGTAGTTGTTCTCCATGTAACAGGAATTGGAGTCAGGAATTTGTGCCCATTAAGGCGACAGGCTCGCCCCCTACCGAATATAATCACCCCTACATGGCAAAACGTGGGTGTTCTGGTTATATCCCCGCCTACCCCTTCTCGAAAAAAGGCATGAGTTTATATATAGAATATACAAATTTCGGTAAAAAAAAAACATATTTCAAAATAGTGCTTTTGTTTTTGATATTTTTATTCTTTTATCAAAACCTGCATCAAAATTAAAGTTTATCGGAGAAATAAAATACTGCAGTGGCAAATATCTTTATAGGGTTGTCCACATTTTCTTATCGCACATCCATAAAAATCAATATGGGCCGAAAAATAAATTAGATAAGCAAACATTTGAAGTGAACGAAACTTCGTTTCGGTTAAGAAGTTTTCAAGTGTCTATATTTGATATGTGGATTTTTAAACAACATGTTATTTACAAAAAATATTTTGTTAATATAGAGAATTATATCACATATTCAATACAACATAGTCATAGAATTTTCATATTCGCTCGGATGGCGACCACTATCTATGAGTGAAAATTCTGATATAGTGAGTCACGGCACCTGGGCTTCTGCATGTTTGTCGTTTTCGAACAACTCCGTATAATTGTGAGTTACCCGGCTTGGGAGTCGAACACTAAACATCATTCTACGATAAGACCAATGAGATGTGCTCAACGATCAAGAAGAAAGAAAAAAGTGGGAACTGTTAAAACTATAGGGGCCGTGTAGTATGAATTTTCCATACAACCATAAATTAACAACAAGAACAACAATAAAAACAGTCGAATTGAGAACCTCCTCCTTTTTTTAAATCAGTCAAAAATACCTAATTAAACTCGTCCTTAGTCCCAGTCAAGGTCCCAGTCCATTACTCGCGGGATAATGTTACAACTGAATAAGAATAATTGTTCAAAAATCATATTATTATCTTTTATAGAAAAGAGGTTTATAAGTTGGCAACAATGCTCGAACCTACAATCATGGCGGGAATATCGATTTTGCTATTGCGCACCCCGTCATGAAGCGGCGCGCGCATCTGTCAAAATAAAATATTATTCCGCAAAAAATAATTTACTTCGCGGAAATTCATTTTACTGCGCTAAATTACCATTCGAATATACATAAATATTTCAAGTAAATTAATTTTTTGGTGTTTACAGTGTCTTTATCCAAACTAAAGCCTTCATTCGTCGTTTTGAGGTTATCTTTTCGTTTCCCTACGATATTCCACGTATTGTGAAAGTGTTCTTCAAAATTGTGTAAACAATATGTTTATCGTGTTCTGTGTTAATTGTGATTATTGTTAATTGAAAATTCTCGTATGAAGTCTAGAAATAAAAGCATAAAACAGTGGCACAGTTGATGGTTCAGATTTCGTGTTCAGTATTTACATAGAGGAGATGAAGCGCCTTCAACGATACCTATAAATATAAACGATGCATGTAAAAAATGACGAGATGTATGCGAATATGTGGTGCCTACTCCTACAGGCTGACCAGGCGACATTCCACGATCCTCCTGTTGGTATCCTTCATCGTCACCATCACAATAATCCTTCAACTCTACGCATACAGGAACCAGGAACAGCCTCATACGAAGCCACGCGTCGGTGACTTTGACTACAGGCCTGGTATGTTCCTAAGAGGTATACAGCCAAATGAGACTATAAACTACTGCGATTTTAACTATGGCCTGCCCGATAAACTTGATTGGGGCAGCTTCCCACTGTATCCGTCCCCTGAAAGTGGTAGCAAGGGCCCTTATAGAGTAATATATGATGCTATAAAAGGCCGAGCGTATCGCAACGATAGCAAATACAACGCGGTTACTTACGCCACGCAAGCAACTGCCGAATTCCTGTACCATATAGTTGAAATAGCTAAATACTGGGATGGACCGATCAGTCTTTCGGTCTTCGTGCCTAATTACGACCTGGATATAACGATGCAGATCATGACACATCTCTGCCATTGCAACGCAGATATGGCCAAAGTGTCTCTGCACTTATTCTTTCCAAAAAGATACCCACCGAAGTTAAGGAGCCGGGATCAATGGGTAGTTCCTACTGCGGAAGTTTTAACGACAACTCCCAACATGACACTGTTGTTGAAGAAAAGGATAGAGAACTATAGAAATTTAGACAACAAAACGAGGTCGGAGTACATACAATGGGTGAGGAAGAAGAAAATCGAGAGAATGATGATGGGTTTACCAAAGAAGATGGTACACGCGCCAACCTTAAAGTTGGAAGACTGCTCAGGACCGGATTCATTCGACATCCCAACGTACAGAAAGGAGTACAACATGATATATCCAATAAACGTAGGAAGGAACGTTGCTAGGAACGCCTCTAAGACCAATTATTTCGTAGTATCAGATATAGAGATGGTTCCGAGCGATGGACTGGCGACTAAGTTCCTCGCGATGGTAAATAAACTTATTGGGGAGAAGAAGAGGAGGGAAGGGTGTGTATTTGCTAAGACGATATTTGTCGTGCCGCTGTTTGAAGTGGAACGGGGCGAGGAGATCCCCAGGGACAAAGAGACGTGAGTGATAATAACTTACTTTAATAAATACACAACGCTTGGGTTTTAAGCGTCGTGTAGTAGCTCAAGATCTTAGTTTTAGTTTAAGATTTATTTATATTTTAGTTACTTTGCTATAAACATACATACCCGTGTCTGTAGGTGTATTCACAAATTTAAGTATATTAGTATTTGCGCTTTTTGCATACTATAATACTTTCATATACATACATACATAAATTCACGCTTTTTTCCCAGAAGGGTTAGGCAGAGGTGCCAGGACACTCACATTTCGCCTTGTATGTTTCGTCGCATGATGTGATATAACATATCTAGTAATACAATTTTTGTGACTGAAGTACAAACAAGAAGCATTTATACTCGTATTCTAAAAGAAATAACATGTTTAATGTAATAAAATGTGAAGAGCCAAAAAGTAATGTTATTTTTGGCAACAACGGGTTCGTACACCAAAAGATCGCAGACGATCTATAATAAGTAACACTATTATGAACGTAGTCACTATTCGATCGTCTACTGATAACCTTCAACCAAAGAATCATTGATTGCCTCCATAGCGCAGTTGGTTAGACGCCGGCTGTGAAACGAGAGGCCGCGGGTTCAATCCCGGCACCGAGACAAAAGTTTGTCGAGTCCACAAAATTTTGTCTGGCGTCTGGCTGTTTGTGAGATCGAAAAATTATCTCGTAGTTTCTGGTACCCACGACTCAAGACTAAATAGATCTTAATGAGGTCGGCACTGTGACTCTTGGATGTATTTACTTATTTATTTATTTGGGTGTATTTATTTAATCAACATTTTCGTTAAGTTGTCACATTTCGTTCGGTGAATGAGATTGCCGGATGCCTAACACCCCTTCCGACTTCCCATCCTTTTTCCTTCCCGCTCCTCTCCCAAATTGATGAGCTGGCAATACCTCCATGATCCCAGCATTGTTGATGTTCATGGGCGGTAGTGACCACCAGGAGGACCTGGATGTTCGTTTGCCAGAGGTAACAAAAAAATCAAGTAGATAACTGGTGAAACAAAATAGAAGCTGGAGTGATTCGAGTTCTCCGCAAACGATCCTTACTTGAAATCCTTTTAACCCAAAAAAATCCTCTTAGACTTAATCCATTTGGCGTATCACTAATCTACGACTGCCAAATTGAATGTAAAAGATTTGCTTCGTTTCTGTATTGTGTTTTTTGTATTGTGGCTCGTTAATTCCTTAATTCTGGCCATTGTGTGGTTTTCATAAAGTTTTATTTATTTTATGTCGTAATAAAATTGTTGCTGGCCGATTTCTGTACATTCTATATAATATTATGAAATGTGTATGTAAGTTTCTTCGTTTGTTCGGCTTTCATGCTGAAAATATTCGATCAATAATCATGAAATTTTGTATGCATGTGACTAGGAGTACAGAAAAGGACATAGTGTACTTTTCATCCAAGAAAAGTAGTATTCCTTGGTATAGACAAAATTACATTCAATTTGAAATTTAGGTACACTAATGTTTCCTTTAACCGATTATTATTAGTCAATTTCACACTGGCTTTTTACAAGCGTTCACGTTTATCCAACGGCAAACGACGACTTCTAGCGGTAAGCGTTCACGCTGCGATCTTGTCAAGGGATATGTCAATAGAAGAATATGTAAAATATCTACGGTAAAATATGACGCTTTTTTTATATCGTATATTATGTGTTTGTATTATTATGTATATTGTGTTGATTTTATTATATAGAGTATATACTTTTACAATTATTTATGTAATCCATATTATGTCATATCTATGTTTATGTATATTATTATCATTTTAGTATGTGTTTTACTATCTATGTTTACACCTGCTGTGCTTCATTTCACCACCCTAATGTAGACTGTCATTGATTGTCTCAGGAATTAAGTCCGCCTTTATAATTTCGGTATAAAACTTCACAGTTTTAAATAAATTAATAAATCGACAAAACTTACATTCAACACGAGGGAATCCGCGAGCCCAGTAACGTTATATTTTTAATAACGTTTTGCCCCTAATATTTTATTATACGTGCGTCTCGTATAAAGCCCCGATTACTTTTGTTACGTGACTTTCTTGCCTAGTATATGAAATTTATTCGGTAGACGGAATAAGTTAAGGCGGAAACATACTACTGAAACGCCACGCCACCCGACCCGACGCGACACGTTGAATCAAATCAAATGGTAGTGTTTTCTATGATGAGTACCACACTACTAACACGCCACGCAACGTAGCGTCGAATTTATTTATTTATTTCTTCGATCAAATATACACTAGATACAACATGAGCGCTTAGAAAATGGCACCAAAAAAGAGTGCTTTAAGCACTCTTTCGCCTTGACTTCGCACCGACCGTTGCTTCTAAAACGTCGCATAACTTTAGACAATATTATGTGAAAAGCTACTTTAAGCTCCAGGAATAAGGTGGAATTTGTGTTAATATATTTGGAATATGTGATCTTTTTGTTTACTCTTTTTAATGTCATGCATCGGTGCCACTTTTTAACAGAACTTTTACAGGGAACTGTGTATGTAGTGTATATCTGATCGAAGATTTATTTATTTAAAAGCTTTATTGTACACCAGTAACAAAACATAAATAACATAAAATTTAACAAACAAGAAAAGAGTACAATGGCGGTCTTATCGCTCGAATGTTCGTAGTGTGGTTCTGGTCATAGAAAATACTACGATTTGATTTGATTCAACACGTGTCGCGTCGGGTCGCGTGGCGTGGCGTTTCAGTAGTATGTTTTCGGCCTTATTATGGTGCCCTAGTGGACTATGTTTCTATTAGGGATTATTGTGCGGTCAATTTTATTAAGATTAGTAAGATTGCTACCAACATTCTTTAATTATGTAAGAAATATTATTGATAGTATTTTTTTAGAGCAAGATGCAGAGGTATAATGAGACAGCTATAAGTATATTTTATTTATTAAAAGCGTGTATTGAAAGTAAAAGTGATATATCGCTATCTCTGTCACGCAAGAGCACTTAAATAACGGTGACATCACAATTTAAGACATGCATCCTTGTTTCATAACTTCATAATTTATCCCACCATCAGTTGGTGATTTTTCTAGCTTAAGTACAGAAAATAATTTTGTGTGAATTTTTAAATTCATATCATATACGATTTTGTTTAACTGAATCTTTTATTACCCTAATAACTGCCTCAGTGATAAATAGTTTCAAAATCTATTTCCATCCATCGCTCTCTTTCCATCTACTTTTGAATTTAGTTTGAGAGAAGAGGACAAAACATTCGATAGCTAAAATAGGTTTTAAAATCTATGAATAAAGTAGTTTATAAATAAATCAACTACTCAAGTATAAATGAAGGTCTTGTACAGTACGCAGCGAAAGTTTTCCATTAAAAAATATAATTTACCCTTGTAGTACGAGTGCCTCGAGGGCGGCGTAGTAATTTGATCGGCAACCAGGGGAATTGAATGACGCACATCTATCAAACGTACATACTGTAGTAAGCATACAACTTCAACGTGAGTTGTTTAGTAGATGTTTATACTGTTATGGCTTTGTATTGCAGTGCTCCTGAGATTAAATATGTTGTGATTATTGATATAAATCGTTGGATTAAATATAATATGAATCAGAACTTCAGACTCAAAACGTTTTTCATTATTTGAGAGACAAAAGCACACTTTACACTTCTTGAAAGGATGTACTTGCCATAAGCAACTTCCGAACACAGACTGAATATAAAAAAGCCACCCTATTCAATAATTATGTTATTATTGTCAACAAAATACAATGCTCTTAAGGTGTCGTCCATTAATCATGTGAGGCCTGAAAGGGGTTGGACAAAAACACGAAATATCACAAAGAGTCTAGTAAGATATCACGTGTTCTTTTTCGACGCATTATAAATTAAAACGCTACACAATATGTTTTTGGTATGATTACACGATTCATTTCTTAATACGTGTATGCCTTATTTAGTTTTCGAATGCTTGAATATGAATAAGAAGACAAAAAAATCGATAAGTAAATAGGTTTATAAACTGGACATGAAAAAGGGCGAAAGTTCCTACCGAAGATAGATTGTTGTCTTTAATTGGTGAACACAATTGATGGTTCTTCTTGACACAGTTGGTTAAGATGTTAGCTGTGACCACAGGCTGTGACTTAGCAACCAAAGGGTAGGAGACAAATGCTCGTGGGATCCCATATATTTGTACCGGGCCGGTCTGTTGTGAAACCAAAGAACTGACGTAGTTTCTGATGCCGATGACATACATTTTATAACTCAATACGTGATCAGAGGTACATGTGAGACTGTTCGATATATTTTCTTTACTTCTTTACTGGAGTTTCAAAATGCAAATTTGCATACCAATAAAGTCGACTGTTTCGACTAATGACATTTATTTCTGGCCAGTCGATGTTCTAGTAGTAACAGCATACTGATTATCATCTTCAGTCACTTTGTCAGTACAAATACCTCTCTGTATTAAATACCACCATCAAATATATACGTTGAACTTATAAACCCTCTCCGCCTTATTAATAAAAATTTCGTATTCCACGGTCACGTCAAACCTTAAACTCGGTTAGTTATTCCCAATGGATAGCGAGGTAATAACGACTTTATTAATAAACACGGATGAGCTTTGGCTTAACATGACAATCCTGTTATGGCAACCCTCTGATTTTAAAAGTAAAAAGAATGAACGAAATAACCGAGTCGATCTTAAAGACTGGACTGGAACGTAAACAAACGTTTTTGACACATAAAAAGCGGATTTGTCAATCTTGTAATTATTTTCAAAGATTAGTGATTTTATTATTTCTTCTAAATAAATATATATATTTTTGTTGGAAATGATTCAAATAGAAATACGTACTCGTACTATTAACTGGAATTAAGAAGAAAACGTAAGCAAATCAACATTTTGCCATTATTAGCCAGTTGCTTTATTTGTACTTAATGGCATGTTTTTATTATTTTTTCAGCAATTATTTCGCTTGTTGCTTAAAACATGTACGCCAATCATTGAAAACAAATCTTTGGACACTGACTCCAATAAACCAGAAATTAAAGCTTGGGAGGATTTGCATGAAAAGTAAAATCTTGCTAAGTTTCTTTCAGCGTTTCAATCACTTGTCGTGTAAGCCATAAATAATAATTATTATACAGGTTTAATCAATTACATGCATGTCCATGCTCTGTAAATCAATTTAAATTAAAATGGAAACTATTCAAATTGAATGCTCGGAAAAATATGAGTGCATTGAGTTCAACAAGACTGGTGGTTGTGGAGAATCAACAACTCCCAGTTATGAAGTGGTCTAATTAAACGACCTCATAAATCCTGGTGAGTTCTTGATAGATCAGAATATGTATGATTTGGATGGAATTGTATGTATATTTACTGTTTTATAGAACCATTGTGTCATGCATGTGGTGTTTTTACCAGACAAACACCTCTATCTTTATGTACCATATATTTAAATTATGAATAAAAAGCGTTTATAACTGTATTCAGTTCACGGGTAAGACACACACTCATTAAAAACTTCTCTAGTCCATATTTGCGCACTGTTACGTAGATTTATTTTGCAAATATAGATTGCTAGCCCATCAACAAGTACAGTTGAAACTGTGAGTGAGATTTGCCCATTTCAATTACAGGTGAATTGGTAATGATTTGAAATAATAGAAAACTCTTTAGTACTAAATGCATATATAGTACATATTATTATTATTTTCCTTGTCCATTTCAGGATGCCAATAGCTGTTTCTACCAATTTTGAGTAATTTCTTGATAAATCAACTCCTAAAATAAATGATGACCATAATGATGTCACTATTTAATACTTCCAGAGCAATGACTATATAAACACCGTGGTCAACTATAGCAATAAATTTAAAGACCAAGAACATGACAGACGAATGGAGATCATGCAAGCGGAGTATAAAATTTGTTTGGCCATCCAAGAAGAAAATATAAAATGTGCAATACCTGATAGGGAAACATTGGAACTAAAAAAAATCAAGAGAGATGACTACCAAGTCAATCATTATATCTTAATAACTTATCAATTTCCTCCTAATTTTCAGAAACACCTTGTTTTTTACTGCTGTGAATGGCGAGACAGGCATACCGTTCACCTGATGGTAAGCGATACGGCCGCTCATGAACAGTGGCAAAACCAAACAACACCTTGAATTACAAAGCAATGTTTGGCATTCCACTGCGCTCGTCATCCTGAGACAAGATATTAGATCTCAATATATCAAGTAGTTACTCTGGCTACAATGTCCTTCACACCGAAACACAACAGTGTATTAATACTACTGTTTGGCGGGTGAAATAGACATTGCGGTGGTATCTACCTAGGCGGCTTCTCACATATGAGAGACCTACCACCAGTGAAGAGCTTACATTCGTACTACTTTAATTTTTTTGTCCATTCTATTCTAGTTTTTTATCACTTGAACAAATCTGCATATTATGTGTTAAGATTGTTTGTTTTTAGAATTTACATAGTATTATTTGTTGTTAATTTTATTTTATTTTAGATTAATATAAAATATTTATTTGGAAAACCAGTTAAATAAAAAATCTTGTAATTCTTGCATGTTTCATTTACTCAATAATCATTATATGATATTTATTATATTTCTGTATCAGCCCATATACGTCCCACTGCAGGGCACGGGCCTACTCTACAATCGACAGTACGATTGAGAGTGGTTAGGCCATATATTTATTATATTATATCAATATAATTATGAAAGGTGATGAATAATGAAAAATGCAGTTAATGCATGTCGGAATAGAAACAATAGTCACGCATGGAAGATTATGATAAGCTAGAAATAGCAAATCTTATATATAAAAATGAATCGCAAAATGTGTTGGTAACCGCATAATTCAACAACGCCTGGACCGATTTGGCTGATTTTGGTCTTGAAATATTCGTAAAAGTCCTGGGAAGGTTTTAGGGGTGAGAAGAATTGGAAAATTTCTAAGGAAGATACTAAAAACCTTTTTTTTTGGGTATCGTTCAAGCGTGATGCGTCCAGCCAAAATAGGATGATCTTTGTTTATTTGATGGGAGACGTAAAAGACGGTCAAGCTTCAACTACCATCCAACGTAAAATGATCTATCTTTCCATTGTCTTTCGTTAACGGCTGACGAAATAGAACAAAATTCAAAAAATGTGTACATCGTGTATATAATATTATCTAGATACGGCGTCTTGCGCGTAATTTTGTTAAATGTAAAATAAAACGATGTCCATATCTACCAAAATAGCCCATTGTTTTTTGAGATTATTGCAACAGTTTTAAACAAGGTATACTCTATCGAAGCGTTTTGCCGGAGTACACCAAAATATATCTAATTATAATTTTTCGTTTTCATAAAGGACATTTTTTGAATTGATACTTTTAGATGAGCTGGGGGACAAATTTAAATTCCGCATCAGTATTGTTTTCAGACTCAAGAATAAAAAACATATTGGAACGTTGATGCCGTATCTAGACATTATAATGAAACGATATGCAGTTTTATATTTTTAAATATTTGTTCTATTACTTACGTCACCTGGTAAGGCAGTATGAAGGTTTTATTAATTTGTATAAATGCTAACGTACTAGACGCGACTGCCAATAAGTTAACGATGGTCATGGGTTCAAATCCCAGGGCACACCTCTGACTTTTCGGATTAATTTCTACGTGAAATAAAATCCGCCAACCCGCACTAAGCCAGCGGGGTGGACTATATCTTCTTCTATAACATAGAAATGAATCGCAAAATGTGTTGGTAAGCGCATAACTCAACAACGCCTGGACCAATTTGGCCAATTTTTTTTTAATGGTTAATATTAACAAAACTAAACTTTATTACTAACAAAAAGTAATGACGTGCAATATTATTTGGAAAAACAGCATTTTGGTGCTGAAATAAGGGAAGAAATATTGGATGGACAATAAGAAAAGTTTTTAATGCAAAATTTCATAAGGCAATCTTATATGTACATGAATATGGAGAGACCGGATATAATAGAGTGGAAGGTACGGGAGAAGGCTGGGATAGCTGACAGATTTGATAGGACGAAATGTAAATGCACGTTATAAGACAGGAAGGATAATAAAGCGAAAGGTCGGGACAAATCGGGAAGAGACTGAACAGACGGACGAGACGGGATTGAGCCGGACAGTAGGATAGCTACGTCAAGTTTAGGTATACAAGAATTTATACGAAAAATAACATGTATTTGGTGTGCAGTGGAATAAAAAAATATATGCACCCAGGCGAAGCTGGGTCGGGCCGCTAGTATAAAATAGATTTTGTACACACGTATCATGCCTTTTTCTTAATTCTGTCCTGGCATATTGACCACACTGCACCTGATGATAAGCGCAAATGCCGCCCAGGCAGAGTATTGATTGGCATTAGACGGTAGTCCCATGCCAATCGATACAATTATGCCGGCCTGCTAAGATGCCTCTTTACACTACGGCGGATGGACCCAGGATTATAGGAAGAAGGGAACACGCATGAAGGCAAACAATTCCACTGCCTGACGGTGTGACACAATAAAGAATTTATGAACCTTTTGGTTCATGCCGAAATGGTGTGGACCATCAAGCTATGGCTTCGAAAGCCAATACGCGTGGTTCTGGTTAGGAATAGAGAGGAAGGAATCAAGTTGAATAATTCTTTACATATTTTTCGCTGGTTCTCGGCTTGTTCTTCGATTTGTGTCAGGTTTTTTGGCTCGAGACAAAGAAGCTAAGAACGCGAAAACTTGCATTAACTCCATACTCGCATGTTTCTCAGTAGCAAGCAAGTCGATAAGAACAGTTGTGCATAGTAGGCATATAATGAGCAAATATATGAGCTAGATTATTTATTGTTTTTTTATCTATACATATAATAAATCTGTAATTAACTTAAAATATGCAAATGCGCATAGCAATAACCCCGTTGCAGCAGTTACTTGTGCGTCCATAATAGATTTTGAGCGCGAGAACTGTATTGAGATTTGAGAACCTTGCGAGTATGTACCCAAAGACGTTCTCGCCGAGATTCTCGTTGATATTCTTGCTCCGATTTTCGGCGTTAATTTCGCACGAAGTGTAAAGTAAGCATTTCATGAGGTTTTTTTATAACATTAAAAAGGCACAATAAAAATCAATTGCGGTGACAAAGTGGTGATTAAATTAATTTTATTGCTTGAATTACTTACAATTTTCTCATAATAAGTATGCTACTTCAACAAAAATCATTAGTGAATTTTATTAGAATGAAGCTTACATTTTAATAGATTTCGGTAATTTTATATATTATGATAATTATTGATAAGCTGTGTAAAATTTTTGAATCAAAACCGTTTTCCTGCTATTTTAGCTTTCTATATCGTAGTTTGCCAACTATATAAAATGCTCGAAAAAGGAGCTAAAAGATTTCATTACATACATATGTAAGTCCTTTGTATACACATTACACACATGCATACCGACTAAGCTAACAAAAGCATGTCAAAAATGCCTATTCCACCGTTACTTCAAACAAGACTTGGTCTCGTTAAGCCGAGGAAATAGGAGGTATGGAAAACGTTATTAATAAACGCGTTATAACCTCGGCCTAAAGACACCAACCTTAAGCCGAGGTATTGGTGTGGGTTATGGCAACTCACTGATCTGAAAAGTAAAAAGAATGAACTAAATGACCGGCCGATTTTAAAGACTAGTATAGATCGTCACGATGCACCGTCTCCCGAGAGCGCTGTTGTGAAAAGTAATCACTAATAATAGTTTTTCTCTCTTGAAATTATATTACATGAGACATGTCTTAGACCACGAGTTTGTTTATGCTCGTTGTTTATATCACGAAACTATATGGCAAACACTACCTTATACATATATTTTTAACTTTTAATTTGTGATTCCTAATGCCTCCACATGCCAACTTAGTGTAGATGCGCTGTACTTGCAGTAACATCAAATGTGACATGTGTCATACATTATTTATTAAATATCAATTTGACGACTGTCAAGATTTGATTCCAATCACGATTTCACAAGTTGAAAAGTTTTTCGTAACTTTGTGTGGTATTTTATTAGTTACACATGTTCGGCTCTTATTATCACAAATCTTCTTATACATATATATTGTCGATTCGTTAGCTAGTTATGTCAATAAGTAAATTAATCAATTTGTACAAGCACAATTAAATAGATATTATTTGTTACTTCGTAGTGGTATATTTATTTTTACTTTTAACAGGTTTCTTTGTAGTCGGTTCTTATTTTATTTTTACTGAAAATAAAATAAATAAATTAGTCCTTTTTCTTTATTTATCAGTTGCTATAAAAGTAAATTTGAATATTTTTTTATTAATTATTTCTCCCGATGCGAAAGAAGTATGCCGACTAAGTAGCTAAATACAATTTTTCTGTGACCATCCAAGCCCATTATAATTAATTAATTTGAAAGTGCAATCTTAGAATAAGATCAAATTTGTATAAGGAAAGTGAGAAAAGTCAATGTAAAGTAATAAAAAATTAATAAAAATCGGTAGTATTTACACCTTTTATTTCATAATAATTTTTATTTTTAATTATTTAGTTATTTATTCAACATACTTAAGTACTACTATTTATAGGTTTCGTCCAATAGTAGAGTAGAACATAATATTACATTCTTATATAATAATAAAGTGCGTGGTGGTCTGCTGGTAAACGGACCGGATGCGGTTGCCAACATGGTGGTCGCGGGTTCAAACCCCAGGGCACACCTCTGACTTTTCGGAGTTATGTGTGTATTGATAGTCAATCACCACTCACTAAAAACGGTGAAGGAAAACATCATGAGGAAACCTGCATACCATAGCGATTTATAAGAATTTCTATGGTATGTAAGTCCGACAACCCGCACTAGGCCAGCGTGGTGGACTATATGGCCTAACCACTCTCAATCGTACTCTTGATTGTAGAGTAGGCCCGTGCCCTGCAGTGGGTGTGCACGTATATTTGCTGATACATAATATAATAATACAACTAATTAATACTAATCAGTACACTAGCGGCCTCTGTGACCTCCGTCAGTGAGCACGAAAACAAATCCAGCTGGACGGACACCGCGTTGAGCAGACGCAGCGCGCGCGTCAGCGGTCCGTGCTGCAATAAGTTAGTGCGAGTTCGAGGCACCCAAAGCAATATAACAATATGATATAGGAACTCGTCGACTACATATGAAACCAGTGACCACTATTGAATATGGCAGTAAGCGATCGACGAAACATAAAGTACAATGGCCCCACATAGAAAGAGTTATACACCGTAAAACGGGGCAAATAAAGATCACGGGTCTAATGGATATATTTTTACGAATGATATCACAAGCAAATATTCTATTGAAAATTGGATTAATTTTCTTTTTTAAACGATTTTTAAATAGCGCAACATATTATTTTTAACCTATAGCATTAGATTAAATTCCACTTATGAAATATCTAGGAAATATAGTAACTAATAATATATATCTGCAAAAAGTAACAACATTTTACTAGTAAAATATGATGCCAAAGCTTTGTAACATGAAATTTAAATAAAAACTTGATTCGAAAATATACATTCGTTCCTTCGAAATTAAATAGGCAGTTTTTTTTCTTTTAAAATTATTCGTTCACATCCATTTATCTTACTAGTTTAATTAGGAAAATTTATACTATTAAAAATATAAAATAAATAGGTAGACCTATATCCATATGCCTCAATACCAGATAAAGAAAAATTGCATATTTTTCGTGTTTTTCACAAAGAAGAGTAAAAATTTGTCAAAGTAAAATTACGAACTCGTAAAACAACATGATATGCATCCAATCAAAACAATCCTTAATCTCTACAGGCAAACATTAATGTGCAAATTAAGTTAAAATTGAAAATACTACTAAAAATGTAAAACACATTTCATTCCTTAAACCATGTGGCTCGGCGGTATAACTTTAAGTCAAAAATTTGGCTTAAATTGGTTTAGCCCTTCCTTAATTCGTGTTTATTAATACAGTTTTGCACATTCCACGCGTAAGCCTTGGGTTAAAGTCAATTTGACACAAATTTTGCTTCGATATTGTGACGTGACAGCTCGTCGGTTTAAACTCTAGACAGAAAGATTAGGTTACGCCATGTTTATTAATACAAAATTTGTTTAAAGCCTTGGCATATCGTTAAATCCTCGCTATTCCGAGTTTATTAATAAGACGGTCTCTGTTTTATTTTAAAGTGTAATAAAGGTAAATATTTCACTTATGTTATGGCTTACCGTTCGCCTTCGCGGAGTTCTCTGCTGTCGTAAAATTGCACTTGAAGCGACATCTACGCTGTTATATTCCATTCTAGTTGGTTTTAAAATATTATTTTTATTGTCAACTAGTGCGACAGCGCGGATTTGCCCGGGCGCAATATTTTTTTAAGCCACTTTGTGACTAGATAAGCGAGGTTATGTTATTCAAAATTTGACATAGCTTTTTAAAAATCCAATAAAAATTTCATACAACATAAACCTATTTCATGAATTTTGACAGCGGCCTATTGGAAGTATCCTGCATCTAGTGTCAAACTTAGTTAGATTGTTTGCCGGCTTCGATGCAATCATTAGATCGATTATAGGAACAGCAATGACTAATTGAGTAACCACCTTCTTTTGCATTTTGGTGCTCAATTTGCTAATAAGCCTATCTATATATCCTTTTCCATATCCTAAACTATCTCATGTCGAATTAGAAAAATAGCCAAGAAATGTTCACAACCAGACACACAGAGTTATTTTACCATTTATAATATAAATTTTATTGGTATCAATATTTGATATTTTGCAGTAAATGTACAAATTATACCCATCCACGTTTATTGCCATTCGTTTTATTTGTTTTGCACGTTCCATGTTTGTCTCTAGTTTCTTTTTGTTTTTATTTGTGTGCAGATACTGTTTGTAACGGCTGCGCTGGCTAAACAATTTTTAAATTGATTTTTCCATTGTTTTCACGTTTACTCTCTCATTGCTAGTGGTTAGAGGTCTGTGGTTAAAGGTTTTGATGAGACCATTTTATTGAGCTGAAGGTATATCTTTGTTTGTTGAAATAAGATATTTGTTGTTGAGTTTCGTTTGGCGATATTGTCAGATATAATATAGAGACAGTACATTAAAAAAAATGCAGTTTATTAGCAGGAAAATCTTTGGAAAAATTATAAAAGTTTTACAGAACACACGTTTACCAACTAAATACAATACAATGAATTTACTGGTGGTAGGTCTCTCATATGTGAGAGTCCGCCTGGGTAGGTACGACCGCAATGTCTATTTCTCGCGCCAAACAGGAGTGTAAATGCATTGTTGTGTTTGGGTTTGAGGGATATTGTAGCCAGAATTACTAGTGGACATATAGATACTTAACATCTTATGTCTCAGTGGCGAGTGCACTGGAATCCCAAGCATTGCTTTGTAACACATGTTTTTGCTACTGTACATGAGCGGTCGTATCGCTTACCATTAGGCGTACGGCATGCTCGTCTCGCCATCTAGTGGCATAAAAAATAATAATAAAAGAGGCATCGCAAAAAGAGTTGTAAATATATTTATTCGCGTTTTTGGATCGGCGTGTTTCTGCTCTTTAGGAGAACTTTGATTGATAAAACATACCCTAAATAAAAGTATAAAAACAATGGAATCCTCAGTGCGCCAATTTTTTATACATTCAATTTCATAATTGTTGAAAATATTCTCGTTTACGCTTGCAGGCATTTTTTCAATGTTTCTTTTACATAATATCATTAGTTTTTATCACAATGTTATTTGGAATTTATTTAAGTATAGGCCGCTTTCAATAGGAGAAATAGACATTGAGGTGGTACCTATAGAGGCGGCCTCTCACCATGTAAGACCTACTAATATTCTACCACCAGGCAAAATTACCAGAACTTAAAGACATTAATGTTTATAATATAAAATATTGAGCGTGTTGTGGATGTTAAATTAATGTAGCCCCAAGCTGTTGAATTAATTAGTATGTTACGAGTTTGGAACAATATTGTTTGCTCTTTTAGTTCTTGTTTATATTTCGCTCGAGGTTTCCACATGTATTATTATATACTTTGTAACAGGATATTCTAAGAAACCTTCTAAAATGTAAAAGTTGTTATCTGTATCTATATCTATATCAGCCCATATACGTCCCACTGCAGGGCCGGGCCTACTCAACAATCGACAGTACGATTGAGAGTGGTTAGGCCATATAGTCCACCACGCTGACCTAGTGCGGGTTGGCGGACTTACATACCATAGAAATTCTTATAAACCGCTATGGTATGCAGGATTCCTCACGATGTTTTCCTTCACCGTTTTAGTGCGTGGTGATTGACTATTGATTGATACACACACGACTCCGAAAAGTCAGAGGTGTGCCCTGGGATTTGGACCCGCGACCACCGTAAACATGTTGACAGCCGCATCTAGTCCATTTACCAACAGGCCACCACGCCCTATAAAAGTTGTTATAACAACAAAATATTAACAAGTTTAAGGTTAGTTAGGTAAGTAGTTGATAATTGATTTTTGTATTGTAGGTAATGAGTATCGGCTCTCCCTTAAAAAAACCTGGGAAAACTGTTCTGAATTCAACTAAGCTACGACTCCTGTATGATCACTGTATTGTAAACTGGTTTTGAAACGAGCAACGCTAGAGTTTCTTGCCAGTTCTTCTCTGGCGACAACAGCCTTGTGCATCGGGTGGTACAGAAATCACTGTATCTAAATAATGTTTGGCATTTCATCGGTTAAAAAAAAGTTAATTTATATATTATTCAGGTTTAGAACTGAAATTAAAAGGGATTCGAGACGGCTGGCATGATTGCATCAAACAGAGAGATATAATTACTTACTATCGAATTTTGTTTTAGTGATTTGATCGTGCTATTATATCAAACTGTTTTCACATTTTTTATTATTTATTTCCAGGTCAAATTAGGCAGGTGGATATACTTAGTGAAGTTATAATAATGTTAGTATTTTGTCAATAGATTGGTTCGAATGGTGAAGGCCAACCGGGCGATGTACTTTCATCAGAAGGTGTGCTCGCATTGCCAGAGGTTCCCTGGTCTTCAGTCCTGGCTTCTGAGACCTGCGCCTAATGTTGTAGAGGTAAATTGTTCCGTATACTTTTCAAAAATATGTTTTATTATTGTTTGCATGTTGTTTTAGTGTTGTACTCGTAAGTTGTCATGTTATGTTTTATTGGAACAACTGTTAGTAAACCTTAATAAATAATTAATACGGGACACAATGAAAACAACGCTTGCTTGTAACGCACTGATTTATTGGCGGGAAAACAGTTGACATTAGACGGGTGCGTGTACGCAGCACGTCAAACTTGTTATAATAATATGTACCTACATGTACAACAATAATAATAAAAAAAATTGCTAAAGATAAAGACGGAGAGAGATGATGAAAGATGGATGAGAATGGTGCATCAATACCGCTGTTATATTGTATTGAGCAACGTTTCCAAATGTAAACACAATTTTATATGTCAAGTAATGTTGTCTAAAGTGTAGTAACGATCGATAACATTATTGCACTACATTGCTCAACAAAAGTAATGGTTTGGATACACCATAACACTGATGGATTATATATACCATCGGTTTGAAAGTAATTCATAAAACACTTTATAATTTTTTCAACTGTTTGGTGCCATGATGGTAATCGGTTACAATCAGATAAAACACTAGCTCATTTGACTGTTGTAAACATAACAGAACCTGAATTCTTGAAGGGTCAAGCAGAAGTAGCGTCAGAGCTAGTAAAAAAACCACTTTTTTTGTAGCCACCTTCAGTTCGTGAAAATCGTAATCAAGGGCATCCTCAGCCAAATTTGTTGGCCTTATCGGGAAAGCGAACTAACGCTGATGTTTGTATATAGAATTGGAAATATCGGGTCATGGGTCAATGGACAACACATTTAGAAATTAAATATTTTTCTATTTTCTTATTATAATAAATGTATACTTGAAGGGGATAGAATTGAAGTGACGAGCAATGTATACAGCAATTTAATTCAATTTCAACTAAGAAATAAGAAAAACTTTACTAAAAATATCTCAAAGATTTTTTTACATTAAAATATAAAACTAACAGCTAGCTTACTACTAACTAAAATTCTCATTTAGCCCCTTCTGCCATAAAAAAAAAAACTAAAATGATGAAGCTTGGTGTCGGAGGTTATAGCCATTTCATAATTTTAATCACAATTACACTAGTCGGGTGTAGCGCGGCACGGTGGCCTGGTTAAAACGAGCTTCCTAATAATTAGTTGGCAATTAATACGCCCGACGCGACTATGAGCTTCGAGATGGGTAAGGTAGTGTGCTTAGAAGCGAACGGCGATTGGTTGATGGACGTATTTAAAAAATAACTATAATGGTGAAGAAAAACATTTTGAGGAAATCTTACTATAACGATTAGTGAAAAATTATATGGTGTGTTGTCCCCAACGTGAATTAAGCCAGCGTGGTGGACTATATGGCCTGAAGTACTTAAGGTTGACACAGAATATCAATGATATGTTGCGATAATCTTTTGCCATGGTTTGAAGCGTAGAGCATGAATTGATGTGGTATATTTTAGTCTGTGTATTTTCAACAGTAAATTGTGCAATATACTTTGGTGTCATAATAAAACATTTTATTACTTAACTCTTGATAGAAAAATACCTAATAAAGCTTTCTGTATATAGCTTGTTGACGTTTTTTCATTGCGTAGTTTCGGTAACTCATAAAACGGCGCCATCCATCCACATTCTACAATACTTTTTTTTTTTTATTTATTTATTTATTACAAACATTTACAAAACAAAAACAGTACAATTAATACATTGTCCCACAAAACTTGTATGCTACGTCGTAGTACGTAGCACTTCTACGCAGTTGCTACGCCGTATATGACAATTACTGCCGTGGTAAGCAACTTTGATCTTTCTTCAAAGCGAGATATTATTTAGAGAGACGTCGTTGTAATATTGGAATTATCTTGGAATTATTAAAATTAACCCGCTCATCTCACTACTATGCCACGGCTCCGAACATAAACGCGTTATAACCTTGATTGTCACTCGTGAGATTGAACGGTTAATCAGCGGTCGGATGGAGTGGTGAATTAACAGCCATTCCAATTAGCTTTCACGCAATTCCATTGCCGTTTCTTTTGACCCCGCCAATGATTCTTCCGTTTGTCTCAATTGATTGGTTTGCTCTTTGATTTATCGGTTTGGTTTTTTTAAAGGTTTGAAAGTGATTATGTAGTTTGTAAGTTTAGTCTTATTGAAATTAATATTGTCTCTTTTTGGTCGACGTTAACATACTAGCACACTCACACATACACATACACTATGCCTTTTTCCCAATAGAGGTAAGCAGAGATGCCATCATAATATGATAGGGGTAAAGTCTATCGGCATATCGAGCACAATTTTTTTTCCGCCGAGCTGATAATTTGTAGAAAAATCCAAAATCATAAAGTCCCACTCGGGTTTAGAACCCAAGCCACAGCGTTGCAATTATTCCTTGGTACAACTGCGATACCGAGGCTAGCATTATGCTAGCCTTTGGTCAAAGCCTAATATACCTGAAGTCGACATGACACACGACGTTCACTATGATGTGTTCTCTGTGATTGCTATTTAGGTGCCTATGTACTACAAGCTATAGAGTTTCCGGAAATTTCATTCACGGAAAGCAACGGCAAAGCTATTTCACGACGGCTTTCAGGAATTACTTCCACCTTAGTCGAGTTTATATGTACTGGAGCTTTACTGACAAGCAATGCTCATTGACAAAAAACTTTATCTTAATAATTATGAGGTCCCATTAATAAACTCAGATTAGCGATGGAATAACTTTAGTCCAAGGTTTAAGAATTACTTTAACTTTTAAAATCAGCGGGATGCCGTCACAGGATGAGGAACAGTCAGCTAGGCTTGACTGTCCCATCATAAACCACTGTATTTGACTACATGTTTCAAGATGTTATTCTGATATTGTGTGTCATGTAAAATTATTATCATTCTAATTTATTTTACTGCCTGCGACTGCCTCGGTGGCGTAGTTGTACTACTGTACGCTTACAAAGCTGAGGTCTCGGGTTCGAATCCCGGGTTGGGCAAAGTGATATTGGATTTTTCTATTCATTATCAGTCCAGAGTCAGGAATTTGTGCCCGATATGGCGATAGGCTCGCCACCTATCACATCGTGGGACGGAACATACTGGCGAAATGTGGGTGCCCTGGCACCTCTGCCTACCCCTTCTGGGAAAAAGGCGTGAGTTTATGTATGTATGTAATTTATTTTACTTATAATTATGATATTGTATTTATGAAATGAGTCTTTGGTACTTGAAATTAAGATTATGCCCTTTATTTCATGTCTTTTATTTTTCTTTACATTTTTATATGTGCATATTACTAAGTAACGAAGTACACATAAGTAAAAAATTTACTCTTCAGTGGCGAGGTTGAAGACCCAAGCCAGCGGTAGTTAGGATTGCAATGTGGGGAACCTCTTTTTACCTGCCTGCCGTATCCAGCAATACTGTCTTCTGAATCTGGCTTTTGAAAAGATTACTATAATATTATTATTATTAATAACTATCACTACGCAAAAAATAATTTTTTTTTGTTGCTATTACATTGCGTAGAGAAATAACAAAACCCACACAGCTATATAGCGATACGCAAATGACTTCACATGCTAAGGAGGAAAACGGTTTATCGATTACTCCAATGTCCTTGTAAAAATGTGAGTGATCGTTGTTCTTATTACGTTCAACGGTTGCAAGTATTTCCGTAGCTGTGGCCTGGGGTAAATAGTATTTGCTTGTATCTCAAATGGGGTGCATTTAATGACGTATGCACGCGATTATAATTTTCGTGCTTTCAAAATTCAGTTTTTGGCATTCGATGTGTGGTAATCGCAGGAGTTGTTACGCTTTACCCTGTGGTTTGGGGGTACAAGAATTCCGCCACGGTATCCTCTGCCCGTCGTAAGAGTCGACTTAAAGGGGTCATCGGAGTCATTGGGCACACGGCGGGGGCCGTGCGCCCTCGCGTATAACGACTACGAGACGTACGGATGATGGAGCCTCGTCTCCGTCATGGACGCCCATAACAGCTTGGCGGGCGTCCGAAAGGAGGGTGTAAGTGGAGGTAATCTGGGCCTTCATAAGGCCCAGCAATGGTTTTGCGCGGGGTAGTTCGCGGACGTAAATCGGGGCGCCCTTCGCCCTGGGATGTCCGGTGCTGCCCACAATGCGTGTGAGGGCTATCGAGAGGTTTTTAGTCAGTATGCTGGCGTAGGTACTGCTAGGGACCCAGCTCGGCTACAATATCCGCGTTTGTACCGGGCTGGAAGGCCAGAGACACTGACATACCCCTTTCGGCCTCCCCCGGGGTACCGCAGGGGGAGCTTAATAGCTTTTCCTCTTGAAAACAAAAAAAAAATGAGTTGTTACGCTACGGCAACAAACCCATGTGTCTGATAAATTTTACTTGTCGTATAAGTCTGTGTGACCCTCCTAGCTCTTGGTAGGCCAATTTGACTTAATGTAGTCTTAGTTTTACTATTATTGTGAAATGAATAGAGAATTATGCAGTAAGAAACAATATATAGAAAAAAAAGTACTAATGGCGGTCTTATCGCTTAAAGTGATGTCTTACAGAAAACCATAGGATAGATTTAAAAGTTGGAGAAGGAAGATGCACCTTTGTATTTAAAAGTAAAGTGTATTGAAAAATTATCGCCATGTTTAACAGTGAAAGGAAAAATCTTAGAAATCTTGCATATTCGATCATATTCCCAAGAAATTCTAAGATCTACCCAATTGCATTACCCCTGTCTTGTCCCTTGTTGTCTTTACCTTCCATTCCACTTTACAATGTTAATTAACATCATTACCTTTGTATTGTGAAGTCGGTAAATGGTAGAATAGTTCGGGAATGCAAGCTAAGATTCCGTCTGTAGTTACTGTCGCAACAGGAGCACGCATTGTTGTTTTAGTGTTACCTCTAGTGCTTCAAGGCACAATTTCTAGGATGGAATTGTCTTTCCGTTTGCAAATTAATTACTTTACTGTTGTCCTTTGCATTAAGAGTCACAGAGGTTGTTTTATTATTTTTATAACATATAAACATGTGGTTATTGTAATAGTAGAATCTACATGTTTTCTGTTATTTTTCTATTATTATAGCGTACAATATTAATTATTTATGTAGTAGAAATTCATGAAGGAATTGAGGCTTGAGTTTGATGGCATTTTTTGGTCAATTAATACAAATTTTGGCTATACGTGGCTGTGAACTGTGTAGTCCTGAGTTTAGTTCTTGAGTGGGGTGCTCCACTTTGTGAGGTTTTTCTCATTGACTGTACAATTTCAATTATAAATAAATAACACCCAACAGTCACATACATAGTCCTGACCCCACACTAAGATCGAGTCTTGTGTCGTGGGTATCAGAAACTACGGGAGACTTTTCGGTCTCACAAACACCCAATATGTACACACAATATGTAGAGTCATGTTTCTATTGATTAATATGTTAATATTTCATAAGATATAGACTTGTATAGATGATAAATTCTCACAGGAACTCAAACACGCTGCGTTTTCAATCTGTGTTATTAGCTGACAATTATTTTTCATATCGATTTGCTTATTATTTTACATTTTATTGATTCAAGGTCGCAAATAATGTCTTTGTTGGTACATAAACAAAACATGTTTTATGCATTTAAATAATTAAAGATTTTATGTGATAATCGTTTCTTACATTTACGCCGATGTTATACAATGAAATAAAACTATTCTTTAAATATATATAAAAAAAAAAACCAAACTCGCGCTGGAATCCGTCAAAAATAGTTTCATTTCAACGATTTTATGTGTTTGAAACACAAGACAAGATTAATTTAACTTATAAGTTAATCAATATGTATACCTAATATAATTCTGACCGTAAATCTGCATGTTATCACTTCTGTTGATGACAATAAGTTATTATTTTTTTATTTTATATTGTCACGGGTATAAAATTATCTAAATGAATATCTTGATTCCTTTTCAAGGGATGTAACCGCGCTCGCGCTGTCGCTAAAATCATTTCACAGCGATGGAATGATTAATCTTTCACTTGTGGCCCAATTGAGCAACTTCGCTGAGTATCTACACATAACTCGCTGGCAATTTACCGCCATTCTGATAGCAATGTTTCATATTTGAAGTTATTTACGACCTTTGTTTAGAGAGGAAATATTGCAAAAATGTTATGTGATATATTTTTACCTCTTTATTTAGGGCATATTTTGCATGGCATTTCATTATATATCTTTTATACTGTCCGCTAAAGAATTATTAAAAAGCTTAATAAATCTTTTCACAGAACCCGATGTCAATTTATTGCCGACAGTCTGATGGGAATGTTTCATATTTAGAGTTAATTACGAACTTTTCAAAGAGAAATATTTTGGATATGGAGATATTTTTGATTTTTATAATTTACTAGCGATCGGGCACGGCTTCGCCCGATTGCAGATGGTTTTTGAGACTATTCCATATCAACAAAGAATTATTATATTTAAATTTAATTTGACTGCCGTCGACTATTGGTTTTCCCGTCCCGTTATATCCCTATCTGTCTCATATCATTCTATCCTGTGACGAAAGTATGCAATCATGTCCCGTGCCATCCTTTCGAATTTGAAAGAGTAGCAATATTGGAATTTATGACTCATCCCACGGGAACACTATATTTTTCGGGATAAAAAGTAGCCTATATCCGTTTCCATGGTATCGTATATCTGTGTTAAATTTCATCAAACTCGGCTCAGCCGTTTGAGCGTGAAAACGGAACATGCAATTATTCACACTTTCATTTAAAATATTAGTGGGGATTTATTCGTTTTATTATTCATTTGACGCTGATTTTTCAACCGTCGAATAAAATTGGAGTAAAATATGCCTTTAGCAAATACCTTATCTATAGTATTAAAAAATGGTCCAGTTGTTTCAATTTTATTTCAGTTCGTACGTTAATAATTTATTCGGAATTAATCAACCGTTCAAATCCGTTGAATAAAATACGATATGAGTGAAATAAAAAGGTTACTTTATTTATATTTATTTTTCCTATTGTTATGTTTATATTCAGTCAAATTATAATTTATGATGGATAATTTTCAGATTCATGTGTGTATTGATAGTCAATCACCACGCATTATAATAGTGAAGGAAAACATCGAGACAAAACCTGCATACCATACCGATTTATGAGATTCTGGTATGTAAAGTCCAACCCGCACTAAGTATGCGTGTTAGACTATATGGCCTAACCTCTCTCATACGTAGGATTGTAAAGGGCCCTCATGCCCTACAGTGGGACGCGGGGATTACAATCGATATTTATGTCCAACTATTGAAATCCCATTGGGATACAACTAGGGAATCTCAAATGGTTATTATTAATTAGTCTTTTGTTGCAGCCGATGTTAATAGCGAGAAGAGAGTATCCCTACCATCGATGGGAGCCTATATACTTCGGGACCCACAAGGAGCCGTGGTACAGCGAAATGCTATCCTGGGAAGGACGCCAGGATAAAATGACACAGGTAACTGTCGATTTATTATGGATCTTGAGGTCAAGCATAATTTGTTGTAAGATAAAAAGAAGTCATTATAATGCATCTGCTGTTAAACTGAGTATTGGAGAGACATGGTATATTGTTGGTCGATAAAATCATGCTTATATTCTTGAAGCCAGATTTAAATAATTTGAAAACGCAATGCACTTGCGTTTCTCAAATTTGGAATAACCTGACTTACTGATTTTACTTTATTATCATCATCATTATCAGCCCACACGCGTCCACTGTTGGACGTAGGCCTCTCTTATGGCACGCCACTGGGCTTGATCTTCAGCCCATCATCTCCAACCGCTACCAGCCATCCTACGAATATCGTTGCTCCACCTGGTTAGACGGCGTCCTATCAAATATTATAAAAAATCTAATTACTTCATATTAGATAGTTCTTGATAAATAGAAGTGACAGTGCATATTTTTTAGTTTTTTTTTCTATTTATTTTCGTATCTTACAGTTCTTTGGTTTTTTTCTTAGATGCTCGAACTTTGCCTCCAAGAGTACAAATTATATGTGCTAGATGGCGGTTTTATGTGTCACGCAGCGCCCCATCGCAAGAAGCACATACAAACCCCCGCCCAATGCGAGAGGCGGAGGAAGGCAATATTCTCAAACCTGTATCAATACTCACTGAGCATTCTGCGCTTCACAAAACAGTATAAAAGGATCGTGGAACTCATAAAAAAGTCTGGCAGCAGACGATGCGATTTGTTTTTTGGTTATTAATTTATTTTTTATTAAATGTTTTTTTTTTGGTTTTGTTTTGTTTTATTTTTTGTAGACTTTGTTTTGTATTATGACATCAGTTTTTTACGTTTTTACGTTCGTGGCTCTTGAATTGAATGGATATGAGAAAAAGGTAGGTACAAACTCTTGGTAAATAGTATATACCCTCTAGATAGCATTAACTTTAATGCCTCCATAAATCCGCGACAAAATTTCTTGACAGACAAACAAAGAAGCAGCTCCAGTTTTTCCTCTTAAAGTACAAACCCCAAACATATCGAAATAAGTCCCAGTATTTATGTCAAATATAGCGCTGTGAATGCTTTAAACAATTTTCAATACCCACCATCTCTGACAGGGTAATAAGATTCGCGCGCAGTAATTTCTTTTCGAGTCGACTTGTCACGTTACAAAATGTGACGCCGACGTTACTCCACGTTCTCAGTACTTTTGTGAGGCTTTTTATATTCGTGTAAAGATGATTATTACTTGTTATAGGTGTTTTTTGGTATTCCAAAGGTGTTATTGAGTTTGGTATCTTTTTGGCTTAATTCATGAAAGATAGAAATATTCTTTATTCAAATTATATTAGTACACATGTTGTTCAATGACACAACTTAGTTGGAACGTGCTGAAGTAAAGAAGAAACTTCACAATATTTTATGGGACCAAATGACAAGCACCAGCTTTCAATCAAAGAAATAATTATAAAAATCAGTTCACCCAGTACAGAGATATGAGGTAACAAACATAAAAAAGAACATACAGTCGAATTGAACCCTCTTATATTTTTTGACGTCGGTTAAAAAGGAAAGTTATTTCAAACTAATTTTTATTCCTAGATGCTGGAGCTATGTCTCCAAGGGTACCGTATGGTGGTGCTAGACGGAGCCTTCCTCTGCCACGCTGCAGTGTCCAAAGGTCATTCAACTCCGCGTCACACGAGAGCGGAGCGTCTCAACTCAGAACGGTATACGAAGATACTAGGTATACTGCGACGTAAGTACCACGACCGACCGCAGTGTAAAGTAATGTAAGCATTATAAGGGGCAGGATAAAAGGATATTAGAGGCAAGAAATAAGTATGATGTTAATTTAATGAATAAGTAAAAGTAATGAAAAATGAAAATAGTTTATTGAATCCATTAAAATGTTCAATATAATTTAGATTCAGACATTTTTTGACCTACCGGTTCGGAAAGCGCTTTTCACTACAGAAGAACGGGCAAGAAACTCTAGTGTTGATCTTTTCAAAACCAGTTTACAATTTAGTGATGATTACATGAGTTACAAGTTGGTTTAAATCAGAGCAGTTTATTAATAATTTGTTGTAAATTTACGATATTTTTTTTTGAGAGGAGTAGTGTAGTTTTACTATCTTATTTGTATAATGCAGATTAGTTTAGTTGCATGTGTTATTTTTTGAGTCTAATTTGACACAATAGTTAAACATTTTCACCTATCTGAGCGGCACTATTAAAGATTTTCTGACTCTTTTTATTTATTAAAACAAATTTTATAAAATTTGTTATCTAATATGAAACGAATTTAGTTAAACATTGTTTTTAACGAAACTTGTCAAAATGTTAATATACCGGGTATATCAAGACTGCTACCGAAAACGAAGCCGGGTGGTAGTTTTAGTGACTACATACATAATGCAACTAAAAACTTCGCAAATATCATCATTTTTGGGTGGTAAATCCATAGTTTTTGTTAAATTATAGTTTAAACTCCTTTATACCTTAGAGTCTTTATAAATAAAAGGGTATACGCTATTATTTTAGGAAAAAAATTATATGACCACCCAAATATGACCATAGGAAAAAAATAACCAAAAAAAATCTTCGCTTTTTTTAACTTTCTGTTGCATTGTGTCTGAAGTCGCTTGAACTACCACCCGGCTTCGTTTTCGGTAGCAGTCTAGATATACCCTGTATGTGATATTTTGTATAAGGCATTCAGACTAATATAAGATCTACAGATATATCTAATTCCTACACTAGACTGGAAAGTCGTTTACTGGCATACCATTTTCGTTTCGTCTTTTACTTAATATCTTGCCTCTTGTAAAGTAATGGAATTTATCCTGTCTCATGAAGAGTGACGGTACATTTTCATTTTCGAATATTTATAAGATTCACAATGGATTTTTTTAATGTATATGTATGTACTATGTGTGAATGATTTTTTTTTGTTATCAGTGTATATTACGGTAAATATTTGCAATAATGAAATTATTTTATTAGTCACATTTTTGTTACTATCGGTTCTATCACAGACAATATAATTTTGGGTGAAGCAACTTTAATGTGAAATAACTGATTTCTGGGGACTTTTAATGCATCACTATCAAATAATACGGACCATTAATATTAAATTCAAGATAAAGTTAATACAGCCACTTACGTAGTGTTCTGACCCTGCACTAAGGTATAAGTTTTGTATCATCGGTATCAGAAGGATATGTAAGATATTTTAATTATTTGCGAGTTTTTACCATGTCTAACATTTAATATGTTCGGGCAACTCATATATGATCTTTCAAGTCCAAAACCTCACATAATTGTACCAATCGCCTCTCAGTCATATACATAGAGCCTACCGGCCAATTCATAGATATTACACAAACCAATTTGAATTACAAATTGTTTTATCTCTTTTGAACGACTTCGAATACAGTTGGAGTGAAGAAGACAGAAAATTTGACAGCTAAAATAGGTTTCTATACTATCTATGAACATGACCATATATTACACGTCTGAACATGAAATGTGCTACATTAATTGTATAATTTAATTAACAAATAGTTGGCGCATTAGAGCAACGTTCATCAATTAATAAAACCGCATGGGCATGTTCGCCTCAAGCGTTCTGCGTGATGTAGAAAGTTTATGTATCAAAAGAGAAGGGGGGAAAGGGAGAAGGGGGATTAAATACACTCCCCCTTTGTTTAAAACGGTCGTCGTGTCATAGATAGTTGACAGACATTGGATTTTTTTCAGTGGGTTTATAAATACGCATTTCATCGGTGATAAAATCCGTAAAAAATAGTTTTACATACATGCATACATACATAAACTCACTACTTTTTCCCAGAAGGTGTAGGCAGAGGTGCCTGGACACCCACATTTCGCCTTGTATGTTTCGTCAATTCTTGACTCCGGGCTGATAATGAATAGAAAAATCCAATATCACTTTTCCCGACTCGGGATTCGTACCCGAGACCTCAGCTTTGCAAGCGTACCTTAGTACAACTACGCCGCCGAGGCAGTAAAAAAAAAATAGTTTTACTTGAATGAAAATCTAAGAAATCGCAACTCTAATCAATAATTACGTATTGTTGTCTGTCGTTGGGTTATAGAATAATGATTTATTTCCTTCTGACTGATTCTTTACGCAATACGCTGAAGAAATTTTAGCGTGTTTATTTTGAGGCCTCAAAGTTTTTCCGAAGTGCCGATGAAGTAACCTGAATGTCTTAATGCTTTGTTTTGTTTTGTATCATGATTATTTGTTTTGTAATTAGTATTAAGCAATAAATTGATTTTTAATTGATTTTATTTTATTTAAGTGTTTAGCCCGTAAAATTCCGGCGTACAGGGCTTAAGGGGATTCAAATATGATGATAGGCAGTGTGCATCTCAGTTTAAAGAATATTATATGAATTGCCCGGAATGGGTCAGACTCGGCTGCTATCATATCTTGGAGGGAAATAAACGCAGCATATGGGTGATCGTATAGTCTCAACCCAGTTCAAAGGCATTGGTCTTTATTCTTAAACCTTTTGCGTCTTTGCTCATAGTTTTAATATTTATGTAAACTGTTATTTTTTTAGTTTGAGACTATGAATGTAATTGTTGGGTGCCAACAAACATTTGGTCGTCTGAAATCAGTCATTGCTTTATTATGTTGTACGAATAAATTTATTGTTAACCAACTTTAAAAAAAGGTGGAGGTTCTCAATTCGTCGTAATCTCTTTTTTTTATTATTATGTTTAATTTATGTACACTGATTACTTGAAGACGCATGGACCGATTTGGCAATTTTTTTCTTGTTTTATTTTCTATAGCAATAACTGAAAATAATTATTTTTATAATAATAATAATAATAGTTTTTATTATTGGCACAATAAAGATAAACTAAACTACGAGTTAACACTTTGTATGCCTAAAATATTGTGCCAACAATGAGCCACTCTTTCAGCTTGTATGCTGCGATATCACCTGAATAATACCGCAGCGCTGGTTTTCAAAGAGAAGCTCAAGTGACACACAGACGTCCAGTCGGTACAAAAACTTATCTTTATATGCTTTGAATTGGACGGTGTCACTAAATCCATAGCAAGGTAATGAAAATGGTTTATATTAAAATTATATTCAGCCATTTAAGTTCCTAATTTCTAACCGAAATTGTTTTGTTTGTACAAATATTATGAGAATTTATGCTGAACAACGTTTATTTACTTTGAAGATGCTTAGAAATAAATTTCACCTTTATTTACGTACGAAATAAGATAATAAAATTTATACTGAGAACAGCTGGTTAAGCAAAAGTTTGTATAGTATTTTTAGGTATTATTTTTTATTATCGGATTGTTAGCTGAAATCACTTCTTGCGTTACATATAAAAATGATATTTAATAGTATGGATACTATGGAATTGAAAGACAGAATGTTGTATCTAGAAAATCGAACTACTCAAAATAAGTTACCTAAAAAAATGTTTATTTCAAATTGTTTTTGTATTTCGTGCGGCGACTTTGAATTAGTTGGATTTTAATGTCTTTATATACACCTATTTTTCTTTAGAACACTGTTTTAATTATTCGCTAAGTTTAACTTAGTTTTAAATCTAAGTATTTTATGTTCCTAATAAAATAGATGTTATTAAACACGGAACGAAAAATCTTATGACACATACACATATTCAACTATGTTACTAGAATGTATTAAACTATTAACTGTATTATTGATGCTTTTTTGTTAGGAAAATGCGTAAATATTCTTAAGCTTATTACATAAATAATTTTAATCTGTCGATCACATATTTTTTTGGTCAATACCGTTACTCTATATGATCCGAAACGAACATCGAATGTTCGGTTATTGTACGTAAAACTGTGTGAATGTGTCTACTCCATAAAATGTTCAAATCATCTATCGTACGTCGTAACCATAGACTAAGATCGGAGTGAATGATAAGTGTTATAGATAATTGTGTTGGTTGTCATAGATAATGGCGAGACGAGCATGCCGTTCGCCTGATGGTAAGCGCTACGACCGCTCATGAACAGTAGCAAAACAAAACAACACCTTGAATTACAAAGCAATGCTTGGCATTCCATTGCGCTCGCCACCCTGAGACATAAGATGTTAAGTCTCAATATGTTCAGTAGTTACTCTGGCTACAATGCCCTTCAACCCGAAACACAACAGTGCATTTACACTGCTGTTTGACGGGAGAAATAGACACTGCGGTGGTACCCACCCAGATGACCTCTCACATATGAGAGACCTACCACCAGTAAAAGAACCACCACCACCAGAAGTGGAAAACGTATAACTTTCTTAGGACGTCGAAGTTTCGTGAAGTCGAACTTCGTTTCGGTTTATATAGTGTAACCCTCGAGGATCGTATTGAAAGAATGAATTAATATTTAATATACGTTTTCCGCACAAATTATATACTAATTTTATCTACTTTTATTCAAAAATATTGTCTTAACTATAAGTCACATCTTTTTAAAATATTTTTATCATTTAGTATGTTCATTTACCTTTAGTTTAATATCTGAATATATATAGCAATTTATATTTTTTTAGCCGAAAATATTCATTTTCCAATTGTCCATTTAGTATGTAAAATATCTAAACTGTCCGATCAATATGCTGATTACAAACAATGGTATATAATATGTGTATATATATGCAACAAAGTTGTATCCTAGAAAATGCATTAAAATAAGTTTATTATTACACATATTATTTTATTTATCACATATAAAGCATATATTTGAAATGTAAACAAATATAATTAAATGTATAATTTGGGCCATTGTGTATAATAATCATGTAATGTGGAAATCTGAATAAATATTGCAACTACCATTTTTGTTTTATTTCAATTATAGTATTACCTATGAGTACGTGGTGGCCTGTTGGTAAACGGACCAGATGCGGCTGCCAACATGTTCACGGTGGTCGCGGGTTCAAATCCCAGGGCACACCTCTGACTTTTCGTAGTCATGTGTGTATTGATACTCAATCACCACGCACTAAAACGGTGAAGGAAAACATCGTGAGGAAACCTGCATACCATAGCGGTTTATAAGAATTTCTATGGTATGTAAGTCCGCCAACCCGCACTAGGCTAGCGTGGTGAACTATATGGCCTAACCACTCTCAATCGTACTATCGATTGTAGAGTAGGCCCGTGCCCTGCAGTGGGACGTATATGGGCTACAGTTACAGTTATTACCTATGAAGGAAAAACATTCTGGAGGGAAGACGATGTACAGTTCAGTGTCTGATCCACAAGGTAGAGATGAAGAAGATTTAAATAGAAATATATAGAAATTAAATAGAAATATATAGAAATTAAATATAAATATATAGAAATTAAATAGAAATATATAGAAAATAAATTAAACTGAAATAGAAGATAGTTGAAGATCGTTGGAACTGGGAAGTCGGTAAGTAAAGGCCGCTTCCTGCAAGTCACTATGAAAATCTTTTGATAGAACCTAAATCTTTGAGAAAAGGTCTAATAATGGTTTCTTAGATTTACGCGAATGTTACACATTGCACACACTATTATTTACGGATTTATCGATAATTTGGTTTGATTTTAACATTTTATAACTTCCCGACGCGACGTTTCGATTACTTTGCAGCTTTCGTGGTCACGGGTTAATGTGAATAATTGCAAAAAAAAGGTAGTTTTCGTAACATTCACTGAGTAGATGACTGACACTTCAGTCTATAAAATAATTGAAGCTTCGGGAAGTAATAATAAAAACTGTGAAACATAAACCAAATTCGCGATAAAATCCGTAAAAATACAACTTCAATGAGAATTCTAATATTTGAGGAGAGAAATTCGCTGTAGTGTTCTTCTGGTTTAAAATAGTTAGTATACATGAAAATCGGTTTTTAGTTGAAAAGTCACGGTGTAGTCTTATAAACTATAGCGGTCTGGCTCTAGGTGCAGTTACATTTTTAAAGTAAGTGTTCTATCGCCAATTTAATCAAAGATAATATAGGATTCTTACGGTGGACTATATGGCCTAATCACTCTCAATCGTACTTTCGTTTGTAGATGAGTTCCGTGCACTGCTATGGGACGTTTATGGGCTGATACAGTACAGGGTAAGAATTTGTGAGATATGGTCCTGGTATCTTACATAAGAATAATCGAATAAATATACAGAACAATAATAATAAGGCTGTCAGTAATTGTCCCATTTGAAACTTCTTTCTCGTTCCATGTCCCAAGCTTCGTGCCAAATACACATCCAAGATCTATGTTCGTGAACGAATGTTATCACTTACCATCAAGCGACCACTTTATAGTCCAATCAACTTAGACAACAAAATAAATTAAAAGTAGACAGCAAATGAAAAAGCTTCATGTGTATTTTTAATTAAATTAGTTTGTTTTATCGCTGGTTGATAGCAGCAAGAAAGATTTCTCCTCAAGAACTTTATAAGCTAAATTATATTTTGGCAAATTAAAGTAATTATGTAGCAGTCCATATACGGCCCACTGCAGGGCATTACAGGCACGTCTATAATGGAAAGTACGATTGAGAGTGTTAGGCCATATGGCTTAGCTAGCCTAGTGCAGCTTGGTTGGTTAAAGGAATTAATATTTTACATTTATTGTTATTTATTTACACTTTCTTTTCTGGTATAAGTATTAGCTGTGGCGAAATGGTCTACATAGGACATTATAATATTACTGTAACATCAATAAGTAATAAACGGGTTGAATAATGTGGCTTCCCAGATTTCTATACGCAACATAAATATAGAAAATGTTATTAAAGTGACGTAAAATTTAGTAATAAAATATGTGTGAAGCTACCGTCACCTTGTAGAATATTCGTTATGAGTTTTCGACATTACTGGAGCTGTGGAAAATTTGCCACCTATTCTAGGTAAGAATATTTATTTATTTACTATCTGTATGGATATAGGAGACGCCTGATCATCATTGGAACTTATGAGGGATGTTATAGATTGTGTAGTTCACATTGAAAAAGATAATTTTTCACTCATCTAAAACTTAAGAAAATGATTAATTGTAGTTTTTAATAGCCTATAATGTGTCCCACTACTGGGCAAAGGCCTCCCCTTTGGTGCTCCACTTGACCCTGTCCTCGGCCAGCTCTTGCCATTTTGGCTCGAATGCATCCAACCCGTCTTTCCACCGCATCTTTAGTCTTCCGCGTTTTCTCCGTTTTGATCGTAGTTATGCGAAAATTATTTTACTTCTTTTTTAACTTAATTAAGAGAACATATTATACATAATTTATTTGTATTTTGAGAAACAAGCTCTGAACAAGTAACAAATGCAAAATAAAGAGTTTAAATCACAAATTAATTATAAAATGACGCTAAAGAATCATAACATACAAAACAGAGAAACACTGTTCCATTCGTATGAAGAAGAAAACAACCTCAAAAAGCATGACATAGCACAACGTATGTATCAACAATCGTCGCCGATACAGAACACTCGAACCCAATTAGATTTGGTATCGCTTACAAACGTTTCTGATCACTGGATTTTTCCTTTGTAGTCGACAAACAAGGCCGGGGTGAACGCAAACGAAAACAAAAGAAATTAAACATCGTCACAGCTCTTGTACAAACATAATTTCAGACGAATGATCGTATTTTATTAGAGATTCTTTGGACGAGTCGAACCTTTAAAGTTACGTAACTATAAATATTACTGGTGGCATATTATGAGTTATATAATACTAGGTTTTGACCACGGCATTACTTGCTTTTTGAATTTCGGTCGATGCAACAATACAAAAATATTGTTTTGTTTTTATATCGCTCGAGAATAGTACTTTTTCCAGGACTAAAGGTATCCTATATCCTTTTCTGTATCTTTGACAACGTGCAAGCAAAATTACATAATGATTTATTAAATAGTTAAAACTTGAAATCGTAAGAAATAACGCGATTAACTGTAATAATAATATTATAAATATGCATTGTAAATCTGTATAGGTAGTAGGATACTGGATATTGCCACCAATAGTGACCTATATAAGTGTGCTATGTTTCGGGTTCATTTGTATATATCCAGATACACTCAACCCGATATATTTTTTCAATCAGCAAGGGATATCCATCTCTCATTGATGGATAAAAAAAACTTATTATCAAATCTCTTTCAGCTAGTGTACGTCCCATTGTAGGGCACTGGCCTTTTCAATCGAAAGTACATTTGAGAGTGGTTATGCCATATAGTCCACCACACTAACCTTGTGCTACGAGTATTATCAAGTGCCACGTATTATTTCGTCGTAGCATAGTCAGTAGGCAGTAGCTTGTCTGAGCCCTTGGCATTGTAGAATCCATGAGTAGGTATTTGCTAATTATCAGGCGAACCACTAACTTTTTTTTATTGCTATGAATGGCGTGACGAGGTATGCCTTTTGCCTGATGGTAAGCGATAAAATTGCTCATGAACAGTAGCAAAAACAAACAGCACCTTGTACTACAAATCAATGCTTGGCATTCCGCTGCGCTCGCCATCCTGAGACATAAGATGTTAAGTTTCAATATATCCAGTACTTACTCTGGCTACAATATCCTTCAACCCGAAACACAACAGTACATTGACACTGCTGTTTTACTTGTGTTTTTACGCCGTCAATTCAAAGAAAATGTACAGAACCTCCATATTTCCGCTCTTGCCCGCATATTTGTAACCTCTGGGTGTTTGTGCTTCGTTCAATATGGCTGTTTGATTTTCAGTCTTAGAGGTTTGTTCTGCTCAGCAATTAATACGGGCTCGTTTTCTTTGCTTTGGGTGGGAACATAGAAGCATTTTTACTCTTTTTTTATTTGTTTCAATACTTTCTGTTTGCTTCTAAAAATAGTGTTTGATTGGGTTTGTTATTGCTTTATGATATTATCAAGGTTGTTTGCTTTTATTGTTATTTTTATTTATTGGTTTGTTGGTTTTTACTTCTTGTGGTAGGAGGTTCCTATTCGCCTGTTTAGATAGATCACTGAACATTATCGTGGAAAACTACAATGTCCTTCAAAATGAAACACAACAGTTCATTTCCACTGCTGTTTGGCGGGTGAAATAGACATTGCGGTGGTACCTACCCAGACGGCCTTTCGCATATCAGAGTCCTACCACCAGTAAAAGTTACCTTCAGTAAGTATGTGTTATGGAAGAGACATGCTGTAGTCAGTCAGTCATAATTCCGCATGAATCGATCGACGTGAAGCGACAGCTTTGCTGTTGTGTTTCGTTCGTTGATTGAGATTGCCGGATGCCCAATACACCTTTCCCTTTCTCATTGTTTTCCTTCCCGCTTTCCTTCTTTGCGGTAATGATCACTTACCAGCAGGTACAATAAAAATAGCAAGGCTGATGCAATAAAAAATGAACATACAAATAAAGAAAACAATATGAACGTGTTAAAAATGTGGTCTATTTTTTACCTGGCGATATCCAGGTGCCAGGACTTTTTCTACCTAAATAATCACCACCAAGAATTTAAATTAAAACGAGTCAAGCAGGAGCGTTTGGAAATACTGGCGTAATTTATGTAACACCTTCGCGAGGTATTACTTAAAGTTGTGCAGTTTAGAGCCATTTAATTATAGCACTATATGTTATCAGTCTGATATAGTGCCCAAATTATCTTCTAAGTATTTAGGATGAAAGCTAAATATCAGGCAAATGTCTCAGAATATACTTAGCCATGCTATTATATGCATATACGGGTGACAAAAAACTGTGACTGAACAGTAAAGGTGTTATCTGGCATCATTCATTTAGTATCTTTAAAGATCCGTTTCACACAAGTTCTAGAAAAAATTATGCAATACTTAATAAATTAAATTTTTAAATATTGGATATCGTCGGTGATATTCTGAAACCGCGGAACTAACAGTGTTTAAAACCGCGTAAGGTATGTGCAGTGAATTTTACAGGAACGAGGAAAAACGTATAATATTTACTAAGCCACATGACTTTCTATTGTTTAAACTTTTAAATTGTCAAATTATAATATTGTTCTTGGTATTGTAGGTATTAGTTATGTTAAATATTTATTAATTAATTAGTAAATCGACTAAGCCCGCGAAATCTCGATTTAGCTAGTTTTGTAAATACGCGGTTTTAAACACTGTTAATTCCGCGGTTTTAGAATATCACCGACGATATCTCACATGACATTGCTGGCAAACAATTAACGTGCGGCGTGACGTTTCCCCTACCCTTTCCTTTCCTACCCCCCTATCGTATCGCAGTTTTATTTACTTAATGAGCACTCCTACACGCTGGATGGGGTGAAGATATTGCTCCACATTTCCACTACTGAATATAAGTCTCCAAGAATGCCCACATCGAGCTGTTGTAAGCAGTCTCCATCCAGCAAACTCCTGCAACTTTATCCAGATAGTCTGTCCTCCTTGTAGGTGCCTCCTAAATGCCATTTTATTTTTTATAAATCCACAATATGGTGTCGTACGTACGTGATTATAACTGTAGTGTAGTCATAGTATCCACACAATTTAAATTAAACCGAAACGCTATGCCTGTCAAATAGGTTTTCTTCCAGAATTTTTGTGTCCCCCTTTATAATTTTACTATCACAACAGTGTTGGATGATATTTAATAGGTAGGTATTGCGTTTTAACATATAAAATGATTAATATACATTTAAAAAAGTTCCTCTCATTTGTATATCTTAGCTTTTCTTTTTAATACCAGATAAAACACTATATATCATGGTAACAAATCGCTTCAAATTTTCTACAAAATTAATTCTGAATTACAAAACAATGCGCACTCGTGCTTTAACCTAAATTATAGTTTCATTACTCGCTGGATAGTGGCGAAATTTCGTGACCTTAAGTTATGCTAAGACATCTACTTTATCTCAAAGATATATTTCGCTAAGCCTGGCGCTGAAAGGGTTTACATTCCCCTCCATTTGACATTACTATTATATTTGCCGGCCTTAGAAAGTGTTCTGTAAACATTGATGTTCTATTTGCTTTGGAAAGTCGGGCGGTGGAAGAGACGGGCCAGTGTACACTATTTTCTGTATTGTTATTGATTTTTGTGTCAAGAAATTGAATTGAAAAGATGTGTGTGTGTTTGTCATCTGTATCTTGAAAATTTACAGAAATATTTTCTACAGATATTTTCTTAATATTTTTTATTTCTTGTGCAAGAAGAAGGAGAATAAGTAAGAATGTTTTTTCCACTTTTTGGTCATCATCATTTTTATCTTCTGCGATAAGTAAATATAGGTTAAGATTTTAGTTCTGTATTTTTTTATTTTATTTTGTGTAGTACAATAAAGTGTAAGAATAATTAATAATAATAATCTTCATCCATATCCATTAGAAGTTTACTGCTGAATTGAGGCCGCCTATCTAATTGTTTTTACAATTAATTAAAATGACATGTAATAGGATATTGTTTACTGATAAATAAATAAATAAATACACCCAACTGTCACACACATAGTTAAGACCCCAGGTTAAGATCAATTATCAGGGTATCAAGAAATTCGAGAGACTTCGGTCTCACATAGAAACAGAATACTTGTGGGCATCACCATTTTCGGTCTCACATAGAAATAGATCCGATACAAATACTTGTAGGTCCCACAAAAATATGTCACCCTGTGGGGATCAAACCTACGGCCTCTCGTTTTACAGCCGGCGTCTAACGAACTGCGTCACGGAGGCATTCGGTAAACACAAGCCCGAGCCACTATGTGGAATGTGGTATTTTAAAATAAAAAACAATAATAATAAAATACAAAATTTATTGATCAATAATTTGCCTGCCTGACATCCTGAGGTAAGCTGAAATATAATAAGGTTAATTGTAAAAAGTGAATTCAACCAAGTCGAACGGTCTACTCGTTACGGATTCGGCAAGTCTTTAATGAAGTTTGCACGATGCTTGAACTTCTCGATGGATTGTTTAATCCAATCGCGAAGTCCCACTGTAGACAGTTACACTGGGATTTCTTGGATTGCAAATTAAAACGGTGTAAATGCTAGGAGAATTGTAATATGATTTGCAAAAATAGAAGTTGAATATTGTTCTGGTGAATGCGTTTCTGGAGAAATTGGATTACTAATTTACAAGGATACATTAAATTGATGTTTTTCAAAAGATTATTAGCTTAGTGATCTTTGAAATTGGGGGTATTAATATTTTTTAAATTATTTTATTTATTCGGTTTTAGCTGATAGTTTCACTACTAATCTATTTTATATATTCAAATAACGTTTTGTAACACTAAATTTAGACTTTAGTATGGATACAGTTCTTTAGTTTTATCAGTTTTTACTACACATTTTACCAATTTTTATTTTTCAACGACATAAAGAAAGACGTCATAGATCAAATTTAAGATTGCATCAACTGCCATTAGTGACGTTAAAAGTAAATACATGCAGAAACACGTCATAGATCTAATTAAATATTATTTTAATTAATAATATGTTGCTATAGATTTAAAAAACATTTAAACCATCAAACAAGTAGAAACTAGTACACAATTTGCTATAGAGGTCAATAACTCACTTAGGTTGTATGAGATGGAATGGCATTTTCCTCACAGCTTCTTCCGCTATGTCCAAAGGGAAGGCGAACTCGATCATATTTTCATTCAAACAGTCGTTGTAAGTAGAAGCCAGTTGGCATCTGTCAGACATTCCTTCTATACTGTCCAGGCAAAGTCTGGATACACTGTTCAACTTCCGAACCACGCGGGAATTCTTTCCGTTCACAAGACTTGCTAAGTGGACTAATAGCTCTCTGTTTATCTGTAAGAACAATATTTAGTCAAATAATGTACTTGAATAGTTTAAGTGATGTGCAAATATTCACAGAAGCTGGTTTAAATATTTTGGGCATAAATTTTCTTCGGGCAGAAATTTCGTCTTTAAATTTTTAACATAAAAAAAATTAATATCATAATATCAGCTATATTACACGTTTTATTCTCAGTAATATTATTGTTCATACTCGCATGTGAGTGTTTATTTGCAATCTCAAACATACCTCGGAACAAATATTTAGTTCATTAACATCAATTATCTCACTATCGCGGATCAAACGGCCACTCTGTGAACTCACCTTTCCATGATTCACCACATCGCTCTGCTCCAGCATGCAGGCGGCAAAGCATTGACCTGACCTTGACACAGGCGAGGAGTTGGTGAAGTAAGCACGCACGTCCTTGGGCGTCGCCCTGACCTTGATCACGCAAGACTGGGCCATTCGGACCAGCGCGTCTAGATGACCTTGGACCTGAGGATTGGGTTATTCACAACAGTCAAATACATAGTCCTACATTAAGATCAATAGAGTTTTAAGTCCATCAGATACTACGACAGACTTATCGGTCTCAATATTTGTGAGCCTTACAAACATTTGTAACGGAGGCTGAAAATGTGTGACTGACAGTATGATCCGGCAAGCAAACAAACAATCAATATGATTTTAATTGATTCTCGCCATCCATAGATATAGAGATATGACATGACGTTGATTGCCCAATTGGGATATCGAATCCAGGGATTTAAGATTTACAGTTTATACACGCTGCCTTTCGATTAGTGGGGTGACACCTTTGAGTGCGAAATTAAGTACTTCGTTATTATAGTGTTTTTTTTATCCCACACCTTATATGACATCATGCCAACCCGCACTAGGCCAGCGTGGTGGACTATATGGCCTAACCACTCTCAATCGTATTCTCGATTGTAGAGTAGGCCCGTGCCCTGCAGTGGGACGTATATGGGCTGATACATACATTATATGACGTCGGTGTGATCGGTTTAATGCGATTTTTTTGTAAAATTGTACAGTATTAGACATTCAATATTTAAGAGGTAATTATATAGAGTTTACTAAAATTGTGTTAATCAAAATAATTCGATAAAACTTGTAAACATATTTCAAGCAATTTTATTCCTTTAAGCATATTTAAAGCTACCCAAATATTCAGGGGTTATGTTAAAAATTCCGTGGACATTACCTTGGCATCTGTGAAGTCCACCATGGTTCCCGAGGGGTTGTGCGGTTTCGTCGCCAAGATACAGGGGAGGACGCTCGCCAGAATTTTCAGTGCCAACATTGCTCTGAAACAAAAATTGAACTAACTTATAGTTTATATAAATATGGTATTATTTTTATAAAAGCGGATGTCTATTACAATAAAAATAGAATCAAAAATAACAAAACATAAAATAGAATAATCGTGGCGTACATATTCGCAACTGCTTGGATAGTGACAACCGTACACTATGGTAGAAAAATCATCATAACGTCCTACATACTTGCCTTTCAGGCTCATTCTAAATCAGATTTTAAATATGAATTTATATGCACGTATCAATTCTATTTACTATTCAATTACATTCCAGGTTTAATTCTTATAGTCTCCATATTAAAACATAGATTTGCCCAACATAAAACCGTAAGGTTCGCATTTCGGAATATCCAACAAAGAGAGACATTTAAAAACTGTATTTACACTACACAAAAGCTACAAGCACATCTTTAAAAAACCTTTATTTTACAAAAGCTAAAATTTTTCTTCCGTCTACATAATTTAAAAAGTAAGTTTTTGTTTAAACCGGTACTATCCGAGATCATGGCAAACAAGGTTTAACTCACAGAGTGGTGGCGCGGAGAGCATTCAATGCATTTCCTATGAGCTGCCATTCTCAGCGGCACTTATAAAATGTACGCGAAAAAATAGACGAGTTTAAGTTTTTGTTGCGGGCTGTTGTGGTTCCGTGGGAAATATTATTTTTAGTTTGCGCGTACACTCATAGCAGAAATTGGGGATTATTCTAGTATTTAATAAATGTCTTCAGAACTATGTATAGTATTATTATAAGCCCTTTAACTCCCACTGCTGGGCAAAGGCCTCTCTCCTTTCCTTCCATTTGTCGCGGTCAGATGTTAATCGCCAGTTTGGATGTATATCAGAATTATTTGTCTCATAATGTTGTAACCGGATGCCTAATTGATATATATTCGGGAGTAAAATTACTAGTTTTCCTCGGTGACCAGATGCGATTGGTAAATTTGAGACAAGAAATTAATTTAAAGACTAACTCAACAACCGATTTGTATAATAAAATCGTGGTTCAGAATACCTTGGTCAGTTTGTAAATAGTATTATTTCGCGTTTAAAAATCTACTCGTGTGGAACTCTAAAAATACTCAATTGTGAAGTCGGGACGGAACAATTGTCATTGTTATAAAACTTGTTCGTTTTAGAACGCTGTCGCCAGGTGTTCTGTTCATGATGTTTACGTAAGACCGCACAATGACGTCGGATGCACCGTGCACACGTGTACATTTCACCGAGCAACTTATTGCCAATACTGTATTTAGATAGGTACTATTGAGATAGGTTGTGCGTAGTTCATGTAGCAATATATTTTGTATATTTTATGAATGTTTTGCTGCATTGCTTTTGATGAATCATTTTGGAGGGCATATGCTAACTTGTATGTTTGCTTTGATTAAAGATTATAATGCACTCCCTGCTACTACTTTTGCCTTCATAATATGGAGGTTCATCTTGAAATATCATCTACTATCTTGTCCAACTGTGTACAACAAGTAGTCCGCCAACCCGCACTAGGCCAGTATGGTGGACTATATAGCCTAACCACTCTCAATCGTACTTTTGAGGCGGCCCGTGCCCTACACTAGGACGTTTATGGGCTGATACAGTACAGTGTAGTAGTAAAATAATTTCAGAATTCTTATGAAGGTCTGTCTGTATAAAAATCCCTTTGAACTAGTATACGGGAAGGTCAATTGCGCATATAATCTGAGCGCACTGCGGTTGTAATATCGAGGACTGTGGATACCCAGTTGGCATAGAGGGAAGATAGCGTGACTCCTTTGGAGTTAAAGAGACGGAAAATAAAGAGCGGTACGCATACACATTTTTTATTGAATTCAGCTTCAACGAAGATAAAACACAAGCTAAAGCTAGTTGTTAAATATGTATATAAGGCCTTTAATAATCCAATCTATAAGATTCTTATTACTCAATACGGCCCGCATGAGGGGAAATTTCAATTCTACGAAGAATCAGTTCTCGCAAACCGAATGCTATATATATCAAGTAGAGTAAATATTATACACATTCCTATGTGATTCTCGAAGCACTATAGTGGAATGATTGTGCTGTTTCTTAGAATCCAAGTTCCCTTTGCTCTGATTTATCCTTTGTATCATGTTGTTTAACAATGTAATCTTGAATCTGTTTGTAGTATCCTCAGGCGGCAGCAATCACTTATTAAATTAAATTGCACATTTGCTGCTAAAAATGATCTTCTGACACAATAATATTCATTAGAAAATTGAAATGTAATACCCACTTGTCTATTGAGAGTTTTTAGTCATTGATTCATTGCTTTGTAACTGAATTCTGGGGTTATACCTACTCATACTTAGAGTAAAATATAGTCACGCTGTTATAAACGATTTCACTATTATGTTTAACTCTTATTATATTTAACGATTAGTGGCGTAGTTGTACGACGGTACGGTTACAAAGTTGAGGTCTTGGGTTCGAGTTTCGTGTCCGGCAAAGTGATGTTGGTTTTTTCCATTCATTATAATCCCGGAGTCAGAAATTTGTGCCCGATATACCGATTGGCTCGTCCCCTATCAAATCGTGGGATGGAACACACCAGGCAAATTGTAGATGTCCTGGTAGCACCACTGCCTACTCCTTCTGGGAGAAAAGCGTGAGTTTATGTATGTATGAATTAAACTCTTACTATGAGCGTCGTTATTCAACACAGACAAGGACACATAGGTACACTTCAATCGTGCATACCAGTATACTTGTATACTACAAGCATTATTAACTATTATTTTTATTCCCTTTAATTGATTTATCTTTCTTTTTATACTTTAGCATATATAAATTATAAAAAATATACATATAAAAATATAAAAGCTATCTTAATTATTATTATTCGGTGAATTAGATTGTCGAATGCCCAATAATCTTTTTCTCTTACCATCATTTTTGCGTCAATTAATAAAAATCATTGTTAATGATTTCAATTTCTCTATAGATCGTCTGTTCGGTTGTTCACTTCTTTAGTTCATTGTTTTATCACCCGCTTTGTCACGGAGGGAAGTGGACAATAATTTATTTCCAACTCCTCATATTAATTTAACTTTCTGATTGATTTCGTTGCGGGTTAAAGACAAGTTAGACATTTCCGGAGACTCGCCGAGCTTCAATGCTCGGTGTCATTACATTGCGTGCCACTGTTGATCCTGGCTTACTGGAGTACAGCGGTAAGTGTGAAGACGGCACATTTTCCAAAAAGATACGATCTTTTGGCGTCCAAAAGCGTAAAAATATTAGGAACAGATTTTCTCTATTCACATTCGTTTATATTGGACATGTTTATCCTTTATTGTTTGTCCTATGTAAGCATATCGTAAAAAATGCGTTAAACATATGTTTTAAAAAAATATTTTTATTTCTTAAATTCGCCACACGTTAATAGAAGATATATGAAGTTTAAGTTGATAGCAGTGGACTGCAACAGGCTGATTATTATGATACTGATGAAGTAATAATCACGTCTTCATTACTGTGTTTATTTATCCCAATTGTATGTTACTTTATAATACAATTTGCCATCACAGGAATATTACAGACAATTTTTAATTAAGCAAAACAACCTTCCGAATTAATTTTTAGTCCCCGAGTACTGTTTTCAGACAAATCTTTGCTCCATCGCTCACTATCATCACTTTAACAGTCGGTTTAACCGCGTCTGTGATATATCACGACGTTGAGAGACATTACAGCGTCGTCGACGAGATTTATTGCTGAGAAAAAATCTTTACAAAGATTTGGTACACATTCTCTTGTTTAATAGTTAAAGAGTACATTCTTTAGCAAGCTGTAAGTTATAATCTATGCTGATATACAGGAGACTGTCCCGCCCTCACATCCACCACTGTAACTCCTGTAAGCCAGGATCAACAGTGGCACGCAATGTAATGACACCGAGCAATGAAGCTCAGCGAGCCTCCGGGAATGTCTAACTTGTCTTTAACCTGCGACGAAATTAATCAGAAAGTGTAATTAATAGGAGGAGTTGGAAATAAAATATTGTCCACTTCTCTCCGTGCAAAGCGTGTGACAAAACAATGAACTAAAGAGGTATATAACCTCGTAAAAAATATATATATAATAATCTATGCTGATATACTGGGTGACATTGAAATGTGGTGTTTAATTTAATCCACATGGTCCATGAAGTACAAAGCAATGCTAGGTATTTTACTGCGCTCGCCATCCTAAGACATAAGATGCTAAGTCTCAATATATCTAGTAATTACTCTGGCTATAATGTCCTTCAATCCGGAACACAACAGTGTATTTACATTGCTATTTGGCATTGCGGTGGTACCTACCCAGGCGGCCTCTTACATATGAAAGACTTACTGGCTACCACCAGTAAAAGTAGCCAATAAATGACGATCGATTGATACTGGTTAAGAAATAAGATTGTTAGGCTATTTGAAGCATCGTACGTTACATGAATAAATGTTTTATTTATTCTGGCGGTGGGTATTTGTGCAAGTGATATTTATGTTTGTAAACGCATGTTATAGGAGGCACATTTTGGGAAGGAGAAATATAATTATTTCTATTTATTATTAATCAAGTGTATTAGTTATAGATAGGCTTACCATAATTGCGAAGAGCCAAACCGGGACGCAGAAGAGAAAGAGGCTCATTTTCATTTTGCTTTTCGCTTAATTTGTGTTTTTCATATTTGAAATGCAATGAAAATTATTATGGATGGGGTGTCGGTGCTGTTCAAGTTTTACCGGGACGCCGGGACTGGGATCTCAAACCGGGATTATCCCGGTCAAACCGGGACGTATGGTAAGCCTAGTTATAGATAAATATTGAGGTCCAGCAGTGAATTTGAAACCTGAAATTCACAACAATCGAAAATCTTTAACAGCTGTTTAATTTTCATATACGACTTGAAGGGTCAACATTATCAGAAAATTCCAGAATTATGTATGTAAATGTAATGGACCTGCAACAAACTCTATTGCGAGATTACACACACATTCCCCAAATTAAATTGCTGTTTGCATTGGTCAGTTTATTTTGACTGATGAATTGTTTTTTCAATTTGCACATATATTGCGCGGTGAATTATGGAAATGAGTTTGCACGCCGTTTCGGAAAACGAATGAATTAACTTAATTGAAAATAGTTTTTATAGTAAACAAACGCTGAATTTTTTTTTTGTATTCTAGATTATTAATTTTTACAATGAAAGACGACGTCGAAATAATGTATTGTATTTTAACTAATAGGCGAAGACGATTAATTTTTATTTATTTAATACTAACTCGAAAGTACGAAAGTACGATTGAGAGTGGTTAGGCCATATAGTCCACCACGCTGGCCTAGTGCGGGTTGGCGGGCTTACATACCATAGAAATTCTTATGAACCGCTATGGTATGCAGGTTTCCTCACGATGTTTTCCTTCACCGTTTTAGTGCGTGGTAATTGACTATCAATACACACATGACTCCGAAAAGTCAGAGGTGTGCCCTGGGATTTGAACCCGCGACCACCGTGAACATGTTGGCAGCCGCGTCTGGTCCGTTTACCAACAGGCCACCACGCACTTGTACTTTACTATCGTACTCGTACTTTCGATTGTAGAGTAGGCCCGTGCCCTGCAGTGGGACGTATATGGGCTGATACATACAATACTAACTCATTACTCTAATATCATTAATACCCATTTTGTAATTAATAAGATAACGATATAAGGAACTATAATAGAATGGTATTATTCATAGACATTTTAAAACTATTTTAAATATCGAATTTTTTGTTTTCTTCCCTCAAACTGAATACAAAAGTCGTTCGAAAGGGACAAAACATTTGATAACTAAGCTAGGTTTTATACTGTCTATAAATAATGTCGCAAATCTGCGACCTCGACTTACGGCCATTCTCTATATGTTATCTATCATTAATAATTGGTTATAATAGCAACCATAACTATGTTGGTACAATTCTAAGCTTCGTTAAACAAAGATAGACATATATATTTATCTTACTTAGCTACATAAAAATATACACATCGGCCGATGCCAATAATAATCAATCGAAAAAATTAGATTGAAGTCAATCTGGATTGTTTTCTACTTTTCGATTTGTCATTTACCATGTTGCCATAGTTTTTTCACTACTGAGATTAATTATTGTCAATATAGTATCAGAAAAAAGATTGAGCTGTCAATCTCAAACGGCAAATTTTGGATTGGGATTGTTTATTGGCAGCGGCTGTAAATCTATATATCTTTATCTTTGTTAACTGAAACATAAAATGGATCGAAATATCTAATGAAACCGCTTGTTAAAGATAGATAAATTATAGAGACCGGTTGTTAGCGACACCATGGTTACAGAAAACAGATGTGAATTAAAGCTTAGATGTAGCGTCCATTTCCCCTAATGAGATTGTAGTAGGTCTGTTTACTCTGACCTTTTCTCATTGGCACAGTTGGTTTAGAAGCAAGATGTGAACCAAAAGGCCATGGGGTCAATACCCTCACCGAAAAATTTTTGTGGCCCATTATACTTTATTTTGGGTATGGGTGGTACGAGACTAAAAAGTATTTTATGGTTTCTGATACCCAAGGCAGAAGGCTTGCGTCTTATTGTGGGTCAGGATTGTGTGTATAATAACCGTTGGGCGACTCTTAAAAAAGTATGTCAACTACTAGTTGACATGGGCCCACAATAATAGTTTATTGAAAACGAGAATCACATATAAATTATTTTGAAGTAACGGTAATAGATATTAAAATTTTTAATAATTGCGGTGTATTTACCACAGAGAACATTGTATATATGTAGATAGATTCAGCAGTCAGAATATAGGAGGGTTCTCTGTCGGTGTATGAAGTTGCAAAGAAACATGAATCGTCAATATTCAAATCAAATTATGATCAAGATTAAAATCAAATTATATTTCCACAGTAATTTCTAAAGCTAGACAATTACAATTGAGTAGGCTTTTGGAAATTATTTTAGTAACAGTGGTTAACAAATAAAATAACAGTTTAGCGGTTGTTTTCCGAGTCAACGAAGAGCAAATTGTTACGCAAATCGGTCCACAGTTTCATTCGTAGTATCATCGTGTAATTAAGGGTTTCGAGGTCCAGGATAAAGCAAAGTTGATAACAGCGTCATCTACTGCAATTTGAAAAATCTTTCTAAACCGAAGAAAAAATGTAAGAACTCATGTTGGAATAAATAGCAATAGCAATCACAAATAGCAAGTGAAGCCGATAATAATATTTCACAAGTTATATAAATATGCAAAATATTGCGAATTGCGATTGTAATTCACAAAGTCAATCGGCCAGTATTTAATATATGAAGGGGTATTTTTTTACAAACCCATATAAAGAAGAAACTGCAATGTAAATGTGTGTGTCATTTTAGATGTGAAAATGGTAATAATATATGGTCATTTTTTTTGATTACAAATTCTGTGGGGACAATAGCAGAAATATAGAGCATGCTAAAGCATCAAAAATAACAAGGTGTTAATGTTAATTTGAAATAGCTATAATTCCCATTATTAGTAATTTGTTAAGGCACTGGTATCTACTCCTCTATATATCATACTAATCTATGTATCTACCAACGCCCATTTCCATTATAATACGAGTATATGATGACGAATAATGTACCTATCTATTTGTCTTGTGCCGTGCAAACAATTATTATTGTAGCCAAATATGGGATGTCTTAGGTATATCAGCATAATTTGTTTTTGTATTATATTAATTAGTCAATCTGGTACTGTGCAAATACACACATATTATTTGTGTTTTATGTTGTCATTTGTGAATAACCGATCTAATAAAACTTACACTACTATGTATGTATTTTACATAACTGGCATAATCCTTTCTAATGATAATATCAAGAAAAATGGTCTAATAACTATACCAATAAATAATATGAATTGTCAGTATTTTTACCAACTTAATTTAATATTATTCTAGATCGTTCATAAATTAATTTCAAATGAAATTTACCGGAAGCATATACTCATAAATGGTGCAAAATATACATTTTGGCATGAACCGTTTTCAAAATTTCCCGTAACAAAACAACCGAGGATTTTGTCAATACTTCGCTAAAATTGAATTCTACGAATTTTGTGTAATACACATATTACTTCAAAGACGTTGCGAGTATTTGGAGTCTAATAAATGGAATATTATTGAAAGGCTTGGCTTCTTTGGTAATACGGAATGTGGTTATTAAACGAGAGATCCAGGGTTCGATTTAAGATGTGTAAATAATATTTGCAAAGCTATGTTAAGTAATATTTATTACATGAAAACTCGATCCTCTACGTGTTAGTGGGTTTTAGGTCTTAGTGTATATTTCGTGGATTCTACGCAACATTTATTTTTCTTTTTTTGTGGCAAAGATGGCGAAGAAAGTAAGCGATATGTAATAGCTAATTCAAAAAGTCAATGGTTTGTGCATTGGGCTTGAACCTTTAACCCACATCAACCTATAATTTGTCAGCCATTGGGCTAATTAGACAGCCGTTTATTTCACATTTATCTAAATGGATAACTATAAACATTGTAATACCAGTGGGTAAGGTAACCAGCGTATACATATATACATACATACATACATGAATTTACGCCTTTTTTCAGTAGGGGTAGGCAAAGGTGCTACCAGGACACTCACGTTTCGCCTTATACGTTTCGTCCCACGATGTGACAGAGCGCGAACCTATAGCCATATTCGGCACACATTCCTGCATGACAATGAATAGATAAATCTAATATCACTCGGCCAGCACTAGGCGAGCGTGGTGGACTATATGGCCTAATTACTCTAAATCAATTTCTCGATTGTAGAGTAGGCCCGTGCCCTGCAGTGGGACGTGTGTGGGCTGAATAAAAATCAATTTGCCCGACCCGGGATTCGAACTCAGTTTTGTAAACGTACTGTAGTACAACTACAGAAAAGAAACAGTTATAACAAATCAGTATGCATTAAAAGCACTCCTAAATATTGTTTTAAAGTAAGACAAACAAGTGGAATAAGTGGAAAAATGTAAGAAACGGGACAGTGCTATTTTTAAGTTGGAAAGCGGGGCGCTTGTTGTCGACTCGAGACCGCTCTGCATATGGATGGGTCGTGGCAGGTTTCTAACCTTTGTGTACACTGTATTTTAGTTCTGGTATATTTGTGATGCAAGAACTGTTTGAATATAAAGGCAAAATATGAGTTTTGAAGGAAAAGTGTAGTAAAACCTACTCAAAATTTACTTTGGTATCAAATTACTGGTGGTAGGTCTCTTATATGTGAGAACCCGCCTGGGTAGGTACCATCGCAATGTCTATTTATCCCGCCATATAACAGTGTAAATGTACTGTTGCGTTTCGGTTTGCAGGACATTGAACCCAGAGTAACTATTGGAATATTGAGACTTAACATCTTACGTCTCAGGATGGCGAGCGCAGTGGAATGCCAAGCATTTCATTGTAATTCAAGATGTTGTTTGATTTTGCTACTGTTCATGGGCGGTCGTATCGCTTACCATCAGGCAAAGGTTCTGCTCGTCTCGCCAAACATTGCAATAAAAAATACGTGGTATTATTATTTGTCAACGGCTATAGGCTTTTTACAGCTGTATAGGAGAATAGACCTTAAAATAAAGCGCTTTGTATGAGAAGTGACATACATTCAGCGACCCTTATCAAGTTCATTGTCCTTGTAACTTGTGGGGGGACCTCCAATGTTACATTTATCTATACCACATACCCAACTAGTCGAAAAAATCTCGAATGTTATATTCAAAATAATTTTTGAATACACAAACACAATTTGGTTTTATTTATTTGTCTAACAAAAGGATAAACTTAAGAACCATTGAAGTGTCCTGTAAAACTGTACAAATATGTTCTCTGCAGGATTAATTTTCAGACGTATTTATACTCGTATATTATTAGGGAAAATTGGCTAAGTAATACCTTTTATGTCTTTACTTACATATGATTCTGCCGGACTCCCGTCTTATGACCTCGGGCAGACTGTTAAGATTTTGCGTTATACCTATTTTTTTTATTTGGTTTTTGAATATACATATATTATATATTATTATATATTAATCAATACATCGTACGGCCGGAACTCCATACCATTAAAAACTATTTACCCAACAATCTAAACATAATTAAGCAGATTCAGCATTACGAACACAAAACCAAATCAAACCATTCTATTCAAAACCGTAATTACAGAGATGCGAATCAACGAAATTACACCGATCCTTATCAGAACCGCTTACGATAGACATCCAAGTATGTCGAATCCATTTGAATTCAAATTTGGAATACAACACACATTTGCTACACGCAGTAGACACATACAACAGAAAATACAACAGAAGGGACTACAAAGTTAAAAATGATAAAGAAAATAATACGTCTGATGATAGTGTTGTTAGTGACATGTTTCCTGATGTCTTTTGCTGTGGCTGATGATGATGCTACCACTCCCCCACCAACTACAACTAAGGAAGAAGAAGAAGAAGAAGAGCCGCAGAAGAAAGGCTGCTCGATTTGGTGCTGGATACAGAAGATTGCGATGTTTGTCATCTCGCAATTGTTAAGCAGTTAATATTTCAATAAATTGCTTTTTGAGTTTTTGTTTGTTTTATTTGCCTACTGAATGATTGTTTCAAGTAAGTATGAATTATAAATGTAAAAATATATAAATGGCTAATTTTTAAGTACAATTCTAGTCGAGTTTTATAAGACATAGTTATAAATACACCCAACATACATACATACATTTATTTAGCACTGTCATAAAGTGTGTCCATATTGAAGAATTGAAAGAATAATATCAATTTAAGCTTTCCATAACACAATAAATTCTCTGATGAAATATTAGAGGTATCCACTAATTTAAACCGACTTCAAAAATGGAGGAGGTTCTCAATTCGACTATGTTCTATTTTTATATTTGTTAGTGGGTGACCAGATTTTCACAATTCTTTTGTTTGACTTATTTTCCTTTATCCATTGTTAACATAATTAATAGTATTTAAAGCTTCCCAACAGTTTCGTCTCTTTTTGCCTTTAATATTAATTTAAACATACGAAAATTAATACTTATGAAAGTCTATTTGGAGATAGAAGTGTGTGTGGCGTGAGTATTTACCAAAACTTATTACAAGTACAGTCAATATTATATTATTTATGTTTACAAATGAGTGTAAATATTGTAACAATAATATTGAAACTGGATCGTACGCTATAAAAACATCTTAGGATTTTACTCATATTCGTGAATGGAGTTAAATTAGTAATGCCTGGTATTTACATTTGTTCTAATTTGTCGAGTTTATTAAGTGTACGATAATGTTACTTTATATTTGAATTTGACAATATTATTACATCATAACAATGATTATGTAATTCCGTATATTATTCTACTTGCTTTCACACATTTGTCTTCATTTCTTTTCTTAAATCCCAACCCATTTTTTTATAATTACCCGGTAACTAAAATATAAACAATTATTTAAATTGTTTCCCCATATTATGTATTCACAAAAGCTATAGATATTTAATGGTTATATTTGTCTGCAGTCTTTTTATATTGGTATCCGTCAGGACGACATTTTAGCAAAAACTATGTATTTACCTCCTCAAACACGATGATGCTTAAAAGAATTGTAAAAAAATTCAAAATCTACGACTTTGTTTTTTAATTTTGAGATCTTTAATTATATTTAATAAAAAAAAAACTCTATTCCTTCCAAATCTGCGACTATTTCTATTAACTTTGAGATAGGATTTGGTCACAGACCTGAGACGTATGAGTCAACAATAAACGCTGGATCCGCAGAAGTTATTGATAACGTAATTCCACAGGCTTATGATCACAAGACTTGAAAACTACGACAAATACTTTATATTCGATAGATTATTATGTTATATTTATTAAATCGTTTGTAATAAACAGAATTAATTTCTTTATTGTTTCTGTGAATGGTGATACTTCTTGTGAATGACTTTAAGTTGCATTTTGTTGATCAGTGATCTATTTAAACAGCACTTATTACATAAACTGATGGTGGTGTTTTCTGGTGGTATTTCTCTCATATGTGAGAGGCCATCTGGGTGGGTACCACCGCAGTGTCTATTTCTCCCGTCAAACAGCAGTGTAAACGCACTGTTGTGTTTCGGGTTGAAGGGCATTGTAGCCAGAGTAACTACTGGACATATTGAGACTTAACATCTTATGTCTCAGGATGGCGAGCGCAGTGGAATGCCAAGCATTGCTGTGTAATTCAAGGTGTTGTTTGGTTTTGCTACTGCTCAAGAGTGGTCGTATCGCTTACCATCAGGCGAACGGCATGCTCGTCTCGCCATTCATAGCAATAAAAAAAAAAAACACCCAACAGTCACACACACAGTCCTGTTACTACACTAAGATCGAGTCTTCACAAAAATACCAGAATTACTTCCGAGAAATAAGTAAAGTCGATACCGAAAACAAACATTGGATCAAAATTCGGACACGAATCTCAAACCAGGGTATTAATATCTAACTACATCAAAGTACGAAGTCAATTTCCGTATTTCTAATCATGTTATTTCATAAGGGCCATGTGGAACCTCGACGGATTCCCAAATCTTTGTTAAAGGGCCCTTAGCATCCAATTTCCCATGAATAGCTACTCGTCCCATCGCGGATTACGAAAATTTGAATATTATGTATGGAAGCGAAATTCATTTCGATGTCAATGATTCTCGGAGACGTGACGTCTTTGGTACATGTACGGGATTCTAAATAGAAAAGGGAATATGAAATTCATTTTCGTATGTTGCATCTGTATTTTAAATCACAGAAATGTATTTATTTGAGCTTCTCCCTCGGCGGCGTTGTTGTACTACGGTACGCTTGCAAAGCCGAGGTCTCGGGTTCGTATCCCGGGTCGGGCAAAGTGATATTGGAATTTCTATTTATTATCAGCCCAGAGTCAGGAGTATGTGCCCGATGTGGCGATAGGTTCACCTCTTATCACATCGTGGGACGGAACATTCATGGTGAAATGTGGGTGTCCTGATTGCAACTCCGCCTCCTTCTTCTCAGAAAAAGGCGTGATTGATACATACAAAACGTATGTATGTATGTTCATTGAGCTAAGTAATTCATGGCATGTAGACAGACTTGTTTGATGATGTTTCTTTACTAGTTTTAATTAAGGGTAATGCAAAGAAAAATAGCAAATATGTTTCGTATGAAGAAGATTACATTTCGCTATATCAGAAAGAGTTGCAATATTCTTAATCAGTTCGCCTACGCATACGGTATGTAAATTAACTAAATTCAATCCTTTTAAACGATCTCGTCTAATTTTAAACAAACAGATGTTGCAGTTTTATTTTCATTTAGCTGAAAATCTTATTACTTTGATCTTATGTTTTAAAATTCAATTATTTTTATGTAAGGAATGTGAGGATGCCCGTGCCCTGCAGGGGTATACGTTTTATTTTTAATACATATAGACATACATATGTAAACTCTCGCTTTTTACCCATAAGGGCAGAAATGCTACTAGGGCACCCACGTTTTCCCTTGTGTGTTCCATCCCACATGTAATAGAGAGTGAGCCTATCGCCATATCGGACAAAAAATCCGGGCTGATAATGAATAGAAGAATCCAATACTGCTTTGCTCGTCCCGAGATTCGAACCCGAGACTAAAACCCGTGACCTTTGTATCCATACTGTAGTACTGTGACACCGAGGTACTCGATTTTTTATGACTATACAGTATTCATATTTCAAATGTGTCTCGACCGCATGCTGGCTGAAAATCAGCGTTGCTCGGTATTTATATCCCGGTCAGTATTGGCTAAGCCACCTCTTATTGCCTTCTACATAATTTAAGATCATGAATATGTATTTTTTTAAATGGTGATAGGTCTCTCATTATATGTGAGAGGCCGCCTAGATATGTACCACGGCAATGTCCATTTCTCCCGCCAAACAGCGGTGTAAATGCACTGTTGTGTTTCTGTTTCAAGGATGTTGTAGCCAGAGTAACTACTGGACATATTGAGACTTAACATCTTATGTCTCAGGATGGCGAGCGCAGTGTAATGCCATTGCTTTATAATTCAAGGTGTTGTTTGGTTTTGCTACTGTTTATGAGCGGTCGTATCGCTTACCATTAGGCGAACGGCATGCTCGTCTCGACATTCATTGCAACAAAAAAATCTAGCAGCCATATTGACTGCACCTAATGGTAAGCGTAAATGCTGTCCAGGCAGAGAGCAAAGTGTATTTGTCTAATGATAATGTAAGAAAGCAATAAATGTTTAAAAGGAATAAAAAATAGTTCCAAATCTGTATACAAAAAAAACGATATAATATTAAAACCTACACGTAGAAAGTTAAACTAAAGTGTACTCGGTACGGTCCACCGTTAAAGCCGCTAACTCAGTTAAGTCTGAATTTTTTCGCAGACATTTTCTCAGGGTCGTGTAAATTTCGGTCAAAATAAAGAGGACAAAGTGACCTCTTTTTTATAATTTACTATAACGTTTTAGCCGTCTGGTGGGATGTACTAAAAGCTTAGTTTGTTTCAGAATTGGCCCCGGATTGTCGTTTTGGCACCTTTTAACCCCTGAAATATAGGTAAATGGGCGAATCTCGGCGTAAAGTAGATACTTATTTTATATGTATGGAGTGGTATATTTGGTATAATTTCAGTTTTATTTTAAGTAATTGGTAAAAAAGGAAATTTGAGTGACATTTTTAATATTGTTAAAATATAGAAATGTTTTTTGTAAATTTAAGTTTATCGTTCGCTTGATCATCATCATCATCATCAGCCCATCCGCGTCCACTGCTGAACATAGGCCTCTCCTATGGCATGCCTCTGGGCTCGATCTTCAGCCTATCGTCTCCAACCGTTACCAGCCATTGTATTTGCTCGATGGCAGCTGATTATTATCTTTAATGCCGTACTCAGTAATATACAAACCATAGGCGTAATGTACTTGAAAATAGCAGTGTTTTACCTGAAAATAAAACACATATTAAATACTTACCTTATTTGAAGCTTACTAGATTGAGAATAGCATCATCGTTTTCCGCTTCATCTTTTGTCTCTTTCACTCCTTTACCCTTACTGTATGTTCCTATCTCTTTCCTGTTTGTCTCCCACCAGGTTCCCCCACCAACCGAGTGTATATAACACCGGTGTCGTTGGGTTTAGTTCATTGAGTCGATAATCCACACCAGGTGGAATTAAAATGTAAGCTTCAAATAAGGTAAGTATTTAATATGTGTTTTATTTTCAGGTAAAACACTGCTATTAAACACTTGACCGTTATTTGAAGCTTACTAGATTGAGACGTGTTTATTATTCCTGGTGGGAAATGACGCCAATGTGAAAGACGTACAATAGATTAGTTAGGTATATAATATTATCGATTACAAATTATTTTGAGTATAGATTGGAACATGAATTCTGAAATCAAATTGATTAATACACAAACAATGTATCGATAATAACATATTGACATCCATAATTTAAGAAGGAACATACTAGTTCTCCAGATTCACAATAAACCATAAGGTTTTATCGGATACTTACAAAAAGCAAACACTAGGCGTATCCTTTCACACCTCGTAATATTCTATACCACCAGATAGAATTGCTTTAGAGCATTAACAAAAACTTGTTACCCTCTGAAAGGAATCCAATTTTAACCGAGATTTGTCACACCAGTTGAGGTCACGTAAAGTAGACCCGATATGTATATTATACAGGAGGCTGCCTTTAGCATACCTCCGATATGAACGAGGCTATTACCGCCTTTTTCTTTGAGTTTCTCTGCGAGAGTTGTTCAGTTTCTAGTAGAAAACTAGATTTATTGGTAGTGTAGAAGTAATTATAATACATATTGTATTGTAACATGTGTACATATCAGCATATGTACATAATCTTCACACCTTAAACCCATAGAGGTAGGCCGAGACTATGAATCACCATCGTATGTGAACAGTACCTGTTATTCCACATAGGCTTCATGACCAGGACTATGTATTATCCTACCTACAGTCTACACCCGCAATGTAAACTATAAGTTGCAAAGGTAAAGTGTGTGAAAACAACAGAATATCACTGCCAAGTATACTCGACACTCGTATACACAAAATTAATAATATTTAGCATTTTGCGTAACCATTATTCAACATTGGACCATAGTAAATGTCCTACTCATACTACATATAACATTTATAAATTATATGAGGTACATGTCACAACAATAGTGCACTAAAAATAGTTGCAACTTGCTGTAAAGTAATACGAACAACACTTCTTTGTAGGTATATGGAAAGAAAACTCAAACTCGCATAATCAAATTTGCCCCTTCCTCGAGGCCACCTTCTATTTTGTTTACATTATGATTGTGTAGGGAACAACCATAATCAAATATCAACATTTTAAAAATGTGCATGTGGTGCAATTCAAAATGTGCGGTAATTCTTTCGGTAATTCTAATGTCTTTCTATGTATTGATACTATGAGCTCGAGGCCTAATTTATCTAATGATTTCGAACAATTACCAATGGAAAATTGGTGATAATAACCTTATGGGGATTCGTGTTGTATCGCGTTCCATATCGTATTTTATCGCGGTGGTGCCCTTCTCGTCCAAAGAAATATGTTTTTTGTCTACTCTGTAATTATTGTAAGCTTCGATGCCAAAGCAATATATAGAGAAGACTAAGACTCAGTTTTATTACACCAGCACCAACAAAATATCTAAAGTGGGCTTTGCAATTGTATGCATTTTAAAAACAGTAGGCGGGCATCGGCGTAACACCGCACGCAATGTTTGTATCGATGTATGGTTCAAAAATATGTTACCTACATCAGCTCCAATATGCAAACAATTCACTTAATGTCGAATAAAATTTTGAACACATTCGGTTCTATACGCGTTGCTGTGGGTAGATAAGATTTTATTTTTATTTTGATTTTACAACCCGTTGTCCAATTGGTACGGTGGTCAGAGCGTTTAAAACTAACTAGACCCCGTCACGTTTATAATATTGAGTGTTCACGTATTGTTCACTTGTGCATATATACCACAAACCGATCTTAGTTTCTGAAGTTCTATTTGCCGACCCAGGTGCCTACCATGTAGGTATGGGCAAAACAGAGCACTTGGGAGTGATCTGTGAGGTAAAACTAGAATTTGATCATTTTGCTGTGACTCTAAAAGAAACAAATAATGAGTTTGCTAAGTCATAGCTTTGAATATTTTAGGGCTTTGTCGAGACCAGATTACAGAAAAGTTATTTGTAGTAATCTCCCACGGTAAATTACTCTCAAAAGGTAGCAAACAGAACAAGTCTGTACGTATATTCATTATTTTTCAAACCAATGGCATAGTTTTGTGGGGGTCAGCGGACGCGACATAATTTCACAAAAGATGTTCTGTGAACTTTTTGTAGGGCGAATGATGCCATGACAATAGTTTGTGACCGGTAGTGTTAAGAATATCCCGGGACTATCCCCGGATTTCTTGATCTGCCATTTGAAAAATAATCATGTTTTCTTTGCGAAAGAAAATCCTGTATTCCTATATTCTGTAAAATTATGACTGCCGAATCATAATTTCCAATCAGATATATAATCGAAAGCGAGTGCATGGTCTAGTAATATTATATTGTATGTTATCAGCCCATATACGTCCCACTGCAGGGCACGGACCTACTCTACAATCGAGAACTCGATTGAGAGTGATTAGGCCATATAGTCCACCAAGTTGGCCTAGTGCGGGTTGGTCTAGAAGTACTTAACCGAAACTAGATGGGTCGGTTTGGTTCTGGATGGATATCCCTCAGAGATATCCGATAAAGTCTGCAAGCCCTTAAGAAGAACAGCGGGCGGTTTTTATTGCACAAGCGAGACATGCATGCCATTCGCCTGATGGTAAGCGATACGATCGCTCATGAATAGGAGAAAAACCGAACACCGTGAATTACAAGGCCACGCTTGGCATTCTACTGCGCTCGCCGTCCTGAGACATAAGATGTTAAGTCTCAATATGTCCAATAGTTACTCTGGCTCCAATGTCCTTCAGACCGCACACAACAGTGCATTTACACTGTTGTTTGGCGGGAGAAATAGACATTGCAGTGGTACCTACCCAGGCGATCTCTCACATATGAGAGACCTACCACCAGTTAAAGACTACTAGTAACAGCTCCATAGTCATTATATGTAACAGCTTCATAGCCAGCAATTTTATTAGGGTGGTTACCCTGCGAAGGTAACCAGAAACTTGCTAACCCCTACGGGAGGTAGTATGTGGTTTTAATATTTGTAAAACCTTCAACGCTGTTCATGACACTACAACGTCACTGTTCGCAGAAGTTTCATGATCGGTGGTTTTAATCAGTTATCCTGCGAGGATAATAAAATAAAATGACCCTTATCGGATGCATTGAAGGGTTTTGTTACTATGTGCCATCAGTTATCCTGCGAGGATAATAAAATAAACTGACCCTTATCAGATGCAGTGTAGGGTTTCGTTACTATGTGCCATCAGTTATCCTGCGAGGATAATAAAATAAACTGACACTTATCGGATGCAGTGTAGGGTTTCGTTACTATGTGCCAAACTGTTTATGTGTTTATATATAGCTCGATAGACATTGCTCGCGACAGCCTCAAGATCGGTGTGATCAAGGATTAAACGACCTGCGAGACACCAAAATAATATGACCTCTGCGGGAGGCAGCGTGTAGTTTCGTTACTATTTGCGAAACATTTAATGCTGTAGGAAAGCTTGATAGCCATTGCTCATGGCAGCCTTATAGCCAGTGGTTTTAGTTTGTAATTTACCTTGCGGAGGCAGTATTAATATACAGCATTGATCAACAAGGTCATTAAATCAAACCTTGTATATTACAGGTCATATTTAAGTGACTCATACGGAGTTCAGCGTGTGGCTTGCAACCTAGTTCTATAGCACAGATTAGATTCTAAGAAAAGCATGCCATTTTGTAAGCCTCGATCATTTGTAAGCCTTTGTATTAACTGATGACCATAGAAGCAGTCAAGAAGGCTACTTTAGCTTATTATTCTCTAATTCTGACAGTGCTTTTGTCATATAGCTATAAAAAATTGCTATAAAATAAAGATTAGATTTGTTATAATTATTGAAATGTGTTCCTTCCGTTTCTTTAACAAAAGTAATGTATAGTCATTAAATTGTCATAGTTCTTTAACCGTAGGTATTGAATCGAATCTTAAGGGGTGATTGTGGGATACATAGCACTTTTGTAATTTGTATTACATATTATCCATGTGCTTATTTGACCCCCTCCCCCCTTCTTCGATTCAAAGTGGCCCCGACGGGACTAAAGAATTTAAAGAAACGGAAGTACTCTGTACCTTAGCAGATAATGGTTAATGCCATGTTATAGGCTATACCTACGACATAATTACTTGGGCAATCTTTTATAGAATAATAAGCGTTAAGGCACATAAATTAATATGTATTTATTTAGAAAATACGTGTAGTATGCGACTGCACACGTTCTTTTGTAAACCAATTTATATGCCTTGTCTGTGCTATAAAATAAAACAATTAAAAATTTATTTCAATAGAGTTAAGTAAGGGTTAATTCTTAATCAATTATTTTAAAACATGTACTAAGCATGTACTTAGTTAATTAAAAACAAGAAAAAATGATAATAAGTAATATAACTTACTGATTCGCCGACACGACTTGTAGAAAATATTTCTTATGGAAACAATAGAGTCTCCATTCGGTCGTCTTGCAGACGACTAGAATCAGCGGAAAATTTTGACGCCAATGAACTAAACCCAACGACACCGGTGTTATATACACTCGGTTGGTGGGGGAACCTGGTGGGAGACAAACAGGAAAGAGATAGGAACATACAGTAAGGGTAAAGGAGTGAAAGAGACAAAAGATGAAGCGGAAAACGATGATGCTATTCTCAATCTAGTAAGCTTCAAATAACGGTCAAGTGTTTAATAGATGATTTAGTCAAGTTCCCGTTTATTGCTGTAGAAATTTATTAATCCGCCTATTAGTGGCAGCTTGTCGACGATTTTTATTAAGAATTTAGGTTCATATTCAAACGAGAGACTATCGCTTATCGGACAAATTAATTAATTATAATTATCTGATAGAAGAATCTGAAGACTACACTTCAAGAAAATAGCACTGAAATATAATTACAATTATGTTGTATAATTGCGTTGTTCAAGTACTACTTACTTAATATGAATCAATCTATCGACTAATTATGGAACGTTACCGGCCGGTGACGGAACGATCTGTCGGGCAGAGTTCCATATTCTCTGGTATGATGCTGTATTGCCCAGAAACCCATAAATAACAACTCAAAAACTTTCGAAGGGCAACAAATTCTGCTTTTGTGATAAATGACGACCTCCGTTACGTAATTGGTTAGACGCCGGCTGTGAAATGAGAGGTCGCGAGCTGAGTCCCCGGGATGAGAAAAAATTTAGTGTGATCGGGTATAGGCGACTGAAAAGTCTCTCGTAGTTTTTGATACCCACGACACAAGGCTCGATCTTAGTGTTGGGTCAAGGGGGTACTCTGTGCTATGACACAAGGACGGATTTTCAAACTGTACGAATATCGCACCCTTAGTATTAAAGAGACCTAACTTAAAAAAAACATTTATTGGGAAACGTTCTTTAAAGATTTGTAACATAAGATCTATTCTATCTTGTCATTTTTTTTGGATTCGGTCATTTTAAAATTAATGGTGCGATATGCCTAAATACTTTACAAAATGTTCAAATCCTGTATCGTATGTCATAATCTTATACCAAGTTCGAAGATAATGATAAGTTTCATAGATAATAGTATTGATTTTTAGAAGTGGAAAATTTTTATCTTCTTTTATGACGTTCAACGACCGAACATTCGAACTTCGTGTCGGAGTATAGAATTACCCCCAAGACTGTATATGTGTACTGTTGGGTGTGTTCTTCAAGAATACTGAGATTGTCCCGTCCTCACACCCGCCACTGCAACTCCGATAAACCAGGATCAACAGGGACATGAAGCTCGGCGAGTCTCCGGGAATGTCTAACTTGTCTTTAACGGGCCGATTGCCTCGTGGTGGGGAAAAGAGGTACAAAAAGCAATTATTCATATGCCCAGGGCAATAAATCAATAACCCGCAACGAAATCAATCAGAAAGTTAAATTAATACAAGTTGGAAATAAATTACTGTCCATTTGCTTTGTAAAGCGGGTGACAAAACAATGAACTAATTATGTAAATAATCTCGCAAAAAGACTTCAAGGAGATTAAATAACGATATACGATGCCAAGCATTGCTTTGCAATTCAAGGTGTTGTTTGGTTTTGTTACTGTTTTTGAGCGTATCGCTTACCATCAGGCGAACGGTATGCTCGGCTCGCTATTCATTGCAATAAAAAATATATATTAAAGTCAAATGTTTTATTTCAACAGGATTCTATACAGGTGCGTGCAATCGTTGAAAACCTTGGCCTTCTTGCACACGTCTTGTTTGTGCTGTGTCGCCTCCGCGCTCTCGAGGCACGTGCTGCCGAAGTCGCTCAGCGTGTTGGGCTGCTCCCGCTGGTGGGCTGTCTGGACTCTCTTCCTGGAATCGATACATCCAACAGTCATACATATTCTTGTCTACTCATGTGTCCCAGCATCCGTGGCGCAGGCGGTTAAACGCCGCTTGTGAATCGAAAGGCTGCGAGTTCAATCCTCGCACCGAGAAAAATGTTTGTGTGGCCCACAAATGGTTCTTTCGGGACAGGATGTTTGTGTGACCAAAAAGTTTTTCCTAGTTTCGGATACCCACGACCCAAGACTCTATCTTAATGTGGGGTCGAGTGCTGGAGTCCAACACGCGGGTATACGTTTTACTGCAACCTTTTAACCAACATTGCTACGAAGGCTTACAATAAGACGACCCAACCTGTTTGTTTAACACAGAATATACAGAAGCTTCGTAGTTAGTACGCGTTTCAAAACTGATAATAATGAAAGCTTGGACACAACTGACGCTCGGGACTGGTGAAATCTGAGATTCGTTTAATGGGTAAAATCTATACGTAACAAGATAGTTTTCAATTAGAGAAACATGATTTATCGAGGATTGAATATTTGTCCAAAATACTTAATATCATACAGATGGACAAGATATTTTTTTAAATTGTTAAACATAAATATTAGAGCCGTATCGTCGACTTTTCATTTAATTGTCATTTTTCATAACTGCTACGAAAGCTGTTATATAATTGGATAGTATTTATTACCAAAATTTATATTGAGATCATTATAAATCCATTGTTTACCAATATCAATATATTTTGATGATTTGTGAGAGTTCCGCCACTAACGAGCTTATTGATAATATTGAAATATGCACTTAAACTAGTTTGCATTATGGTTCATTTTCATTCGATGCTCAATTTGGACTTCAACCTTATAGTTTAACTTTAGAAATTGGTTATTGTTTACTGTTAATTATTTTGATAATTGTTAGAGTTTTGTTTATTCTCTTACCCAGTTACCCATTGCCAGTAGCATAATTTTCAATCTATTGTTGTTTGAAATCTATGAACCAAAATATTAAGTGGGCACAAAGTGACGAAAAGGACGAAGACACAATTAAATGAAATTAAAATTAAAATGAGACTAGTGAATTAGATGACCTATTCGTATTGGTTTGCATTCTTTTTTAGATCCACTTCATTATAGGTATCCACGGTCCGATCGTACACTTACGGCTCAATTTTTTTCTTATTTATTACAAATTCGAACGTGATGTTCTCACTTTGTTGCGCTTTTACTCCTCAACTACTCAACCAATCATTATGAAATTATACATGCTCGTATAGAAACGGACGTACGGTATTTTTTATCCCGAAATCCTAACCCCATACCCATACGGACAGGGGGGGTTACTCTGTACCCCGACACGACGACAAATGTTATGTTCACGAATGTTTGGAAAATAACTTTTCGTTTTAAGCTACAATTGATAATCTCAATTCATTGACAATACTTTCATTAATCTTTTAACAGCTAAAGATTGAGCATAGCTACCCAAAAACCTCTAATTAACCTTTAAAATGGCTTTCTATATGGCCTAACCACTCTAAATCGTACTCTTGATTAGAGGAGGCCCGTGCCCTGCAGTGGGACGTATATGGGCTGATACAGAACCTTTTAAGCTACATTTGGTAGAACATTGAGTATAACTACCTGAACACCTCCAAATTAATGACACCATTGACGCTCATGATGCCGAATTTCTTGAGCACGCAGAAGATGATGCACGGTTCATCTGACTCCTGAATATTGATGCGCTTGGTCTTCGGGTACATCTCGCTGAGGCACTGCTCGGCCACCATGTCGCTCAGTTTGTCGTGGGCGTACATTACGGAGATACGGGCGTCGCATGTCCAGGATAGCAGGAGGAGTAGGAGAAGACCTGGAAATTGTTGAAAAGTTGTGGTAGTTGGAATACTATTGTTTGGCTAAAATTATATTGAGATATAGGTATCTGTCCAAATAACGACATTCAGAAGGTCTAAAAATAGCTGTATTCAACAATTTTTAAACTCACAACATCAGAAGCTGTAACCTCTCCTATTTAACATTTTGCCTAAAATATTTAAACTCACAACACACCACGACAAAACCTGATAGAAAGAACACCATAATTAGCAGCTTTCTGTCACAAAATCAAAAAGTCACTTTCAAATCTTAGAAATACGTTAATAGTCACAGTTCTGTCTAACTAGAAAAATAAACTTCGGGTTGAAAAACGTCGCTTTCTCGGAACGCAGTAATTTTTTTCTAGTTTACATTTCTGTTAAGTTTTAAACAGTTCTCTTTGTATATTTTTCTCCACAGTCTTTCATTCCTCCCTTTTATCCTGTCCTTCATCTTGGGACACTCAAAGAATCGCAAATGTTTTTAAAATGTTGAGATTTGAAGTTAAAAATTAAATTTCTTGGTTTGCGAAATTGTTTGAAGTGAACTTCAGCTTTATTTAAGTTCATTTGGTAGCAGTTGAGAATGTTTGTTTATCTTATTCGTTTATTTCGTAATTTATGATATTAGTGTGCCTTTTTATTCTTCTTGACTTTCTTTCTGATTCATTTCGATGCGAGATAAGACAAGCTAGTGTCCCTAAGAGACTCGCTACCACTGTTGATCCTGGCTGACAGGAGTTGCAGTAGTGGGAGTGGGGGCGGGAAGGTCTCAAAAAAATAGAAGTCTTCTTGGTTTATTTGGGTAGAACGCCGACTGTAAAATAAAGGTCTTTGAGGTCAATAAAAGGATTAATCTTCGCAATGTTTGTTTGATGGAAGTACTGGTTTCAGATTTGAATCCTGTGTGGGTAGAGTCTCTTGTATTCTGATAACACATTGTATTTCAATCTGATTTCGGAGCTATATGTGTCATTATAATATAGGTGTATTCAGTATTTTGACCTGTATGTGCTAGTAGCGGTCGAGCCTGGCTTCGCCCGGGTGCAGATACCTTTTGAGTCCAGTCCACTTTAGAAACATAGTAACTATTTCGCGTAGTTATAAAATTCTAGTGTAAAAACTAATTTGAATTATAAAATTCAACGTTAACTGCTGCTCTTTAACTACCCGTCCCATTCCTTTGAATTTGAAAGAGGATTGCACATTTCAATTCCTTGCACATCCCACGGGAACATTACATTTTGTCGGGATGAAAAGTAGCTTATGAGTTAATCCGGGGTATCAGCTGGCTGGCTATATATTGATTTTTTCTATTCATTATCAGCTCGGAGTCAGGAATTTGTACGCGATATGGCGATCGGCTCGCCCCTTATCACATCATGGGACGGAATATACAAGGCGGCATATGGGTGTCCTGGTGATCTCTGCCTATCCCGTCTCGGAAAAAGGCGTGAATTAATGTGTGTAAATGTTTATCTTCTTTAATATGCTTGATTTGGGCGATAGAGTAATCGAGCCATCTTGCGGCTGCTTGGATGCAGGTCACATATTTCAGTCCTGGGCATACATAAACTTTTTGAAGTTTTCTCTATATTTATATGCAAATCCATGTACGTGAGAGTACCATTAAGATTTCCAAGACTTGTGAATTTTATTAATCTACACTTGCGAGCATACTGAATTAACTCGACCGAATAATAAAATTAAAATTACATACGCGTACATATTTAAAGTATTGCATTGACTTGCCATAAGCACTATTTAATTGCCTACTTGACCGATAAACGAATTTCGTTCCATTTCACAAAATGCTTCGAATAATTAATAAGCTCTTTTAATAAAGTGTTGAGCACATGTTAATGGGCTTGTTTGCTCATTTCATGCGAGCTACTTCCCTTTCACTAATTTAAACATGAGAAATAAAAGTCTGAAGTCTTTGATATGAAGATTGGAAGCCGTTTTATGCAGAAACTCGAAGTCAAGCCTTCCAGCTCGCTCGAACAACTTTAAGCGAGCTAATTAACTCACTCACAGTTCTAAACTAAAGGATAGAACACTTACCTTGAACAGAAATTAAAGGCTTCGAATTTTTATTTAAATACAAAACCTATGACGATGTAGTAAGGTTTAGGAACTTCCTAAATATGAATATTTTGGTAGAGATCACATTTTTAAATAAAAATCCATGTGTAAATGCAAAATATAATATCAAAAACATACAAAAAATATTTTACAAAATGACACCGTCAATTATTACCATTCTTCAGGTTCTCTATAAGATATCGCGTACAACTGCGTACAATCATTGAAAATCTTCGCCTTCTTGCAAACATCGTGGTCCAAATTCATCCCATTAATGTTCTGCGCGCAGGTCTCACCAACATCCGATATCAAAATCCTTGGATCATATCGATGGATGGCTTGAACCCGTCTGTAGTAGTTCTTGATGTTAATAAAACCGTCGTTGGTCATGATCCCGAACTTTTTCAACACGCAATGTATGATGCAGGGGATATCGTTTCTGTCGATGTGTAGCGGATATTTATACAAGTTCCGAGGGTACATTTCCATTAAGCATTCATTTGTTACTTTGTCGCTTCGTTTGTCGCGTGCGTATAGAATTGATATCGACGGCTCTGCGTCTAAACTTTGCGAGAAAAACTTCGGTTTAAAACCGTCCGCAAGTACCGCTATTGTTATGAAGATCAGTGTTGCTGAAACGGTTTTGTTTTTTACATAACAATACTGTGAGTCCGCATTGCGCTTTTGTGTTTCGTGCAGTGAATACTGTTGGGTTTTATGCGTGAATATATAGGACACAACATCGTAAATTCTTAAATATTTTTTGTTGAAAATGGTTGTGAAATGGAGCATTAAAATTCGGGGGATTTTTAGAGGTATAAAAAAAATTTACCCACCTTTCATAATACACTTACTATTGACAAGAAAAAAAACTTTAAAAAAATCCTTAAAAAACAAAATATGCTTTTTTTAAGTACGTAATTAAATCGGATGTTCCTCAATTTCAGTTTTCTTAGTGAAGTGAAAAATAAAACAATTAATTTAAAAGACCTAATGAATGTATTACAAGCGAATGGAGTCATTCGATTCGCCACAAAGACAAACGCTTGCTGAAATTCTCATTAAAATTCCCTGTGATCAGTTTGAAACGAAACTAATAAAAAACAATAGAAAACATTCCGCACTTAGTCTTTGATGGTGAAATTACTTCGGTTACAAAGTGACCGCTTTCTTTGTAGTCGTTTCTTTAAATAAAAATAACCGAACAATCAAACGTATTTGTTTATAATTTTCATAATATTTCTATTATTAGACTTAGATTTCTACAATTAGATTTATAATTTATATAGATTCGAAATTTTATTATTGCTTATACAATGAATTCTGTTTTTGGAACAGTTAGGGATTTTTCATAGCAAGGGCAATTTGAATCTGTATAATAATATTTTCGCATATGCATGGCGTTTTGTTAGACTAAGGTCTTACTTTATGACCTATTTTAGGTGTTAGTTCAACAATATTGACTGCTTTTAAAGACTGTTTTAGCAAACACTCATTGTACTGTTATATTTTGAATAACAAAACTGGGTCTAGAATTTAACATTTCTCGATTACACGTTCTTGTTTAAAGAATATTTTGCCATTCAAAAATGACCCTTAAGCTACCTTATAATTAACTTTCTTGGTACCTAAATAATGTAATTTACCTAGTCTATTCGTAGAAAAAATTAAACTTACTTTGCATTTTGTTTTATTGTGAAACTCAACAACACATTGTATTCGTGCGGTTATAATTGGTATCTGAAACAGAACTGTTGGTGTATTTCGAGTTCCGCTCCGAAATGTATTCATGTTTTATATAGCATTTGATTTGCTGCAAACAATTGCCATTGTTCCCTTCGATAAGAGGTTAGGCGGAGTTTTTTGTTGGAAAAAAATGTATCGCGAGAACAGGTGTTCTCGTTGTTCTTTCTTTTTCATTCGACTGTTCCGCTTTATAGGCTTTCATGGCGTTCGGTTTTATCGCTGTTTCATAATGTCGAGTTTTTTTGCAAAGTTAGTACTCCTTTAGCTAACGCTGTTTGTACGTAAATTAACTTTTGCTTTTAAGTTAATAAGGAATACATATTAACTGTAAAATATACATTTATTAGATTAAGAATTGTACATTTTATTTTCTGGGTTTTTGATTCATATTGTGTGTATGTGAGACATAAAGGCTCTCGTAATTCCTGATACCCACGATACAAGACTCGATCTTAGTGTGGGTCAAGACTATGTATGTGACTGTTGGATGTATTTATACTTTCGCAAGATCTGTGAAACAAAGTTAGCGGTATGTCCTAGTCGATTTATAATTGTTGATTTAATTCATGTATTTTCGGTATGTTAGGGTGGCAGCCTGTCACGAAATTAAAAGACAAGTCATTCTAGTATATGGCTGAAAAATCATGTTGCGCTGATTTCTAATTGAGTTAAAAATAAGAAGCATATACTGTAATTCATATGAAAATAATTTATTGAATCCATTAAAATGTTCAACTTCATTTAGATTCAGTCATTTTTTACTACTCGGTTCGGAAAGCGGTTTTCAATAGAAAAGAACGGGCAAGAAACTCTAGTGTTGCTCTTTTCAAAACCACTTTACAATATAAAAGTGAATATTAGAAAATACTGGTATTGAAAATATGATCCCAACTTTTTTAGTTTTTAGTAGGTACTACTTACTATATTTCCTTTTTTATTGCAATGAATAGCGAGACAAGCAAGCCATTCGCCTGATGGTAAGCGATACTTCCGCTCATGGATAGTAGCAAAACCAAACAACACCATTAATTACAAAGCAATGCTTGGCATTCGACTGCGCTCGCCATCCTACGACATAAAATGTTGTCTCAAAACGTGCAGTAGTTACTCTTACAACAATAACCATCAAACAGGAACACAACAGTGCATTTACACTATATTATCTATTATATTTCTCCCGTCAAACAGCAGTGTAAACGCACTGTTGTGTTTCGGGTTGAAGGGCATTGTAGCCAGAGTAACTACTGGACATATTGAGACTTAACATCTTGTGTCTCAGGATGGCGAGCGCAGTGGAATGCCAAGCATTGCTTTGTAATTCAAGGTGTTGTTTGGTTTTGCTACAGTTCATGAGCGGTCGTATCGCTACCATCAGGTGAACGGCATGCTCGTCTCGCCATTCACAGCAATAAAAAAAAATACACTACTGATTGGCGGGGAAATAGACATTGCGGTGTTACCTATCCAGGCTGCCTCTCAAATATCAGAGACCTACCACCAGAGATATAAATAATGTTTTGTGATTAAATCCTCTTACGCTGTATAAATTACTTAACATCCGAATTGCTTTATACCGAATCATCCAATTACAAGTTAATTTCTAAACATCAAAACCTTTAGGGCAATGAAACTGTAATGGCGGTATTGTAACGTCAATTTAATTTGGGTTGCTTCCCTGTTGTGCGGGGTTCTACCCCAGGGGAGGGAATTGCTTCAGTGCCTCTAAATTTAGAACGGTAATTACATTTTTGAATAATGTCAATATATATGGGAGAAATTCAACAGTGTAAATGCACTGTTGCGTTTTGGTTTTAGGGCATTGTAGCCAGCGTACTACTGGAGATATTGAGACTTAACATCTTATGTACCAGGATGGCGAGTGCAGTGGAATGCCCAGCATTGTTTTGTAATTGATGGTGTTGTTTGGTTTTGCTACTGTCCATGAGCGTTTTATATCGCTTACCATCAGGTAAATGACAGCCTCCGTGGCGCAGGCGGTTAGACGCCGCCTGTGAAACGAGAGGCCGCGGGTTCGATTCCCGCACCGAGAGAAATATTCGTGCGGCCCACAAATATTTCTTCCGGAGCTGGGTGTTTGTGAGACCAAAAAGTCTCTCGTAGTTCCTGATACCCACAAAACCAGACTCGGTCTTAGTGTGGTGTCAGATCTAAGTATGTGACTGTTGGGTGTTATTTATTTATTTATTTATTTATTTATTTATTAATGGCATATTTTTCTCGCCATTCATAGCAATAAACAAATCTTTAAAATAATGTTTATTGTCTACATGCCCTTATCTATACATTTTGTAGGTGTGATTACAATGTCGCTAAAATACCTTAGAAATTGCAACTATTTAAAAATGCCTTCGTATCTATACCAGCCCATAAACGTGCCATTAGAGGTCACGGGCCTCCCCTTCAAACTAGAGTACGATTTATAGGGATTAGACTATATAATCCACCACACTGGCCTAGTGCGGGTTAAGCCTTTGTATGTATAGTATTAAACAGGAAGGCTTTAATTTGTCGATTTTGAATCTTTCACTGAAATGATCTTAGCATTAGGTGGCATATAGTAATGTGTAGTATCTGTATCAGCCTATAAGTTATATTATCCCATTGCAAGTCACAGGCCTCCTCTACAATTGAAATTATGATAAGAAGGGGTTAGGGCCTAGTAATGGGAATTATTGCTATTTCAAATTAACATTACCACCTGGTTATTTCTGAAGCCTTAGCATGCTCTATATTATTGCTATTGCTAAATGCCCTCCACAGAATATGTAAATAAAAAATCTGACCATATATTGCAACCATTTTTCACATCTAAAATTACACACACAAAATGGACTGTGCAGTTTCTTCTTTAAATGGGTAGTTAGTTAGTTAGTACCTTAGTATCATAGATTACACGAGGTCGAATAAAAATATAAGCCACTCGACTTTATGAATCGTAATCGCAAATCGCAAAATAAATACATAATATATTTATAAAAAAAATATTTTAGAAATTGTATTACTTGTGAAATGTTATGATCGACTTCACTTGCTATTTATGATTGCTATTGCTATTTATTGCAACACTAGGTTAGGCTATATAGTCCACCACACCAAGCTAATCTAGAGCGGGTTAGCAAACTTTACACACATACATATTGTGCAATTTCAAAAGTATTTTACACTACACACATAATATATGAAAAAAAAAGCACAGGTATGAATAAATAATTTTTAATACAGTAACCAAATCGAGGGAACGTTCTCGCCATGTAAATCTGGTATGCGTTAAATATGTATGACATGGTAATACACCGCCTTCTGTTTTAAATAAACATCTCGGGATAACTGAGCAATGAAACGCCGGAACGCAGTCGAAAATAAATGGGATTGCCCTCAAACTAGCTTATGCTAATGGTGACGATTCCGTAGACTGTTAGAAATTAGGATCAAAATTAGAATTTCGCAATTAGGTACTTGTGGTAGGTCTCCCTTATGTGAGAGGCCTTCTGGGTTGGTATCACTGCAATGTCTATTTCACCCGCCAAACAGCAGTGTAAACAGTTGTGTTTCGGTTTGAAGGATGTTTAGCCAGAGTAACTACTGGACATATTAAGATTTAACTATATATTAAGATTTAACTTGTGTCTCAAGAAGGCGAGCGCAGTGGAGTCCAAGCATTACTTTTTAATTCAAGGTGTTGTTCGGTTTTGCTATTGTTCATGAGTAGTCGTAATGCCTATTATTAGGCGAATGACATGATAGCCTCACCTTTCATTGCAATAAAATAAAAATTAAAATAAGGATAAAAAATATATAATTTGAAATACTCGTGGTCCATTAAATTTGTTTGTGGAAAGCTAGAAATATATTTAGCACTTTGTAAGGAATTGAATTCAAATAAACAATTAATTACTTTTATTCAGTGTGTTGATGGCAGAGTTTGTTGTTGTGCCGACTACTTTAAGTATATATTGTAGGCTTATTAATTAACTCGGATGAGCGAAGGATTAACTTTAACGGTTTATTTGTCATCATCATCTTCATAATTTCAGCCACAAGTTAGCCACTGCTTAACATAGGCCTCCGCCAAGTATCTCCATATCGACCTGATGGAAGCGGCCTGCGTCCACCTTGTTGGTGGGCGTCCGAAATTTTGTTTGCCTGTACGTGGCTTCCATTCTAGAACCTTCCAGCTCTATCAATCCAACGCGCGATGTGCCCACTGCCACTTTAACTTGATAATCCTATGGGCTATGTCGCTAACCTTTGTTCTCTTACGGATCTCCTCAATTCTAATTCGATCTCGTAGGGAAATATCGAGCATAGCCCGCTCCATAGCGCGTTGAGTGATCTTGAGCCGTCGCATTATTAGTAAATTCGGATAACAAGGCCCTCCAAGCTCAATGCCTACATGATGTTGAGAGGAAATTGTCTACGCCTACACCAATAAGAGCCTCCAAATGTGCCGAAAATAAAAGGAGTTGCTTTGAAATAACTGACGCATGTGGGAGGTTCGCTTATCACCGTTCGATAAAATTATTTAGTCTGATTGTTTGTTATCATGTCATGGGATGGAACAAAAAAGGAGATAAGTGTTCTGGTAGCACTTCTGCCTACCCTTCTGAAAAAAAGACGCGAGTTAATATAATATAAAATTTTGTAACCATAAACACAATGCAAATAAAAGTTTCGCAAAGTAACCCGACAATTTATTTTGTGTTTAAATATCGTGTTTGGGTGGTTAATCCATAGTTTTTGGTTAAATAATAATTTAAATCCTTGCGTACCACAGTGACTTGAACAGTATCATCGTCGCTTTTTTTTTGTTCGTTTTCGGAAGCAGTGATTTACCTTGTATTAACCAGAACAACAAACTAATTAAATTGTCTAAGAATTCTTAACCGAAAGAATTCCCTTGTTTATTCGGCTCCCTTATTTACTGACTGCAGATAAACGAATAATCCATACTTAAACGCTTTCGGCGTCGGGACGTGACCTCAAAGAGGACAATAAGGAAGTCTTTTATTTACCAAATTGTTGTGGTCGAGAAGCCTGCTTTTATTTGGGCGCCCTCTTTCGGGGCATTCTATTCGAATATTTCGCTGTTGGAATAATAATTTCTGAATAATGCTGTATTAGCGGATAAAGGTTGTTTATAGTCCGTCTGTGTATTTATAAGTAGGTATTAGTGGATCGACTGACGTAGTTGTACTATAGTAAAATTACAAAGCTGATGTCTCGGATTCGAGGTCCGGGTAAAGTGATATTGGATTTTTCTTTTCATTATCAGCCCGGAGTTGGGTATTTGCACCCGATAGGCTCGCTCCCTATCACATCTTGGGTCGGAACATACAAGGCGAAATGTGGGTGTCCTGGCACCCTGCCCATCCCTTCTGGGAGAAAGTCGTGAGTTTATGTATGTATGTAGGTATTAGTGGATGAACTTTAAATAGTGCATATTATTGATCGTTTGTAAGTTGAAGGAAAGCTTCTTGAGGAAATTAGCATAATAAAGATAATTTCAACTAGGCTTTGATGACTACAACGAGTTTTCTCGACAGGGTTGATGTTAAACGGTGGAAAAAAAAATTTGGCAAATAATTATGCACCATTAACAATAGTAATGTTGTGCAGATAACATGTAGGTAGGACAATAAGACAAATAAAACACTTGCCATTAATTTGTATAAAAATTGCTTCAGTTTCTTCAAGTTTGAATAAGAGTGAACGCTGTCTACAAAACCAAAAATACATTTTTAATGTCACTACAATCTGCTATACAAAATAAAATGTTATGAAAGTTGTTTTACAGGAAACCACTCGAGAGCTTTGAGCAAAAGCAGTTGTTGTGGCTTCCAGCTCTTTGTAATATTTCTTTCTACTTTCAATTTTTGTTTCTTTTTGCTCTTTTTCTTTCCAATTCTATTGCATAAATTGCGTTGAGCTTAAAATAAAATCTATTATTTTTTCTATTTTTTGTACTGTATCATTACCCATATATGTCCCACTGCAGGGCACGAGCCTTTTTTCAATCGACAGTACGATTGAGACTAGTAAAGCCATATAGTCCACCACTTTGGCCTAGTGCGGGTTGACGGACTTTACATACCATAGAAATTCATACAAATCGCTATGGTATGCAGGTTTCCTCACGATGTTTTCCTTCACCGCTATAGTGCGTTGGTTGACTATCAATAAACATATGAGTGAAAAGTCAAAGGTGTTCTCTGTTATATCATAGTTGATAAAATATTCAAGTTGAACTCTGTAAATTCGCAGTAAATCTGTATTGGCCTTAATTCACTAGTTAGAACGTGATAATATTTTTTCATTAAATACACCCAACAGTCATAGTCCTGATCCTACAATAAGATCGACTTTTCGGTCTCACAAACACCCAAACCTGAAACAAACACCTTTAGATCAATCATTTATCTCGGTGCGCGGATCTCTAACTAACTGCGCTACGGAGGCTGTCATTTAAAGGATACTTTACTTAAAATTGATTAAGGTCCATGATAGTGACAGGTTTCTCATTAATCGGGGACAAAAACAGGGCAGACATAAAGGTAAATAATTAATAACAAATATAGAAACAAAATCATTTATTAACTATCACTCAACAATTGCTGAACAATGAACAATCCAACTCTTCGTATCCAACAAAATATACCACAGGACTTCTTCGGTTCTTCGCTTGCTTCTTCAGTAGTAGAACTTGTAGTTGTAACTCTAGTTGTAGCTGTGACTCTAGTTGTAGTTGCAATTCTAGTTGTAGTTGTAGCTGATGTTTTAGAAGTAGTTGAATTAGATCTAGGTGGTCGTGACGTCGTAAGAACAGTTGGACGTACAGTAGGACGTACAGTTGGACCCATTGTTGGGTACGGAGCATACAGTGGTATATAACAAGCATTTAAAGATATTGAACACATGAATAAAATAAACAATGAGATGACTAATACATTTGTTGTTTTACAAATCATTTTTTATATACGAGTAATTAGAGAATTATATAGAGAGTAGGGACGCTGACATGTTTTAACTACACAATATCACAATTATATTATTAATCGTTTTCATGACGTAAAAGGCGATAAATTGTTGTCTTACAATCTTCGATAAAGACGAATGTCATCATCAAGATATTAGGTTGGAGTTATTGTCTTATCAATCATTTATACGCTATTTGGATGGCACTTACCATCAGGTGTGATTCACTCGCTTTTCTGATCGTACAAAATATATTTCCCGAATATTATGAAGTCGAAAACCTCTAGGCATTTCTGATGTCGATGTCTCGTATTGTTTAGTAATTAGTATTTTGGCGTCGAAATCACGTGTGTTAGCTGTATTTATTAATATTATTCATCCCGTAATATCACTCTTCAACCATTAAATTTCATTATGAATCCTTTCCACGAACTACAAGAGGTATTGATGTGCATATATTTATGTATTCTCCAATTATTCCATTACATTAAATCCATCACGAATTTCATTTGCCGATTTTATGCTAAATGCGAGACACCTTTCACTATTTAATAAATTTCGTTCTGATATTTCAATTTCCGTTGAATGTCTGCTCACTGCCAATTCGATTCAAACTTTATTTTTAGAAACCATTTTGTGTTATTATTCCGGTTTTAATAATATCAAATACATTATCTGCAATGTTTGGGCTAATACGTATGATTTTAGATAGTGGATTAATGACATTAGTTTAATGATGCAGAATTATCTGGCGGCCATTTTGTTTTGCTTTGTTCCGCGTTGGGTTAAACGGTTTGCCCATCACGCATTAAATTGCGCCATTATTGTTATTTGTGTTTAATATTAGTCCGATTAGCATTAATGGTGTATTGTTGCACAATGAATGTATTTTAGAGCATAGCTCTGACAAACGAGCAAACGGTTCGACTGATGATCAGTGATTACCATTGCTCTTCCACATCTACATCTTACGGGTAGTAGACGATTCAACGTTTGCGTAAAATTAAAGGTCAAACGGAAAAAATTAGGACAAACTTATTGGATATCAGACAGTCTCACTCAACTTCTCCTATTAATTTAACTTTCTGATTAATTTCGTTGTGGGTTAAAGGCATGTTAGACATTCCTGGAGACTCGCCGAGCTTCAATGCTCGGTGTCATTATTTTGCGTGCCACTGTAGATCCTGGCTCATAGGAGTTACAGTGGTGGGTTTGAGGGTGGGACAGTCTCCATGAGTCTCACTCATCGAATGAAAAAGACAGCCGTCGCTTCACGTCAATTTACTTTTAGACAGTGATACCACCCTAGTCGAGTCTAGTTTTTAAAATTGATAGAGCCATGCTGTTGTCAGTTATAACTCAGGATAAATGAGTAGGCTCATCGAGGGTTGTACTACCACTGTTTTACAGGAGATTAAATTGATAGCTTTGCCGACGCATTTCGTTCGGTGTGGATGAGGGAGATTGACAGATTTCTAATACCCTTTTGCTCTTCCTATCCTTTTTCTTTCTCATCCTGATTTGATGAGTTAGTATCACATACAGGATTCAAGCATTATGAATGTTTATGGGCGACAGTAATCACTTACCATCAGGTGACCTGTTTGCTCGATTGCTGGTCCTATACAAAAATAATTAACCAAATAGCACGCTTGATCCTTAAACTGCCAAACTCTGGGTCAATTACAGGTAAAAGCGATCACTTTAACCTTTTGGCTCTAACCTCCAACCTTTGATTTGTCACTCAGTCCGCAGCCAACTAGAATATCATTAATATTTACAATGGATAGCCACTTTTCCATTATTATTCAACAGAGCTAAGAGCAATGAGTAACATCGTAGGCGGAGTCTGCCAGTTCTAATTTGTATCCTGTAACCCGACATCAACCTTAATTAACTAAACTGAACAAGTTTTTAATTGTTTCTCAAGACAGTATCTATTTATCTTCCACTTAACGAGAACTGAAGTTGTGAAAAAAGTATCTTTTAGTATTCCCAGGGGGAGGCAGCTGCGAGTATATTAGTTAGTATAAATTGCTTAGTTGTCAAAGAAAAAGACGCATTACTGCTTTATTGTGTTTTGTCTACACAGCTAAAGAGGGATGCCCGATTGAAATCACTACATAGTATAAAACAAAGTCGTTTACTCTGTCCCTATGTCCCTTTGTATGCTTAAATCTTTAAAACTACGCAACGGATTTTGATGCGGTTTTATTAATAGGTAGAGTAATTCAAGAGGAAGGTTTATATGTATAATACGTACATATTATTGTAAAGAAATCTATATGCACCCGGGCGAAGCTGGGTCGGGCCGCTAGTAATTAATAAATACACTCACCACTAAGCCCATTCCTGATTCTGTTTTGACAAAAAAGAAATACTCGAATCATATCAAATAATTATGGTTTTCTACTATATTAAAAAGAATCAAAAAAGAGAGAGACGAAATTGTAGAGATTGAATTTAGCAATCGATTTTAATAAATAATTACTAATAATTAAAATGAACCTTAAAACACATAGCAATGTTATCTTTAATTTAGTGGTGCAATGAAATTATCTTTCACAGCAATTCAATAACTTTAAAGCTCAAATTAGCCTGATTGTCATAAATAAAATCACCGAAGCCAGTTAATTAATATGATAAATATTTCTCAGTAACAATGTGTTTTCATAAATTCAATTAGATAGAATTTGTGTTACATACACCATGAATGCGAATAACAAATGTTGTGTCATGCAGTTATAATTAGAAATTAATTCGAATTCAGACATGTTTACAATAATGTTGAAACGTAAACATTGTATTGAAATTAATTTTAGACTAAACAGGTGACGTCAACATTTGTATGTTATTTAATTTAGTCCACATGTATGCACTGATTCTGATGTTTTTCAACGTATATTTTTTATTTTAGTTTGTTTTAATTTTGGTTGTTAAGAAATGTTAGATTTGGTTTTGTTTTATCTCTTTTAATTTGTCACTTAGACATTTTCTTATAAGGTACGATGAGACTGCCTTGTATTTTCTGATAAATTTACTACAATATACAACCAACATGTGCAGTAAATTTCTGAAAATCAATTTACTAATGCCGTTTGGATTTTTTTATAGATTTTCTGGGTTTGTGGTTTGTATAAATTCGTTGTAGTCCCGAATTCCCTTAGTAACTAATTCGTATAGTTAGTTTAGTGTAAGTTTCAGTCTAACGTCAATATTTTTTTCGAAGTTTTATTTCATTTTTATTTTGAATATAGTCCAGTGGAGGGTAGTTTGTCGCTTGCCTTTCGGTGGGTACGTCATTTTGTATGGAGTTTCGTGTGCGCTTCGGAACGCATGGCGCGCGCTCCGCCGAGCTGCAAATTCGCTTAATTTGTTCGTGTACACATACTACCTAGTGCAATACGGTTTTTGTGGGACTATAGCAACTAAAGGTTCTAGAATAGACGTCACGTACAGGCAAGCGAAACGTCGGACGCCCGCCTACAAGGTGGATGGACGACCTCTCTAAGGTTGCAGAAAGTCGCTGTATGCAGGCCGCTTCCAACAGGTCGATATGGAGATCATTGGTGCAGGCCTGTGTTCAGCAGTGGACTTTCTGTGGCTGAGACGATGGTGATGATAGCCACTACTATCTCCCACGTCAGTTAGCTGGGGGAACGGGACTCCGGTGAGTTGATTTTTATTTTTATTTTTGGCTGGTATCGTTAATTTCTTTTCGTATTGTTCTGGGCACATTTCGATTCAAGAAGGGTACAGATAAGTCATCCATACTTAGCCGCCTACTGATGATTGTAGATATCTATAATCTACTGGTGGTAGGTCTCTCATATGTATGGGGCCGCTTGGGTTAGTACCACCGCAATGCTTTTGATTCCCGCTGAACAGCAGTGTAAATGTATTGTTGTGGTTAAATCGGATCGGTTCAAAGTACATTGTAGTCAGCGTTATTACTGGTTATATGTCTCAATGTGTCCAGTAGTTACGCTGGAATGCCAAGAATTGCTTTGTATTTCATAGTGTTGTTTGGTTTTGCTACCGTCCATGAACGCTCGTATTGCTTACCATCAGGCGAATGGCTTGATCGTCTCATCATTCATCGCAACGAAAACCTCAATATGTGTAGGCATTGTTGGTAATACGAGCCAACACTGGAGATATTTGTTTTCCTACTGTCAATCAAACGTCGAGCCTCGGTCATATTGATTGGATACATGATTTCCCCCCTATTAATACACTTTATTAATATTGGTTTTAATGAAATATGCTTTGGGCTATTGAAAATGTGTATGTTACAATAATTTGCAAAAAGTATTTGAATTGTTTTATTTTAAAAATTGAAATTCGTTTAGACTTAAATATAAGCTAGCTGCTAGGTACTACTGTTAAGTTAGGTATGATGTTTTTGTAGGAAATTTTAAAAATCAATAAATAATAATAATTAATTGAAATAATTTCAAAAACTTGTTTTTGGTGGTTTTCTGTATACCCACTATATTTGGAAAGTTGTAGGGCTTTTATGAATTTGAATCGTTTTTTGAAGAATTATTTCAATTTACTTGTATTTTCCATTCTTGGCTATATCTGAAAGACACTCCTAATTGATATGTTTATATATTATATTTATTACTGCACTTACCATCAGAATTTTAATTATTTTGTGCCATAAAATGAATAAATCTCTTACACATATTACATACAAACATAAACATACGCCTTTTCTCAGAAGGGGTAGGCAGAGGTGCTACAAGGACTCTCATGTTTCGCCTTGTGTGTTTAGTCTCACGATATTATAGAGAGCGAGCCTATCGCAATATCGGGCACAACTTCCTTCCAGGATGATAATTAACAGAAAATTCCAGCATGTCTTTATCCGACCCGGGATTCGAACCCGAGACCTCATCGTTATAATCTTACCATAGTCCAACTGCGCCAGAAAGGCAGCTTATTCTTGAATACATTTTCGATAATATACAAGGCTACCTTTATAATGGATTTTCTGTAATGGATCGCAATCTGCTGGTTTTGTAAATACATTTTATAACACGTTGTAATGTAAACATCGCTTATATGAGCGATATGGAGCTTGAGTTAAGCCTTTCCATTGTGATATAATCACGCTTTGTGGCCTAACCGCTCACGTCTGTCTTTACCAAGGCGGTATTGATAACTATCAATTTCATATTATAAAAAAGTGATATTGGATTTTTCTATTTATCATCAGCCCGGAGTAAGGAATTTTGTGTCCGATATGGCGATAGGCTTGCCCCTATTACATCATGGGATGGGACAAACAAGGCGAAATGTGGGTGTCCTGGCAACTCTGCCTACCCTTTCTGGGAAAAAGGCGTGAGTTTATGTATGCATGTTTGAAACTCTACACAATTTCATTTTTCAGTCTAATAACCTGTAAAATAAAATCTTTTTATATCAGACCATGCCTAATAAATGAAAAAAAACAATTGAATTTTTATTTGTGGGGAACAAATGCCTCAACTTTACAACAGAAATAATATATAAATCCAATCTTCAATGGATTGCCAAGGGTCTAATTTAAAGACTGCCTGAAAAAATCAACAATGTTCATCCAGCTATTTTGTAGGCGATATACAAACACACTATATTTAGCGGTGTAAGCTTTTCGCAATACTAATATAATATAACAACACCCAACAGTCAAATATCCTGACCCCACACTAAGATCTAGTCTTGTCTTGTGTTACCAGGAACTACGAGAGACTTTTCGGTCTCACTAACACCCAGACCCGAAAGACATATGTGTTTGTGGAATTATTTATCAGTACAAACGTTGTATTTTCTACAATTTCATAAGTGTTTTTACAGTTGAAAAATTATTTCTTTCTTCCTCCTTTGCCAGAATATGTAGATGACGTTCTGTCCCATTTCATTCAATGCAATTTGAGACACCCATACTTCGACTAGTTCTGTATTTTTATTTTATTTTATTTTTTATATTGAGGACCTCCAACGAAGGATATACGACATATAATGAAGACAATGGTATAGCATTGTTGTGGTTTACATTTCGACGTGACCTTCAATTATAGGAGACCACAGCATGCAAATTTAAATAATTATACAATGACAAAATATATTAAGAAATAATTAAGACTAAATTTGAAATGAAGTGATGAATTTAAATTTAAATTAAGTAATAAATAATAAAGTAATGTTAAAAGTTAAATGAAATATAAATAAATATTAAATGAAAGGAATACAACAATGCATTACCACAATTTATTCAGTTTGCCAATCAATCTATTCGAAGTCAGGTGCCTCAAATGATTAAAGAATGATAGGTGTCCATCGAGCTTAAATGGACTGGAGCGGGCCCCATGTGCATAAACTAGTTGGACGTCGGAAATTGGATGATACTAATTCGATTTTTTTTATTGCATTGAATGGCGAGACGAACGTGCCGTTCGCCTGATGGTAAGCGATACGACCGCTCATAAACAGTAGCAAAACCAAAAAATCACCTTGAATTACAAAGTAATGCTTGGCATTCCACTGCGATCGCCATTCTGAGACATAAGATCTAAAGTCTCAATATGTCCAGTAGTTACTCATTTAAATGTCAGGAATTTAGAATAGTTGCATTTTCTGAATTGAAACATCTTATGTATCAGTATCAGTATCAGTATCAGCCCATATACGTATATGCAGGGCACGGGCCTCCTCTACAATCGGGAGTACGATTGAGAGTGGTTAGGCCATATAGTCCACCACGCTGGCCTATATCATATGTACTTAATTCAAATAAATAGCTTTGTAGTAAATTCTTAGGTTCCTTATTAGCACCTATACACACATATGTATTATGTATGGAACTATAGTTTGTCCCTAGTTATTACATTAATGTTATATACGTATTAATATTATGTAGGAATAAAAGGTAGGATATGCAAAATATTAAATACAATTCAAATTTTCATGCAATTCGAGAGAAAAAATAATTAATTTTTTTTCATTCATTAATGTGTCAAATCTGTGAAGTGAGTCAACTTGCTATGAATTGCAGCCAAAGTAACTACTGGACATCATGATACTTAACATCTTATGTTTGGGAATGGCGAGCGCAGTAGAATGCCAAGCATTACTTTGTAATTCAAGATGTTATTTGCTTTTGCTACTGTGCATGAGCGATCATATTTTTTACCCTTAGACAAATGGGATTGCCATCCATTGCAAAAAAAAACTATTATAGAATATTCTCTATGCCATCTTCCTTATCAATCTCTTTTTGGTGTCAAATATAAGACCATAGGCCATAAAATACATATCAAAACCCTTTGTCATAAATATTCCCACGATAGTACATTCCCTTTACGACCGTACTTGTACTTAGGCAGATTGTAGCCTGATTTACCCGTACGTAATCCAGGACGGAAATTAAAAAAGATAAAAATTGGACTTCCATAAAATGTTGTTAACGGTGTTATAACACGGTTGATGTCGGTGGCATTTTAATATTTCGCACACTTTAATATGTATTTTGAAAGAATATTTATATTTTGCAATATTTATTGTAAAAGAACTGTTTCTGTGAAGACATATTTTTTAATTAGAGTAAAAACATGGTATCCCTGTTATTTTATGATAATTTCAATGGAGCACAAGAAACACTTAGTGTATCGACTTGCGAAAAATTATTACAAATATTTTTCGCCAATCTACACAATAGGGTATTTGATGCCATTTTTATGGTATTTATCAAAAGGTATTCATATTCATAATCTAACAAACAAAGAATTTGAAAAATTCTTTCAGAATTAAATAAATTGGAACCGTTTTGAATATTGTAGTGGGAGTAAAAGAAAACGGCAAAACCGAACTATTGACGTCATTAAACTTAACATACCTTTATGTCCCCACTACGCTACCACGCTTTAATTTTAAATTTATTATTTGTATTTGCCTCATGTGACATACTATTTCAATACTGTTTAAAGATAAAAAATCTTTATTTTAATATCTGTGACTGTACACAAAATAATACCAAAAATCGATCATATTCGAATACCCTATTATTTCGGTGTGTTCGTTAGGCATATTTTCCGAAGATTGGACGAAAGTCTTCTTTCATATTTCAACCGACGCTGAATCTGCTCTTGGCCGAAGTACGGTAAAAGTATTGGTTTGTGACCCAGCGCGACCTTAAAAAACAGTTTGTACTGTGATACCCTCTGTCTCTGGGTAATAGATGAGAAATTTAACAGCTTTCCTCTCGTAAACAAGTATCGTATTGCGAGAAATAATTATCCGCATAATTACGTCTGCTTTACGAAACCAAATATACTTTGGAATACTTAAAAAGCTTCAGAACTTGTTTATTGTAATTAATAAAATAAATACACCCAACAGTCATATAAATAATCCTGACCCTACGACGTGGTGGCACTAAGACGTGGTGGACTATACGGCCTAACCACTCTAAATCGTACTGTCGATTGTAGATTAGGCCCGTGGCCTCCAGTGGGACGTATATGGGCTGATATAGACTACAGACTACACTGAAAATGAAAATGAAAATATTTATTGAATCCATAAAATGTCAAACACTATTTAGATTCAGTCATTTTTTTTTCCACTACCACCCTGTTCACAAGGCTGTTTTCGCCAGAAAAGAACGGGCAAGAAACTCTAGCGTTGCTCTTTTCAAAATAAGTTTACAATACAGTGATCATACAGGAGTTGAAATTCAGAGCAGTTCATAAATTATTCATAATAATGATTATATTGTACGGTTGAGTTAAGTGTGGTCGCCCTGACCGCGGAACCGGTATACACTGTTCAGCAAAAGCAATGAGAGGCAATAAAAAAAATTAAAAAAAAACAAAGTGGTTAATATTATCATTATAAGCAAATTGAGCAGACCAGTCTACACAAGCAGCACCCGTTCACGAGTATGATCCATGTGCCAGCCATCGGTCTCCTCAACTGTGTTATAGGGAAGTGACCGACCCGGCACATTAAGATCGAGTGTTTAGTCGTGGGTATCAAAAACTACTAGAGACTTCTCGGTTTCACAAACACCCAGACCCGACGCACATGCTTGTGGTTTACATAAACCTTTGTCTCGATACACATGATCTCGATATACACGATAGGCGTGAGTTTACGTATGTATGTAAAAAAAATAGTAGGGTTCTTATCTTAGCTCTATTATTCGCATTCAAACAGAAACAAAGAAATGTATAATATTTGTATCTCATACTTAGTTTGTGGTATAGATATACCCCCTGTAAAAATGTAATCAAGGGAAGATGAAAGATAAACAAGTTAAACCAAATTTCCAGGCCATTAAACATTCTAAACACCAGAATCGGTACCAGTTAACTGAACTGCAAGACCATAATTTAATTAATTGAAACGGAGCCTCAAGAGATCGTTGAAGGATGCTCCATAATTGGTACAGAACAAATCTTACAAATCAATTAGCTGGCTGGTCAAATAAACCGAGTTTCAATTTTATGATTGAATGCCCCAATTCACAATTTCAATGGGCTCCACGAAACAATATATTCAAGTACTTTATCTGCCTTTTGGCTTAAAATCTTCAATTGAGGACATGAATTTTGAGCGGATTTTTTTAAACATAGTTCAGCGAAATGCCAAGCATTGCTTTGAAGTTCAAGGGTTGGTTTGGTTTTGCTACTGTCATGAGCGGTCATGTCATGAGGCGAATGGCACGCTCGTCTCGCCGTTTATCGCACTTAAAAATCACTAAGCAAAGACAGTGAATCTTTTTTCATTACTTCTATAAATCTCTTAATGCATTCTAGTTTATGCAAAGCATTAATAAAACTAATAAAAATGTTTAACATTATTTTAGCAAGCACTTAACAATTCATTTAAATATTGTCTATTCAATCAAACCACTACAGTGGAATATAATTTATTAATACCAGAGTGATTTTATGAATAACATTAAAAAGCGGTGAAAATTTAATACTTTTGGGGATTAGCGATTTAAATTTTAAACCACTGCAAACATTGTTGAGTGCGCTAACGCTGTGTAAAAATGGATGATACGGCTGGGAATTAAAGTTTTATTTGCTTAGCACTAGAAGTTAGCATTGTGATAGCAGTGGTGGAACGTCTGTGCAACCGGATTCTCAACGGCTTTCCCATATTGAACAAGTATATTTTACTTTATCATATATATATATATATATATATATATTGCAATGAATGGCGAGACGAGCATGCCGTTCGCCTGATGGTAAGCGATACGACAGCTCATAAACAGTAGCAAAACCAAACAACACCTTCAATTACAAAACAATGCTTGGCATTCCATTGCGCTCGCCATCCGGAGACATAAGTTGTAAAGTCTCAATATGTTTAGTAATTACTCTGGCTACAATGACATTCAATCCGAAACACAACAGTGCATTTAAACTGCTGTTTGGCGGGAGAAATAAACATTGCGGGGGTACCCATCAAGGCGGCCTCTCACATATGAGAGACCTACCACCAGTGGAAAAAAATGGTTGCTTATTATTGATGCTATTTTTACTTTCGTGTATTCTCTAATCAGAGTGTCAGATTTTAAAGGACTTCGCTGTTCCAAACTAAACAAATATCTGTAATAAATGACTGAAAAAATCTTGCTTCCTTGCAACATCTGTAAACAATAAGTCAGTCGTTTTGTCTTTTTTATCTGTGGTGAATGTACTACTTTTTCAATTTTATAAAATGTAAAATAGGGAAAAAATAAACACCAAAATTCAAAATCCACTGCCAGTACTCCGAATTATAGTGGCTTACAATGTATCTAATTTAGTAACCTTACCATCAGTTAATAAATTAAACATTAATAAACAAGCTCAAAGATATCAAGTGAATCGTAATTAATTTTCTGGATTCCGGGACGCAACATCTACTAATCAAAGGAGGCATCCTCCACCTAACTGGGAGCACCTCTTAATTTATTTTCATTAATAACGCCCCGAATACTTGGCGTCGTTAAAAATTTCGCCAAGACCAAAACGAGACCTCAATTTTAATGAGTAATTAACATTTTGAACGGACGACTCTTCCCAGATACCGGTTTAATTACTGCCAATGGGTACTGCTTTACTGCATTCTGTTTTTAATTGTGCATAAAACCTGAAAATGCTCGGTGACTTATTTTGTTGGGACGGAAGTGTTGTTTTATTGGTCGTGACTGAGATTCGTGTCGTGAAATTAGCAATTAAAGAATAAACGTTTGTACTGTCTTAGGAATAACAGATTTTATTCTCGTAAGGATTTCGGTTGTAAACTGGAAAGAATTCTAGGGTCTGTTTTGTAATAATACTATCATTAATCATAGGATGTCTTCTTTTAAAAATACATAGGCTTTGGTCAATATACTGAGTCACCTCTGTCTAATCGTCTTCCGAATTTTTTTTCACATCATCTATCAACCTTGTGACATCTGTAACATTTTTCAAATCTTCACTTGGCAATCTTCAAACAAAAGATAAATTACAGATACCTACTCAATAAGCCCCAATTTACCAAAAATCTAGACGTGAAAGACTAATTGGCCATGAATAATTCACGCGTAGACCCCTGGCCAAATTAGAGGTTCGTTCCGAGTAGAAATTGAGCGTCTAGAAAATTCTCGCGGAGGTGGATAACAATCATCAAGCACCCTAACTTTGCTCACAAATTTCAAATTAGCTCTGACAGGTTTCGCTTGGTTCCGGGCGGTTCTCAAACTGGTCTTAGAATTTTCTATTTCGTGTAAAAGTAAAACGAAACAATGGCTAATATAATATATTGCTCGCTGCAACTACAATACTTAATATGTATGAATTAAAATATGTTAAATGAGAGCACGGCGACCACGGTACTATGAATTAAAATTTTACTTACGTTCTTTGTTATTCTCATGTAAGTGACTTATTTTGTCTTTTTGAGAATAAATTACTTAAACCATAACGTATTAACGCTTATGTAGCTTATAAGTGTAAATAAAATATATATATTTTTTTTGTGATTCGGTAATAGCAATTCATGCGATATGCACGTAGATATTTTTTATACGAAAAAATAATTGTTTTACGTAGTATAAAGTAAATTGTTTTAAAAATGTACTTTTATTTTTTATATTTCATTTATTTATTTACACTTCATACAAATGATGTTGAGACGTCGTCATTTCAAAAATTCTTCAAATGTTTTGTTACGAAAATGTATATGCCGGCAGGTGGTTTTCTTCATAAACTATTATTACGTAAAGACGATTTATTGTAATAAATACAAGATAACACTTACATTTTGTAATATTATTTATATCTTATTTGAATTTGATAATATATCCCTTGTTATACGTCTATACTCATGGACACCTCCCCGAAAAATTTATGTATTCTGGCATTGAAAATTACGGCTTTACTAAAACTGAATCTGATTTTTTTTAGCTACAGGAAGTCCATTGCTGAAGATAGGCCACACCCATAGGGTTGTTAGAATGTTAGAATCAGTTAACGGTATTGAAATTAGTTAAACGTGATAAGAGAACATAATTAATCGATACCCCTAAAAGTATTCTGTAGGTAAAAACAATTAAAAACAAAAAAGGGGGCCGTAAAAGTTTAACAACCGGTGTTCAAGATTTATAATGTGAAAGCGCGAAATCAATTTTCAGATTACAAATTTTCCAAGTGTCAAAAGTGACTCGCCTTATTTTATTATTAAAGAAGTTTCCACTATCATTCACGTCTCATTTCTATTATTCAACAGTCGGGTTTTGTAATAAAAGAGTAATCAGTGAACATTCAAAGGGAATCCGGAATGGCAATTCAGCGAAGTAATTTTAGATTCGGAATTATATGGATATATTTGAGAAGGTAATAAATAAAAATAAGAATGTTGGAATGTTTCGTTGGGTTTCATTTGGCGAAATTTGATTATAAATGAATATTTTGTGATATTAATTTCTGGCTGTTGTTACACTAAAAAGCCCGTTTTTTATTCTTACGGTGCCTTTGAGCTGTCTCACTGCAAGACGCGGCTATCAATATGGCCATTAAAGACACAGGACGCAATCTGTTTATTAATGCTGATTGCTTTGTGTGGTAAATTCAGTAGTTGTTTGTTTCTTTTTCTAATATCATTCAACTTCGTCCAGTTAAAATGTTTACTTAGAATTTATGTTTAGACATAAGTTTAAACTTATAAGGGTCAATTTTGAGAAACCGAAATATTTTTGGTTACAAATGTTTAACAGGGTGCTTTAAGGACATTATGCAAGAAGAGGGTTAACCAAGCGTTAATTTGCACAGAGCAACGCAAATCCGACGTCGTATCCAGTTAGAATATAATCTTAATGTGGGTGAATGTTTTTCATTCGGTTCTGAGAGTATCCTTGATTTCAGTTATAGCATTTCTGCGTTTTAGTACATACAGGGTATATCAAGACTGCTACCGAAAACGAAGCCGGGTGGTAGTTTAAGCGATTTCAGACACAATGCAACAAAAAATTTTGGAAAAGGGGCAATTTTTTTTTGTTATTTTTTTTATACGGTCTTATTTGGGTGGTAAATATTTTTTTTCGTAAAATAATAATGTTTACCCTTTTATTTATAAAGACTCTAAGGTATAAAAGAGTTTAAAATATTATTTTAGCAGAAACTATGGATTTACTATCCAAAAACGACGATATTTAAAAAATTATTAAAAAAATTATAAAAGAAAATTATCACGTTTCTTAGCAAAATTTTTAGTTCCATTGTGTTTTTAGTCACTAAAACTACCACCCGGCTTCGTTTTCGGTAGCAGTCTTGAGATACCCTGTATATAAAATATGATAATTGATTAATTTATGTGATATCACCTACTTAAGATTAGAAAAACAGTAAGCGGATCCAATTTTACTAGACTAGATAGAACTAGAATTTTCTATTCCTTTAACCAAGTCTAGTTAAAAATATACTTATTAAACTGTTAGAGACTCACTTCGCCCCAAAGAGATAAGTTATAACGCGCTCATTGTTTTGTATTGTATTTGGAATTTAGAAATGTATATGACAAATAAAGTAATATCAAGATATACCGACGTTTGATTCCTGATTCCTAACAGTATTTTATTTGGGTTTTAGAATGAATATGAGAAGTATATTAATTTCAAGATATACTATATATATAAGGTTACAAAATTATGAAATAATGTGATGCCCACACTAGGCCTGTCACGGTACTATCGAAAATAGGAAATTACGGTGGTATAAGTACTCGTCTAATTGGTCTATTATCAGCAAATATATGGGTTGCGAACCAAGACTTTCTGGGCACAACTCTCAGGTCTGGCAATACATATTCACGTGAGAATTGAAGATTAAAAAATATCAAATTAGTCGCTAAGCACAAGAGTATCACCTCCAAGTTTTAATCTGTATTTTCAATACATTTGCCGTTTAAAAATAACTCTGTATAGTATCTATGAATAGTTGGAATAGACGGAGGGAGTCGCGAACTTTTCTCATCTCAACAGGTTCTTTATAAGCAAGATATTATTTATTCATGGAATTTATTCATACCGTCAGCTTGTTTACTTTGGATATTGGCTAGTCAACTCCGGTAGGCGATACTACGGTTCGTTTGCAGAATATCATGCATAATATATCGAAGTTTTGAAGATGAATGACAACATCACCTTATCAGTCAAGTGGGGTGTTAACTGCGACGGTAATTCTTAGTTCCTGAAGTTTATTGGAATTTTGTCTGTCAAATTATTTAAATAAAAACTAAAGTTTCGTGGATATTATGTCTATTTTACAAGGTAAGCCGTTTGGGCAGGTACCATCGCATTGAATGTTTCTCCCACCATACAGTAGTGTAAATGCACTTTTATGTTCCTGTTTCAAGGACATAGTAACTGGATTAACTCCTGGACATATTGAGACTTAACATCCGATTACGATGATATTTAAAATATCATAAAAAAATCGTCGCGTTTTTTATCGAAATTTTAGTTGCATTGTGTCTGTAGTCACTAACACTACCACCCGGCTTCGTTTTAAGTAGTAGACTTGATATACACTGTAGAACAGTTTCTGTCTACAGTCCGTATAATTAGCGTATTAATATTAATTGATTTTCGGTTTCTGGTGTTGAAATCAACGTCTTATTTCCTTTCTCTCTCCGACAATAGTCACTCCCAGTACCACCCTCTTCCCTGGGGGGGTTACCTGGGGGGTATGTAACGATACGAACTTCGAATATTCGGACGCCGTACGTAAAACTTCGCTATTGTACCTAGAAACTTCACAAAATGTTAGACTCCTCTATCGTACGTCGTAACCATATACTTAGTTCGGAGAAAATAATAAGTATAATAGAGAATATTATTGATTTTTAGAAGTAGAAAACTTATATATTACTCCGGACGTCGAGCATCCGAACAATCGAAGTTCGTATCGTTTCACAGAGTAACCCCCCAGATATATCCCGATACTCCCGCGTCCCTGAGGCAAGGGCACGAAAGTGGGGAACAAAGTTATCGTATCGGATTTGAATGTTGTTATTTAATTAATATCCCACCGAAGTTAGCCAATTTGGAAATTATACACGTCGATATAACTGTAATAAAAGTCTATACAATTTTTTTATTTGAATAATGTTAACACTCCATTTATCCGCACTAGGCCAGCGTGGCCTATATGGCCTAACCTCTCTCAATTGTACTCTTAATTGTAGAGGAGGCACGTGGCCTGCAATGGGACCTATATTGGCTTGTACAGATATAATTTATATCAATTTGAATAACGCAGAAAATACTAAAACTTTTTTTTCGCATTGTCATAAATATTGCATTAGACCTATTAGACCAGCGTAGCTAATATGGCCTAATCTCTGTCAATCGATATTCAATTATAGAGGAGGCCCTATAGTGAGACGTATAGTTTTTCAGCTATATATTAAACTAGCGGTCGGATCAGGCTCCGCCCGGGTGCATACACGTTTTAAAATGGCGGTCAAAATGTTTAATTCTCACTATCAGTTAAGAATATCGACCAATCGAATCACGAAAACGAACAAAATTTCCTCGTATTTGCCAGAAATATCACTACTGCTTTCCTCCTATAGGTCATAGCGTAATGATATATAGCCTTCCTCAATAAATGGACTACCCAACACTGAAAGAATCATTCAAATCGGACCAGTAGTTCCAGAGATTAGCGCGTTCAAACAAACAAACTCTGCAGCTTTATAATATTAGTATAGATAATTGCATAAAACCCTATGAAATGTTCTATTCACTATTGCAAAGCGATTACTAAAATCAGAAACAAAATCCTTTTACACCTCGGTTGTTTCAAGAATTAGGTCAAATAAGTTAGATACAATTAAATATAACATTTTAGTTGGAAACTTTACATCTCTAATTACAACACGTATTAGTAAATTTCTAGAATTCCGAATTGTGGTATTCGGAATACCTAATGTGGTTAATTTAATTATTGGATCCAAAAGTTTGTGCACGTAACCCGAATAATTAGGACAATTAAAGTTTTAGATAGTTCAGGTATTATAGTGGGAACAAATGGTCTTGTGGTTTGACTTGGAGTTTCTGATTTAAATAACTATGAGTCTAAAATTCACTTTTATAGATTAGCAAAAGCGTGCATGCGCTTTGAACGGTGAGTAAGGGTACATGGTCTGTATGCCCGGACAGCTATTTTTTTTTTCAAAATTTTAAATATAGAATCTTATTTGTGCTCGGCATGGCAATAGATTCTACTCCTTGCACATTATAAGACGAAATAGTCGTGCCTAACTATACTTGGCATTACTGGAAATTTTACTTACCAATTCTTTAGTACAGGTTTGATTTTATGTACGTGTTACATTTTTCCATGACAATTATTATTGTTACATGGCAACGAGTATAGCCTGCACAAAAAATTAACCAATTTGTCCTTACAATAATTGTAAGCCACAACAAATCCACAGCTGAAAACAGACCTCCAAAGACTTCCAACGCAACGTATTGGAAGGGGTCTGTATCCAGCGACTTCCATAAATACCAAATGTAACACAATTTACCGCCAACTTAATTGAAAATTAACTCAATAAAACACTAGGAAATTGGTCCCAATATTACTTTAACTTTATTGTTTTCGTTCCATTAAATAACTAATTGGATTAAATCAATTATGAATTATTGGAGCGTGTAATTTGAGAGTGCTGAAATCTCAGCAATGTTTTGAGAGGGTTGTGAGTGTTAGTTTTTTATGGTGTTCATAGTTTTGCTCTGGTTAGTCCATCAGTCAATATTTGTGATAGTCTGGCATAAGTAGGATGGTAAAATTTAACACTATCTATTCCAAATATCTATCTATTTTTGAAGAATTTTTGTATTGCCCGGATATTGACATTTGTAGAAAATCGTCTTTGAGCCTCAGGTGATTTCAGTATGTATTAAATGTTTTTGGGGCCCACAAGTATTTGTGCCGGGACTGGGTGTTTGTGATACCGAAAAGTCTTTCGTAGATTATGATATCTACGACAAAGACTTGATTGATTTCAATTTTTGTTTTGCAATTCATGGCAAAACGAGCATGCCGTTCGCCTGATGTTTAACGATACGACTGCTCATGGACGGTAGCAAAACTAAACAACATCACGAATTACACAGCAACGCTTGGCATTCCACAGCGCTCGCCATCCTGAGACATAAGATTTTAAGTCGCAATATGTCCAGTAGTTACTCTGGCTACAATGCCCTTAAAACTTGAACACAACAGTGCATTTACAATGTGGGGTCTACTACTATACTACTTTGAGAGGGGGCTGTTTAGATATATTTTCCGGCAAGATAATACCATATCTTTTGGGTACATTATTTAAGCTGCACGGCCCCTAAGATCAGGTTTATATAGTGGTAGGTCTCTCATATGTGAGAGGTCATCTGGGTAGGTACCACCGTAATGTCTATTTCTCCCCTTAAACAGCAGTGTAAATGCACTGTTGTGTTTCGGATTGAAAGACTACTAGGAAGACATATTGAGACTTAACATCTTATGTCTCAGGATGGCAAGCGCAGTGCAATGTTAATTGCTTTGTAATTCAAGGTGTTGTTCGGTTTTGCTACTATTTATGAGCGGTCGTATCGCTTACCATCAGGCGGACGGCGTAATCGTCTCGCCATTCATTGCAATAAAAAAATTGTGCACAGTAGAACCCGTTTTTGTTATATCAGTGTTGACAAATAAATAAATAAACGCCTCTCACAGTAGGGACAAAATTGTATTTATAAATGTAACATTACAACTGACTGCCTAAATACGACAAGATAAGTAATAAAACCAAACAAAAGTTGTTTGAAGAGGACCTGGGGAATGCAAAGAGCCGTGACGTAAAAGGAAGTAAAACGGGTATTATTTATTCTACCTTCTTGGGATATCTTCGTGATATTACATGTAATTTTAAAATATTTTTCCCAAATATCCTCTGCTTAACGTAAATACTTGAACGTCCATCGACCACCGGACCGCATATGTCGTTTTTTTAAATATACCCAATTTTAATAAGGACAAGGCTATCATTACATTGACATTGACAGTCAAAATGTACCTTAATCCAACTGACCTTAAGTTGACATTACACTGAAAAGCCTCTACAGAGGTCGGGACGTTAGAGTACTTTTAGGACATTTAGTTGTTTTGTGTTGAGTGAACCCACATACCTATATAGTTGGGCCTGACTTGTTAACTACACGAAATTAGTGTAAGTTTTTAGTTGGTAATATCAAGTTTAATTATGCTTAATTTGAAAATAATTGTCAATTGAGTTTTCGAGAAAAATGGTTATAAGGATCAAAGACACTCAATGGCTAATTTAAAAGTTTCATAACATATATAGATTCCCTTATTCAAATCCGTCATAAGAGGCATTAAAAATATCTATGAATATCGTTGATAAAATTGAAGTAATTTAGACTTTCGTACGTTTTTTTCAATTTCTTTTATGGCGGTTAAATGATTTTGTATTTGAAATCGGATTTTTTGTTTTCATTTCATGAGAAACTATATTTTAAGCATTATGAAGGTTCATTGCACTCTACTTTATTGTTGCGAATTAAGCATTGAGGTGTATCTTAATATAATTAAGTATTGTAATGAAATGAATGAACAAATAATTTAGTAACATTCTGCGGAATCCCAATATTGAATGTAGTATGAAACGGTTATTAATCAAAAGCGGCTGGCTTTAAATTGACTTTACTTAATTAACTCTTTTCAATAAATTATAAATGTAATTGATTCTGGGCTTTCTTAAAGCGTTTACTCTACTTTATTGGAATATCAAAGTAAGAATATTGAGCCAATACAGGGTGTATGAAGATGAGATCGACGTAAAGTGACAGCGTTGCTGTCGCATTTATTTCGGTAAGTGAGGTTGCCGGATGCCCAATTCCCCTTTTCTGTCTTCCTCTTCCCATCTTTTTTCTTTCCCGCTTCCTTCCCGATTGTATGGGCCGACACATACATACACAAATCACATTCATGAACACATCCATTATCCAAGCGTTATAGTTGTTCATGGGCGGCAGTGATCACTTACTATCAGGTAGCCTGTTTACTAGTTTGCCGGATCTATTATAAAAAAGAGTATGTATGTATATATATTTAAACGCAAAAATAAGTAGACAGTTCATAAGTTGAGTTAAAAAAAACTAAAGAAAAATGTCACGATGACCTTTTAAAAACGGTTAAATCTAGGCCAAATTGTAGTATTTAAAAATAACCCTTTAGAATGAAATGAAGGAATATTAAGGTTAACTAAATAAGGTTAAATAAATACAGAATAAAACATAACCTTAAACGTTAAGTCTACTTTATTCCGTCACCTATGTATATCTAGAATAGTCCTCATACATCATTAAACATAATATCAAACCTCTTTTCTCAGCCTTATTCTTTAACCAATATCTAGAATAGTCCTCATATTTTGTCCATATCTGTGTTTCGAAGGGAGTGCGTAGATTCCCCAGAGTAGGAGCCGGCACAGCGAAACATAAAACGCCTCCGGTCAGATCCTTTTTGTCTGTACTTTGTTTTTTCACAAAACTTCCGTAATCCACTGGTGTACGTTTGAAAAAGGAAGACATTTTATTTCCATGTTGTTTTTGAAGTTGTCCTAATTACGGGCTAAGGAAAAGTTTATTGTTTTTTATTTTTGGATTTTGTTGTTTTTTTGCATTATTTTTTTAATATGTTCGTGTCAGCGCGCTTTATTTCAATGTCTATTTATATTAACCTGCTTGAGAAAAAAACTTCTTGTCAAAGAAAGGAAACGAATAAAAGCGAGATTAGGAAAAGGCATTCAGTTTTCGTGGGTGCTAACACCATACAACAGAAGTAAAAAAACAATATACGCATATTTATTGTTGATATAAATCTGTTTTTAAAATTTCACTGGACATGAATATTCAAAACAGATTCAAAATAGAATGTAACCGTATTTGAAATGCATGAAATTCAAAACCGGAACTCTAAAACCAAATCCAATGTGTTTCTAAATAACTTCTAAAACCGCTATTGTATCGAATTCTAAACATATCGTATAGATAATCCTGTTACGTCAGTACAAGCGTCTGTGAATCTGCGATATTGAAACAATGCGGCACAGCACGTGGAATATTCTGGAGCAGGTGTTGGCACCGCGTGTTATATCTGTGCGACATTCTGCGGATGTGTTTGCATAACTCTGCCAATGATATTATAGTAGACGGGACAGAGCGAACAAATTCTGCGCGCATTGACCAGGATCGCGGGAAACTAAAGAAGAGCGGGAAAGAAGGGAATAGAATATAGGGTAATTACCTAAAATAACAGGGTTAAAAATATAAATAATGGTTGTAGCGGTCTTTTTATTACATACACCTGTGTAGATGGGACAGCGCAAACAAGTTTTGTGCGCACTTATACCGACTATGGGATACGAGACCGAGATAAAAGATAGGATAAGTACCTAAGAGTGATAGAGATAAAAGTAGTAATAGTAAATATATCGCTCTTTTTGATAAATGTTGTTGGAAATGTCCCTTCTAGTAAACGATTGTTACTGTACCGCGAGAAGCCAGTAAAGCGAGATACAAGATAGTCTAATTACCTAGGAAAGAACGAAACCAAAATACAAATGCCATTTACCGCCATGTTTCTTAGATTTTGTTTAAAATGTCTCCTCTAGTAATTGAGTAATATTTAAGTTCTGTGTAGTGTAGGAGTTAGAATTGTGTGGGATGGCGGTATTCAGGTATTATACTGTCAAGTAGCCTCGTGTTGTGATTGAAATAGAATCCTTTATTAAACTGGTTGTATTATTCATACCTGCCTGAATAGCGACCATTGGATGGTGAAAGGTGACAGGTGCTTGTGTATATTTAGGTACTGCCTGTGTTTATTGTGCTAATAGTGGTAGCTCTGTTATATCTAAATGTAAGAGGCCACCTGGGTGGGCACCACCGCAATGTAAATTTCTCCCACCAAGCAGCAGTGTAAATTCAATGTTGTGTTTTGTTTGAAGGATTATGTAGCCAGAGTAACTACTGGACATCATGAGACTTACATATTTTTATGTCTTTTGTTTTTGTGTTTGGTTTTGCTACGGACTTGAGCGGTTGTATCGCTTACCATCAGGCGAATGGCTTGTTCGCCTCGACATTCATTGCAAAATATAAATTAAAATAAGATTAAATAAATGCCATGAGAGATTTATCGGTCTCTAAATATTCTCAAAAACTGTGGATTTACCACCCAATCACAATGATATTTAAAAAATCACAAAATAATTGTCAAGTTTCTTTGCGAAATTTTTAGTTACATTCTGTCTGTAGTCACTAAAACTACCACCCGCTTTCGTTTTCGGTAGTAGTCTTGACATACCCGATATAGATATGTGTATTATATATAAAATACATTTTTGGGAAATTCAGTATGCTAATAAAAAAATATGAAGTATAACAATCATAGTCGTGTCGATGAAGCTTAAAATTACATTTTCGTATCAGGTGGGAAGACGTGGAAAATAGATATTTCCTTTGGGTGCCCTCGAGTCAATTTCCAACGAGATACTCAATGCAACGCTTTTGTCACTGAATATTTTCAAATATATTTCGCTTGTACTGATATTTCAGATATTTTATATCCATATTGGAGTCTAGGTAGAAATAATTACATTGAAATATATATTTTTTACGTTTTATATCGCAGTTATTTTATCTACTTTAATTTTATTTTATTTCTCGACGTGTAGCGTTACAGCGAAAAGAAAACTGTAATACTATCAAGGCTTCGTAACGTCGGCAAGATTAAGTTAAATGCGACAAATCTGTAAAAATGATCACCGTAATATTTATATCTCTCGCCAATTGCATTGTTGTTGTCATTGTCTGTTTGAAGGATATTGTAGCCAGTGTAACTACCTAGACATAATAAGACGTAACATCTCGTGTCTCAGGATGGCGAGCACAGTGGAGTGCCATGCATTGCTTAGTAATTCAAGATGTTGCTTTGTTCTTTACTGTCCATGAGCGGTCGTATCGCTTACCATCAGGCGAATGGCTTGCTCGGATAGCCATTTATCACAATAAAAAAAACTTTTTTCAAGCAAAACATAACTAACTTTATGTACTTGTCTTCAAGATTTGTGTAATGTCCCGCCAGTTGAATTTGGTATATACCTGTAATTACTGTGTGTTGACGCAAAGTCACGGCAATCAGTAAGTTATCAAATAAACACACTTCAAAGTACGATATAGAATATCCCTGGTTCTGAAACTGAACAATAATTTCAACAGCACACTGACATCCGAAATATCTCCGTCTGGCAGAGCACTAGATCCGTGTGATCTTACGGTCCGTGGTTCAAATCCAGGTTTCAGTAGCGGTATTGTAATCGTACTAAGGTAAGATTACAACGCTAAGGTATCGGGTTCGAATCTCGGATCGAGTAAAGTGGTATTGGATTCTATTTATTATAATACCCAAGAATGTGTGCACGATAAGGCGGTATATTCGTATGCGATAGGGGATCACACATTTGGAAGGGACACATAAGGCGAAACGTAGGAGTCCTAATAGAACCCCTGTCTACCCTTTCGGGGAAAAAGGCGTTAGTTTATGTATGATTTAATACTAAAAGCTACTATATTCTTAAGACATTGAAGTATTTACGAAAACTTTCACATTGTATTGGTGGTGAAATTGTGACGATGCTGATCGCATTAAAATCAGCGCCACGCAAACATAATTTCATCGAGACGTGTTGATGGATGGCACTCAGCGTGCCGGCATTATCAACATTCCGCCTTGGAAATACCCTTGCTGTTGAGTTTTATTATTGTTTTGTTGAGTTATTGCTGAGTTGGAAATAATGGCTTTATTTTTGATAAATGAGACTTGATTTTTAACACAAAGAAAGAAGTGTAATTAGACAAAGTAGGTCTGCATTTTCAAACTGGTATTTAGAAAGAAAGAAAAAAATATTTATTGTCACAATAGAGGTACAACATAATATATCTCGTATTTAATAAAATGTGATGAATATAAACGAACGTTTGTGCCGAAATTATTTGGACCATCAAGTTATGGCTTCATAAGCCAGCATGCATGGTTTTGTTTACAAATGGAGAGGAGGGGATCAAATTGAAATAAAAATTCTTTCACAGATTCTCATATACATTACATGAACGGTACTATAATTTGGAATAAACTATCAATGGTAATTAATAAATCTGGCAATGCATGCATGCTGTGTATCTTGAGGTCCTTGGTTCCATTACCAGGTTTCACTTTGTGTCGGTTTTTCATTTGAACAAATTAATGAGTGGCTCGTGTCCATAAACTGTGTAGAGCACAGGAACGCCTTCTATGATAGTTCAGCAAACTTTGGTTGCACTTATTCTGTCTATATATCATCTAATTAATATATTATGTAACATGTATACCAGGTATATCCAGACTGCAAACGAAAATAAAGCCGGTTGGTAGTTTTAATGACTACAGACACAATGCAACTAAAAATTTCGCTGTTGTAAATATCGTTTTGGGTGGTAGATCTATAGTTTTTAGTAAAATAATGATACCATAATCTTTAAAAATAAAATGGTGTACATTATTGTTTTAGTAAAACATATGTATTTATTCAAATATGGTGATAGGAAAAAATGCAAAACAACTCGTTGCTTTTTTTGGAAAATTTTTATTTGCATTAAAGACACTAAAACTACCTGGCTTCGTTTTCGGTCATACTTTGGATATGCGCTGTATACAATCATAACTATTTGCTCATAAACCAAACACAAAAGTAGAACCATAATGTATCGGTTTCATCGTAAAAATAAGTGCATCGCAGTATACCCCTTTGCGGGTATCAATAAACCCTTAATACCCCTTTTGTTTGCCCGTGGCTCTCACTCAATTTACTGATTGAAGTGTAAATTTTATTACATCAGCTTATTGGAGTGGTATCAGAGCATTGGCGCGGAAAACTCAACTTTGCGGTATCTGTTTATCGGAGAGAATCACTTTAAATTATATTCGTTAATCTTTGTATCTGTAGTCTGTATCAGCCCATATACGTCCCACTGCAGGGCACGGGCCTACTCTACAAATCGAGAGTACGATTGAGAGTGGTTAGGCCATATAGTCCACCACGCTGGCCTAGTGCGGGTTGGCGGACTTACATACCATAGAATTTTAATAAATCGTTATGGTATGCAGATTTCCTCACGATGTTTTCCTTCACCGTTTTTAGTGCGTGGTGATTGACTATCAATACACACATGACTCCGAAAAGTCAGAGGTGTGCCCTGGGATTTGAACCCGCGACCACCGTGAATGTGCTGGCAGCTGCACCCGGTCCGTTTACCAACAGGCCACCACGCACTTAATGATTCGCATTTCGTTAATCTTTACTAATGTAAAACTGTATGTTAAGAAGAAAGATGAGTAGAATGAAAGGTTAGTCGAATGACTGATATGGAACGTGTTATGTGAAAGAGATGACGAATAGAAATACTAAAGAGGGAAAGAGTTAGAGAATGATTAAGATGTTGATGTACGGAAAGACGGTATAGTAACTACTTGAACATCCACCTACCGACGGGGCCAATTTTTTTTATATACCCTATTTCTATTAACATAAAGGCTGACATTACATTCATAGTTAAAATATACTTTATTAAAACTGATATTAAGTTGATATTACATTGACAAGCTTCTAGAGAGGCCGGGACGTTAGCGTACTTAGAGAACTGAATGAGAGACGATGGAAGACGCTAGATATAAAAACCATAAATGAGAGTTAAATACATTATATCGAAGATTACATACACAATCTGTGTTTAATTTGACCCGAGATGGAAGTATTTCCACACTAAAATTATAAAGAGGAAATATTTTATTGTTTGTTTGCATTCAATAGGCTTTGAAACAACTGGATCGATTTGAAAAGTTTTTCAATATTAGAATCCTACATTATATTATGATAAACATAGGCGATAGAAAATTTCAAAAAAGTGTATTAGCACCCAGGGCAGAGCGGGGCCGCTAGTCTTTATTAATTTGACAGCTTCCGTGGCGCAGTTGGTTAGGCGCCGCCTGTGAAACGCCTGGCCACGAGTTCGATCCCCGCACCGAGAGAAATGTTTGTGCGGCTCACAAATGTCTCAGGATGGCGAGCGCGGTGAAATACAAGCATTGCTTTGTAATTCAAGGTGATGTTTGATTTTGCTACTATTCATAAGCGGTCGTATCGCTTACCATCAGGCGAACGACAAACTCCTCTCGCCACTCATTGCAATAAAACAAATAGTTTTTATAGCAAGTGACTAATTATCAGAATATAATAAGCTAGCTTGCAACAAAATCATAATACATTTCAAGTTTATCAAAACTTGACTACGCCAAAACCTAGGTAGAAACAACAACTAATTCAAATCCTGCGTCAGCTTGTACAATAGGCGTAAATCACGCATGACATGACAACAGGTTCAGACCCATTATGTCTAGGATCAAAATTGGATATCGGATATTCGTGTATATCCGCATTATGTGCCACGCTGTCAGATATCCGAATATGCTAACAATATCCGCTGTGGTGTGTGAACAATATGCATTGTGTTATATTGTGCATAATTATTGTGTGATATATGATTGGTTAATTTTAAAGAAATAACTAACAGCCAACAGACACATTATTCTGACCCCACACTAAGATCAAATCTTGTGTTGTGGGTATCAGGAACTATGAGAGAATTTTCGATCTAACAAACACCCAGACCAGAATATTTGTAGGCCCTACAAACATTTCTCTCGGTGCGGGGATCGAACCCGTGGCCTCTCGTTTCACAGGCGGCGTCTAACCAACTGCGCCGCGGAGGCTGCTAGTTTGTTTTTTGTATTAGTGATTTTTAGTTAACTGCTTACAGTTTTAGATACCTACTACTTGTTTACCACTGTAGACTAGCTATATCTCTATCGGCTCATATACATACGCCCCATTGTGTCCTGCAATGGGACGTATATGGACCACTGTAATCACAGGGCACACCTCTGACTTTTCTGAGTCATATGTGTATTGATAGTTAATTACCACGCCCTATAACGGTGAAGGAAAACATCGTGAGGAAACTTGCATATCATAGCGATTCGTAAGAATTTCTATGGTATGTAAGTCCGCCAACCCGCACTAGGCCAACGTGGTGGACTATATGGCCTAACCACCCTGAATCGACTCTAGATTGTAGAGCAGGCCTGTACCCTGCAGTGGGACAAATATCGTCTGATACAGTAGGTACTATTTCGAGTATCGCAGTCTTTTGTCGTGCCACTAAAATATTTCTATACTTCAGAGAAATAATCTAAAGTAAATTCAATTTTCTGGATTGTAATAGACAATGTTTTTGTAGTGAGAATATTCTCGGTAACTCGGGTGAGGTGTCGCTGTGTGTCTATAGTTAATACCGCTCTTCTGACCTTTCGGATGACGTCAGAAAGCTAGTCGCGCGGCATAGGGATTGTGACGTCATATTCGACTAACTTCGTTGGGACTTGGGTTTTATGCCATATAATCTTTCAATGTGAAATATATTTTTTTATGATATTACTTTTTTGTTGTTGTACTTTCTCAGTGATGTACACGGGTATTATCTTCTTTAGAAAATCTATAATCATAGTTCAGTTAATTTTTTTGCCCTGTCGCAGATTTTACAATTCTGCCAATGCGGAGTATTAGAAAACACTGATTATATCACTTGTTTTGTGATGTTTTACTTAAATTTTTTAAGTGTCTTAGCGTCAACAAAATTAAAAGTAAATTTTACCAACACTGTCATTTAATTATTATACTTTTTGTTCGAGCCTGTGCATACATTTTAAATGAACGTAAACTTCAAGTTACTTAAATATGAGTTTTACTAGACGTTTAGATTGTCACGAAAGTTTATTTTGTTTGGAATCTCAACAGCATAAGCTGTTATGACTAGACGATGTTATGACTAAATCAGATATGACTATTTTTATAAATACCTAAATGTCTGAAACCAATAAAAGAGTTTCACTAAATTGAAATAAATGCAAGGTGTTTAATTATTTTTTTATTTATGCATTATATACAAAATATAATGGTGGACTTAATGCCTAAGGCATTCGCTTCCAATCAACCTTTAGGTATAGCAGAAAGATCAAAGTATAGTAAGGGTCCATAAACTAAATAATCATAGTAAAGTAAAAATGAAGGAGAAAAGGAATAAATATTAAAAGATATTTTCTGTTTGTATAAGTCGAAACAAATTGTCCTATATATTTACGAATAGTGTCCCTAAATACTTTCCCCATATTGCGAAAGTAAGGGAGTGCAAATAAAAGAGCCCTGATATAAAGATATTAATGCCGCGGCATGGGTCTGAATAAAAGGCTTTCGAGGGATATTGACCGTGCGCAAAGAGCTCAAGGAAGATACATTAATATTCTGATATATTACTATGTAAAGTTACTATTATACAGGGTGATATTATGATATTTAAATTACGTATAGGGTGTAGCGTTAGTAGTTTTTATGTCAGAAATAAAAAAAGTATATACAATGTTATTTTTTGTATTTAAATTGTATGAAAATATATGTTCTTGAATTTTATTTTACTTTTAAAATATCTAATAGTTCATGCTGATTTTAATGTAAAATTATTATTCCTCCAATTTTACTCTCACAGATTACAATAAAAAAAGGAAAATGAGAAACACAACATAATGAAATATCGCAGAGACATTTGCCATGCACTTAAAAGCATTAACAAAAATATAATAAGATGCAAAATTGAACTATTTAAACATATTTCCCCTTATTAAGAAACATAAATAATATGTGTATATTAACACCGTTCTAAGGTTCGAAATATAACACACTAAGAATATTTTTTTATTGCAATTAATGACGAGACGAGCATGCCGTTCGCCTGATGGTAAGCGATACGACCGTTCATTAACAGTAGTAAAACCAAACAACACCTTGAGTTATAAAGCAATGTTTGGTATTCCACTGCGCTCGTCATCCTAAGACATAAGATGTTAACTCTCAATATGTCCAGTAGTTACTGTAGCTACAATGTCCTTCAACCTTAAACACAACAGTGCATTTAAACTGTTGTTTGGCGGGAGAAATCGACACTGCGGTGATACGCACCCAGGCAGCCTCTCACATATGAGAGATCTACCACCAGTAGTATGTAAAAAACATGTTTTTTTAAACATAACTGTATGTCGAAACATTATTCTATTTCATGACAATATTTTAAGCAATAATATATAATATCTCTACATTTCAAAAAGAATCAAGGATGTTGAGCGTAGTGACTTAATACTGACAAAAGAGGGACCTTTTATTAAAGGTCCGAGTGACCCGGTTCTTGCCGCAAGGTCGACCGACCGCCACATTTATATGCCTATTGTGTGCAATATCAGAAGAATCGCCTTTTGTGTATATTCAATGGCAGAAGTGTGATTTAATAATGTCAGATAATGTATGTTACGTGTTAATAAAACTCCAATAATGCTGCACATTATATACAATTATATAAAAGTAATAGTATTAAGAAAACTTGTTAAAAAGTTACCGTTTTAGTACACCGTATTATTAAGTTATTTTGTATGAACAAAAAGGTATGTTAGAAAACATACCTTAAATACATAAGCTCACGCCTTTTTCCCAGAAGGGTGGGCAGAGGTGCAACCAGGACACCCACATTTCGCTTTATATGTTCCGTCCCACGATGTTATAGGGGGTGAGCCTATCGCCATATCGGGTTCAAATTGCTGACTCCGGGCTGACAATGAACAGAAAAATCCAATATGACTTTGCCGAACCCGATATTTGAACCCAAGACCTAAGCTTTGTAACCGTGTCGTAGTACAACTACGCCATTAAGCCAGTCATACTTAGCAATATACATGCAATATAGATATTAATTTAATTTGAAATAATTTTCAATTAAATCTGAAACCGTGATAGCGTTGCTTAAAGTGCAACAATTTGCAGAAACTAATAGCGGGTCGTAGCACTCACGTAGACTTACCGGCGCGTAGCAGCTTTGTCTACGACGTAGCACGTCGTAGCTTTTATTTGTTATTTGTGAGAAAGATATTTATGTGAAAAGTAGTTGTGCAGTAGTAATAACTTGTTATTAACGTAGTTTTACAAGAAACGTAAGGTTTTAAAATGAGATTTGTTATAAAATACTATGTTTTCTATTTAATGTTTTTTTTTAATTTGTGGTTAACATGGTTTGATATGGTATAATTTTCCGTTTAGTTTTATTTTGTGTAGTGAGTTTTATTTAATATTCCTCTTGATCGAACTCTTGGTTATAAAGGAGTATATTATTCAACAAATATAGACTGTTACAATACAAAAAGAAAAAAACCTGTTACCAAAACAACATTTTTTTAACAATTTCATGAATAATTTTATGTATCGGGTGATATTGACATGGTATTTAACGTAACCTGTATGTTTCTCATCACCCTCGGTGACATTGTACAAAGTTTGAAAAAATCTAACATGATTTTTGTCAAAAATTCTAAGTTTTATTCGAGCTTTATATACAATATTACCTGATGTGGTTAGGAACATGTGTTTTAAATTAAATACAACATACCAATATCCCACTTAATATTTTTTAAAAATTACAACGCATTTGCAAAAATATTTCTGAGTTTAAATTTAAAATTGTTTGTTCGCAAAGCCTTTATAAAATAATTCTAAAAATACCCACAACAATTTTAACGAAATTAATTATTTTCTTTCTGTGTACTCAGACGCGAACAGTTTACACAGATAATTGTTCTACACAACGTTAATTCTGTAAAGTTTGTTCGTAAATTACGTTACGTCAAAGAGTAGATACAAAGAGACGCCTCACGACTAATCGGCAAGATGAATGATAAATTGCCTTGTAAAAGAAAAGTTTGACGCAACGTAGCAAAAAGTTTCGCGTGAAAATGCTTTATGAACTTTCACGAAACATTTAATAACCGTTAGGGGTTGTCGTTGTATTTAGTTTCAAAGGGGACTTGGTAAGCTGTCATTTAAGTTTTAAAATATTAAGAATATTTCTTTACTTAGCTATTTTACACCGGGTATCTCAAGACAGCTACCGAAAACGAAGCCGGGTGGTAGTTTTAGTGACTACAAACACAATGCAACTAAAAATTTTGCTAAGAAACGCGACAATTTTTTTCATCATTTTTTAAATATCGTCATTTTTGGGTGGTAAATCCATAGTTTTTGCTAAAATAATAATTTAAACTCTTTTATACCTTAGAGTCTTTATAAATAAAAGGATATATACTATTATTGTACGACAAAAATGTATATACTACCCAAATACGACCATATAAAAAAAAAATAAGAAAAAAAACATTTTATATCGTATTCTCGGTTGTATAGGAGGCCCGTGCCCTGTGGGATGTATATGGGCTGATACAGAATATAGAATACTGTATTTTAACACTATCTGCTGTCCACAATATATTGTGTGATATATTTAAAAACATACGGGCCCTTTCTCTCTTAACAAGAACGTATGACAACTGTTTATTTTATAACACCAACGAAAAACATCATTATTTTAACAACACAATGTTTTCGGTAAAATATTCCGCTCGGCCTCCTAAGTTTTCAATGAACAAATAGTTTCTGTTTTATCACTTAAAGTTTGTACATTATCAAATTTGGACACTTTGTAGAACAGTGTGGGCGCGGCACTTAGAGCCCGGACGAGAATAACAAACTTTAAAAAACTCTTTTATCACTCGACTTTTAATCTGTTCAAGGTGTCATGTATTTTAATCAAAATACTATGTAGTAAATTTAATGTAATGCCTCGATGGCGCAGTTGTACTAAGATAAGACAAAGCTGAGGTCTCGGGTTTGAATCCCGGGTCGGGCAAAGTGATATTGACTAAGGGCTGATAATGAATTCGTGAGGAAACCTGCATACCATAGCGGTTTATAAGAATTTCTATGGTATGTAAGTCCGCCAACCCGCACTAGGCCAGTGTGGTGGACTATATGACCTTACCACTCTCAATCGTACTGTCGATTATAGAGTAGGCCCGTGCCCTGCAGTGGGACGTATTTGGGCTGATACAGAACAGATAATGAATTGAAAAATCCACTTCGTGTCTTGCCCGTGGACACTTTATTTAGATTACACTGGGTGCCGTGTAATGTACTCATGAGTATTGGTAACAACCTCCTTAAGTCACTGTAAAAAGAATGTTCTGACGTCACCAACGTGGGTGACGCTTGCGTATTTTTACAATAGGGACGCTGATTGCGACCGCGGCACTTTGAAACGCATTCACGCGCTGTTGAATATGTAAAAATATTCCTTCAAACCATTTAAAGTACTTTTTCACTTCAGACGTGTTGAATAATTGTAGTTTGTTGGTTTTTTTAGTTAAATACTTTCTTTATTTATTGAATTTATTGATATGTTTTTTTGTTGTTACTTTTTTTATGCAAATGAATCATCATGTCACTCATGGATAGTAGTAAAACCAAACACTATGAATTTCAAAGCAATGCTTGACAGTCTACTACCCTGGCCATCCTGAAACGTAAGATGTTAAGCATCAATATGTCCAGTAGTTATTCTGGCTACAATGTCCTTCAAATCGGAACACAACTGTACTTCATACTGCTGTTTGACGAGAGAAATAGACATTGCGGTGATACGTACCCACGCGGCCTCTCACATATGAGAGACCTACCATCGGTAATTAAACTAAAATTAACTATTATTATAAGTAATTTTCGTTTTAGTAATATGAACGCAAATTGATATTCTCAATAGACATTTCGCTGTACACAATAGTTTTATGTTTGACAATCATCATTATTATCAGGCCATTGCAGTCCACTGTTGGACACAGGCCTCTCCCAAGGTACGCCACAGAGCCTGGTCTGCTACTTTATGCAACCAGTCGCTGCTGGTCCTCTAATGTAAGTCGTCCCGCCATCTGGCCAAAAGGCGTTCCACGATACGTTTGCCAAGACGCGGTCTCCACTCCAGAACACGCTTACTCCAGCAGTTGTCAATTGTCATAGTCAATACCCAAACAAATGTAAACAAAGAAAATTGCTTCGAATAGTAACTTTTTTAATAACACAGAATAATTAACGCAATAATATAATTGGTTTCATTATGCAAATGGGCTGTGCGAGTATTCTATTATTCATTCACAACAATTTGTCATTCGTTATTTAATAGGTGTGAAATGTGTGTACTGTATAAACCCATATACATGGGATTAATATTTCGTTCGGAATCCGGTAACAAATCGAAAAACATGTAATGTACTTTTAATAACTCTATCTTCTTATATATCCCTGATTGAGGGCTAAAGCTGTATAACATCTTTAAGTGTCGTCATCATGAGTGCGTGGTGACCTGTTGGTAAACAGACCAGACGCGGCTGCCAACATGTTCACGGTGGTCGCGAGCTCAAATCCCAGGGCATACCTCTGACTTTTCGGAGTCATGTGTGTATTGATAGTCAATCTCCACGCACTAAAACGGTGAAGAAAAACCTCGTGAGGAAACCTGCATACCATAGCGATTTATAACAATTTATATGGTATGTAAGTCCGCCAACCCGCACTAGGCCAGCGTGGTGGACTATATAGCCTAACCAGTCTCAATTGTACTCTTGATTGTAGAGTAGGCCCGTGCCCTGCAGTGGGACGTATATGGGTTGATATAGATATAGAAGTGTCTGTATCAGCCCATATACATCCCACTGCAGGGCACAGGCCTCTTCAATCTAGAATACGATTGTAAGCCTTACAGTCCACCACGCTGGCTTAGTGTGGGTTGGCGTTTCAATCGTGTGTGAAAACATTTAAATGCTCGCTTATTTAATGAAATACTTCGCTGTATCTGTAAAAGTAAATTGGAATTATTTGCACGCTTCGTGTGACCTTTACAAGAATTGAAAGAAAACACAAAGGATTTTTGTAGTTGTGTTTTATTAAATTTGTTTTTCTCTCAGTATTGTATTAAGGTATGGTAATTGAATTATTCTGTTAACTATTTTGTTGTTAACATGGTAAATAAGACATGGTATTTGTAGTCACATTTTATTAGACTTTCATTTAACCTCAGTAACTTTAATCGACATTATCTTCAGCTTCAAAAAACAGAGATAGGTTAGGTTGATGTCGAATCTACGAATTTGTTTATTGCAGTGAATATCGAGACGAGCATGCCATTTGCCTTATGGTAAGCGATACGACCGCATTAATTACAAAACAATGCTTGGCTTTGCTCTGCGCTTGTCATTCCGAGATATAAAATGTCAAGTCTCAATATCTGCAGTATTTAAACCGGAACACAACACTGCATTTACACTGCTGTTTGGCGGGAGAAATAGATATTGCGGTGGCATTTACCTAGGCGGCCTTTCACATATGAGAGACCTCTCGCCAACTTTTTTTATTTTCAATGAAGTAGGAATCCTAGTACTACTAATAATACTAGTGCGTGGTGGCCTGTTGGTAAACGGACCGGATGCGGCTGCCAGCATGTTCACGGTGGTCGCGGGTTCAAATCCCAGGGCACACTTCTGACTTTTCAGAGTCATGTGTGTATTGATAGTCAATCACCACGCACTAAAAACGGTGAAGGAAAACATCGTGAGGAAACCTGCATACCATAACGATTTATAAGAATTTCTATGGTATGTAAGTCCGCCAACCCGCACTAGGCCAGCGTGGTGGACTATATGGCCTAACCACTCTCAATCGTACTCACGATTGTAGAGTAGGCCCGTGCCCTGCAGTGGGACGTATATGGGCTGATACAGATACAGATACTGGAATCCTTGCTTCATAGTTCATGTATGTCTTTGCCTTAAATCTTCAACCACTAGGGGTTACTCTATACTCTGACGACGAATGTTCGAATATCGTACTCAAAACTTCGAGAATATGCCTAAATACTTTACAAAATGTCCGAATCCTTTATCCTACGTACGTAACCTTAGACTAAGTTCGAAATGGATGATAAATTTCATAGAAAATAGTATTAATTATAGACGTGTTTTTTTATCTTATACGTTAGTGTCGAACGTCCGAATATTCGAACTTCGTGTCTGGGTATAGAGTAACCCCCCTTATTTGTCCCCCATCCACTGACTAAGCTACCGTCCCGTTATATCATAGACTTACAGCTCAATACTCCAAATTGAATGAGCAACTCCCATTAAATCACCCACACTGGTAAAGTTAAAGTTGCCCGAATACTTAAACTTATGTTAGCTTCGGATACCTAATGCCCATTTAATCCGCGCAGTAACTTACAGTGTTGGACAGTTGGGGCGTTCAACTAGCTCATTTCAAGTTGGCTATAGTTTAGAAGCAAATTCAGTGAAGCTTGGCGACACGACCTTAGTTTTATACAAACCATGTATTTGATAATATGCGTTTAAAGTCGATTATCACGCACTTGTACAGTGAAAGAAAATATTACGGGGAAACCTTTTTGAGCAGGAGAATATTGGATTTGGAAATCTGTTTTTCCGGAGTTATGTGAAAAGCTGTACACTGGCGATAATTATGTGAAATAATGGAATATGAAGTCCGGTATTTGGGCTAGGCTATGCTAATTAACAATTAGGAATTAGGCACAATTATGCCTTCTCTAAGTCAGATCTATCCTAGCGGAATTTAGACATATTTATCGTACTATTGTATTTTTTATTTTTTACATTGCCCTCTCTCTCTCTCTTTCTTTTGAATCCATCCCATGGTTGTCTGTAAGAAATTGCTGTACAGCGATTAGTCCGCCATTTGTACTTTTTTCAATTATTGTTTCTGTAACTTACTTTAAGTTTATGTACAATAAATATTTAAATAATTATTATTCTTCGGCACGAGTAATTTTGAAAAGTTACCACAGAGGATTTTCTTCACGTTCTTTATATAAATAATTTAGTAGAATATATATTTTTTTCTCCAAATAAACTTTAGAAATAGCTCGAACAGAGCGTCATTACCAACCGAGCGTCATTACCAAGAAGTCACGTGCCCCGCATCATTCACTCGTGGATGTTTCTAAATACGTGTTCTGTGGTAAAATGGCTACCAGCATACAATATTAGTTTTTACTTTCTTACATTCATTGTTTAGGAAAAAAATAAGTGAATAAAAAAATCACAATCGCAAAAACTAGACTAGTCACGTCACGGGTGTAGGCGTACATTAATTATTTATCATTACCAAAAAAAAAATATAAAAATACTTCAATGAAAACTACATCGCTCGGACTATCAGCTGTCGAACACTTATATTGTACCGCGAGCAATTAGTGTGCTATTAAATTATATACAGTGAATATAAAAGTAGTTTGATTGGTGATCTAGACGATTACATGGGTATTAGAAATAAAGAGATTATTTGTCTGATAAGCAGACCTGAAATTAAACTCGTGCATAATGAAAATATTGTCTCGGTTCTGCGCCACGGAGGCTGTCAAAAATATGTACCTATCACTCTCTTGAAGCTTGCACCTTTGAAGGGATATAGAGATGCAGTTAGTTACGCAGTTCATAGCTATTTCTATATCAAGACCTGTTATGGGGTGACATTTCGTTCCCAATAAAATTTACACCAGGAATTCCGGTAAGGACGGAAATTCTTCCAAATTCCACGAGATGTGTACAAAGTACAAAGTACAAAGTATAGATATTTTTATTTCATGTTAAAAATAATTGTATACATACAATATACCTACAATTATTTTTAACATGAAATATATTTTTATTTCATATTTAATTTTTCCCTGCAAAGTGTTTGCTTATTACAATCGCAATAAAATCTAAATATATTAATGGTAAACATCTGTCACTTCACAATCACACCGTTTTCCTAACCCCTCCAATAAAACTTTGAACATTCCGAGTTCGCAAAACAAGTACTAAGCAAATTACATTACAATCTCATGTCGGAGTGACGGTGAGAGGGAATTTAATAATTTATTTATCAGAAACACGGGTCGAGACCATGTAAATAGCTAAATGGCGTCGAGAAGTGTCGCTTGGAATCTAATAACAGAATTCAAAGGACGCCTTCTTCACCGATGGAAATTCTCGACTTCTCGTTTCGTGTAATACAATTGTCTTTTTGAAATGTGATGTAATGTTAGTAAAGGATTTTTTTTGTGTTGTTTTTATGAGGTGTAAAGTTCAACGAGTAAGAATATATGTTTAATTATTTATTTATGGTTATAGCTTAAATTATTTCACAACAAATACATTTGAATTTTAAAGCTAAATATATCTTAGAAGTAGATGGCAATAATTAAACAAAAAGTAAATAACATCCACTAATCACATACATAGTCCTGACCCCGTACTAAGCTCGAGTCTTGTGTTGTGGGTGTTAGAAACTACGAGAGACTTTTCAGACAAACACTCACACCCGAAAGAAATAATTATATATATTTTTTTGTATTTAATTATTACTTATAAACAACGGAAAAAAGTAAAACAGCCCATATAGGTCCCACTGCAGGGCACAGGCCTCCTCCACAATCGACAGTACGATTAAGAGTGGTTGGGCCATATAGTCCACCACGCTGGCTTAGTGCGGATTGGCGAACTTTACATACCATAGAAATTTATACAAATTGCTATACAATGTAGGCTTCCACACGATGCTTTCTTCGCCGTTATAGTGCGTGGTGATTGACTATCAATACACATAATTCCGAAAAGACAGAGGTGTGTTCTGGCATTCAAACTCGCAACCAACGTGAACATGTTTTTACCAACAGGCCACCTCACACTTCCACGTATTATTATTTCAATATAATAGGTATGTATTTGTGAAATATGGACGAAAAGGGCAGAAAACCATCATCGGATGAATTAGTAATAAAATATGCTAAATATAATAATGGTTTACAAAAATACAGATTTCAATTTGCAATTTCAAACAATTTTCGACCATTTGCATCGCCAAAACTAAAAGCGACTAAAACCCCGAAAGCTAGGAACAAAGCGGGCTCGTTCGCAAAATTCTAATAAAAATGCAAATGGTTACGGTTATGACCGCTGTTAGTCTGTTTGTTTACTGCTGTAATGATCTTTGATGCTGGGTTTTAATTAAAACTTATTTAAATTGTCCACTTATAGTTACAAATTCGTGGGGCGAAACCATATTTGAGTCTTAATTTAAAGGCAAAACGGTTCCTGCAGACTGTTTGTACAGTTTTACAGGACACGCGTCAGAAATTTGTGCCTGATATGGTGGTAGGCTCGCCTCCTATCACATGGTGGGACGGAACATACAAGGCGAAATGTGGATGTCCTGATTGCACCTCTGCCTACCCCTTCTGGGAAAAGGCGTGACTTTATGCATGATACATAAATAAATATAAAAAGGTAGGCTTGTAGATCCTGTTTCCTTTTTAGTTTTGATTTCAAGAAGTGATTTTAATTCAATATCATAATACGCAATTTTTCAGCTCTTTTTCATTTTCAGTCTCACGGAAATTACATCGGCATTCGTACGGCATTCATTTAAATTATTTATTTTTTCTACTCATCCATACCTAGCTAAAATATATATGTTTTGTTTAATAAAACCTGACACTATTATGACTAAAGAAATTTGTCGTCATCATATACAATATTTGATTTTGAACGGTACTTCACTTAATATTAGGCATAGTTCCTTTGCCAACAAAATATTCTATAAAATTAAGGGTTCACAGGGTTAGACTTCGAATCCTTTCAACACCCTGTCAATAAGCGAAAGTTTCCTAACTTAAGTAAGTCCTTCGTCAAACTTGTCATAATTTATTTGAGACGGTCGTCAAGCACAAAATTTTCTAACCATAGAAAATAAGATTTAACTCCTAGATTTAAGGTTCAGATTACGTTGTGTCGTTTGCTGTATTAGATGATTTTGTAATGTTTTGTAAGGAGTCAATACTATTTATATTTAGTGTTACATTTATGTTGACAAAAATGTTGGCAGGTCGATCATAATAAATAATGCTTTTAGTTCACTATTGGATGTATCATCAATAAAATCATCAATTATGGTAATTATCATTACCATCCCCTTATTATTGACTTTTATTACTCTCACCATCTTGATGCCAAAATCCTGCGAATTTTCCTGACATTATTTAGAATTTTATTTTGGATGTTCATATCCACACTTCTGACTTTTCGTACTCCTGTGTGTATTGATAGTTAATCACCATTGAATATAACGGCGAAGGAAAACATAGTGAAGAAACCTGCATACCATAGCGTTAGAAATATTTGTAAATATTTTGTTTTGTGAATATTCGTAACAATATCTATGGTATTTGGAGACTGCCCCGCCCTCACACCTACCACTGTAACTCCTGTAAGCCAGGATCAACAGTGGCACGCAATGTAATGACACCGAGCATTGAAGCTCAGCGAGTCTCCGGGAATGGCTAACTTGTCTTTAACCCGCAATTAACTCGATCAGAAACTCCTCCTATCTACGGCATGGTCGCAAAACCGCACTAGGCCAGCATAGTGGACTATACGGCCACTCTTAATCGTACTCTCGATTATAGAGGATGCCCATGCCCTGCAGTGGGATATATATTGACTAATAAAATATAATACCTAAGGCACTATAAATATCATAGTATTATCTATTTACTAAAATATCATTAAAAACACAAAACAAAAATCCAAACATCAGTGTAAATGCAGTGTTGTGTTTCGGATTGAAGGGCATTGTACCTAGAGTAACTACTGGACTTATTGAGACTTAACATCTTATGTCTCAGGATGGCGAGCGCAGTGGAATGCCAAGCATTGCTTTGTAATTCAAGGTGTTGTTTGGTTTTGCTACTGTTTATGAGCGGTCGTATCGTTTACCATCAGGCGAACGGCATGCTCGTCTCGCTATTCATTGCAATAAAAAAAAAATATAAGGAAATAATTCTTCTACCTGATATGAATATAAAATACAATTTTCGTATACCATCTAACGAGAGAAGCCCATAAAGTAACCTTAATTAGTTTCAAACCTTACAAAACTGATTACATTTTACTTCATAAAAAATTTCAGAACGAGGGAAATAAGTTATTCAGTATCGAAGCTAATTAGGTCATGTTATACAGGTTTTAATTTATCATTTGTGATCAATATTTTAATATCTGCGTGGGTTTTATGTGCGTGGTGCATACATACATACATAAACTCACGCTTTTTCCCAGAAGAGGTAGGCAGAGGTGTCTGGACACCCACATTTCGCCAGTATGTTCCGTCCCAGTATGTGATAGGTGGCGAGCCTATCGCCATGTGGGGCACAAACTCCTGACTCCGGGCTGATAATGAATAGAAAAATCCAATATCACTTTGCCCGACTCGGGATTCGAACCCGAGACCTCAGCTTTGCAAGCGTACCTTAGTACAACTACGCCACCGAGGCAGTCATGTTATGTGCGTGGTGGCCTGTTGGTAAACGGACCAGATGCGGCTGGCGATCCCAGGGCACACCTCTGACTTTTCGGAGTCATGTATGTATTAATAGTCGATCACCACGCACTAAAAACGGTGAAGAAAAACATCGTGAGGAAACCTGCATACCATAGCGGTTTATAAGAATTTCTATGGTATGTAAGTCCGCCAACCCGCACTAGGCCAGCGTGGTGGACTATATGGCCTAACCACTCTCAATCGTATTATCAATTGTAGAGTAGGCCCGTGCCCTGCAGTGGGACATATATGAGCCGATACAGATCAATATTTTAATATCTGCGTGGGTTTTATGCTCAGACTTTTATTAGTTGTACTTGTTATTTCCAGATATCGCCGGGATACAGAATTTCCTTTTTATTCGTTTGGTATTGGCTGTCGCCCACGCTTTTGTTTGCTCGGTTTAATATTGTTGCTGTGCTTTTAATTTCAATTTCAAGACCACTCGTACTGACATCACAGCTGTTCTGAAAGTAATCTTTGTTGGAAATTTAAACTGTGGGTCTCTGATGAGTGAGAGGCTGCCTGGGTAGGTACCACTGCTATGTCTATTTCTCCCGTCAAACAGCGGTGTTAATGCACTGTTGTGTTTCGGTTTGAAGGACGTTGTAGCCAGAGTAACTACTGGACTTCTTCTCCTAACTGGCGTTATCCCGGCCAGTGCCAGGGTCCGCCTTCCGGCAAATTTTTCTCCATTTCGCCCGATCTTCGGCATCCTCAATAGTAAGGCTATTGACCCTCATATCTTCCTAGACAACATCTAGCCAGCGCTTCAGAGTAACTACTGGACTTATTGCGTCTTAATATCTTATGTCTCAGCATGGCTATCGCAATGTAATGCCACACATTGTTATGTCATTCATAGTGTTGTTTGGTTTTGCCACTATTCATGAGCGGTCTTATCGCTTGCTGCCATGTGAATGGCATGCTCATCTCGCCATATATTACAAGAAAAAATATACAAGCCAGCTTAAACCCAAATGGCTACTTTGATTAACAAGAACTTAAGGTTTTTTGCCAAACTCTCGTGGGCGATTGTTAACTTTCAATTCAAAAAATAAATTTAAATATAATGATTTTCGTGGTTTATATTCAATACGTGCACGAAGAGAGGAATAGCCATAAAGTTACTTATCTTATTTCACAATTTTTTTATTAAATAATATGTAAATGTCAATGCTACTGGTATTAAGTCCTTGTACAGTTTTCAGGCTAAAGCAAAATGTATTTATAGATATATTTTATAAAGTAAGAAAGAAAAACTATTTATTTGTCACAATCGCAACTTACACAAACATGGTTATTATAAAAACATAAGATATAACATTAAAGAAGATTCCTACGAACTGAGAACCTCCTTTTTTTAAGCCGGTTATAAATGGCTGGTCGCGGCTGTGACATGGTAGTTGTCCACTCAGCTTACGCTATGACGTGGTGCAATGCAAATCGTAACACAACGCTGATTTTAGAGGGACGGACACCTTAAGTGATGTGTGGGTAAATATATTTAGTCAACTTAATTCATGAATGTAAATACATAATGGTCCACAAAAAAATGGATTAACATCAATAATGTATTTCCTTGAATAGCATTTTAATTACTATGAATAATAAATAAGACGACTACCAAAAATAAAAACTAAATAAATTTAATTTTTATAATAATATAATCAATTTTTTTTAAATATAGAATAAGTATTGACTTGTCATATGAGCTATTTAATTGCTTAAATGATCAATAAACGAATTTCATTTCATTTCATATCTTTTTATTCCACGGGTACCGTTATACTCCAGCTTAATATTAACTTCTAGTTTGTAAATAAAATTACTTTTTATACTGGATAGCAACGGCGGGGTGACTCAAGGTCACTGACCTCTACCCCTCTGATCAAATGAGACCCGTCCCTGCGGCATGTTATGGTTTAAGAAGTACCAATTACGTACTATTTTAAGGATAATTTTATTTAGGTAGAAATAGCGTCGAGAATTGTCCTTTGAAATATATCTACATATATATTACTCTATGAAAATTGAGATCTTTGTCAAATCTTCAGGTCGAGAGGTTTGTCGATTTTGAAATAAATGCTTGGGTTAATGGGCACAGTTTCTACATGGCAAATAATTGTAACATTCACTTATGAAGGCTTATGTAGATTAAATTATATCAAAGAATCAAATCCACCTACCACATTGTGGGACGGAACGTACGTACAAATGTGGATGTCCTGGCACCTCTGCCTACCCCTTCTGGGAAAAAGGCGTGAGTTTATGTATGTATGTAAAAAATCAAATAGGTAAGTGTCTTAGGACGAATTTTCGTGCTTTCTGGCGTTTTTGCCATACCTATTAGGGGAATCAAGTGAAACAGCTTACGTAGTAGGTCCCATTAAATAAATTAATGTTTGTTCCGTGGTGCTTTACAGCTTGCTTCTCTAGCTGTAAAAGTCATTATCAGAGGTCATTAACCTCTTTAGTCCATTGATTTGTCACCCGCTTTGCTACGGTGGGAAGTAGACAAAAATATTTCCATCTCCTATTATTTAACTTTATGCTTAATTTCATTGCGGGTTAAAGACAAGTTAGACATTCCCGGAGACTCGCTGAGCTTCAATGATCGATGTCATTACAATGCGTGCCACTGTTGATCCTGGCTTACAGGAGTTACAGTGGTGGGTGTGAAGGCGGGACAGTCTCCAAGTAGAAGTGTCGCTATTATCATGTTTAACCCGTTGAACCTACGTTCCTCCCAAGATGTGCTAGCGAGCCTATCGTCGCGCCGGGTACTTATTCAGACTCGATCTTCTCATTTGAGATATTTTAAACTGAAATATTTACAAAAATTGAGGTATCCGACATGTAAATCGAATCCACGATCTCCTGGGTCACAACCCGTAGAGCCACTAAGCCAATATTCCAACACGACATTATCTTTTAGTTACAACAACTGTTAATTGACGCCGATTTTACACCTAAAACAATTACACACTTCTCAAGACTTAAGAATAAAAAATAACAAAAGAACACTTAGAACAATGTCAGCCAATGCAATTAAGTTTCCGTTTATTGTTTTAAATTGCATTTCCCGTACCTTATACAACTTAGCAGCGGTTTTCACGACCAATGGAGTTTTCTTATTTAATTTTGTTCACGTAGCCTTTACAAAATGCTATGCATTCGGATGGAAAAGCTAGTTTTAAAGCCTTTTACTGCCTATTTGTAGAGAAGATTACCTATTCAATGTTTAATTTCAATGCAAAATTACTCTTAATCACACGGGGAATGTTTAATGTCTGCCGTGTGGCACTTTATTATTTGACGTAAAAAAGCGTGAGGCCTTTTCCCCAGAAGAGGTAACAGATGTGCTATCAGAACACCCACGTTTCGTTTTGTGTGTCCATCCCACTATGTGAAAGAGCTCGAGCTTATCACTATATCGACTCCAAATCCCTGATCTGATAGTGAAAACAGAGCATAGACTGGGATACACTTTTTTAATCTTTTTCATATCTCATTTTTGTACTATAGACAAAGTTTGTTATGTAAAATTCATATTAAGTGTTGGAATCACAGTGCAACCTCAAAATCATAAATTTTGGCTTACAGACATTGTAATAATGGGTTTCATATTTGTCTATAATAGCATATTTTGTTCACAAGATCACATTACAATATACAGGATATATCAAGACTGCTACCGAAAACGAAGTCGGGTGGTACTGGTAGTTTAAGCGACTTCAGACATAATGCAACAGAAAATGTTGGAAAGAGCGACAATTTTTTTTGGTATTTTTTTTATATGGTCGTACCTATTTGCGTGGTAAATACATTTTTTTTCCTAAAATATTAGTGTATACTTTTATTTATAAAGACTCTAAGGTATAAAGGGTTTTAAATTATTATTTTAGCAAAAACTATGGATTTACCAGCCATAAATGACGATATTTAAAAATAATAAAAAAAAATTGTCGCGTTTCTTTGCAAAATTTTTAGTTGCATTGTGTTTGTAGTCACTGAAACTACCACTCGGCTTCGTTTTCGGTAGCAGTCTTGAGATACCCGGTATAGTCTGATTCAGAGTCGGTGATAGGGTAGGGTGCGGCTGGGCGACGGCCTTAGGGCGCCAGTGGAAAAGGGCGCCGAATTCCGGGATTTACTTTAACCTATTATATGTTACCGTAAATCAGCATTATCTATGATTTACTGTCTTTCGCTTGGATTTGGATAACTCTTATAGGGCGCCGTAGAAGTCTCGCCCAGGGCGTCCATAATCGAACATCCACTACTCTCCGATTGAAAATTCGTTAGGTATAAAAATATTTTCCTTAACCTCGATTTAAAGCTATTTCTGCATGAGTATTGGATTTCACTGTCATCCATCATGAAATGTAGCCCCTGGCGTGCTTTGAAATTATTTTTTACTCTTCTTTACGTTTAATGTTTCTTTATGTTCACGAAAATTAAATACGTAGAATTAAAAATATGTTTGTCTTGTATCAGTCCATATACGTCCCACTGCAGGGCACGGGTCTACTCTACAATCGAGAGTACGATTGAGAGTGGTTAGGCCATATAGTCCACCACGCTGGCCTAGTGCGGGTTGGCGGACTTACATACCGTAGAAATTCTTATGAATCGCTACGGTATGCAGGTTTCCTCACGATGTTTTCCTTCACCGTTTTAGTACGTGGTGATTGACTATCAATACACATATGACTCCGAAAAGTCAGAGGTGTGCCCTGGGATTTGAACCCGCGACCACCGTGAACAGTGGCAGCTGCATCCGGTCCGTTTACCAACAGGCCACTACGCACTTATAATATGAACTACTAAACTATACTTAAAATATGTTTACTGAAATAAAACTAAGTTTATAGATTTTATCGTCGTCGTGATTTAATTTTATATCTTTCGAGGACTTAGAACTTTCGTGATCACGAGGCGAACTAAGATATTAGTTATTTGCAAAGTTAGTGTTCTAAATTATTTCATTTTTATCGTAATTTGCCACTAGTTCAGGAATAAGTTATTTCTATAGATATCGCAACTAATAATGAAGCATTTTTTCAATTAAAAAAGGACACATTTCTTTTTTTCCAAGAAGGTGAAACAACAATCGTCTTCTTAAGAAATTAAATTGCATCTTTGTTCTCGGAAACTTCTAATTATAATTGTATAAACATATCTCGAAATTGCAATAACAAAGTTTATTTTTGTTTGAAAACAATTCTGTCTTATATCTTCCATGAAATGTTTTGCTATTAAATAAGTTTTGTAATTAAGTTAATCTTTTCTTTGGGCTTTGAAATATTGTTTAATTGCTTGAGTGTTTTCGTTTTATATGTCTTCTTATTATTAACGGTGTTATTCATAGACAGTTTTAAAATCTATTTTAGTTATCAAATGTATTGTCCCTTTCGATTTTTTTTTACTCTGACCCGGCATAATTACTACACTGCGCCTGTTGGTAAGCGCGAATGCAAATGCAGTGCGACTTTTGAATTCAGTTTATGCGAAGAAGACAAACGGTGAAGGAAAACATCGTGAGGAAACCTGCATACCATAGCGGTTTAGAAGAATTTCTATGGTATTTAAGTCCGCCAACCCGCACTAGGCCAGCGTGGTGGACTAAGACCTAACCACTCTCAATCGTACTGTCGATTGTTGAGTAGGCCCGTGCCCTGCAGTGGGACGTATATGGGCTAATACAGAAGAAGACAAAATATTCGAATAGTATAAGTATTAAATAGGTTTTAATACTTATACTATTAACAATGTATATTTATGTGAAAATATTTAAAAGGTACAAGTTCGCCAACCCGCAATAAGCCAGCGTGGTGGACTATATGGACTAACCACTCTCAATTGTATTTTCGATTGTAGAGGAGGCTCGTGCCCTGCAGTGGGACGTAAATGGGCTGATACAATACAATTCAATACAATTTATATGGTGGCATCAAATTATTTAGTAATACGAGTATTTATCGTGAGTGAGATTCGCAGAAATTCAAACATAAGTAGTTAAATAATTATAAATGCTAATATGGCGACCATCAGACGTTATGGTGAAAAATGTCAACATGACGTCATAACCATAGACATGCGTAAATACCCAAGGGTCTTACGTATCAGGTTCGGTCTATTCGTATCCGATATCCGGACATCGCTATCCTTAAAGGCTTAATACGAATCCAGCTGGCTGTATAATAATTCTAAGTTTAGATGTTCTTTATGCTTCGAACACATTTAGGCGTGTGATGTTTTTTTATTCTTTATATTGCTGTGAATGTCGAGGCGAGCATGCCGCTCATCTGATGGTTAGCGATACGACCGCTCATGAATAGTAGGAAAACCAAACAACACCTTAAATTACAAAGTAATGCTCGGCATTTCGACATAAGATGTTAAGTCTCAATATATCCAGTGCTCTGGCTACAATGGCCTTCAATCCGAAATACAACAGTATATTTACACCGCTGTTTGGCGGGAGAAACAGACATTGCGGTGGTACCTACCCAGGCGGCCTCTCACATGTGACCTATCACCAATAAAATTTACTCCACATCGATGTCTAAATACTGCGTCAACCACATTTAAGCGTGTTTTTTTAATTTAGTTACACAATTAGTTACATCTGTGGTTACATCCTATAAGATTAAAATAAGAGAACTTGACATGGATGTAAGCGTAAGTCGCCAAATGTATCTCAAAAAGACGATCTCTTCCAGACAACCTTTATATATTGATATTGATAATAAATTATGAAAATACAGAAGTTAAATATAACAACAATGGGTTTCATAGTATAAGGGATTTAGGCAGATTAAAATACTATTTTCCTTTATTTTTATATACCAAATGTTCTTATAGAAATAAAAAAAGAAACTTTAAATTCATAAGTCTTGCGAAATGAAGCGAAGGTTTATTTCACATGAAGATATAAAAAAAAATGGTACGTAATTTAAAAACAATATAAACTACACATACTGAACTAAACCTATTATTTACAGATTTTATCGCGAATTTGGTTTAATTTTTACATGTTTTCAACTTTCTGACATTTCGACTACTTTACAGCATTCGTAGTTACAGGAAATTCTCGTAAATCTAAGAAACTGGTGGAAAGAAACTGGATTACTGGTGGTAGGTCTCTCATATGTGAGAGGCCATCTGGGTGGGTACCACCGCAGTGTCTATTTCTCCCGTCAAACAGCAGTGTAAACGCACTGTTGTGTTTCGGGTTGAAGGGCATTGTAGCCAGAGTAACTACTGGACATATTGAGACTTAACATCTTATGTCTCAGGATGGCGAGCGCAGTGGAATGCAAATTTGCCAAAAATGCATTGCTTTGTAATTCAAGGTACTACACCTTGGTTTTGCTACTGTTCATGAGCGGTCGTATCGCTTACCATCAGGCGAACGGCATGCTCGTCTCGCCATTCATAGCAATAAAAAAAAAACCATTATGGAAATCAGTGCGGACTGAACATTGCAAACTATACATACATACAACACTTATGTATACCTATTTATTTGTAATACAAGCTAATCTGCCTGCAGAAGCGATCACGAATGAGCAGTATGACTGCGCTGTGATTTCACATTCCATTTGCTCAGTAGATAGCCTCAATAAATTGAGCTCGCTTCCTGCAGAAAAATAAAACAGCATTGAGTGTCGAGATTCTGTTTCAAGTCCTTTTGGTGCAGCACAATAGGATTTATACGTTGCACATGCTTAATTCTATGCTTCTCAATTGATGATGAAATTGAAAATGAAATTCGTTTATAAATAAATAATAAATGCGTGGTGGCCTGTTGGTAAACGGAGCAAATGTGGCTGCCAACATGTTCACAGTGGTCGCGGTTTCAAATCCCAGGGCACACTTTTCGGACTTTTCGGAGTCATGTGTGTATTGATAGTCAATCACCAAGCACAAGAAACGGCGAAGGAAAACATCGTGAGGAAACCTGCATATCATAGCGATTTGTATAAATTTCTATGGTATGTAAGTCCGCCAACCGGCACTAGGCCAGCGTAGTGGACTTTATGGCCTAACCACTTTCAATCGTACTCTCGATCGTAGAGTAGGCCAATGTCATACAGTGGGACGTATATGGGCTGATACAGATAAATAAATAATATCTTACAGTCACATACATAGTCCTGACCCCATACTAAGATCGAGTCTTGTGGCATAAATAAGAGTATTAGGAACTACGAGAGACTTTTCAGTCTCACAAACATCCAGACCCGATACAAATATTTTTGATTCACACAAATATTTGTCTTAGAGCGGGGATTGAACCTGCGGCCTCTCATTTCACAGCGGGCCTCTAGCCACGGAGGCTGTCAGTTACTTATTCAGCCGGATAATCTATACATATCATCTTTCTCTTCGAATAAAAATACATTATTTTCCACATATTTTTATGTTTGCTTTTACTATCATATTGTTTACGTTTGTTTTGTACGAGTAAAGTATCTTATTTTTCTATATATTTTTTTGTTAGAAAAATGAAAGCAAATAACAAACAAAACCGGCAAACAATTTATCAGGATTATTTTATTTTCTCCGTCGACATATTGGTATAGCTGTGGGTATAGCGGTAGCATTTATGAGTTTAGTCCCGGATTCGCATCCAGGTTAGAAAATCAAGATTATGAAAATTTTCCAGATTGAAAACAAAATAGGTTGCTCAGGACTGGAATTTAGGCAAGGCATGGTTCTAATCTCAAAAAAAATAACAGTTTTTTTCAAATGTTTTTGTTACTTTGTGTCTGAAGCCACTAAAACTACACCTGTCGGTCGTATTCTGGTTATACGCGTATAACTTAGTATACATTATTATGTACAAAATCTATCGTAACTATCTCCAAGAAGGTAGATAGACATTCCATGAATGACAATTACCTTACATCTCTGCTTACCCCACAAGGATTAACGCGTTTACATTCTTATGTTTTAAATTGTCTGTATCTGTATCTGTATCAGCCCATATACGTCCCACTGTAGGGCACGGGCCTACTCTACAATCGACAGTACGATTGAGAGTGGTTAGGCCATATAGTCCACCACGCTGGCCTAGTGCGGGTTGGCGGACTTACATACCATATAAATTCTTATAAACCGCTATGGTATGCAGGTTTCCTCACAATGTTTTCCTTCACCGTTTTAGTGCGTGGTGATTGACTATCAATACACACATGACTCCGAAAAGTCAGAGGTGTGCCCTGGGATTTGAACCCGCGACCACCGTGAACATGTTGGCAGCCGCGTCTGGTCCGTTTACCAACAGGCCACCACGCACTTCCAAAAATTTAAATTGTCATTTTATTAATTTAAGTACCCTTAATGTTTCTTAAATTCGCGATAAGTGAACTCTCAATATTTTACTAATCCAAGGAAGCATGAAACAATGATACATTTTTCTATTAAAACAAGGACATCATAAAAAAGATAGAAAGGAATTTTAATATTTAATAAAGTTCTCTTTAGTATCCAAGTAAGACATGGCTATAAAGTCCAAGCGATAAAAAGTAATAATTCGGTACATAAAACATCTTAAGTGTTATTTTAATGTTGATAAATGTGCACATTTAAGTTAATACTTGTTTTACAAATTGTGGATTTAGAATGTAAAATATACCTTTAATTTTTCTGTAACTAGACTTAAGTTGGTTTAAATTACACCTGTTATATTTGTATCAACCCACATTCGTCCCATTGCAGGGAAAGACCCCTCTTTACAATCTATAGTACGATTAAGAGGGGTTAGGCCATGTAGTCCACTACGCTGGCCTAATGCGATTTGGCAGACTTTACATGCCATAGAAATTCTTATTAATCGCTATGGTATGCAGGTTTCCTCACGATGTTTTCCTTCACCGTTTTAGTGCATGGTGGATTATCAACACACACATGACTCCGAAGTCAGAGGTGTGTTCTGAGATTCAAACCAAAATAACAATAAAGTTATATCAAAAAGAGAAGTAATTCAAAGCTAGTATTATAGTTAGAAATGTTTATATAAATAGTTTCTTGATGGTTTATCTTTCTGTATATTCTTTCTCGTCCAAATGTAGTTCAATATTTACACTGTTTATTAACACACCTAAAGAAATCCCATATTGATTTTATTTTAAACATAAAATTTATCATGATAATTTCTCATAAAAAGTGGCAAAAAGTAGTCATATTATATAGTATTCATAAAATGTATGTTCCTCAAAATTTGGCGAAATATCTTCAAAATGTTTAGTAGCATCAAATTATTATAAACCTACGCAATATTAAATACCATAAATCGATTAAAACCTTCAGATTATGAAAAATTATTGGTCGTTGCATAAAGACATTAAAGAAAACGCGTGGGTGATAAAAACAGCGGGTATTTTTAAATATCAGTAGGCGTTTACTGCGAGTTTCTCCTGAAAAGGTTGAAAGGTGCCTAGAAAAACACAACACAGCTATTTCACGTGTTAAATTTTGAGCCATTTTCTTGGAACGCCGTATAACTAAGGTTGTTTGTGAATTACATCGTTGCATACTGTGACCACTCTGTGAATGTCATGTGAATATAACGGATCACTTGTATTTTGTAACACTTTAATATACCAATATGACACAAAGAGACATAGCAACGGAAAGGTACAATAACAGAAAAAGCAAATAATCAAGTAATGTTTTAACATAGATAATAGGCCATCTGGGTAGGTACCACCGCAATGTCTATTTCTCCCGTCAAACAGCAGTATAAATGCACTGTTGTGTTTCGGATTGAAGGGCATTGTAGCCAGAGTACCTTCTGAACATATTGAGACTTAACGTCTTATGTCTCCGGATGGCAAGCGCAGTGGAATGCCAAGCATTGCTTTGTAATTCAAGGTGTTGTTTGGTTTTGCTACTGTTCATGAGCGGTCGTATCGCTTACCATCAGAGCGAACGGTATGCTCGTCTCACCATTTATTGCAATAAAAAAAATATTTAAAAAGTATCTGTCAAAGTTATTAGAACTATGCTTTGCTGCTCTAATACATAATATTTCAACAGAGTGAATCACAAAGCATGGTGTCTAAAAATAGTTTTTTTACGGGTAGTTTGTCTCGTTTCCACAAAAACTGCAAAGCCTTCGAAGCGTCGGTATATTAAAAATCAATGCAAATGTATAAAGTTCGCGATTAAATTTGTAAGAAATAGTTTTATTTCACAGTGCATTCGTATAAAGATAAGCAATTATAATATAAAAAAAAATATATGTGTAAATAACTGAGGAACGCTGTCCACTAGTCGATTTCTTTATGTGTAGGTGGCGTACCATCATAATTTATAAAACAAATATTGATACTTTCATAGTACGGTATATACTACGTTGCAATAGAGCGAAAGAATTTACAGAAAAGCTGGGTATTATAAATACGCCCAACAGTTACAGACATAGTACTGACCCCACACCAAAATCACGTCTTGTGTCATCGATATCTGGAACTACGAGAATCTTTTCGGTCCCACAAACACCCAGACTCGAGACAAATATTTGTCTCGGTGTGGGGATCGAACCCGCGGCCTCTCGTTTCATAGCTGGCTTCAAACCAATTGCAATACGGACGCTGTGTCTTATTACACATAATATTTTGGCAGTGGACAGATTTAGGCTAATAATGATAACAGATAAGAGTGTTTTGATGAAACATTGCGTTGCTATATACAATCCGGAGTGCTATACACAACAGGACATATACCTATTTTAGAATTCCTGGAATCAGCATCGATAATTGCCTAGAACTCAAGAACTAAGATCATAGCACATAAGTCAACATTTTGTCGCGTCAATTTTTATTTATCATTATATATTTATTTACAACAAATATAACATCTTAACTGCCGAGGCCAACGCAACGATATATTAATGTAAAAAAATAACGATATTGTTTTAACAATATAGAACATGAAATAAAAAAAAACAAATCGAACAAAAATAAAATATGAAATAAAAGAATACACTTTTAAAATAGAATAATAAAATAAAAAAAAAAAAACTTATTATTCTAAGATTCGTAACATCTCTCTTAACATTGTTAAAGTATACAACAAAAGGGCTCAGACTATTTTTTAGCCTTCCTAGAGGTATCGTTAATCATGTCTTACGGTAGTGTTACGATTTATCAAGCTTGTAAAGAACTTTCTAGAACGGTACAATGGGTCGAGTAGTTGTAAGTTGTAGCTGCATAGTTTTATTGTTCAGGTGTATGAAATAAAGAAGATGAAATATGGTGCACATTGTGTTCAGTGTAATGGTGATATTTCATATGAAATAGGTTTGCTTTAAATAGTTTTCTACTCTCTACCATATTTTTTAGTACAGGGTATGTTCAAATGCCTCCGTGGCGTAGTTATGCTATGGGTCGGTTACAAAGCTGAGGTCTTGGATTCGAATCCCGGTAGCGGCAAAGTGATATTGGATTTTTATGATAGGCACGCCCTCGTCACATCGTGGGACGGAACATACAAGGCGAAATGTGGGTGTCTCTGACTACCTTCTAGGAAAAAAGCGTGACTTTGTGTAATTATGTGTATCCAGACTGCGATCGAAAATGAAGCCGGGTCGTAGTTTTAATGACTACAGTGCAACTAAAATGCTTCAGTCAAAATTTAATACCGAATATGTAATCAAATTAAATTATTACAGAGTTATATCTGTACAATATGACCGCTAAAACTGCATGTACAATTTTGCGAAGTAATATTTGCACGATGCGCATAAAACATACCATCAGACAGACGAATAAACGAAAATTCTAAAAATAGTTAATTATTAACTTTAGTGACAATTTATGTTAAAAAGATGAGTAAGTTTCTTAGAAACCTAAGAAACTTCTTGAAAATTGGAAGCAATTTTGCTTTTTTTTATTGACTTGACTTGACTGGTGGTAGGTCTTTCATAAGTGAGAGGTCGGTTGGTTAGGTACCACCGCAATGGTTTGTCGCAATCGCAAAAGAATTGTACCCAGAGTATTGAGACTTAACAGCTCATGTCTCAGGATGGTGAGCGTAGTTGAATTTCAAGCATTGCTTTGTAATTCAAGGCGTTGCATTGTTTAGTTTTGCTACTGTTCATGAGCGGTCGTATCGCTTACCATCAGGCGAACGGCATGCTCGTCTCGTCATTCATTGTAATAAAAAACATATTCCATAAGCCAGCAGCTTATATAGTGTATTAAATCATACTAATTAATAAACGATGTGTTTAGTCTATTTGATTTTTAACGCATCGTATCTTATTATATTTATTTTCTACCATACTTCCTCCTTAAAGAGGAATTTTTTTTGAACAAAAACTGCATCTACCCAACACACATTTCATAGAAATATCTCCGAGTCAACTTCACTCAAGCGGTATCGTAAACGTAAACAGCATTAAGCGCGACTTCGCAGGAAAACCTCGGCTACTCTACAGAGTGGTTGCCACTACAACATTTTGTTTGCAGAGAGTGTTAGAGTGGTAGAGCTGTTACAACCAACTCTGTATGTAGACTGTAGAGTGTTAAGTAATATTTGGCATATGACATAGTAAAATTGATGAAAAATAGTTCGATTTTCGTGTTGATATTGTAAAATGAAACATTATGTTAAGAAATATAATATATAATTAATGATGAAATATAATGGCGTACAAAATTAACTTTTCAACTTCGAAAGGATATGAATAACGAATCAGCTTTTTCCTCGAGCTCAAACCTGTAATTTTGATCTGTACAATATAGTATATTTCTCACTAGGCTAATGTATTTGAAGAAAACTCCATAATATTCTATATCATTAATATATTCAATTCAACCGCATCCATACCAGTGCTAACTTCTGTATAGGCGCAATCGTAAACGCAAACAGAATGTAGAGCGGCTTCACAGGAAAACCTCGGTTTCTCTACAGAGTGGTTGCTACTTCAGCATTCTATTTGCGAAGAGCGTTAGAGTGGTAGAGCTGTTACAACCAACTCTATATGTAGAGTCTAGTATATGGTGTATGTCTCTTATAGTCAGATTTATGATAGAGACTTATAATAACGTCATTATTACCTTAGTATAATTTATACTAATATTATAAAGCTGCAGAGTTTGTTTGTTTGAACGCGCTAATCTCTGGAACTAGTGGTCCAATTTGAATGATTCTTTCAGTGTTGGGTAGTCCATTTATCGAGGAAGGCTATAGGCTATATATCATCGCTATGACCTATAGGAGGAAAGCAGTAGTGATATTTTTAGCAAATACGAGGAAATTTTGTTCGTTTTTCGTCGTCCGATTGGTCGATATTCTAAACTGATAGTCAGAATTAAACATTTTGATCGCTATTTTAAAACGTGTATGCACCCGGGCGGAGCCGGGGCCGACCGCAGGTAATCTAGATAATAGTAGGCCTATTTATGGTAGATCCGTGGCAGTCTTGGTATCCGCAAAGTGGCAATTAAATTCAACAATAGATTAATTCAACAATGTCGCTTGAGATGGTGTGGCCGGAATATCGCCAGATATAATAAGAGAATGGTAAGTCCGTTCACAGTAGAACAAAAAGCTGTTAAAAAGTCCGAACGGGAAGATAATTATTTGTCCTAAACCAATCCTCTAATTTGACGATATTTGACTAATTTAACATCGGGTGTGGTGGTGTATATTGGTCATTATAAGTCATTATAAAATATTTTATTATAACTTTATGAGTTATTTGTCATAAATAATTTTATAATATTAATACTGACTATTAATACTGACCTATACATAAGTTATTTTCGTATATGTATATATTTTTTTCAAAATGTTTAGTTAGGAAAGTTTTCAATCATTATCTGTACGGGCTGAGACGATACCCGTATAGCTTGGATTTATAGTAAAAGTCCGGCGTAGAAATAAATGTTTATTTGATTGATTAATTATAAATGATGAAATTATAGAATTATATGAGCACGCGCTACCGATCGCTATGCACTACTTGCGTACTGTCGACTGTCATAAAATTATGCATGGTAGCGTAAACTGCTGACAAAACAATATTGTACGTGCTAGCCCGTACATTGACAAAAATACACATATTAAAATGAAATTAATACAAAGCTTTTAAGTCAAAATAAACGGTAGTCTGCTAATATAAAACTAACACTCTGAAAGGTCACTTCAGACAGAATATAGAACACAGATGTAAATAGAATTGGGAACGTCAAGAGGTTTAAAATTACATTAAAACCTATTCGGGCTACGGACACCATTTTTGTAGCTCTTTAAGCTTAATAAAGTTACGTATTTTCGGGATATTTAAAGAAACGGGACAGGAAAAACGAGACTTATTTTTATTTTCGTAGCAAGGCTAAGTTTTGATTTGTGACGTCATAGATTAGGGCCAAATCGGCCGTAAACAGTACCAACAAACTGATGAAAATGGATGGAGCGGAAATAATGTCTGGATCGAATAAAGTAGAGGTCTATCGTACAAACGATACAGGGTAACTTCAGATTTACCCTTGTTCACAGCTCTTTTTTACTTCACGATATTTTTTACCAACTCTGCAAATTGAACCGATTTACTATATCTGCACATTTCTATGTATGACTTCATAATTGCAATAAAAAGAGAAAATAATACTAATTTTATAATAAATCTATCAATATCTGTAAATGTACTGTTGTGTTTCAATTTAAAGGAAATTGTAGTCAGAGTAACTCCTAAACATATTTAGATCTTATGTGTAAAGATGGTGAGCGCGATGGTATGCTAAGCATTGCTTTGTAATTCAAAGTGTTGGTTGGTTTTGATGCTGTTCATGAGCGGCCGTATCGCTTGCTATCAGGCGAATGCTATGCTCGTCTATCCGTTTATTGCAATAAAAAAAAATAGATTAGGATGCCAAGACAAAATATCCAACATGTATGCGCGCAGCGGACTGAAAAAGATTGGACATCCCGGCTCTAACTCAAAAACCACAGAACCAATCTTGATGAAACTTATACAGCTCCTAAGTAGGACTACCAAATCCAACGGAAAAAGAATTTTTGCGATACGACGACGATGATAATGTTTTTTGAGATATGTAACATACATACATTTATGAAATTTGACACACGTGTTCAGACGCTGGTATAGACTAACATATCCAAAATTTGGCAATACTGACAGTATTACATACATACACATCGAATTGGTAATACTTGTACTTTTTTTGAATTCTACCACTTTTTATACACAAAACAGTCTTAATATTTAAAACTGGTTTTTAAACAAGGACTTTGACTGATATAGTAAAATAAAAAATACAGCCTAAATACGTCTCGCTGCAAGGCACAGGCATCTCATCCTATACTATGTAAAGGGCTCAGCGTTTAACCACTATGCAAAGCGTATTCGCGGAATTCACATATCACACATCTATGCTACATATTATTTCTTTTCTCTTAAAGCACGTTTAACTGACTAAAGATATAGACAGATGATTTAACTTGTCAATATAAATTTAATTTACTTAAAGTAGTATTTCTTTCCTATTTTCATTTCCCTTCATCCACACTGCTTGAAATTGACGAAAAACCCACATAACTCAACACATTCACAAAAATACATATTTTATAACACCACGTAAATTCTCGGCCATCTAGTGCACAACAAACACTTGTGACAAACGTCAATTCAAAATGGAAAATATCAAAAATAACCGTGTAAAATTGTCAATATTCAAACAGGCAGTTCCGCCCACTCGTCCGCGGGGTGTATAAGGACGGGCGCGCCGCCGGCGGCGTCACTCGCGGCCCTACTCGCCTCCCGACAGCACGGGACGGCGACATCGCGTACCGAAACATCGCTACACCCCACTGTTTCGCTGAAGTGTTGTGACCGGTGAGTTGTGACTTGTGGTGTTTTTACTTTTTTATTACGTGTACCGTGGTAATCGAGGTGTTGAGGTAAAATTTGTGCTTATACACGACGCGGTTTTAATGTTAAATTTGAATTTAGAACCTTTTTGGTGTAATGACCGTTGTAAGTTCTTAATTTGAAATAACTTGTTCTTTTTTCAAAAATTGATTCCATAAAAATTGAGTTTTAAATATGGAACGGGCGAAGACGAAAGGGATTAAGTGTCGTAGCGGATCAGTATCTTACTGAATTGCTAATACGGACAGTAATCCATTTACCCTGCTTTATTGGCTACGTCGTAGCAGTCGTAATGGTTGCGTCTACGGGTCGTAGCAGCTACGTTGGTCAACCTTTATGTACATTACGTAAATATAGTGTTGGGAATAGCTAATTTAAAAGGCCATATAGTTAATTGATAGGCTTTTACACTTATTAAAATAGTAATGAATGAATTTTGCGCGTATCGTTTGAAGGACAATAGGTATTAATTTCACTAAAGTTGTAGTAATGTTACGACGTTTTTATCACTAAATTTTGCCGTTTAATGTGTGTGCTTATTACTAGTTTTACAATGATTTTTAATATGTTATAAATATTAATTATATCGTCTTAAATGTATTATTACATAAAAATTCTTCACAACTGGTACCAATTTTTCTCTTAACATATTCTTTCAAAATTCACTACATCTTTATGAAATAATCTTAAATTCAACTCCGAGATGAATGAATTGTTCCTCCATCATAACTAATTTTACCACGAATAACCATAAGAATTTCATCCATAAATTGTATTTTCCCAAAAATAAACATTTGATATTGATTGCAACCAACATCCGGTACAGATGGCCTAATAATAGCTTTTCGCGCTCAGCCTGATGTTATTAATAGTAATTTCACAAACAGACAATGGCATAACTTGGCTTCCATCCAACAACCCTCTCCTCAAAACTACCCTCATTAATATCGGAAAATAGTTGCAAATTTATATTGCGTTTTGATATTCCAGCGAGTTCAGAGGACTAACGGTTGGGACTAAGTAGAGTACGGTCAGGTATTCTATGAATGCAAAGAGAGAGAGAGAGAGAGAGAGAGAAAGAGAAGGATAGGAACTCTACATAATATGTAGAGGCAATATATCGCGCATTTGTCAAGTATATACAGGTGATATTGACTTATAGTATTTAATTTAACCCACGTGTTTCTTACCACCACCAGCACAGGACATTATACAAAACTAGAAAAAATCTGAGAATATTTTTGCCAAAGACTGTGATTTAAGTTCGCAAAATTTTTGGCCTCCTCGTACATATACGAGTATTTTACCGCATAGCTGAAATTCAGTTAGTTTCGGGAACTTACCTGAACCGTAAAAAGACTCGTACCCATACGAGTTGATCGAAAGCCTTGAAAAGCCTTTTAACTAACTAGGTACAATGTTAACTGGGGTGTTTAGGAACACGTGGTTTAAATTTAATCTGTATCTGTATCAGCCCATATATGTCCCATTGCAGGGCATGGGCCTCCTCTACAATCAAGAGTATGAATGAGGGGGTGAGACTGAATCACCCACCAAATTAAATGATATATTAATTAAATTAAATTGTAAATGAAAGACCATATGTTATTATTACTGTATATTACATGAGAATTTCATATATTTAGAAACGGTAAAGGCCTCAATACCTTAGCAGCTTATTGTGAAGGTATTAATGCCATTTAAAACTGGACAATGAAACAGGTATAAAAGTTTCTCAAACTCCAATGAAATGGAAGCATAGAGACTACGTATTTGAGTATTATTTGACGCCGTAATTTGACCAGATTGATACAAAAACTGATATAAAGACTGACGCTTACAACTAACTGTGGTTGGTTCTCGAATCGAATAAACTATTTGGTATTAACGATAATCAATAATAATGCCACCATGCAGTGTCAGGAAACTTAATTAAATACCCAATTATTTATACATGAAAAAGACATATTGACTCTAAATAATAGTTTAAAAAATTAATCAAAAACGCTAGTGTAACATAGCCGACTAAAAAATTAAAAATAATTGATAATGAATTTGTAGAAAAATACATTCATTTTATGGTTAAAAAGCTACGAAGTGCTTTGTAGTTCAATAAAATGAATGTATTTCACTCCGTTTTCTAATATTAAATTCATTATCATTATTTTTACTTCTTTACTTGGGTCTTTAACGAAAGCGTGTTTTTTAGTTTTTGGAATATTTTTTGCTAAAAAAGTCTATTTATGGCTACTGATGTGTAACTTTTTCATACATAACATACTTTTATGCGTTCAATACTGTTCTCTCGTATTTTATATAAAAGTTATTGGCCCCTAAGCTACATAAATAACGTTGCTGGAAGTTTAGGTCTGAAAGGGTTAAGTAGGGATTATCGGCCCCCGGAATTTTCACTTTACGAAAACGCGTAACTTAACTTTATTTGACCTACACAGCGTACATACATACATACATAAACTCACGCCTTATTCCCAGATGGGGTAGGCAGAGGTGCCAGGGCACCCACATTTCGCTTTTAAGTTCCGTACCTCAATATGACAGGTGGCGAGCCTATCGCCATATCGGGCACAAATTCCTGACTCTGGGCTGATAATGAATCGAAAAATCCAATATAACTTTGTCCAACTCGGGATTCGAACCCGAGACCTCAGCTTTGTACACACAGTACACAGCGTAAATATTTGTTATTTACATTTAACAGTAGTATTTTTGTATGGTAATGAATATCGAGACTCTAGACGGACAGGCTATTCGTCTGATGATAAGCGATACGCGACCGCTCATATACGGTAGAAAATCCAAACAACACCATGAAATACAAAGCGATGCTTGGCATTCCCTTGCGCTGGCCATCTCAGCAGTCTCTCAAGACTTGAGAGAGATATCTTAGGAGACATATGTCTCAATATGTCCAGTAGTTGCTCTGGCTACAATGTCCTTCTAACTGGAACAAAACCGTGCATACACACTGCTGTTTGTCGCGAGAAATAGACATTGCGATGGTACCTACTCACGCGTCCTCTCACATATGAGAGACCTATCAGTAGATACATTACGATGAATCCTTTAATTTGTCAGTTTTGGGTACATAGATTTCGGGATAATTTGAATGTTTATTGTAAGTGCGTGGTGGCCTGTTGGTAAACGGACCAGATGCGGCTTCCAACATGTTCACGGTGGGTGCGGATTCAAATCCTAGGGCACACCTCTGACTTTTCGAAGTCATGTGTGTAGTCAATCACCACGCACTAAAAATGGTGAAGGAAAACGTCGTGAGGAAACCTGCATACTATAGCGATTTATAAGAATTTCTATAGTATGTAAGTCCACCAACCCGCACTAGGCCAGCGTGGTGGACTATATGGCCTAACCACTCTCAATCGTACTCTCGATTGTAGAGTAGGCCCGTGCCCTGCAGTGGGAGTCATATGGGCTGATACAGAGGCTGAGAAAAAACAGCTGGAATAATTGCCGTTTTTATCAGTGCGTGATAAGACTTTTAGTTTATATATGGATAATAATAGCGAATATGATATATCGTTTCGATTGGGTCTTAGTTAAAGAAGTATTAGTTAGTTCTATATCTCTAATCGTTTCATCTATGCTGAGGATTGTGATCCCTATCACTTGGTCGAATCTTGGATAGTTGTTCGCCTTTGACGATCCTCCGGCAGATGCAAAGCCTTTGAAATAGTCATGGCATTTAGTTACGTACGTGTAATTTTTTTTTTTTACTAGCCTATACTGTCCCATTGCTGGGCAAAAGCCTCCCTTTCCTTCTTCCACCCGTATCTATCCAAGGCTTTCATCCGCTAGTTCTAAGTCATCTTTCCACCTTCTGCGCGACTTACCACGTGGTCTTTTCGTGTTTTGGAGGCTCCATTCGGTATTCAGTATTCCATACTGAAATAAATTATAATAACATTGGTCATGAAAATCAATGCACATTAAATTCAATAAGAAATAATTAAAAATTAAAGTACTTAATTAATTAAAAAATATGCAACTTGCATGTAAACATTATTATATATTTTTTTGTGGTGTATGAACTGCTGGGCTAAATGGAGCGACTAACGATCCTCGATCAGACAATAATCGTATTTAAAAATTAATTCAATATATTGGAAACAATTTTAAAATAAAAAAACCTGAAAGTTCTGTCTACAAATTATATTTTAATTTTAAATATAAAGCATATATTCGGAAATATGCCTAATTAAGCCGAACGGTTTCACGTACGACGCGACGGCATCCCATCCCTTCTCATCGCCGGGTTTGTTTTAATTTTAATACGGTTCGGCTCCATTAACCGAACAAATCAAACGTGTTGGGATTTTGTGCTTTGATTTTTCAACGTTTTATATATAGGTTTCTTTATGGCAGTGTGTACTTTGAGATTTTGTAATTATTGAAAATGAAAATAATTGATTGAATCCATTTAAATGTTCAACATCATTCAGATTCAGTCATTTATTATCTACCACCCGGTTCGGAAAGCTGTTTTCACTAGAGAAGAACGGGCAAGAAATTCTAGTATTGTTTTTTTATTAATGGCGAGAAGAGCGTGCCAATCGCCTGATGGTAAGCGATACGTCGCTCATGAAAAGTAGCAAAACTATGAATTACAAATCAATGCTTGACAATCACTGCACTCGCCATCCTGAGACAAAAGATGTTAAGTCCCAAAATAGTCAGTAGTTACTCTGGTTAAAATGTCTTTCAAACCCGCCACCATTCATTGCAATAAAAAATAATTGGGTTTAGACAAAATATCTAGAATAATTATTCCCTGCCAAAACCTTCAAACGAGAGTATATTTAGGTTAGAAAACTTAAAAATTTTAGGTTCTTTTTCAAATGGGGTCATATGATAAGCCTAATATGTGGTCCTAATGCGGGAACCTTGTTAGTACGTAATTAAATTTTGCTGTTTGCCTAGTTGTTAATACGTAGCTTGTTTTACCTCTACAGTTGAAAGTTGAAAATAATTTTTGACTGCATTGCGGTAATTTGAAATTTGTTTAATTTCTGAATGTATTTAAAATAATAGACTTTTTTTAATTTACTGCCTCGACTGCCTCGTTGGCGTAGTTGTACTACGGTAGGATTGCAAAGCTGTGGTCTCAGGTTCGGATCCTGGGTCGGGCAAAGTGATATTGGATTTTTCTATTTATTATCAGCCCAGAGTCAGGAATTTGTTCCCGATATGGCGATAGGATCACCCCCTATCACACCGCCTTGTAGACCGGAGAATACAAGGCGAAACGTGGGTCTCCTGATTGCACCTTTACCTACCCTTTCTGGTGAAAAAGGCGTGAATTTGTCTATGTGTGTCATAGCAATATTTATCTTTAAAACTTTTTTTACTGGTGGTACTAGGTCGCTCGTATGTGATAAGCCGCTTGGGTGGGTACCACCGCAATGTCTATTTTTCCGCCAAACAACAGTTTAAATGCACTGTTGTGTCTCAGTTTGAAGGACATTGTAGCCAAAGTAACTACAAGACATATTGAGACCAAACATCTTATGTCTCAGGATGGTGAGCGCAGTGGAATGCCAAGCATTGCTTCTGTTCATAAGCGGTCGTATTGCTTACCATCAGGCAACCGGCTTGGTCGTCTCGCCATTCACTGCAAAACAAAAAAAAACTGATAGTTCGCGTCAGATGATGTGTACGACGATGTAAAACCCGCCGTATAAATTACGTATGTACATCACGTTTCTAGCTCAGCCTATGTACATTCGAGCAGGCTGGGATTATTGTCAGATTGGCTAGATTCAAGTCTCTCTAAGGGATACTGTATTTGGATAGCACTAGCAAGACCATTCATTTTATTGTGTTAGTTTAAAAAGCCTGAGAACCGCATGCTAAATTTTACTGATCCTTATTAATGCAAACATTTTTATTGATGTTTGTTACTCTTTCACGAAAAAACTAATAGATCGATTTTTATGAAATTTGGTATAAAGGTAGCTGACACCTTGTATTCCCACGTATGTTAATTTTGCACCTAATAATGTTATGTAATGCGTAACTACTGGACATATTGAGACTTAACATCTTATGTCTCAGGATGGCGAGCGCAGTGGAATGTCAAGCATTGATTCATAATTAAAAATGGTTGGTTTTGGCACTGTTTATGACCGGTCGTATCGTTTACTATCAGGTGAACGGAACGCTCTTATCGTCATTCATTGCAATAAAAAAAAAAACCTGTGGGATGAGCAAGGAATTCAAATGACCCGGGATAGAAGTGATTCAAAAAATGGCACGGTCCGGATAATTCCCGATTGCATTCCGTGAATAATGGTAGAGGATGAGACGGGACAGAATGGGACTGCTGACTTTAAAGAAACACATCAAAATGGAACTTTTAAAAATTCAAAAGCAATAAACAACAACAATTCGATTCACAAGTCAAAAATGAATTATGTCTTGACGGGATAAATTGTACGAGTAACTTTTATAACACAATTTGTTTTTTTGTTTAATTCTCTTTATTTTATTTAACATATTTTTTCTATTTTTACATATATAAATTATAAAAAATATACATATAAAAATATAAAAAATAATTTATTTACCCTCCGGTGGTGAAGCTCAATTATTATTGTTCTATTTATATTGTAATTTTTTTTTTATTGTGGTTTTTGGATGTCATCTGTTTCTTTTTTTTTCCTTTTCTCTTTTCTTTTTGTTGCTTTATAGTCTTCGACCCCACGTATAGTAGAATTGTTGTACTATGATGGCTTTGGAGCCAGCTGAAAATCAGTGCTGTTGTAAAACAGCGTATACTGAGCTGGTATCCATTCTCCACGCATATTACAACAAATACCAGAATGGGCCTGGGTTAACTGTTATCTTATTCTTAACTTACTTGTATTTTTATTTTGTTGTATTGTGTGTGTGGAAGAAATAAATGGTTTGGTTTAAATGGGATATAACTAAACGGAACGGGAAGAGCAGTTTCGTGAACGGCAGTTACATTGAGTTTAAATATAAAACAGTTAGTAAGCGAAATATTGTTGTTCTTGTTTTATAGGCTCAAAAAGTATACCCGGGCAAAGCCTGTCCGTGCCGCTAGTGCCAAATACTTACTAGAATCTTCTATATGCATCAAACGTTAAAATTTCGTACTTACGCGACGTATGAACGTGAAGTGTTTATCGCATATATTGAGTTATAGCACTTCAACATAAGTATTAGTAAATTGGATCGCGAACACCGCTGCAAACTTGCCTGGGGGTTACTCTATACTACGACGCGAAGTTCGAATGTTTGCACGTTGAACGTCAACGAATAATGCTGGCACTTCACATGACTGTTTGTATGTGCTATTGGGTGTTTGTTGTATTTGGCAAAATAAATGACGTTAAAAGGAAACATGCAAATAGAGGCAAATATGACCATCTATACTTACGTATTTGTTATTGGCCTTGCTTGTCAAATAGGCAAATAAGGCCACGCTTTCTCAATTAAACTGACCACACATGGTAATTGTTTGCCAAATATGCCAAATACACAAATACAAATAGCCATGTGAAGTGCCAGCATAAGATACATGTTTTCTACTTGTGAAAATCAATACTATTCTCTATGAAATTCATCATTTAATTCGAACTTAGTCTAATATAACGATGTACGATACAGGACACGAACATTTTGTAAATTATTCGGGAATATTGGTGGAGTTTTAGGTGGGGTGTTCGAACATTCGTCATTGTGTCGGTGTACGAAGTAACCCCCCTGTACCGACGTGAATTTTGTGGAATATCGGAAATATGTTACTTTGTAGGTAAATATTTTATATAAAGTCCCACACTGCGGAATTTCTTAGTACCGGAATGGGAGCTCAGCTTCCCTCTTATATAAAAAAGGTTAGGGATAAAAGTGGCTGCCTCGGTAAGGCATTTATACGGTACAATTACAACGCCCAGGTGTCGGGTTTGAATCCTGATTTGGCAAAGTGAATTTGGTTTCTATTCATTATCAGCTTTCAGGAATTTGTGGCAGATATGGCGATAGACTCACCTCCTATCATATTTTGGGACGGCACACACAAGGCGAAACGTGGGTAACCTGGTAGTACCTCTGCCTACCCCATTTGCGAAAAAGGCATGATGATTATATAAACTGATGTATATGTATGTATTCTTTAAGTCTAGGACACACTTTCAACTCATAGAAGGTAAAATGTTGTATAATAATTATTAGTGCTTTGAAATTCAAAGGAAAGTTTCGCGTGAAAATTTCATACTTGAGTGTAAACGTTGGATAGAATGTAAGTCTACCGACCCGCATTGGAGCAAACTACCTTCTTCGAAGTAGTAGAAGTTCGTGCTTAGCAGTGCGATGTACATATATAAGATAATATGTAGATATAATAAATAAATAAATAACACCCAACAGTCACATACATAGTCCTGACCCCACACTAAGATCGAGTCTTGTATCGGGGGTATCAGAAACTACGAGAGACTATTCGGTCTCACAAACACCCAGACCCGGAAGGAATATTTGTGGGCCGCACAAACATTTCTCTCGGTGCGGGGATAAAACCCGCGGCCTCTCGTTTCACAGGCAACGTGGTAACAAATGGGCAAATGGTAACATTTTTGTGATATTCCTGATCTGAAACCCGCAAGCATATCAGAATTAGTTATTTATTAAAATAATGCGACTGACATAAAACATAATACATAAATTTAACATAAGTACATACATACATAAACTCACGCCTTTTTCCCAGAAGGGGTAGGCAGAGGTGCCTAGACACCCACATTTCGCCGTGCGTTTTCCGTCCCACGATGTGATAGGTGGCGAGCCTATCGTTTTTAACATAAGTGTCATTCATACATATATTACATTTTTGAAACAACAACAACAAAAGCACAGGAAAATATCTTCCAAATGACCTTCAGAGGTATAATGTAAATGGGTTCTGCGTTCAGAAAAAAACTTGTTGGAAAATCTATACATATTATACAGTTATAACCGATTGATGTCTGTACATCACTACATAGTATAAAACAAAGTCGCTTTCTCTGTCCCTATGTCCCTTTGTATGCTTAAATCATTAAAACTACGCAACGGACTTTGATGCAGTTTTTTTTAATAGATAGAGTGATTCAAGAGAAATGTTTATGTGTATAATACGTGGATATTATTGTAGAGAAATCTTTATGCACCCGGGCGAAGCTGGGCCGAGCCGCTAGTGGAATATAAATAAGAAAAAGATTTAGGGTAGTATCTATCGAATTGTGAGTATGTAAAACATATTATAAAGTGCAGTTTGTCACGCAGACGAAGTTATTTTTCTATTGCTATTAATTGCTAGACGAGCATGCCATTCACTTGATGGTATGCGATACAACTATTCATGAATAGCAAAACTTAACATTGAATTACAAAGGAATGCTTGGCATTCCACTGCGCTCGCCATCCTGAGATATAAGATGTTAAGTCTCTATATATCTAGTAGTTACTCACGCTATACATCCCTCATACTGTAAACAACTGTGCATTTACACTGCTGTTTGACGGAGAAATAGACATTGCGGTGGGACCTCCCTCCCCCCTCCCCAGACAGCCTCTAACATATGAGAAACAAACCTCCAGTAAAAGTTGCGGACAAAAGCTAGTTACATACATAAACTCACGTCTTTTTCCCAGAAGGGGTAGGCAGAGGTGCCAGGGCACCCACATTTCGCCTTGTATGTTCCGTCCCACAATGTGATAAGTGGCGAGCCTATCGCCATATTGGTCACAAATTCCTGACTCTGGGCTGATAATGAATAGATAAATCCAATATCACTTCGCCCAATCCGGGATTCGAACCCGAGACCTCAGCTTTGTAAGCGTACCGTAGTACAACTACGCCACCGAGGCAGTCAAAAGCTAGTTCATATAATATAAAACTTAAGACTGTATTTGAACGCGCTATTTAAGGCATTACAAGTTCGTATTGAAAAAATAGTTTTTTGTTGGGTAGTCAATTCACTGAAGAAAGCTATATGTTACATAAATCACGCTATGAAAAACTGGCGCGGAGCGTTAAAAATATTTCACAAACGGTTTAAAAAGTATTTGCGGAGTATCCCAGTAAAGCCGGGCAGGGTTGCTAGTTATATTTTTTGTTCTTATAACTTCATTAACTCCTCCATTTTTCTCTTTCAAGCTCAGACATTGACCTAAATGTTCGGCAGAAACAAAGAACAACTGAATCGATCTTCTAATTAATATGAAAATGAAACTCAAACTCTAATAACACGGATTGCCGAGTTCACGTAACAGAATCTTAAAAGTTCACCTTGTAACCTAAGTTTAATTTTGATTCAATTATAAAACTTATAGTTGGAATCAACTTTAACATATGATGAATTGGGTTGAACTGAAAGTCTAGTCTTATTTGTCTAGTAACTAGTTCAAGGGGTTAATTTTATCGGTAGAGTGATTGGTGGTCTGTCTGTATCAGCCCATATCCGTCCCACTGCAGGGCACGGGCCTACTCTACAATCGAGAATATGATTGAGAGTGGTTAGGCCATATAGTCCACCACGATGGCCTAGTGCGGGTTGGCGGACTTTATATACCATAGAAATCGCTATGGTATGCAGGTTTCCTCACGATGTTTTCCTTCACCGTTATAGTGGTGGTAAGAACTTAATTAATAAAACTTGTCCGGCGGTACTTTTTAATTTACTGGTGGTAGGTATCTCATACGAGAGAGGCGACCTAGGTAGGTACTACCGCAATGTCTATTTCTCCCACCATAAAGCAGTGTAAATGCACTGTTGTTTTTCGATTTGAAGGACATTGTAGCCAGAGTAACTAGCGGATGTAATGAGACTTAATATCTTACGTCTCAGGATGGCGAGCACAGTGGATTGTTAAGCATTGATTTGCAATTCATATTGTTAGATCATCTATCTAGTCAGGGGGTGACTATGAGAAACTACCTGTCCGGTAGTAATTTCATAACATACGGGTACGCGACCCCGGCTCCCCGAGCCACTACTAGCTCTCACCTTGCACCTTCCGTGTTAGTAGTGTCCCACTAAACCATTTCCTTGCCCAAGTTCATAATTTTTCATTCCCCGATCACACAATCCATGCCCTTAGTCCTTATCCTATCCCTAACTGCCAATCTAAGGTCTGCCGCGCCGATAGATGCATGGCTAGGGGCGAGCCTAGTCTTTAGCGAGCCGTTTTGTCCTGGGGTTGGGCGCCCCCAGATAACGACTAGCCTTGGTCTGGCATGCGGGGCTCTGCCAGGCTCGACAATTATTTTTCCCTTGCTACTCGTGGGAACGCAATGATGATTAATAAATATAACAAAATTTGTCAAAATGGCGGCGACGCGGTTCGCCACCCGTCACGTCTCGTATCCCATGCTGGCGAAAAGCGGACTGAAGAAAGCCGCTTTGCTACTATAAATGTTAGAGGAGGGATGGATGCAAAAATTAATGAAGTGTGTCAGATGATGAATGAAAGACAAATCGATGTTCTGTGTGTGAATGAGACGAAACGGAAGGAATGTGAGACCATAAGATATGGTGCCTACACAGCATACTGGGCTGGAGTGCCTAGCAAGGCCAGATGCAGTCAAGGTGTAGGTCTCATATTATCTGAAAGAATGGCAAAATGTGTGAATGAATTTGAATGTGTTAATTCAAGGCTTGTCTGGGTGAGATTGAAAGTGGGATTAACTCGTATCTTTATCCTAGGGGTATATGCTCCAACGGATGTGGGTACGAGTTCATCTAAGAGTGCGTTAAAAGAACGAGAAGAATTCTGGGAGAAAGTGAGAGATGTGCTGCAAATTCGTAATCATAACGAAAGATTAGTGATGTTAGGGGATTTTAATGGTTGGGTAGGACTGAAACGTAAAGGATACGAAAGGGTACTAGGTTCGTTCGGTGATAAGAGAGTGAATGCTAATGGAAGAAGTTTGCTAGAAATATGTGTGGAAATGGGTTTATGTGTGACAAACACGATGTTTGCACACAAGATGATCCACACATATACTTGGGAAAATGCTGCGATGAAGAGTATGATTGATTTTGTAATTGTAGACGAAAGATTAAAGAAGAATGTTATAGATACTAGATCGTTTCGTGGAACGGGTCTTGATACTGACCACTTTTTGGTCGTGTGTCGAATAAAAGACCTGTTTAAAAAGTGGCGTAGCCGCATCCCCGAACAGTCTAGTGTGTTAGAAAGGATAAAAGTGGAAAAACTGCAAGGAGATGTAAGAGAGAAGTACGAAAGGATACTGAGTGAAAATTTTGAAGGTTTGAATGAGGTTTATGAGGTAGAAGAAGTATGGAACAAGTTTAAAAAGGTAGTTGTTAATGGTGCAATTGAAACATGTGGAGTGAGTAAAAGGAAAAAGTATAAAGAGATGAAGAATGCTTGGTGGGACAAGGATGTGCAAAAAGTAGTTAGTGAAAAGAAGAAAGCGTGGAGAGATTGGTTAGCTATTAGAGCTGATCAAAGAATGCTAAAAGCAAGTGAAGAAGATGTATACAAGGCAAAATTGGAATATAAGAAGATAAAAGATGAAGTGAAAATAGTAGTAAAAAAGAAGAAGCATGAAGAGAAAGATATGTTTGACGAAAAATTGAATGAGAATTTTCAGAAAAACATCAAGTTTTTCTGGAAAGCAATCAAAAGTGTCCGGGGTAAGTTAAGTACCTCGGAGCTTAGTACTGTGAGGGATAAGCATGGACTACTAGTGAATGGAGAAGAATGTGTGCTGAAAAGATGGAAGGAATACTTTGAAGGGTTGTTTGAAAAAGAGGAAACACAGCAGTGTGCAGTGACGGATGAAAGTGAACAAAATGAAGATAAGATTGATGTGATGGAAGTGGTGAAAGCGTTGAAAAGTATGAAAATGGGTAAGGCTGCTGGGTATGACAGAGTAACAGTCGAAATGCTGAAGGCTGGACAGGGTGTGGTGGCACGCCTGCTTTGTCATCTCTTGAATTTGTGCTGGACAAGTGGTGTTGTGCCAACAGATTGGTGTAACGCCGTTATTGTTCCGTTATACAAAGGCAAGGGGTCGAAGCAGGAATGTCAGAATTACCGTGGTATCAGCCTTCTAAGTGTTGTCGGCAAATTGTATGCTAAGGTATTGATTGAGCGAGTTGTAAAAGAGACGAATGACAAGATATGGGACGTGCAAGCAGGATTTAGGAAGGGTATGGGATGCACGGATCAGGTATTTTCTCTACGAAGTGTTGCTGAGAAGACCTTAGCTAAAGGTCGAAAAGTCTTCTGCGCCTTCGTAGATTTAGAAAAGGCCTATGATAGAGTGATGAGGAATGAGTTATGGGCAGCACTGTCCAAGTTTGGGTTGAGCAGCAACCTAATTCGAGCACTACAGTCTCTATATAGGAATTCTAGTGCTTGTGTTAGGATAAACGGAGCATACACTGATTGGTTTCGCATCAATAAGGGTGTGAGACAGGGATGTGTAGCGTCCCCGTGGCTGTTCAACCTTTTCATGGACGGTTGCCTAAAAGATTTGAAAGATAGTGAATATGGGATAAGAATGAATGAGTTGTCACTAAAATGTCTCCTCTATGCTGATGATCAGGTTATTCTTGCATCATCAGAGGAGGAGCTACAAAATATGGTGACAATTATGCATGAAGCGTTTGAGAGAAAAGGAATGAAAATAAATGTGAGTAAGACGAAAGTTATGGTATTTGAAAGGGAAGAAAATATGACAAAGTGCGATATTATGATAGGTAATGAGCAAGTAGAACAAGTGAATGAATTCGTATATTTGGGCTGTGTTTTCACAAGTGATGGAAAGCATGATAGCGATATTGAAAGAAGAGTGAATGCAGGAAATCGAGTGAATGGTGCGCTACACTCCTTTATGGGTAGTCGGAAGGTCTCCAAAAAGGCACGACTGGCTGTCCATGGAGGAGTGTTACTTCCAACGCTTATGTATGGTAGTGAAAGTTGGGTATGGCAAAAGAAGCATGAAAGTAAAATTAGGGCAGTAGAGATGAGATCATTAAGGGGAATGTGTGGTGTAAGCTTGTGTGACAGAGTGCGAAATAGCGTGGTGATGAAAACTTGTGGAGTGAAAGAGGATGTAGTGACGAGAATTGAGAAAGGAATGTTACGATGGTTTGGTCATGTAGAGAGGATGGATGAAAGGAGAATTACGAAACAAGTACATAATGCGAGTGTGGATGGAAGAGTCGGTAGGGGTCGACCTCACCGAACATACACCACCCAAATCGGTGATACCCTCAAAAAGGGTCAGGTCAAAAGTACCCTGAACCGACGAGAATGCATGAAGACGTTGATGAAAGTGGATGAAGCGAAAGTAGTATGTCTGGATCGAGCAAAGTGGCGGTCTGTAGTCTCTGCCTACCCTTATGGGATACAGGCGTGACGATTATGTATGTATGTATGTATGTATGCTACTGTCCATGAGTGGTCGTATCGCGTACCATCAGGTGAATGGCATGCTCGTCTCCCCATTCACCCAAATTATAAAAACAATCTTTGAAAATGATTACAATCAAGTAGCTATTTTATCAATTTTACGGCGAAATAAATAATGTTTATTTTATACATGTCATGAAAAATGACTGCCTCTCGCAAGTCAGTTCAGTTCTTCCTTCCTGATTGTACCCAGATATAAAAATATATAGCCTAAACGCGATACTTACTAATACTTACGCGAATCAATATTACAGGACTGAAATAAGCACAAAAAATACACCTACATATATACATAAACCCACTTTATTATATACCAGAAGAGATAGTACTACAAAGACACCTATGTTTGACTTTGTGTGTTCCGTCCTACGATGTGATACGGGGCGAGCCTATCGCCATATCGGACAATTCCTGACTCGGGGTTGAAAATGAATTGAAAAATCCAATATCACTTTGCCCGACTTGGGATTCGAACCAGCGACCTACACGCCACCGAGGCAAGCATACAAAATTCAACTTTATTATATCTCTTAGCGAACAAAACCGCACTTTTCAAAAATATAATTAGCGTATATTTCAGAACCGTTTCAAGTATTTTGAAATTGACTTATGCAGCGTCAAGAGTTAAATCACTGAGAGCGACCGCAATTCCGACACTTGTAAGTGCTTAGAGTATCACGATTTGGTGAATTTAATGAGTTCGTGTGAACTTCGTATATATAAGTAGAGTATATAGGCCTTTGGTACTTAGTGAAGACCGTATGAAAGCTGAAGTGACCGGCAATTCAGATATTTTGGGAGACCAACTTTGTATTGTTTGCATCTTGTTGGGTCGAAAATCATATCGTAAAATCCGATTAATAAAATTGGTGTTTGAAAATATACTTAATGTTAGGTCGAAAATATTATGATCTCAATTATTTGTAATAAAGAAAGTTGGGGCATGGCGCAAGGCGCAATTTCTATTAAACTGTTAATATATTTTAAGAAAAACTGAAATTACAGGATTTGCTATTTGACTCATAAAATTGCCCACATAATTCACCACGCTGCCCTAATGCGCGTTGGTGGCCTTCCATACCGTAGAAATTCTTACAAATTGGTCTTATATGCAGGTTCCCTCACGATGTTTTCCTTTACCATGTAGGGTAGTGTGTAGGCTATCATAATACCCAGCAATGTCCAACTAATGGGTTTATTTGTAATACTAAGAAAAAATTACACGGGCGACGTCCCAAATCCAGTGAATAAACGTTCTAAATAAACTGCAGTTAAATTAAATCAGTTTACAGTTGCATTTTGAATCCGAAACTTGTGTGCAGTGCCGGACCGAATTACTATGTTTTATATAGCGCAGTAAATCCGAGAGATGTGCTCACAGCTGACCTGACAGCATGCTATCTAGGTCACCAGCAACGCCTGGACCTGGACACAAATACACCGGGGTATTTTTAAGCCTGGCAGAGTTCTAAAGGTGACGTCGGTGTCTTTTGCTACTATTTTAAGTAATAAAATGATTCAACGTTTATAGTATGTTAATTGGGTTTATTTTTTACTTTAAAGTCTATTTTTTTAGATTCATAGAACTATTAACATTTTATAAATTTGTAATTCTTAATATTCAGTAAAGTCTTACCGTGGATTTTAACTATATCAGATACATTCATCCAACAATCACATACATAGTCCTAACCGCACACTAAGACCGAGTCTTGTGTCGTGGGTATCAGAAAGAACCCGAGACTTTTCAGTCTCATAAGCACCAAAACCTAAACAAAAACTTGTGTATCATACAAATGTTTGTTTCGATGCGAGAATCGAGAGGGAATCGCCCTCTCGTTTTTTTTTTTATTGGTATGAATGGCAAGACGAACATGCCGTTCGCCTGATACGACGCTCATGAACAGTAGCAAAACCAAACAACACCTTGAATTACAAAGCAATGCTTGGCATTCCACTGCGCTCGCCACCCTGAGACATAAGATGTTAAGTCTCAATATGTCCAGCAGTTACTCTGGCTACAATTCCATTCAACCCGAAACACAACAGTGCGTTTACACTGCTGTTTGACGGGAGAAAACTCTCGTTTCAAACCAATTGTGCCACGGAGGTTGTAGAACTCTTTTATTAATAGTTAACTCAAATCTGAAAGCTTAATAAACGGAGTATTGACAAATCAATAAAAAGCCTTTAGAAATGGTTGAAATTGATTTGTAATAAGCATATTAACTACAATGCCTACGAACTATATGGCCTAACAACTCTCAATCGTACAGTCGATTGTAGAGGAGGCCTTTGCTTTGCAGTGGGACGTATATGGGCTAATAGTCAATATACTGTTATATTGACTACAAGAACAAAAAACTGCCAACCCTAACGTAGATAGACACACACCAAACAGGAAACTACGTGACTCTCGAAACAGAGTAGCCTGAGTTATTGTCACGTAGAGCCCACACATAGCATCTTAGTTGGGTGTTACAAAAACGTTCTCCGTAACAATTGGAAAAAAATCCTTCTGAAATTTCTAATTATCTAAAAAGATAATACGGTCTATATATACTTGTTGAAATTCTTTATATTTTATTTTCTTACTTTTTTTGTGACTGGACCTAATTGCCTAAGAATACAATTGCATATTGTCCAAAAGCCCAATAAATTATAAATCAGAATTATTTCACCCCGCTGTATGTTTATATTGTGACAATATTATAAAACTCTTTATATTGATCATCACCAAAATCTTCATTGCCAACCTTAAAATCTTCTGGGCATTCTTCAGCAGTCTTGATCTGTATCTGTATCAGCCCATATACTTCCCACTGCAGGGCACGGGCCTACTCTACAATCGACAGTACGATATAAGTGGTTGGGCCATATAGTCCACCACGCTGGCCTAGTGCGGGTTGGCCGACTTACATACCATAGAAATTCTTATAAACCGCTATGGTATGCAGGTTTCCGCACGATGTTTTCCTTCACTGTTGAAGTGCGTGGTGACTGAGTCTATCAATATACACATGACTCCGAAAAGTTAGAGGTGTGCCCTGGGATTTGAACCCGCGACCACCGTGAACATGATGGCAGCCGCGTCTGGTCCTTTTACCAACAGGCCACCACGCACTTGATACACCCTGTATAATAACTGGCAGCCCTAACACAGATTGACACAAAACAGGAAACTACGTGACATTCGGAGCACAGTAGCCTTATACGTTGAGCCCGCATTGCTTTTAAGTTAAGTACGAGTTGGCCGACCGAGGCCTAATGCGGCCGCTGTTGAAATTCTTTTGTCAGTTATATTTGAAACGGTGGAGAGATGCCCTGGTTTCTTTGTCTTGAGTCCCAACGAGTCTCAAACACTGTTCTAATTGGTGTATAAGACGCAATTAGACTGACATAATTATCGGTTGAGTGCCTTTCAGTTTTTGTTTGGTATATATTTTTAAAGCTATTCAGTTTATTATATCTTAAATTAAATTGTTTTTTTAATACTATTTGCGACGTGTGTTTATTCTTAAATTAAATATATTTTTTATTTATATTTCAACTAACGGCCCGGCCCTGCTTCGCCCGGGTACAAATAGATTTCTGTCAATAATATTTATTTATTTTTTATTTATTTAACACTTTATTGTACACCATATACATAACAAAGACAAAACTAAATGAAATTAAATATATGCACAAGTGGCGGTCTTATTGCTTGAAGCAATCTCTGCCAGACAACCATGGGATGGATAAACGAAAAGAACGAAAGTTGGGGCTTCGGGTGTACGATTATTACAATTTAAAATATTATTAAGTTTATAAATAAACATGCATACACACATACATATATATGTTGAATAAACATACAAATACACAAAATAAAAGTAATAAAAATAAAATAAATAATAAATAAAATATGTACGTATTATACATATAAACCTTCCTTTTGAATCACTCTATCTATTAACAAAACCGCATCAAAATCCATTGCGTAGTTTTAAAGATTTAAGCATACAAAGAGACATAGGGACAGAGAAAGCGACTTTGTTTTATACTATGTAGTGATAAATATATTTTTAAGGTAAACAAGCGAATTGCCTGTGCCTCAGGTTCGTTAGTTTTATTCTTTGAACATGCAAAATATTTCAATTGCAATTCACAATTGAAATATTGTACACCACTACTGATTGGCTTCACAAAATGAGAGAAAAATGGCAAATTAACAGAACAGAATATTATTGGGCTAGAATATTAATATTATTGGATATTTTACTTTTTTTAAATTTAATTATTTACCAACTATTTAAAATAAAATAACACCCTATTGATATGTCTTAGCAACGATAAAACCATGCAGCTAATAATTTAGAACTATTCGACCCATTGTACCGTTCTAGAAAGTTCTTTACAAGCTTGATAAATTGCAACACTACCGTAAGACATGATTAACGATACCTCTATAGGAACGCTAAAACATAGCCTGTGCCCTATTGTTGTACTTTACTGCTGTGATTTAAGTCATAGACTCAAGTTGAGTAATAAATGGGCTATGAATTGGGGGATTAAGACTTACGTTTTCAATATATTTGTCATTTATGTATGTGTGAATTAAATACATTTAAATAAATCATTTTTTTACGGATTTTATCGCGGATAATCGAGTACGATTGAGAAGAAGCCAATAGTTCACCACGCTGGCTTAATGCAGTTTGGCGGACTTTTTACTACTCGACGTTTTTTTTAGAAATCACTATTGTATTCAAGGTTTCCTCGCGATATTTTCCTTCACTATTATAGTGCGAGGTGATTGGCTATCAATACACACATGACTCCAAAAAGTCAGAGGTATGACCTAGGATTTGAACCCGCAATCACCGTGAACATGTTGGGAGCCGCATCTTGTGTGTTTACCAACACCACCACGCATTTTCAGGGAGTCCCTATTGTAATTTATTCCAAATATACCTTTCTACATCATAAAATTCTTCGCTCAACCTACATTTCTTATTCAAAGGGTAAGAATATTCTAGACGCAAGGTCCAGAATTACCACTCAATAAATAGCTTCCAATAAACATAACCCTTCTCAGTATTGAGAGAATTTATCGGATTTACTTCACTATCGGCCTCAACGACCCACCTGAGTACGTTTTCTTCGTTTTAATGTGGTTTTATTGGCCATGTAGGGTTAAAGTGGTTGAATGTTGGATATTTTTCTAAGTAGTACGGATTTGATGTTAGTGGTTAAAGGTATGAGAATGGGTCGGTTCGTCCGGGTGCCAATGTAGCGTAAACTGATATGGAATCACAGCTTTGCTATTGGGTTTGTGATGGACTATTATGTTAATCGCGATAGCAACCATCGTAGAATGAAAACGTCTTTACAGTTTGTCACGGGAATTTGTAGCGTTTCGCATTAAAGGTCTAATTCGTAGACAGTTTTTAAACGTATTTAAGACTAGCTGTGCCTGCGACTTCGTTCGCGTGGAATTTAACAAAAACTTTATTTTTCTAATCTAAAAGAATTTTTCTAAAATAAATGTAGCCTAAATTACTCCTTATTATATCAACTACCTGACATTTTTAGAATATTTTTAGACCAAATAAATCAAAGAAACATAATGAGCTCATCCACCCGCGTGTCATAATACCATATTTAAAAAAAAACAACCTCATAATTTTAGGGTTTATTTTTTTCTGCGGAACCCTAATTTGTTTTTCATAATTAAAGTAGCCTATGTTACTCCCGCAAAAAATAGCTATCTTTTAGTGAAAGTCCCGTCAAAATCGGTCCAGCCATTTCAGAGATTAGCCGGAACAAACAGACAGACAGACAGACGGACAGACAGACAGACAAAAAAATTCTAAGGTTATTTTCGTCATAGGTATCGTGTATATAGCAATATGTAGTTAGACATTTTTTTTATTTTCACTTTACAAACAGACACTTCAATTTTATTTATATGTATAGATTTCGAATGTGGCGTCCCTTTCGAACGACTTTTGAGTTCAGTATGAGCGAAGAATACAAAAAATTCGATAGTTAAAATAGGTTTTAAAACTATTAAAGAATAAGGTTGTAAGTCTATAGCATTTCTCATTGAGCTGATGAGTATAATCTTCTAATTCAGGGGTCGGCAGCCTTTTGCGTCGGAAGAGTAAAAATTACAATTTACGACATTTCTAAGTTTTAAAGAGCTACAATTTTTTCTGTTGACTGTTACCACGTTGACAGGCGTGGTTTCGGTTTGAAGGATATTTTAGCCAGAGTAACTGGTCATATTGAAACTTAACATCTTATATAACAGGATGACAAGCGCAGTAGAATGCCAAGGATTGCTTTGTAATTCAAGGTGTTGTTTGGTTTTACTACGGTTCGTGAGTGGTCGTATTGCTAAACATCAGACCAACGGTATGCTCGCCATGAATTGAATTAAAATAATAAAAAATGAGATTTATATTGAAAATTCATGACAACATGACAACCTTTATGATAATAAACCACTGAAAAAAAAACTAATTCGCCATATTGGATGCTCTATTTTCATATCATTTAATCATCTGTAAAATCCATAATCAATCATTGCAAATATTTTTGTCCTTTCATCTGTCAAATACACGAAAATAGGGCAACAATTTTCACAAAATATATACGATACCCGATTGTAATAAATCAAAATATGTAAAAACTAAGGGTCTAATGTCTCGGGTCGGCTGTCCACTAACGTTTTATATCTGAAATATTACGGATATTGCGACATCCGACATTTGTTACGCTTTATCGTTCGCCATAAAAATATGTTTTGGTAACAATTTGTAACAAACCCTTATTTTCTGTTACTCGCATGAATTGGTAAAAATTTATTACATTGTTGACGCAAACACAATTGAGATAATAAAAATATAAATTTTATGACTTAATTACCTACTATCAATTTTGATTTCTTTGTTTTTTACTTTTGTAATGCTCAGGATTGCTGTAAATTTTTAGAGGGTTAGGATAGTAATTTATTGCCATTTAGTGATTTAAAACTATAGCCACAGTCAGAATTTTCAGACCAACAGTTTTATGATTACGCGAATGATAAGCAATTCCACAAACCATAAACGTAAACTTTTGCGAAGCCTTTACGTATATTGGATTAAAAAAAAAACAAAAAGGTATTATTTTTTTCAAAATTTTCAGACTGCTATCAGCTGTCATCTCAATATTGATATCCCAAGATCCATCTCTCATCGAGATTACAAAGTGCATATTGAATTAAACAACGAAAGAATTCTCTCACAAAACAAAAGGCGCCTTTGAAACGAAAACAAGAGAACATTAAAGGAAAAACATTTTGCAAACAAGACGCCGAATCTTCCTTTCGCTTGCAAAAACCCCACGATTTTAATAAAAACGAACGGATACTTTATTTAATCTGTGGCTTCCTTCCTTGGCTCTTTTTTATTTTATCTATGTATATTTTAATACTATGCCTAATACGATTTTTTTGTCTTTTTGTGCAAAAAAGAAAACTCTTTCTTCTTTCAATTGTGTGGCTCATAGGTGTAGATGATAAATTTTGCAATAGGAAAATAAATCATCAAGAATCAGATTAGTAGGATTGAGAAAATCGCGGACTTACAAGCATACATACGTGTATACAGAACCTCCCCTTTTGAACTCTTGTAAAAAAGACAGAAGAAACTTGCTGTCACTGGGAACAATGGCCTTCTCTGCTATCTAGATATTATGTTTCTGTGTCTACATTGCGTTCGATACCGGCCACACGATCAATTATATTATCTTTCTCACATTACCTCAATATTTTTTCCCAGCTCCGTACTATGATACTTTGTCCAACTTATTCTATTTGTATTTTTTTATTAAAACATCTTAGTTACTAGGTCTTAATAGTTTTGGCATTGACGCAAAACGAAATGAGAATCAATGACAGCCTTCCATAATCTATGGCACATTTTTAATCTGTGGCAACCCGCGCCAAGATGACGCCCGGAATCTTGGCGAACGGTGACACTGCATTTATTATAAAATGCAAAATTCTCAGAATAAAGGAAAATGAGAATCATCATTCATGTCTCAAATTTCTAGTGTAACACTAAAAACAATTTATCACGGCGTCGGGATTTTAATTACTAAGGCCGGGTTACGTTTTAATAGGTACGAAACTAGTTCGTGTAGTGTTGCCAATTATTTTTGGCTGGTAATTTTACCCATAAGTGTGGTGTAGGATATCGATTTTTTACTGGCACGATACGATGATAAAACCGGTCTTTCATCCAAATTAGTTATGAAGCCACCAACTGTTTCATTTTATGTTTTCCGCAAATTAATTAGCAAATGAGATTCGTAAGTATGCTCGCTTAGTGCATTTGCATTTCAGCCAATATCGTAATGAAAGCTGTCTGGGCAGGTATTGCGAGGCATTAATTAAGTGGATATTACGATTAATACGCAAAGTTGACTTTGTATTGTGGTTTAACAACAAGTTACATAGTAATTGCTATGAAATTGAAATTACATATTGAATTCTTTTTTTATAGCATAGGTCCGGGGAACGAGTAAACAGGTCACCTGATGGTAAGTGATCACTGCCGCCCATGAACAATGGTAACGTTTGGGTCATGGATGTGTTGCCGGTCTATCAAATTGAGGGGAGTGGGAAAGGAAAAAGTATGTGAAAAGGGAAGGTATTGGGTAGATGGTTCTTTTTAATTTGGCATTTAGTTTTAATTTTTCGGTTTTAAAATTATGGTGTGTATATATACGAGTATGGATGTATAAGGTCTCTAAGCAGTGTGCGAGTAGTGAATGCGTTTGTGATGGAGCTTAGCGAAGGTTCGATTTCCACATCAAGCAATCTAATTTGTATTAATAGAAAAAATCATATATATCGTTATCGCTTTTAATAATAATAAAATGGCTTGGGTCCTGATCCTCGCCACCGAAGGGTCAATTATTTTTTTATATTCTCATATGACATATTGTTTTTTTTTGTTTTTGAATATGATGTATAAAAATGTAAAAAGAAACACTTATAAAATAAAGAGAGATAATAACAATGAGACGTGGCCTCTCACTGTGGGCCTCATTAGGACGCTCAGTCACTCAGCGAGCTATGGAGAGGCTATGCTCGGTATTTCCCTACGAGATTGAATCAGAAATGGGGAGATCCGTAGGAGAACAAAGGTTACCGACATAGGCCATAGGATTAGCAAGTTGAAGTGACAGTGAGCCGGGCACATAGCTCGTAGATTCTAGTGTGGAGGCCAAGCAAGCGAAATGTCGGGCGCCCGCCTACAAAGTGGACGGCCTGGCTAAGGTTGAAGGAAGTAACTGGATGCAGGCCGCTTCTAACCGGTCGATGTGGAGATCCTTGGGGGGGGCTATGTTCAGCAGTGGACTTCCTGTGGGTGAGATGATGATGATGAATAATAATAAAATACATTTACTTAACACAATCAAAAATACACTATATATAACCTTATGAGATACATGACACTTTTGAATTCGAAATAAGTTCAGCGAAATGTGGCGTGTCTGCCTTTCATTCTAACATACCAAGGCCTTTGATATGACAAAGTAATGTCATTTATTTAGAAGAAACGTATAACATGTTGAAACATCTATACGTGACTCCACACTGTTCTTAAATGTACTGTCATGCGTTCGCTCGTCAAATTAGATTTGGTTCAGAAAATGTATTTGCCTAAAACAGACAGGGCGCGGTCACGTATACCCGTCGTGTGTAGAATAACTACGGGTTAAATACTTTCCAACGTTCCATAAAGCTTGCTTTAAATGTATTATTTTTATTGAGGCCACGAGGTCGATAACATGACTTTGAAATCATCTCAATGATTATGATGAGTCATCATCTTAATCACCAGCCACAAAATTCTTCTTCTCTTCAGCCACAGGAAGTCTAGAGCTGATCATAAGCCTCAAATATAATCTACGAAACGATGATGATGACGACGATGCGATACGCAAACTCCTTGTTTTTTTTTTCGTTTCATATTATGTACTATGAGTGTGTGTGTGTGTGTTGTATTGTGGTGGCTAATAAATCTGTTTTTCTTTCTTTCTTTCAATATAGATTTGATATAACAGTATCGTGTTATGTTTTAGATAACTATGAATCGAAGAAAACCCTGATGAAATAGACATTAATTGGAACGATAGTGAATCATGTATCGATGCGAAATGTAAGAATAACATTTTATATTCATAGTATAAATTGATATGAAATATTAGTCTTAAATCTCGATCATTTTGCATTAGTTTCCTCAACGCGACGACAAAATATATTTCTTTGCCAATTTAGGAAGGAAAACTAGTTCAAACTTAAATAAGCATGCCATTATTCAATTGGGGGAGCTTCAGACTATCAATCAATCTTGGAGTCAATCAATCTTGGAGTTGCAGGTTCAAACCTCAAGTGTTCTCCAAAGACGTATGAAGTAAGGACATCAAACAGTTATCCAAGTCCAAAGACAAGTTAGTTTCCTTAAGAGATTCGCCGATTTCCATAGCTCTATTTGAATTCTTTGCGTGTCACTGTTGTTCATGTCTGACGGAAGTTACAATGGTGAGTGCGTTGTTAACCTATTTTCACCAACTTAATTGCTATCAAGATACATAATTCCGTATCAGCCCATATACGTCCCACTGTAGGGCGCGGGCCTCCCCTACAATCGAGTGTAGGATTGAGAGTGGTTAGGCCACATAGTCCACCATGCTGGCCTAGAGCAGGTTGACGAACTTTACATATCATAGAAATTCATACAAATCTCTATGGTATGCAGGTTTCCTCACGAGGTCTTCCTTCACCGTTTTAGTGCGTGGTGATTGAATATCAATACAAACATGACTCCGAAAAGTTAGATACGTAATTATCAATACCAAATAAATATATTATATACTGGTATTGTATACCAGTGTATACAATATAATTGGATACACTGGTTATTATATTTCGTGTAATTAAACGTATATATTTACTTAAGAACCCTCATCATTATATTAGGTTTCGAACGGTTCGCTTCTGCGCGTCACATGATACAGCCAATTATACCGTAATGACTCCTCTCAGTTGTATTAAATATATTTTATATTCCCTTTTATAACTTATTTCTTTTATAATATATATTTTTTTTTCTTTCATAAAATGCATCATCATTTTTTCATTTAAATTAATAATAGTATTCAACGTTATGCATATTATTTTTCAAGGCATTCTATAAGTTTCTCAGAATACATTTATGAATGAACTTATTTTAATAAAATATTACTGAAAAGTTAACCTGATGTACACAGTACATACACATAATATGACTACGAAAATTAAGAGTTGTGTTTTGAGATTTCAACCAGTGACCACGGTGAACATGGTGGCAATTACAAGTTAGCACTCTGGTCCGTTACGAACAGACCACTGCGCACTTAACAAAGTTAAATAACTGGCTAAATGCATGCGAATATCATAAAAATGTTTACGAAATAAATGCTTGATAAAAACACAACCCTTTTACAAAACACTTATTTTAATACATCTAAACCACATTCGCGTAAAAGCGGAACAACTAAAAAGCAGGTGTTTTGTAAAAGAAAAATTTAACAAACCACACTGAAGTCGTACGTAAAAGCTTTTCGCAGAGCTTTGTTGAAAGCTATGTTACGTGGTAATTACAAAAAGGGCACTCATAAAAGCTCTCACGAAATATGGGCAATAACTGATGAATTCTTCAAGAGATATGGGATGTAAAAACCTTAATAGGCCTTAACCTTAATTATAAAGACTATCTTTACAAGAAAGCGGTGTTCATTCTGAGTGCTTTCATCTTCAATGCCATAAAGCGATTTTCTAGTTGTGTTCAGTAAAATGTGTCTTTCTCACACAGAAAAATAGAATTATATTCTGTGATCGAACAATCAATGATTTGCGAATAGAGAAACGATTTTTAGTAGAAATAAAAATTGATACAGTTTTAGGAAAAAAAAAAAAATTTAGAAATCTCAAAATTGTAAAACCATTTTTTTGTTGTAAGTTCTAAGTATCTATATATTTTTAATTAAATTCTCAATAAACCTAAATATAAAATTGAAATATTTCACCAACCAAGCAAAGTACTTAAATAAGTACCGTATACAGTATATTAAATGTTTTATGACTCGTTATCTCAAGCATTATGAGGGTAGACATTGATTCCGAAGTCTATAAAGTTTTTAATCTACCTTTCACGGCTCTTGCTGACCCAGTGCGTTTTATTAGCCAATATGAGGGTAGTTTGCTTTATGACGCGATATTACAGTGTTTGTTTTGTCCTAATGTTGCCTTTATTGGGTATTTCGGTTATTTTTATAAGTTTTCTGACTTTTGCGATCACTTTTGAAATTACTTTATTATGCGCTGGTGGACTTTATTAACTGACATAAAAAATTGAGGTTCTGTGTACAACTACCCGGACATACTTTCTATGTATGTCCGGGTATTTTTTTTTTTTAAAAACTACTAATCCGATTTTGTGCTTCCTTTGTCGCAATTGTATAAAAAAACAAACCTAGACCCTTGCAAAAATTCTGGCTTATAAGATAATCTAATATAAACTTTAAACGTTGTCTGTAAGAAATCGCCTAGAGCGAAGACCGCCTTCTGTACTTTTTATTATTTGTAATATCATTAAATGTTATTCATCTTTATGTGCAGTTAAGAATAAATAAATAAATAAATAAATAAATAAATAAAGGTCTAACTACGATTTTTTAAACACGAAATAATAGACCTCGGTTTTAATACAATAAAATACGAGTACAATAGGCGGAAGGATAAATAGATCACTGAAAGGGAATTTAAAAGGTTGGACGATTCGTCCTTAGCCTGGTTACAGAACTTCTGCGTTACTGGGAAAAGTTGAAAACTAGGTTAATTTTAACAAGACCAATATCTGTTGTTTTATAAAAAAAAAACTTTCTTAATTACTTTAACTAAATTTCTTTCAAATATTTTGTTTTCTTTTTAGTTCAATTATATTGTATTTGTTCAGTGGTTTTCTAAAAACACGTAAAAAACTAGCTAATCATTTTTATTTTTTTATATATCTTACATGACTATAGGACTATATGGCCTAACCACTCTCAATCGTACTCTCGGTTGTAGAGTAGGCCCGTGCCCTGTAGTGGGACGTATATGGGCTGATACAGATACAGATGATATAATTCTTTAGGTCCGCACATAATATATTATGAGCTTACATGTATATCGGGAATACCGTTTGGCCTAGTTTTCAGAACTAGTCTCTCTACATTTGACGACGTGAGACGCCTCTACTATAGACGCTGGCTATGAAACGAGAGGCTGCGGGTTCGATTCCCATAACGAGACTAATATTTGTTTGATCCACAGGTATTTGTTTCGGGTTAGGGGTTTGTGAGGCTGAAAAGTCTTTCGTAGTTACTGATACCTATGATACAAGAGGATCTTAATGTGGGGTCAGTACTATGTGTGTGACTGTTGGGTGTATTTATTACTTGTATTCATTTGTGTGTATCCTGTATTATAACATATGAAGGGTTAGTAATTGTTAGTACTGAAATACTAAACGGTTATATTATGACTTCCTGTGCACATACAAAAGTGTATGGTGAAATTATGTTGGTTTAAAAAAATATAATTTTGATTATACGTCTTTTAAGAGTTATGGTAGGAAATATTTGGTTTTGTATATAACATTCGGTCGTCTGCCTAGCCTCAACTCTTAGAGAATGAATTATAATATAATATATCAGCCCATATACACCCACTGCGGATCACATGACTCCTTTACAACCAAAAGTTCGATAAAGGGTTTCATCAATATATATACCTATATATTGTATATTTTATTCTTTACTGCACACAAAAAAGAACAAAAAAAAACATACATTTTTTTACAAATAACATTAAATAGTACAGTTGGCGGTCTTATCTCCCTAGGTGATTTCTTACAGAGGACCTTCGGATGGATGTAAGAAAAGGATAAAAAGAGAGGGCAGTATAGAATTTAAAGAAAACATGCCAAGCAAGCGTGGTTGAATATTCGACGCTGGCCTATTAGAATAAAATATCAAGCAATAGTATTACAAAATGGCATTTACAACAGACTCTTTATACTAAAGCACCAATATACAACATTGATACAACCGAGCGACTTTTCTTTAAACTGCATATACTAGGCACCATTTTCAAGCTCTGTACTAAAAATCAATTAAATAGGAACAATAGTTTAGTCATAAATTATTTTTTAAGTTTTTGCTCTCTTTGAACACGCTGTTGCTTTTCGAACAGCTGATTACGTCCAACGCATAGGTCATTCACCTTAAAGCGACAAATCTTACTAAAATCTATGCGCTGTTGCCGCTCTGACACAAGTCACATAAATAAGTACAACTAAATTACTTTAAAAGTTGGCGATGCAAATAAGAAAGCAATAAATACACACACACACTTACACTTTCATTACGAGAGCGACATAGCAAAACATCCTGTGCGTAAAAGAAATAGAAATAGGTCAGTATGTGTGTGTGTGACACGTACGCAATTGACCTCTAAAAATAGTTTTTAGTCTGCCGCCGGTATCCTTTCAGAACGCATGTAACACGGAAGCGCGCCGCGCCGCGCCGCTTTGATCTTGCCGATCTCACGCCGATAATTTTAATTTTGTCTTGTTATTGACACCACTCGTAAATAAGTTTAAGACATTTTTTTTTATTGTGACAGGACATGTAACTTTGGATAATTATTATTTAGTGTTAGTGTTTCTGTGTTATTGACTGTTATCCAACAATGAATTGGTCGATTAGAACCTGTACGGTGGCCACCGCGATCTCCGGACCTAATCCCTTGGATTTCTTTTTGCGAGGCTTATAAAAGAACTAGAAGTAGGGTTATTAAGCATTTGAAAAACTTAATAACAATTTAAACAATAATAATATTGTCCGTCGCTATAACTTTTACTTCATGTAAATGGAGGACATATCGAAAATTTAAAAATCTAGTGTACCTAAATAAAGTATGTTGTGCGCGTACTTCAAAAGTACCTAACTACGCACGGTGCATACAGCCACGCGGCGCCGGCGGCGTGGCCTTGGCGGCGCGGCGCGACAATAACACATGCCGCGCGCGACATTGCCAATTTGTTTTGTTATAATTCGGATCTACAGGTCAGTGAAATATACTTACACAGGGTGGTTACGTTTTACTCTTATTTGTAAGCTATTTAGTTTGTTTGAAACAAACAAAATCTCATTTTTGGTATTATAAAGTTTTTTGCTGTGTCGAATAAATACTAAGAACGTTTAGTATACGTAGTGTAATTTTAAGCCCATAGGTCACATCAACTTTGTATATTAGTTCTTTAGTTCAGCGCTTAGTCACAGCTGGAAAGTATATTATCAACTTGTAGTTGTGAAACGGGTAACACGCTGTTAAAACTTCCAGCGAGCGCGCACTTCATCTTATATATTTTATAATTTGTAGTAGAAGTACAGAGATAATATTATGTTACTTTTAATATACAAAATACATACACAATTTCACACCTATCTCCCATAGGGGTGGGTAGAGAATATGGATTTCCACTTTGCTCGATTCTGATATAACATATTTATATAGAGGTTACTGGGTATGTTCCACGGCAATGTCTATTTATCCCGCCAAACAGCAGTGTAAATGCACTGTTGTGTTTTGGATTGAAGGACATTGTAGCTAGAGTAACTACTAGACATATTGAGACTTAACATCTTATGTCTCAGGATGGCGAGCGCAGTGGAATGCCAAGCAATTGCTTTGTAATTCATGGTGTTGGTTTTGCTACTGTCCACAAGCGGTCATATCGCTTACCATCAGACAAATGGCATGCTCGTCTCGCCATTCATTGGAATAAAATAAAGTTATGACCAGCCCCTTTCCCAGAGAAATAGACATTTAAGGATAAGTTTAAGATAGGTTTCAGAATAAATACAACCAGCAAATCCAAAACTAGAGCACTGCAAGTTAAAAAAAACTGACCCAATAGTCCGAACGGCTAAGTTATGTCGCCAATAACTATGGGAAAAACGGCGGAATACGGAAATTGTTTTTACATTCCACTAGTTTTGTATGTATGTAAAAAATATCTAAAGCTATATTTGATTGTGAGAAATGTCCTATACTGAGATATTTCTATTATAATAGACTGTGAATCATACCGTATCATAAAATGATCGTGCTAGAAACGTTTCATGAAAAAACTCATTCTATATATTAAACGCTGCCTAGCAAACTGTACGATTTCTGAAATAAAAGATTATTTATTAATTTACTAGCGGACCGGCCCAGCTTCGCCCGGGTACAAATAGATTTCTATACAATAATATGTACGTATTATACATATAAACCTTCCTCTTGAATCACTCTATCTATTAAAAAAAACGCATCAAAATCCGTTGCGTAGTTTTAAAGATTTAAGCATACAAAGGGACATAGGGACAGAGAAAGCGACTTTGTTTTATACTATGTAGTGATTTAAATTTTTATTGTACAGAAATATAAACAATAAAGAAATATTGAAATATCCTCTAATAGTTCCTAATACCGAAGTAACAGGACTTGGTATCTTCAATACCCTATCTGAAATTTGTATGTATTTGTTAATTTAATATAACTCAGAAATATTTTAACTTTCTTCTCCTTTCTGAGCTCGTATATCCAAAATTTACGCGACAATGCCGCCAGGGGTTGCCGATAGCCAATTGCCTAACCCAAATACAAAGTTTACCAGTTGAAAGTACTCCCAGCACGTGTGATAGTCTAGACTGTAATAAGTCTAGTCTAGACTTTACACCAACGTTATGGGATAACTCTACCCTTGAGGCTCGGACTTGTAGTTTCAATCTATAGTTGTTTTTCGTTTGTAATATTGTGTTGAAGAGGATATAGCTGACTTAAGTTGTGAGTTCAAACCTTGAATAAGCCCTGTATAATAGTTATTCAGGGACTGGGTGTTTGCCACATAATTTCCTTATTAAAAACTATAGGCCAGAATACGGAGTTTGTTTGTTACGCTTTCACGCGACAACTACTTGACCGATCATCATGAAACTTTGTACACATATTCTTGGAGGTATAAGAAAAAACAAAAGATACTTTTTATAAAGTAAAACAAATTACAAAAGATAAAAAAATGACAAAAAATGTATAACCCATATAAAAAAAACAATACTAATAACATTTAGGTCGCCATTTTGAAATGTGTATTTGCACCCGAGCGAAGTCAGGCCGGGCCGCTAGTGTTTATATAAAAATGGATGATTTGGATAAGGTTACAAGTACCTACTGCTCTTCAGGTTGCCTGAAGTATTATGTTATGTGAATAAACTAACTACGTTTAATCGGAATTGTTGTAATATTAAGTAATTTCACTGGTGAAGAAAGCTCAAACAGATTTATAACATATGTCTGACCGATTCAATATCATAATGTCTCTCTTATTATGTCATCTTTACAAGTAACGACAAAAAAAACCTCCACGCTTTTTTTACATATTAATTAATTCAATTACTAGAAAAAAACAAAGCAAAGCATAAAACAAAAAGCTCATCAATCAAAACACAATTGTTTAATCACTAACCCGTCCAATTAAAAGCAACCCTATCATCGACCCATAAAATCTAATATTCCCAATCAACCGCATGTTATTCAAACACCTACCCTAACAGCATGTATTAAAGTACACTTTTGAATAACACGTGTTGCCCATTGTGACGAGTGTAGCGATACATAATGGGAAATGCGTCCCAGTTACCCGCGTCATGTGATGCCATGCCTGCCTATGGTGTGGACAGACCCTTGCAATCCCGCCGCCCTTTGTCGTGTTAAATGCTGACGGGCTACACTGAAGGTAGCTTTGAATTGTACTGGTAGAGTGGAGATTGTATGGAAATTTTGTTATGTATACAGGGATATATAAACTGTAATAAGGCCATCCTGCACTATGCCAGCGTGGTGGACTATATGGCCTAGCCACTCTCAATCGTACTCTAGATTGTAGAGGTGGCCATGCTCTGCAGTGGGACGTATATGGGCTGATACAGTATACAGGGTCTATCAAGACTGCGACCGAAAATGAAACTGGGTGGTAGTTTAAGTGACTACAGGCATATGCAACTAAAATTTGTAAAAATATTTTAGATACGTGCATGAATGCTCAACCGTGAAAACCAAATACAATGTCTTCCGATCGATTTCGAAGTGTATCGATGTGCACCTCATACAAAATGTATGAAATCGGATTACGTTGTTGCGTTCCGTATAATGCTTTGTGCACTGTGTATAAGGATTAGATCTTTACATAAACCGACACTCTTTTTCTTGATTAAAAATACTGTAAACCAGGATCAGAATTTTAATTACAACGATCAATGACGCTCAATGAGAGTCCGGTAATGACAACTTGTTCTTAACCCGGAACTAAAATCGGAAATTAATGCATCCAAAAAATAATAGTAGTATGTTGTAACGCGTACTTCACTACATAGTATAAAACAAAGACGCTTTCTCTGTCCCTATGTCCCTTTGTATGCCTTAATCTTTAAAACTACGCAACGGATTTTGATGCGGTTTTAAATAGAGTGATTCAAGAGGAAGGTTTATATGTATAATACGTACATATTATTGTACAGAAATCTATTTGTACCCGGGCCAAGCTGGGCCGGGCCCCTAGTTGTTCATATGGCTTAACGTAAATAATGTATTTCGTTGAATACCATTTTATTTACAATAAATAGTTATAAATAATAAATAAGACGACTACCAAAAACTAAAACTAAAAAAATGGAATTTATCTAATAATATAATCAATTATTTTGTATATATATAATAAGTAACATGTATTGACTTGTCATAAGAGCTAATAGTAGCTAGTGTAATTGCCTACATGATCATTAAACCAATTTTATTTCATAAAATTAATAGTTCTTTTCGTATTTCGTTATTCTTAGACATTACCAGTGTAAAATTTAATTAACATGATGACATAAAGAATTAACAATCAAAATCAAAAGCAACAAATAATAATTTACGATGTAACAACAGCATCCATTACTTGCTGATCATTAGACGCACAAGGATATCCGATTGCATATCACAAGCATATCAGCTCACATTGAATATAACAATAGAGCATTGTTCGTCTATTGGCGTCCTGTTCGTAATAGTTCTGGGGCCCTACTATATTCATCCGAACGAACGAACGAACGAACGAACGAACGAACGAACGAAGTTGGGCCCTACTATATTCATCCGAACGAACGTAATTGACTTATGGTTACGATGTACGTTATACAACTTCGAACATTTACAGAGTAGATACATTCGTATCGTATATAAACTTCGATCGTCCGATGTTTCGAACTTCGTTCGTTCGTTCGTTCGGATGAATATAGTAGGGCCCAACTTCGTTCGTTCGTTCGTTCGTTCGGATGAATTTAGTAGGGCCCCAGAAACCACCAATCCCATTTATGACGCTCAGGCATTATGTTGAAATTTATTTGTCATGCGTTTTCAGGCTATCGTGTATTTTGGGGTTACGTACCTAAAAGGTAAAAACGGGACCTTATTACTAAGCCTCCGTTAGTAAGAGCAAGAAAGCTGAAATTTTCACAAATTATGTGGTTCCATTGCCGCTATAACAATGAATACTACAAATAAAAAAAAATTAAGGGGGTCCCCATATAACAAACGTTTTTATGTATTTAATTACTCAATATTAATAACTGTAACAGGTATTTGAACTATCTTCTAATGTAACAGTTGTTTTATCCCTCAGGAACAGTTTTGGATGGACAATACTCTATCTCCTCTTCTATATCCCTGATTATGTGTATACAAAATATCATAATGAATCGCTGTATCAGCTCATATAGGTCCCACTGTAGGGCACGGACCTTCTTTATAATAAAGAATACGATTGAGAGTGGTTACGCCATATAGTCCACCATGCTGGTCTAGTGCGGGTAGGCGGACTTTACATACCATATAAATTCTTAAAAATTGCTATGATATGCAGGTTTCCTCGCGACGTTTTCCTCCACCGCTTTAGTGTGAGGTGATTGACTATCAATACACACATGACTCTGAAAAGTCAGAGATGTACCCTGGGATTTGAACCCGCGACCACCATGAACACGTTGGTAGTGCGTGGTGACCATAATGAATAATTAAGGCACAGAGCCGTAACAAACAAACATTTTCGGATTTATATTATTAAGGATTACTAGCGTTGCAGTCTTTCTTTTCCATTGACAGTTCTTTAATCCCCAATAAAGCCTAAATATAAATAGGTCAGCATGGAATTAGAAAAAGTCAGCGATGCCTTTTTTTCTATCGTGTGTTTTCGCGCAGTTCCAATCATTTTTGTTCGAATGCAGTGGAGCAGCGTCCAGGCTTCGATAAATTTATAGCACTTTTAGCATTCACTCTTCTAATATTTCTCGCTTTACGGCTCTGAAAGTGCCATCGAAGGTTAGGATATATTTTTCTACACTTCTCGCATTGCCTTGAAATAATATTGCTTTTTAAACGAATCAGCTGTTTAAAACTTTATGGGAGCATTTCAGTATAATATTTGAAGGTAGGTGTAACAACTTTTAAAATGAAATCTTTTGATACAGGTTTAAATATTGATGACCGATCATTTGGTTTTCTAGACATTTGTACCAACAATATCAATATGAACCATTGACATATGGTATTTAATTTCAACCATGTGTACTTAACCACCGCAAGTAATGTTGTATCAAGTTTGAAAAAAAAACTACCTATAGTAAAAAATCGGTTTTCGGGGTTTTTGATTTGAACTTGATCGAAAAGGTTCGCTATGGTATAATCCCGAAACTGTCTGAAGTTCATCTAAGTGCTAAAGATACTTGTATTGATACACGGTGGTCAAAAGTTGTGAAAACTAAAATCACGATATTCGACCAAAAATCGTCTCAGACTTTTTTCTAATTTTATACCATGTCACTTGGGCTGATAAGAATTATGTGGATTAAAATAAGTGGCATAAAATAGCAATATCAGCCTTTATATCGGCTGAATAGAATTTATTTACCACATAAGCTTCAGTAGATATATTCCAATCTCTATGGTAACATAGCCCAACATATCGCACACAACATATTCCACATTCTCCTAGAGAATTTCACGCACAATTCATGCAACAATTACATTGTATAGGTTTGACGTTGGACAGAAGGCGTCTGGAGTTGTGGCGTCATTGTATTTCCATGATCTCAACGCTTCAAAGGTTTGAACAAGATTCCTTTACTGCAGGCTGTTGTAATTTATATTTGGGATCTTCAGCTAGGAGTGAACTGTTTACTCTCAGTGCTTTGTCAAAGTATCAAGATTTAAAGATGCCAAGCGATTTTGATCTTAAATTACGAATTAATAAGAAAGTTGTTATCTTGACACAATGAAAAATCTTGTGAAACTAAAATTCTTATGTACACTATCTAAAAATACTTGAATTGAAAATGAATTGATAAACAAAAAAAATTCAGTAGTGTGTATTGATTTAATTTGTTTAAAAGAAAGATAAAATTTGACAAAACACTCCATCTAAGAATTTGTAAAAAAAATAAACTATAATTTAATGTAGAATTTCATTCATGAAGCATGGCTAGAGAGCTAATATTGGTGTGGCGTTTAAGTTCAGTTTCGTAAAACGTGCATACTTTACACATTTTATTTAATTATTTTATTTTATTAACTTTATATACAAATTGCCTATTAAATAACCTACCATTTTTTTATTGTAACGATTAGCGAGACGAGCATGTCATCTGCCTGATGGTACGCGATACAAAACTACACTTTGAATTGCAAAGAAATGCTTGGCATTCCAATGGTTCGCCATCCTTAGACGTGCTAGGTCTCATTAGGTCCAGTAGTTATTCTATTAACCCCCAATTTCCAATTCGCAATCAAATTAACTTCCAAGTTAGGCTCGATAAAGCTAAGCGGTCTCTTAGTAGTCATACCATGTTGTAACATTAAACTTTTAGACCTCCCATCCAGATTAACTTATTGTTTAACTTTTGTTGAATTATTTCCTCGGATTTGAGTCGGCTAACTTATGATTATTTAGAACACTAAATAATCATAAGTTAGACAATATCAAGTTTCAGTTTGTTAACTGGTTTGTGAAACTTGGTATTGTCTAAATGTTGAAGGATTTGTAAATAATATAGTTGTTTTAAATAATATTCATCGTTTCGCAATTGTAAGCGAATTCTGAAACGTTATTCGATACTTGAACTGAGATAAATGTTTGAGTTTGACAGAACTACGTATTTACCACCCAAACACGACACGCCACACCAATATTAGCTTTCTAGACAAGTTTCATGTACAAAATTATTTATTAAATTAAAGTTTTAAAAAAGTTGACCAATTCTTAGATATAAAGTGTTTTATAAAATTGTATTTTTCTCGAAAACAAATTAAATCAGTACATACTAAAAATATTCTTTATGGTCTTTAATTAATTTTCAATTCAAGTATTTTTTGGATAAAGTAACATTATTTACAAAATTTTTAGTTGCATACTATCCAACTAAACTAACAGGTACCGTTTGAAGTTTCATACTTTTCAACTTTGTACAGGCGTAACTTACACAATAGGGAATATGCACGAGACTCCAAAATAAGTCAAATATTTTTTGTTGTAATCTTTATTGATATAGAAATATATCAATAAGATATTTTTTTAAATTCATCAACTCTAAATCGGTAAAAAAAATACTTAAAAAATGTCATTTCAAAATTGCCGCGCAATTTTTTCGAAACGTTTGAAAAGGGAAGTGACGACAGAGTACACTATCTTATGAAGTTTTAGTTTGTTGGGTGTATTGTTTTACGTTTGTTTAAGAGTTATTTTGTGTTTTCGTTGTATTATAAAAAAAAAATTGGATTATTTTGTGACGAAATACAGTTATGTGGCAATTAATAAAAGAAGCTTAATCCAAATACTACGTTGCTGACATAGTAGACTCTGACGTCACAGCGAGGTCGCGCCATAATGGCGTTTAAATGCTTCGAAACTGATAGCAGTTTTTATTATTTTTTTGTACTTTTTTGATTGATATTTATAAAGTCTTATATTTTTTCTGGTAATGTAATAATATACAGAATCGATTAAAAATATAAAAAAATGGCATGCATATTCCCTATTTCAATAACATTTCACCTAAAACCATGGAATTGTGGCTAAATTAAAATTGTGTGAGTTACACTTGTCTAAATATGTTTAAAATTGAAAAATATGAAACGTCAAACGGTACCTTTTAGTTTAGTTGGATAGTAGTTCATATAGCCACTACACCTACCTAGTTTTGTTTTCGGTCACAGTCTGGATATACCTTGAATAAATATTAATACTGTCTTTTATCTGCACATTATCTGCCATTCTAACTACCATAACTCGTCGATGTTAGATAAAAACATTGTATCGACCTTAATACCGTTATCGGAACATCACGTCGACATTACCTCGCGATAATGTCGATCAATGTGACACGTCGCTGTTCATTATGTAAATTCCACTACAGTAATTAATTGAATTCCATTACTCGTATACATAGGGCTTGATGTATCAATTTCCCTTCACGAGCATCAATGTACATAGACTAAAGGAATTGGGTATACGTGGGGAATTCTCTATGTAATGATTATTACATTTTGTTACTTTTTTTGATTGTTCAAGGTATAGTTTCATTGTAGGAATAACGCAGCAGCCCAAAATCACTGGCCACTTTTATTGACTATCCGAGCAGGTGCGGTGGTAAAAAAGGTTTTAATAAATAAATACACCCAACAGTCACATAAATAGTCTTGACCCTACACTAAGATCGAGTCTTGTCTTGTGGGTATCAGGAACTACGAGAGGCTTTTCGGTCTCACAAACACCAAGACCTGAGACAAATCCCTGTGGTTCACACAAATATTTATTTCGTTGCGGGGATCGAACCCGCGGCCTCTAGTTCCACAGCAGGTGTCTAACCAACTGCGCCACGGAGGCTGTCATATAATAATGTTAAAGTACAGATCAGCAATGCCATTCAATAGCAATGACATTCTAGACTCTGCGAACTGTTGTATGCTTAGAATTTACGTGGATATTTGTGTTGATTTAGTGTTGATTATTGGCAATCACCCGTATAACAACTACTATATAGGTGTCCAAGTCCACAATAGTGATTCTTGTGTGTTGCATTCCGAGACAATATTTATTCAGTTTAGAATAAGCCAGCATTATTATTTCAAGAGAATCGTATATTATTTTCAATCTTTACTCTGCTTCGACCGTTTACTATCAAGTGTCAAAGCGGCCTCTCTGCCATGCCAGCATAAAAAAATACATTTGCGTCAAGTGTTTCATACGAGTGTTTGTTATTTTTGGCAGAGCCCACATTTTTAGCCCCGAGACAGCTTCAGCCACATTTGGAACAATGCCACATATAGTCTGCACAATCGAAACGGGCCTATTAAATATAAATCACGGGTTTAATACCTCCGAGAGTCGTTCTGAGACCAATACGTCCTGTTTTGTTTTTGCCATCAAAAGTTTCCTGCTATTAATGTTTTGTTTGTCTGGTTAGCAAAATTATCTGGAAAGGGAGAACCAAATGAGAATTTGGACTTGTTGTATAAGATTTTATTTTTTTCTTGCTTTGTTATTCAAATTATTAAGCCATGCCTGATATTTCGAATTCTAGAAAGATGAATTGCTAATGTTATTTCCTTTGACGACATCAAGGCAGCTTTCTTTTGACCGATGTCTGGGTTTTGGCCCAGCTGCGTTGAAGTCCAAATAAATATAAAAGTACTCATATGGATTTAAAAAAATGCTAAATAGTTACCCTATTCAATATGCATACTTCTGACAATATCATACGTGTTTCGTTTTGAATGAATATTTCATCCTTTATAAGAACAGTTGTTCATACAGCCTTTTCCAACAGCCAACAGTTCAGAAATAACCGTTTTTTTCTATGATATAAATACTCACCATATAAAAATACTATGTCAGACAAATAAAGGACCACTCATTCCATTATTACCGAAGACATAGTGAATGAATGGAATAATTTAACATAATGAAACCTATTAGCCCAGTAATAGTATTACCTGGCTAATCTTGTTCTGAATTGTGCTATTTTCTGCATTAATGAGATTAGACATAGCAGATTGGTACTTGAAGTTTGTTGAAGTGGAATAAGCCGATTATTCGTCCTAAAATAGTTTTTGTTGGGCATTTTAGGTAACAAAGCATTTAGCTTAATTGGTCATGCAATGTTGCTTAATTTGTATTAGGCTGGAGGGGATGAAATTATAGATATTTTCATGTAGTTTAGAGGTTGAAATATAATTATTTTTTACGGATTATATTGCGAGTTTGGTTTAATTTTCACATTTTAACTTTACAGTAGTGAAAATTTTTGCAAATACGTGGACATTTTATTCGTTTTCGGGGTCCAAATGGGCGATATTCTTAATTAAAATTGAACATTTTGCCGCCATTTTAAAAAGTGGATCTGCACCCGTACGATGCCGGGCTGGAGCGCTAGTATTATGTAAATTATAAGATCGATAACACTTCTGTTTTATTAAACACTGACTAATAATATCTAAAGTAAAAATAATTTTAAATTCGCTCATCGAATCTATAATTGTTCCACTATAATATTCTTAACAAATACCTTACCATCTTATAAATAAATATCAATTTATTACTTAAAATAGTAACAAAAGACACCGACGTCACCTTTAGAACCTTGCCAGGCTTAAAAATACCCCGGTGTATTTGTGTCCAGGTCCAGGCGTTGCTGGTGACCTAGATAGCATGCTGTCAGGTCAGCTGTGAGCACATCTCTCGGATTTACTGCGCTATATAAAACATAGTAATTCGGTCCGGCACTGCACACACTCGGATTCCAAATGCAACTGTAAATTGATTTGAATTATCTGCAGTCTGTTCTGTTTGTTGATTTTGGGGTTTCGCTTGGGGTGATGTGGGCTTTGTTTGTTAATTTAGATTGACAGTCGATATAGGAAGCATTCGTGTCTAAATACAACCAACAGTTACATATTGACGGTGAAGTAACAACATCTGTCATTTTTCAACGGAGATATTTATGGCAATACCTCTCTGTCATAAAATACACGAATACAATATAACATATAAAGCCTACATAATTAATATTCGCCTTAATAAATATATGAACTACTTCTTAACTTAACAAAAAAATCAACTATTTTTATGACTTTGTCAGTTAGGTGCTATTGCCACTTCGCCGTCGATATTTAGCCTTGACCCTACACTAAGATCAAGTCTTGTGTCGTGGGTGTCAGGAATTATGAGAGACTTTTCAGTCTCAACAACATCCAGACCCGAGAAAAATATTTGTGGGGTTCACAAACAATTGTCTCGGTGTGGAGATCGAACCCGCCACCCCTCGTTTCACAGCCGGCGTCTAACCAACTGCGCTACAGAGGCTGTCAGATATCACTTACATATAACAAAATCCAAAACATTTACGACAGACGCAATTCAACGATAGAAATAACAAAGAAATAAAGCAGAAATAGGGCACATTTACGCGCCAAATATTTAGCGAGCATTTTTAGGGGCAATACGTCTTCGCAATGTAATTACAGAAAAAATAACTATTTCGAGATGATGGAACGGGATGTTCATTATGTTATCTATCTTATCATAGTGGGAGTTTTGACAGTGTGATCGATTAACCTACAAGTGTGGCAGTTTTTGGGATTTCATGCCAAAAATCGAAAAAAAAAATCCATCGCTCAAGTAATCGTGTTGGTTTCACATTCGTCTAAAATCATATTAGTAAAGTCTTAAAGTACGAGTAAAACTATAGATATAAATCTCAATAACCGAAAAAAAAGTTTATAACGGACAATATTTTGTACATACATAAACTCACGCCTTTTCCCCAAAAGTGTGCACAGGACACCCACATTTTGCCTTGCATGTTCCGTCCCACGATGTGATAGAGGGCTAGACTATCGCCATATAGGGTACGAATTTCCGACTCCTGGCTGATAATGAATAGAAAAATATAATATATAATTTTGCTCAACTAGGGATTCGAACCCGAGACCTCAGCTTTGTATAGTGTGTATATTCAGCTTATCGGCGTCCACTACTAGTCGTAGGCCTCCCCAAGTAAGCGCCAAACTTATAGTGTGGATATTACTATTTGAATTTTAATGCATTCACCATTGTAGTCTTTGTGTGACGCCAGTATAAAAAATGTGTTTTAGTTAGAATATATTAATTTTTGCAAAGTTTATTTGAGCGTCTGAAATACTATAGGTATTGTGCTTAATCCTCCATAATAGTGATTTATACAGTCTCGTGAACAATGAACTTGATTGGATACAATCAATTGGGCATACGTTATATTTTTCCAATTTATCGTCAAAAAAGTCTGATTTCTGTCCAAATTGCGAACAAAATATAATGAGAAAGATCGAACAATTTACACTTCGGTGGTAGCAGAAATAAATTGAATATTCTTTGACATGGAGTAATTGTTTTTTTCTTCTGTATCTCACAATAGCTATCAGGCAAGTTATAGAAAGAGTTTATTTGGGAGCTTTATACAATACCGTAATTTCTAGGAAAAGCTATAGCTTAAAAATGGCACCGTAAAAGTTTAAAACCTCCTCAAAATCGATGTCTGTATCAGCACATATACGTTCCACTGCAGAGCACGGGTCTACTCTACAATCGACAGTACGATTGAGAGTGGTTAGGCTATATAGTCCACCACGCTGGCCTAGTGCAGGTTGGCGGACTTACATACCATAGAAATTCTTATAAACCGCTATGGTATGCAAGTTTCCTCACGATGTTTTCCTTCACCGTTTTAGTGCGTGGTGATTGACTATCTATGTACCTAGAATTAAACAGAATACTAAATTTAATTTTACTTGTATTGAAAATAAAATACGACATTCTGCAATATTTGTTCTAAACAGTTTATAAATAATTGTACTAGAAGAAGCCTTGGGAGAGGCCTATGTTCAGCAGTAAACTAAACTTGTACCTGGGGAGAGAGAAAGAAAGCCTTAGGCTTTGTAATCAGTGGAATCATTGAAAATTAACTATCACGGTTTTGATAAAGCCACACCAACTTTGATAAATTGCACAAAACAACACCTTGAATTACAAAGCAACGCTTGGCAATCCACTACGCTCGCCATCCTGAGACATAAGATGTTAAGTCAAAATAGCATTATAGTAGTTACTCTGACTACAGTGTCTTTCAATCTGAAATACAACAATGCACTAACACGGCTGCTTGACGGGAGAAATAGTCATTCCGGTGGTACGTACCCAGGCGGCCTCTCACATATGAGCGACATAATAGTAAAAAAATATATAGAGGCTAGAGTGATACTAACATACTGGCGAAATGTGGGTGCCCCGGCACCTCTGCCTACCCCTTCTGGGAAAAAGGCGTGAGTTTATGTATGTATGTATGTAGAGTGATACTGCAAAAAAGTCCTTTGTTCCTTGAATAAAGACTTATTAATCTTATTTTTATCTTAGTATGGGGTCAGGACTATGTATGGGACTGTTGGGTGCATTTATTTATTATCCCCTCAATGGGCGGAAATGAAAATGTCACATACATATTAGTTAGGTGATAAATCATTTCGGCATTATATCACGACGGTTATTGTTAAGGTCAATGTGTATGGCATGAACTTTTGATTCATGACAGTAATGCTTTGAAGGCAGCAAGGGCGGTTCTCGCAAAAACATAAATGGTGGTTACGCCCTTTCATCAATTATGCATGCCTTTATTCAATAGGTTTAGGGTCAATAGGATTACAGGAAGGGAATTTCTATAATCAGTTTCTAAAACACTATGTCTATTACTTCTTGAAATATTTAGTAAGGTTCACGGTAGTTAAGAGTATTTTTGACTCAATTTTAAAGAACTTAATATTTGAATTTTTAAAATTTTGCTAGGCAGTCAGTGGTTTAACATGATAATTAGCCTGACTACCGTACTACATTCATAAAAATCATTGCTAGATGACCACACATTTATAAGGGAGTCTAGGAATTAGAATCTACTGTATTTTTACTTACACTACGTTTCACGGTAACGAAAACCTTCATACTGTAGAGATTTGTAAGAATATTTAAGGTATGTAATGTCCACCAACCCGCACTAGGTCAGTGTGATGGATCACCTAACCCCTCTCAATCGTACTCTCGGTTGTAGAGGATGCCCGTGCCCTGCAGTAGGACTTATATGGGCTAATACAGACTACGTTGCACTAGAGTGAGCTGATTCCAAGACATAACTTGGGAAGTCTCTTGCCACGTTATTTCACTGGCTACTACTCAAACCAAAACACAAAAAAAGCGTATTCCCACCTCAAAGGCCGGGAAAGCATCTCAATGCCCCATGGTGTTGCTATGTTCATGGGCGGCAGTGTTAATTTACTATCAGGTGAACCATAAGCTCGTATACCCCGTATAACATTAAAAATGACACAATTATAGTTAGACACGGTTGCTTTACGGATAGAAAAGCTAAAGCGTACCACCGCTTTACCATCAGCCCAGACGGCCTCTTTTATACCTTTTAACTATTTTTAAGTCGAATAAATCCAACCTTTGACCTTTAAATAACTTTGGGTAAAATCGAGTTCAAATGGTTAAGTATTTAGAAGCCTTCCAACAATAACACTTGCGTCACAATTCACAAGTTTATCTGCGGAAGTGACGATCGATTCCCTTATTTTTACTCCGGCCTTGGTTTTGGTGTCTGCTATCAAGAACCCGTTTACGAGTAAATCACTTGTTATTCTTGTAAGCGATTCTTTATTTTTTGTTTCAGAAGCTTTTGCTCTATTTTTTACTTAAATAATTTTCACAGAACTTGAAAAGAAGATTAAAAGAAATTTCAAGTACTGTTTTTAAAATTGTGATTGTAAATATAGTATTGAAATTATTTATTTTGATTCTTTTTTATTATACACTTTTTGTGGACAGACGCGACTGTTATCAATAGGCAACATGTGTGCAATTTTTATAAAAATAATTCAAACTAGAAACATTAGTTGATCTGGGCAAAATATTAGCACCATAACCTAACGTTATTATCTAGATCTACAGATCTTTGTGGATTGAACTTTTTGTCTCTAGTTTCAAGCGAATTACTATCAGATACCCCTGTATAATTTGCAATGAATCTCTTATTAAGAAACTTACCACCTAAACCACTTCCTCCAAAGTCATTAGAATAAACTCAATAACTTCACATACATAAATGGCCTAATCAAAGTTTCTTCAGGAATCAACCAGACAGTAAAATTGAGTCTTGCTTTGAAATCATAGCTCAATGCCTTCTGATTGTGAAGTTAGTGGACACTTCCGCACGATCCTTATCTTTAAGCCATTAAAAGGTGCTGATTTTTGAGACATTACCAATTTGGTTTAGTTTCTTTTAATTCTAAGCAACATGCTCAATGCTAATGCTTATATTTCACTGGTAAAATACTCTCAAAAATTCTTCCAATCAGCGTAAAGATCATTAGATTTAAACAACATATTTACATTATGCTGTGCTTCTTTTATATTATGGACAATTATTATCAGCTCTATACAGGATTCAGTAAATCCCTTATCAAGAAACTTACTACCTGAATCACTTTCACTAGTCATTAGGATAAACCCAATGAGTTTAGTTGCATCAATGGGCTAATCAAAGGTTCTTTACGGCTCTAAAGTCCAATCAGGACGGAGTCCGCAGCGGACCGTTAAATTGCTTCTTGCTTTGAAATCATAGCTCAGTGCCTTTTGATTGTGAAGTTAGTGGACACTTCCTCACAATCCTTACCTTGAGCTTTTAAAACGTTAGGTCAACGGTATAATTTCGTAGTTTAGTTAATGTTGGTATGTTATTCGAATTTAGTTTGATTAATTAAAGTTTTTTTTTTATTTTGGAGTTAGATTTGGCATTTAATATATTGTTTATTTTACGAGTATTAGCTATCTATTAATTCATGTTGTTAACTTCCAATTTCCCCACCGTTTTTCTCATCGTTTTGTGTCACGTATATTTATGCCAATATTTAGCAAATGGTGTTGATACGTACATATAAGTGTCATTTTTACTACTGTTCATGTTACGTAGAAATAAAAAATATACATATTAGGGTATAAAGAGATCGCTATCTTCAATTTAGATTGAAATTACCTTATTCAGATACTGTGGTTTCATTCCGGATGACAAGATTACCTTGCGTTGATAATTTCCCCGAAGAATTGACGCTGCGAAGTCAGCGGTCGTATTGTTATAAGCATAGTTTCTACACATACTATATACGAGTATACATAGTATACTTTATACATATTGTTGCAAGTCCTTGTAGATCTATAAAATTTATCTATTCTATAACTTACTTATTTACATAAGGTACCGTATAGTTCGGTACGATTATAACGTTGAGGTATCGGGTTCGAATACCGTGTCAAGTAAAGAGACATTGGATTTTTATATTCATTATCGGCCCGGAGTCAGAAATTTGTATCGGATATGGCAATAGGCTCGCTCCCTATCACATCGTGGGACGATACACATACGGCGAAAAGGCGTGGTTATGTATGTCTTACTTAATCTTTTAAATTTGAAATAATAAGACATTGAACAATGGCAATTGGCTGGTAGTAAATTAGTCGTATCTGTCTCGAATGTAATAAATGGTGAAAAACTCGTCACAGTTACTTACGCTCTCAAATTCCTAACAAGTATAACCTGTTCCGGACAGGCCGGCATAATTTTGTCATCCAAAATTTAACCATTTGTAACTGATGGATTCTTATTTGTTAACTTTGTGCCATTGTATTGAATTGAATCGAAGTCGATTATATAAAAATAGTACCTTACATTTAGTATTATTTTCTTTCATCTCAGACTGTATACTGTCCCATTAATTATATAATAAGATAAGGGATCGCAGCTAGCAATAAGGCCGCCAATAGTTATCATGTCTTTGGTTTTAAGTCGTGTATCTATTTATTATTTCTTTTTTCATACATTTTGGTGTTCAAAAAAGCATACAAATGAATTAATATACCGGGTATCCCAAGACTGCTACCTAAAACAAACCCGGGTGGTAGTTTTAGTGACTACAAACACAATGCAACTAAAATTTTTGCTAAGGAACGCGGCAATATTTTTTTATAAATTTTTAAATATCGTTATTTTTGGGTGGTAAATCCATAGTTTTTGCTAAAATAATAATTTTAACTCTTTTATATCTCAGAGTCTTTACAAATAAAAGGGTATACACTATTATTTTACCAAAAAAAAATATTTACCACCCAAATACGAACATATAAAAAAATAACAAAAAAAAAACATCGCTTTTTTTTCCAACATTTTCTGTTGCATTGTGTCTGAAGTCGCTTAAACTACCACTCGGCTTCGTTTTCGGTAGCAGTCTTGATATACCCGGTATAGTTCCAAAATGCATTACTCTGACTTAAAAAAACCAATGGCCTTATTCATAGACGGTTTATAAACCTATTTTAGTTAACAAATGTTTTGTCTTTTTCGCTCAAACTGCAATCAAAAGATGATCGAAAGGGACAAACACATTGTCTATGTATGAAGTCGTAAATGTTTCATTACATTTCAGTACTAAAAATAATGTCACAATAAAACCTAGTTTTATACACAACTAGCGGCCCGGCCCAGCTTCGCCCGGGTACAAATAGCTTTCTGTACAATAATATGTACCTATTATACATATAAACCTTCCTCTTGAATCACTCTATCTATTAAAAAAATCGCATCAAAATCCGTTGCGTAGTTTTAAAGATTTAAGCATACAAAGGGACATAGGGACAGAGAAAGCGACTTTGTTTTATACTATGTAGTGATATCAAATTGCGTGCAATAACAACACGTTCTTCAAGCGATATCGCACAAACATATAAAAATGTTACTCAATCTGATTGAAGGATTTATGTTGGGATCCGCTGAACGTTGATGTATTGTTGTTTCACTGTATAAACTTTGAGCGGAATATGTAAATAAACTTGTATTTTTGGGAGCATGATTTATTGTGTTACAAGAATTGTTTCCGAATTTCGTAAAAGTTTACATTCAAATATTGTTCAGATTACAAGAGCAGAATTTAGGTAATATCTTTAACTTTGTATGTATCTGTATCAGCCCAAATACGTCCCACTGCAGGGCACGGGCCTACTCTACAATCGAGAGTACGATTGAGAGTGTTTAGGCCATATAGTCCACCACGCTGGCCTAGTGCGGGTTGGCGGACTTAAATACCATAGAAATTCTTATAAATCGCTGTCTTTAACTTTACTTGATTTAAAATTAATAGGCAACTTTTTAATCTAAATATATGAATTAAAAACAGAACACAGCTTTTGTGGTGGTGTTGGTTATTACTGTGAAACGAGAGAAAGTAGTTGCAATTCTTGCACCGAAGCAAAATATGTTTCTGTGTTTAGAATCTGGGTATAGATGAGTCCGAAGTGTCCCTCGTCGTTATTAATACCTATTTCTCTCTCTCTCTCTCTTCAGCACTGCTGAATATAGATCTTCCCCAATACCCGACCTCCTTTGATACTTAATGTTAAGTCACAATATGTCCAGTAGTTATTCTGGCTACAATGCCCTTCAATCCGACACAACAGTGCATTTACACTGCTGTTTAGCGGGAGAAATATACATTGAGACCTCCCACCAGTAACTTGCAAGTCATCGCCCTATTTCCGGTAAAACATTCCTTATAATTTTATTTTAAGTTCGCTATAAATACTCTCGTTTATATTAAATTTTAATTTTAGCATTTAATATTCAAGACATCCAAGAAAGAACGAAAACTCATTAAATTAAAAAGTTCAGGGCACGTTGTTTCGTAACTTTAAAAAGAATAAAATATTTGGAAACGAATGTTAAAGGTCGAGACATTTTTGCTTTCTATTTTTTGCTCTCATAACTTTTCATTTAGGATTCCTCACTTTTTACATAAACCTCAAAGCCCTGAGGGGTAGGCAGAGACTTCACTAATGTCATCTCCAATTCGCCGACCATGAAAATGAAGGGCACCTTAAAAATATATTTATATTTATTAACAGGGGTTCCCAACCTAAACTAGTCGTGTATCTTGGGTACCAATACAAACTTTAAACATGCAGAATTTGACGCTTCTACAAAAATACCTTTTACGTTATTTTCATACGAAAACACAGACAACAGGACTAAGTTAGACTGCACTGCACTTAACATCAATTTCATTGTTGTAAACATTTTGTGGCGGTACAAAAATGGGTAAAGAATATGAAATCAATTTAAACTACTGGACATATTGAGACTTGAACATCTTATGTCACAGGATGGCAAATGTAGTGGAATGCCAAGCATTGCTTTGTAATTCAAGGTGTTGTTTGGTTTTGCTACTGTTTATGAGCGGTCGTATCGCTTACCATCAGGCGAACGGCATGCGCGTCTCGCTTTTCATTGCAATAAAAAAAATGCCAGCTGATAAACGATGAAATGTAGTATACTGGCAACCTCGCGTAGTTGGTTAGACGCCGGCTGTGAAACGTGAGGCTATGGGTTCGATCCCCGAAGCAAAACAATCATTTGTGTAATCACCGATTGATGTTTCCGTTTCTTCGGGTTCGGATTATTTGTTTCGAGTCTGAATGATGGGAGATCAAAATGTCAATCGTAGTTTCTGATACGACGAGACTTGATCTAAGTATAAGGTGTTTTAATTAAAAAATATATTATACCCGCGTGGAATTTAACAAAAACATTATTTTTCTAAAATAAAATATTTTTTCTAAAATAAATGTAGCCTAAGTAACTACTTATTATATCAGCTACCTGATAATAAAAGTCCCGTCAAAATCGGTCCAGCCATTTCAGAGATTAGCCGGAACAAACAGACAGTCAGACAAAAAAATTCTAAGGCCATTTTCGTTATAGGTATCGTGTATATAACGATATGTAGTTGGACATTTTTTTATTTTCACTTTACAAACAGATACTTTAATTTTATTTATATGTATAGATAACTACTCTAAACATAAAAATACTGAATCTTCATATCATCACAAAGCCACTAGACAAAACACGATAATCATCGCCATTACCAGAGTTCCTCAAAGTTCTAAACAATGTTTTTCCGTAGCAAGTTTTCCTGAAAGTTTACGGTTATTATTAGTGGCGGGTCGTTAGAACTTGCGATTGGCTCGTAAAAGAGCCGGACGGGCTATCCAACGCCACTTTACTGTGTCAAAACTTGCTACATTTGTCAGTAATGCTGACTTTTTTGTGCTGTGGTAAGGTCGGAATAGAACAATAACTGGTAATTTGTGGTTGAAAGTTTCAATGAAACAAATTACGTTATATAGGCTGAAGTAGGGTTGTTACGGAATTAATGATAAGTAATAAACAGCCAATAGATACATACTAATGAGGGTGTTTTTGTTTGTCTAGTAGTTCGAGTTTATTTTTATACAACTAAAGACGCAAAAAAGCGTACGGCCCGTCCTATGGTGAAAAGTGACCGTAGCATTTAGACGTCTGCAACACCAGAGATGTCACTTGCTTCTCTTATCTATAATTTTGTGTGAGCTACTGAAAAGTCTCTTTAATCGTAATAGAAATTGGTGCGGATTGTGCACGCTCATTCGCAGGAAACCAGTAGAACGAGAGAGAAGACAGTGTGACTGAGTAGAAGTGAAAGAGCCAATGAGATAGTATATATAAATAACAGAGCAATTTTATAATGTTAAAAACATGTTATTTCCTGTAAAACATTAATTAAAACTCACCACATAGCGCATTGTGAGCCCGAATATTACCCGGCTTTTGTAGCATCCCTGCTTACACTTTTAGAGATAAATGCGTGAGCGTACTGCCGAAATTCACATGCATTATGAACACGAAACTCCGACAACCATCTCATTATCTGCGTATGGTCCATAATAGTAGTTCAATGCGCGTTGATTCGTCACGTTCATTCAGTTCGTAATTACTATTGTTGAGGACCATGCTGTGCCTATGCATAACAATGTTGGCTAATTTGAGGCATGGACTTTACCATGGCCTTTAATTGAGCTCTGGCCTTTAGGTTTGAATTGCCCTTTGTCAATTTTGAGACGGATATAAAATGTAGAATTGTGGGTGGGACTATATGGCCTGACCACTCTCAATCGTACTGCCGATTGTAGAGTAGGCCCTTGCCCTACAGTAGGACGTATATGGGCTGATACAGATACAGATACAGGGTGGGTTTAGAGATTCTACACGCTCTTTGTCATGTATATTTAGAAATTAATTTGGAGATGTGGAAGGCCTTTGATCTGCCTACAGTTTTGGAATAAAGGTGTGATCTTACGTGTGACATTTGATTTACCGATATCGTACAGAAACACATATGCAAAAGGATATAACTAGGACAAAATATTTTGAAATTTATTTCCAAAAAAAACCTTTCATATCGGTACAACTACGAATGACGGATACGTTTAATGTGTCAGATGAATTGATATGCAACACACTCACACTAGTCACTGTAATAGACTTCCAACATCGTGTACTGTATCATCCCATAATCTTCCTGTAGGGCACGGGCCTCGTCTACAATCGAGAGTACGATTAGTGGTTAGGCCATATAGTCCACCACGCTGGCCTAGTGCGGGTTTGGGGAGTTTGCATACCATATCTTCTTACAAATCGCTATGGTATGCAGACTCACGATGTTTTCTTAACCGTTTTAGTGCGTGGTGATTGATAATGATGATAATCAACACATGACTCCGAAAAGTTCAGGTGTGCCCTGGGATTTGAACCCGCGACCACCGTGAACATGTTAGCATCGTCCCGTGTGTTAGCAATAGTCCACCACGCACTTGTACGTACCATCGTGTACTATGGACACCATTTGGGTGGATATGGGTATCCTGCCACCACCTAAATAGCCGCTGGTAGTTCTAAAAATATATTTTAACCAGTCATCGAGATTTGTACGATAAAAAACCATAATGATAACTGCAGGTATACTCCCAAAATAATAAAGGTTAGATAAAGCCAAAGACAGTCATTAAATTCCGCAGCTGTTCGACCCGAGATAGCGCTGGCTATTGTAAACAACGTCACAAAGAATAATTAAAAGGTTTTTGTTCGGAATTCCTTTGATGACGTCATTGGGACCCGAACAATGTGCTAATTGGTAATTGTTTCGCACGTACCCATTTATAATTAATAGGGAATTGCGGTGGCAACTTAATTTTGACTATTATTTATATCGAAAAGTTATGCAAAATCGTAAACAGAGAAAACTTTTTTAATCCGTTTAATGAGAAATATTTAATACATGTATTATTTTTTATTGCGATTAATGGCGAGACGAGTATACTTGCCATTCGCTTGATTGTAAGCGATATGACCACTCATGGATAGGAGTAAAACCAAACAACATCATAAATTACAAAGCGATGCTTGGAATTCCGATGGCCGTCCTGAGACATAAGATATAAACTTATTTTTTATGATAGATATTTTGCGGTTATAAAATACTGTTCATAATTAAACATTGGAAACATCGCTATTATGCCTGGTAAACTCAGACTGCGACCGAAAGGCAGGTGGTAGTTTTAGTGACTAGAATCAAAAGGTGACTAAAAATTTCGAAAAAAAAATATTTGTCATCGTGTTTGGATGGTAAATACAGAGTCCCCTTCGAACCGTTTTTTAATTCAGTTTGAGTCAAGAACAAAAAACATTGGATAACTAAAGTAGTTAATACTTTCTATGAATAAGGCCGCAAGACTATATACATATATTTGGGATTTCTTTGTTATCAAAATAATTTCGTAGTTCATTTCTACATTTATCGAAAATCGAAAACTCTGGTAATACCCATCAGAGACAAGGTATTGGCTTTATGATATTAGGATCTAGAGCTAATCTATTTTTCTATCACCATTACAGCCCTGAAATAGGTAATCATATTACTAGAGAAACCTTCATGTATCTCTTTCGAAATAAATGGATCCACGTTTACGATTGTAATAAGTATTTGTCAGAAATATCAACGTCTAAAAATATGTGACCTTTTCATTTCTTAGCAAATGTTCTCTCATTAGAGAAGATGCTAAGAAACTTTAATTATTACACGATAATTTTAGTCCTTTCCAAGAATATACAATTAATTGTATGTATTGTCGAGTAGTAATGTTTTTCATGGCTTATTTTTCATTTTATAGACAGTTTTCTTATTATATTAAAAGAGAAATAGTCGAAAAATCTGTAAAACCAACAATCACATTTACTACCTGACACAATTTTCTCGTTAGTAAATTTCATTTGAAATCCGACAAAAACTCCAAAATATTTTATGTTTATCTACTTCTACCTTCTCCTATATCATCATCATCATCATATCAGCCACAGGAAGTCCACTGCTGAACATAGGCCTCCCCCAAGGATCTCCACAATGATGGAAGCGGCCTGCATCCAGCGACTTCCTGCAACCTTTGCCAGATCGTCCGTCCACCTTGTAGGCGGGCGTCCGACATTTCGCTTGCCTGTACGTGGCCTCCACTCAAGAACATTTCGGCCCCAACGGCCACCGGTTCTACGAGCTATGTGCCCGGCCCACTGCCACTTCAACTTGCCAATCCTATGGGCTATGTTGGTAACCTTGGTTTTCCTACGGATCTCCTCATTTCTGATTCGATCTTGTAGGGAAACACCGAGCATAGTCCTTTCCATGGCTCGTTGAGTGACCTTGAGCCTTTTAATGAGGCCCACAGTGAGAGGCCACGTCTCGGTGCCGTATATCATCACTGGTAACACACAACTATCGAGGACTTTCGATTTTAGGTACTGAGGTATTTTGGAAGAGAAGACGTCGCGAAGTTTCCCGAACGCTGCCCAACCGAGTTGGATTCGACGATTGACCTCTCTCTCGAAATTGGATTTTACCTTTTAATGTATCCAACCAAATAGACTTGTGTATAAACAAACCTAAAACGAAAACCATAATCCGTGGAGGAGAAATAGCAACGGTTATCTAATCAAAATGGTCCCTAAATCCGGATAAACTTCAAATTTCATAATAGAACTAGAACACAAATCGCATTTGCCAATAACATAGTTTCAGTTCGCGGGAAGTATATTAGCAACTAGAAAACTTGTTTATTGGGTTTAAGGGTGTTTTCACACACGCCAACATTTGAGATTGTTGGGGCAAAAATATTTGAGTAGAAATAGCAACGGTTAATCAAAATGGTCCTTCGAGCGGGATCAGCTTCAAATTTCATAATAGAAACTAGATAGAACTACGAATCGCATTTGCCGGGCCAATAAAACCGTTTTAGTGGGAAGTCAATTCGCAACTACAAAATGTGTAGGTCACGGCAACTTGTTTATTGGGTTTAAGGGTGTTTCCACACACGAAAACATTTGAGATTGTTGGGGCAAAAATATTTGAGTAGAAATAGCAACGGTTAATCAAAATGGTCCTTCGAGCGGGATCAGCTTCAAATTTCATAATAGAAACTAGATAGAACTACGAATCGCATTTGCCGGGCCAATAAAACCGTTTTAGTGGGAAGTCAATTCGCAACTACAAAATGTGTAGGTCAGGGCAACTTGTTTATTAGCTTTAAGGGTGTTTCCACACACACAAGCATTTGAGATTGTTGGGGCAAAAATATTAGATTGAAAATAGCAACGGTTAATCAAAATGATCCTTCCAGCCGAATCAGCTCCAAATTTCGTAATAGAAACTAGATAGAACTACGAATCGCATTTGCCGGGCCAATAAAACCGTTTTAGTGGGAAGTCAATTCGCAACTACAAAATGTGTAGGTCACGGCAACTTGTTTATTGGGTTTAAGGGTGTTTCCACACACGAAAACATTTGAGATTGTTGGGGCAAAAATATTTGAGTAGAAATAGCAACGGTTAATCAAAATGGTCCTTCGAGCGGGATCAGCTTCAAATTTCATAATAGAAACTAGATAGAACCACAAATCGTATTTGCCGGGCTAATAACACGGTTTTAGTTCACTGGAAGTCTATTCGCAACTGGAAAACGTATAGGTCAGGGCGACTTGTTTATTGGGTTTAAGGGTGTTTCCACATAATTCGCACACTTAGTATTAAAGAGACCTAACTAAAAAAAACATTTTTTGGGAAACGTTCTTTAAAGATTTGTAACATAAGATCTATTCTATGTTGTCGATTTTTTTTGGATTCGGTCAGTTTAATATTAAAGGTGCGATATGTGAGCTTTTGAGTTAGCGGCCACCGCTTGTGGACCTTCGCAGCATCAGGAGTTTATCACAACCAGGTCACTGTGATAAGGAGAGTACTTTCTTTAAACCTCACTTAAAGAAATTGCTTAGGGAACAAACGTGTGTCATTATGCGGGTCCTTAACTAACGTACGTGTAGGTCGGCCCAACTTTTTTATTGGGTTTAAGGGCGTTTCCACACACGCTTGCGTTGGAGATTGTTTGGTTATTGCTTTAGTATATGTATTTTGAGGATATTGGCTGTAAAAGTAAGCGGGATTGATTTTTAATTAAGAGTGATGTTCGATATTGTTGTAGACTGGGCATGTAGCATTTTGTGGCGAAGTTCTTATTTTTCGAAGCGGTGAGTTGTTTGAATCTTTTGTACTGTCATATATATATATATATTGAATATGATTTTTTCTAGTTGGTATAATTATATTTAAAGTCAGATCTTATCTTTCGAACATTTATTTGTTAAATATGAATGAACACTTATTTATTGAGCTGTTTCTTTTCATTACTGTATTGGCCTGCTCACAAATTGAGTCACATTATTTTATCAAGTATCCTCCTTATGGTTTTAATAAGTGAATTTCTTGTGACTATAATGTGATGTTAATGAAACATTTGTACGCATATTTTCATCCTTAATTCATTGATTTAAATCGGAAACTGAATAGGGTACCAGTACACGTTGATTTTCGCCAATCGCAAACCTGAATGTGTGCCTTTGTATGCAATGTGTTCGCCGCAAGCATGTTCCGTCACCATTCATTATACGATTCAACAGACACATCTGGAATTCCCTTTGAATGTGTGTCTTTCATACCTAATGAGAGATTTCATGGGTGTGAAGTCAGTTTGTGAGTTTGTACAATGGATGAAACGTTTTCACCACAAGGCGTTTATCCTGCGTTTTTTAATCCTGGTTCTTTTATTATTACTTGTAGTTATTAAATTATTTGTATTTAATATATTTTTCGGTAACAGCTTCTATTCTTTACACTTTCGACTGTCCTCTGTTTAGCCTATTATGAAATCCATCCATGACTGTCTGTAAGACTTGCCTTTGAGTGATTAGACCGCCAAATGTACTTTTTAAGTTTGTGTTTTTTAAATATACGGGTTATATCCGTTGTTTTTGGTTTATCAATCCCGACATAATAAAGAATGTGGCATTTTGTCTACAGGATATAACCCCAATTTCTTCCAAACTTACTTACCGTCAAGGCAAACTATTTACAGATTGCCAGTAATTTTGCAATCTGCTTGTCTGATATTATCTATTAGGAAATTACTGGTCGTCCAATCTGTATAACAATTTAGTGTTCAAGATACAAAAAATGAATTTCCCTCGTTGAAATTGACCGCAAACTTTCATTAACTATACCTACTTGTCTAATGGGACGGTAAATATACGCCCATTCTTACACAGTTATATTTAGACGCTCGCCTCGCCTCTACGATCATAATCAACTATTTTATAACATCAATAAACTGTGAAGTAGTAGTAAGATTGATACAACCAATGTAGGAACAACTATTTTTATAGCCCAGGTAATTCCCGAACCGAACCAAAGTTCAAAGCAGTAAAATACTCATATCTCTATGTGGCTAAAAGTCGTGAAAATTAAAATCAATTTTTTAACAAAAACATCTCGTATTTTCTACATTGCCACTTGGAGTGATGAGAAACATTTGGGTTATATTAAATATGTCAATATCTCAATATCAACTAATTATACAGGATAATTAGTTTGCCTATCATTTTACAATCAGATGCTTACCTCATATAACTTTCAAGAAACATAACACTATCAAATTACGTAAAACTATGAAGGATATATCGTGAGGAAACTTGTAAACCAGAGATATTTGCAAGAATTTATTTTGTTAGTCCGCCAACACGCACCAGCGTAGTAGACGATGGCCTAAACCCTCTCAATCGTGTTTTCAATTACAAAAGAGATTTTAGATTGCAGATTATTTACCATGCAAAAACTGTATTTCCAGTAAGAAATTTCCTGTAAAACTACAACTACCTACATATCGGACTAATGGGACGGCAAATATTCGTTCACTCTTTCAGTTATTTTTAGACGCCCCACCTCGAGTTTATAACTCCAATAAAAACCAGTGGAAATCTTACCAATTAACGCCGAACATGGAAGGTTTAATTGAGAATGTGCCGAAAATAGCTGGATCCAATCTAACACACACTTGGATTTGGTAACCTTTCCAGAGTAATTGATTTTGTAGTTGTATTGAAAAAACTTTGGGGTTTTAGTATATTATTTTTATCGCTATGAATGGCGAGACGAGCATGCCGTTCGCCTGTCATGAACACTAGCAAAACTAAACACTACCTTGAATTCAAAGCTTGAAATTCCACTGCTCTCGCTATCCTGAGACATAAGATGTTTAGGGTCAATATGCTCTGACTACAATGTCCTTCAAACCAAAACACAATAGTGCATTTACACTGTTGTTTGGCGGGAGAAATAGACATTGCGGTAGTACCTACACATAATATGAGAGGCCTACCACCAGTACATTTGTAGACATTGTATTCAATGGTGCAGCGCAGGCCAATTCAAACTGCGTAGTTGTTTGCAAAATAGGGTTATTTCTCGTGGTATCATTATGTTTGCTTGTTCAAATTAGGTCACATAATTAGGTATAGGTACCTAGGATGTATCTAAACCGCTAGCACCATTCCACTCCCGAGTAAATCAAATATTTTATGATCCGTACAAAATGTATTGCTCTATCTGAGATTCGACTTCAGGACCTCACTTTTCACAGTCCACACATGTACCCCTAAGAGGATTATGATTTAAAAAAATCAAATGATAAAAAAAGCTTCACACCAACAAGTTAAATTCCTCCCAAAATTCAAACCGACTTATCAGCAGTGTCAGTAAGTAAGCTAAAACATTTTGCATAAATATTCCATTCGCGGCGACATCTAAGAGCGGCAGTAATTAGCCGATCTACTGAGTTTAACTCCGCCTCGTATCGAGATTCGTTCCAAAGTTTCCGGAGACATCTTCGATCAACTTATAAGCGAACTTGTAAAAGTAGGCTAAAGGCGATGGAGAAATGTCAATTTAAGAGGCTGTTAAGGTCCCCCTTACCGTATCATGGGGAAGGCTGAAAGACATTTACTGAAGTCACTAGAAACGGATATATTAACAAACAAACCCAATAGTAGGATACGAGTCAAATCTCTTGGTGACAATCATGCTCTTATGCAAGGGTGAAAATCATCTTGATTTCACGTGACTACTCGACTCAGAACTATACTGTTCGGGATATTGAAAAAAAAAAGCAAAATATTTACCTTGTATATAACAAATGCATGAGGTAATGCCAAGATTCATCAAGCTTAGAAATCGAAACAAAATCCTTTTCAAATTTTGAGCACAAGTTATACATTTTACTACATACATTCTTCTAGCATCAGAAAATGTTTTTATCACATTTTTGTTAAACTTCATGCGACTACCCTGAATATAACAAATGCATGAGGTACTATCTAGATTTATCAAGCTTAAAAATTGAAACAAAATCCTTTCCAAATGAGTAAACACTGCAAAAAATTTGCTACATAAACTATTCTAGCATCGGAAAATGATTTTTTACCAAATTTTTGTGAAACATCTCCATGCAATATTCGTTTATGGCAAAGCCACAATCACCGTGTTAAAGAGTTGCGGTTAACCACAGCCTGTTATGACAGCATGCATGAAATACATCACTGAGAATTTAATTAAAAAAATATGTCTTTTAATTTGTGGCGTCACAGACATAGAGACAAAAGTTGTATACGTAGAATTTTAATTTATAATATTTTTATATTTAATTTATCCCTTTTTCAATTTTTATAATTTATTTGGTTCTTCTCATCTCTGCGTCACCTTAAGTTCAACTGTAAGATAATGTATTAGACATTAAGTCCACCTATCCAATCTGTTTGTATTAAGTGTAACTAAACCAATATTTACGCAATTAAACTATGAAGCTGTGAACAAAATTAACAGTCCCAATTTCCTTATTCATGTTACGAGTATCAATAATTATTTGATTCAGATCTAGATGCTACAAGCCCGAAAATTCCCCCGTAGTTTCTAATATTCACGGCACAGAACACGTATCTTAAACGGGACTATGTGTAAATTGTATGTGGGTATATTTCTTTGTTTATTATTTCAAGCTAGTAGTCACATTGCATCGTAAAGGCATCTGTCCTATACTTCAACGAACTTATTTATCATTCTTTGTACAATGTTCCTTTTGTACCAACATCGAACAAAACTCTTATTTTCAGTCATAACACAACTATCTTTGGCTCTCACGTTGTTTAAGTTTAGTTAGTATAGTAAGTCTGCGTTTACTAGCGGACATTATATTGTTTCTCCGGAAAACAAAGTCGTAACAGTATATTCTTATAAACGCGCTTAAAATGAGCTCTATTTCCATTCAGTAGGACCACATTTAACTTTTTTATGTTTTCTTTGGTAAAATAATTATAGGTAAGTATCTCATATGTGAGAGGCCGCCTGGGTGGTATAACCACAATGTCTATTTTCCCCGCCAAACAGCAGTGTAAACGTACTTTTGTGTTCCGCTTTGAAGGACATTGCAGCCAGAATAACTACCTACTGAACATATTGATACAACATCTTATGTCTCAGGATGGTGAGCGCAGTCGAATGCCAAGCATTGGTACTGTCCATAGGCGGTCGTATCGCCTACCATAAGGCGAATGGCATGCTCGTCTTCATATTCATAGCAATAAAAAAGGAAGCATTGTTACAAAATCACTAAATTCACCTGCAATTCAACATTCCAGTAAACATGCCTATCGAGAGACTATCCAGTAAATTAAGCCGGCCTGGTTAAATCCAGTTCTTAATAGGATGAAACCGAAACAGTACCAGCCCTTAAACGTCCCCCCGCTGCAGGGCACGTGCCTCCTCCACAACCGAGAGTACGATTTAGAGTGTTTAGGCCATATAATCTACCACGCTGGCATACACATACTATAGAAATTCTTACAAATCGCCATGATATGTAGGTTGCTTCACGATGTTTTCCTTCACCAATATAAAAATCAAAACGCATCATAATAACTTCGTGTGATGCTATGATTTTTTAATTTCCAGTACCATGTACAGTAGTCATTATCCAAACAAACAGAATTTTTTAGCCTCCATCATAAAAAAAAGATTTTCTCAACGAAAGAATCGATCCAAAAACCACCCATCTGCCTCAATCACACAATTACTAAAATGGCCCCCAAACCAATTTCTAATTACAGGCCAGCCAACAAGAGCACATATTAACTGCGTCGGCAGTCCAGTCAGTTAACACGGCTTAATTAAGAGCTACGATGTTACTGCTGCTTTACGCCTTGTTTCCATTATGGAAGTTGCTTCGAACAGGGCAGGCGCGAGGGAGACGCCGGGGCCCAAGGCACCAATTTAAAGACTGTAAAAAATTATAGCGTCGTAAAAAAGTAACTTTACAAGGCAGTAAATTGTTTTTTATTGGTTGAGTTTTGTTTTGTGTATTGAAATGGGGATGTTTTTGTAATAAGTGCTTGTTGGCCTGTAGGTAAGATCCCAGGGCATAACACTGACTTAAAAGTAATGTGTCTATTAATAAACAATTGCCATTCATTTAATGGAGGAAAACATTGTAGAATTTATAGAAATCTGCATATTATATAGTTTATAAAAGATTTTCTTTCGTATGTGAAGTCCGCCAACCAGCAATAGACCAGCGTGGAGAACAATGTAAGGAATTATTTATATTTGATACTCTTTTACAGCCGACGCCAATAAACAATCCCAATCCAAAATTTGCCGTTTGAGATTGACAGCTCAATCTTTTTTCTGATACTATCTTGTCAATAATCAATCTCAGTAGTGAAAAATCTATGGCAACATGGTAAATGACAAATCGAAAAGTAGAAAACAATCGGTTGATTATTGGCATCGGCCGTTAGTGTTGAGCGGGTTTCACGGGACAGGAGAGTACAGGGTTGCTTTTGCTTTTCGTAATGGGATAGAATGAGATGTTAATTTACGGGATATAACGGGAAAATTAATATAGTCGACGGCGGTCACATTGAGATTAAGTACATGACAGTTAGTGAGATAATATGTTGTTGATGTAATCATTACTTAATAATTTCTTACTTAATATTGAATTCTTAATACTAGAGAGGGGAGGCTACACAAGCTTGATTATTATTTTATGATAATACCAGTAGAGTATGTTTGGTATGTCTTAGTTTTAAACGTTTTTTATATAATACAAAAATATACTAATTATTTTAAAATAAATTAATGTCTATGAAATAATACCTTATCCTGCAGGACGTAGGCAGAAACGCCAAAATGACTATCTCTTGCCGATCAATACCAGTCTATATCCGACCCAAATATACATGAATTAAATACTGAACTTGATAGATAACACACTTCTACGTGTCAAATTATTTAAAAAGCTAAGCAAAAACATGAAAACCCTATTCAAAAACCATTAGACTAGAAATATTATAAAATATAACCTCATTACAGTTTAATGCCTCACGCCCGTGGTTATTTTAAAACGCTGACTGAAAGTAGTTTTGTATAAAGGCGGCGACCCGGAAACTTCTAAGTCCGCCCCTGTTTAATGCGGAGAGCTTTCTCATAAATTTAATTTCCTATGGCCCGTGATAGAATTAAGTAAATAAGTTAGACCGGACTGCCCAGTGGCAAAATTGATTACTAGATAGAAGTTTCTAGAGCATTCAATCTGCGTCATTAGTGAAGCTGAAAATGTATCCCTAGTTTTGGATTAATTTGAAAATGTAAGCCTAGTTTTGGATCAATTTGAAACACGTTTTCACTTATCCGTTGGCTTTCACACACTGTCCTCTGTGATTGCAGAGGCCCCGCGTTGTGGAAACAGTTCCTGGGCTTACCATCATAAGCCCTCTTGTTTTAGCCAGTCCAAGCGATCAGTAAAAACCGATGGTAGTGGGAGATCTCTCATATGTGAGAGGCTGCCTAGGTAGCTACCACCGTAATGTCTATTTCTCCCACCAAACAGCAGTGTAAATGTACTGTTTTGTTCCGGTTTGAAGGAATTGTAGTCAGAAAATCTACCAGACGTAATGAGACTTAACATCTTATGTCTCAGTCAGTCTAAGCATTAAGTTGTAATGCATGTTATTGTTTGGTTATGCTACAGTCCGTGAGCGGTCGTAGCGCTTACCATCAGGCGAATGGCATGCTCGTCTCACAATTCATAGCAATAATATGTTCCAAAAACACAATACATCTTAATTTAAAGGAATAAGGTGAATTGTTACCTGAAGTTGATCATAATTTAAGACTTTTTGCTACATCTCGCAGTTCGAAATTCAGATATATAAGTATAAGCAACCTCGGCCACTTTTGGCGTGTGATTTTGTTTCGGGCCCTGAATCTAGTATATAGACGAGCCTGCCATTCGCCTGATGGTAAGCGATACGACTGCTTATGAACAGTAGCATAACCAAACAGCACCTTTATTTGATCGAAGGCTCGTATAAAATGATACCAGTCACTAAGTTACTCTTATCCATTTGGAAAGAGCAAACATAAATTAATTTACCTATGACACGTAGTTGTCAAGTGTTGCCCGATTGGATCAAAGTTGGCACCAACGTCGGCCACCTACCGCCAACCTCAAAGGGAAATAGTTGATATAAGTTTGATTAGTTCCAAGTCCTTTGATTGGACGTTTAGGGCGTGAACGTGTGGGATTTCAAACTGCTTTATTACAAATATTTGAAATGTGTTTTTGTACGGTCTGCTGCGTACATTTTCGATTTAGTGTCTAGTTTTGCAGTTTTGATTTCCCACAAGGAATACATATAACATTAATATTATATAGCGCATAGTAAATAAATGACTTGTTTCCTCAGGGAATCAAATGAAATAAAATTAAATTAAAACAAATTAATGACTTCATTTATGGGTGTCAAATTATTTTTGAAGATTTTGTCTCTTTCCTACATCATCATTTAAATCATTTATTTGTCTACTCACTTATAAGTCTAACAAGTAAAATGTAATAATGTACTGTTGTCTTTAAAAATCAATTTATACGAGAAGAGTTTCTCGCCTCGAAGATACGATTATCGTTAGGATATAAAGTTGCATCTCAAATATTTGTCATAATCTTGTGGCGATAATACACGCGATAATTTATGTATTTTTTATTTAAATTTTAGCGAATTCATATTGTGCACGTGGTCTTAGCCTGTAAGAAATGGTTGCACTTGTATTTCCTGTTTAAGCTTGATATTATTATTAAATTGTTTTAGTGTAAACAATTGTTGGCTAATCTAATAAATAAACTAAAAATAAAATAATGGCATACGATTCTCGCTGCGTGTAACTCTTCTCGTGTAAATGGCGCTTTAATAATGCTGAAAGTATATAAACAAATATTAGTCTCGATGCGGAAATCGAACCCGTGGCCTCACGTTTCACATCCGGTGTCTATCTCACTAACCCACAACGGCTGTTAATATTTACCGCAACATTAAGGTATTTCGGTGAGGTAGGTACTTTGAAACTCTAGACATCCTAACATTCCATCTTTTACCCCAACCAAGCCGCTTCCTAGAATTATTTGCATGAAGACGTACCATAGTCATCCTTAATATGCCAACTAGATGCTCTTGTAAAACTCGCCTTTGAAGTTGTTTCAAACGCTTTAGGAATATTCAAGCGTGAACAGTAGAATAATTAGTTTATTAACATTTTAGGGCATACCTGACATGACTACAAATTCCTGACGTGCTGTTGATGTCATTTGGATTATTTTAGAACTTTAAAATAGATGGTGAAAGCGTATAATGTAACGGAAAAAACAATTTTCATTTTTCAAATCGCTTCAATATTTAAAGATATTTGCACCGCATTGTCTATTTCTCCCGTCAAACAGCAGTTTAAATACACTGTTGTGTTTCGCATTGAAGGACATTGAAGCCAGAGTAACTACTGGTCATATTGAGACTTAACATATTATGTCTCAGGATGGCGAGCGCAATGGAATGCCAAGCATTACTTTGTAATTCAAGGTGTTGTTTGGTTTTGCTACTGTTCATGAGCGGTCGTATCGCTTACCATCAGGCGAACGGCATGCTCATCTCGCTATCCATTGCAATAAAAAAATAAATACAAAAAAATAACTTTTCGAGGTATTTGTTGGTGTGAACATTTTTCAAATCGCTTTAATATTTAAAGATATTTTAGTTAAAATGGAATCTGTGATAATATCCAATGGAAACGATCTTTTTAATAGATATCCCCAGCAAACTATCCCAGAAACCATTTCAATATTTTTTTGCTATTGCGACACAAATTCTGATTCGAAAAACAAATAGTAAAAAGCCAAAAAATCCCAATACTGATTAAAAACCTCAATGGCGACGCAAGCGAAATAGTCCTGTATTTTCGGGCCTTAAATTCGGAATGTTACCAAAGTACGGTACAGTAGTTTTGGAACATCGAACAATTACATTGAAAACAGTGAAAAATAAAACAGGCTTTTTAACTATAGAGGCTCCTGAGCCAAATATTATGTTACTTACAATACATACATACATAAACTCAAACCTTTTTCCCAGATGGGGTAGGCAGACGTGCCAGGGCACCCACATTTCGCCTTGTATGTTCCGTCCCACAATGTGATAGGTGGCGAGCCTATCGCCATATCAGGCACAAATTCCTGACTCTGGGCTGATAATGAACGAATATTACTTACAAATAATTGTGAAATATGTTTTTTTTTTGTTTAGTTCACTGCTTACGTAAATTCCTGTGATGAAGATGATGACGGTTGAATTTAAAATTAAACGTAAAAAAAGTAATGATAGTTGAGTAAAAATCATTTTCCCTCAAAGCCCACTCGACATGTATATCGATTTCCATATCTTTAGAGGGAATTTATGTTCAGAAGTTTATATCAAATCTTATTACAATATGAGATGGCAATAAAATACAAGTCCTTTTTTAGGTCGCTTAGCCTCTAGTTGATCAATAAAAACTATTCCGATCATGTATGCCGCATAGGCTTTAGAACAGAAGAATAAGAGACAAGACTCTTCAATCGCCATAGGATTTAATATTCAAACATTCAGACATTGGACTCAAATATTCGGCACTTACTATGCCTGTACACAAAGCTTTGGATCACGTGACACGCTTTGTGCTCGATTTCACCATGTATATTACATTCCACTGTCTAACAGGAAAGTATTTGAAATAAAGTTCATGTTTCCAGAAAATATTTGCCTTTGTAATACTATATGGGTATTGAATAGTGTCGCAAAACGGACAAATGGCTCTTCATCAGCCATTAAAATTTCGCGTAACATGGAGAACAAATAAATTTTACCGTACCTAATCATATTGTACACTAGGTTTTTTAAAACAACGAATGAGGGTATTCATGTTTAATTAACAAGACATTATAGCATTTTTTTGTACTGACGACTTCGTGAGTTACACAAAGTAAAACTTAAAGTAGGCCTAGAAGAAAAATAAATAAAAGTGAAGAAGCTTGCTGCGGCGTCAAAACAGCGATCCTCTTCGATAACATGACGATTTGAGAAGAATCAACTTCTTCTTTAGTTGTAAAAATAGTGACTGTATATATGTTTTTAGTAGTGTATAGAGCTGAGTATTTGTGAGACCGAAAAGTATCACGCAATTCATATTACCCACTTCTCAAGATCTAATTGATCATAATGTGGGCTCAGGACTATGTATGTGACTGTTGGGTGTATTCTTGTATGTTTTGTCCCCAGAGACCGAGCGGCACGTTAGAAGGCAGCATGCCGCGCGCCGGCGCCTTTCTGCTGGCTGTCGCGGCCGTCCTGCTTGCAGCCGAGTGGGCGCACGCCTCTTACATCGACCCAGGTGAGAATCACATATTACTCATTGAAATAATTACTTGCACGTGCACCTGTCAATGGCCAAATGTCAATATTAAATATACCCTATTCTATGTACTCAAACGTCCCGACTGGTCCCGACCCTCAATTTTGACATTTAGGGACTTGTCAATGTCAATATGACAGCCTAATGTAAATAGAAATAGGGCATATTTTAAAAATTTGAAATTTGTGCAAGTAGTTATTAACATTATGGCTGTCATATTGACATTGACAAGCCTCTAAAGAAGCCGTGACGTTAGAGTACATAACTTTGTAATTTAATAAACGTCGTAATAGGGTATTTGAGTATGATCGTTTTTTTTTTGTGTGGAACACAGGTACTTGTTTCGGGTCTGGGCTTTGTGACACGTAAAAGTCTCTCGTAGTTCCTGATATCCACGACACAAGACTCGATCTGTTGGGTGTATTTAGTTATTACAAAGATTTAAATCATCGTAATTCGCTCTCTCTCACTGAACATAGACCCAGGTAACAATTACATCGGCATTACTCCATATTCGATTCATAAAACGAAATACTAATAAATCATCAACACTACATTGATAATAATTAATATAACTTATTAATTAAATGATTTGTGATCATCGTAAATCATACTTGTTCTGCTTGTATTATAATTTACGAACATTGATAATAATAAGTTAACTTATTAATTAACTGATTGGTGATCGTCGTAAATCATATTATAATTTACTACAACAGTCTAGACCCTGCATTAAGATACAGTATTGTATGGTGGATTTCCAAAACGATCAGAAATGTTTTGGTTTCGCAACAACTAAAATATTTCTCTCAGTGCAGTGAAACTCACCTCCTCTCGGATCATTGCTGACGTCTTAACTAACCATACAATGCGGGCTGCGAAACGGGTATGAATAGAATTAAAATTTAAAGTATTTGTGACTAACCATAAATCATATTTTTTGTGAAGTTACAAATAATGAATTGTTACTGATGACGCAATCAATTATCTCAGTGTATGTAATCAAGCACTCGGTCTCTGGCTTGTAGCCAGCTTCGCCCCTTTTACGCCACGCCAGCTGTTCTTAAATATGTCACCATCCATTCAAAAGCCGTCATAAACCACAAACAATTAACACCCATAATCACTTAAGCCTAAGGTCGTAAGTTGCCTGAATGTCAGCTTTCCGTCCAATAAAATTCCTGCGGAGATGTCTCAGAACTTTAACTTTGCATATTACAAAGTCGGTATAACTTAGCAAGGCATTTCAACTACTTGAAGCAAGTACAATTTGTACGACTTAATATGAAGCAGACTTTAAACCCAAGATTCAGTTTCCAGTACTTTGAAAAGTCCTTAAAATACCTGAGATTCAAAGAGATCTAGAGGTACAAGATAGCCTGCCAACTCAAGTGGCGAGAAATTGGTCAAGCACCACTGCAGTGAAGTATTCTTATGTATTTGATAAGTCCAGAAGTTTAATTCAGAATTTTGTGAAATAAAATTCATGAAATGTTACGGAACAAACAAAATGTTTTTTGTTCGGATTAATATTTGTACGCTCAACTGTTTGTAGAGGATTACCGCTTTTATTTGAGCTTGTTGATAATGTTCAAACCTGTGTTTTTATTTTTATAACACACATTTATTGTTACAACTAGAATAGAATAAAATAGAATAGAAAAACCTTTATTTGTTCGTCAAAGTACACATACACTGATACAAAACTAAAATAACTAAATTTCAAACCTATTACAATTTACGACGCACAAAATAATTGAAAGGAAATAAAAACTGCCGTTCCTTCTTACTAATACTTAATACTTCCGTTTAGTTCATTCCATCCAAAGGTTGTCTGGAAGACATAACCGAAGGCGATAAGACCGCCGATTTTACTATACATATAATTTAAGTATTTTTATTTGTGTATTTGCATTTGTGTTTTATGTTCAATAAAGTGTAATAATAATAATAATCTGCCGTTATACCTGGTGATCTCAGGGTCCGCCTATCTGCGTAGTCTTCTTCTATTTGTCTGCTCTTTATCGTCTTTAGTTGTAAGACGATGGAGTGGCACATCTTCATTATTGAGAGCGCTTCAAATCTGAGGCTGAGAACTATGTTGAAGCTTGGCATTATTGTCTAATATTTGAAGACATCTCCAAACTACCTCAAACAACATTCTTAGAGTTTACCACCCACAATATCGTTGCCGTGAAACTTCCGTGGATGCATTTTCTGGATAAATTCAACGCAGCATCTAGCTCCATACTTCTCCAAAGATTTCTTAAACTTATCGCGTGGCGAACAATAAAATCCAAAAACACGTAAAATATGAACGACCCGTAAGGCTCCCAAACTCATTTTCCTAAAAAGACTAATAAAATTTGCACTGACATAAATGACAGGCTTGATGGATTAATGAAAATGTATCAATCAATGTGAAGTTAAAAGGGATCCCAATTTTACAAATTCTAGATTCTTTTGCTTTCACCAATGTAATGCATAAATTGGTCCACGTTAAAGTGACGAAGATGAATGGGTTTTATATGCATACTTTTTTGGCAATTTGCCTTTTCGGAACGGATTAAAAATGTATGAAAGCAAATTGGCAGAGGAGTTGAGTCAGCCAATTTATAGTAAAATCCTGGTTTAAAATCCACGTTTTACAATACAAAGAGATCGTTTATGTATTTAGTGGGTACTGCGGTACCTAGGCAATGCGTCGTTAGTTATCTGCAACGATGAAATTTATGTAACAAATAAAGATTACTTTATGTAATCCGACATATTTTCTACTGGCAAGGTTTATTTATTTGTATTCCTGTTTAAAGGACATTCTAGCCAGAGTAACTACTGAATATATTTCGACTTAACATCTTATGTCTCAGGATGCCAAGTGCAGTGGAATGCCAAGCATTGCTTTGCTACTGTCTATGAGCGGTTGTATCGCTTACCATCAGGCGAATGGCATGCTGGTCTCGCCATCATAGCAATATAAAACAAAGTGAAATATCCAAAAGCAAATTAGATCCATGACCCGGCAGTTCATCTCCTTAAGAAGAACTCACAAAGGTTACTCCACAATTGTTGATGTAATAAACTTATTTGTTACCAGGAGACGACGATCTGGAAGTAAACATGTCTGACTACGGCGAGGACCCAGCTGATCTGCAACTGCTTCAGGACGTTGGCAAGTGAGTAGATTTCAAAAATATTTTACTGGTCTAGTTGGCATTCGATGTTTAGTTCAGTGTTCTAATCGCTAGCTATCGCAAACGTAGCGTGCTATGCCCGTGCTGTGAAAAGATTGGACTAAAAATACTTAGCATGGAAATTATTGAGACGGAACAGTCTAATGTAGAACGGTTTTTTAAGTTGTTCATCATAAAATGCCTGATTAATTTAAAACACGGTCGTGGTACGCTACGTTGGGCAGAAACTATTACATTTACGTTAGACCTTCATGCTAAAGACATGCCACTCTGTAGATTCTATATTCTATTTCGTTATTCGTTTATATGGCATACCGCGATTAATACTAGCATAATTTTACCTATACAATTATTATATCTCATGAAGTGAAATGTAAAATTTATTTGGAGAATGAAGTTTCTTTAATCACAATACGTTTCCAACAAACAAGAGGAGTATCATCATAGCCCTCTACCTGTCTTTATCATTCTTACGTAGTCACATCATTTTTCTTCTCGCTCCACAAGGTGTATTAAAATAGAGTGGTTATCAGTACGGTACCGCTCTCCTGTCTTTTTTACTCCTACGTACATACTATCTTACCTCTTGCTTAACTACTTTCTCATGGGCCTGGTCAGAGCGCACTGATTTTGTGCGCGTATTCGACTCTTGTAATTAAAATCCTCAATGTAAATAATATTTTAGTGAATGCGTCCAGTTTAAAATACTTATGTAAATTACATCGTTTAAATTCAGCTGGCGTTAATGCTTTGTTTGCGTGTGTATAAAGTCATTAACCTATTGTATTGATTTTGAATGTTTCATTTATCAATTATTATTTGTATTTATTCAATTGATAGTTTGGTTTCAACACAGAATAATATTTCAATAATTGATGGGTTTTCATCTAATGAATTAACGATATAAATAATTGCAGGTATTGTAGAGAACAAGAAATTTTATTTGAATTTTAATGTGGTTTTATTGTGTATTCTTATTCCATGGTCACTTATCAGACGAGCAGTTTTTTTTTGTTTTAAAATCTATCTTTAAATTTGTATAGATTAGTGAGACTCCTTCGTTTAAAGGTAAAATGTGATTTCATTATGCTAAGCATGATATGCTATGCTAAGCTAGTAATAAAAATAAATTGGGTTTGACCTTTTAAAAGTCACATTTTAATCTAGATCATTTTAATACGATGAATTTTAATGATATAAAATATACACTGACTAAATCCCAACCACAAAATATTACGTTTCATCCTGTTTTCGTTTTTTTACGACTTTCAAGTTTACACCTTTCAAGGTAATTTGTTATTTAGGCCAGCATTTGGTTTTCAGTACTGAAAACTTTAGTGAAAGTAATATACTGGTAATACTTTTGTTAGTTAATCCTACCTCCAATGTATGTAGGTATTTACGAAAACACGAAAGTTAAATATTTGTATGCTTGTTCTGTTTTGTAAATCAGTTTGTTCATTATTTGTTTCAACTTGGTAGTAATTTTAACTTGTTTATACTTTACCGTAAGGGTTTATTTTTGTTTTTATTTCCCTTTATAGATAAAACATAATTTTATACTATAATAACATTTTAGTAGTAATCTATAAACAATTTAGTGGATAATAAGATACTATTTAACTACGACAAAATTATTTTTCTATCTTCTCTGCCTGTGAGAATGGGAGCTTTACTTGTGTGAATTTTCATCTATAATCTATGTTAATATCATCTAGACTGGTCTGTGTCATGATTGTTATTATCATTTGTGCTATTTGATTTTATTCTTGTTTGCAATCTGAAATTTTATAATGCCTATCTTTTGCGTGTAATGAATAATAGAATACCATCATATAATAGTGGCTTTAATAGTACCTGCCCAAAAAGCTTTTTGTTTCTTAATAATCGATATTGAGGTCAGCATAATTGTTTTGAATATCGAAATAATAATCCCTTTGTTTGATTATACTGCAACTATAGACAGAAAACTTCTGTCGGGACTCTCATGGGAAGTTAGCAATTGAAGGAGAAAATGTTATTTTAGTAACGTGAAATTGACACCCAATGATCTATGTCGCTTCATTCTCGGAAGGGTCTTTTAACCCATATCAGTTGCAGTATTATATAAATTAACATCTTGTAAATGCATGCCGCACCTCCTAGCACGAACACAGACTTAGGCTAGCCGGTCATGTGGTTTCAGACGATCGTCGCTGATCTACGTTTTCAGGCGAGCCTGTATCCGGCGCGGCGGTAACTGCGACCATCGGCCCGGTGACTGCTGCCACTCCTCCTCATGCCGATGCAACCTCTGGGGCTCCAACTGCCGCTGCCAGCGCATGGGGCTCTTCCAGAAGTGGGGCTAAGCCCCCACCCAGCTCCCTTGAAGCGGCGACCAACTCAAGCCAGCCGATTTGACCGCCGCTCCATCGGAAGCCACAACATCGCGCATTCCCACGGACCCGTTGCGTTCTCGTTCCTTTTCCTCTTCAGTAAATCTATTAGATAAACGAAAACAGGGACCTAGATTTTAGTTCGCCAATATTTTTGGATCGTTTGTACAAAATTTAGGATTCACTTTTGTTTTGTTTCTCTCTCTCTGATCGGTCGAGTGTCCGCCTACTTGGTTGGGCAATTACCCAGCCTTATTGCCCAATCAGTATGCCCTGACACCAGCTCGGTCGATCAGACCCCAACTGCCTTCGTCGACGCGTCGTTTTTTTTTCACTTCATTTTTTTGACGCCGCCCCGGAGGCAGTTCCATCTTCTATTACTATGTATGTATGTAGGGTTAAGTAAGCTAAAGTAGAGAATGTAGCGGCTAATCTAATTGGTGGTAAACTTATGTCATAGGAAGTAGTGGAAATAGAAAAAATATATATGTAAACATAATTAAACGTTCTAGGTGTAAGCATACAGTTAACTTGGTGAAAGACGCTATAATAAGCCTTTAACGTAATCGTACCGTCGTATTTGCGATTGGCAACTTAGATTTTTAAATATTAATGTCAATACATTCATATTATGATAATGAACGAATCTTTAATGTACTGGATCACGACTCTCGGACAGGGGGTATGTGGTATAGCAGCCTAGTAGTCTTCTTCTGTACGTAGCTTCTTAATGTACGTTCCTCATCACGGAATATGATAATTATAATAATATTGGAATATGGAAAATGATAAATATATTAATAAATGTTTATGGACGAACTATTTGTTTTTAATTATAACCCTGTATTTTTATTGCACTTTCAAATTTGCATTGAATGAATGTTTGATTGCAGAAGCATTACCAAATCCAAACTAATATTATAAAGCGGAAATTTATTTTAAATATTTGCATTGAATTGCCTCGGAAAATATAGGACTAATTTGAAAAGAATCACCATTAGAATCTTATATTATCCCTGATGAACATAGGTAGTCGATAGTATATTTTAAAAAAAGTGTATCTGCATCCGGACGGAGCCAAGCTGAGCCGCTAGTGTTGAATAATCTTAGAGGAAACTTAGCGACGAGTTGAAAAGGCGAGTAGTGGATGGATGAGAACTGCTCAAGACCGGGATGGTTGGCGTTTACTTTGGGAGGCCTACGTCGAGCAGTGGACGGCGATAGGCTGAATAAACTTTTTAGATATTCTAATGCTCGACATCGCAGAATTTACAACAAGTTTTAAGAAGCAGTCTTCATGCAGAAAGAAGTATCAGTTAAGAAGGAATTAAATACGGTTTGTATTCATAACAACAGCAAATGTCCTAAAAAGTTTGCTGTTTCTTGAACTATGATATTATTTTTGATATATTATATGATACAGCTCCTGATTGATTTATACTAAATCTAAATTGAAGGCGTTAAAGGCCTTTACTTGACTAATTTTTACATTATTATTATTCCTGATGATAAACGTCTCACCTGCCCATAAACATTATTATAAACTTATTACTAAACACTGAATAAAACTGAACTGCGCTCATCACCCAAAGGCTTTGATCGAATACAGTATTAGATTCAACTTTGCATACAAACAAATGCCAAAAAATGGCAAGAGTTTACTATAAGTACACAGTTTTTAACAGCACACTGAGGAATTTTAACACGTTGGCTTGTTGGCTATGGTAAATTGGGCATAAGTACCTATCTTAAAGTCCAATAATTCCTAGATACAAATCTTTCATGGTGCACACTAAAAGAGGACTATGTCCAGCAGTGGATAGCTATAGTTTAATGATGATGTATTTAAAAAGAACAATGCTTAAACTTACTGCTTGATAAAAATATACAAAGCGTTGGTACCTACCCAAAAAGTCTTACATACCCTCTATGTATTAATAAAATAAAAGACTTCAATACATTTTTAATATATATAAAACGTACAATTTGGCCGCACGCCAGTCCCAATTATTTGGGATTTTGCAGCAGCACGCGACGTGTGTTCGTTAGTGAAGGACTAAGATCAAAGCGAACATTAAGCCGTATTATACACATGTGTATAGTGAAACAAGTGAAAAAACTACGGGTGGGAAGAACATACAAACATATATTAACTCACGCCTTTTTCCCATAAAGAGGTTGTTCTGATAGCAACCAGTATACCAGCACTCATCGAGGCTAGAGACGTTGCCGTAAGTTTTTTTTCTCTATAGGTCCAGTAGTTTCTCCAGATTCAATGTCCTTTAAACCGGAACACAACTGTTCATTTACACTGCTGTTAAGATGTCTAGGTAAAAGAGATACACTAGTAAAAGAGGCTAATAAAAATATGAAACATACACGAAGAATATTTTAAAACACATGTAGGTATTTTCTCTCCATATTTGCTGACAATCCCAAGGAGAAAACACCTATTATTAGTAGATTTTATCTAAGTGTGAGTTAGTCTATTATTAATCCCTTCGCCCTACTGTATAATCTGTCACAATTTCCAACTAACCTACTACAATAACGCTAAGTACTTAGTAGGGTTGTCTGCGGCGATGACGTCATAATTTAGGTTTCCTTTATGGCTAAAGCAGCTGTAAATCTGTCAGCGCTGTTGATAAATATGGCAATAAATAATAAACACTGAGTGAGCAGAATAAGGTATATCCGAAAATTAAGTTGTGGTAAAACTCGTAACTATACAACATTGATACAACCGAGCGACTTTTCTTTAAACTGCATATACTAGGCACCATTTTCAAGCTTTGTACTAAAAATCAATTAAATAGGAACAATAGTTTAGTCATAAATGATTTTTTATGTTTCTCTTCCTCTTTGAACACCCTGTGGCTTTTCTAACAGCTGATTACGTCCAACGCATAGGTCATTCACCTTAAAACGACAAATCTTACTAAAATCTATGCGCTGTTGCCGCTCTGACACAAGTCACATAAATAAGTACAACTAAATTACTTTAAAAGTTGGCGATGCAAATAAGAAAGCAATAAATACACACACACTTACACTTTCATTACAAGAGCGACATAGCAAAACATCCTGTGCGTAAAAGAAATAGAAATAGGTCAGTATGTGTGTGTGTGTGACACGTACGCAATTGACCTCTAAAAAATAGTTTTTAGTCTGCCGCCGGTATCCTTTCAGAACGCATGTAACACGGAAGCTCCTGCGCCGCCGCGCCGCGCCGCTTTGATCTTGCCGATCTCGCGCCGATAATTTTAATGTTTTCTTGTTATTGACACTACTCTTAAATAAGTTTAAGACATTATTTATTTTTTTATTGTGACAGGACATGTAACTTCGGATAATTATTATTTAGTGTTAGTGTTTCTGTGTTATTGACTGTTAGCCAACAATGAATCGGTCGATTAGGACCTGTACGGTGGCCACCGCGATCTCCGGACCTAATCCCTTGGATTTCTTTTTGCGGGGCTTATTAAAGAACTAGAAATAGGGTTATTAAGCATTTGAAAAACTAAAGTGCCTAGCCTCGAACACTGATTTAATAACAATTTAAACAATAATAATATTGTCCATCGCTATAATTTGTACGTTCATGTAAATGGAGGACATATCGAAAATTTAAAAATCTAGTGTACCTAAGTAAAGTATGTTGTGCGCGTACTTCAAAAGTACCTAACTACGCGCGGTGCACGCAGCCACGCCACTGCGCCGGCGGCGTGGCCTTGGCGGCGCGGCGCGACAATAACACGCCGCGCGCGACGTTGCCAATTTGGTATCTATTCGTATCTACAGGTCAGTGAAATGTATTTACATAGGGTGGTTACGTTTTACTCATATTCATAAGCTATTTAGTTTGTTTGAAACAAACAAAATCTCATTTTTGGTATTATTATTTTTTTTGCCGTGTCGAATAAATACCAAGGACGTATAGTATACGTAGTGTAATTTAATGCCCATCGGTCATATCAACTTTGTATATCGCATTGAAAAGGATTATACTTTTTGGCCTACTTTCAAAGTGTCTTCTTTTTGTATTGCATATGTCAAGGAAATGAGCAAACGGGTTAGCTAATGTTAAGTGGTCTCTGCCGCTCATGAACATCCACAACAAATAAACAAATAAATTTACCTAACAATAACATAAATAGTCCTGACCCCACACTAAGAACGAGTCTTGTGTCATAGGTATTTGGAACGACTGAGGTACTTTTCGGTCTCACAATCACCTAGACCCGAAACAAGTACCTGTGGTTCTCACAAATATTTCTTATGGTGCGGGGATCGAACTCTCAGCTTCTCGTTTCACAGCCGGCGTCTAACCAACTGCGCCATGGAGGCTGTCGAACAACCCACAATGCTTGAATCATTTGTTGCCGGCCTATTAAATTGAGAGGGGAATGAAGACAAGGATGAAAAGAGGAAAGGTATATATAAGGTAATGTTTGTAATGTTAGCACACTGATCTTAATTGGATCAGGTTATCGTTAATAATAATATTAATAAACACAAATGAAATGATCCTTAATTATGTTTTTAAATGTTGATAATGTTCTTGCCCGTCTTGACTCCACTGGAAGTGAATTTTACAGTTGCACAGCTTGGACAGTAAATGATTTGTCCATGAATACTGTGGAGTGCAAGGGCATTCTTAGTTTCAGGTTCTTCGACGACCTCAAAAATCTTGAATGTTTGTTATAGACAAAAATATTAGAGGCACTGGTAATTTCTTCTGTCTACTATTTCGAAGGCTTGCGTACATAATAAAATACAAGAACTCCTTCACTTATCAATTTACATAGAAAATTGATTCACAAAAAGTAGAGACAAGGCAGGAGACGAGACCTAATAAACATAATAAATTACCTAATTATGTAGATTTATAGACATTGATCCGTTTTTCCTCAACCGCTGTCTACGTCGGTCAAGAACATCTAGTTAATAGTATCATATACATTAGAATAAGAGGGGATCACAGTGATCCTTCCCCCAGTAATAAAATTATTCGTGAAGCAGCGTTTATTAATTTGATGTAATGGAAATGTTACATGTATTTCTCTTTTATTTTCTGTTCAGATTATTATCTGGCTAGACTGTTAGTTTTATGAATGGCGAGATGTCATTTGCCTGATGGTATACGATACGACTGCTCATGGACAGAAGCAAAACCAAGAAACACCATGGATTACAAGGCAATGCTTGGTATTCCACTGCGCTCGTCATCCTGAGACGTAAGATGTCTTGTCTGAATTGAATGAATGAATCGAATGGCAAGAGATAATTACTTGTAGACGAAACGCTTTCTGGACATCAACATACTTATTACCGTGTGAAGTAATATTACGATGCTAAAAAAATACGTGAGGCATTCTACTTTGTCTAAGCAGGTTTAAAATCATCACGTCAAAATACGCAAAAAATTATGTTTAATAATTTAGGTTTAATCAAATACATGAGTAGAAATGTTGAAGAAAATACTATTGCACTATAAAAAAGGTCTTAATAAGAACTTCAGTATCATGTGAAGTCAATCTACCCGTATTATTCCTGCGTGGATACTAAGACTTAATCCCCCTCCCAAAAGGTTTGACGTTAGACAGGTCACAGAAATCTATTTCCTTAAAAACCCGAAAACAGAATCCTATTATTTTATATATTGTCAATTATATTAGTTTACATATATAAACTAAAACTATTATTTTATTTATTTATTTACTAGCGGCCCGGCCCAGCTTCGCCCGGGTGCATATAGATTTCTCTACAATAATATGTACGTATTATACATATAAACCTTCCTCTTGAATCACTCTTTCTATTAAAAAACCGCATCAAAATCCATTGCGTAGTTTTAAAGATTTAAGCATACAAAGGGACATAGGGACAGAGAAAGCTACTTTGTTTTATACTATGTAGTAATTTTTTTTTTGTACACCACGAAAAACAGAAATTATAAATACATATAAAATAAGTACAATCGGCGGTTTTATTGCACTAGGCAATCTCTTCCAGGCAACCTTTGCAATACAACAGAGTTATACAGTTAGAGAATTACCTAAACCCTTCGGGGGTGTAATATCATCAATCACGGCTAATCCTTCAAATACTGCCCTTTTCTCAAATTAAATAAAAACTTCGCTAACCTTGTGTTTAAAGGTCTATAAATTCAAAAATTAATTAACTTTGCATTCTTTGTTGTTTTGAGAGTTTTGTTATTATTTTTTTTTTATTTATATTCCTACTGGAACGAAAGATTATATAACTTCTGCGGAGGACTGTTTTTTTTTTTATTGCAATGAATAGCGAGACGAACATGCCGTTCGCCTGATGGTAAGCGATACGACGGCTCATAAACAGTAGCAAAACCAAACAACGCCTTGAAATACAAAGCAATAGCATTCCATTGCGCTCGCCATCCTGAGACACAAGATGTTAAGTCTCAATATGTCCAGTAGTTACTCTGGCTACAATGCCCTTCAATCCGAAACACAACAGTGCATTTACACTGCTGTTTGACGGGCGAAATAGACATTGCGGTGGTGCCTACCCACATGGCCTCTCACATATCAGAGACCTGCCACAAGTATAATATTTGTGAGTGCTAAGCCGTCTTCACTGAAAAGAGGACGGGATGTCTCCCTCTAGTTTCGGTTACCATCTGGGGAATAATTTTTTCATCATATCATTCGCTGTTAAACACCCAGTGTTACATGTTTTTTACGAGTACACTTAGTTTAGATTTTTATTTTAATTGTAAATAAGATTTTTTGTTTCTTTATTTGTTAATTTGTTACTAATTTCTTTATTTTAACCTGTGTTGTACCTATTAGTTAATAATACCTAATTTATCTACTACGAGTATATTAATGTATGGTAATATGGTGGGTTGAACGAATAAACATACACACAAACACAAAGTAAATTAAATATATGGGAATAAACGTATTGTAACCTATGTTCAACAATAAAATATATTTTAATTTGATTTGACTACAAAAAAAAATTGCCGCATACGCACAGGCTGAAATAGAAACCTTTCTAATATATGCTGGAGACGCACTAAGAGGTAAAACGTTGTTAGTAAACCTTATGTAAGAGTCCTCTCCATAAATTTCAAAAGTGTATGAAACTACCCACTTTGTTAGGACATTGTGACAGACTAAAAGGCTTACTTCTGATACGCAATATTGTAGGGTGGTAGTTTACATAATATCCTGTTTTTATAAAGGAAAAAACACTAAAACTACGTAATAAATGTGTGATAAAGTATATACAAGTTAATAACAGTGTATTTAAGTGTATATTTCTTTATTTTTGTATGCGGGTGTAATTTTGTAAGTCTTGTGTACTATACTGTACTGTAATTGGTGTGTACATCAGAATACAACTTGTATTTTTTTTTAATAGTTTTGATAATGTGTATACTGTTGGAGAATCTTAATTAAAAAGTGACCAAAAAATTATACACGTAAAGAAGCTAATTCTACGCATCAAGATCACATAAAAGATAATATTAAGACATTAAATTTAGTACGAAAATAATACAATTTTAAAATACATTTCCCTCTATTATAAAGCTCATTACACAAGTCTAGATTAGGTAGAAGTGAGACGTACAATCGCAGATTACCTCTCGACACCAAAGTAATTCCGACCGATCATAAAACTAAGATTAGGCGGATTCCCTCGCCACTTATCTGCATAAAATGTCTGCTGAATTAGAAACGTTTTGGAATATTAAATTAATAATATAATTAATAATATTTATTATTATTAATAATAATTAATAGCTTAAGATTGTTATTGGTTTCAAATAGGTTACCCCTTCACACCCCTAGTAGTAAGTGTCAACGCATAACATTTGACCCTCTTATTTTGCTATAGAGCAACGGAAACTGCGTTGGCATTTCTAGAAACAGAATGTGTTTGTTATGTCTAGACTTAGAGATAAGCTTTTAGACTAAGGTTCCATTATATTTTTTATTTCATTATTAAGGAGCATCATATATGGCCAGCCACTCTCAATCGTACTCCCGATTGTAGAGTAGGCCCATGCCCTGCAGTGGGACGTACATGGGTTGATACAGAAAGAGAATCTCAATCTGTTCACACTAATAATCACTGTAGTTTTAATTTATATTTTTTAAGCTTTAAAAAGTTAATAGACGTTCCCTCAATCTTGACTAGGTTGTCTACGATCTTGTGGCGTCCGTAAGCGTTGTTGTCCTGCTGTTGTCAAAATATTAGGAACAGTTATACTCTCCTCACAATTAATTATATTGAATATGTTAATACTATAAGATTATGAATATAAATGCTATTCGCTTATAAAAACCATATCTCAAACAATACAACGAATTGAAATTTTTAAAATTTTAATTTTAGATCCAAATTTCATCACAAGCTCTTGTAAAATAAGGAACTCAAGATTATAAGTTTAACACGTTATATTCGCCAGTAAAGATATTACAATAATGAGTAAAAAATACAGACACGACATGTAAAAAATACAAGTGCCACACAATGGCCAGTATGCACTCTCGATATTCATATATAAACTATTTAGTATGTTTATTTGATGTTTAGTATTCCAACATCCTCCCTTAAACAGAAATTAAACCCATCTTGGTTGAACAATATGCTAGTTTTGAATATGGTGTCGCCTTAGTGAGTGCATCAGCTACCATCATATCCGTCTGTATGTACTGCACATCAATGGCTCCTTCATTCACTTTGTTACGAACAAAATGGTGCCTCACATCTATATGTTTAGTCCTAGAGTGATAACCATCGGAACCTGAAAGTTTAATAGAACTTTGATTATCGCTGAAAATAACCATTGCCTCATTCTTTAGTAAAGGCCAAAATGTTTCTTGTAATTGCTTCAGCCACATAGCCTCTTGTACACAAGAAGATAAAGACATGTATTCTGCTTCGGTTGTCGACAGAGCAACAGTAGGCTGTCGTTTAGAATTCCAGCTGATTGCTCCTCCTTGGAACAAGAATGTGTAACCGGTACAGGAACACCGATCGTCTTCTGAGCTTGCCCAGTCTGTATCATATTTTCCTTTTTCATCTGTTTTCTTCTTGAAAACCCATTTGCATGGTATAGGACGTTTATTTTCCGGAAGAGTAGTCATTTCCCATGTTTTATTTTCCAATAATGATTGATACTCTTCATCCATTGCAGCTCTCCAATGTTCAGCATCAGTTCCCGACATAGCTTCTTCAATAGTCAATGGATCCGAAATCTGTTGACACATGAAATTATTTTGCCTCTGATGAGATCTTAAAGTGATATTTCTTGTAAAACTTTCAATGCTACTGTCATCATTTGAACTAGGATAATAGGTTTCATCAGTATCATCAGTCATTCTATTCAACACACAACTATCGAAAGATGTGTCAGTACTTGAGTGTGACAAAGTGTCATCTTGAGTCTCACTCCGTGTTACATGATCAACAGGTATCACCTCATTATTATCTGCACTAAGAGGGATATTTGTGTGCTGTTTGGTAGGTAACTGTTCCAGTGTATTATTATTGTTGTTACCCACAACTTCATCAATAAATATGACATCTCTACTGATAATAATATTTCTATTTACTGGATCATACAGTCTGTAACCCTTTGTATTGTCACAATATCCCACCATAACTAATTCTCTTGATTTACGATCCCATTTTAAACGATTTTGTTTTGGAATATGTACCATGGCTTTACAACCAAAAATCTTTAAATTTGATAGATTCGGTTTCTTACCAGTCCACTTTTCATATGGAGTTACCTTATCCAAAACCCGAGATGGTGATCGGTTGGTAACATAGGCTGCAGCAGTGACTGCCTCTGCCCACAGTTGTTTATGCAGCTTTGCCTCAAATAACATGCATTTCGCACGTTCCACCAACGTCCGATTCATCCGTTCCGCTAGCCCGTTTTGCTCAGGTGTGTACGGAGTACTGGTCTGATGTTTGATGCCGGAAGCCACTAAAAATCCGAGAAAGCTTTATTACAATATTCTTTTCCATTGTCGCTTCTAATTATTTTTATTTTGAGATCTAATTCATTTTCTACTTCTTGTTTAAATTTCTGAAACACTGACTTAATATCCAACTTATTCTTGAGAAAATAGACATAAACTTTACGGGAATAGTCATCTATGAATGTTATGAAGTATTTCGCACCACCAGCAGACGGTGTCTCCATCGGACCACATAGATCTGTATGTACTATTTCTAGTAATGCCTTTGCCCTAGAACCCGAGTGTGGAAACGGTAATCGTGTTTGTTTCGCTTCACAACAAGGTATACAAACAGTATCAACATCTTTATTAGTGATAGTTACACCCTCAGCACACGATTCTAACCTCTTTACATCAGCCAAATTTAAGTGCCCCATTCTCTTGTGCCATGTAATAAGATCAGTCTTATTTTCACCCGAAACAGCATAAGCATTCACAGTAACAGTGTTCAATTTGTACATGTTATTGATCAAAGTTGCATTTGCAATAAGAATGTTATTAACATTATAAATATTACATCCCATGTTGGTGAATTCCACTTTACAGCCATTTTTAGTTAGTTGACTAACTGACAACAAGTTTACACAGAGCTCAGGAATAAATAAAACATTTCTCACCTGGATTGGACACTCATCTTTGCAAAAAATGGTTTGAATGTTTACTTTACCCAAAAATTGCACGGAGACAGCATCGTTATTAGCCACCTTTATTTGCTGAATCGGAGATGCTTGGGTGTCATACATCCAGTCTGAACGTCTCGTCATGTGCATTGTAGCGCCTGAGTCAATGTACCAGTTTTCTTGATCCACATTGCTGTAAGCTGAAAAAACGGCTGAAAAACTGTTATTGTTGTTAGATTTCTTCACCATGCATTGATTTTTGAAATGTCCATATTTATTGCACTTAAAGCAACGCGGGCCTTTTCCTTTTTCTTTAAATTTGGCATTGTTATTAGAGGTTTTTTTGTGCTTTGTAAACAATACTGTAGACTCGGAAACTTTCACCTCCTGTAAAAGTTTTGTCTTGACAAAATCTGATGAAATTTTTATGCCGGAACTTTCCAGACCCATGATCATCGGTTTATAATTTTCCGGTAAACCTGCCAACATGAGTGTTCCCAGCCATTCGTCATCAACTGTGAATCTAATATTTCGCAACTTATTTGCAGTACTCATAATTTTATTCACATACTCTTCAACGCTTCCGCAGTTATCCAGTGTTGTGTTGACAAGATCCCTCAGCAAACCGACTTTTCTTGAAAGCCCGGAGTCCTCAAAAGCATTTTGAAGGTTTATCCATACTTCTTTCGATGACAGAGCATTTTCAATATGGACGTAGTTTATTGGTTCCACCAACAAAATAATTTTTGACTTAGCTTTAATATCTTTCTTGCTGTCGACATCGGTGCCGGGATCAACACATTCCCACAAATCTTCATGTTGGAGATAAGATTTAACTGCAAATTTCCATGTCGAATAATTATCCCGTCCAGCTAACTTTTCAATCTGTAGATTCGAAATAGCCATTGTTTTTCGGTTCGACGTACGATGGAATTTTTCGCAAATTTCTATTGTCCGATACTTTATGCGAATAAATATTAAACTTCGTATCTTTAGGTTTATGGAACTGGGCCCATAACCTCTTGTAAAATAAGGAACTCAAGATTATAAGTTTAACACGTTATATTCGCCAGTAAAGATATTACAATAATGAGTAAAAAATACAGACACGACATGTAAAAAATACAAGTGCCACACAATGGCCAGTATGCACTCTCGATATTCATATATAAACTATTTAGTATGTTTATTTGATGTTTAGTATTCCAACACAAGCCAATAGAATTTAGACGAATTATAGAAAAAACCTTATTAAAAAGTAAAAATTATTAATTAGGCAGGCCACTATCGGTATGCACTATGCAGGTTTAGTCACGATATTTTCATTTTCTTCAAAAAAGTGTATTTGAATGTTAATACCCATTGCATATCAAGGACTTTAGGACATAATAGGAAATTCAATATCAATTAAATGGTTCTTTATAGATTTTCTTACGTAAAATCTACACTACCATAAATAATGATTAAATAAATAAATATACCCAACAGTCACAAATATGTTTGTGTGTCCTGACCCCAAATTAAGATCAATTAAGTCTTGTGTCGCGGTATCAGAAATTACGAGAGATTTTTCGGTCTCATCAACACCCAGACCCTCGGGCCATAAATATTTTTAAATAATTGTGGGCCTTACAAACATTTTTCTCAGTACGGGAATCGAACCCGCAGCCTTTCGTTTCACGTGCGTCTAACTAACTGCGCTACGGAGCCTGTTAATTGACCTTAAATTTCTCTGAGTACGGCAATTACATTTTGATCCCAATACCCTTAGATATTCCTTACAAGAAAATATTATAATATAACATACATCCCTACAAGCATGAGAGCATTTCTTAATTATTCCTCTGGGCAAAATATTCCGAAACACTTTTCATGTAAATATGAAAATATTTTCGGCACCGCAGCTGCGTCATCTGTATTAATTTAGCGTGGACCGCCGTTACGCGCACATGTTGCTCAAAGGAAAAAAAATCCGATACTACTTTCCGTACCCACGTCAAAGGACCCATGGATGTAGGGCGTATTAAGTCATTCTGCAGGTATTCGAAGAATGTATAAAATATTTCAACAGATTCAGACTACGGCCGAAAACTAAGCCAGGTGGTAATTTAAGTGATTTTTTTGAAAAAGATAGCGAGTATTTTTTTAGTGTCATCGTATTATAGTGGTAAATCTATAGTTCTTCATATAATAATAATTTATGTTCCATTTTATTTAAAAAAACGCAATTGTACGCAAGAGTGAAAATTATTACTTTAGCAAAAGCCATTAATTATTATCATTGACTGAAAACTGGAAACCAGCTCTCCTCGAAGCTGTGTTGCCGATCAGCATAAGCCGATTCACATTCTTTTGCTCTACTGGAATTATTATTATTTTTATAATTCATTTTATAATTGAATTAAAGTAATAAATTGTTTTTATTTATTTATTTATTTTAATCCGAAACTAAAAATATTTAGAAAAATTGTGGATATTTTTTACGAAATTTTTAGCTGCATTGTTTTTGTAGTCATTTAAGCTACCTTTACTTTTGGTAGCAGTCTGGATATAGTCCAGATACCATCCATTTCTGAATCTAATTCATATTTACAACATAGTGGTCTTGTGCTTCGAAATGAGCGATTTTAGGTTGATAGTCCATAAATGTCCCACAGAGCACGGGTTCCACAATTGACAATTCAATCAAGAAGGGTAACGCCATAGTTCATTGATACCACAGCGATTTGTAAGAATTTCTATGGTATGTACAGTCCACCAACCCGCATTAGGCCAGCTTGCAAACTATATGGCCTTATCATTCTCAATGATAGTTGATAGTTGACGACACCTGAGACATAATTGTGGGACTCACAAACATTTGTCTCGGTGCAGGGATCGAACCCGCCTCTTCTAACCGGCGTCTAACCAACTGCGCCACGAATGCTGTCAAATCTACAACTGAACCACAAGTGTCTGCGATATTCAACCACAATTGAACGGACGTTTCAATGTTGGACGATGAACCTGGAATTCCAAATTACCTTACTATTTGGAATTCGATATTATATTACGGAATACAGATAGACGATTATTTATTTATTTATTATTTAAATCTTTATTGCACACACAAAAAGAAACAATATACAGAAACAACAAAAATAAAAAGTACAAATGGCAGTCTTAATTATTGTTTAAAGCAATGCAGCCATATATACGCATACATAAATATAATAAATACAATTTTTAAAATGATTTAGATATAGGAAATAATATCTACTAATATATGTTAAATTAAAGAGAAAGGTAGTGTTCTTTGATTAGGTATTGAATGAAGACAGCGTTTGTCTCACCACATAAATATGAAATTATTATGATATGATCTGATGTGGCATAGTAAATGCCTTTAAACAGATTGGTTAACATACTACGGGATTATACTACAAGACAATCGTTAAGAATTGGTCAAAACAATTTAATTAATTAGGCGTCACTTTGTTCAAAACTATTTTTTTTAAACAAAATAATGAAATAAATTTGTATCACTGTATCAGCCCCCATAGGTCACATTGTAAGGCACGGGCCTCCTCTACAATCGAGAGTATGATAAAGAGTGGTTAGGCCATATAGTCCACTATGCTGCCAGAATAATATATTCCAATATTTATCGAATAACAAATATCCAGAGGCAATACAATTTAACATTTTTGTTTGGTTACCAATTGATAATAACGCGATACTCTTTGTGTAGTTTCAAGTAACTTCGTCACATCCCCACCGCTCGGTACAAGCTCGGCATCAGGACGATGGAGATATGTAGGTCCATTCTTCTTCAGCAACAAAAACTTCACTGCAGGACATAGGCTTCGAACTATTTCCAAAATGACATTTTTATTGCTATAAATGGCGAGACGAATATGGCATTTGCTTGATGGTAACTGATAATATGCCCTGTAGTTATTCTCGCCACAATGTCTTTCAAACCGGAATACAACAGTGCTTTGCACTGCTGTTTGGCGAGACAAATAAACATTGCGGCACCTACCCAGGGCATCTCATAGATGAGACCTACCACTAGTAAAAAATATTCCCGTAAAATTGAATATGTATCTAGTAAAAAACTGTTTTACGTTTTACCCTTCGCCGCCCCGTGTCAAAATTCCACCGAACATTTTTGCCTAACTGGTCTACGCACTCCGATTTTAACAGAACCACAATTTTGTGGTCACTTTTGGCTCGGAGCAAAATGTCCGCCGGTTCTGATATATGTCGCAGAATGTTTGCCAACTGATTTGTTCACTTTTTTCTGCTGGAGATTTTTTTATACCCAAGGATTTAAAATTGAAAAAAATAGGAAAATGGCAATGAAGTTGATTTATTTTCTGGGCTTGTGAGTTGAATTTCATTTTCTGCAATTTTTTCTATCAATTTCATACGCTACAACCTACAAATCAAAACAAACAAAACAGCATACGGCACAATATACCATATCGATTTATATTTATTATTATTTATTTCTAAAATATTTATTACAAGTTCAAACTATGTATTATTTTACACTATTTATTATATTCCTTATTCAGAGTGCCTATTAGCAAAGGTCTCCTCTAGCTTTCATTAACAGTACCATTTATAAATTCACAATTCTTACAATCATTAGGTCAAAATAACTCTAAGAATGAATAATATTGTCCACAACAAACCGTAAACATATCAGCATCGAGAAAATTGGAGTGCCCTACCCACTTGGATTGGAGTACACTACCCCTATAGGCTCAATATACAACGGCCATGTAATACATAATTCCCTTAAAACTTCAACCATTTTAACACAAAACGACATCCACGTCGTCCTATCAAGCGTTTAAAATCAGGTTTTAAGCTTGAATATAAAATTCCGCTGACTTGTCACCGAGGCTTTTAAAAGGGCCCGTCTTCACAGCCCTTAGCCCTTTATCGTTACCGTCGAATACAGCTATTTAGCAGAGATTGCTTCTTCACGCCGAATAACATCGTATGAAACTTCAGACAATGTCGCCATATTATTGGATTGCGTTTGAGATGGATAGAATTTATTGGTCTTGTTACATGGTTGGATTTGTAAGATGTGTTTATACAGGGTGTATCAAGACTGCTACTCAAAAATTTATGCTAAAAAAATGATTTAAACCCTTACGTGTCATAGCGTCTTTAAACATAAAAGGGTGTATACTATTATTTTAGAAAACAATTATTTATTTACCATCCTATTATGACGATAGCAAAAAAGAACAAAAAACTCATAGTTTTGACTCGTAGTTAGTTGTTTAAAGTCATTAAGTAGCTGTCTTCATATACCCCGTATTTTTCGAGCAATTGAAAGCATTTGAAAATTCTGCGTCGCTATAATTTTATTTATTATTTATGAAACTCCTTCGTTATCAGCCTTTGTGGCGCAGGTGGATAGACGCGGGCTGTGAAACGTGAGGCTGTGGGTTCTATCCCGCACCTAGACAAATATTTGTGTGGTCTATAATAGGTATTTGCTTCGGTTCTAGCTGATAGTATGACCGAAAAGTCTCTCGTAATCCCATATACCCACGATACAAGACTCGATCTTAGTGTGGGGTCAAGACTATCTATATGACTGTTTGGTGTTTTTATTTATCATTTATTGAACAAAAGCAACAGTTCAAGGAAGAATGAAGAATAATATATAGAAACAACTTACTGGAGTTATTTTATGAAATATAACTATCATACCTGTATACTGCTCGAAGGACCAACTTAGAAGACGTTAGTTTAAAACTTTGAACAAAAAGTAAGTGTGAAGTTTGGTATCGTTTGTCTTTATTCTTAGGTACATTTTACTGGTGGTAGGTCTCTCATATGTGATAGGCCACCTAGGTCGGTTACACCGCAATGTCTATTCCCCTCGCCAACCAGCAGTGTAAATGTATTGTTGTATCCCGGCTGAAGGACTTTGTGACCAGAGTAACTACTGGACATATTGAGATCATCTTATGTCTCAGGATGGTGAGCGCAGTGGAATGCCAAGCATTCCTTTGTAATTCAAGGTGTTGTTTGGTTTTGATACTGTTCATGAGCGGTCGTATCACTTAATATCAGGTGAAAGGCAAGCTCGTCTCGCCATTCATTGCAATAAAAAACACAATGGAAGGAAGGTAAAAAGTACATAAGTTCGAAACAATCAACTTGTTAAGAAACTCTTCATATGAGAAAACTTTGGCTCGCTTTATCTATGTATTAAGTTCAAAATTACGGGATTTAGCCAATGTGTTTGATTATCTGATATTTCATTTCAGAATATAAATTGCTATACACTTATACATACATGCATACATATATGAACTCACACCTTTTTTCCAAAAGGGTCAAAGAGGACAAAGTGAAGACAGAGGTCTCGGGTTCGAATCCCGGGTCGGGCAAAGTGATACTGGATTTTTCTATTAATCATCAGCCGGGAGTCAGGAATTAGTGCCCGATATGCCGATAGACTCGCCACCAATGATATCGTGGAACGAAAAATGCAAGGCGAGACGTGTGTGTTTTGGTTGGAAAAAGACGTGAGATTATGTATGTATGTATACATACATAATCTCACGCTTTTGACAGCCTCCGTGGCGCAGTTGGTTAGACGCCGCCTGTGAAACGAGAGGCCGCGGGTTCGATCCCCGCACCGAGAGAAATGTTTGTGTGGCCCACAAATATTTCTTCCGGGTCTGGGTGTTTGTGAGACCGAAAAGTCTCTCGTAGTTCCCGATACCCACGACACAAGACTTGATCTTAGTGTGGGGTCAGGACTATGTATGTGACTGTTGGGTGTTATTATTTATTTATTTATTACATACAAAAATACAATACCCAATCCAAGTGCATTTGGGATCTCAACTGCAACATTAAAAATACGAAAAAATATATTATAAAGCAAAAAATAATTATTTTAAGTTACGATACACATTTTAGTATTAATTTTACCGTAAAGCCTAGCAGTCTCAAATTCTGACAACAACAACACACATTCTGACATTTGTGAAAGTTCGTGCGGCGTGCCGCAAGTTGCCTGTTACGAACGTGTTGCAAGCAGTGTAATGTGAGTTACTACTTTATTTGCAATTTATTTTACTAACAAAACTTTTTTTTACCTGATATTAGACTTTTTACCTGGTGGGGGTCTGTACGTAGTGGCCTGTTGGTAAACGGACCAGACGCGGCTACCAACATGTTCACGGTGGTCGCAGGTTCAAATCCCAGAGCACACCTCTGACTGTTCGGAGTCAAGTGTGTATTGATAGTCAATCACCACGCACTAAAACGGTGAAGGAAAACATCGTGAGGAAACCTGCATACCATAGCGATTTGTATGAATTTGTATGTCATGTAAAAGTTCGCCAACCCGCACTAGGCCAGCGTGGTGGACTATATGACCTAACCACGCTCAATCGTATCTTCGATTGTAGAATAGGCCCGTGCCCTGCAGTGGGACGTATATGGGCTGATACAATACAACCTGATGAGGATGTTTTTTTGACTGCCTCGTTGTACTTCGGTATGATTGCAAAGCCGAGGTCTCGGGTCCGAATCCTGGGTCAGGCATTGATATTCATTAACAGCCCGGAGTCAGGAATTTGAGCTCGATATAGCGATATGCAAAGCGAAACGTAGGTGTCCTGGTTGCAATCCTGTCTACCCCTTCCGGGAAAAAGGCGTGAGTATGTATTTTTTATCGGATATTTTAAACAGAACATTAATGACATCTTTATCGATTGGAGAGAGTTTTCAGTGACCCTCTTTGATAAGGTTAATAAAATACAAATGTATCTGCCACTTTAAAAGTTAAAATCACGATCCGAACAAACCGAAATGTTACCAAAACAAAATACTTAGAATTTCACTCGCATCTCACTTATTCCTGTAATGCTAGTTTGAAGTTTGAAGCCAAGTGTCTCCGTAATTTGGTCGTTGGGGTGGATTCAACATTTTTTCCTCGAATATGGAATTATCACAACAAAAAGCCCGCGTCTCTGGGGTTTGAAAGTTTTTTCATATATTTATCTTGCTGGAAAAGGCAGTTATAGTGAAATAGTTAGAATTATAAGCCATAAAGTTGTAAGTATGGGTTGTAAAATGTACTCTGTGGTCTGGGTGTTTTTAAGTCCAAAAGGAGACGGGTGAAATTGGGCCTGACCTTACACTTATGAAAGATTCTGTAAGAAAGAAGATGTTATTTTATTTTGTAATAAATACCGATTACCACTTTTCTCCCATTTGGCGCAAAGATTTTTAATTTAAATTTCGATATACTTATCTTATTCCTATAAAATAATGCATAAACCAACTCTGTAAGGCTAAGCCCAAGGTTCTATGAAGTTTCGCCCGTCTCCTTTCTCTCGTAATTTCTGATACCCACGACACAAGACACGATCTTAGGGTGGGTTAGGATTATGTATGGGAAATCCAACGGCTTACACATTTTACAAGTAACATTATATTGAACATAAAGTCAATAATAGGTTTTTTTGTTCAAAAAAAAAGTAAATCAAAAACGAAATCATTAAGAGAATAAAAGAAATAAAAACTTAAACAGCAACTGTATAAATCTCTACATAGCAGGATATTAAGCTCGTTCAATTCACATTACCTAAATTTAAGGTTAAGTGCCTTCCTAAACGACACACCTGTACAAAAAGGATCTAAAGAAAACTCTTTGCATATATCGCTGTATTACTTTTTATTGCTGATAAGATAAAATTACTTGTAGGTCTCAAATATGTGAGAAGCCCTACCCACCTAAGTGTTTATTTCTCCCGCCAAACAGCAGTATAAATGCACGGTTATGTTTCGGTTTGAAGGACATCGTAGCCAGAGTAACTACTAGACATATCGAGACTTGACATTTAACATGTCAGGATGGCGAGCGCAATGCAATACCAAGCATTGTTTTATAATTAAAAGTGTTGTTTGATTTTGCTACTGTTCATAAGTGGTCGTATCGCTTACCATCAGGCGAATCACATGCTCGTCTCGCCATCCATCGCAATAAAAAATAACAAAGTCTGACTAGATAATATTCTGTACAGAAACCAAAAGGGAGAAGTACGTTACATTTCCGCTACAATAAACGTTACTTTGCGAATATTATTACTGGGGGAAGGATCACTGCGTACCATTCTAATAACTATTATGCTATTAAGTCGATGTTCTAAGCGAACGGCATCGTCTCGCCATTCATTCCAATAAAAAAAAAATTACTAAGATTCAAAGATTCTACAATGAAACACGATATTCAATACATTGTGCGAATCGTCGTTACGAATTAAAATCTATCCCTCGTTTTTACTATCGATGAAAATTTGTAATAGTATCTTATTTTGCTCCACTCCCAATAATACAAACTTAAGTATAAATTTGGGAATATTCCACGAAAAATATTAAAGCCTGAACTCAGTATTAATTTTCCCAATTTTTAGTTAATAAATGCCCATAATCCTTCCATTTGACTCACCGTACTTCTAGCCATACTTATCTTCAACGAACCAAAACCAATTCAAGAAGGGTCAAGACACGAATCATCCCTTAACTCGACATTAATAGGCACATCTAGGGAACCAATGTCCGCGGCCCGGCCGACAAAGTGATATAAATCGCATTACACCGAAGGTCGCTGGTTGAAAGGTTTGTCGGACAAGTTATACGTAGGTTAATGTTACGAGAAATATTTCTTTTGCTACGTGTTTCTTGGGGTTTTGTGGAAATTCGGTTTTCGGTTAGAAATCATAAGCAATAGTATAAAATACGCTCACCACCACTCTCAATCGTACTCTCGATTGTAGAGTAGGCCCATGCCCTGCAGTGGGATGTATATGGGCTAATACAGATACAATTTAAAAAACAAAAATAATTCAGACCGTATACGTCCCACTACAGGGCACGGGCCTTCTCTACAATTGATAGTTCTATTAAGAAAGCTTCGGCCATGGTCGACCGTACAGGCATTCTACGAGTTATCATTTCAAATACCATAGAAATGATTCTTCTTTACATTCTAACGCTTTTTTGGACATATTGTTTTGTATCGAAAAATACACCTGTGTTAAATCTAACGTAATGGGCTTGCATTGACGGACGTGTGAATTGAACCAAGTAAAAACGGATAAATTTTAAACTCGTAGAACTAAATATAATCAAAGTTAACCACTCTACTTTTAAAATGTAATCTATATATATAAAAATGAATTGCTGTTCGTTAGTCTCGCTAAAACTCGAGAACGGCTGAACGGATTTATCTTATCTTGGTCTTGAAATGTTCGTGGAGGTCTAGGGAAGGTCTAAACGGTGAGAAAAAATGGAAAAATTGCGAGGAAAAGCCAATTTTTTAATTGTTCAAGCGTGATGCGACCAGCCAATATAGGATGACCTTTGTTTGGTTGACGGGAGAGGTAAACGACGGTCAAGGTTCAACTACCAACCAACGTAAAATGATCTATCTTTCCATTGTCTTTCATTGACGGCTGACGAAATAGAACAAAATTCAAAAAGTGTGTACATTGTGTATATAATATCTAGATACGGCGTCTTGCGCGTAATTTTGTTAAATGTAAAATAAAACTATGTCCATATCTACCAAAATAGCCCATTGTTTTTTGAGATTATTGCAACAGTTTTAAACAAGGTATACTCTATCGAAGCGTTTTTCCGGAGTACACCAAAATATATCTAATTATAATTTTTCGTTTTCATTACGGACATTGTTTTTTGAATTGATACTTTTAGATGCGCTGGGGGACAAATTTAAATTCCGCATTAGTATTGTTTTCAGACGCAAGAATAAAAAAAATATTGGTACGTTGACGCCGTATCTAGACATTATAATGAAACGATATGGAGTTTTATATTTATAAATATTTGTTCTATTAATTACGTCACCTGGTAAGGCAGTATGAAGGTTTTATTAATTTGTATATGGTAACGTACTAGACGCGACTGCCAACAAGTTAACGATGGTCACGGGTTCAAATCCCAGGGCACACCTCTGATTTTTCGGATTAATTTCTACGTGAAATAAATTCCGCCAACCCGCACTAAGCCAGCGGGGTGGACTATATCTTCTTCTATAATATAAAAATGAATCGCAAAATGTGTTGGTAAGCGGATAACTCAACAACGCCTGGACCAATCTGGCCAATTCTTTTTTTTAAATGGTTATTACTACTTTATTACCAACAAAAAGAAATGGCGTGCAATATTATTTGGAAAAACAGCATTTTGGTGCTGAAATAAGGGAAAGAATATTTGATGGACAGTAAAAAACGCTAAAGTTTTTAATGTCAAAATTTCATAAGGCAATCTTTATATGTACATGTATATGGAGAGATGGGATATAATAGAGTGGAAGGTACGGGAGAGTGCTGGGATAGCTGACAGATATGATAGGACGAAATCTAAATTCACGTTATAAGACGGGATGGATAATAAAGAGAAAGGACGGGACGGATCGGGAAGAGACTGAACAGATGGATGAGATGGGATTGAGCCGGACAGTAGGATAGCTATGTCAAGTTTAGGTATACAAGAGTTTATACGAAAAATAAGATGTATTTGGTGTGAAGTTGAATCAAAAAATATATGCACCCAGGCGAAGCTGGGTCGGGCCGCTAGTTATAAATAAATATCAGCCATACATAGTCCTGATCTTACACTAAGATCGGGGCTTGTGTTATTGGTATCAGAAAATACGAAGATTTTTCTATCTCACAAACACCTAGACCCGAAACAAATAAACATGAATCACACAAATAATAATGTGTTATATTAATGAGGAAAAATATTGATAAATTTCGGAATAAAAAGGTAACAAATATATAAAATAATTAAGTTGAGGGTAGTTGTCTCTCAATTTCCTTGTTGGTGGAGTGACAGTTTTGATAAGTCAGTCTCGTGTATGCTCGAAAGGCGTAGTACGTGTCCCACTGCCTTAGTTACGCGCGTAATTTTAATTGTGTGGTGATAATGTGTGTGTAGTGATGCAAGTGATGTGAAGTAATAATAAAATACACCCAACAGTCACATACATACACTAAGATTGAGTCTTGTGTCGTGGGTATCAGGAATTACGAGAGACTTTTCGGTCTCACAAACACCCAGACCCAAATCAAATACCTGTGGATTACACAAATATTTGTTTCACAGTCGGCGTCTAACCAACAGCTTCGTCAAAAAAAGTGCAGTGAAAGTGTCTGAAGTGCTGCAATGAACCAATATTAACGTTAGAGCCGAAGATCCTGATTCAATAGCGACTTTGTTAAGGTATCTTAATTATTACCTATTTTTGGGTTATAGTTTTTGTTCAACTTATACTACTGACATTTTAAAACGAGCTGTAAACAGGCATTAGACATTTGTGTTGATTTGGACAAAAATATGTCTACATTTGGTCTCGTGAATAGTGTACCTACTTAATTTAGTAGTTTGGTTCCAATAAAACAGGAATATTTAAAAACAAATCAATTTTTATATTAGAATCCAAGTTCAGGCACTAGGTCATAGGCATATACTTTACTATGGAACGCTAAATATTTCACTGCAATGCTAAATCTAGTGCAATCTATTACCTTCGCAAATCATCCGATTTTTGACCAGATATTAAATGTGGATTGTTATTGGCAGATACTCTTCTTTTGCGACCATACAGCTGCGGGATCGTGGTTATGGTGAGTCAGTTTTTATTTTTATTCTATATTTGTTTTATTTTTTTGTTATTTGTTTCGACAATTTTGAGTGTGAATAAACCGTCCGTTACATAGGTTTAAAAAAAACTATTTCTAATGCCACAAACCTACAGAAGCGTTTTTTATGCTGATAAACCATTCAATATTTTTCTTTTACTATCATAGTCTGTAAAATTTTAAAAGAATGAGTGCTTTAGATCGTTTCCTTCTCCTTGCTCACTCTCCCCAATTCTGAGGGTCGTAACCTCCTCTCACCAGCTTGTCGTATGATGTCACGCCATCTAGGGTTTAAACGATAACAAAAATAATGACTTTAACAAGCGTCTGATAAGCCTCTGGTAACTTTTTATAAATAATTTGTAGGATATGCCGTTTAGAATATTTCCTAAACTATATAAAACACAATGATTAGTTAATTATTGTCCCAAACCGAATAAAAATAATATGTTATTATATTTATATTGTAACACAGAGCTCATTTAGTAAAAGGGCCCGCTGTATTGAATTGTATTTGTAAATCATACGCAAAATATACCACAACATGTAATATTTTCTTTACGAGTATAAACTGATTTTCAGTAAATATAAATTCAAATTCATTTATTTTCGGAATAAAGGCTATAGGAATTCTTATGAATACACATGTTCCGTAGATACAAAGTATCTCTATATTCAAACCTAAGTGGCATGCAAATTACAAATACGTCTGATAAGTAAATTTTATTTATATCAAAAATGTTTTCCTTACTCAGCATGTATGGCATTTATAGCCTAAATCAAACTTGAACAATATTTATTTAATAAATAACAACAAATCGGTTTGAGCCACGGCAAAGCCGACGTCAAAAACAAAAAAAAAACTGTTAAAATGTCTTTACGTATGATCAAAACTGAATCAAATTATTACTTATTGTTTATTAGATTTTATCGTAAAAAAATAATTAATTGAACAATATGCTGTTTTTGTCAATATAGCTAGGTAGTACTTTTTGTGACTACAAACACACAGTAAAATTTGATTTTTTTAAGTATCATTGTGTGAGGGTGATAAATACGTATACATAGTATTTGTTAAAATGTGTTCCCTCCTTCTAATAATCCTTATATTCTTGCCAAACAGAGCCTGCTGTTTGGGGAGACCTTTAATATTTTATGCAAGGCGAGGAGCAATTGAAAGGACTTAGTAATATTGACCGACGATAGAATAGACGACTACCAAAAACTAAAACTAAATAAATTAATTTATATAATAAACAATTATTTTGTAAATATAGAATAAGTACCAAGAATTTTATTTCATTTCAATATTAGCCATAGAACTGTACTCATTTAAATGTGTGATGCTTAAGTGTGCAAGAACAATAATAACACATTAATCAAGGATTCAAATTGCAACATTCAGAATTAAAAAAAAAAAACAATCTACTCGTAATTGATAAACTCCTCCTTTGAAGTCGCTTAAGACTAACTGCTTCTGCCACTTACTGCTATAAAAGTGGTATCCTTTTGCGTTTCAATTTTCGTAATTTTTCGCTGGTCACAGTGACTCGTGTCATTATTAAAACCAGTCATCACCCAAAAAAAAAACAATTGAAAATCAATCTAATCAATAATAGTCGAGAAAAATAAATGAATCCCGCCCCGCCCACAGCATTGTCTCGTGAGTGATGGGACCTGACAACTGGGACACAACCGGCAGTGATAAATCTTCCCGGGATTCGGTTTCGTCTATCGCATTGGGATTTTTGTAATGTGATGTCGGTGGTTTTGGGCTGAAAGATGGGATTTGGGAATGGATTTTAAAACGTTACGTGATTTATTACCTAAGTGGTTTATTGTGTCTTATTAGATCACTAGTATACCTATATCGTCTAAATTATGTAGGCGTGGCGAAACTTGAAACTACAAACAAAATTTAAAATACGGTATGCCAAGACTGCGACTGAAAACGGAGCCGGGTGCTAGTTTTAGTGACTTCAAGCACAATGCAACTAAAAATTTCGCATATTACATTTTTTTTTGTGATTTTTTAAATATTATCGTGTTTGGGTGGCAAATCCATAGTTATTGCTTAAATAATATAAAAACACTCGCGTATCATAGCGTCTTTACAAATAAAAGGGTTTGCAGTTTGCACTATTATTTTAGAAAAACTATTTATTTACCACTCAAATATGAAAGGAAGAAAAGAAAGAAACGTCGCTTTTTTCAAAAATTTTACTTACATTGTGTCTGAAGTAGCTATTTAACTCATTGTTTGAATCATTTCTCCCGTCAAATAGCAGTGTTAATGCACTGTTGTGTTTCGGCTTGAAGGGCATTGTAGCCAGAGTGACTACTGGACATATTGAGACTTAACATCTTATGTCTCAGGATGGCGAGCGCAGTGAAAAGCCAAGCATTGCTATGTAATTCAGGGTGTTGTTTGGTTTTTCTACTGTTTATGAGCGGTCGCATTTCTTAACATCAGGTGAACGGCATGCACGTCTCGCCATTCATAGCAATAAAAAAGAAGTTTTTGGTATATTAACAATTATTCCTAATACCCACGACACAAGACTCGATCTTAGTGTGGGGTCAGGACTATGTATGTGACTGTTAGGTATATTTATTTATTTATTTTATACTAGCTGTCGGGCCCGGCTTCGCCCGGGTGCAGATAGTTTTTGAGTCCAATCCACATCAAGAACATATTATTTCGCGTGTCTACTAACTATATTTCCCGCGTGCCGTCGACTATATTTCCCTTCCGTAGGAGAGGACATCCCGTGCCAACAATTTGAATTTGAAAGAGTAGAAAATATGTATATTTGGTTTCCTGACTCATCCCACGGGAACACTACATTTTTCGGGATAAAAAGTAGCCTATGTGTTAATCCAGGGTGTCAGCTATCACTATACCAAATTTGAAAGAGTAGAAAATATGTATATTTGGTTTCCTGACTCATCCCACGGGAACACTACATTTTTCGGGATAAAAAGTAGCCTATGTGTTAATCCAGGGTGTCAGCTATCACTATACCAAATTTCATCAAAATCTGATGAGCCGTTTTTTCATGAAAGAGTAACAAACATCCATACATCCATACTTACAAACTTTCACCTTTATAATATAGTAAGGATAAGTATATCCAATATCCCTTAAGCGGCACTGATTACATACCATCAGGCGATCTGCTTGCTCGTTTGCTGGACCTATTCTGTGAAAAACATATTCGTACAAACTCCTTTTAGTGGAAATGATTGCGACATCCCACGGGACAGACGAAATATAATTCACAATATTTCAACTAACACGTGCAACAATTTAAACGTATGAAGCGTATAGTTGGTAAAATTGACGAACATTCGTGTTAAAATAGAGTTGTTCTGCCAACTTGTCTCATAGTTTTAGATGTGCTGAATCGTTTTTGTGGCTTGCACTTTATTGAAAGTATAAAAATGCAGCTGACAGTCGCGTATAGTTTTGTTGTGAGATATGCGACTTGTATATTAATTATGTCTGTTTTATATTGCAGTTCCATTTATGATAAGTGCATTGCAATTCAGAGTTACTACTGTAACTGTACTTATCAGCCCATATAAGTTCCACTGCAGGGCACGGGCCTACTCTACAATCGAAAGTATGATTGAGAGTGGTTAGGTCAGATAGTCCACCATGCTAGCTTAGTTAGGGTTGGCGGGCTTTACATACCATAAAAAATCTTACAAATTCGCTGGTATTCAGGTTTCCTCACGATGCTTTCCTTCACCGTTAAAGTGCGTGGTGATTGACTATCAATACACTCATGACTCCGAAAGGTCAGAGGTGTACCCTGGTATTTGAACCCGCGACCACCGTGAACATGTTGGCAGCCGCGTCTGGTCCGTTACCAACAGGCTACCACGCACTTCACTGTTGTAACAATTAATGACAATAGTCAAAAATATCATGTTGACTAGATTAAAATCCCCATATAACCGAAACTCTAAGTCGCGTTCTCCACAACAGTGTATCTGACGATCGAAATAACATAACTATTAAAAATCTCCTACGAACAATAATTTGTTTTACCACAAAAACCCTCTAATAAAAACTATACTTAATAATATCTAAAACTGAAGGGTTTGTTTGTTTGTTACCTCTAATCTCAGGAACTACTGGATAGAATGGAAATATTATTTTTGTCTTGGATAGCTTATTTATCGAGGAATGCTATAGGCACATTATATATCATCACGCTATGATCTATAGGGGGAAGCAGTAGTGAAAAATCTAGCAAATACGAGGAAATTTTATTCGTTTTTCGAGGTTCGATTGGTTGATATTCTAAACTGATAGTCAGAATTAAAAATGTTGACCGCCATTTTAAAACGTGTATGCATCCGGGCGGAGCTGGGCCAGACTGCTAGTCTCTAATATAATTTCTCATAAATGCAACAACACTTTTACAAATAAAACTATAATACATTCACATGATGTCATTACTTCCCAACTGTATGTTATTTTTATCTACAATCCCGGCTTTGAAATGTATTGAATTTTCTTCAACAAAGTTAGCGTAAATATGAATTTCATTTTAAAATCCTACAGCTTTATTCAGTTCGCTCGGTCCTTATCGTTCCCTAGCCGCTCCTAGCGTTTAATCAAATTATTTAGTCATGTAAATAAAATATTATTATTATTTTTTTTTTATTGCTATGAATGGCGAGACGAGCATGCCGTTCGCCTGATGGTAAGCGATACGACCGCTCATGAACAGTACCAAAACCAAACAACACCTTGAATTACAAACCAATGCTTGGCATTCCACTGCGCTCGCCATCCTGAGACACAAGATGTTAAGTCTCAATATGTCCAGTAGTTACTCTGGCTACAATGCCCTTCAACCCGAAACACAACAGTGCGTATACACAGCTGTTTGACGGGAGAAATAGACACTGCGGTGGTACCCACCCAGATGGCCTCTCACATATGAGAGACCTACCACCAGTGAAATACTGTAAATGTGTACTTGTGAATATTCCATTATTCATTTTTTTTATTAAAGTAAAAGAAACTCTAATAGGCAGGGACTCATTCTTTCGACTGCAAATACTTTGAAGCCATATCTCTCTGAACCTGTAGACTGTAGTTAAACTCATCCTTATAACGAATTCTACTCCTATTTTGAGTTATTTAATAAAACACATTGATTCTTACACTTTTCTCTTAATTTACATGTTTACTAGAAAATTCAGTTTATCGCATTGAGTGGAACTAATTCATACTTCTACAGATATAATCTTCAATACAATAATATAAATTACCTTAAATCTTAAATGGATAACTCTTTAATCATTTTTATGCAGCTCCCTTATTTAATGAACGGCCCTCCAAACCTGTACCAAGAGTGTCATTCCAAAAACAATCCTTTAATATGTCAAACGATTCAGCGATTGCCAATACTTCTGCAACTATCTTTTGATTAAAACCTAACAAAAGCAATATCTTGATAAATTCGGCCCGTCCCTTATGACATTGTAGGACGGAACACGCAAGACAAAACGTGAATGTCTTGGTAGCACGTCTACATACCCCTTCTGAGAAAAGACATGAGTTTATTTATGTATAGGAATAGCTGCTCAGGAATGAGTCTTAGCATAACCACGTCTACTCTATCAAGACTGAACGACTGAGAAAAAATTATATAGTTTTATCATTACTATGCCGGTATAATAAAGCAAACAAGAAACTTTGCCATTTCATTCCCAATACTACGAACAGGATTCGTCGCAGTATTCCTCGAAAACAAACGTCAAACAAACTCAAAACCGAATACCTTACTTCTACAGTCATTTAAAATAAGTAAAAAAATATCTGAATATTCATTTCATTGCTAACAAAGCGGACACCGTCCGGAATATTTGATGGAATCGAAATATCCGAATACTCGAATATCTGAATGTCCGCCTATTCGTAAATCTGTTTTCTGTTCGGACCGAATTAATCCACGGCCTAGTGTCCCGGACACGTAGTCAATATTTATTCAGTTTTCAGTCAGTCGTGAGATGAATTTTCTTCGGTAAATAACGCCTTGAGTGTGTCTTCGAAACTGAATTTGTTAGTTCGACGTAATAGCTTTTTCGTACTATTATATTTTTACTTTCATAGTGAGAGGCCGCCTGAAAAAATACCACCACAATGCCTTTTTTCCCGCCAAATAGCAGTGTAAATGCACTGTTGTATTCCGGTTTAAAGGCAACTGTAGCCAGAGTAACCACTGGACGTAATGATACTTAACATATTATGTCTCAGGATGATAAGCGGAGTGGAATGCTAAGCATTACTTTGTAATTGATAGTGTTTGATGTTGCTAGTGCCCCTGAGCGGTCGTATCGTTTATCATCAGATGAATTTCATGCTCGTCTCGCCTTTCATAGCTATAAAAAAAAACTAACCCGTATATCTTTTGATTGCGTCATCAGCGTATCATTGGTTCTGATTCCTACTTCTAGAAGAGCCAAACACATAATCTTAAGCTAAGCATATTGCTAGGTGTTTAAAAATCACAGTCATTATAAATGAAGCTTAAGACTGAGCAGAAAACAAATTAAAAATTAGATGTTGTAACATTCTACTAACATAAAAATAGCGCATTTATTCTACAAGAGTGGGTGGCAGAATATTACTTCTAAAGTAAGGTAATGTCTCTAACATACGGAGCATAGGTGCAAGCAATAAGTAAGGAACCATTTCAAGACATTTGGAAGTAAGCCAGGTCACCTGAGCTCTTTGTACAGGCTACTTAACGAGTGACAAGCAAAGGATTAAGTCTGGCTCTTGTAATTAATTTTAAGCTTAGTCGTGTTTTCAAGTAATATTTTGTATCATTTTCATGTCGCATTTTTAAATTGAATTTTTAATCCAGTTTTAGTCAAGCTTTAATAAATCTGGCTAAAACAGAAAGTATTAGGTTTTAACCCGACTTCAGGTATGTCGCTGGAAATTTTCGGATGCCCATTATCCTGTTTTTCTTCCAACCCTTTTTCTTTGCTGCTCCCCTGCCGAGTTAATGTGACAACACAACTATGATGGATGGTCATATTTGTGGATGCTGACAAGCTACCTATATATATACATATATCATATATATCAAGTTGGTTACACCTAGGTATTATTATCATAACGTGTGGCCTTTATTATCCCAGAGGACCTGTATTTGAGAAGGACATTTGGATTATAAACCTTTTACTTTTCAGGATTCACTTTATACAAACGATAAACCTCAGGTTAATTTTATCTTGATCTTCAGATATATATGCAAGATTTGAATAATATGATGAACGATAAGTATTATGAAACATTATGCTGGCACTTCACATGGCTATTTGTATTTGTGTATTTGGCATATTTGGCAAACAATTACCATGTGTGGTCAGTTTAATTGAGAAAGTGTGGCCTTATTTGCCTATTTGACAAGCAAGGCCAATAACAAATACGTAAGTATAGATGGTCATATTTGCCTCTATTTGCATGTTTGCTTTTAACGTCATTTATTTTGCCAAATACGACAAATACCCAATAGCAAATACAAACAGCCATGTGAAGTGCCACCATTAGACGAATGATTGGTATGGCACGTAGTCTGTGTCAAAGACATAACCAATGAAATTATTCAAGAATGAAAGAGTTAGATAATGGATGGTAAAGATGTTGATGTACGGCAGGACTTAACAAGAAAGAACTGAATGGAAGGCGAACGACACAAGACGAAAGACGTATTAAAAGAATTGAAATTATACCGAAGTTTGTTAAGCCAATCTGTGTTTAATTTAACTCGAGACGTAACTTACAATATGAGTATACTGTCACTAACCTCAGAATGTTTTCCTTCTTGCCATAGTATGCTATAAATCACTTCACACATGTCACTTCGAAAAGACAGTAAGCCTTGGATTTGAATCCCTTTCCCAGTGATTTGAATCTCCCCTTTGTCATTTTCCCCAACCCTAAACCATCACCCACTTAGCTATAAAAACAAGACTATGCAACGTTGTAAAAATTTTAATAAAATAATAATCTATCTAATAATAATCTATCTACAATCTAGAGTTGTTTCACTTATCCTCAATCTTCATTAACTGAACACCTGGACATAAAGGAAATATGCAATTCCGTTTGATGTCCCATAAAAACCCACCTCGTGCCATTAATTAGGTTTCTGTCATTAATTTTTGTATATGTAACATTCATTTGACCTTTCACCAACCTCTCGAGGTGTTTGCAATTAAAATTCCCGTTCGGTCTTGATTAACATGCGAATAAGTTTCAACTTTTTTACAACAAAAGAGTACTCTAGGGAATTAATTATGATATGCAAAAGTTTGTATTAATTAAAATGCATATATAGGTATATCCCGACTGCGACCGAAAACGAAACCAGGTGGTAGTTTTAATGACTTCAGACAGAATGGAAATAAATGAAAAAGAAGCGACAAATACGTTGGTATTTATTTCCGATCGTCGTTTTTGGTGATGAATACATAGTTTTTCCTAAAATAATAATGAACGTCTGTGTATTTAAATACTATATGGTACGCAAAGGTATAAGTAATTATTATTTTAGCAAAAACTATCGATTTACCTCTCAAACACGACGATATTTAAAATATCACAAAAAAAAATGTTTCTGTAGTCACTAAAGTCACAATCGGCTTGGTATATCGTATTTCTAGACCTTATATCATGTTAAAAAGACCGGGATCTATGTGGTCTATGCGATTTGATTGTAAAATGGACTCTTAAATAGATTGGAAAATTTATTTTTGGTAAAATATTTAAAGATACCTCTGGGTTTCTCGATGTGCTTTATCCACTTTTATCATAGTTAAATGATGACTATTTAGTCATTCATGTGTATTGGTCCTGATTTTGTAATAAAAAGCAGCAGTCAATGTCGTCGCTATTAGAAACTACGAGATACTGTTTGGTCTCACAACAACCAAACCCGAATAAAATTGTTAGTCTACATTTTTTAGAGTACGGGGATCGAACCCGCGGCCTCCTGTTTCACAGCCAGTTTCATAACCAATAGCACCACGGAGCCTTTATAATATACGTTCTGGATTTGAATCCACCCACCAACTGAATTAAGACACTCTAAAATGACTACCGACGTTTTGATTTCAATAACAGAAAAGTTTCTTATACATTTCACATCTTTAAATAATATCTGTTCAAACCAAACGATTTCATTACTACAAATCCTCGAAACTTAATCTTTGAAATAGGAAGGTCATTTCCGCGGAACGATTCACCGTGATCTGTTTGTGACCCCGCAACGTCCGGGGTCATTTTATTACCTATCGAGGTCAACGGTGTCCGAGATCGAAAGGGGAATTGGTTTTTGCGCTAATCTCAGTTTTTTTTTATTTTATAAGGGTTGATATTTTTTGGTTGGGTCGTTAGAATGACAGATTTATTTGATTTTATAAACATCACTGGTGGTCTCTCATATGTGAGAGGCCGCCTGGCTAGAAGTAGCCTAGTACCTATGTCCTTATTTATAAAAAACAATATATCGCTCTTTACAAAACAATAATCTAAAAACTTATTACAATTTTTTATACGAAAATTGAACCTTCAACTATCAAAGTAACTTCTCGCCCACTTTACCAATGTGCAATCGAATTATTATCATTCTTTATTAGTATTTTATTTGCTTCAAAAAATAAATTACAATAAATGCGCACAACATATTTTTACATCCAGATAATTTCCAGAACATCAAAGATACCGACATTCAAATACAATATTGATGACATAAAAATGCTTATTCAAACATAAAAGCGAACAGAATAAATCTTATTTGTTGTTCAGTTGCTTCGCGAAATTTAAGATAAACAATTTTCTTGGAAGTAAAAGCAATCTACTGGTCTCGATTGCTTTCGTAGCACTTCTTTGATATAACTTCTGAAGTTGTACACGGACTTTTGACTCTTAATAACCAGGAGCTAATTCATGGGGCTTCGTTTACCAAAGTTTGTGTTTTATTAGTAAATATGAGATAAAAAGAGAATTAAATTTGATGAATTCCGAATGTCAGTCGCATCTTTCACTTCGAGCCTTAAATATGAATAATTTAAAACCGACAAAATAAAATTTCGCCTTTTCCAAATTTAGCGATACGCAACTAATTCAAAATAACAACAACAGATAATGTGATTATCTACCCTCACGGTAATACCTTAAACATACAAGGTTGTTATAAAATTAACCCTACAGCAACAAACACTTGAAAGTGTTTAGTTTATGACGAGCGGGGTCGCTGGGGCCGCGAGCGATCAGTCGACTTCATTTCACACCTCGCCGGGTTTTGAAGTGTCGCGCACTCGGCCGGTATACGGTATTAGTATTTAGGTATTAACCCTATTAACACTCTCTATTTTGCTCGAAAAAGGGTACAAAAAGCCATGGTTAGTTTTTTGGTAGGTGATGATTTTTGTTTAAATCAAAAATAATACATTTTGCCACCGCTTCATGTGGCGTGGTATTGTATAGGCGTATATGATTTACGGTAGAATGTAAAGTGAATGTTACAATGGTAATGTCTGTTTATTTGGGTTTGTAACTTGAAAATTACAGCTGTATTGATAGAATTATAATCGCACGATTCGTGGTTTTTGTATTTTACATTGTAAATGGGGAATTAAGATATAGAGGAGAAATTATCGATTTTTTAAAGTTTCTAAAACATATTTCATAAAATAACTCTCGTAAACGAAGTTTGTGAGCAAAAGCTAGTGTAGAAACATATGATATTACACTAAAACTAGATATTAAATCTCCAGTTTTTCTATCCTAGCATTATACTAGTTATATCCAGTCTATCATTATTTCCAAATCATCGCTTGATTTTTTGCGTACTTTTTAGTTGCAATGTGTCCAAAGATATTTATGCCTTTTGACTTTGTTTTTGGTCGCAGTCTGTATATACCTGGTCTTAATATCACTTTTAATCAGCCTTTATCAATTTAACCATAACTTATCGATCTTTATTTCATGGTACCTACTTTTGATCCAAAGAAAACAAATCAAAACGCAAGAATTTGTTTATTCTTTATCCTTATTCCTATGCCAATGTCTGAACTCTGTAATAGCTTTTAAAACATCCTCAGCAAAGACTTCAGGCATTTCCAGGGCTAGAAAGTGTCCACCATCGTGAAGAACAGTTGAGTTCAGGAGATTATGGAACTTCGTTCTCAGAACCATTGGCGGTTGGTACACAATCTCGTCTTTAGCGTGAAGTGTCCAGGTTGGTACTGATGTTGGTATTCTGTAAAGAATTAGAGAGTTGAATTTATTGAGAAAAAGGTGCAGATCGGGACAAAATTCGTAAGGTTTAATGTGAACTGAAAACACACAGATTGAATTGCTCTATTTAAAATTCGGAAACAGAATCTCAAATCAAAAGAATCTTAGACCAAGTCGAGATGCATAAAGCCTCGAAGCATTATCACCGTTAGCCGGCAATTGTAGATTTGAAATGGTATATGATACTTACTCATGAAGTTTATTGCTGAAACTCCTCTTGCTTATCGTCTCAGCGTATATCCTAAAAGACGTTGTGATACTATTCGGAACCCAATACATCATCAGGTTATCGATGAGGTGTGATTTGAGGTAATGGTCCAAAAGCCCTCCATCAGGTCTTTTCACGTATTCAATTCGAGTCCCCGATGAGAAGATTTGTAATACATACGCCAGAAGACCGCTTGGGGAATCCGACATGGCTATACCTGAGGATATACTTAAAGATTATTATCAGATAAAGGATGTTTATTATTTTATGCTGAATAGGTAGGCCTCAACTAAACTTGCAGAGTATTTTAGAATTACAAAAAGGTTTATGATTTAAATCTTTAGATCTTTTATAGAAAGGTTATTCGTATGACAGATGCTGTTTCGTCAGTGATAATGGAAACATCGATCGATATGAGGTTAGAGCCCTTTGCACTTACCATCTTATGTAGTTTATTAAGATAGTTCTTTAATCAGTTAGTAAAAAAACAATACAAACTTGTTTTCTTACCTACAGTATCAGGTTTGGTAGCCTGTATGTGTAAATACCCAGCTTCAGACAGGCTGAACGATAGAATATGGTCTTTTAACGGGTACATACGATTGGCTAAGGTTCGTTCTACTATAAAGCTTGGGTATATAGCACTTGCTAACGTGAGAAGCAGTGCTTTTCGCGTCAAAGCTAATGCTAAGTTTGTGTGATAGCCAAGGACCTCCTGGAACAATAGCAATTAATCTTAAACAAAAATTTGCCCTAGGTGATCAGAAATTTGCATTATCATCATTACCATCAGCCTTAGCGATAAAATATCCATTGCCGCATCTGCCGTAATGTACGCAGCATCATAATAATTTCCAGTATGATCTGTTGTTATTCTTTAATTATTAATACGATCATCATCATCATCATCATCATCAGCCTATTCGCGTCCACTGCTGGACATAGGCCTCTCCTATGGCACGCCACTGGAGTCGATCTTCATAATACGATGCTGTCATTCAATTCGTACAAAAATGAAGATTTTTTAAACTTTTGATGTAACACTTATTTCTAACAGTATTTTGACTGGCTATTAACGATTTTGTTGTAGATGTATAACTTCAGGTTTTTTTAAGTACATAGAGGACAAACGAAAGTAATACCTTAGGATACAATGTCGCCATGTTCTGTCCAATAAAAGCGCCCCAGTCACCGCCTTGGACGTAATAACGCTTGTATCCTAGCCTATGCATGAGGTTTCTGAATACCACGGCCATTTCCGCAGCGCCCAACCCTGGTCGCACTGCTGCCTGGTGGAAGAATAGAAATATATCTTATTACAGCGTCCATGCAAAGACATTGTCAGAAAATCTGCATATGGTTTCGACCAGTGAGAGATAGTTCAAGTAAAATAAAGTAAAAAAGGTATTTTTTTTCACCTATTTATAAACATATGCTTCGGTCTATCTGCTCTACCTTAAGCTTGACTGGCAGAAAATGTCCTTAGGTATTAAATCCGCCTGTACTATACAAAGTGTAAACAAATAAATTTGCAAGTATAGTATCGACCGGTGGGTATTTGCCACCACACTGTGATACTTTTGGGGTGTCAGTATCAAAAAAATGAAGTTCCTAAACCCGTTCTTCGGTAAGACATCAGAAGAAAGAGATAAAAACTAATCGGTCCCAAATATTGAGTTGCGTTTACATACTCTATAGACCAAGTAAATTTTGAACGTTCTTTATTCATATTATGGCATAATTGTTTCCATTGGCATGGGACTGCCGTCCGATGCCAATAGATACTCTGCCTGGGCGGCATTTGCGCTTACTATCAGGTGCAATGCCGCCACTATGTCGGGCCACAATAAAAAAAAAAAAAAGAATTCAAGGACGTTTTTGCAAAACTAAAATTCAGCTGAAAATGATTTTCTCCATGAAATCCGTGGTTCTTTACTAACCAGTAGTCAGGCATCGCTACTTCACACAAAGGTGCGATCAAAATTCCAGCAGTTTTTCTCTAACAAAGGATGGAGAATAAAATGCTAATACCTCCGTGGCAATTTGCGAAGCGCGTCCATCAGTTTTAGAAAGGAATTTTTAATATATTGTTTTTAGAAGAGAAAAGAATTAGATTATTTTTCAGTGAGCTCGGAATAGCATAAAAAATTGCCTCTTTAACTTTAGTTATGTTTTTGGAATGCTTTTAAAATTGGAATTTATGTTTCAATATTAGTTACTTTTTTCTAGAATAAATATAAGATAGAAAAAATACGCAGTCATGGTTGAAATGACAATTATAAATATAAAAAAGTTTTAGTACTTCGCGTATATATCTTTATGTAATTGATTGCTCAAAAACACGCTATTAATTGGGACGGAATTTATTATCTATGCAATATACTTTTGATAAATGAAAGATATTATAATTCCCTATACTTAGATAGCCATCTTGTCACTTTAAAATATTTCAAAGAAACCAACACCCAATGAACATCGCACTAGTCGATAATACGAACTGACAAAATTATCCCCTGCCAAAATTCTGGACCCTAACAAAGTTTTCTCTTTAAAAAGAAATGTGAAATGACCCATTCAATATACTATTATGCTTTTACTGTCTGTATCAGCCCATATACGTCCTATTGCAGGGCATTGGCCTCCTGTTTAAACGCGAGTATGATTGAGAGTGGTTAGGCCATATAGTCCGTCACGCTGGTCTTGTGTTTGCGGACTTTACATACCATAGAAATTCTTAAAAATCGCTATGGTCTGCAGGTTTTCCTCTGGATGTTTCCCTTCACCGTTACAGTGCCTTTTAACATGACATACTTACATCAGAGAATCCAAACCCAGGCAAACTTGGAGCAATGACTTCAACTACAATTTCCCTATCCTTACTAGCAGAAGTAAGATGGGGAATAGTTTCATAGAATTCTCTAACAGATCCCGGCCATCCGTGAAGGATTAGTAGAGGAACTATTATTTTGTTTGAAACCTGAAATATGTCGAAACTGTGTATCAATATTTAATTATCGATGATGAATTTGAAGAGGCGATTGTCCTGCAATAGACATCTATCGACTGATGACAATGATGATGATAGTGTTAATTATACGAGTAGTGCTATGGTACGATTACAAAGCTCAGGTCTCGGGTTCGACACCCGGGTCGGGCAAAGTGACATTGGATTTTTTTATTCAATATCAGCTCGGAGTCAGAAGGTGCCACGCTTTTTTCCCAGAAGGGGTAGACAGAGGTGCTACCAGGACTCCCATATTTCGCCTTATAATTCCGTCCCACGATGTAATAGAGGGTAAACCTATCGCCATTTCGCGCACACATTTTTAACTTCGGGCTGATAATTAATAGAAAAATTCAATATAACTTTTTTGTTAAGAGGCGTTTCTCACTATACCCGGACACGAAAAGAATACTTAAATTGACACAGTTATAGGCGTAAACAATTACGCTACAGAGTTAATATTAAATGAAAACATACCTTTGGCCTTACTCTAATAAAATGTATGTCCAATCCCTGTATATTTGTTTTGTACTGAGGATATTGGTTGAGGAACTTTTCCCTCTCCTTAAAAGGGTATTCTTCAGCCCAGTACTTCAACCATGGGTGTAACTGATCGCTGTTGAATCCGTATTCAAAACCAATTCCTTCGAGCGGTGGGGTCATCTTACGATGGTTTTTCAGACGGTATCTAAGGTCTTTTACCATCTGGAAAATACAATTTTGGTTGTTTGTGATCAGCCTTATATTTATTCCATATTGTATACAATAAATATAACATTTACTGGTAGGTCTCTCATATGTGACAGGCCGGCTGGGTAGGTACAACAGGACAAACAGCAGTATAAATGACCTGTTGTGTTTCGGTTTGAAGGATATTCTAGTCAGAGTAACTACTGGACATATTGAGAGAACATCTTATGTCTCAGGATGGCGAGCGCAGTGGAATGCTAAACATTGCGTTGTAATTCAAAATGTTGTTAGGTTTTGATACTGTTCGGGAGCAAAACGGACCGAACGAATCCTAAGTGATACAACGTATTTGCCACGATGTGATAGGGGGCGAGCCTATCGACATATCGGGCACAAATTTCTGACTGAGTTTTTATGTATGTAAAGTCCCGCTATTTATTTTAAAAGGATAAAAATAGCCTATACCCTTCCTCGAAAAATTAAACACCAAAATATTTCAATTTGATTAGCGGATTCAAACGAAGACACAAACAATCTCTTCAGCTTCAAAATTTACAATCGCACATCTAATGTACTGAGTGGTTTTTTTTTTGCTTACCTCATCACTGAAGACAATTTTAAAAGGCCGTATGCTGGTGTCATTATGATCTCTCGACTCTAGAGGTCCCCACCAAGCGTTGGGATCAAGTTGTACTGGTTTCGGTTCCGCAGTAACAAATGCAGTTGCCAGCACTACAATAGCAACCACTATGGCCGCGCCACCCACTCTGAACATCTGAAAAATAAAATAAATAATAAATATATATCGATGGTGAAGTACCAATACCTCCTAACTAATTTTTTGAGAAATAAACTTTCTAATCGTTTTTTAAATATAAAGGTATTATGCCGATGTTTTAGTGAAATCTCCTAAGTTTATTTTAACGTACATTTACATTATTACTATTCCCCATTAATAAATATAGTGACTACTTTTTAATTTGGCAAAAATTTAGGGGTTTTTTTCAGTTTGTGTGAATTTATGACTTTGTCACTTAGGAGTTATTGGCACTTCGCCGTCAATATATATTATGTACATACATCCAACAGCCACAAATACTTGGATCTAACAAACATTTATCTAATGCGATCGCATCTTTGCCCCTTATTTCATAACTTCTAACCAATTGCGTTCTAAACAACCTCGTTTCAAAGCCCTCGACGGATACAAACGTCCTTTTCAATCTAGAATACGATTGAGAAAGGTTAGGGCGTATAGTCCACCAGTGGCCTAGTGCGGTATTTTTTATTTTATTTTTATTGCAATGAGTGGCGAGACGAGCTTGTCGTTCACCTACTGGTAAGCGATACGACCGCTCATGAACAGTAGCAAAACCAAACAACACCTTGAATTACAAAGCAATGCTTGGCATTCCACAGCGCTCGCCAACCTGAGACATAAGATGTTAAGTTTCGATATATCAAGTAGTTACTCGGGCTACAATGTCTTTCAATCCAAAAAAGTGCAATTAAAATGCTGTTTGGCGAGAGAAATATACATTGCGGTGGTACCTACCCAGGCAGCCTCTCACATATGAGAAACCTACCACCAGTAAAATAAATGAATTCAGCTGTACTTCTATCGAATCTGTCGTTAAAAATTATCCATTCAATTTGTCTGCTACCACCGTAAACATTGCTGTTGCAATTTCCATAACGGAATTACATTTTATCTTTCATTTTATATTGCAAAGTTCAAACATAAATTTACTTTTCCACTTTGATCCGACAATTTGATCAGGCGTCGCTTCTATTTTTATTTAAGCCAATTTTATTAAATATGACAGATGTTCTTTCAATATTTATTCGCTGTTTACATTTTGAAAAGGTTTTTATTAGTTCGTTTTTATTATTGTGCTCAATTGGGCGAGACTTATTAAATGGAGGTTGCGGGTTCAAGTCGAACATCATAATGTTATAATAAAGTTTTCTATCTGTCTTTCATGTACATGCAATTGGTTAAACGCCGGCTGTGAACTGAGAGGCCACGAGTTCGACTCCCGCACCGAGACAAATGTTTGTGGAGCCCACACGTACGCTTCTACGATCTAGGTGTTTGTGAGACCGGAAACACGACGACGCAAGACTTCATTGATCTTAGTGTGGGGTCAGGACTATGTATGTGACTGTTGGGTGTATTTATATTTTTAGTTAACAAATGTTTATTTTAAATAAGGAGGTATACATCTCGGTACCTTGCAATATATTTATTACTCTACTCTCTCACAGAAAACCGGCTGGAAGCAATATTTTGCGTTTCTTTTGGTCAATGAGTTTGCCGGAGCCCCTATTCGCTATACTGGCTTTTCATATTTGAAGTTAATTAAAGGTAAAAGAGGATATCTTGAGGGATACCATAGAAATCTCACAAGATTTGAAATGTTAAGTCCGTAAGCCCGCTCTAAGCCAGTGTGTTTTACTCTCTATTTTAGAATCCCAAACTCAATATTATTATTACTATGGGCTGATTGCAGTATTATAAAAAATATATAGTATATTTACTTTACTCCAATAGCTTGGTTCATAATCATTTTCTTGCCTCATAACTATCACAGTTCACTGATTATTCAACACGACTGTCTGTCACACGATACTAATATATGTCGGGGTGTTCTTATGTAAAGCCCATATGTTAAATAGTTGTAAATCGGCCTTTAGGAATCTACGGGAAGTAATTTTATTAAGGGAAACCCTGTTGTGATTCTATTTCACTACCCACAGTCAGAGTAAGAGTGGGAGCATGACAGTTTGCAATATAAAGCGCCTCCGGACCGTAGTCAGGGCATTCAAGATCCAGCAGTCGGCAGTGAAACATTAGAATACGCGTGTTAACTATAAAAACCAGTGTCCCGACAATCCGACATATACTAATAGCTATTTATAAATGTCGTACTTTATATAGGTAATGATACTAGCTGACCCGACGAACTTCGTATCGCCATATTTTTTGCCCTCCATACTACCTAAAGTCGAAGAGTCTGGCTTAGTGCAGGTTTGCGGACTTTATCTACACTAATATTATAAAGAGGAAAACTTTGTTTGTTTGTTTGGTTGTAATGAATAGGCTCAAAAACTACTGGACCGATTTTAAAAATTCTTTCACCATTCGAAAGCTACATTATCCACGAGTAACATAGACTATATTTTATTTTGGAAAAAAATAAGGTTCCGTAAGATATTTGGATTTTTCGGACACAAACTGAAAAAAATCAACCAAAGAAGTTACTTATTTTGCGTACGCTGCCTAAACTACAAAAGATAGAACCATAAAATGTTATAATTAATTGTAGATCTTATAAATATCTACAAAAAAGTCCGTGACACACTATACCTATCTATGTCGAGTGAGGCACAACAACCACATATTTATTTAAAAATCTTGAATTATTTTTTTTGGACTACATATAAACGTGTTTATTTTACTCATGCTATTAATCCTTATCAAAATAAATTATTTCATCAATAAGTACAGTTTATGTTGATAATATTTGGTCTTTGAATGATTAAAATTGGACGTTTGGTTTTGAAGTTGTGGTGAAATTAAAATATTACGATTTCTGCTGCACGGCCCGTTGTATAAGATATATATGGATGTTTGTGGAGAGAAGGGACATAAAGTAAAATAGAATCGAAGGTACGGGAGAGGGCTGGGATAGATCACAGATTTGTTAGGACGAAATTTAAATGCACGTTATAAAACGGGATGGATAATAAAGAGAAGGGACGGGACGGATTGGGAAGAGACTGAACAGGCGGATGAGACGGGATTGAGCCGGACAGTAGGATAGCTACGTCAAGTTTAGGCATACAAGAGTTTATACGAAAAACAACATGTATTTGGTGTGGAGTGGAATCAAAAAATATATGCACCCAGGCGAAGCTGGGTCGGGCCGCTAGTTTAACATAAAAATTCTTGGAAATCGCTATGGTATGCAGGTTTCCTTGCGATGTTTGCCTTCACCACTATAGTGCGTATTGATTGACTATGAAACTCACATGGCAAAACGGCTCGATATATTATACCTTGTTTAAAACTGTTGCAATAATCTCAAAAAACTATAGGCTATTTTTGTAGGTATGGGCATCGTTTTATTTTACATTTGAAATTACGCGAAAGTCGCCGTGTCTAGATATTATACACATATACACAATGTAAACATTTTTTTAAATTTGTTCTATTTCGTCAGCCGTCAATGAAAGAGGGGGAAGTTTGACCGTCTTTTTCGTCTCCCGTCAACCAAACAAAGATCACCTATATTGGCTGGTTGCATCACGCTTGAACGATATCCAAAAAAGTGTGTTTTTAGTATCTTCCTCAGAATTTTTTCATTTCTTCTCACACCTAACATCTTCCCTGGACTTCCACGCATATTTCTAAACCAAAATCAGCCAAATCGGTCCAGACGTTCTCGAGTTTTGCGCTTAGCAACACATTCAGCGATTCATTTTTATATTATAGATAGATTTTCAATTTTTTTCTCACTGCTTAACCTTTGTTGGACTGCTACAAATATTTCAAAAGTCAGAAAAATCGGTGCAACCGTTCTCGAGTGATACGCCTTCAAACATTGAGCGATTCATTTTTATATAGATAGATATAAATAAAATAAATAAATAAATATTCATACTAAACTAGTTGTATCGCGACTATATCTAATAATAAATTTATTTTGAATTTTTGGGCAATAGCTTAGTGGAACAGACAGGTGAACTGGTCGGCAAGTTCGAGGGAACTGGTCGTCAAAGTCGGTCCCATCCTTTTACAAGTTTTAGTGTTTTTGATATTTTTTTATTGTGGCTCGCCGAATTGACTGCACCTGATGGTAAGCTCAATTGAAAGGATAGTTGTTTCCTGCGATTGGATATAATTATGGCGGTCTTTAAAACTGCTTCTTTAGCTTCTGACGGATTATCTCAGGATCAAAGATAAATTAATAATAAATAAAAACACACAACAGTTGCATACACAGTCCTGATTCCACACTAAGATGGAGTTTTGTGTCGTGGGTATCAGGATCTACGAGAAAATTTGGTCTAACAAACGCCCAAACCCGAAACAAATACCTGTAGTTCACACAAATATTTATTTCGGTGCGGGGATCTAACCCGCGGCATCACGTTTCACAACCGGCGCCTAACCAATTGCGCCACGGAAGCTGTCAACAGTACCTACGTGGTGGTTAACTATCAATGCACAATTGACTCGGTACAGTCAGAAGGATTGGAACCCGCGACTACACTGAACATGTTGGCAGCCGCGTCTATACACTATTATGAGTATATAAAAAATAATAGCATATTTACATTGCTCCAATAGCTCGGGTCACAGTCATTTGTTTCCTTCATAACTACCACAGTTCACTGATAAATAAATAAATGAATAATACACTATGACTTCAATAGTACACTGATATTCAACACGACTGTTCGACACACAATACCATTGCGAATAACTAGTTCTAAGTTTTGCCTTAGTATAAAATATATTCATACGAACATAATTATACCGCGGTTACATATAATTTTATATTAATTTTTTCATTTATATGGCAATAGCTTAGCGGAACGGACAAAAAAACAACGGTCGCAAGTTCGAGGCCAGGGCGAATATTTTTTTTTTGTTTTTTATATTTTTGTGACTGCCTCGGTGACGTTGTTATTCTACGATACGATAAAAACATTGAGATCTCGGGTTCAATTGTATAGCCTCTATACCTACATTTTATATTTGGTTAGACGCCGCCTGTGAAACGAGAGGTCGCGGGTTCGATCCCCGCACCGAGAGAAATGTTTGTGCGGCCCACAAATATTTCTTCCGGGTCTGGGTGTTTGTGAGACCGAAAAGTCTCTCGTAGTTCCTGATACCCACGACACAAGACTTGATCTTAGTGTGGGGTCAGGACTATGTATGTGACTGTTGGGTGTTATTTATTTATTTATTATTTAATATGGAGTGTGAACTTTATTTATTGACGCAAAAAAAATATGTAAAATGTCACACGGCCACAGATGGCCAGATAAAACAATGCTAGTTGACATGCAATTAAAAAAAATTAGCAAAGTAAAAGAAAAATTAGGGCTTATTATTTAACAATACTTTTAACTCTAAAACTTACATGCACACGAACACAATTAAACGCTTTGCTGCTATTATAATAGTAATTGAACTTAGAACTATGAACTGTGGTAATTGTCACCTTGCTCGCTATCATTAATAATTATTAACCGTATCCAAGTAATTATCTTTATATAACAAATATTTATTTAATTCGTACAGAGAAACAATAAAGAAATCCTACTAATATTATAAATGCGAAAGTTTGTACGTTACCTCTTCACACTCAAACCGCTGGACACATTTTGTGTTAATTTATTATAGAAATAAATAACTGAATAATTTATTTCTGTATTTAAAATGTCATAGAAAAAATGCTGTTATTAAATGAGATTCATCATCATCATCATCATCATACCAGCAATAGGAAGTCCACTGCTGGACATAGGCCTCCCCAAAGGATCTCCACAATGACCTGTTAGAAGCGGCCTGAATTAAATGATATTATACTGGATAAATTATATCTGTCTGTCTGTATCAGCCCATATACGTCCCATTGCAGGGCACGGGCCTACTCTACAATCGAAAGTACGATTGAGAGTGGTTAGGCCATATAGTCCATCACGCTGGCCTAGTGCGGGTTGGCGGACTTACATACCACAGAAATTCTTATGAACCGCTATGGTATGCAGGTTTCCTCACGATGTTTTCCTTCACCGTTTTAGTGCGTGGTGATTGTCTATCAATACACACATGACTCCGAAAAGTCAGAGGTGTGCCCTGGGATTTGAACCCGCGACCACCGTGAACATGTTGGCAGCCGCGTCTGGTCCGTTTACCAACATAAATTATATATTTAAGCCCTATTCAGTACGACGGAGACCATCCGCGCGCGGATTAGTGAATGCGTCCGTCGCGAATTAATTCATCGTTCAGTTTTAAGCGGATCGCGATTGAGAGTGGTACATTCACAGCAGGACTATGGATAAACAACTGAATTTGGTGGTTACTGCCTATTTATTAAACAGCAGGAAACATCATCATCATCAGCCCGTTGCAGTCCACTGCTGGACATAGGCCTCTCCCAAGGTACACCACAGAGCCCGGTCTGTAGCTTTACGCATCCAGTTCTTGCCGGCCCTCTTCTGCAAGTCATCCCGCCATCTGGCCAGAGGACGTCCCACGCTACGTTTGCCAAGACGCGGTCTCCACTCCAGAACACGCTTACTCCAGCGGTTATCCGTTCTGCGACATATGTGGCCAGCCCATTGCCACTTCAACCTACTAACTTTCAGAGCTATGTCGGTTACCTTGGTTCTCTGACGGATAACTTCGTTTCGAATTTTGTCCTTTAGAGAGACTCCGAGCATAGCTCTTTCCATCGCACGTTGAGCGACCTTTAACTTGTGGATTAGCCCCACAGTCAGTGTCCACGTCTCGGCTCCGTACGTCATTACAGGGAGGACGCACTGGTTGAACACTTTACTCTTTAGGCTCTGTGGTATATCCGACGAAAATATATGGTACAACTTTCCCACGTTGCCGCGTGGTGTCCGGCGGAGTAGAATAGCACCAACCCATTATACTTTCGGGTGTCGTACAAGGCGACTAATGATCGAGGCAGAACATCTGCAGCTTCCATAGACCAGAGAATGGGCAGCAGCGTTTTCTGGTATTCTCCGTCCACTGCGATCGCCAACCCGCCTGCCCAGCGTGGCGATTAGGGCATTACCTCCCAATGTTAAACGCACCAAATAAAAGGCCCCGAGTTCCCGGCCGCCTCACCAGGCTTGGCCACGGTAGCGGTCATAGCGTCGGTGGGGCACGGGGTGCCAAGAATCCCCGGGTTACGGAAGGCTACCACACATTGACCTTGGCTACGTATAACGGACGAACTCTGAGGCTCAACGAACATCTAGCCGAATTGGAGGTAGAGTTAGACAATATACGATGGCATGTTCTGGGGTTGTCTGAAGTCCGTAGAGAGGGGGAGGACACAGTGACCTTGGAATCAGGCCATCTACTCTACTTCCGAGAAGGCGACAGCCTCTCCCAGGGCGGTGTCGGATTTCTCGTCAACAAATCCCTCACTGACAACGTTGTGGAAATATCCAGTGTGTCGTCTAGGGTAGCGTATCTTGTACTCAAACTGACCGATAGGTATTCTCTTAAGGTCATACAGGTTTATGCGCCGACCACCACACACTCGGATGACGAAGTAGAAGCTATGTACGAGGACATAGATAAAGCCCTGCACAACACCTCAAGGGCCCACTTTAATGTTGTCATGGGGGATTTCAACGCCAAAGTGGGAGTACGCATGGACACCGAATCGGTTATGGGCCCACATGGTATTGGGACCAGGAATCACAGGGGGCAGATGCTGGTCAATTTTTTGGAACGAGAAGGGCTATTCTTGATGAATTCCTTCTTCAAGAAGAAGCCCCATAGGAAGTGGACCTGGCAGAGCCCCGATAACGTGACTAAAAATGAGATCGACTTTATCATGACGGATAAGAGGCATATATTCAAAGATGTCTCAGTGATCAACAGGTTCAATACCGGAAGTGATCACCGACTTGTACGAGGCACTTTGAATATAAACTTTAAGCTAGAACGCACCCGTCTGATAAATTCCACGCTCCGACCTTCAATGTTCCAAACCATTGCCGGCTCCAAAAGATTCCAAATGGAACTTCAAAACCGATTCGATGTGCTGGAAACCGAGTGCGACGTTGACGAGGACTTAAATAGAGTAGTGGAAGTTGTGAGGGATGTTGGTTACAGGTTTTGTCGGAATAAGCATGCAGGCAGAAAGTCCAAACTTTCAGATGAGACCCTGGACCTCATGAGAAAGAGACGCGCAAATACAGAGGCTACGGTGGCAGACCAGCGAGTACTCACGAGACATATTCGAAAAGCGGTACGGCGGGATCTTCGGAGTTCCAATACAAGCCTGATTAAGGAGGCAATTGAACAAAACCGAGGTTCCAAAGTATTCGTGAAGCGTCTCGGGAGGAGCCACATGTCCAAGTTAACTACCGCTGATGGTCGTGTCGTCTCCTCTAAGCCAGAGATCCTCTCGGAAGTGGAAGACTTCTATGGCCAGTTGTATGCCTCGCAGTCTCCGCTACCTGAACCAATCCCCTGCGATCCCCGTGCTACTTTAGTCCGACACTATTCCGACGAACTCCCCGATGTCAGCATTGAGGAAATTGAGTTGGCCCTCAAACAACTAAAAAGTGGAAAAGCCCCGGGCGAGGACGGAGTTACAACTGAGCTCTTAAGAGCTGGGGGAACTCCTATCCTTAGGCAGCTACAGCGTATATTTAACTCCGTTCTCCACCAAGGGAGAACTCCAAAAGCGTGGAGCAGGAGCATGGTAGTTTTATTTTTCAAGAAGGGGGACAAGACCCAACTCAAAAACTACCGCCCTATATCGCTTCTGAGCCACATATATAAGTTGTTTTCGAGGGTCATCACAAATAGGCTGGCACGAAGGCTGGATGACTTCCAACCACCGGAGCAGGCCGGATTTCGCGGAGGATTCGGCACCATAGACCACATACACACCGTGAGGCAGATTATTCAGAAGACCCAGGAATACAATCAGCCTCTGTGTCTGATTTTTGTGGACTATGAGAAGGCCTTTGATTCCATTGAGACCTGGTCTGTTCTGGACTCCCTGCAGCGCTGCCAAGTTGATTTTCGATACATCGAGGTGCTGAGAAGCCTGTATGACGCCGCAACTATGTCCGTCCAAGTACAGAATAGTCAAACAAGACTGATTCCATTGCATCGAGGAGTAAGACAGGGGGATGTGATATCCCCGAAACTGTTTACAAATGCCTTGGAAGATGTTTTCAAGACTCTAAACTGGAACGGGCGAGGCATCAATGTAAATGGCGAATACATCTCCCACTTAAGGTTTGCCGATGATATCGTAGTCATGGCAGAATCGCTGCAGGAAGCTCAAGAAATGCTGCACAGCCTAAATGAAGCCTCTAAACGAATTGGTCTCCGGATGAACCTTGACAAGACGAAAGTCATGTCTAATGACTTTGTCGCTCCGGGACCAGTTATCATAGATGGCACACCTCTCGAAGTTGTCAAGGAGTATGTCTACCTCGGGCAACTAATCCAATTGGGTAGAAACAACTTTGAAAAGGAAGCCGATAGGAGGATTCAGTTGGGCTGGGCAGCATTTAGGAAACAGCAGGAAACGTCGCCATGTTATTAGAAGATTTAATGTGCATCGAATTGTTGCGAAAAGGCTTTTATGCATTAGTGCCCTTATAATCAATATTGGTCTATTAATTACAGAAGTTATAGATTTTCTAATTGATTCGACTGAGTTATTTATGTATTTCTATATTAGATTTATATTGAGTAACTTAATTAATAAAAATGGATTGCTGTATGCAGGCCGCTTCCAACAAGTCGATGTAGAAATTCTTGGGGGAGGCCTATGATGATGATGAAGTTAATTTATTAATTTTACGCGGGCAATTTATCTTATTTATAACTCACTAGCGGCCCGACCCAGCTTCGCCTGGGTGCATATATTTTTTGATTCCACTCCACACCAAACCACACCATGTTGTTTTTCGTATAAACTCTTGTATGCCTAAACTTGACGTAGCTATCCTACTGTCCGGCTCAATCCCGTCTCATCCGCCTGTTCAGTCTCTTCCCAATCCGTCCCGTCCCTTCTCTTTATTATCCATCCCGTTTTATAACGTGCATTTAAATTTCGTCCTAACAAATCTGTGATCTATCCCAGCCCTCTCCTGTACCTTCGATTCTATTTTACTTTATGTCCCTTCTCTCCACAAACATCCATATATATCTTATACAACGGGCCGTGCAGCAGAAATCGTAATATTTTAATTTCACCACAACTTCAAAACCAAACGTCCAATTTTAATCATTCAAAGACCAAATATTATCAACATAAACTGTACTTATTGATAAAATAATTTATTTTGATAAGGATTAATAGCATGAGTAAAATAAACGCGTTTAAATGTAGTCCAAAAAAAAATTAAAGATTTTTAAATAAAAATGTGGTTGTTGTGCCTCACTCGACATAGATAGGTATAGTGTGTCGCGGACTTTTTTGTAGATATTTATAAGATCTACAATTAATTATAACATTTTATGGTTCTATCTTTTGTAGTTTAGGCAGCGTACGCAAAATAAGTAACTTCTTTGGTTGATTTTTTTCAGTTTGTGTCCGAAAAATCCAAATATCTTACGGAACCCTATTTTTTTCCAAACTAAAATATAGTCTATGTTACTCGTGGATAATGTAGCTTTCGAATGGTGAAAGAATTTTTAAAATCGGTCCAGTAGTTTTTGAGCCTATTCATTACAACCAAACAAACAAACAAAGTTTTCCTCTTCATAATATTAGTGTAGAAAGGAAGTTCAATACTGAACATACGCCTCCTCAAAGGATTTCCGTAAGGATCTGTTGGAAGCGGCTTCCATCAAAATAACTACTGGACATATAGAGACTTAACATTTTACGTCTCAGGATGGCACGCTCGTCTCGCCATTTATTGATTTAAAAAAAGGTAAAACAATACCCAACTCTTTCCATTTCATCAATATACTAACAAAGCCTTATGAGACAGCAATTATGTATATGTTAAGTAAAATTTCGTTTAAAATCCCACGTAAATTAATCAGAATCAATCCTCCTACCCTAGTGAAAAATACATAGTGCGAGCAAGTAAGAACTTAAACACAATCTGCGTAAAATTCGATGTAGACCATTTTAATACAACTATTGCTTCGGTACAAAGGTTGCTAAACCTTTCTTTCTTTAGGAATTAATTTAACATAATCCAGCGACTACATGCTATTTTACTGTTACTTCTACTTACTATTATTCTGTCAAATACTCGTGAAAACCTGTAAATGGCCATATATTTCTTATACATTTATTTTATGTTGTGATGTATACTAAGCTGTTGGTTTTCCAATAAATATAAAATAAAATAAATAAATATATACATATATATTAACAAATTAACATTATACAAAGTACAACAATGTCATAAATTAGTATTGAAAGTGCGTAGTGGTAGCAGTTGCAAATCTCAGGGCACACCTCTGACATTTCTGAGTCATGTGTGTTTGATAGTCAATCATCACGCACTACATCACATCATAGCCTTCCGATGTTTTCCTACTCCGTTATAGTGCGTGGTGCAATTTGAAAGAATTTCTATAGTATGTAAAAGTCTGCTAACCTGCACTAGGCCGGCGTGGTGGACTATACGGCCTTACCTCTCTCGATTGTAGAGGAGGCCCGTGTCAGTGGAAAGTATATGAGCAAATACAGTAATACTAATAAAAACACTTTTCTTAAAATTAATTCCTTCGTCATTGAAAATAAAGCGAATCTATTAAAAGCGGCGGCGACCTCAATAAAGTGAGTTAGTTGCAAAAAGATCGCAGGGGCTGTGTTTTTTTATGACGTCGCTTCACTACTAAATATAAGTGTATAACCAATCAAGTCATAGGCGACAGCGGATTTATCTTAAATCGTTTGTAAAGCGGTAGAGCCACAGTATATTTAACCTTGATTTTTTATTTATGTTACTATAGGGTATATTATTCTATTGGTGGTCTTTGGTTCCAAAGTCTAACAGAAAACCGACATTGTTTTTACTGTCATGACTGGCGAGACGAGCAAGCGATTTGCTTGGTAATAAGCTATACGACCGTTCAAGGATGGTAGCAAAACCAAAGAACATCAGGAATTACAAAGTACTTAGTTACTTATCATTTTCAGATATTTGCTTTATTGCGGTAACATCCGCGCCACGAACTGGAAGGCCGAAGACCTCCACATATCCTCCAGCTTCCTTCCCTAGAGCTTCCAGGAAAGGTGCCATAAATAGTTTTCCCCTAGTTAAAACAAAAGACATGTACCGGTCCACATACATCCACTGCAGGGCATGGCCTCCTTTACTACTGAGAGGGGTGAGGCCATATAGCGGACTGTACATTAAATCTTTACAAATCGCTTTGGTATGCAGATTTCCTCTTTTTTTTTAAATAAACCTTTTCTCAAAAATACCTACGCCATAAAAAGACTTATAAAGACTGTCTCGCACTGACATCCACCACTGTAACTCCTGTAAACCAAGATCAACAGTCGGACTTATTTGAATGATACCGATTAGCCCAGCAAGTTTCTGGGGATGGGGGTACCGTAAACCCAATAAGGAAATTACTATAATAAAATTGAGATAAAAAAATCTACTCTATCGCTTATAACTTGTCGCATAGACTAGAAATATGCGGCAGAGACCACTCTGGAGACCATAAATCAGTACTGCAGATGTAACCGGAGCCTATGGCGTTAATTTATTGTAACCCCCTCCATCGCCCGCCCGGTTATCGCAAGCGTTTCCGAAACCCGAATACATTACGCAGGGGACGTCGTCGTGCTAAAGGAGAACGTCCAATTTCCATACATCGTTAATTTGGTGGTAGATATTCGTGTCCGCTCGGATAGTGACCAGTGACCACAATTAATAGCGGTTAAGACAGCGTCATAGCAAATAAGGTGTATCACATTTCAAGTTTATCCTGTGTATACGGATAGGTACCATTATGCCGGCATAATTGTTACGACCTATGAGATAAAGCAATCTAGTCATTGTTAAATACTCTAATTGAATGCTCTCCCGATAAAAGCCTGCCTAAAGTAAAGTCTAACATATGTTTAACTTGCTTTTAGTGGCTTCATTTAAAGTAATAATATCAGCTGAATAAAATTCTTATTTTATGCATCAATTAAAATTCCAAATAAAACCTATTCTATTTTAAAACGTGCTGGCCGGTTACACAATCTAAAAATACCAATGTCCATAGCTGTAATGTATCTAGCATTTTATCGAAACGCGCAGATCTACCAACCGTCCTCGGGGATTTTGCTTGAGCAAACTAAGAACGGGGCCACTTTAAGCTTCCATCGTCGAAATGCGTTCGGATATCTCCATAAAGAATGTTCTAAAATTGAATTTTGATTTTCGAACTCGGTGTACCTGGCTGTATCGAGTTTTGTTATTGAAAATGTTTGTGGATTTCTGGTGTAGCTTTAATCCCTTTTCTCCCCATCCTTTTCTATTTTATTTCTGTATTATTTTATTCGGGGAGATCGGGAACGTATTAACTAAGGGTTACGAAAGCTCTATGAATATTATTTAACACCCATAGTTCATATGTTAGAAAATATTTTACAGTGGATTAGTTGTTTTGAGGTATGCCACTCCCATTGAATAAATTATATTTTATTTATTTTATTCCTTACTTCACACAATAAAAATACTTCACACAATAAAAATAACAGTATAAAGAGATAATATGACAGCAAAGTACAAAATATGGCGGTCTTATCGCACTGAGGCAATCTCTAACAGACAACTATTGGATGGATTTATGAGAAGGAGAAAGAAAGGGCAAATAAAAGAAAAACTTTAAGTAATATACTACTTACATATATAACATACCACAAATACAGAAATATATTTTAAAATAATTATACAATATGAACGAATAAGTATACCTTTTCAATTCACAATTTCAAAGAAAAAAATAAGTATTTCAATTCAATGGTGAAGTCAATCTATTTCATTTAAAACATGAATGATTTTTAATATTGATATGGTCATTATGACAGCCTCCGTGGCGCAGGTGGTTAGACGCCGGCTGTGAAACGAGAGGCCGCGAGTTCGATCTCCGCAGCGAGAGAAATGTTTGTGCGGCCCATAAATATTTCTTTCGGGTCTGGGTGTTTGTGAGACCAAAAAGTCTCTCGTAGATCGTGGTACCCACGACACAAGACTCGATCTTAGTGTGGGGTCAGGATTATGTATGTGACTGTTGGGTGTTTTATTATATATTTTATTATATGATGTTATAAGTTAACTAATTAAGTAATAACTAAAGACAGGAGGTCCCTTAAGTACGGTCTGAATAAATTAACATTCCTCTCACAACTTTTAGCCGTAGAAGAACTGAATTGCGAGACTTGTTTTTTTACAAATTTTAGTTTTCTGGTTCAATTTATTACATAACTAGCGATCCGGCCCGGCTTCGCCCGGGTGCAGATACTATTTGAGTCCAGTCCACTTTAGAAACATAGGGACAATTTCACATGACATCTGCTTAAAAATACTACTGTCATACTCAACGTTACTACCGTATTCTAAACTTGCAATCCAATTCCTTTGAGTTTGAATGAGTATCGAGTATATTTCAATTTCGTGCACAACGGGTATACTATACTCTGTCAGGATAAAAAGTAGCCTATGTGTTAATCCGGGGTGTTCGCTACCTCCATACGAAATGTCATCAAAATTTGTCCAGTGGTTTGAGCGTGAAGAGGTTACAAAAACTTTCGCAATTATAATATTAGTAGGATAAATAGAAAAATCTACAAAACCAATTCTACACTTGTCCATCACAAGACCTGAGATTTAATATTTTAATGTAGTAATTGATGTGACTGCCTCTCATAAAATTTAATCCGGGGTCAAAGAACGCCGGCTGTAAAAGGTGGTCCGGCCGATCGCTCATTTTGTACTTGAAAAATATTTTCAAAGAGCTCAAGCCGCCGTCTCGACACATCTTTCAGGGCTCTTAACGGCTTTGAACACCGCCGTGTTGCAAGCAACAGTCTTATATTTTCAAATATATTTTCGGAGTAAAGTTAAGTGAAAAGAAATTTGTTTGACATTTTGAAAGTAAGTAACAATTTCTAAGTACTAATAAAAAATATACTTAATACTATTTGTCAGAATCACGTTTATTTTTATTGTGTTTAATATTGTCTATTTCCTTCGGAGCGAAGGTAATAGTTCTTTAAATACAAACCAATGCAAGAAACTACAAAAGCCGAATTATCTTCTTTTATTTTTTTCATGATGCTGTAATAATGTTACTCTACGCGTATAATGAACCACTACATAAACATTTTCATGCTTAGCGAAATAAAAAAAATATAATTTCTCTACACTCCTATCCAAATTTTAAGCTTAAATTAAGGCATTTAAAATGGGATGATGTTTTTTTATTTCAATGTATGGCGAGCATGCCTTTCGCCTCATGTACAGTAGCAAAACCAAACAACACCTTGAATTACAAAGCATAATTTGACATTGCAATGCGCTCGCCATCCTGAGACATAAGATGTTGTCTCAATATGCTACAATGACTTTCAAACCGAATCACAACAGTGCATTTGCACTGTTTGGAGAAATGGACATTGCCGTGGTACCTACCCAGCCGGCCTGTGATTATGAGAGACCTACCAGTTCTTTGATTCTGGATCAGCTCATAATATACGTCCCACTGCAGGGCACGGGCCTCCTCCTCAATCGACAGTACGATTGAGAGTAGTTAGGCCATATAGTCCACCACGCTGGCTTAGTGCGGGTTGGCGGACTTACATACCATAGAAATTCTTATAAATCGCTATGGTATGCAGGTTTCCCCACGATGTTTTCCTTCACCTTTTTAGTGCGTGGTGATTGACTATCAATACACACATGACTCCGAAAAGTCAGAGGTGTGCCCTAGGATTTGAACCCGCGACCACCGTGAACATGTTGGCAGCCGCGTTTGGTCCGTTTACCAACAGGCCACCACGAACTTATTTAGTTCTTTGATTAATTGATTCTATTATCCAATATCAATTAACAACTCCTTGTAAATAAAAGGAATATATCCTTTTACCATGTACGTGGTATTTCATCCCTATTTCGTAATAAAGCATACACACATTATAATCGGATCTCTTCTTAGCTTCCATATTGAATCGGGATGAAACGTGGATCAGTAGGGTTGGTGTTTCGATTTAACCGACTGCGGACGTAAAGACGGCTTGTATCTTATGTGTTCTCTGTATCAGCCCACACAGTCCCACTGTAGGGAACGGGCCTCCTCTACAATCAAGAGTACGATTAGGAGTGGTTAGGCCATATAGTCCACGACGCTGGCCTAATGCTGGTTCTCGGACTTTACACACTATAGAAATTCTTACAAATCGCTATGGTATTCAGGTTTCCTTACGATGTTTTCCTTCGTCGTGTAAGTGGGTGGTGATTGAATATCAATACACACATGACTCCGAAAAGCCAAAGGTGTGCCCTGGGATTCAAACCCACAACAGTAAACAGACAACCATGTACTTCTTATGTATCATCATTCTCGGGGCGATGAACGCTGTGCAGTGCCATGAAATGCATAACTATTATTATATTTTTTAGGCTGGCAATACCATCCAGACAGAGTATCGAATGCCCATCGTCTAATGCCATTTGAGTATAGTCACATACACTTATATCAAACACCAAAAATGGGATACATCAGCCATATGAGGAATAAACATTAAATATATTGAGATAAATATATTTATTGCTATATTTATTTTATGAGAACAAAAACCTTGTCACTTAAGCCAAACACGGCTAGGATATATATATACATATCACATACCTAGTTCATTGTGTACATGGTACAATTGTGTGACACTATAACTCTAACCTTACGTATACAAGTCGTCGTTTATGTATACAGGATGATACTGACGTATGGTATTTAATTTTAAACAAATTATTCCCATCACCCCTGGTAACATCGTAGGAAATTTGAAAAATTCCGAGGATTTATTGTCAAATATCGTTAGTTTATTTGTCACGATGTATTGTGATTTTAAAAAAATAAAGATTCTATTAACAATAATAAATAAAATTAACAAGTATCTACACATTTTCCGTCGTAGCATATCGGGTGGCCATATTAATATTGAATTCGATCTTAGCGCCCTCATTAAAAACAGACTCTTTTTTGCCAAGCTTTTGGCTGTAAAAAGATTCTTACCTAGACGGGTTGATTAAAGGCCTTGAAAATTAAAATTGTGAATTTTAATAATAATCAGGCAGTATTTTTTTTAACTTGGTACGATATTACCTGGGATGGTTAGGAACATGTGGTTTAAATTAAATATTATATTTCAATATCAACCTGTATATATTTGATATAGTTATACAGCCTCCGTGGCGGTTTCGGTCTGCGCACTAAGTCAAATAATTGTGTTGCTTACAAATAATTGTTTCGAATTGTGTTTTGAGATCATATAGTTTCTAGTTACTGGTAGCCTCGACACAAGAATCTGTATCTTAGTTTGGAATCAAAACATTAGATATTTACTTGAAATTAATAAACAAATTTTAAACAAACATAGACAGCTTATTGCCTGTTATTATTAAATAGCATCGGTAACCAATCTCAACCATCAGAAGTGTCCGATCGAACCGTCATCAATATTAAAATATAAATTTTTAATGTAACAATATTCTCACAATTTGTCAACCCTGCTCACAGTCCAAACAAACATCAGAGAATTGGTACACGAGTACCATTTAAAACCAACTTTATCTCATTACTTTAAAGTCGAGTTTAGCTCAGCATTGCACACTATAGGTAGCTACGGAATAGTATTGTAATTTGAATTGCACCTTAAGTTTTTATGATAAGGTGTAATTTAGATTGTCAGTGGATGTGAGTACAAGGAGAATGTAATCGAAATCTTGTTTGCGTAGTGAAATAACCTTCTGTAGTGAACGATGATACGGTTTGTGACATGGAATAATGCAGAAACGTTGACAGTTGACGACAGGGTACTTAGGATTATAGATTACTTACAATGACAGCCTCCGTAGCGCAGTTGGTTAGACGCCACCTGTGAAACGAGAGGCCGCGGGTTCGATCCCCGCACCGAGGGAAATGTTTGTGCGGCCCACAAATATTTCTTCCGGGTCTGGGTGTTTGTGAGACCGAAAAGTCTCTCGTAGTTCCTGATACCCACGACACAAGACTCGATCTTAGTGTGGGGTCAGGACTATGTATGTGACTGTTGGGTGTTATTTATTTATTTATTTATTAATACGGAAATTCATATTCGCCTGTTCACAGCTGCTAGGAAACCGAATAGTGACCTAAATATGTACAAGTCGTTATTTGATCAATACTTCTAATATTGCACTCTGTATTCTGTATCAGCCCATATACGTCCCACTGCATGGGCCTACTCTACAATCGAGAGTACGATTGAGAGTGGTTAGGCCCTATACTCTCAAATGTTGCACTGTTTATTGTTTATATTTATTTTTGTATTGTTTAGTATTTGATTATTTTCTTTATACAGTGTATATCAAGACGAAATAAGAGTATATAAGAAAACAAAGCCGGGTGGTAGTTTTAGTGACTTCAGACACATTGCAACAGAAAATGTTGCAAAAAAAGAGACGATATTTTTTGTAACTTTTTTACCTTTGGTCTTATTTGGATGGTAAATTCATTTTTCCCTAAAATAATAGTGTATACCCCTTTATTTATAAGGACTCTAAGCTATAAAAGAGTTCAAATTATTATTTTTGCAAAAACTATGGGTTTACCACCCAAATATTACGATATTTAAAAAATGATAAAAAAATATCTCGCGTTTCTTTGCGAAAATTTTAGTTGCATTGTGTTTGTAGTCACTAAAACTACCACCCGGCTTCGTTTTCGGTAGCTGTCTTGATATACCCGGTATAATTTCAAGGTATCTTGCTTGGAATCTGATTGAATGAACCCTTCGCCACAGGTATGTGTGTTACATAATTGTATCACCTGATGAGTAATAAATCACATAGTATATAACAAAGTCGCTTCCCGTCTGTCTGTACCTATGTATGCTTAGATCTTATTAACAACGTAACGAATTTTGATGCGGTTTTTAATAGAGTAATTCAAAAGGAAAGTTTATATGTATGTGGTATAAGGAGGTTTATATTTATTTTAAGTTATTATTTATTTGTTACTGGCAGTATATTTTATGTTTAAAGGTTGACAGAAAAAGAATAAACGGGGTTAGACGTAGGCTGTAAAATGAGTAAGACGTGTTTTATTTTCACTTTAAATATTATCAAGAAAAACTGCATATATTTATTTCTATTAATTTCTTACACTTTATTGTACTACACAAAATAAAAAAAAAATACACAACAAAAATCTTAACCTATATTTACAGTACAATGGGCGGTCTTATCGCAGTCGGCGATATCTTCCAGACAACCTTTGGATGGACTGGAGTGAATGGAAGTAGGAAAACGGGGGTAGACAAGTCTTAAGAGTAAAAGAGGATAATAATAATAATAGTACAGATGTATCTGTCATGTAAATACAAACAATAACTAACATAATAAACTACTTAAATACGTCTATAAATACTTTAAATACATACACATAAATATATAAAACCCACATACATATATACCTATATAATATACTACATACAAAATATTATTATGTGCAATGTAAGATGCATATAGTTCACAATACACATCCCACATATATAATACACATACAGGGTGTCCCAGTTTGTAAGAAAAATAACATGTATCCAGTGTAGAGTGAAATAAATCGAAATCTGCACCCAGACGAAGCTGGGACGGGCCACACTAATTATCTCGGAGCGGGTATCCAACCCATAGCTTCTCGACTCACAGCCGGCGTCTAACCAACTGCGCCACAGCTTTTATTAGCACAGAACCGATCTTTGATAATTGCGGAAACTAAAACTAAAACACTACATTAACATGAGCAAGGGTAAATATATTATATAAGATCCATTTTACTTTAACATTTATTTGTCATAAGCAAGCAATTTGCAAGTTGGTCACGTAATATGAAACTCGGTAATAGCCGTATAGGAAGGGAAATAGCGCGCAAATGCTTTTTATATAATGTGTGGTCTAGTACAGTTTATTTTACTTATTGGTTGTTTTAGAACGTGGGGTACGCAGTTTGATGCCCAGGTCAGGTACTAGTGGTAGGTCCCTCATATGTGAGAGGCCGCCTGGGTAGGTACCACCGCAATATCTATTTCTCCCGCCAAACAGCAGTGTAAATGCACTATTGTGTTTCAGTGTGAAGGACATTTGCAGCCAGAGTAACTACTGGACATATCGAGACTTAACATCTCAGAACATCTCAGTCTCAGAATGGCGAGCGCAGTGGAATGCAAAGCATTACTTTGTAATTTAAGGTGTTGTTTGGTTTTACCATTGTCCATGAGCGATACGGCACGCTGACTTCTCCATTCATAGCAATAAAAAAAGTATAACAATAATTGAGAAACATACATAAACGCTCCCCTATTAATTTTAATTTCTGATTGATTTCGTTGCGGGTTAAAGATAAATAAGATATTCCCGGAGACTCGCCGAACTTCCATGCTCGGTTTCATTACAATTTGTGCCACTGTCGATCCGGTCTTACAGGAGTTGCAGTGGTGGGTGTAAGGACGGGACAGTCTCTGTACTGTACTTAATTAGCCCATTTACGTCTTACTGCATGGCACGAGCCTCCTCTACAATTGAATGTACTATTGAGAGGAGTTAAGCCATGTAGTCCACCACGCTGGCCTTGTGCGGATTGGCAGACTTTACATACCATATGAATTCTTATAAATCGCTTTGGCATTCAAGTTTCCTTACGATGTTTTCCTTCATTGTTATACTTCACCCGTCACGATATAGTCCCTAATTACTAAATTTATTTAATTTTTCTGTCATATAAGATACCCACTTCGTCTCTCCCCTCTCCCTTTCCAATACGTCTAAATATAAATTTGCGAACGGCGCCCCTTCAATTATCGGAAGCGTGCGGGTGATTTAAATATCCTCCACGCACCCTTCTTTATTTCCTTCCCTCTGTTTATCGGACATCTTTCCAATAAATGTTAAATTTCGTGAATTTTTGTCTTGCTTGTTGTCAAGGTATGGAACAAAGAAAGCTTTTTTATTTATTTTTTTTACACCCAACAGTTACATACGTAGTCCTGACCCCACACTAAGATCGAGTCTTGTGTCGTGAGTAAACATTTCTCTCGGTATGGGGATCGAACCCGCGACTTCTCGTTTCACAGGCGGCGTCTAACCAAACGCCCGATGGAGGCTGTCGAAGGAGGCTTTATCCTAAGAGTGTAGTCTTAGGAAAAAGCCTCTTTTGACAGCCTCGTGGGGCATTAAGACTGCTTAATCTTTATTTTCTTTCTCTTATGTCCATCCCATGGTAGTCGGTAAGAGATTGCCTCGAGTGACACGACCGCCATTTGTACACTTCTGTTAAATATTCGTTTCCTTTAAGATTTATTTGGTGTGAAAAAGACTAAAACTTAAATATATTTGGATATAATTTAGATTAGTTAGTTGACCAACAAGGTGGTTTAACGACCTGGTTAAAGTCGTAGGAAGATGCTAGATGAAGACCGCTTCCAACAGATCGATGTGGATATCCTTGGGGGAGGCGTATATTCTCTGGTGACCTTCACTGAAGAGAGAGTAAAAGAGGTACTGGTCACTGGTGGTAGGTCTGTCATATGTGAGAAGCCGCCTGGGTAGGTACCATCGCAATTACTATTACTCCCACCAAACAGCAATGTAAACGCACTGTTGTGTTCCGGTTCGAAGAACATTGCAGCCATAGTAACGAGCTGATGTGTCGCTTATCAGAAAAAGGATGGCATGTTCGTCTCGCCATTAATATCAACAAAAAATTGGTGGCGTAGTCGTACTACGGTATAATTACAAAGTTCAGGTCTGGGGTTCGAATCCCGGGTCTGACGAAGTGATAGTGGATTTTTCAATTATTATTAGCCCGGAGCCAGGAATTTGTACCCGATATGGCGATAGGCTTGCCCCGTACGGCGTAAGATGGAACACAATAGACAAAACGTATGTATCCTGCTAACTCCTCTGCCTACCCCTTCTACAAAAACCTCTCTGCAGCGTGTTTCCTAATATAAGGCTTATTATATACGCGTTAATACACAAAATCACAACGAATATAGAACATTGAATAAATTGATGAAGCCAGTACACGCGGCGAGATTGTGCGTCGTAAAACTAAAAGCCTGCTTTTGTCAGCTCTTAGTGTAAACATAAAAAATACATAAAACCTTGTTATACCACTAAAACGTACGTGTTACATATAAAAATCAGTTTTTGCGTTAATCTTAATACTAGGTTTCGGTGTTTTTTTTTTTTCTAGGTCTTAACACAAGCATAAAAGCAGTTTAACTGATGTTTTGTGATCCTTGTGACCTAGAATACTAAAATGGGTGTTTGTAGGTGTTACAGTGGTTTCTGATTTGAAATATAAATTAAAGATGTTGAGCCATTGTGGTAGAGCTATGATGTTGTCCGGGGCGGTTCCACTGTCCCACAATCGATGTGAAACGCCAGCTTTGCTGTCCCATTTCGTTCGGTGAGTGAGATTGCATGATGCTCAATACCCCATTGGCATGACATGGGGAGAGGAATGACAGGCAACTGCGTCTAGTCCGTTTACCAACCGAGTACACACATTTTAGATTACGCTTACTAAATATACATAAATAAAAGTTACTCCTGTATCCCGTGGAGGTAGACAGGGATATGGATCTCAAGTTTGCTCGATCTTGACCTACCACTTTCACATCGTCACTTTCATCAATTTATTTCTGCGTTCTCGTCGGCTTAGGGTACTTTTAACTTACATAACTAAATATTCATACATACATACATACATAAACTCAAGCCTTTTTCACAGAAGGGATAGAGAGAGGTGCAAATATTTTGCCATGTATGTTCCGTCCCACGATGTGATAGGGGGCGAGCCTATCGCCATATCAGGCACAAATTCCTGACTCCGGGCTGATATATAGTAAAATCTACAGTCTGCATACCTATATAACTAAATAAACGTATCTACGTATATTCCCAACAATTTCCCACAAACTTCGAAAGGAAACTAAGTTCCCAAACTTAAGGCGTAGTGCCGACTCCAAATTAACTTGTGTATTCCAACAACACGGAGGTTAATAATGCAGGATACTTCTAAAAAGAATCGAAAGTTGATAATTTCTCCCCTTGTTTTTGCACGTCCGAATTAAAGATGTCTTGAAAATTTAAATATTTTTCCGAGTTTTATATATTCAGATTGGAGTTTTTTATTCAATTATTTTAATAACTTTTTTGGTATTTTTTGCTGAAAGAATATTGAGTGGAGACTATATACCTACTTGCAAGAGGCTAGGATGTCTAACAGCCTCTGTGACGCAGTTGGGTAGATGCCGGCTGTGAAACAAGAGGCACCGGGTTCAATCCACAAATATTTGTGTGAACCACTATTTATTTCTGGTTTAGATGTTTGTGAGACCGAAAAGTCTCTCGTAGTCCCAAATACCCACAACACAAGATTCGATCTCAATGTGGGATCAGGACTATGTATGACTGTTGGGTGTATTTATTTATTTTAATTCATTTAAATACATGTTATATTAAAGGACTAAATACAATCTCAAAGAAAATATCCGAAAAACCAAATCCATCAGCACGTCTTATTCAAACTCATTTGAATAACTAAAGACAATTTATTTGTCCAATGTTTGAGCACCCGAACACTTTGAGATTCCGTCTTCGTAAACGCTGCATCATAATATAATTTATGCAACAATATCTTTATGTCCCCTGCATCACTACATTTGGTTATATATATGCGAGTTTGAGTTTGTATGTTTGTAATGCTTACATGTACTAGCTACTGATCTAATCCTCATGAAATTTTGTAATTTTACAAATAATTAGGGCTTTTTTTTACCACTCATGTTCTTCATTAATATTAATAAATAATAATAATTAACTTTATAAACTTTGATCGAGTTGGTTGATTCCTAAGGGATAATTAGTTCTTAATTTGCACCTAATATGGCAAAAAGAGACGCCTTTACACATTTTGGTACGAAAGAAAGATTGGCAAATTATTGATGGTTCTATTGCCACTTCTGCATACTCTCTAAACAGCAAAGAGTTTTTTTTTATATACTGGTCCGGCATAGTGACTGCACTGCACCTGATGGTAAGCGCAAATGCCGTCCAGGTAAAGTAACCAGGCGAAGCAGGTTCGGGCTGCTAGTTATTTACTTCGTTCTGGATTACGTCTCTATTCATATTTTATCACCTTTTAGCATCGCGAATATAAAAAAAAATTTATATGTCAAATTTAGGGATGGACATTTCAGCTTCAAGTTGGAAATCAAATACTGAGATTTCTTCTTCTAGTAAATAAAAACTACCATAAATTAGAAAGGAAAAACAAAAATATCTATCGGATAAGTCATATCCAATACTAAAGAATGCGTAGTGGTGAAAGAACACACAACAGTGCATGGTGGCTTGTTGGTAATAGACCACACGCGGTTACCAACATGTTCACGTGGTCGCGGGTTCAAAACCCAGGGCAAACCTGACTTTTAGAGTAGTGAGTGTATTGATAGTCAATTACCACGCATTTTTACGATAAATAAAACATCGTGAGGTAACCTGTTCAAGAGCTATTTGCAAGAAACTTTATGGTATTTAAAATCCACCAACCCGCACTAGGCCCGTGATGTGGACTATAAGGCTTAACAATCTCAATCGTACTCTCGATTGTAGAGGAAGCCTGTGCCCTACAGTGTGATGACTTTATTTGAATTGCACTTACTATCAAGTCCATTGAAGTTATTTCATTGGCTTATATAAGAAATCAAACCCAAGACGTCATGGTACACAGCTCAAGCATACAACCACTAGGCTAATATACAATACTGTAAATAGTAAATTATATATTACATAAATAAAAACACCAGTACTATCTAAAGTCATATCGTCATCTGCTATATCTAATACTCCAAAACATCTACCGCTATAAACGAGAAATAAAATTCTTATATTTACGATTATTTCTTTCATATAAATGCGCCCAACGCCCTAAAAGGGAAGGAGGTCAATAACCTCCATTTCTATTGACATAAACTTGTTTACTCTCGAGTCCGTAGGAAAATGTGTCCGTGTGGAGATTTAAAGACTTACTTGGAAATGTTACTTAAAAATCTTCAGAGGGACGCTCTTAGCTGTAAATGCAGACTGGGATGTCACTTTAATTTCTCCGACACGTTTTGAGTTGATACAGTATTTATACTAAGTCTAGGAGAAATTCTTTTCAACATTTTGAGGTCATACTTTTATGTATGTTTCATGTAAATTTTATCTGAGTAACCTTGCTCATATTGGCTTCAATTTTACCTACCGTTCGCTTGATAGTAAACGTAAAGCGATACGACCGCTCATGAACAGTAGTAAAATCAAACCACACCTTGAATTACAAAGGAATACTTGGCATTCCATTACGTTCGCCATCCTGAGACATCAGATGTTAAGTCTCAATATATCCTGTAGTTATTCTGGGTACAATGGCTGCTTCACGAATTGTGAATGTCTGCACTTACTGTGGAAGGTCTACGTCTAGCAGTGGATGACGAATCAACACTAATTGTCATAATTTCTTTTTTTTTCCTTTCTCTTTAATATTACTTCACCCGAGAAGTTGCCTATACTTCTACATTGAAAGTCAAAATTACAATACCTTGATATTCCCAGAATCTTTTATTTATTTAAGGACTTATTTGTTAGGAAATTAAATTGTTTGGGAGCTCGAACAATAATTGTCCTCTACAGTAAAACCAAGGGCGAAAAGGTCTATTCACTTATTTGTTCTGTTTTGAGAACAAAAAGAATTTTGAATATACACACCTAGCGAAATTGTTCGTATTGTTAATAACAACAGCTATTAGAATGTATAATTAAATTGTATTCATTTTAGGATATCTTAAGTATTGTGTTGAGAATTCTGGCGAGTCTAAACGTAGTCTACTTGTAAAACGCTCAAAATTTTGGAGCATTCAAAGGTCTAAGCTTAAGGTCTAAGGTATAAGCTTGTGTGACAGAGTGCGAAATAGCGTGGTGATGAAAACTTATGGAGTGAAAGAGGATGTACGAGAATTGAGAAAGGAATGTTACGATAGTTTGGTCATGTATAGAGGATGGGTGAAAGGAGAATTACGAAACAAATACATAATGCGAGTGTAGATGGAAGGGCCGGTAGGGATCGACCTCACCGAAAATACACCATCCAAATCAGTGATACCCTCAACAAGGGTCAGGTCATAAGTACCCTCAACCGACGAGAATGCATGAAGACGTTGATGAAAGTGGATGAAGCCAAAGTAGTATGTCAGGATCGAGCAAAGTGGCGGTCTATAGTCTCTGCCAACAGCTATAAGATGCAGGCGTGACGATTACCTATATATGTATGTATGTGTCAAAGGTCTATCCTATAGTTTGAGGAACTTCCCACAGCTCTTGATTTTTACTGATATACACAAAAATGGATGAATGGAGAAAGTCTCATCATTTCGGCTCACGCAAATGTATCGCGTTTCCAAATTAGCCCCTGTATAGCCAGCTTCAATTGGACTGACAATATTGTTAAGTATTGATTGAAGAGATTGTAATTGGATTACACCGTCCTTATTGTAAGATGTTTTTCAGTCAATGTCGTGATATTTTAAAAACATATCTAACGTTTTTTTTAGAATCCGAAGCAACTATCGTATAATTATTATATTTTATGTTAATCCTAGATGACTTATAAAGTGACGTCATTAACCTTTAACTCAACGTTCCTATTTTAAAATTCAAAAACGGGAATGCTTTGCAACATCTCCACATACCAAAAAGTCTTGCATCGTCCTTTTTGCGTTTTAATGAGACCTTCAATAGTTGCATTTCTTTAAATAATCTCTTTCGGAGAATTGTATCTACTCGTACTTCTCTCGTCCTTTTCAGAGTCTTGTAAGGTGACATTTCTAAGAGAAATATTTACAACAAAGCGACATACAGACGTTTTAAACCGCTGACATGAAGCTACGTAACATAATGGCACATTGTACCCAGCTCTTGATAAAATTGACGCGCGTAGGGTTGACAGCGCTATGTCATTATCAAAATATTGCCAGCCTTTTGTATTCCCCGCGTGGCTGGGTAGGGTTGACACTTAGATGCATCGTGCTATTTTTATTTTATTTAAGTGTTCCATCTGAGGGTGTAGTTAAGTGGGTACTGTAAAATCAAAAAGTTTCTCGTATTTTTTGATACCCACTTTGTAGTTTTGTTATTTACCTATATAGCCTAACCACTCTGAGTCGTACTTACGATTGTAGAGAAGGACTATGCCCTGCAGTGGGACGTATATGGGCTGATACAGATATGTTTGCAATTGTTAAAAATATATTTGGGGCGCCTTTAAAACTTATAATGCTTGTGCTATGAGACCAGACTTGCCCATAACTACACATATACAACATGATATAATACATCAAATAAAACACAGATTTTAAAAATACCTAGGTAGCGTCATACGGTACGGCTACAATGCTGAGGTCTCAACTTCCCGGGTAAAGTCATATTAGATTTTCTATTCATTATCAGTCCGTAATCAGGAGCCCGATATGGCGATAGGCTCGCCTCCTATCACATCGTGGGACGTAAAATGCAAGGCAAAACTTGGGTGTCCTAGATGTACCCCTACCTACCCCTTGTGGGAAAAAAAGCGTTTGTTTATGTATGTATATTTATAAAATTGAAAAATGTGGAAAATTAATATTACATATACAAGTTTTTCCAAAGTGCCAGCCCTACCATAAGATATAACCCACGTCATGCAGGATTGCTTTGTTGCTCACCTTACACCGTACGTAAATTGAAATTTCAGTATCGCTGCAAGACTCAATTTTAAAGAATATTGTACTGAGACTTTACACGTGCAGTGTCAGAAAAGGAATTTTTGAATAACATTATTGAAGGTTAAGTAACAAAGAATTAGAGTTACATACTTGGATAAAGAGGCGACAAATTGTAGTAATCTGTATCAGCACCAATACGTCCCACTGCAGGGCACGGGCCTACTCTACAATCGACAGTACCATTGAGAGTGGTTAGGCCATATAGTCCACCACGCTGGCCTAGTGCGGGTTGGCGGACTTAAATTGTAGTAATGTTAGGTGCCAAAGCGCTAACCAAATAGCTAATTAGCTATTCCATGTATGTTTGTTTCTTTATTCAGGACAACCAGTGGTCGTTAATAAAATTACACTAAAAGAATATGAAAATCTTTAAATAAAAGTTACACCTTTTAAATCTGCAACATGCAACAATAATAATTTAATTAAAATGAAATCAGAAAAAAATATTATAATAACACAATTATAAGTGAGCTAACTGCTGGTAAATATTAAATTAAGCTTTAATAAAAATAAAACGAAACACGTGGCTAATTCACGATAATAAACAAAAGAAAAATATATACTATTTTTTATAAGATATCTGCTTCAAAATTGAGTTGCAAGATTATACCCCGAGGCTGGACACATTATTTATATTTATACATTGAAAGTTATGAAAAAGTTGTATTAAACAACGTAATGGACTCCGAACTAATTTCTCAAGTACAAGTTTTCGACCGTTCATTAAAAAAATATTCGACCAGTTTATTATAAGATTCACAAAATAGAAATGATAAAAGATTTACTTAATATTTGACACTCTTTTTTTTACGTATATGACGGATAGCAATGAAATACATCCCTGACTTCTTAAAATGGATACTACTTAAAGAAAAAACAAATACAACATTGAAACCATGCGGTTCGAAGCAGCTAGAATTGTACATGAATTATTTAAAATGTGACTCATTCGGGCCACATGTGCGCGAAGTTACAAAAATGCTTGAAATAAGTTGCCGGGACAATTACCCCACGCGTGCCTGCTCGTTAAACCCTACGGGAATTCCCACAGTAGCATTCAACTGTTCGGAATTCGTGTAGGATTCGCGAGCCATCTGCTCCACCGTTCTAATTGTAGTATAGATGCTTGTAATTCGATTTACAAATAGTTTGAATGCGTTTTATTAGTGTTAATTTTGGCTGTTTAATCGCTTGTGTTTTGTTTCAAACGGTTGTTAGGTTATTGCGTTTTTGTGGCTTTATTGTGTGATGTTGTGGATAACATTCGTGTCGAAAAACAAAAGTTCTTTGAAGTTGAGGTCAATTTATTTTCATATTTAAGGAGTGTCGGAAGTTATAGATTATTAAGTCAGGAGAATAGTAAAGCGTAAAGTTTTACTGGTTGTGGGTCTCTCATATGAGGGAGACCGCTAGATTGGTACCACCGCAATTTCTATTTCTTCCGCCAAACAGTAGTGTAAATGCACTTTTGTGTTTGGATTTGAAGGACATGTAGCCAGAGTAACTCCTGGACATATTGAGTCTTAACATCTTATGTCTCAGAATAGGGAACGCTGTGAAATGCTAAGTATAGCTTTGTAATTCATAATGTTGTTTGGCTTTTCTTCTGTTCATAAATGGTCGTGTCGCTTACCATCAGGCGAATGGCAAGCTCGTCTCGTCTTTCCATGCAATAAAAGAATAGCGAGGATTTTCCCAGAAGGAGTAAGCAGAGGTGCCATAACACCCACATCTCGCTATGTATGTTCCATCCCACGATGTTATAGGGGGCATATCGCCATATTGGGCACAAAATCTTGAGACCGGGCCGATGATGAACAGAAATCTAATATCACTTTTTCCAACCCGGGTTTCGAACTCCGAGACCTCAGCTTTGTAACCGTAGTCATAACTCACCAGCATCTAATGTACTTATAAGGATGAATAGAATACATCCCACTGCGATGCGTAGGCCTTGCTATAGACAGGAGTCTTATCCCACACCGACTCAAAGAGATCTAACAAACGTATTGAACCAACTATTGTGATATTTCTACACTTCAAAATCCATTCTTCACAATACATCCCACTATTTTACGCGAAATAATCCTCTGTACCAAAGCGTTTGTTCTGAAAACACCCACGTCCATCATACAATAGGGATCAAAGCATATTCCACCAGATACCATACGGGACTACAAAGTGCATTGTCTGTCTTTGAGAACGAATTCTATGCTTTTATTTTAAAAGTCTTTGTAAAGATGCTGTGTATTGGGAAGGAATGCATTTTGAATAGAGGGACAAAGGCCATGCTTCTATCTCAAAATGGAGACTGAATATGTTCGTGTGAAATGTGTTTAGGTATTTTATGCAAAATCCCTGGTTTGTTATACTTGATACTTTAGGTATCTGTATCAGCCTATATATTCGGGCCTCCTCTACAATCGAGAGTTCGATTGAAAGTGGTTAGGCAATATGGTCCACCACGCTGGCCTAGTGCCGGTTAGCGGATTTTACATACCATAAAAATAAAAATCACTATGGTGTACAGGTTTCCTCACGATCTTTTCCTTCACCTCCATACCATAGCAATTTGTAGGAATTTTTATGGTATGTAAAGTCTACCAACCCGCGTTAAGCAACCGTAGTGAGCTATGTGGCCTAACCACTCCCAATCGTACTCTCGATGGTAGAGGAGGCCCATTCCCTGCAGCGGGACGTAAATGGGCTGACAAAGATTACTCATATCAACAATTTTTTATTAAATGTCCTTCATAACATTACTATTTCAACAATTACTGCAAAGAGAGCCCAATTTTCTTCAGCATTAAGCATTAACCTGTCAATTCATAGACCGGAATGTTATAGCAAAGCCGAACCAAATCTGACTGCCACACTAATGGTTTCTTTCGTAGATATTATCGCGAATTTAGTTTAATTTTTTACATTTTTAACTTCCCGACGTTTCGATTACTTTACAGCTTTCGTGGTCACGGGGCGGACATTCACAACATACAATTCGTGATAAAATCCGTAAATAATAGTTTTATTTCAATGCCACACTAATGTAATCCGCCACCCGCGTCTAGTCCATAAAAGGGAGTTCAAATGTATTTTGCCAGTACCCTTCGTACAATGGTAATGTTGGTATACATGAAAATTACTTCACAATCATTTTATCAGCTAATACTGGACATGATGAGACTCAGCATCTTATGTCTCAGAATGGCGAGCGTACTGGAATGCCAAACATTGCTTTGTAATTCATGGTGTTGTTTGGTTTTGTTACTGTTCATGAGCGGTCGTATCGCTTACCATCAGGCGAACGACATACTCGTCTCGCCTAAAAAACAATAAAATAGAAAAACATTCAACCACTTAGTGACGCAGCTAAGTCTGCAGTTTGGCCAGACGTCGACTAAGAATAATGGACGCCCTTCTAATCGGTACCCGTATCTTTATCCACACCGCTGGCTGCGAGAATAAGGGCGTAAACTACACATTTATTACGCGCCTGACGCCAAACTAGTTATCGGCTGCGGTCTTTAGTTTTCACACGGAAAAGTAACATATTTTCATCTTTAAAACCTTTTTTTTTGTCTTTTTTTAAGAGACTTTTATCCGTGCGGATATGGAAGTCCCGTCATACCATATACTTAATAAAAATACATATTTTTTTAACTTATAAAATATACTAATGCACACAATTACTGCTGGCTGGTTTTACTGGTGGTAGGTCTCTCATATGTGAGAGGCCATCTGGGTGGGTACCACCGCAGTGTCTATTTCTGCCGTCAAACAGCAGTGTAAATGCACTGTTGTGTTTCGGATTGAAGGGCATTGTAGCCAGTGTAACTACTGGACATATTGAGACTTAACATCTTATGTCTCAGGATGGCGAGCGCAGTGGAATGCCAAGCATTGCCTTGTAATTCAAGGTGTTGTATTAATCCGACATCTACAACATTCAAATTATATTCATAAAAAAACATTTACCTATCTACAAAGTAGAAATTCTTTCCACATACTTGAATTTACACGTCATGTGTGTATGTGATTAAAAATAATACTTACTATAAGGTGGAAAGGATATGCCTATGTGAAAATTCGTGATGAAAGTGGCATTTATCTTAAAAAGAACTATAACTTCTTACGTTTTTACATAAGTACACACAACTATTGTTTTATGAATGCATATTGTAGAAAACGATATCAGACAGGCTAAGAACGTATAATTGTAAATTAAAGCACATGTATATAGAGAAATATAGATCATGCTAAGGCTTTATGTTAATTTGAAATAGCAATAATAAATAAATAACACCCAACAGTCACATACATAGTCCTGACCCCACACTAAGATCGAGTCTTGTGTCGTAGGTATCAGGAACTACGAGAGACTTTTTGGTCTCACAAACACCCAGACTCGGAAGAAATATTTGTGGGCCGCACAAACATTTCTCTCGGTGCGGGGATCCAACCCGCGCCCTCTCGCTTCACAGGCGGCGTCTAACCAACTGCGCCACGGAGGCTGTCCAAAATTATTCCCATTACTAGTTTCAACTATCTCTATACCAAAACTCATTAAAATTGGTCCTATGGTTTGAGCGTGACGAGGTAACAAAGACATAAACTTTAGTAGAAAAAAACATAGTAGGATGTATGTAGACTGCCTCGGTAGCGTAGTTGTACTACGGTACGGTTACAAAGCTGAGGTCTCGGGTTCAAATCCTGGGTTGGGCAAATTGATATTGGATTTTTCTATTCAGTATCAGCCCAGAGTCAGGAATTTGTTCCCGACATGGCGATAGGCTCGCCACCTATCACATCATGGGACGGACCATACAAGGCGAAATGTGGGTGTCCTGGCACCTCCGCCTACCCCTTCTGGGAAAAAGGCGTGAGTTTATGTATGTATGTATGTAGGATGTATGTATGTATGTACCGCCTAGTATATTTCAGTGAGCAATTGCCAAGCATCCAATATTTTACATTCTTTCACAAGCGCTTTGACCCGTGCCTTTGTTTTTGATCACACAGTTCGATTGCTACTTTCACATGACGTGGCGGCCCATTGTAGTCGAAACGAGTAGACATGACTTGATGTGCTTATTCAGACTTTGTGAACTTAGAGAGGATGAAAGTGTATGTATTATGGTCTTTAAATGAATAATAATTACTCCTTTATTTTTCGTGTACCTCACGATACCCCCAAATTGTAGTTCTGTTTTATCCATCCTATGGTAGGTTGCCTGGAAGAGATCGCCTCGAACGGTAAGGCCGCCATTGTATTCTTTTTTAACATATTTTTATTACTTTTTTTTGTTTACTGGGCTTCAATAAGTTTTAAATAATTAATAATGTTTTTGAGATTAACTTTTAATTGTAATGATTATGTGATATTATGGTTTTGACTGATTATTATTCTTTAGTGCTAAAAGAAAAACGGGATATTGTCAACGCATGATGCGATTTCATTTAATAGAAAGGACACACAGTATTGTTTATTTTGTGTCGTTTTATATGTATTTTCTTCGTTGAAAATCCTTTAATAAATAAATAACATATTAATAAATATATCCAACAGGCATAGTGATAACGCAATATTAAGACAGCTTGGATTTTTTTAAAGTTGAGTCTAGAAACAGGAAATAATTTTCTGCGTCGAAATTTCCAGAAAGTTGGATTGTAAAATAAGTATTAGGTACTTATTTTACAATCCAACTTTAATACTTTGTGCAATGAAAGAATTAAACCTTCTCTCGATTTATAGCTGGTTTGACAATTACCTGATAGATTGTTTAGGGGCCAAATCTTTTTAATTTTATCCCAACAGGAATATTACACGAACCCTAAAAATCTCATTTTTCTAATCGAAATACTCCAAGAGATGATGTGACGTGATGGTCTTGTCCAGATTTTTTCGATTTACGTATTAATACTATTTTAGGCCAAAGACACAATAGCAATACTTCAATAGAAACACACAAGGTACATTTCCTACACTCACAAAAGGAATATTTAAAAGCAATTTTTCAATAGAAACTTGTGTAAAGTAACAATTTCACTCCATTGTGATTCAAATCGAGTAGGTGGAACGTAGGTGGCACATGACCTCCCATAATAATAGAAAACCTTTAGAGGCTTCTGATAAAGGGAAAATATTGTATTTTTCTTGTTCAATGGTTTTAATGTTCCTTGTGTTATTTTAAGAATATACTTGTTTTGTTGTCCGATTTAAGGGGCCCTACTATATTCATCCGAACAAACGAACGAACGAAGTTGGGCCCTACTGTATTCATCCGAACGAACGAACGAACGAAGTTCGAAACTTCGGACGATCGAAGTTTATATACGATACGAATGTATCTAGTCTGTAAAAGTTCGTACATCGTAACCATAAGTCAATTACGACCATAAGTACGAGTAAACTGCGATTATCCGAAGTTTCGTACTTCGTTCGTTCGTTCGATCGTTCGTTCGTTCGTTCGGATGAATATAGTAGGGCCCAAGAATAAATTCGATGAACGAGAATGGACGGAAGCTCCAATCATATTTATTTATTTACTTATATTCTTTATTGTACACCAGGAAAAATACAAAAAGAAATATAACTAAATTTAAAATTAGTACTATCGGCGGCCTTATTGCCTTTTCATTGGATTATCTGAAATATAATTTATACAGAATTATAAATAAAGGTGGACAATAATTTCGTGTGTCACGTATTTTTTTTATTACGATGAATGGCGAGATGAGCATGCCATTCACCTGATGCTAAACTATACGACCGCTCATGGACAGTAGAAAAACCAAGCAAGACCAATATTAAAATAGCAGTGCTTGGCACTCCAATGCGCTCGCCGCCCTGAGATATGAGATGTTACGTCTCATTGTATCTCGTAGTTACTCTGGCTACAATGTCCTTCGAACCGGAATGCAGCAATGCATTTACACTGCCATTTGGTAGAAGAAATAAACATTGGTGGTCCTACCATCATATACTGCTAGTCAGCAATACGCTAAACGGGGGTTGGTGATCGTCGTGAGATCCCGAACTCCTCCGGTTTACCCTATTTTACAACCCCAAAGCAAATAAGGTTCTAAGATAACATAAAAAATATAGGTGTCGAGGGAATTACCGTCCATATTGTAGGTATACGATTACAAGTCATTAAGTCGACGCAAGGCGTTCATACAATTCAAATAGTTTCAAGACAGGAAGCTTAATTAATCCCCGCGGCATTTGGAAGTCTTGGCAAGTTTCATTTAAACAGGAGACCTCGTAAGCGTGTTTAGGACTAATGTGGTCGGTAACCCGACAGTCACCAATTGCAAGCGGTACACATACTTGGTATAAGTATACTAAGTGTTAAGTATGCGAACACAGGACAAGTGAAATGATGGTTAAGTAGAGTAGCACTAAGTTTATTGACAAGCGAAAAGGTATTTATATCAAGGAGTTTATGCGACCACCCGCATATCATATTAAAAATATAACACTAAGAAATACTACCTCGACGGCGTAGTGGTACGCTGAGGTCTCGGGTTCGAATCCCGGGTCGTGCAAGTGATATTGGATTTTTCTATTCATTACCAACCCGGAGTCAGAAATGTGTGTCCGATAAGGCGATATATCCTCTATCACATCGTGGGACGGAATACATCAGGCGAAACGTGGGTTTTCTAGTGGCTACCAGGGGAACCTCTGCCTACCCCTTCTATGAAAAATGTATACGAAAAATAATTTAAGAGATTCATCTAAAATATTACTTCGCAGTAATGGTTTTCGCAAAACAAAACCAACTATGATTCAATTAACAGTTCCGAGTAACTTTGTATGGAAACTACGAAGGAATACAACTTCAGGTTGTAGTTTATACAAACTGAAATCAAACTAAATTACTGTCCGGTTTGAATATGCTTTGAAATAAACTAATTCTTGACTAATTTATAATATGTCGATAAATTCACGATAGCGTAAGTATAAATAAACAAACCCAACATTCACATTCATAGACCTGGCCCAACATTAAGATCAATTCATCAATCAAAGAAACTACGAGAGTCTTTTCGGTCTTACAAACACCCAGACTCGAAACAAATATTTGTGAGCCTCTCATAAATTATATATGACGATTAGAAATATTAAAGATACATCAAGCACTCTATTTGGTTGATATTGACACTTGATTTATAATTTAACCTACACTTTAATTATCACCCGAGTGAAGCTGCAAAAAAAAATAATCGGAGATCATCTTTTGACAAAAATCTTATTTATTTTTTTAGTTTTCCCGATTTTTGGACATAGAATGTATAGAAGCAAATATTTTTACCACTTAGCTGAGCCGTGAAAAGACTCGTGCCTACACGAGTTATTTAAAAGCCTTGAAAACTAACGCAATTTTGGACAAAACTACAAAAAACTAGGCAGTTGGTATTCTCAAATTTGGTACAATTTTACCTAGAGTGGTAAGGACTGTGTTTTAAATTACATACCATATCTAAATATCACCCTGTATACGCCATAAGTAATACATTTTAGACACATTATATTTGTAGATCATGACATCTAAGTGATTCGTCGTTCTGGCAGTGATTGAAGAGCTAACATTACATTTGGAGTGGGCATTGTCGCTTGAAAGATGAAATGTATCCTTATATTAAGCACTATATAGTACGCATGTACAATATGTATATTATAATGGATTTTCATGACACCGCTGTTTAATAACTACAGTTCAATCACGCTATTTTAACATTATTTGTCACATCTAAAGTGTCAGTCTCAAGTTTTATACCAACAATGAGAACACAATTAATCCTAAAACTCCTAAAAAAAATGAAAAACTCTCTAGGAATATATATGCAGACTAAGCGATTTTGGATTTTTCTATTATTTATTTTGCGGATTGAGGAATTTGTGCCCGATATAACCTCATCCCTATGGCATCATGAGACGGAACACACAGGGCAAAACGTGGGTGTCCTGGTAACACCTCTGGGATAAAGACGTGAGTTTATGTACGTATACAATATATTACTAATTTAGTGTACGAACTTCTGTTTCGATACCGTGTAAATAGTAATATTATCATGTCTCCAAAATACTCTCTAATTACGCATTTAATTTTCTCTGCTTTTAATAACCAAAAAACATAAATCTATAACTATTACTTTATTCCTTCGAACACGAAACGACGATCCAACTGTCTCAATAGCAAAATAAAACAACAATTCTTGGCACTTTTAACCTCCCCTGTGTCCCTCAAGTTAATCCTTGCAAAGTCTCTATGAAGTCTCGAAGTTAATCTTTGAAGCACAATTCCAGTAAAATGATAGTTTATATTCAAATAATACTGTGGAATTAGTTGCAGCTTTGAGCACAACTTTTCTTGATCCTCTTAATCACTACATAGTATAAAATAAAATGGCTCCCGTCTGTCTCCTTATGTATACTTAGATCTTTAAAACTACGCAACGGATTTTGATGCGGTTTTTAATAGATAGTGTAGAGCTGTCTATCTGTATGCTTTGTGTGTTCCATCCCAGGCCACGGTTTGATAGGAGACATAAAGACTCTGTAAAAATGTCTACTACGTATAATTGTTTTTGCCTATGTACTGCTAATATGAATTTTACTTTGAATAAATAAATAAATATTATTATATTCATTCACACTACAAAAAAGTGTTTAAAAATATTTCCCAACTGTCGCCTGAGCTTTACATTTTCACCACGTGTTATCAAAATTAGGCTTCTTACAATAAGAATTTAAAATATTAGCACTACAACGGTATTTTATAAAAAAAAAGTGCGTTCCTCTTTCGAACCGAGTAGCAAAGAATATCACCCATTTTGTAAAAAGATTGTAGGCGAATGTTTAATTGGTTACACCGTCCTCTCGCGCTACTATGAATATTAATAAGGACTCCCCTCACCTTCCTTCCTTTTACTCGGTTTGTGATATACATTTATAAGTAATTTTTATTGAAATAAAACTATCATTTACGGATTCTATCGTAAATAATAATAGTTTTATATAAATTTCGAGTGGCCCGCCCTGTGACCACCTCAGCTATAAAGTAATCGAAACGTCGGAAGTCAAAAATTTTAAAATTAAGCCATATCCGCGATAAAATCTGTAAATACCTGTAATGATTCACTGGTGGTAGGTCTCTCATATATGACATGCCATCTGGGTAGGTACCACTGCTATGTCTATTTCTCCCGTCAAACAGTAGTGTTAATGCGCTGTTGTGTTTCGGGTTGAAAGACATTGTAGCCAGAGTAACTACTGGACATAAGACTTAACATCTTATGTCTCCTGATGGCGAGCGCAGTGGAATGCCAAGCATTGCTTTGTAATTCAAGGTGTTGTTTGGTTTTGCTACTGTTTATGAGCGGTCGTATCGCTTACCATCAGGCGAACGGCATGCTCGTCTCGCCATTCATAGCAATAAAAAAAAAAATGTATCCTAAGATCTTTACAACTACGCAACGGATTTTGATGCACTTTTTAAATATTATGTAGAGCTATCTATATGTATGCTTTGTCTGTTTCGTCCCACGGTCTGATAATAGACATAAATACTATGTAAACATGTCTACTAAGTAAAATATAATTGTTTTCGCCTATGTACTGCTAATATGAATTTTACTTTGAATAAATAAATAAATATTATTATATTCATTCACACTACAAAAAAGTGTTTAAAAATATTTCCCAACTGTCGTCTGAGCTTTACATTTTCACCACGTATCATCAAAATTAGGCTTCTTACATTAAGAATTTAAAATATTAGCACTACAATGGTATTTTATAAAAAAAGTGCGTTCCTCTTTCGAAGCGAGTAGCAAAGAATATCACCCATTTTGTAAAAAGATTGTAGGCGAATGTTCAATTGGTTACACCGTCCTCTCGCGCTACTATGAATATTAATAAGGACTCCCCTTACCTTCCTTTCTTTTACTCAGTTTGTGATATACATTTATTAGTAATTTTACGAATATCATTTACGAATTCTATCGTTTCAATTTCGGATGGCCCGCCCTGTGACCACCTCAGCTGTAAAGTAATCAAAACGTCTGGAAGTTAACATGTGCATAATCCAAACCAAATCCGCGATAAAATCCATAAATAATAGTTTTATTTCAACACGTGTATTTTATTATGTACGTAGTAATGGACATTATTGCTATTTTGAATTAACATCACCACCCTGTTACTTTCGAAGCCTTAGCATGCTGTATATTTCTGCTATTACCCCCATAGAATTTGTAAACAAATAAACTAACTACATTTTATACCTATTTTTCACATCTTAAATTACACACACAAAACTGAATGTTCAGTTCCTTCTTTAAATGGGTTCGTAAAAAATCCCTCCTTTATACATGAGATTGTATAATAATATTTGTCGATCGGCTTTGTGCATCACAATCGCAAATCACAAAATTTAGCTTATTTATGTAACTTGTGAAATATTATTATCGATTTCACTTGCTATTTGTGATTGCTATTGCTATTTTTTCCAACAATATGTATACGTGGCTTTATGTGAACGCCCTGTAAAGATGCAACGACATCAGTTTTTGGGCCAGTGTTTGAGTACCATTGTAGAGGGTTCTTAACATACTTGGCCCGCTTCAAGCCACCGACCTGACTGTCATTATTTTTTAATGGTTGCCTGCTTAACACTGTTTATGGCTACTCAAATCTTACATAATATCATATTATATTCCTGTAGTATATTCAATATACGCTAAAGGAGAACGCCCATTTGACTATAAAAGTCAATATCGGTGCGAAAATGTTTGTCCCTCGGTGAAACTTGCTTTTTGTGTAGAAAAAAATATTTTCAATAAATATATATATATAATTGCGATCCAGGCCCAGAGTTCTTGAAATTAACTTAAAGTCCAATATTTGTTTTTTGTCTTCCGCTCTGTGAACCAAATGTTTTATATTATGATAATTTATTTATTTTATACAAATGTAAAAAAATCGCCCGGAATAAAACAGGAATACGTACACATAAAATAAAATAAAAAGCGTATTTTAAAGGCACCTAGTTCTCAATTATTTTTATTCTGTGTGTGAGAAACTGTGTAAGAAGGATTAAAAGTTTATAAGGGATTTACATTTCTGATCCCAAGTACATAAAACCCTATGTTAATTTATGTGACAGGTAGCACAGTAATATTTTTTGGAAAGCAGAATACACGTGTCAGTAGTACTTCTGCGTACGCCAAAAAAATTACATATAATTAATAATTATGTGAAATTTAGTTGTGGCAGCGATGGAATTCATCGCGCCCCGAACCGACAACAAACTCACGCCTGCGGTTATGATATACAAGGATTGTCATGTACGACAAACGCCACTCGATCCTTTATTTTCGGCAACATAATCACTTAAATTACTTATTGCACATATTAATTGCTGCATATATTTTTTTTATACCTTTAATAATATTATTTCCGTTGCTACTAGAAGCACTCTATTGTATATACCCACATAGTAAATAGTAAAAATTTATAAAATCTATAAACTTCACACTATGCACAACTAAATCGAAAGCTTCCGCAACATTCCACAAAATCCTATACATCGATTCGTATCCTAATGGTGCGCCATATTGTCCCATATCCGGATACGTTTAGCTGACACGGCTATGATCAGGGTTAATGGCGCAGAACGGGTCTGGGCTCACACCGACATAAGTACGACCAAAATTATAAAGACCGTTTGCGATTAGCACTATTTCTATCATAAAAATGTGGCGGAGTTTGAATTTGGAAGATAATTTTGCGTTCTTTATTTGAACACATGGAAATATAATATTCTGTTATTCTAGTTGATATTAATAAGCGGTCTTGATCTCTATGTAAGGATCGAAGAAACCAATCTACAAAATTCAAATCTAGGCGTATCAAAAATCTTTGAACTGAATGGTCTATTATCGGTATCGGTTCATAGGTCATTTATTTATTTAATTACTGTTAAATAGTCAATAAATAAACTAACGAAAAAAACCTATCTATTGAACCTTTATATTTTCTCATGCTAGTGCAGTTTTTATTTGTAAAACTGTCTTTATTCAATTAACAGATTTAATTATTTGATATCCAAAAGCTACAGCTGCTGAAAGTAGTTAGTATTTCAACATATTCACTTGTTTAGTTCTCAATGTACTTCGAGAGCCTTCGGGCGAATACCTTGATTCGACAAAACTTGTCCAAACAAAAGGACAGACCAACAAAGTTTTCGTATTGACACCAAACTTGGAGATATCTCCAGTTAGATAGTAAAACTCGCCACCAAGTGTTATGAGAATTATATTCGGATAACATTAAGAATCATTTCTTTATCATTATCTTATTTTTTCTATCTTGCGGTATTTAGTTACTGTATGAACTAATCCTTTTGCTTAACCATAAGTTCGGTAAACGTGCAAACCGCTCACATGTTGGTTTGAGATTACCGCCGCCGATGAGTATCTCCTCTTTATTCTGTCTCTCTCTCTCTCTCTCTCTTAAGCCACAGGAAAGCTACTGCTAAACATAGATTATAGAACCCAAGGATCTCCACATCAAGCTGTTGGAATTGGACTTCTTGCAACTTTAATCAGGTCATCCGACTACCTTGCCGGGGGCGTCCTACACTTCGCTTGCCTCTACGTAAGCTCGACTCCAGAACCTTTCTGCCGCAGCGGCCATCGGTCCTTATGAATGTGTAAGACACCCAAATTGTAGACGCCTTGTCGGACTCTTAACATGGGAGGGGGAAAGATTGAACAGGATGAAGAAATGTTTCAAATAGCCAATTTTTCTGATCAATACTTTCTATTTGTTCCCAGCCTTTACCATCTTCGATTGTAGAATTTAGCGTTCATATCTTCGTTGACGACATCAAGCCTGGCTGATCTTAGCGCCTTGGTTCAACTATATTGAGGTATAAATAAAAGTTTTGTTTTGCAAATGATGGATATGCCTACTTCTGGATTTCTTTTTGTCAATGATATCGATATGGCAATGTTTGGCTACAAGAACCATTGATACTAGGAAATCCGTACATGGCCAACGCAACGTTACTAGGTAATCCTATTATGTATATCCAATCCCGTCCAGGTAGAATTTTACCAACCGTCAAGCGATACTATCTCATCATTGGATACGCTGTTTTATTGCTATATTCTCACTATCAGATGCAATATAGTCACTTTGCCGTATCTGTAACAAAAAATACTTATTTAAAACAAGTATTGCCGGATACTCAATACCCCTTTTTCTTTCCATCCTTTCTCCTTCTCACTCCTCTACCAATCTGATGAGCTGGCAACACATCTAAGATCCAAGCGTTGTGGAAGTTCATGGGCGGCAGTGATCACTTATCATCAAATGAGTTTTTCGGGCCTAATTATGAATTTTAATAAACAAGAGACGAAATTTATCAAGACTGTAATAAAATACATATATACATAATCGTCACGCCTGCATCCCATAGAGGTAGGCAGAGACTATAGACCGCCACTACTCGATCCTGACATGTTACTTTCACTTCATCCACTTTAATCAACCTCTTCAAAAAATAAATATAAAAATACATACCAAATATTTATGATATAAAACTATCAGAATAAAGAAAACACGTGTAACAAAGTTATGGTTTCGACCGCAATTTTTTATGATTTTCCCTAAATAAAGTCGGGCTGGTTCGGCTTAATGGGAATGAATACAAACGAGCGCTCTTTAATGTTCCAGTGTAAGATAATATTGAATAAGACTGACGTATAAATTCAATTTTTCATAATAAATTATGAATGTATAAATTATTTTTCTGATTTTGTGTTGGAATGTATTTTTATTTTTATAATCAATGTATATTACGAAAGATGGAATTTCTACGTAAAGTTTATTACTCGAGACGAAATGTGTATGTCAAGGTTGTTTAGGCGAAATATCTTATGAAAAGGATATATTAAAGATATTTAAAAACTATTACAAATTGGCTTCAAATTTGTTATTCTAGTTCTTAAGAGGTTTAAAATTATCTTATAGTATATCTTAGGTTACATTAATATTTTCGACTTTTTTTCTGTTTTATTTTTTGCACTTTAATTTGACCTTTAATGTTGTAAATTATTAGGATGACTTTTTTCTCTGTTATAGTGCAAAAAAGTTACTATATGACTAGGCTATATTTTTCCATAGTTTAAAAGATGAATAATAAAAGATAAGTATTTTAAAATTAAAAGTTAGATTTCAAGCAATTAAATCCATATTTAAAATTTCGTCCAAACCATTTAATTCCGTATAAACTATTCCATCCAATTACTTACAAGCCCTAAGGTTGAGGCCGTAAACTACGTTATTACTTAGCCGTGTCCTTGCTCAATGTCCATATGTCTTACACTTGGAGTAATGCCTAGGATCTAGACTAAATTGGAAACCTATTTAGCTTTAGTACAGTCATTACTTGAGAAATCATTTACACTTGGTTGTATCTTGTACTGTTTGACATCAATTATTGAAGAAATTAAGTCGTATCGATTAACGACCGGCTATTATAATCGATCTATCCTTGACAAGGGATTTCAATGATTTTTTATGTTTGAGTAAACGATAACGTAAGATAGAGACATGTGGTGGTAGGTCTCTCATATGTGAGAGTCTATCTGGGTGGATACCACCGCAATGTATATTTCTTCCGGCAAACAGCATTTTAATGCACTTTTGTGTTTCGGATTGAAGGGCATTGTAGCCAGAGTAACTACTGGACATATTGAGACTTAATATCTTATGTCTCAGGATATCTCAATGTGTATATTATATTTAATGTTTATAGGTAGCTAGGTAAGATATATATGTATTCTCCCGGCAAACAGAATTTTAATGCACTGTTGTGTTTCGGATTGAAGGGCATTGTAGCCAGAGTAACTACTGGACATATTGAGACTTAATATCTTATGTCTCAGGATATCTCAATGTGTATATTATATTTAATGTTTATAGGTAGCTACGTAAGATATATATGTATTCTCCCGGCAAACAGAATTTTAATGCACTGTTGTGTTTCGGATTGAAGGGCATTGTAGCCAGAGTAACTACTGGACATATTGAGACTTAACATCTTATGTCTCAGGATATCTCAATGTGTATATTATATTTAATGTTTATAGGTAGCTAGGTAAGATATATATGTATTTACGTCTATATTTGTATATTAACGAAGCGAATTGTAGCAATATAGTAATGATAGCTATTTTAACTTCTTGTAAAAGATAGATAGGATATTGCGACCGGCCGCAAATGATCTAATGGAAGTGTAGGCGGTACTGAAATGATACCATTCCTTTTTTCAAACATTGATTTTTATTGTTTCTATTGGTTTGTACCATCTTTAGCTAATGGTTTCGTACCATAGAATACTAACACCATACCACAGAATTGCGCAAACGAGGTATGAACATTGAACACTACTTATTAAGAACTAGCTGTACCGCGACTTCGTCCGCGTGGAATTTAACAAAAACTTTATTTTTTTTAAATAAAAGAATTTTTCTAAAACAAATGTAGCCTAAGTTACCCCTTATTGTATCAGCTACCTGACAATAAAAGTCCCGTCAAAATCGGTCCAGCCGTTTCAGAGATTAGCCGGAACAAACAGACAGAGAGACAAAAAATAATTAAGGTCATTTTCGTTATAGGTATCGTGTATATAACGATATGTAGTTGGATTTTTTTTATTTTCACTTTACAAACAGACATTTCAATTTTATTTATATGTACAGATTTAAAAGATGCTACTCTTATCATCGAATAAAACAATACCTATGTTCACATTAATTTACTTAAAACAATCAATTTGCTTCAAAATAACCTTATTGTGTTTGGACAAAGATTCAGATCCGGTTCAATTTGGGTAGCAAACAGCAATTCCAAGGGCCGCTTGTCTTTTAATCCACCAGCTTATTGGATCAAGATGTTCAGCTGAATCTTAATGTTTGAATAGAATTATAGACGTTGTGGGAAAATTTGACTTTAAGGAATTTTGTAAAGTTTCCAGGTATTATTATTGAGGAAAAGATCTAAGTGAATGTTGCAGTTGCAGATTTTTTGATTAATCATTAAATAGCCTTTGCTTAAGGCTTCCTCACTTTAATATAGATTTTGTCAATCAATTAAGATTATTGGTTAACAACAACAATACAATAATAATTTTCTTATAGATAAAAACCACCCGAAGTCCATTTTTGATCATTCATAAAGACTTAACAAACAATGAGACTCTACTACGCTGAAATAATTGTAGAAAATACACAAATTAGTCAGTTAACAACAGGATATTTCACAAAATAACTGTCCCGTCTATTTTACAGCAACACGTAATCTGGAATACAAGATGGTAATACCTTCAATAATGATTAGAATCCGTGACAACTAATTCCTCTAATTACATGATTACATACTAAACATCCCATATTAATTATCACCTGAAGAGGTAATATATTCAAAATGTCTATACTATTCTATAATCCTGCGTCCTTACCCCGTAGTGTGAAGGTGCAGCTTAGCAGGCCGGCATAATTGTATCAAATGGTATGGGACTACCGTCTGATGCCATTCGATACTCTGCGTGGACGGCATTTGCGCTTACCATCAGGTGCAGTGCAATCATTATGCCGTGCTAGTGTTAAAAAAAAACTGTTCTGTATTTACCCACAATCGCTATCTGCTAAGCACGAGCCTACCAGTTACCCAGTAAATGCACTGTTTTGGTTCGGTTTGAAAGACATTGTAGTCAATATCCTGCCAATGCAGCAGTCATGTCGTTTACCATCAGGCGAACTGCATGCTCGTCTCGCCGTTCAGTGCATTAAAACCGATCCTTACTCTAGGCTGATAATGAATAGGAAATTCCAATATCACAATATATTACATATTTAACTAAAACCACAGTCCTAGTTAAAAATGAGGCAATTACAATACATTAAATAAACTAAATGACTCTCCCGAGTCGCGCCGCAAATGTCGTAAATCTAAGCGCCGGTATGCGCAGATTTGGAACTAATGAACGCCAACTTGGTGATTGAGTTTGAATTGTTTAGTGTCGATCGCGCTTGATTAATGTGTGCTCCGATAGGAATTAAATCGCTATTGCTATTGTTTTGGATTTACGTAGTAGCGTATTCCAATTTATTAGTTTTACATGAATTTGTAGCTACCATATACTATATTATACTAGCTTTTGCCCACAATTTTGCAATTAACTGTACTTTACGATATGTTTTACATACATGCTTAATCGTGTACGGTACGGCGCACAGTGGGACGGATTTCGAGGCACCTTTACATAGGATTTTTCAATTTTTTTTTACCTTTTTTCTCAAATCTAAGTATGAGGTATTATTGTTATTACCATAACATTAACTAATATTAGAATTTTGAACCGATTGGCATCTCAAATATTGAAAAAAATGACTTTGAAGATTTTAAATGTATGAAAACGGATTTTGTTTTCGTCCTAACTTTTTTTTATATCAAGATGTAAAGCTGAAACTTTTAGAGATTATAACTTGAACCCACACCAAGCCATACAAATTTTGACCTTGACCCCGACCGGTCCCGTTTAGGAGATATGGGGTAAGCAAATATGCACATTTAGCCCGCATTTTGACACGGGCTAATGTGTTTGCCTTTTAACTTTTTACGCAAATTTAAGTATAAGGTATTATTTTTATTACCATAAAATTTACTAATGTTAGAGTTTTGAATCGATTTTTATCTAAAATATTGAAAAAAAATGACTTTAAAGATTTTAAATGTATGAAAACGGATTTTGTTTTCGTCCTAACTTTTTTTTATATCAAGATGTAAAGTTGAAACTTTCAGGAATTATAACTTAGACCCACACCAAGCGACACAAGTTTTGACCTTTACCCAGCCCCGTCCCGTTTGGGAGATATTATGGGGTAAGGAAATGTGCACATTTAGTCCGCATTTTGACACGGGCTAATGTGTTTTTTTTTACTTTTTTTTCGCAAATCTATGTATGAGATATTATTTTTATTACCATAAAATTAACTAATATTAGAGTTCTGAACCGATTCTTATCTCAAATATTGAAAAAAATTACTTTAAAGATTTTAAATGTATGAAAACGGATTTTGTTTTCGTCCTAACTTTTTTTTATATCAAGATGTAAAGCTGAAACTTTCAGGGATTATAACTTAGACCCACACCAAGTCAAACAAGTTGTAATCTTGACCCCAACCCGTCCCGTTTGGGAGATATGGGGTAAGGAAATGTGCACATTTAGCCCGCATTTGGACACGGGCTTAATGTGTTTAAATAAATTAAATTCTTACATTTTTCTGACTGCTAATGGATATTGAGCTCAGGTGCTGATTTTTTCAAGTTTTATGAAAAAATGTGGTACGATAATCCCTAACTAATTTATGACTTCATAGTAATTCATTATAACATTAAAATATAAGCAATCAGGTGACGTGGATTACTTACCATGATTAATAGAATTTTCTAATATCATACAGCTGCACTCGATATCCATTGTTATTCTACAGATGTGGCCGACTTTTTCTTCTTCAACGTTTTACTGTCGGCCAATATATTTCAAGTTTGCAAAAGAAAATGATTTAAATATTAAGGAAGTAGAGAGAGAAATTGCTACTCTACAGCCAACTTTGTTTGAAGATGTAAGCGTTAGCCACAAATTTCACATGACTATGATTGACGGAAAGATATCCTCGAAACTGACCGATACATCTTTTTTTTTTTTTTTTTTTTTTTTTTTAACGAGAGTAAAGCTCCTTTAGCCTTCCTTCCGACACTCGGGGGAGATCGGAAGGGGCATGTCGGGGTCTCCGGCCTTCCAGCCTGATATCAGGCTGGGTCCCTACCGAGATCTAAAAAGATCTTTTGCCGGCATACCGACTAAAACCTCTCGGTGGCCATCACGCGCGTTATGGGTGACAGGCGATGTGGACAGGCATATGGCGCCCATTTAACTCGCCGTGTCACCCGGCGCACTGCCAAATATGGCTCCTCACAGGTTGGGAGGGCGCAGATGCCCTCACTTTCCCTACTTCGGACGCCCATGGTGAGATGGGCGTCCGCGACAGACACGAGGCCACACGTTCTGCCGCCCATCTCGGGGTCACTCCCGACATGAGCACACAGCCCCCGCTGTGTGCTTAGCGACCCCGATGACCCCTTTTAGTCGCCTCTTACGACAGGCAGGGGATACCGTGGTGGAATTCTGGCGCCCCTTGACCACTGGGCGGGGCGCCGGGTCAGCCATTGTCATTCACCCGACGCCTTCTTCTCGGTTGGCGGCGGCGGGTGGGATCGTTCTGCTCACGATCCCGCCCCGCACTCTCCTTCTGCGAGACGATGATCTCACAGAAGGTGAGCATGGCCTGCCATGACCTCCTACTCTCCACCATGGAAGGAATCACGGCTGAGAGTGAGAGGTCCTCTCCGATGGCTGCTCGGAGAGCTGCACGCTCCTCTTCCCAAGCTGGACACTCCGAGAGAGTGTGCTAGGCTGTGTCCTCCGGGCAGTTGTCACAATGGTGACACACGGCGGATTCTTCCCTTCTTGCCACCCGCCACAGGTATCTGCCGAAACAGCCATGCCCCGACAGAACCTGTGTCAGGCGGAACGTCATCTCGCCGTGGCGCCTGCCCAGCCACTGGTCTAGGACAGGACGCACTGCCGCGATGGTCCAAACACCAGCACTGGGATTGTTCAGCCTGGTGCGCCACTCCTCCACTGCAGCCGTGCGGAAGGAGGCCCGAACGGCCTCGACTTCTCTAAGGGCCGGTAGCTCCCCACGACGGAACGCCTCCTCCCGCCAGTGGTAGGCTGACGAGAGGGCTCTGGCGTCAATGTCCCAGGGAAGGAAACCAGCCAATACGCAGGCTGCCTCATGGGAAATCGTGCGATAGCCCCTGACCATCCGCTGCGCCACCGCTCGCTGCGCTGGACGCAGGAGGAAAACACAGCGCCTGTCCAGGGACTCGGCCCAAACGGGGCAACCGTAAAGAGCCATGGATCGCACGACTCCCGCGTACAATCTTCGGCAAGGGATGCCGGGACCTTCGAGGTTGGGCAGCAGGCTTGACAACGCGCTTGACTATTATCTTTCTCTCTAAGTAGCTGCATTACGAAGTTTTTATTTTCTCTTTTTGTCTCAATAGGTAAGTTATAATTTATATTTAGTATGTATATTTATGTCTATGTTTATCTAAAGAAATATTTATATATGTATGTATATTAAATGTATTATATAATTATGTATTATATATCATGTATATATTCACTATAAATAATTTGTTTACCTATTCCTTATAAGAGCATGTTTTTTAGTTTTCTTTAAATTCTATACTGCCCTCTCTTCTTATCCTTTTCTTATATCCATCCAAAGGTTGTCTGTAAGAAATCGCCTAGGGCGATAAGACCGCCAACTGTACTCTTTAATTTTATATGTAAAATATTGTATACTTTTTCATTTTTGTGTGCAGTAAAGAATGAATAAATAAATAAACGCGCCTGCCGCCCGAACCAGCTTCGGCTTTAGCTGGGTGAATCTACGGCAACATGTGACATTTGCAAAGCAAAACCCACAGAGATGAATAATATCAATATACTTTCACAAAGAAGTCATCCCGTAGATATGCTTAGGTTTGGTTTGTCTTCTCTCCATACACTTATAAGATGCATGGAATGCATATTGCACATAGCTTATCGCCTCGACTTTTAGAAATGGCAAGCTAAAGGTGTTGACTTAAAACAACAATTGGCTAATAAGAAAAAAGCAATCCAAGATCAATTTCGAGATGAAATGGGACTTCTCATAGATGTTGTGAAGCAAGGTTCAGGGACCACCAATGATGGAAATACTGCAAGACATTTTTTTGCCGATCCCGAAACTACTGCGCGCATCACAGGTGTAGATGCACAATTAATTAGCCAGTTGAAAGTCATCATCCAAGTAATTACATGTGGAGAATTTGTTAATGTCGAAAAATTTCGGCAATATTGTACCTCAACAGCTCATAAATACGTCGAGCTCTATTCATGGTATTACATGCCATCTACTGTGCATAAATTACTCATACATGGTGCAGATATTATTGAGTTCAATAACTTCATTCCAATAGGGAAGCTCTCTGAGGAGGCATCCGAAGCTCGAAACAAAGATTTTAAATATTTCAGAACTTTCCACTCACGCAAAAACAGCAGAATTGCTACAAATGAAGACATTATCCATAACCTACTAATTTCATCTGACCCATATCTATCCAGTTTTAGACCTAGAATAAGTCAACGTGATATTCAGCCACTTTCAGAGGAAGCCAAATTATTGTTAGAATTGTCTACTTCTAGTTCAGACTAGAAAGTAATAGCTTAAATAATGGATTTTACCTTACTATGATAGAGTAATGTTTTTTTTCAAACACCCTTTCATCCACTATTGACATAAACTTTGTAGAAAATATAATTATTTCAAACCAGACAACTAGTTTAGGCTATGTATTTCTCGCTCAATAATTCTATTCTATAATTTTCATATTCCTGTAATTCTTGATTTGTACCTTTTGAATGGAATTCTTCAAGATTAAGGTCAAAAGTAATAATTTAGGGCCTGAAACTGACGTGTTACAAAATCTCCTGTTATTTTGGATCGCAAATTTCAGGTATAGGCTAGTTACGAGAGCCCATGTAACAACATACTCAGAAAATGCACTTTTTAATTATTCATATCTGTAAAACAGTGTCGTTCAAGGTCAAGGTTATGAGTTGCAGATGTTTTTAGATAGCATATGATACTATCACATAGACAATTTAAGAATTTAATTTACTTAAACACATAAAGCCCGTGTCCAAATGCAGGCTAAATGTGCACATTTCCTTAACTCATATCTCCCAAACGGGACGGGTCGGGGTCAAGGTTACAACTTGTTTGACTTGGTGTGGGTCTAAGTTATAATCCCTGAAAGTTTCAGCTTTACATCTTGATATAAAAAAAAGTTAGGACGAAAACAAAATCCGTTTTCATACATTTAAAAACTTTTTTTAAGACATTTTTTTCAATATTTGAGATAAGAATCGGTTCAAAACTCTAATATTAGTTAATTTTATGGTTATAAAAATAATATCTCATACATAGATTTGCGAAAAAAAAGTAAAAAAAACACATTAGCCCGTGTCAAAATGCGGACTAAATGTGCACATTTCCTTACCCCATAATATCTCTCAAACGGGACGGGGCTGGGTAAAGGTCAAAACTTGTGTCGCTTAGTGTGGGTCTAAGTTATAATTCCTGAAAGTTTCAACTTTACATCTTGATATAAAAAAAAGTCAGGACGAAAACAAAATCCGTTTTCATACATTCAAAATCTTTAAAGTCATTTTTTTCAATATTTGAGATAAGAATCGGTTCAAAACTCTAACATTAGTTAATTTTATGGTAATAAAAATAATACCTTATACTTAAATTTGCGAAAAAAGGTAAAAGGCAAACACATTAGCCCGTGTCAAAATGCGGGCTAAATGTGCATATTTGCTTACCCCATATCTCCTAACGGGACCGGTCGGGGTCAAGGTCAAAATTTGTATGGCTTGGTGTGGGTTCAAGTTATAATCTCTAAAAGTTTCAGCTTTACATCTTGATATAAAAAAAAGTTAGGACGAAAACAAAATCCGTTTTCATACATTTAAAATCTTCAAAGTCATTTTTTTCAATATTTGAGATGCCAATCGGTTCAAAATTCTAATATTAGTTAATGTTATGGTAATAACAATAATACCTCATACTTAGATTTGAGAAAAAAGGTAAAAAAAAATTGAAAAATCCTATGTAAAGGTGCCTCGAAATCCGTCCCACTGTGCGGCGTGGTAAAGGTTTGAGGTTTGTCCTTATTCATATCATAATTTGAGGCATTAGAATTTCCAAACAGAATTGTTCTCTTCTTTACTCTCTCTCTCTCTCTTTCTCTCTCTCAGTCTTTAACTACACTAATGCCTTACTGAACACAGTCCTCAACAAATTCTACGTCAACAATGACCAGAATAACCACAATGTTCATTCAAAAACAATGTAAAAACAACTTCGTCTCACGTCTCCCTGCATCATTTACTAGTTTGTTTTGCCAGGAAACACATGAAATGGCTTACCGGGTGACGAACGCGACTAGAATTTATGTCCTCGGGCAATGACAACCGATTTAAGAGAATACGCCATGAGAATACATCAGCGGACGACACTCTAATGGTAAAGTGTGGGGGAAAGATTTCAATGTTTTTTATAAAATATGTACTGGTATAAAGAGCACTGTGTATATTGGTGGCTTAGGATCGTGAGTTACTCTTGAATTATTTCTGAGTATGTCCGTTTTGGAATAACTAGTAAATATAGTTTATTGTTTATTATAAACAGAAAATGTTGGAAAAAAAAGCGACAATTTATATTTTGTTATTTTATTATATGGTCGTATTTGGGTGGTTAATACATTTTTTCCTAAAATAATTGTGTATACCCTTATAAAAGACTTTAAATTATTATTTTAGCAAAAACTATGGATTTACCAACCGCAAAAGGGCGATATTTAAAAATGATTAAAATAAATTGTCGCGTTTGTTTGTGTTTGTTTTTTTAGTCACTTTTTGTTTGTAGTCACTAAAACTACCACCCGGCTTCGTTTTTAGTAGCAGTCTTGATATACCCGGTATATAGTATAGTTTATTGTAATATAAAGTATATTAATACTCCCACACAGATCATAGTTCCAAACCCACACTAAAATACAAGTCGTGTGTCGTGGGTGTAAACATCAACTTTTCGCTCTCACGACATTTAAAACATTATAGCAATCCCATAGAGACCTGAGAATATATACTTTGAAATAAAACTATTATTTCGCTGACAGCGATAAGACCACCAATTGTACAGCAAATATAGGCAAAGTTTTTTTGTTATGTATTTTTCATTATGTGTTATACAATAAAGTGTAATATAATAAAAAAATAAATAATATATTATTTACGGACTCGCCGTCCCGTGACCTCAAAAGCTGTAAAGTAATAAAAAATACACCCAACAGTCTCATACATAGTCCAGACCCCACACCAAGATCGAGTCTTGTGTCGTGAATATCGGAAAATGCGAGAGACTTTTCAAAAACACTTGACCCGAGACAAATATTTGTGGACCTCACAAACATTTGCCTCGGTGATCGAACCAGCGGCCTCTCGTTTCCAAGTCAACCAACCAACTGCGCCACGGAGGCTGTTAAATCAATAACTAGTTTTAACCCTGAAACTATATAAACAAAAATAGCAAATAATAATTCATCAAAGCAAATAACTGCATCCAATTTGTGGCGTTCCATAAATAAACACACAAAACGAATCTAGACCGCTTAAATAAAGCCAATATGTAGAAATAAATGCCTATTTCAGTGTGATATTTGACCTTTAGTTCGTTTTAATAATCGACATTTGAATGGCCCGAAGTCAGTCGCCCTCGATAGCTGAAAGGTTTCATAGTATTTTTAATGTTTCCAAAATGATCTAGAATGATTCCAAAATTAATACGGAATTAAACTCGACAATCAAGTGGTGGTACAAAAATATATTTTAAGAAGTTAACCCTGTCAGCTAGGATCAATAGTGCCACAGATTAAAAAGGCACTGACAATTATAGACATTTCTTACTTGTCTTGAATCCACAAGAATTCCTATGAAACGGTAAAATTAATAGAAAAAAGAAAAGGTTTCGTATAGACACGATTACAATACACTACATACAGCAAAAAAAAACAGAAAGAAAAGGAGACAATGACAAACAATAATTTAAAAAGTCATTTAAATTTAAAAAAAATATTTTAATAAGTACTATAATCAGCAAATCTCATGGTGCATTTACACGTTGGCTGAGGCTGGGCCAACGTCTACCAACTCCAAGCTATCAACAATGACAACCTTAAGGCCAGCCGGGCCAAACACACCGCTTACACGCTGGCCTTGGTGGATGCTGACCGAGGTTGTCCAAGCGTGTAAATGCACCATCAGCATATTTGCTGAATTGTCATTGGAATGACACAGTACAACACAGCGCTGGTTTTCAGAGGCAACTTAAATAAAAATAGGTAAGAAAAAATATATTTAACAACAATATAGATGTGTAATTAAATAATTCGTAAACATTCGATCTTTTTAATGTACACTACTGTTGTTGACATTCAGACGACTCTAATTAAATTGTCAAACAATTTAGGTAATTAAAAGCGGAAATTAGAATATTGTATTCATGCGTTGTTTTATAAAAAGCCATTTAGTTTTATAATTACTTTTCTGATATTGATCAAAGTTAAAATGTAGTAAGTTCTGTAAATTGTTTTTTTTTTTGTATCTGTACAAGCTGGTTGTATTCATAAAAGAGATGTTTTGAACGTAATTTAATTGCATACATATTTTGAACCCTTAGTAAGATACCATGTCCTGTCTTGCAAGTATGACTAACTACAAGAAACTGTTCGGTCTCACAAACACCCAAACCCGAGACAATTATTAAGGTACCACTCATTAGACCTACCCGGCACCGCCTCGCCTCGCGCGGTTTATATTCCTTACTAGCGGTCGGGCCCGGCTCCGCCCGGGTGCATACACGTTTTAAAATGGCGGCCAAAATGTTTAATTCTGACTATCAGTTTAGAATATCGACCAATCGGACCACGAGAAACGAACAAAATTTCCTCGTATTTGCTAGAAATATCACTACTGCTTTCCTCCTAATGGTCATAGCGTGATGATATATAGTCTATAGCCTTCCTCGACAAATGGACTACCCAACACTGAAAGAATCATTCAAATCGGACTAGTGGTTCCAGAGATTAGCGCGTTCAAACAAACAAACAAACTCTGCAGCTTTATAATATTAGTATAGATATGCAATTGTATGGATATACGCTCACTGCATCAACTCCGTAACGTCACCGAATCGCCGCCGTCCACGCGTGGACCACTCGATAACAACTCGTTGCTCGCTTGCTTGTCTTGCGTTATTGCCTATACCGGGCACAAATTCCTGACTCCGGGCTGATAATGAATAGAAAAATCCAATTAAATCCAATATCACCTGAACCGACCCAGGCTTCGAACCCGAGACCTCACCAATCATACTACCCCATCGAGGCAGTTATTATCATATTCCTTACATTATAGAAGAAATCAACTCAATATGAAAAAAAATTACGAAATATGTCATCATAATATTGTACTTGAAGAATAGCAATACGTCTTGTAAGATTTCATGCTATGAAGGCATGTCGTGCCGATGTCTATCTTGTTCATTTACTTTGCTGACAAACGAAAATATATTTATTTGGAGTGACAGTTTTGCCAATTTTGTGTCTGGCGATTATTCGAAAAAAATTGGAGAAAATGTTATATTTAACTAGACTCTGTGAATCTTAGGTAAGGTATAACATAATCAACGTGATCCCACAATAAGATTTACGTCAGTAAGTATAAAATAAGATAAGAGCCGAGGAGATAGCCACACGCAACTTTTACTGGTGGTAGGTCACTCATATGTGAGAGGCCATCTGGGTAGGTACCACCGCAATGTTTATTTCTCTCGCCAAACAGCAGTGTGCACTGTTATGTTTCGGTTTAAAGGATATTGTAGCCAGATTAACTACTGGACATATTGAGACTTAACATCTTATGTCTCAGGACGGCTAGCGCAGAGAAATACCAAACATAGCTTTGTAATTCAAGGTGTTATTTGGTTTTGCTACTGTCCATGAGCTGTCGTACTGCTTACCATTCATTGCAATAATAAAAAAAAACAAGCTTGGGTTCGACACACCTTCGTCATTTCGAATTTATATGTGTATTATTGCTCACATTAACTCTAAAAGTGTGAGGAAACCTGCATACTGTTGAGTTCTTTCAAGAATTATAAAGTGTGTAATGCCAACTTGCATCATGCCAGCTTGGTCTATCATTTAAAATCTAAATATTGTCAAGTGTCACGCACTGATCGAATGTAATTCTATCAACCTACCGGGCATATTCGTATTCAAATCGAAAATTAACTAAATTTTCAACCATTACATTTATAATGCAAGGGAACTTTATGAAAATTATAGAAAATTTTGAATAAAAAAAAAAAGAATTATTATCGAATTCTTTAGCATTACCATGCATTACTTATTCACGATACAACCTTTTTCGCGAACACCTCGTTTACAAAATTATGATAAAATCGAAAATTCGACAGCTGACGTGAAGGAAATCCGGTAGAAATTGGATTACATAAATGGAAATAAATGATTAATGGACGCCCAGTGTTTTGAAATAAACGAGAATATTTTGCTTTAGTCAATTACATGGGGCGTGAATAACCATAGGATATGAGATTAATTATACGGAAAGATTTTTTGTAAGACATGTGACATCTGAGAAATTAAACTATGTTTCATAAAAAAATATGTAAACTAAGAGAGAACCTAATTCTTGACTTAAATATGTTCTTAATTTAAACATTGATTTCTTAAGAAACAGTGCACAAAAAGACACAAGAAAAAAAGCACACAGGCAAGTGCATATATATTTTGCATGTTATTGTTACTTAAAGCAAATTTCAAAAAATCTCAAAAAAATAATTCACCGAGAATCAAACCAGCACTACACACTCCCTACATTGCATCTGCTATTATTAGCCATAATTAATACGTCACGTCCACACAGGAATTCAATTATCATACACACGAATACAATTGCTATGTAACACATATACTAATCGTCTGCTGCGGACAGAATGTCAATGGGATGCATGGAAACATTATTGCAACGTATAAGCCTGTGTTCTGTGCGAGTTCAATTATCAACGGACAAATAAATGAATACACTCAGCAGTCACATTGACAGCCCTGAATCCTTTACTAAGATCAATTCTTCTTCTTCTTCTTGCTCCACCGTTTCATCAGTGATTTTGCCAATGTCATGCAGTGTGTTGAGGGTAATAGTCAGAGGTCAAGTAAGTAGAAATAATTTTTCAAACGACAGGTTCCGTTGGTGTTTTTGGAGAATGACATAGGAAGTAAAGGAAGGGATAAATTATACTTTGTTTCAAGGAGTGGCTTTGGGATCATAAATACAAATTATTGATCTTAAAAATTGTATAATAAGATAATATTTTCTGGGAGTCTGTTAAAAGTGTTTTGACATTGACAGGGCGGGCATAAGATCAATTAAATCTTATAAATATAAATATATTTTTTATTGCAATAACTGGCGAGACGAGCATGCCGTTCAAGTGACGGTAAGTGATACGACCCCTCATGGACAGTAGCAAAACCAAATAACACCATGAATAACAAAGTAATGCTTGGCATTTCACCGCGCTCGCCATCGTTTAGAGTCCTTATAAGTAAAAGGGTATGCACTATTATTGAGGAAAAAATGAATTTACCACCCAAATACGACCATATAAAAAAATAACAAAAAAAAAATCATATTTTTTTTTTTCCAAAATGTTCTATTGCATTGTGTCTGATGTCGCATAAACTACCATCCGGCTTCATTTTCGGTAGCAGTCTTGATATACCCTGTATATTTTGTTATTTAATCTATAACTAAACTAAAATCCCCAAGCGCAATATTTCTTGAAATAACAAAACGCTTTAATACTAAGATTTTACCGTATACAAGTTATATTAAATACGTGGTGCAAAAACGTGAGCAGTAAGGTATTGAGAAGACGCGCGGTTGCTCGTTATTTCAAACCACATGTAAACCTGCGTAGGGGAACTTTATTAAGCCGTTGTAAGAATATTCTACGTACATACATCAACTCGAGTCTATTTTCCCAGAAAGGGTGGGTAGAGGTACCAAGGCACCCTTATTTTGCCTTCTGTTACGTCTCACGATGTGGTAACTGGCGAGCCTATCACCACACCGGGCACAGATTCCGGACTGATAATGAATAGAAAAATCCAATATCAGTTTGTTCTAACCGGGATTCGAACCCGAGACCTCAGCTTTGTAATCGTACCGTAGCACAACTACGTCACCGAGGCAGGAATATTCTATTGAAATATTATTTCTGGTAGAAAGTAAAAAGTGAAGGCTGTAACTTCTAGACGTAATAATAGTGATAGATATATTTTTTTATTGCAATGAATGGCGAGACGAGCATGTCGTTCGCCTGATAGTAAACGATACGACCGCTCATGAACAGTAGCAAAACCAAACAACACCTTGAATAACAAAGCAATGCTTGGAATTCCACTGCGCTCGCCATCCTGAGACATAAGATGTTAAGTCTCAATATGTCCAGTAGTTACTCTGACTACAATGCCCTTCAATCCGAAACACAACAGTGCATCTACACAGCTGTTTGACGAGGACGGGACTATTGTAGAAAATGGTTTAAGACAATAATCCTCAAGATACAATGAGCTTTTTTATTCGTGTTATTGAACCACTCTCAATCGTACTCTCGATTGTAGCGTAGGTCCGTACCCTGCAGTGGGACGTACATATATGGGCTGATACAGAATTGAACGATTTTGCTTACCTAATAATTTAACGATCGATGCTCCTTAGTTAACACTTAAGGAAAAATCAATAGTTCCATCTCTCTCTCAAACACACACACATTATACAGGTACACAACAAACACACCAAGATAGAAATGTTGAAGTATGCTGATTGCTATTTGATTAATTAACTAATAAAAAATAAAACAGAAGACGAGAAGGCAAAAAAAAAACAAATTAAAATGTTCTATGTCCTAACACAACAAACTGACCTAGTGGTAAGTACAAGAATGTCAACTTGATAAGGTGTATGTTTCCATCGCGCGCTTTATGCCTTGTACCGGACATCCTAGAGCGAGAAGCGCCTCGATTTTTTCCACCAAACATAATTACTACAGGTACTTCTAGTTGGGTTCACAAATGACCTCCACTTCCATCTATTTGGATGTCCATTATGATATACATCCATACTAAATACAAAGCCATGTGCTATCAAAGTTTATCCACGATTGATACAAATCTATACTCCCTGCCAATCTACTTGATCGTCCACTGACCGCCGGACCGCGTATGTTTTTTTTAAATATATATATATTTAAAGTATCATTAAGGCTGTAATTACATTGGTATTGCCAGTTAAAAATATACCTTATTTAAACTGCCATTAAGTTAACATTACATTGACAACGTCGGGACGTTAGAGTACTTATAAATCTAAAATGAATAATTTCACCAATAATTATACAAAATCTAAACACATAATAAAACCTCATTTCCGCTGTTTTTCCCACTGCCAAACGTGTTCACAACAAATTCAATTTATTCAAACAATGCTCAATTAAAATATTTTCGCCAAGAAGTGTTCAACTCGCAAATTGAATTATTTTCAGAGCAGAAATTGAAATTATATGCGACGTACAATTTTAATTGCGGACTGTTAGCCGGGAATTTCGCTGGTGTGAATTAAATCTTGATTTGGAACGCTTTTGGTCGTCTGCTATTTTTCACATGCTTAACTATTTTTATTTTATTATAGTTTATTGTACAACACAAAATGAAAAAAAAAATACACAAAAAAAAACTTAACCTATATCTATACATATAAATGAAATTGAAGTGTCTATTTGTAAAGTGAAAATTTAAAAAAATGTCCAACTACATATCGTTATATACACGATACCTATAACGAAAATAACCTTAGATTTTTTTTGTCTGTCTGTCTGTTTTTTTTGTTCCGGCTAATCTCTGAAATGGCTGTACCGATTTTGACGGGACTTTCACTCAATGATAGCTATTTTTGCGGGAGTAAGATAGGCTACTTTAATTTTGAAAAACAAATTAGGGTTCCGCAGAAAAAAATAAACCCTTAAATTTTGAAGTTATTTTTTTAAATATGGTATTGTGACACGCGGGTGGATGAGCTCATTATGTTTCTTTGATTTATTTGGTCTAAAATATTCTAAAATGTCAGGTAGCTGATATAATAAGGAGTAACTTAGGCTACATTTATTTTAGAAAAAAATCTTTTATTTTAGAAATACACAGGTATAAAGGTTTTGTTAAATTCCACCCGGATGAAATCACGGGCACAGCTAGTCTACGATATAATCGGCGGTCTTATCGCAGTCGGGGATATCTTGCAGACAACCTTTTACTTTCATGTTCTTTAATTTTATCAATTTGGTTCTCTCCATGATATCAGCTCACCTGAGCTTAGGTGACTACATTCATCCTTAAATACATCACTAGGACAGTAAGGGTGTGGCCGACCTTTCACAAATGGAAGGAAAAAATATTATTGGACCTCTGACAACTACATAAAGCGATCACTCACAACCTGATCGAATCTATTCTAATTGTAGCCCAAAGCAAAACGAAAGCAAATATATCATCAGACTTTTATTGTCCATAGCTGAACATAGACATCCACCAAATAACGTTATTTCACCCTGTCTCCGGCTTATTGCGTTCAGCATCTGCTAGCGACCTTTCGCAAATGTTCACTCCACCTAACTGGTGGGCGTCCTAGTTTACGTTTGCCAAGATGCGGTTTCCACTCAATAACACGTGGTTTTAGACTCTTCGACAGATGTGAAGAACCCACTGCCATTTTAGCTTGCTAATCCTGCGGGAAGTGCGTGGTGGCCTGTTGGTAAACCGACCAGACGCGGCTGCCAACATGTTCACGGTGGTCGCGGGTTCAAATCCCAGGGCACACCTCTGACTTTTCGGAGTCATGTGTTTATTGATAGTCAATCACCACGCACTAAAACGGTGAAGGAAAACATCGTGAGGAAACCTGCATACCGTAGCGATTTATAAGAATTTCTATGGTATGTAAGTCCGCCAACCCGCACTAGGCCAGCGTGGTGGACTATATGGCCTAACCACTTTCAATCGTACCCTCGATGTAGAGTAGGCCCGTGCCCTGCAGTGGGACGTATATGGGCTGATACAGAATCCTGCGGGTATGTCTATTACTTTGGTTCTCTGTTGAATAAGCTCTTTACGGAACTAATCCTTCAAAGAGACACCTAGCGTAGCACTCTGAGCGACCTTGAGCTGGTGGACCAGTCGTATTGTGAGTTTCCAAGTTTATTCAAATTCAAATATCAAATATGTATGATAAATCCTCCAATACTTTATTTAAACTAGTAGATTTTAAGTAATATTAAGGCCCAAACCTCCACAACACAGTGTGTGTCGCCTTTCAAACATATTTATAACACAAACATCGTTTATAAAGATTGATGATTTTTCGCACTTAATTTAGGAGTGAACAAGTACAAAACCACATGATTGATCCGTTTTCAAATATTACACCAAAAATCCATTTGAGTAAGTTTATTGTCTACATGGAATTTGTATGAATATTATTTTTGTTTGTATACTTTGCTTTGGGCTTGCAACCAGCTGAACACTTTTAAAATATAACTAACTAAGCCTCCATTTAGAATAAAGTTGAATTCGTTGGTATAAGGTTCGTTTTGCATTGCCAAAACTTAAGAGTTGAGTAAATATCAGTCGTGGAAATGCTCTACTTCTCACAAAATATAGTCATGTTTATGCAAATTCAATATCACTACATAGTATAAAACAAAGTCGCTTTCTCTGTCCCTATGTCCCTTTGTATGCTTAAATCTTTAAAACTACGCAACGGATTTTAATGCAGTTTTTTAAATAGATAGAGTGATTTAAGAAGAAGGTTTATATATATAATACGTACATATTATTGTACAGCAATCTGTTTGTACCCGGGCGAAGCTGGGAGCGGGCCGCTAGTATCTCGTATAAGACGACGCCATTGATACAGTCAACCTTGTTATACCAGATAGTCTTTTCGACAGTTGACATTTTAGTGATACGATCATCATAATACGCATCATCAACCACAGAAATCTATTGTTCGATATTGCGTCACCTTTTCACAAGCCTAAGGGCCCATTCGTACGGGCGCTATACCAACGCGCGTTAAAAATACGTTGCAATGAAACAAATGTAAAACCATTAGTTTGTTCACACGAAGGTGATTTTAAAACGCGACGCTTTTTTATCAAGAGTTGTAGGATTTTCGACGTTGAACGTTGGACGTTACATTTTCATTTCATATGGACAAAAATATTGGGAACGGTAAAAAACCGTCAAATACGACGCTTTTAAAGCGTCCGTGCGAATGGAGCCTAAACGATTATAAAACAATAAATGAGGCAAACACTAAATTTCAATTCACACGCAACCGAGAAAGAGATGGCAAACGTGAACCTAAATTCATAACATACGATGCGCGAGAAAGAGACAAAACTACACTACACAACTACCACACGAAATGTGTAAACCCAGCACAAGTTACAATAATGAGATGTTGACTGTCAATACGCGAAGTTAGACAGTTACTGGTAACGCGAAGTTTGTAAACACATCATGTTAATAGAACTTGATGAAACTTCTCCAAGCGGTACACCGGCACACAAAATTTAGTTAATTAATGGACTTGGTTAGAACATCGACTATGTTACGTACTTTCGAGTTTAATTTGTCGTGAAAGTGTGAAGGAGATAAAGCTTATGTGCTGTATCTGTATCAGCTCATATACGTCCTATTGCAGGTCATGGGCCTTCTATACGAACGAGAGCACAATTAAGAGTGATTAAGCCATATAGTCTACCACTCTGGCCTAGTGCGGAGTGGCGAAAATTACATACCATAGAAATTCCTGAAAATCCCCATGATATGTAGGTTTCCTAACGGTGTCTTCCTTAATGGTCATGATGGCCTATTGGTAACATACCAGACACTGTCGTCAACATGTACATAAGTTCGAGGGTTCAAATCCTAGGGCACACCTCTGACTATTGGGAGACATCCGTATATCAATGGGTAGTGAGTCATCAGTGAAAAAATCTTGGCCTACACGAACAGCAAAAGAAGTTGATGGTAGGAAATAAGTACATACAACAGTCGCAAAGTAAGACATATTGCATATTGTTGGTATCAAATTTACAAGAAAATCTTCTAAATGCTCGAGCTACATCGTGGTTACCTTGGACTTCAGTACGTATGGGCCAGCTTGGCTTGGTTAGTAACACGGAAAATGGCTGTGCGGTCGTGTTTTGTTCCTTCACTAAGGTAGCTTTGTCTTTCCCATCCTCATTTAAAATCTTTAGCACTAACGATCTAGGTGATGTTAAAAATCATAATCAACCTGTATATGTATCAGCCCATATACGTCCCACTGCAGGGCACGGGCCTACTCTACAATCGACAGTACGATTGTGAGTGCCATATAGTCCACCACGCTGGCCTAGTGCGGGTTGGCGGACTTACATACCATAGAAATTCTTATAAACCGCTATGGTATGCAGGTTTCCTCACGATGTTTTCCTTCACCGTTTTAGTGCGTGCATAATCAACCATTGATTTAAAAAATAAGGATAGGCTCTTCAGCACATTTGGAGTTTCAAAATTATGACCGTGAAAATCGCACTAAATAAATATTAAATTTACTTCATTTAATAGATTTCGTCTACACAGTGATAAAAATAAGATCTACATTTCTATTAAACTTTCTGTAATAATACAAGCAAGCATTTTCAAAATTGTTGCGAGCGACGACTAATTTCAGTAACCCTCCACTAGAGATGCACTGGACTACTACTGGCGCTCGCGCACCACTTACATCAGAACACTTACTTTCCGTGGTTTCCGCCCTATCTATATATTTATGTCAAAGGAGTCAACGGTAATCATTAACGATCATATGAGCTCTTTACCAACGGCGGATCCAGGGGGGAGATCATGGGGGTCATGACCCTCCTTCCTGGGCTGGCTCCAGATTGACCTAATGTATTTATTATTTTGTATATAAAATTTATAATCACAATTATTTCTTTGTACGTCGATAAATAAAGTAAAATAATGTGTGTGTGTTCACAACTGCTGTAACAAACTTTAAAAATCATTATTACGAATTCGAATATGGAAATCGTACTATATGACCCCTCCTGGCGTAAAAGCTGGATCCGCCCTTGCTCTTTACTCGTTTGCTAGAACCTTATAATAACAAAACTTTTTTTATTCCAAGCTTAAACTAATACAGCCTTCTGTACAAAACCGCCAATGTTGTGCTAAATTTATTTTACATTGCGCTACGCTCTAAATAGTCTATTTACTAATCAATAAAGTAACCGGTCGCGTTTGAACATGGCCAACATTTTCCACTCTTTTGCATCTCAAAGCCGAATTACACATTCAGGCGGCGAGTACAAGTTATCGGTGCAACGCAAGTCAATACAACTTGGAATATTCCCCGACTGCACCCCAGAGCACTTTTAAAATGTCGCGATGAATTTTTAGTTATACAACTGTTTGTAGGAGAATTGTAACTTTGAAAAGCGCTATTTTGTGTTCTTGCGTTGAAGTGCGAACGTTTTCAAGAGATAGTGAGGTTAATAAAGTAGGTTTGTATGTTAGAAAATCCAGGTTTGTAATTTCAAATTACATGGAAATAGGTTGCAATACAAGGCCACAAAAAAACGTCCAACAATCAACCGACTAAAAATCGACAGCTTGGTGGAAATTACAAAGGCATTTGTATGTTATGTTGTAAATTTTATTCTAGTCACTAAACATAACATTTGATGTAATAATAATTATAAAAAAAACACATGTAATGCAGGTTTAAAGTACCTAATTGGCACGAGTAGAGCGCACTTACAGTGTCGTGTGGTGCTCGTATAGACACGAGATGCTCGACGCAAATGGGCAATGATGAGCCGAATGATTAAAATTATTACGACATTAAATTTTGTAAGCAGCGATCGTATAATAATAATATCTATCAAGTTGATAGTAACGACGATTATTAATTTTTAGTGCGTGGTGGCCTCTTGGTAAACGGATCAGACGCGGCTGCCAACATGTTCACGGTGGTCGCGGGTTCGAAACCTCTGACTTTTTGGAATCATGTATGTATTGATAGTCAATAACCATGCTCTTTGACGTGGAAGGAAAACATCGTGAGGAAACCTGCATACCATAGCGATTGGTAAGAATTTCTACGGTATGTATATTCCGTCAACCCGCATTAGGCCAGCGTGGTGGACTATATGGCCTAACGATTCTCAATCGTACTTTCGACTATAAAGGAGGCCCGTGCCCTGCAGAGGGACATACATATGTATATGGGCTGATACAGATTATTATTTATATTTTTACAAAATTACGACAAAATATCAATCGATCATCAGTCAAATTTCGCCACCTACCAATAGAATATAGATGAATTATAACTACATATTCATTTTTCTCCTAACATTCTTTTATAACACAGCCGAGTAAAGCGACATTTAATATGTATCCATTATCAAGAACCGACGTGAGAAGTTGTTAGCGGGAGGGCACTCTTACGGTGTCGTCTAACACGCTCGTTTAAACACGAGATACTTGACGCAAATTGGTAACGACGTGCCTCATATAATTAATATATATATTACATCATTTTGTCTAATAATATCACATAATGTTGTAAATGTCGCGTATTACGAATAGGGTTGTGTACAAGATTTGATTTTGAGCGGTATGTAATGGTTGCTAAAAAGTACCGCTTATAAAAATCATGAATTTGAAAACAGCATCAAATTGGATGTAGATATTAATATTTTTAATAGTGCGTTGGGGACACTTGTCTCTTTCCCACTCGGGCACTTCATGGAAAATGACGTCACGCCATGCATGTTGCATCCTTTTCTATTACTCCTACCACCAACTTCATTATATTTGTAACTTGCTTAACTTAACGAATTTTAAAAAATCTTTCTTATTATGCATAACGTAACCATTCGATATAAACAATAATAAAAAATTATGACACTAGCCTATTGCAACATATAGTTATCCCTCAACTCAAAAGTAATTTATAATTACACATTTACAATATTACGACAAAAAATCAAACGATTGTCTGTCCACTAATAATCAATAGTGTTTTTATTTTTCGAAACATATTTTGATGAAGTATAGCATTGAAAATAACGCAGTATATATATACATATATTTAACACTTTACATATACATTATCAAGAACTAACGTGAGAAGTTGTTAGCGGAAGCCACTCTTACCTGTGCCCTTACGGTGTCGTGTAACACGCTCGTTTAAACACGAGATATTCCACGCAAATTAGCAACTACATGCCTCATTATATTACATTATTACATCATATAATTATGGGTGTCATATATTAGGGGCATACTCATCCCTCAACTTAATGCCAACGAGATTATTTAAAAAAACTCAATATGCCGGTCGTGTAATCATATTTCCTCTATTTTTTATTTCCAACATCATGTACATTAACACAAAGCTCTCTACAATATACAACACGCATGTTTAAATGCCTACAATGCAGTAGGGAAGCCTCTATACATACCGATTCCTACCGGCTTTAGTTTTGTAATTGATGTATACTATAGATTAACATTGAATTCCTCTGACTTTTCGGAGTCATGTGTGTATTGATAATCAATCACCACGCACTAAAACGGTGAAGGAAAACATCGTGAGGAAACCTGCATACCATAGCGGTTTAGAAGAATCTTTATGGTATGTAAGTCCGCCAACCCGCACTAGGCCAGCGTGGTGGACTATATGGCCTAACCACTCTCAATCGTACTGTCGATTGTAGAGTAGGCTCGTGCCCTGCAGTGGAACGTATATGGGCTGATACAGAACATTGAATTAAAAAATATATTCATAATATAGTAAATACACAATTAAAAATGGCAATGGAAATTTTCGGCTTCCTATTTACAAAAAGTCACCCTTCGCTACTGCTACAATGTTTGCATTGAAAAATCACAGCTTAATTCGACCAACTCAGCCATCCTTCATATCATTGGAGACTGTCCCGCCCTCACACCCACCACTGTAACTCCTGTAAGCCAGGATCAACAGTGGCACGCAATGTAATGACACCGAGCATTGAAGCTCGGCGAGTCTCCGGGAATGTCTAACTTGTCTTTAACCCGCAACGAAATTAATCAGAAAGTGTTATTAGTAGGAGGAGTTGGAAATAAAATATTGTCCACTTCCCTCCGTGCAAAGCGGGTGACAAAACAATGAACTAAAGAGGTAAATAACCTCGTAAAAAGACTTTTACAGCCGGAGAAGCCAGCTGTAAAGCACCACGGATCAAATCATTCTTACATATCAGCCGTTGACAAATCTGTTCTGTATTCAAATCCTGCTTATATTCTTCCTAATGCAACTGCCAGCACCAACGTCATAGGTTGCTTTACCCATCGCTTCAAAATATCACCCGTTACATGATATTTAGTTCCACTTTAACGAGGTCACGACAAAAAACAACCGATTTCCTATCAACTAATATACATATATAATCAATATTGTCTTTTATTCTTAACGTTTTTCTCAACTGTGTATGATTTTTAAAGTTATGTGGTGAATATTACGCCTAATTTTGGATATTATGTCTTATAAATACCTGGATATAAATTCGAGACTAAGACCGGAAACGAAGCCAGGTAGTGGTTTTAATGACTCCAGACATAATGTAACAAAAAAAATCGTAAAAATAGCGACGGTTTTTTTTCGATTGGGTATTTACCACTAACACACGACCATGGAAAAAAATATATAAAAATTCGTCACTTTATTGCGAAAGTCTTAGTTGCATTGTATCTGACGTCACTTAAACTACTACCTGGCTTCGTTTTCGGTCGCAATCTCCATATATCCGGTATATTAAATCTAATATCAAAAAAGAGCACTGTAAATATTTGTTACCTGGAAGACGATCTAAGCTGTCGTCTAGTTCGTTCGTTTAAACATGAGTTACTCGACGTAAATTGGCAACGATGTGCCACACAATATGAAATAAGTATCTCGTTTTAGTAATATATCATTTATTCTTCAACTTTAACTTGAGTTTGGACTATATTACTATACTTTATTAAAAAAACGATATACGTATAATCAACAAAACCACGACCAAAATTCAACCGAATTTCAATCGACTAAATAATAATACCGTAATGTCTAAATCTTCCGTCAAACAGCGGTGTACATGCACAGTTGTGTTCCGGTTTAAAGGATATTGTAGCCATTGTAACTACTGGATATATTAAGACCAAACATCTTAAGTCTTAGGATGGCGAGCGCCGAGCTCAGTGGAATGCCAAGCATTGGTTTGTTGTTCGGTTTTGCAACTGTCCATGAGCGGTCGTATCGCTTACCATCACGTGAATGAAATTCTCGTCTCACCATTCACAGCAATAAGAAAATCAACATAATAAATAGTCCTTTTCATTTTTACTTGTCGCACATTTTTAAGATTATTTAATGCATACCAAGCGATATTATTACGTAAACACTAGGATTTTAAATACATTTTCAAGAGTCAACGTGAAGACTTGTTACTGGGAAGATACTCTTGCAGTGTCGTGTAGCACGCTCATTTTAACATGAGATCCTCCACGCAAATTGGCGATGACGTGCCGCATATGAAAATGTCCCATTATACACATATTATCGGGATTCGTATGCGGCTACGTTCTCGTATCTTAAAAGCGGATATTTGCGGTATTACGATATGTAATCGTCTGTTATTATTCGATTTTTAGGAGCCCTGCACCATTATCCAGCAGTTATTTGCGGTATTATGTAATCGTCTGTTGCTATTAGATTCATAATCCGCAATATAGTTTGTTATACCTGTAATAGTCCCTATTAGAGATCAATATGTGCACTCTATAAGTGAAATACAATTATTTATATTATCGGCTCGTTTCTCTAGACAGCATCTTTACACCGTTCCCGCCGTCTTGGCATCTTCCGCTATTCTTTCTCACCTCCGGTTTGCGGTATCTATAGTTCAAGACAGATGCAAAGCGTATGAATATGTCTATATACTACAATGCCAAAATTTTACCGGGTATATCCAAACTGCGACTGAAAACGAAGCCAAAACTTCGCTTTTATTATTGAAAAAAAAATCAATTTCATTATGTCTGTAATCACTAAAACTATCACCCAACTTCGTTTTTGGTCGAAATTTCGATATCCCAGGTATACAAGTATAAAAAACAATGAACAATCTATTCCAACAAGTAAATTCTAAAATACAAATAAAAAAGACGAAGAACATTCTTCAAACACATTTTAATTGAAACGGCAATCAACAGTAAAATAAATTACGGAAATAAAAACACATCAAGAGACGTTTGCTACAAAGCATTGCTTATAGCGCAATTTCAAAGACAAGTCAGTGCGCAAACTTAATTGCCATACCGCCCAGTAACTTGGAAACAAGACATAAAATTAATTATCTGAATGAATACTCATCCATACTTCACTTTTAAAACTAGCGGCCCGGCCCAACTTCGCCCGGGTACAAATAGATTTCTGTACAATTATATGTACGTATTATACATATAAACCTTTCTCTTAAATCACTCTATCTATTAAAAAAACCACATCAAAATCCGTTGCGTAGTTTTAAAGATTAAGGCATACAAAGGGACATAGGGACAGAGAAAGCGACTTTGTTTTATACTATCTAGTGATAAGAATATTTTCCCGTTCGCTACACTAAACTTTGGGTTGTACGCTTGTGCACTTGTATAAGCGACTGTTGATTTTTTTATTGTTATGAATTTAAAATACAAAAGAGATGTGTCCAAGATTTGATTTTGAGCATTATTGACTTCCTAATAATATTGCTTTTAAAAACATAAATTTGAAAACAGTATTATACAGTTTTTTTGGATGAGTGAAATGTCGATGACCAATTCTATTTAACCTAAAATTTTAAAAAGTGACCTACTATTATTCTCCTATTTTTATTTCTCAGTATTTCCAACCCATTCTAACTTTTTTCCTCCCAGTAATCTTTTTGACCGTCATTTCTTTCCGCCATATTTCAATACAGCAATATTCCCAAGCATAGCTAATTTTACGAGTAAACTTCTACATTGTCTAACCTCTTATCCTAATAGAAGTAAGTTAATAAATACAAGTTACTGCTTTGTTATGGATCATACAAAATTTACGCCTGGCGTGTATGAAGAATTTTACGACGTCATTTCTCAGACGTATGCTCTGGGTGGTATTGTCTTAGTATTGTTTTGTTGTCTGCTTTTAAGTCTTCGTGATTTTTATGCTTTTTAGTATAAGAATTTATTTGTTGATTTTTTTTTGTTTTTGTTTTAATGTGCCAAAGTGTATGAAACGGAGAGCTATTTCATTTTTCATTATATTCTGTCATCAGCAAAGAATAACATGTCTCCTTTTTTCAAAACGACCTCTTTACATTCTCTATGCAATATGCGAAATTGTATTTCAGAAACATTAATTATGAAGTGTATTCCGGCAGTACACCAAAGGCAGCTTGAAACACAATTATATGACAACATCCTGGCATGAAAGTGAATCAATATACAACGCACGGTAGATACAAACAGACACGACATAAACTCACGCCTTGTTCCCAGAAGGGTTAGACAGAGGACACCCACATTTCACCTTGTATGTTGAATATGTTCCATCTCACGATATGATAGAGTGAAACGTCGATGTACTGGTAGCACTTCTGCCTTCTTCTGAAAAAAGTGGCGTGAGATTATTTATGTATATATGTAACATAGTTCATCGACTTTAATGGTTTCTGTTTTACAATACGGTATCTGGTTGAGGCCATATTTCATTATTGTTTAAAACTCGCTACATACAATTCGATAAAAATCATCAAAATCTGTCCACACGTTTGGTCTTCTTAGCGCCACAAACGAACATATACAAACATCACCCACCATTACTCGCGCTGTCGGGTAAAAAACTGCGGAACTATCCGTATTGAAAAGATTTTCTTATCACATTTTCACATGACGGACCCCGCTCGCTCGTGAACAATGTCCATTCTCATTATTTATGTTGCTAAGCTTTCTTGTGTCAAATGAAATTTATCGGCAGCGTGGGAAGTTGATACAGCAGAGTTGCTCTAACCACGGATATTAATCTAAATAAATGCCTGAATTTTTATCCCGCCAAACAGCAGTGTAAGTGCAAGGACATTGTAGCCAGAGTAACTACTGGACATCGAGACTTAACAGCATATGTCTTAGGATGGCGAGTGCAGTGGAATGCCAAGCATTGTTTCGTAATTCATTGTGTTTTTGGTACTTATATAAGTATCGCTTGCCATCAGGCGGATGGAATTTCATCATAATATATTTTTGAAAGTTTCAGTTGTCAAATGTTTTATCTTCTTCGCTCTCATTGAATTCATGAGTCGTTCAAAAGGTACAAAACATTCAATAACTAAATAGGTTTTTGGATTGTCTTTGAAGACTGTCCGCCCTCACACCCACCTCTGTAACTCCTGCCAGGATCAACAGTGGCACACAATTTAATGACACCGATCATTGAAGCTCGGCGAGTCTCCGGGAATCTCTTATCTTATCTCTTGACTTATCTTTAACCCGCCACGAAATTAATAATGATGTTAATAATAGGAGGAATTGGAAATATTATTGTACACTTCCCTCCGTAGCAAAGCGGGTGACAAAACAATGGACTAAAGAACCTCTCATAAAGACTTTTACAGTCAGAGAAGCTAGCTGTAGAGCACCACGGAATAAACTATTAATAATATTTTTTTAACTGACTATAAAAATGTCGCTTCACTACATAGTATGCTTAAATCTTTAAAACTACGCAACGGATTTTGATGCGGTTTTTTTAATAGATAGAGTGATTCAAGAGAAGGTTTATATGTATAATACGTACATATTATTGTATATAAATCTATTTGTACCCGGGCGAAGCTGGGCCGGGCCGCTAGTTAAATATATTTTACATTTATATTTGTAGGAAGTTGGGACATCTATTTAGGTTAGAGTCGGTGCTTCTATCGATAAAGCGATACACTAACACCACTTGAAGCGTGCTCGTGAATAAATTAATATTATTTTAGGTTCGTTTTACATTCATAGTAAACCAACCCAATTCAGCTTAATCGTATATCCGTGTTGATACTGTTAATATATTTAGGGTGTATTAAATACTGCCGATTTTGCTTAAAACAATGTGGTTTAACAAAATTTTGGGAGGTTGTGTTACTTTGTTATCAATATCTAAAGTAGTTAGGACTTTAAATACCCTTTTTTCACTTCACATTATATTTGTTTTTGAGAAATATTATATTGTACACCTGGGACACACTTTGAACTAAAAAACGTACATTTTAAAAATTCCACCTCTTATCACCGTCTCTTTCCTGGTGATAGGTATCTCACGTGTGAGAGGTCTCCTTGGTAGGTAATACCGCAAAGTCTATTTCTTCCCCCAAATAGGGGTGTAAATGCACTGTTGTGTATCGTATTGAAGAACATTGTAGCCAGAGTAACTACTGGACATATTGAGACTTAACACCTTATGTCTCAGGATAGCGAGCTCAGTGGAATGCAAAGCATTGCTTTGTAATGCATGGTGTTGGTTTTGCTACTGACCATGAGTGGTCGTATCGTTTACCATCAGGCGAACAGCATGCTCGACTCGCCATTCATTGCTATAAAAAAATAGTAGAGACAGATACGGATATGTGGCTGTGTGAATTATTTACTTCCAAAGATACATCCATCCATCCATCCATCAGCCAAAGGAAGTCCACTGCTGAACATAGGCCTCCCCTAATGATATCCACAGAGACCTGTTGGAGGCAGCCTGCATCCAGCGAGGTCCCGCGACCTTTACTAGGTCGTCTGACAATCTTTACCAAAGATACATAGCAAGACATAAATTTCAATACGGGTGGAACCTCAAACATGAAGTTTGGGAAGTTTACCTTTCGTGATTTAGTTGAAGTTACAGACTTCTTTTCATAGTTTTATATAATATTCATGAAAGTAGTTAGTTGAAAGCTCCACGACTTTATTTATAGCTGACAGTTTATATGCATATATAAGCCGTGATATATGACCTCGTTTAAACATATATTATGTATAAAGTACGCTACTAGTGAGGAGCTCGGTTAATATATGTATGTTTGTGGGAATAGTACCGTCTCGGGTCAAATTAAATAAAGATGGGTTTGAATATCCTCGGTACACAAGGTTAGTCACAAAGGGTAAAGACGAAAGGGGGATTTTTTTATTGCACTGAATGGCAAAGAGAGCATGTCGTTCGCCTGATGGTAAGCGATAAGACCGCTCATAAACAGTAGCAAAACCAAACAACACCTTGAGCAAAGCAATGCTTGGAATTCCACTGCGCTTGCCATCCTGAGACATAATATGTAAGGCTTCAATATGTCCAGTAGTTACTCTGGCTACAATTTCCTTCAATACAAAACACAACAGCACATCACACTGCTGTTTAGCGGGAGAAATAGACATTGGGGTGGTACATACCCAGACTCACATATAAGAAATCTACCACCAGTAAATGCTGTTACATTATGGGGTAAAAACTGTAATCGCAAAAACAAAATCTAATGTCCCATACATTTTGCAGATTGAAATGATTATTTATGTATAAATAATTTAATATGATTGCCTCGGTGCGTAGTTGTACTAGGGTATAGTTACAAAGCTCAGGTCTCGGGTTCGATTTGTAGAGCTGGGCAAAGTGATATTGGATTTTTCTATTCATTATCAGCCCAGAGTCAGGAATTTGTGCTCGATATAGCGATAGGCTCGCCACCTATCACATCGTGGGACGGAACATACAAGGCGAAATGTGGGTATCCTGGCACCTCTGCCTACCCCTTCTGGAAAAAAGGCGTGAATATGTATGTATGTATGTAATTTAATATTATTATTTATTGCACAAAATAAAGGTATGACAAAACTATAAATATTACTTACAGTCAACAATATTTGGCATATCTGTGTTGAGCATTACAAATAATATCAGGGGTCGCCAACTAGGTCATGTCTGTATCTTCTACCAAAATAAGGAAGCTATATAAGTAGTCGTAAGTCCTTAAAATCAAGAAAATATTTGTAAACAAAGAATAAAACCATAAAAATAAACATGGGACAGCTGATTTTGTTTTCGCGATTTCAGGGTAGGCCTCATAGTAAAATTTGTTCATTATTATGAGTGTAGCATCCATAAATAATATACTATGGTAGCATCCTCGTTTCGGCTTTATATACCCTATATGACTACTTGTATATTTAATTCTTTTTTATCGTCTTAAATACCGTCTTATTCGTGCGTCGTTCACGTTTTGCATACCGTTCTCTCTTATTCTATCATTCCGAACTTCAACATCTTTACCATTGATTATTTCTAACTCTTTCACTCTTGAGTACTTGCATTCGCCGTTTCATTCACACATTACGTTCCATAACAATCATTCGTCTAACGTTTTATTCTACTCATCTTTCTTCACAAAATTCAAATCCTACATGTCATCATCATCATCATCATCATCAGCCTATTCGCGTCCACTGCTGGACATAGGCTTCTCCTATGGCACACCACTGGGCTCGACCTTCAACCGCTACCAGCCATCTTTCAGATATCATCACATCATCCTACATGTATAATATGGTAATTCTCAATTTTTAACTAACGAAGCAGTATATTCTAATACCCTTATTCATAGTTTAAAAACCTATTTTAGCTATCAAAATAAAACATTTATAAAACAATCATTTTTCGCTCAAACTAAATTCAAAAGTCGTTCGAAAGGGACAAAACATACGGTTACTTAAACTGTTTATGGATCAGCCCATATACGTCCCACTGCAGGGCACGGGCCTACTCTACAATCGAGAGTACGATTGAGAGTGGTTAGGCCATATAGCCCACCACGCTGGCCTAGTGCGGGTTGGCGGACTTACATACTATAGAAATTCTTATAAACCGCTATGGTATGCAGGTGTAAACTGTTTATGATTTCTTATAAATTTAGAGACATTTATGGTATGTACCTACTCTATACACTTGCATTAATTGACTAAAAACTCTGATTCTGATAGTTTTGAACGCTACGGTAGCGCATCGTTTTACTATATGTTAGAAGCAATTGATAAAAAAAATGAAACCGAGCGATAAATGAAATGAAATGAAAATAATTTATTGAATCCATTAAAATGTTCAACATCATTTAGATTTAGTCATTTTTTTATCTACCACCCGGTTCGGAAAGCTGTTTTCACTAGAGAAGAACGGGCAAGAAACTCTAGTGTTGCTCTTTTCAAAACCAGTTTACAATGTAGTGAATTATTACAACATTTACAAGTTGGTTTAAATTGCGAAAGTCTTATGTAATCATAGTCATATCATCATAAAGGTATCACAATGGTCATATAATTATTAAAATTACTGCTAAATTGAAAATGACAATTGCCTATGCTCCACTGTCACACCACAAATCATTTTCCTAATGAAAGCGGTGAAATAATGATGACGTCATAATGGCGTCAGCATGACTCGATGTTATTATTCATAATAAATGGTCACATTCAGTAATAAGTGAAGTTTCAACTCATTCCACATTAGTGGGCGATAGGGCCATTTTATTCATAATGTAGTGAAATTATATACTCAATAAATTGGCTTAGTCCAGTAAATGATAATCAATTTTAGATAAAGACACATAATTTTAAATATAAATTTTACTTATACTTATTTAAACTCACGCCTTTTTCGTAGCAGGGGTAAGCAGAGTCGCTACTAGGAACACCCACGCTTGGATCAAGCTTGTGTGTTCCATCCCACGATAATATAGGAGTAACTACTGGACATATTGTGACTTAATATCTAATGTATCAGGATGGCGAGCGCAGTGGAACTCCAAGCATTGCTTTGTAATTCATGGTGCTGTTTAGTATTGCTACTGATAATGAGCAGTCGTATCGCTTTTTTCAAGCGAATGGCATTCTCGTCTCGCCATTCATAGCAATAAAAAAACTATCGTAAGTAATGCCAATCCCTCCCTCCATGCCCATCCTTATATTTCTGTCGCCATCCTCAATTATAAAATTATTAACTCTCATTTTGTTGACATATAAAAATATCATCTCATTTCCAAAACCCTGAATAGTCGGGTCCATTACCTCTCAATTCGGTGACACATAAAGCTGCCACTCATTTCTAAGCACCTTTATATTTTTAGAACCTGTCACGAAATAAGTAATATTGATTCCAATAAATTACACCGAACATCTCGGGAATATAACAAAAAATCCGTATCGGATTATTCTCCATCGTAATTGACACTCCGTCAATTTGAATAATTCAGCAAATGTTCAGCAAGCAGACTTGTTTTTCAGCAGTCAAATATGAAATATTACATTAGAATTTCAAATGATGAATTCAATTTTCTGAAACGTACTGGTCTTAGCCAGCCATCGAGTTATCCGTTCATTGTTCTAGTTGGAAGGTACGTGAGCAATTGAAGTTTTAGATATAGATAACGAAATGTATTGAAATAAAATAATTCTATTTTATCTCGGATTTGGTTCACATTGTTTAGCTAAAACTGTAAACTGTAACTAAGAAACCGTAATGGATACTTTGAAAGCCTTCATTGTTTTAACACGATTAAGCGTCTACAAAACAATCGAAAGAAACGGGCGCAATTGAATGCCAAGCATTGCTTTGTGTGGTGTTGTTTTGTTTTGTTACAGCCCATGAGGGTTCGTATCGCTTACCGTCAGGCGAATGGAACGTCGTCTCGTCATTCATTGCAATAAAAAACATAATTGATATTTGTGTACTCATTCATAGGTGAAGGCTTGTAATTAGCAATAGGATTAGATAGTAAGACATAATATTTTTGTTATAAGTTTGTAAGCTTTCCGAAAAGTAAATTTAAAAAATTAAAAATCTTAACATAGTTAAATTGAAAATAAACAAAGTTGCAACCCCAATAATGCAGCGATTTAGGCATTCCGTTCGTGGAAGCATAGTAATGGATTGACCGCAAAAATTATCTTCGCTGGCTCGGCGCCAACGCAGACATGTGTATCGGGTTTGTACGCTTGCCCTAGTAACCAACTGATATAGAGCAGAAACTAATGTGTATTGCTGCCTATATTGCAAATATGGATATATTTGCAATGTCTATTTCTCCCGCCAAACAGCAGTGTAAATGCGACAGTATGTTCCGGATTCAAGGACATTGTAGCCAGAGTAACTACAGGACATATTGAGACTTAACATCTTATGTCTCAGGATGGCGAGCGCAGTGGAATACCAAGCATAGCTTTGTTATTTATAGTGTCGTTAGGTGTTGCTTCTGTTCCTAAGACATCATATCGCTTACCATCAGGCGAATAGGATTGTAGTCTCGCCATTAATTGCAAAAACAATAAAATTATAACTAGTTCCGTCTGTGTTTGTCTCTCTCTGCAAAGCTGAGGTCTACGGTTTGAATCCCGAGTCAAGCGAAGTTTTACTATTCACTATCAACCCCGAGTCAGGAATGTATGCCCGATATGGTGATATACTACCTATCACATCGTGGGACACACCTAAGGCGGAATGTGGTAGCTCGGTAGCGCTTCTGAATACCCTTCTGGGAAAAAAGCGTGAGTTTACATACTTATTTATAGTCATCTTTATAGACAAAGTTCTTTATCCTGGCCCGGAATGATAATGAATGTATCAATGGCTGCCACAAATCAACTGATTCATGAATTGATTTTATACTTCCAACACGCCGATCCAATATGTAAATGTGTATGCAAACTATCAAACAAGGCTTGAAACATTAAGTTCCTTTCACAAGAACCTCATGCATACTCAAACTTACGAACTCAAAGTCCAACTGACAACATACTCGGGTCACTACTATAAACTTCCGAACTTCCGCCCAAACTAAAGGAATTACTATCGGATATAAATATTCGTTTGTATTGGGTCTTAAAAGGTTTGCTCGGAGTTTGGAAAAGGACCTTCGTGAAGTTTTTTAAGTGAAATTGATGCCATTTATTTACTGACAGCCTCCGTGGCGCAGTTGGTTAGACACCGCCTGTGAAACGAGAGGCCGCGGGTTCGATCCCCGCACCGAGAGAAATGTTTGTGTGGCCCACAAATATTTCTTCCGGGTCTGGGTGTTTGTGAGACCGAAAAGTCTCTCGTAGTTCCTGATACCCACGACACAAGACTCGATCTTAGTGTGGGGTCAGGACTATGTATGTGACTGTTGGGTGTTATTTATTATTTATTATTTATTATTTATTTATTGCGTTGTTGATGATTCTTTTACTTTGATTTTATTAAAGTTCTTAGATTGTTGTGGTAAGGAGGTTTCCTCACGATGTTTTGCTTCACCGTTTTAGTGCGTGGTGATTGACTATCAACACACATGACTCCGAAAAGTCAGCGGTGTGCCCTGGGATTTGAACCTGCGATCAACTTTAAGATTTTGGCAGCCTCGTCTGTACGTTTCGTTCGTTTACTGTGTAAATATTCTCAATCATACTCAAGGGCGTCGCCCCCCCCCCCCTTTCCCTGGGTGAGCGGCTGGCGACGCCCCTGATCATATTCTCGATTGCGGAGGACGCCCGTGCTCTGCAGTGGGAGGTACGTGGGCTGATACAATTACTATAGTTTGCTATTTTTACTGGTAAGACAAAGTGATACATTGGACCTGTAGGGCGATTCACGTATTAACAAGTTCAGTTGCAGTGCAGTTGCGGTTAAGTTTCGATCAAAACGGCCCTTTTCGTATTCTCGTAACCGCTGTCAAATACGCTTGCATCACGCGAGTGCTTTAACGTATTTTACTGCTGCGCGTTGATACAGATCGCAACTTGATCGGTAGGAATTAATTTGACCTCTCAAATGACAGTTTAGTCCGATTAAAAACGTGCAGCACATGTGCAGTTTAGATTTTAATAGTAAAGAAATATCCTACAAAACATATCAATATATATTAATGACAAAAGTATGACGTACAGTTGACGCGCAGCTTAACAATTACAAGAATACCATTTTGCACCTAAAAGTAAACTTAATCGCAACCGCACCGCTACTTGATCGGCGCGTCAACAAATTACGTGAATCGCCCTACTGTACAAGCTAATGTTTAACATTTTATCCTGTCAACATTTTGTACAACGTGCACGCGTTATTTACCTTTTACGTAATTAGTACGCAATTAATTGTCACCCGTGCCGCGCGTATTCAAGCTAGCAATTTATGTTGTCATGTTTTAATAATTACACATACATTTTCATATTTGATTACTCGAAGCTAAAGCAAGGTATTATCTTTTAATCAATTGTACAAAACTTGATGAAGCTAGCATTGTGCCCCCGTATTACAACGTGGTAATTTGTCGCAGGTCGAAAAAACATTGTAGAAATCAGACATACACTGGCTAATTGAATTTGTCTACTATCATGTACGGGTGCCATTTTCTTATTACGATTAAGCATGCCATCCACCACCCACTGATTTCTGACGCTGTGCTTGTACATGGCCTCCAATTGAGAATCTTTTGCCCCCATCGACCATCAATTCTATGCAGTTTACACTGTGTGTCCTGCCCACTGCCATTTAAACATGCTTTTCCGCTGACTGAATTAAGACAGCCTTTTCAGTTTTCGATCGTTCTATAATATGTGAAATTCATCGCACTAGGCCGCTGTGGTAAAGGATAGCCCAAGCCATTTTAATCGAACTCTCGATTGCATACGAATCCCGTGCTCAACACTGATCAATTATGGGTTAACACAGTACAGTACATTCTTCTACTTCTACCTGGCGTTATCCGGGCCTTTACCAGGGTCCGCCTTTTAGCTACATTAGCTTTTGCTGCATTTCGCCCGATCTTCGGCATCCTCAATAGTAAGGTCGTTGACCCTCATATCGATCATCAAAAATAACAATGAACGTAATTACGTTTTAGCTGTTTTTCGATCTTTTAAAAGTGTTGGATTAAAAATATAATTTACTTCCAAATATTTTGAGGAATCTTTTAATATTTACGAGTGTTACTTTACTGTAAACCATAATCCATAATTATGTCGTGTGAAAACTCAAGATTTCTTTTTGTATTTAAAAATTATCAAATAAAACAAACAAACATTTTTGTAATTATGTCGATGTTCTATAGGATGAGCAATATAAACCTTGATGACATCTAGCCAGCGCTTCTTTGGTGAACCCCTTGGTCGAGTTCTGGGAATATAGAAGGCTCAGACAGTACAGTACATTATCGATAATAAATATGAGAAAAGTAAAATTAATCAGTAATTATCTTAATCTTCTAAGCTGCGTTAATGATTAATAAACACTAATTGTCTAAAAGGCTTTTTATGATAAGTAAATTCATAATGAGAAAATATTTATCTTCAATTATAAGGATTAGTTTGAAAAAATATAATTTGATATAAGTAATGCTAGTAATAAAAGTGTATCGTGTGATTAATTTTATTTCATTTTTATACATAATTTGATTCATAGTTTCATTTTGCTCCATAATTGACTTCCCACGAAATTTTCAACTCTTCAGGAAGTCCACTGCTGATCTATAATCCTGGGTCCTTCCGCCGTAGTATGAAGAGGCATCTTAGCAGGCCGGCATAATTGTATCTATTGGCATGGGACTACCGTCTGATGCCAATGGATACTCTGCCTGGGCGGCATTTGCGCTTACTATCAGGTGCAAAGTGGCAACTATGCCGGGCCAGAATTAAAAAATAACATATGCCTCCCCCGTGATCTCCACATGCTCCAGCGAATTCCTACAAACTTAACTAGATTGTCCGTCGATCTTCAATGTTCAAATATCTGAGCCTTAAGTTCAATTAATGAATAATGAAATTAATGTTCATTAAGCGAAGTAAAGCTGTGGGCGGTATTTTGTAAAATATTGGTTATAAGAATTTTTGTAAACAAGTTTCAATAAACCTTTGTACGTGGATGTTTTTTAGAGATTATCCTTACTTGACGTCTAAATTAACTGGGGATTAATAAGCAATTTGGTAAAAATATTTTTATAACTAATTGCGAAGGTATAAAATCCTGTCTGTATCAGCCCATATACGTCCCACTGCAGGGCACGGGCCTACTCTACAATCGACAGTACGATTCAGAGTGGTTAGGCCATATAGTCCACCACGCTGGCCTAGTGCGGGTTGGCGGACTTACATACCATAGAAATTCTTATAAATCGCCATGGTATGCAGGTTTCCTCACGATGTTTTCCTTCGCCGTTTTAGTGCGTGGTGATTGATTATCAATACACACATGACTCCGAAAAGTCAGAGGTGTGCCCTGGGATTTAAACCCGCGACCACCGTGAACATGTTGGCAGCTGCGTCTGGTCCGTTTACCAACAAGCCACCACGCACTTATAAAATCCTATCTTATTAATATTATAAAAGTTTGTGCGTTCGTTACTTCTTCAGGCGCAAACGGCAAAATTAATATCGACGAATTTTTTTATGACATGGGCTACTTTTTATCCCGAGAAAATGTAGTGTTCCATTGGGTTGTTTTAGGAGTCTTCCCGCTCAATCGGCTGTACCAATTTTATTGAAATTACGTATAAAGGTAGCTGATACTCTGAACTACAACCTAGAATCAATCCATAGGAAAATTGTATAATACGCCGGTTGTATAGACATATTTCGTCTGTTCTTTCCAAAGTCATGTACATTAACCCTCTCTACAACATACAACTCGCATATTTAAATACCTACAATATCTATTCTTGAATAATCACAGGGGAATAATTTTCCGACTCGGCCGTCCTTGATATCAGCTGTTGACAACTCCGTTCTACATTGCTATTCGCCTAATGGTAAGCTATACGATGGCTTAGGAACAGGAACAATACCTACAAATACTATGAATAACAAAGCAATGCTTGGCGTTCTACTGCGCTCGCCATCCTGAGACATAAGTCTCAATATGTCCAGCAGTTACTCTAGCTACAATGTCCTTCAAATCAGAACACAACAGTGCACTAACACTGCTGGTTGGCTCGAGAAATAGACATTACGGTGGTCAGGCAACAATATAGAATTGTATGTTAGAATTATTCATCAGCAATAAAGATTATCTCCATCTGACTGTATATTAAGGTCTCGAACAACAGCATTAATTAAGCAACAAATTAGCAGTATATAGCTTGTTTGTGCCGCTTACGTGATCTCGGAAATGATTCAATGGAACTATTCAGACCACATTCATACCGATGGTGCGCAATTTTTTTTGCAATGAATGGTAAAACGAGCTTGCCATTCGCCTGATGGTAAGCGATACGACCGCTCATGGACAGTAGCAAAACCAAACAACACCTTGAATTACGAAACAATGCTTGAAATACCACTGCGCTCGCCATCCTAAGACCTAAGATTTTAAGTCTCAGTATGTCCAGTAGTTACTTTGGTTACAATGTCCCAGTGCATTTACACTGCTGTTTGGTGGGAGAAATAGACATTGCGGTGGTACCTACCTAGTTGGCCTCTCACATATGACAGTCTTACCACCAGTAGAATGTAAATATAAAATTACATACAAAATATACAGGGTATATCCTCCAAACTGTGACCGAAAACGAAGCCAGGTGTTACTTTTAGTGATTTCAGAACAATTTAATTCTAAAAATTTCGCATAGAAACGCGACAATTGTTTTAAGTGATTTTGTTAATTTCATCGTTTTTAGCATCCCATAATTCTTGTTAAAACAATAGCATACATATTTTTTTTATAGACCAGAGTTTCTAAATAAAGACACTAAATTCAAATATCATTGGCATGCAAATGGCAGTGGCTGTGTGTAATATTAATTATTTGCACGTAGGTGGCGCGATTCATTACGTGCCGAGGTGCCAAAGGTTGCCGCGGTAATTGACATTTCAAACTGAGTGTACAGTGATTTTTAATTAGTATTTTTATAATTATATTAATGGTGGATAGGTGCCACTGCAATATTGATGTATCACACTAAACACCAGTCTAATACACTGTTGTGTTCCGGTTTGAAGGACATTATAGCCAGAGTAACTACTGGACATGTTGAGACTCTCTCATGAGAGATCTCAGGATGGCAAGCGCAGTGAAATACTCAAGTATTACTTTGTTATTCATGGTGTTGTTTGGTCTTACCACAGTCCATGAGCGGTCGTATCGCTTACTATCAGGTGAATGACAAGCTTGTCTCGTATTCATTCTCGCAGTTAGATTCTTCATAGCAAACAAAAATATATTTAAGTTACCATAGGTATACCGTTTTGAATCCTTTAAACATGAATTAGCGATAGAATAGATATTCTAAATCCAAATTTTTTTCAATATTTACATAAAATGTTGGTTTATTTTAATTTCATTAAATGCTAGATTTTCAAAATAAGTGTATAGTAATCATAATTTCATTTAAATTAATTGATTATAAATAATATCAGACTCAGGATAAGACGTTTCCCGAGTACTATATTGTAAATTTAGGACTAACCAGTGCTCGTGCGTAGAATATAACACTGAATTTCGGTTTCTGATCTTTCAACATAAGATGTATTATCTATTATGTATGTGTTTAGGTTGAAGCCACATCTGTTAGTAGCAAATATATCGAGTTTCCAACAATATTATCATACTACTGCAAGTACCACAAATTTGAGATGTACTTGCTCCGAAACCAAAATCTTGGAGTAATATCAAACTCATTCCACAAACTAAAGCAAACTTCGCGTTTGAATTTAATACGTTGTATTCGAAATTATGCTAATTTATTATACTTGCAAATCTGTTTAATTAAGGTAGGTATATGATATAGTATCGATGGAGAACATTGTGAGGAAAACTGTATTTTTTTGAGATTTAAACATTGTGATACATGTATTACTCGGCGCAATAATTTAGTCACATAATATTGTTGCATAATAGTATTTTTGACATGTTTTTATGTTATGTATATTTTGAAAAAAGAGTAATCTTTACGGATTTTATCGCGAAATTGATTTAATATTATATTATATTTACATTTTTATCTTCCCGACGTTTCGATCACTTTACAGTTTTCATGGTCACGGGGCGGACTGAGGTGTTAGTCATCCGCTCAGTGACTGTTACAATTTAACTACCCTAATTTTCCAGATATTAAATTAAAAAGTTAATTTAAAAAAGTTAATTGGTTTTCACGTTCCGATCTACGCAGAAGGAGCTCACTATGTCTTGAGGTCTGGCAGTTGGTCTTTTGGGTTCCGATTTAATTAAATGTAGAATTGGATCCCAGGCTGGTGCAAACTTCAAGCCATCTTCTCTATTGAAATTTGGATATTTTTTAATTTCAATAGCCTCGCGAAACATCCTGGGCAGGAAACAGTGTTCTTTTGCGAGGACTTGGGGCTGGTCAAAACCTCAGTCCGCCCCGTGACTATGAAAACTGTAAAGTGATCGAAACGTCGGGAAGATAAAAATGTAAAAATGAAATCAATTTCGCGATAAAATCCGTAAATAATACTCTTATTTCAATGTGTAACATTTGCGTAAATCTAAGAAACCATTATGTATATTTTGTTATTTTATTACCTACCTATGTATGTTTGCGCCTTCAATAAATGTATTTCTTTCTTTCTTTCTTTGCTGTATAGGGAAACTATCCCATACAAATGTCTTGTTCGATGTTGGTAAAAGTTGAAACTAAATCGCTGCAGCGAGGCCATTAGCGAGGCACAAATAATTAGTCGTCTAACCAAACAGTATAACCATTAACCATGCAGCGCTAGACCGCTTTCAGGATATAGTTTTCTCGCGAACAAAAGGTCGAAAGCGCCGTGCATTTCATGGCGTTTACGCGTTTTTGACTGATCCGTGTACGGTGCACGCACCGCACCTAATGGGACACATTTTTCACAAAGAATGTCTTGTCTAGTGTAACATTAATATCGATGGCTTTATAAAAGATTCTATGGTATGTGAAGTTCGCTACCTATACCAGTTTAGCGAGGTGCATGGCCTAAACCTCTCGGATGTACTTATAAAATAAGAAAGATATAGGATTTCCACTTCAAAAATCAATACTATCTATGATACTTATATTTTCTCCGAACTTAGTCCATGGTTACGACGTACGATAGAGGATTCCAACATTTTGGGGAGTATCTAGGCACATTAGTGAAATTTTATGTATTACGTCCGAACATTCGAACTTCGTATCGGATTATAGAGTACCCCCCTCCCTCCCCCCCCCCCCTTCTTCACTCAAAAGCGAAGAACACAAAATATTAGATAGCTAAAATAGTTATAACATTATCTATGAGTAAACCCATACCGGAAACCTGCATACCATAGCAGTTTATATGAATTTCTATGGTATGTAAGTCCGCCAACCCGCACTTGGCCAGCGTGGTGGGCTATATGGCCTAACCACTCTCAATCGTATTGTCGCTTGTAGAGTAGGCCCGTGCCCTGCAGTGGGACGTATATGGGCTGATACAGAAACCCATAGGAGTATTCTTGTATTTGTGTTAACAAACCAAATTTAATTATTACTGCAGCCTCTAGCAAACAGTTTCTTGTACATACAAACTGTAGAAGCCTTTGATAAAAACGAGTCAGCCACATGTTATTATTCCTTATAAAATCTCATTACAGTGGAACACAGCGGCGTGTGTAAGCTATCAACGAACAAAGTGAATGTGGGGAGAAAAATCCTTCCCAGTAAATACAATTAACTACGTTGTGGAACTCCTGTGCGTTGCTTTACGTTATAAGGACAAATCTTATTTTTCATATACGCTGTAATGAGGAAAATATGCACTTTTAGAAATTACACTTGTACTAATTTATATTGAAAAGAAACTAATTCGGAGTCATTTTTCGCTGATCAAAATATATTCAAACGACAACAAGAAAGCCAGAATTGGCGGGTGTAAAATTATACAAATGGACAGGAATAAAAAAAATATCATGATTTTACGCTCTATATCCCTAATTTGTGATGCTGAGTTTAAAATGTGTTATACTTTACTATTTTCAGAGTAAAGCGATTAAAAGTTTTTTGTTCCAGATGTAGACATAACATTATGTGATTTTCTTAATTTCTTCCCAAAATTTTCTTCGTAAATTCCACAGTTACGCCCCCCTTCAAAAGCATCTTGCGCCAAAAAGGGGCATAATCACTCCATTTGAGAAACACAGACATTTACCACGCGACTAAGCACAATCCTCGACTTTCCTTGTTAATGACACTGTAATTAATCCTCTAAACAATATATCATTTGTGGAGACAGGTTCAAAGCGGAATAATGAGGGCGAATTCTCATCTCCGGGTACGTTTCGCAGCGGGTATAGTGTACCCCGGTGCTGTAAAAGCAGAAGGAAACAATGTAATCATTTTAACGGGTTACGTGATTACAGCTATAAAGCTTTGTTATCAACTGAAGCTGGCTGTTAAAGAATATTTTTTTTAAGATTTTAAAATTGGAATGTGGTGTAATAAAAAAGTTATATTCACGAAGTATCACAGAAATAAACTGTTCAAATACAAACACAAAATTAGGTGGCAACAATTTAGGACACGTTCCGTTTTCAAGATAAATCTCCCCTTTTGTAATATCATCCAACAATAGCTTTCAAATATTTTGTATTTGTCCATAGAAAGCTTGAAAAGGATACATAAAATTATTGTAGAATATATCGTTTACGAAGACAGTTCAAAAGCTGAATTATGTAAGCGAATTCTCATCTCCGGGAACGTGTCGCATAATGGGTAAGGTATACCCCGGGGCTGCAAAAAGCAGAACGCGAACAATGTAATCACTGTAACGGGTTACGTGAATACTGCTTCAAAGCTTTGTGTTCGATAGTAGCTGGCTGGAGATTTATGAGTTATTTTTTCATTCTATCACTTATAAGATTTTTGAAATTTCTATTTCTGCCAAACAGCAGTGTAAATGCGCTGTTGTGTCAGTGCCAGTTTGAAGGACATTGTCTTTGACTGCAGTGGGGTTGGACCATTAGTCATGCAAGTGGACAGTTCTAAAATAACATTGAAAGGCATTCTGGAACACCTATAAAAATTTAATTGCAATTATACTCAATTATGAAATAAGGATAGCTAGAAGAAAAAAATACAGTTTTACGAGTCTTTAATGACACATTTGTACCAAGTAATTAAAAGTAACTTTTGAAACAAATTAAAAACATGCCGGCAAAGTTTCTTAACGCCACTCAGACAGTGGACAGCACCGACCAAGTTATAATGGGACTTTAATTAACTAAAGTTAGTGTACAATGTAATTTAAGACTACCTTGAAGCTGTATTGAACAAAATGTGGTAGATCCACTGTTGTCATTCATGACTCAGTATGAATCGACAAGCTCGTTCGGGGCGGTACTATTGTCTCACAGGAAATTACGTGAAGATACATATCTGCAGTCATGTTTTTTTCGTTGTAGATTGCCGGATACCCAATATCCCTTCCTCATCTCATCCTTTTATCTTAACTGCTCTTCTCCCAATTCGTTAAGCTGGCAACACATCTATGATCCTAGCGTTGTGAATGTTTATGGGCGGCAGTGATCACTTACCATCAGATGACCTGTTTGGTCGCTAGCCAGACTTTGTAAGTCTATTTGATGCAGGGGAAGACCTTGCAGCATCTTCGAAGCCTTTAGTACATTTATAATGCTTTTTACTTACATAAACTCATTTTTATCGTAATAGTAGGCCAGCGTGGTTGACTATATAGCGTGCCACTCTCAATTGTACTCTAGATTGTACTGTACCCTGCAGAGGGACTCAAAGTGGCTGATACAGGTACAATGGTAGCCACAGCAAAAAAAGGCTGACATCCCATTTGAATTTAAGAAACGCTGTATCTTAGAACTCCGAAGAAATAAACCAATTCTATAAAATACACTAACTAGGTTAAATAAATAAAAAAATAAATAAATAACACCCAACAGTCACATACATAGTCCTGACCCCACACTAAGATCGAGTCTTGTGTCGTGGGTATCAGGAACTACGAGAGACTTTTCGGTCTCACAAACACCCAGACCCGGAAGAAATATTTGTGGGCCGCACAAACATTTCTCTCGGTGCGGGGATCGAACCCGCGGCCTCTCGTTTCACAGGCGGCGTCTAACCAACTGCGCCACGGAGGCTGTCATGTCATAAAGGATGCAGCTGAATTGAACCACACCTAAAAGACTCATCCAAATCCACAAACAAAATAGCTTCCTCCTTTCACATCAGCTAAGACTAATTTGTTCAATTCTCCAGCCACAACAAGTATAACAACAAAACCCAGTGAACAATTTTAAACAATTATTTACCAAATAAACGAACAGTTAAGATCAATATTATTGTAAGTAACCAAAAACAAATGCAAATTACCTGTTACGAAATTCAAACACGCGGTCGCTTGAATTCAGTATCTTGCCTCGGTTTGGCACAGACATTCTCAAACTTTTGTGTCGAAGATTCCTTGTCTTATTAGTTTGGGAAAGCTCTAAGGCTTATCTAATTTATTTTATAAACTAATTATTTATATTTTTTATAGGACTTATACCTAGGACGGTTAGGCAAGTACCAAACATTTTAACGTTTAAAGTTAGCATCGTAAGGTAATCTGCATGCCATAAAGAATTTATTCTAGAATTGCAATGTATGGCAAATTTATCACCTTGCATTAGACCAGGCTGGTGAATATCCCTCTCAATCAACTTTTAGATTGTAAAAGAATTCCATTTTTAATAGTTGGTATTTACGGGCTCATACGGTTTTCAAGAAGCTAATTAAATGAAAGTTTAGAACAACATCGTATATCCCGATTTTTTCATTAATCAACCCCTTCCTTATCCTTTCCCGATTCTGAATATCCAGCTTTGAGAACCAATGGTTTAATATGAAAGGCGAAGTTTGAGAGGGCAGAACCAACTAAGCCTATAACACTCCAGCTGTTATGTGGTTAATTTAGATTTGGGTTATCAATATCCATAGGTGAACTTTGGGTGAGTATTAATTAGACATATACGGTGATATAATCAGTTAAAATATTACATCTTTATTTTAAATTATCTTCCCTTACATTTTTATTGAATATCAAAATACAGCACTGTTACTAGGTATGTAAGAAGCCGCCTGGGTGATTACTGCCTCAACGTCTACTTTTCCCGCCAAACAGCACTATAAATGCACAGTTGGGTTGCGATTGGAAGGGCATTGTAGCCAGAGTAACTACTGAAAATATTGAGACTTAACATCTTATGTTGGAATACCAAGGATTGCTTTGTACTTCATGGTGTTGTTTGGTTTTGCTACAGTCCATAAGCTGTCGTATCGTTTACCATCAGTCGAATGGCATGTGTATAATTTGGTTAGAAATTGTCTTGACGCCAATAGATGGCGCTTGTACTACTTGAGTTAAGATCAATATCCTTGTTTGTTACAACAATACTAGATGGCGCCAGTAGTCATAAATATTAGTTTATTCCTTTTGCCAAGAGGTGGCGCCACTTAAAAAATAGATCGCGGTAGCGTTTGGTTCACCACTGTTGTATAAATAGCGATGGAAATTTCGAATAAATTGTCTCCTACGTTCCGAAAGTGTAGTTTCATTTACCTGTGGTGTGAAATCGTACATGGTCCTTCGAGCCGGATGTATTAAAGGAAGAACCGTGCCCTCCAAGTGAAGTAAACAGTGAGTAATGAACAGTTATTAGTTAGTAGTGAACAGTGAGTAGTAAACAGGGAACAGTGAGTAGTAAACAGTGAACAGTGAGTAGTGAATAGTGAGTGCCAAGTGAAGAACGTTACGCCGCAGTGGACAAGTGACAACGGCGACATCTAGCGGCAGTCTACACCGCACAACGGAACTTAGTGGTGGTATATTATGGACCGATACTGTGAGTACAATTAATCATTTCTAGAAGTGTCAGTGCAACAAGAAGAAAACAAAGTGATATAATAGGACATTGAACTCTGTAAAAAATCAGTGTTATACGGGGCTTAGAATAATCCACAAAAAAAACGACGATACGGGGAACCTATGCCCGATTTTTTGGAACCATAGTTCATACGCTCAAACAAATAACATAGTCATCAATTTGGTCTTATCTGGAAATAGTCTATTAAATATTATCACAAAATGGAAGCAGAGTTAAGAATCATGGAGGATTTGAAGGATCAAATAATAAGAGGAAGGAGTAATTTCAAAAAATCCCCAAAAGACAGAATAACAGAATCGTACGTCAAAGCGAGGTTAGAAGGGTTGGAAGAATTAATAGAGAAGTTCTCTAAGAGGCACGAAAACATAATCAGCACGTATACAGCCGAACAAACAAATACTTACACAAAGAACGAAACATTTTACGATGGTTATGAAACTTATTTGATGTTTAAAGGAGAGTTGAAGGCGGCATTGGACAAATTAAGACCTAAATCACCGGTTACCGTCGATGCGAATAAAACCAATCACAAAGAGTCGTTTGTGAGGTTACCTAAAATATCGATTCCAGTTTTTACGGGACGATATGGAGAATGGTCAGCGTTCAAAGACCTCTTCACGTCATTAGTACACGCTAACCCGGCATTGGAAGATGTACAGCGCCTACACTACCTGAAGACTCAACTAAAAGGAGAAGCAGAACAATTAATTCGACAAATTCCGACTATAGCAAATAACTATCAAAAGTGTTGGGACTTATTACAAAATCGCTATGACAATAAAAGATATATGTCAAATTGTATTCTTAAACGCTTATTTAGTCAACGGTCTATGAATTGTGAATCTGCTCACTCTTTAAAAGAACTCGTAGATACTACGTCAGATTGTATTCACGAATTGTCAAATTTAGGTATAAAAGATTACGGAGATTTAATCATTGTTTATATTTTATGCTCGAAGCTAGATATTGAAACACGTAAGCAGTGGGAACTCCACGTTAATACTTTTACAGAGGGGTTGCCATCATTCGCGCTTTTCAAAGAATTCTTAGAGTCGCGATACCGTGCATTGGAATTTGTCGAACCCAGTAGAAATAAATTAAATAGTCCAAAGTCTCGCAGTAGTGAAGGTCCTAAAGTATTACATAATACTGAATTAAAGGTAATTTGTCCTCATTGCACTGAACGCCATAAACTATTTTCATGTCAAAAATTTGCCAAGGAAAATATTCAAGGTCGTAGAGACATAGTCAAATCGTTGAGACTTTGTTTCAATTGCCTTGGTAATAATCACACTAACAGTAATTGTAGGGTACCAACGAGATGTCGCATATGTAAACGCAAACACCACACACTTCTTCACGACACTACCAATCCACCTGGTGGGGCATCTTCAACCGACACCACAGAGAAAGACCAACACCCGGAACTATCTTCATCGACGAACGAGACCACACAGATCGTTAGCAATTTTGTGACTGGAAATTTGCAAACGTTATTAGCCACAGCCTTGATAAAAGTTGAGTCAACAAATGGACATCCTCAGGTATTAAGAGTTTTGCTGGACCAAGGGTCACAGGCATCCTTTATATCTGAAGCGGCAGTGCAATTGCTGAGATTAAAGAAAAATCGCGCTACTAGTTTGATTTCAGGCTTAGGCGGAGGTCGAAGTGGTTTAACCACGAAGTACGTGGTTAAGGTTAATGTTCAATCACTACACGACCCATCCTTTCAATTGCAAATTCAAGCTCATGTTTTAAACACAGTCACTTCAATTCTTCCAGAAAGGAAATTTATCCTGCCTACTTGGACAGACTTAAAGCACCTCAATCTTGCCGATCCACAATACAATGCACCTAACAAGATAGACATGTTATTAGGAGCCGAGGTATATTGTAGTATTCTGAAAGAGGGATTGATCAAAAGTCCTTGTGGTAAAACAATTGCTCAGGATACGCACCTCGGATGGGTATTATCGGGTCAAGTAGAGGGTTACAATGAGAGAGAGCAAAAATCGCATAACGTTATAGTAAATACGCACGTGCAGATAGAAGAAGGCAATGAATTATTGAAAAGATTCTGGGAACTGGAAGGCGAAATAAAATCGACCGACAAAGTATTGACACTGGAAGAGCAAGCATGTGAAGAGCATTATAAAGCAACTACATCTCGAGATGATTCTGGAAGATATATAGTAGAATTGCCTTTCCGAACGGAAATGAACGAAATTACAGAAGCAACGTATGGAAATACACGATCTGTGGCAGTAAGAAGACTTTTAAGTTTAGAAAAAAGATTAGACAAAGACAAACAAGCTAAACAAAACTATTCGCAAGTATTAGAGGAATACCTCAGTTTGGGACACATGGAACAAATACCTAACGAGCAGAAGAGTACTGGAAAAGTATGGTTGCCTCATCACGCTGTAGTTCGAATGGACAAAACAACAACGAAGACAAGAGTAGTGTTTAACGCTTCGGACAGGACTGCCAATGGAATATCGCTGAATGATACTTTGATGGTAGGCCCAACTATACAACCAGAGTTACGCCACATTATTATGCGGTGGCGTATGTTCCCAATATGCATGGTAGCCGACATTGTAAAAATGTACAGACAGATTAAGCTGGCGGAAAAGCATGTAGACTTTCAAAGAATCGTCTGGAGAGCAGATGTGGAGTCAGACATCCAAGAATATCGACTACTAACAGTAACTTTTGGCACATCCTGCGCTCCATACTTAGCTATAAAGACCCTTCAACAAGTCGCCAAAGACGAAGGGAATGATTTTCCTTTAGCTTCTTCCCGAATCAAAACAGATTTCTATGTTGACGACTTAATAACAGGATGTTATAGCGAAGAAGAAGCAGTTAATCTGTATCACCAAATGAATGCTTTACTAGGGAAAGGAGGATTTACCCTACAAAAATGGGCGAGCAATAAAATCGAATTATTAGAGGGCTTGAATGCAGATACGGGATATGATAAAGAAATTCGAGAAGATGATGTTAGTAAAATGTTGGGCCTCTCCTGGAATCGACGAACAGATAACTTTGATTATTCAATCAATTTGCAACTCGATACGCCCACACCGACCACAAAACGGCAAATTATTTCCGAAATTTGTCGTCTGTACGATCCTTTGGGATGGATAGCGCCGTGTGTTATTACTGCAAAGGTGTTTATACAAAGACTCTGGATTGCTGGGGTCGATTGGGATGAGAGAGTTCCAGAAAATCTTTTGACTGAATGGGAGCTTTACAGAAAAGATTTGCCCAAGTTAGCAAATTTTCACATCCCGCGCTGGGTCCACACTACGAATACGGACAAACTAGTCGAACTCCACGGATTTAGCGACGCGTCTAACTCAGCTTATTCAGCAGTCATATATTTACGGGTTATCTCAGCAGATGGAGAAATAAAGACTCATTTAGTGACGGCCAAAACAAAGGTCGCGCCGATCAATCAAGTGTCGATTCCAAGACTGGAATTATGTGGAGCAGTGATGTTGGCGAGATTACTTCGCGAAGTAGCAAAAATATTAAACATAAATAAGACAAACATACATGCATGGACCGACTCAACAATTGTACTGGCATGGTTAAACGACCATCCAAGCCGTTGGAAGACTTTCGTCGCCAATCGTACTTCAGAAATTTTAACTACGCTAGATTCATCTCAATGGTCTTACGTTCAGTCTAAGGAAAATCCTGCAGACTGCGCATCACGAGGAATTACCCCGACTGAACTGATAAGTAATCATCTGTGGAAGAACGGGCCGAATTAGCTTTGTAACCTCGACATTGTATACGGAAAACCCCTATCCATATGTACCAAAACGGATCTAGAAACGAGAAACATTAAAATCCATAGCGTGGTAATGGAGGATCAGTTCGATACATATATATGTTCAAAATTTTCAAAATTGCGATAACTTATCCGCGTGATCGCATATTGCAGACGTTTCTTATGCTTGCGATCGCCTAAGACAAAACCGTTACCTTATTTAACAACAGTTGAAATGCAAGAATCTCTCGCCACATGCATTCGACGGCATCAAGCTCAGATGTTTAGCGAAGAAATCGCAAGCCTCCTAAAAAATCAAACACTCAATAAGAAAAGCCAATTGATTGCTCTCAATCCATTTCTGGACGACAAAGGAATACTGAGAGTGGGGGGTCGAATCACGAATTCGGACTTACCCGACCACAGCAAACATCCGATCATAATATCTGGAAATTCGTATTTAGCGAAACTCATAGTAGAAGACGCTCATCAAAAAACGTTGCACGGTGGTGCCCAACTGACTTGTAATTATGTTCGTATGAAGTATTGGCTCACTAAGCTAAAGACCTTGGTTCGGAGTCACATACACAATTGCGTCCAGTGCATTCGCTACGCTGGCACTTTGAAGAATCAGCTGATGGGTCAGTTACCGTCATGTAGAGTGACGCCTAACAAACCGTTTCTTAATACAGGTGTGGATTACGCCGGACCTGTTAATATCAGAGTTACCAAGGGTAGAGGACAGAGATCTTACAAAGGCTACATCTGTCTTTTTGTTTGCATGAGTACGCGAGCAGTTCATTTAGAAGCGGTCACAGATCTCACGACACAAGGATTTCTGGCTGCCTTCAAGCGGTTCATAGCCCGACGAGGTCGCTGTAACCATCTTTGGAGCGATAATGGCACAAATTTTGTTGGAGCCGCCAAAGAACTCAAGAACTTATTCATCAGTGAACATTCCGCATTTTGTAACGAAATCGCTAGGACTCTAGCGAATAACGGAACCGAATGGCATTTTATCCCCCCACGCGCGCCTCATTTCGGCGGACTTTGGGAAGCGGGGGTAAAAAGTACCAAACATCATCTGCGCCGTGTAATCGGAGAAACCACTCTCACGTACGAAGAAATAGCGACTCTACTCTGCCAAGTGGAAGAATTCAAGACCATTATCCGTAATGAGTTCAGACCCCTCGGACGCGGCGCCATTGACTCCGGGTCATTTTTTGATAGGAGAACCTTTAATTTTGGCGCCAGATCATAGCTATGAAATTTCCCAAGTTAGCACTCTTCGTCGTTGGCAACTTACACAACGTATGCTACAACATTTTTGGCGACGTTGGTCCCAAGAATATTTAACTGGATTTTTCCAAAGGTATAAGTGGAACGTAAAAACGTCCCAACCAAGGGTTGGTGATGTAGTGTTAGTGCGAGAGGACAATTTACCTCCAGCTAAATGGCTTTACGGTAGGATCGAAAAAATTCATCCCGGTAAAGACAATATTTCCAGAGTTGTCACTCTACGCTGTAAGGACTCTTTGATTAAACGAGCAACCTCGAAGCTTTGCCCATTACCAGTCCATAATGATTAAATTTCCAGTTGATTTGTAATGTTATTTATAATTAGGTTGTGAGTTAACTTTTATTTTTTATAATCTACACAAATGTTATAGCTATCGATTTACAGTCCACGTTTCAATTATTTGATTGTGTTGGTAAAACTGATTGTATGCTAACTGAACTATTGTAAAGCGGTTAGAATTAAGTGTACGTTAAGAACTATTCGTCCTTGGTGGGCGGTATGTATAATTTGGTTAGAAATTGTCTTGACGCCAATAGATGGCGCTTGTACTACTTGAGTTAAGATCAATATCCTTGTTTGTTACAACAATACTAGATGGCGCCAGTAGTCATAAATATTAGTTTATTCCTTTTGCCAAGAGGTGGCGCCACTTAAAAAATAGATCGCGGTAGCGTTTGGTTCACCACTGTTGTATAAATAGCGATGGAAATTTCGAATAAATTGTCTCCTACGTTCCGAAAGTGTAGTTTCATTTACCTGTGGTGTGAAATCGTACAGCATGCTCGTCACGACATTCCTTGAAATAAAATAAATAAATTTAAAATGATTCTCCCTCAGGCGGCGCTAAAAGCCCATACCATCACGGTTAATGAGTGTCGTGTCTAACAGTACAGTATTGAGTGTACACACAGAACTTAGTACAGTGCCTTCATCTAATACTTAACTCGTCGACAAATTTAATTATTACAATTTGATTATTTACTAATAGATGATGATGATGATGATGATGATGTGGAGACTGTCCCGCCCTCACACCCACCACTGCAACTCCTGCAAGCCAGGATCAACAGTGGCACGCAATGTAATGACATCGAGCATTGAAACTCGGCGAGTCTCCGGGAATGTCTAACTTGTGTTTAACCCGCAACGAAATTAATCAGAAAGTTAAATTAATAGGAGGAGTTGGAAATAATGATGATGATATACTAATAGAAACTAATTCCAATTGGTTGTTTTTATTGCCTATGCCGGCAATCCAGTTAATCTGATGATAAGTGATCACTGTCGCCCACGAACAATCACAACGCTTGGATTATGAATGTTGCCGGCCCATCAAATCAGAAGGAGAGTGGGAAGCGAGTTCTTAACACGCTTATATTTTGAGCTAAAATTACTTGGGAAATCAGTAAACGTATTAAAAAAAAATGTTGGGGTAATTTTAGAACTTATTACACAATATACGATATGAGTCGGAATATAATAAACGACGTAGTAAAAGAAAGTTATGGAGCAGAAAAATTTTGTAAATATTCCCTCATACCCTATTCAAATTGCCTACAATGCGAAAGTTTCTTCACATAGAATATTGTACCTAAAAGGAACCTCTAAAATAAATTACTGGAGTCTAGAATTACTAGAATATTCATAAATATATCACAATATCCGAAGATTTATCGATATACATACTTACATAGGATTACAAAAATATTTTATTCAATTGAATATCGAAACGAGCATGTCGTTCGCCTGATGATAATCGATACGACCGCTCATTAGCAGTAGTAGTAATACCAATAAACACTTTGAATTACAAAGCAATACTATGCGATCGCAATGGAATGCCAAGTATTGTTTTCAGTCAGTCAGTTATTAGTCAAACGGAATGCTCGTCTCGTCATTCACTGCAATAAAAAAATAACCCTTCCTTTCACCTTTATTAATTCCAAAATTATTCTATTATTGTATGACTGAAGAGAGAGAGAAAGAGATAGAGAATTCCTAAACATTGCAACTTAATGATTGACTCGTTGGTTGACAGCCTCCGTGGCGCAGTTGGCTAACCAACTAACCGAGGCGTCTAAACGCCGCCTGTAAAACGAGAGGCCGCGGGTTCGATCTCTGCACCGAGACAAATGTTTATGCGGCCCAAAAATATTTCTTCAGGGTCTAGGTGTTTGTGAGACCGAAAAGTCTCTCGTAGTTCCTAATACCAACGACCCAGGATTCGATGTTAGTGTGGGGTCAGATCTATGTATGTGACTGTTGGGTGTTATTTATTTATTTATATATCAATTCATATTTCCTATTGTAAATTCCGTCTTCGTAAAATCGCTCAAACCACCTATATAACCGAAGCCATTGTAACGCAAACCGAAATTATATTAAAACGGCATCTCCAAGGGATCCAATTTGAATCACAAAATCTCTAGAATCTTCATGACCTGTCTGCCTAGATTACAAGCGTGTAATACGATTGTGCCTTTATGTAACCTCGGTTTCTGAGTTGTGTAACTGTATCAATCAATATATATGGCTGTATGGCCTAACCACTCTCAATCGTACTCTCGATTGTAGAGGAGACCCGTGCCTTGCAATGGGACGTATATGAGTCGATTCAGATTACTTACTAGCAGTAACCTCATAATTAGTAAACATTTTAAACCTTATTTGCAACCAATGTAATACCATCAAAATTGTATCCTGTTGGGTAAATAATAAAATACTATTATTTACGGATTTTATCGCGGATTTGGTTTAATTTTCACATTTTTTAACTTCCAGACGTTTCAATTGCTTTTTAGCTTTCGTGGCAGGCATTTTATTTTAATGTGTAACATTCGCGTAAATATAGTGTTGAGTAGGACATACAAGAAGCAGTACATTTGTCCTGTACATAACGTCAAAATGTAAGAGCGGCTCAACTTTTTAAAATGTACTGGTTCATATTTGGTGTCCCGGTACTCGTTACTCTACGTAATTAACTATAGGATGAGAGCGAGAGGGAGTGACGCACATGCTAACAATACTATCTTACGTATGGCCAAGCGTCAGTACGCCTCACCTCAATTGAAGTGTGACATAGTACTGGCTTAGTACAAAAATGAGGCTACTCTTACAAACTCTTTTTCAAGTAATGTCCTACTCAACACTACGTAAATCTAAGAAACTGTTACACAAATACAGTTATAGACGAGGCTTGGTTTGATTCAGAGCAGTTCGTAAACGTGAGTACATCCATTGCATGCGGGCAAACTTGTAATGTAATTTGGCAATTCCACAGAGTTCGGAATGGTTTCAAATACGCTTAATTCAGTTTCCAACCATTACGTACGTTTGTGGAGTAACTCTTTGAACGATCTTTAATAACTAGAGTCAAATGAGGTTATGTTAGGGGTTCTCCTAAGGGAATGTAGTTTTGCAGTATTAGCCAAATGGCATGTACCGTACATTTGATTAAAATGCATCTCCGTTGGTGGTAGAATATTCGTATCCTTTTTATAAAAACGCTTGTCTTAGCTTCCTCTCTTGGATAGTTTAAAAAGGTAATAAACACGGTTTAGTAAAATTACGAACTTAAAAGTAAAATATTTCAATTTACACGGGGAGAGTTTCTTGGGATTAAAATCATATGCCATTATCGCATAACATAACCGCCACAGATGATTGTGTAATAACAAAACATCCATTTTTATTGTATTCATCAAAAGGTATCGATATCAAATATCATAAATATCATAATCTAACTCGTACTTATTAATATAAAAAATATATATATGTCGCGTCACAGGTAGCCGAACGCAACATATCTTGATTTTCTTCTTCGGCGCTCATAGTTGTTAATCCTTTTTTAGAATTTGGTTGGAAATAAAACACACTTTCACAATAATAAAGCGGTTACAGACAAATACTCGAAGAACGCCCGATCACGATCAACTTTAGAAAATCCACCACCAACAATTTTTACGAACTTCCTCGAGGTTATGTCCAGGCACATTCATTTTTTTTTTCTTATTGAATTAACCAATCAATGTCACCTGCGTTACCGCCTCCTTTTTAATAAATTCTATTTTAACATCGAAATTACGTACAGACTACTTAGTAAAAATAAACAATAATTGAAACACAAAGCATTAAATCTTTACAAATTAAATCAATTGAAAACAATTACAAACAAAATAATAATTGAAATTAAATTTTGAGTAAATGACGTCACTCGCCATTGAATCCGCCACAGCAGTGCCATCTATCTCCGACACGGCCATTCTGATGTTCACACGTCCTCGGGTGTGGAGTCTATGAATAAAGTAAACAAAAAAAAGGAAAGTTAACTGTTCGGCAATCCTGCCGAGCGAATTAAAAGACGAATGCCATCAAACGAATTATTAATTATAACAATTTTTCATAGACTTACTATTTAAAAAAAATACAACCTTCAAGTTCCCAGAGAACAATTTAACAAATCGTATTTAATGACTTACAGGATACTATTACATAGCCACAACAATCAAGACTTAGCCAACGATCACAATTGTTCAGTCCATCGAACACAGTATCTAGTCCATCAGATACTTTATGGCACAGTCCATCGGCCATTGATTACTATCACATAGTATCTAGTCCATCAGATACTTTATGGCACAGTCCATCGGCCATTGATTACTATCACACAGTATCTAGTCCATCAGACACTATATGGCACAGTCCTTCGGCCATTAGTACAACTTGGTCTGTCGGAAGTACTTCTAATCGTCATGCTTGTTGTTGGCATCACTGTCATCATCATCATCGTCATCATTAGCATCATCAGATTGCAAACAATCAATATCTAACTCTTTGGGAACTTGATGATCGGGGACACTTCTTACACGATCATGAGGGTATTTGTACGTTCTTTTCGAATTCAAAGCCTTTAAGAGATACCTGTCACCCTCTAAAACTTCAATTACTTTAAAGGGGCCTCGAAATTTAGCATCTAATTTAGTTTGGTTTCTTTCCTCATTTTCAATTAATACAAAGTCTCCTACAGTGAATTTATTTAGTTTAGCCTTATTAGAATCGAATCGTTTCTTTTCATAAGCTGCGTTTGCCTCAATTCCACGGGTCGCCTGCTCGCGCAAAAAGGATAAGTCGATTTCAGCCTCATCACTAACCGCCATTAAGCCATATGGGCGCGCTACTCTACCAATCATTAATTCCAAAGGACTAGCCTTTGTCACGCGATTTAGAGTCGAATTCAATGCCAACTGAATATCTGAGAGTGCGTCTTGCCAGGAACGATTTTTACTGACCTCAACAGATGTGAGCATTGTTTTAATTGTGCTCATAACGCGCTCAACTTGCCCGTTGGCTCGACATCCACCGGTAGCAATCAAGTGTAAGTTTATGTTTTGGCTGGTACAAAAACTAGAAAAATCCTTACTTGCAAAACATCGCCCTTGATCTGCAATAACGCGAACCGGATTCCCGAACAAGGATATGCTATGCTTAAGTGCTCGTATGCTGCTGTTGCTATCAATGTTCTTGGAGTGTACTAGTATGACGTATTTAGTAAAAAAGTCTATTAAAACAAACACATACTCTTTCATATCATTCTTGCCACTTAATTTACCTGACGCATCAATATGGATGGTATGCCACGGGATTGTGCTTTTTGGAATGGGATGAAGTTCCGCCTGTATACGTCCCGTACTGGGTTTAGCGATCCTACATGTGATACAATTGTCAATAAATTTTCTTACGTACTTAACCATATTTGGAAACCAGTAGTATTCGTAGACTTTCCCTAACGTCTTCTCCCAACCTAAATGCATGACAGACTCATGAATATTATTAATTACTGACCATCTTAACGCCCGCGGAACTATGGGCAAACATCTTGTTCGTCCATTTCGCTGGATCACGCGATGTAGCACATCCTTGCGGATTTCATAGGTCTTTCTAAGGTCTTCAGACATTACCTCATTACGGAAGTCACACACGATCTTGGAAATCTCTTCATCTCTTTCCTGTTCAGCCTTCAGCCAATTATCAGAGAGTTCAGCAATGTCTACCCGTTTTTCAACGACAGGAGCTAAGTTAATATTTGAGTTACCTGGTACATGGTTTCTTGATAAGAAGTCCACATGATTCATACGCGCACCTGGTCTGTGAATAATATTAAAGTCAAACGACTGCAGGTAAGCCCACCATCTATGCACTCGTGGTGACAAATCAGGTTTATCCTTTGAGGCCTTCACCGCTGCACAATCGGTTACAACGGTAAACTCTCGTCCATGCAAATATTGGCGAAAATGCTTCACTGCATTGACGATAGCCAATGTCTCCAGTTCAAAAGAGTGGTATCTGGATTCTGGACCCGAGGTACGTCGACTGAAATATGCAATTACATGCTGCTTACCGTCCACTTTCTGTATAAGCATGGCACCATAACCTTCTGAACTAGCGTCCGTATGGAGCTCCACGGGATGGGTTGGATCAAAAATCCTCAGTATTGGTTCACTCGTCAACTTCAATATGATCTCACGTCGAATTTTTTCGTGCTCTGGTTGCCAATCAAGGTACTTACCTTTACTGGATGTAAGTCTGAAGAGTGGAGCCATTATTTGAGAGAACTCGGGAACAAACTGCCGGAAGTAGGATGCTAAACCAATAAACTGCCTAAGCTGAGTAATTGTCTGTGGTGGAGGTAGTTTCGTAAGTGACTCTATCTTACCTGGATTGGGCTTAATCTGACTATTTTCCACTATGAACCCCAGAAACTCGATGCGGTTCATAAGGAATGAACATTTGGAAAGGTTCAGGGAGAATCCTGCCCGAGTCAATACGGTCAGAACATGACGTAGCCTTTCCAGACCTTGCTCAACTGTTGAGGAGCGTATCAAAACGTCATCGACATAGGATACCACATAATCATGTGCCAGCTCACCCAGTGCCTTAATTATAGCTCGCTGGTATACAGAACTTGCATTTTTAAGACCAAATGGCATTGCGAGGTATTCCCATTGTCCATCAGGTGTCACAAAAGCTGTCTTCTCAATCGAGTCTTCGTGAACAGGTATTTGATGATAGCCACTTAACATATCTAAGCACGTAAACCATTTAGCGCCACTTAGACGGTCAATTTGATCCGATATTAATGGAAGTGGATACCTGTCTGCTATGGTGTTAGCATTCAGCTCTCTGAAGTCCACGCACATCCGGTCTGAACCATCCTTCTTCTTAACTAAGAGCACCGGACTTGCGAATGGAGAACAACTCGGCCGGATCACACCTGCACTTTCTAGTTCCCTTACCTTTTGTCTTATGATCTCCTTCTCTTCCGCACTCATCCTGTAGGGGCGGCGTTGAACTCTCCGATTCGGATCCATTAGACGTATTTCTAACTGGCCAGTTGACACCCTTGTCTTAGATATGTTTTTAGGAAAAGAATATGAAAACTCACTCAAGACTTCAATCAGCTTTGGAAGAAATTCATTTGGTATGTTAGTTTTAATATCACTAAAATCATAAAATTCATTGCAAACATGATCTACCTCACATAAATCAACTTTATGTTTACGAGAGAACATTATTTCCGAAGCAGACATGGTCACAATTAAATCGTGCTGTAAAACTTCTCTACCAATCATGATATTATGTTGCAATTGATTGTTTTGAAGAACATGAAAAAGAACTTCTAATAGTAAGCCGTTAATTGTTACTTTACATAAAATTTGCTTCGTACTATAAGCTGATCCCGATCCTATACCATTTAAAGTAACTGTATTATGATAGACTTTTCCAGAAAACTTAGAGGCAAAACCATCCTTCAAGAGAGAACATTCGGCTCCGGAATCGTAAGAAAAAGGAAACGACTCACCATCATGTAACAATTGTCCTTGAGGATTGCCAACAGAGCAGACATTGACTCGCTTCTCACTGCCTATGATTGTTGGTGCTGCACTTTCACCGCCGGAAATGCTCGGCTCGTTACGTGGACACTTCATAGCGTAGTGGCCTTTGACCCCGCACTTAAAGCAGGTCACATTGATGTTCTTTTCTCGCTGAATCTGTTCAGCAGCTGTAGTTGGTTTCTGAGAGTTACTCGATGTCCAAGTCAGCGCACGATATTTGCGACAGTTGACGGATAGATGTCCAATCCTGCCGCAGTTGTGACAAGACAACATATGTGGCACATGTGGCTTGAGTCGCTTGCTGTCACTCGGTTCAACAAAAGCTGGAGTATTTGCTTTCCTCTTTAAATATGAAAATGCTTGCAGTTCACGTTGCATTTGGTCACGCGTCGAAATGTCCGTTGTGAAAGCCAGGCGTTGCAGTCTACCATCGAACTGTGCCACGTGAGAAAGCACCATAGCTATGGCAATCTGCTCCGTAGTCAATTTTTGCCAGCGCGAGGTTAGCATGGTCATCAAGCGAGACGCATAAGCCGCTAAACATTCACCTTCCTTTGGGCGGCCATTGCCAAAATTAAGTAACGTAGCTGCTGGAGTTTCCACACAATCATACCGCGCTTTAAAAAGAAGCTTCAGTTCTGGCCACGTAATCCCTCCATACGATATTTGCGATAGCCAACGTGACGCGCTTCCCTTCAATGCTTCACTGATCACCATTATTAATCTACTGCCGCTGAGGTTGCGTTCCGATATGCAAAGGTCAACCGTATCACACCAAGCACGTGGATCGTTGTCAGACTTGTCCGGATCAAATTCAGGAAGGCAAATCTTTTCGTTGCTAGCCGGTGCTTTCAATGCATCGATAAGGCATAAAAAATTACGATTTTGCGATTCCAACAAAGAATGGAGAAAAGTTTCATCTAGCCTTGATTGCTCCTGGGGCGTAGCCTGTGGTAATCCCACTTCTGATGTCGCGTCACAGGTAGCCGAACGCAACATATCTTGATTTTCTTCTTCGGCGCTCATAGTTGTTAATCCTTTTTTAGAATTTGGTTGGAAATAAAACACACTTTCACAATAATAAAGCGGTTACAGACAAATACTCGAAGAACGCCCGATCACGATCAACTTTAGAAAATCCACCACCAACAATTTTTACGAACTTCCTCGAGGTTATGTCCAGGCACATTCATTTTTTTTTTTCTTATTGAATTAACCAATCAATGTCACCTGCGTTACCGCCTCCTTTTTAATAAATTCTATTTTAACATCGAAATTACGTACAGACTACTTAGTAAAAATAAACAATAATTGAAACACAAAGCATTAAATCTTTACAAATTAAATCAATTGAAAACAATTACAAACAAAATAATAATTGAAATTAAATTTTGAGTAAATGACGTCACTCGCCATTGAATCCGCCACAGCAGTGCCATCTATCTCCGACATATATGTTCCCTATGATAATTTTGTTTGGATCCGGAGGTGGGGGCTGTTAACTGCGACACAGTTAGTTAAACAACTACTGCAGTTAGCAACTCATTAACCCATATGCATCCGTCCTACTGCAGGGCATGGGCTTCCTCTACAATCGGGAGTGGTTAAGTAATATAGTCCACCACGCTGGCCTAATGGTTGGCTGGGTTGGCGGACTTTACATACCATAGAAATTCTTTTCAATCACTCTGATATGCATGTTTCCTCACGATGTTTCCCTTTTACGTTCTAGTGCGTGGTGATTAACTATCAATACACACATGACTCCTGAAAAGTCAGAGTCATGCCCTGGAATTCGAACCGGCAACCACCGTGAACATGTTGGCAACCGCATCTGGTTCGTCTGCCAACAGGCCACCACGAACATATAATACTAATACCAAATAGGTCTCAAAAGTATGGCGATAACATTGTGAAAGTTGAAATTATCCTCAAAGTGAGTGTATGCAACTGGGCGTTAGCCGTGCTAGTTGATAATATAGTTTTTCACATATAAATATTTTCTATTCAATAATGCAGAGAGAAATTCTTTTGCCACAATGCTTACATAATCAAATTACTCTCTTTCAAAGAAATACATTTACAAAATTTAAAATATATGCAAATAAATTGTGCTCTGAATACAGTCTTTGGCTATTAAAAAGACAAATATCCCGCAGATTAAACGTTTTAAATTGCCCAAAGAATAGTTCAGATTTCCTTATTCGTCTTCTGGATTTATCTTAGCTTAGTATTTCCTCCTATATTTACAATACGTAAATAAAAAAATATATTCGCTGTTGAATTTCTTTACAGGTCTATTTTATAAAATTTAAATAAATAAATACACCCAACAGTTACAGACATAACCGCAACTTGACCCCACCAAGATCGAATTTTGTATCGTGGGTATCAGGAACTACGAGAGACTTATCGGTCTCACAAACACCCAGACCCGAAACAAATACATTATAGGTATATATGCAATATCGTATCCTATAGAGATAGATAGAACCACCTACTATAACTATCTACTAAAACTACACCGTTTAATATCAAAGTCCCCAAAATATGAAAGTTTAAAACCTTTTGCATAAATCAAAGTAAAGACGACGCGTAGAATCTCAAAGGATACGAGTATAAACATAAATATTCTCTTGGCAAGCTTTATTTAGCGTCGTGCGTTCTAACCATGTAGGTATAATAGAATCTAAGCAGCTATATTAAGTATACATATACATATTTTGGCAGCCTCTATGGCGCAGTTGGTTAAAAGACGGCTGCGAAACGGCAGGTCGCGAATTGGAACCCTACATCGAGACAAATATTTGCGTAGTCCACTAATATTTGTTCTAGGTCAGATTCGTCTCTTGTAGTTTCTCATGAGCCTGTCGCCATATCAGGCACAAATTCCTCACTCCGAGCTGATAGAAAAAAAAGTAGGAAATCCAATATCACTTTGCTCTACCCGGGATTCCAAGCCGAAACCTCGGCTTTGCAACCGTACCGTAGTAAAACTACTCCGTACTACTACCGTTGTAAAAGTCAGTACCTACCCAAAATATGCAATATCAAAACTCATGCATAAAGTGGCTCAAAGACAATATAACAAAGGAACAGATATGAGGTACAAAGGTGTTCGCAGCTTCATTTGGCTTCGCGTTCAACCTTCTTGCTGTAGGGAGTAAATTGCGATACAGACAGGCCGATAAACCAACGTTCCACGCGAGGCAAATTCACTTGCCAGTTTGCAATAAAGTTTTATATTGTGTACGGAGTACATGTGCTAGTTTTGAGTTTTAATGATTGAATGTTGAAATGATTTGGTTTATAATTGTTTCCTAAAACGCAAATGTTACACATTGAAAGAAAACTACCATTTACGGGTTTTATCCCTGATTTGGTTTAATTTGTTCACTGACTAACCGACTCGTGACAATGAAAGCTGTAAAGTAATCGAAACGTTGTCGGTAAGTTAAAAAATATTTTTTATTGGAAAAAAAGCGTGGGGTGCTTTTTAAGATATTATCAAAATGATAATCCTTCTACGTATATCTGTCGATAAAATAATTATATCTATTGAAAACATGCACCCCACGCTTTTTTTACAATAAAAAATATTTTTTTCTTATATACAATATTCTTAATTCAAATTTTTAAAAATTTATTTTCTATTTTTTAGTTGGGTTTTCTATATAAAGCGTGTTTTTTAGTTTTTTAAACTATTATTTATTTTCTACTTTTTAGTAACATAACGCCATCTGTTGGTCAGTAGTAACATTTGACACTTGAAGAATACAATGTTAACGCCATCTAGCGATGAATAATGCAAACATTCATTATTGACGTTATCACGCCATCTAGTGGTCAGTGGCAATGGTCATCAATTATAAAAATAATTAATCCTGGCGAATCTAATCAGGATAATCATATATTTTAATCGAATTATTGTATTGTCATCGGTCTTTGACAGGTGTGCAAAATTTGAATGAAATCTGTCCGTTTAAAGTGGGTCAAAATCGCGTCTTAAGGAGTCGGTTACAAACATACAAACTAACATACAAACAAACATACAAGTGAAGCTAATATAAAGCGTGTAAAAATGTACAAATTAAACCAAATCCGCGATAAATTCGTAAATAATAGTTTTATTTCAATATTTGATCTGTTATTTTTTGTGGTAGAAGTTTAAGACTAAGTTTGACATACCCATTTTGTTTTAAATTATCCCCCATGATTCTAAGGTTGAAATTTATACCCGACCCAGCGATGGACTCTTCCCATATCTCATTGGAATATAATCATATTATTCTATATCTTTAAGTGGCACTAGTTTCACCTCTAGCTACATCTTTGGAAATAGGAATATGAAGTAGGAGGACACCTGTGCCTATAAACTGTCACGTCTTATGTTAAATGTATTCTGTTGTAATGTCGACTGTTGAATTCATTTAATTGTTTCGCAATTTATATTTTGATAAATAAGTACCTACCTAAGTCTCAAGAAAATAGACAATATCTACTCCACTACATTATACTCCACAATATCAAGTATCTACTTGGCAACTAGACCAGATTTGCAGTGTCACTTTGGACGCTGGCTAACACATTAGTATCTATACATCAGCGGACAGCGCCGTCCGTTTGACTTATTCCGGGACCGTCACGAGAGGACAATGGACAAACCTTTTACGTTGATTCAACTTTATGTACACAGACGTAACTTTACACTTCAGCAGAACATAAAAGAACAGCTTTTGTGTACTTTATTTCGGCTTATGTCGTAAAGAAATATTAGAGGCAGGATTGACATTATCGTTTTTTTATATATTAGCTTAAAAATATTACTTCAATGCACTTGATTAAAAGCGCATTACACTCTAGATATACAGGTGAATATTTCAAATTCAGGGGCGGAATTGTGAGGACCTGGCCTAATACGACCCAAAGGCCCACTAATTATATTCAACTAATTGTCATTGTGTTACAAAACTGTTTTGCAGAGCCCCATGACCCATTCATTCCTAATTATTTAGAGCTGTTTTATAGCGTCGTTTAAATGAACATCAAAAAAGTTAGCCTTGAGGCCTTTTGTATCCACGGGGCCCTGGGCTACAGCCCAAAAAGCCCTTAGCTATCCGGCCATGCCAGTATTCGGCTCCAAGACACCAGTGTATCTATTAGCATTCGCTTGACCTACTATCGAACTACGCCAATACGGGTTTAATTGCTAATCACATTTGCATTTTAGACACACGACGCTTATTTGGAAATGTTCATATATTAACATTGTTTCGTGTTTAATGGCATATCGCTGACGGCATATTGTTACAGAAGATATATATGATACTGGTGGTAGGTCTCACATATATGAAAGGCCGCTTTGGTAGGTACATGCACTGTTGTGTTTCGGTTTGACGGACATTGTAGCCAGAGTAACTACTGGACATATTGAGACTTAACATCTTATGTCTCAGGATGACGAGCGCAGTGGAATGGCAAGCATTGCTTTGCGATTCAAGATGTTGTTTGGTTTTGCATTGTTCATGAGTGGTCGTATCGCTTATCATCAAGTGAACGGCATACTCGTCTCGACATTTATTGCATTTACACTGCTATTTGGCGGGAGAAATAGATATGGCGGGAGTACCTGCCCAAGCAGCCTCTTGCATATGAAATATTGCATATGACTTACCACTAGTAAAACAGTACACTTCTTGGTTTTCTATGAGACAATGGTACCACCCTGGTCAATTCGGCTCATACTGTAATTGAAAATAATTATAGTGTCTATAAAGTCACGGTTGGTTTTCTAAGAGACAGTGGTACCACCCTGATGAATCCGGCTCATACTGTAGTCCAAAATAATTAGTGTTTCTATACTTTAAAATCACGGTTCGCAGATAATATAACACCTAGGCTAATAATGTGAGTATTAGTTATAAGGTGTAATCAAGCTGAAAACCAACTAGTGCGTGAAATGCGGAGAGTATCGAAAGTGATCGGATGTTATGAGCGTTGGAGCAAATATTATAGAATATTAAACTAACAGCCTTTTCATAGATAGTTTTAAAACTATTTTAACTATCGAATGTTTTGTCCCTTTCGAAAGACCTCTGAATTCAGTTTGAGTGAAGAAGACAAAACATTGTGTAACTAATATAGGTTTTAGAACGGTCTATGAATAATGCCGCGTACATGCATAAGTTACAACTTTGTATAGTGATATAAGAGCGTCTGTGGCACCGTTGGTTAAAGGGCTGTTAAACGTGAGGCCGTGGATTCGACCCCGCATCGAGTCAAATATTTGTATTATCCACAGGTATTTGTTTCGAGTCTGGGAATTTATGAAACTGAAAGTCTCTCATAGTTCCTGATACAACACACACAACAAGACTCGATCTTAGTCTATATACAGATTATATATGTGACTGTTGGGTGTATTTATTTAAATACTGTTTATTAGTGTCTAATTCAGAAGCCTAATTTCCATACAAACTCGTCAATTCCCATAACGGTGAAGAAACAATACAATACAGGATAGCCCATATACGCCAACTTACTGATTATGGAACGCTTTACTATTTAGAATTCAAATAAGGAAACTTTCGTCACAGTCCACCACGCTGCCTTTTTTTTTATTACTATGAATGGCGAGACGAGCATGCCGTTCGCCTGATGGTAAGCGATACGACCGCTCATGAACAGTAGCAAAACCAAACAACACCTTGAATAACAAAGCAATGCTTGGTATTCCACTGCGCTCGCCATCCTGAGACATAAGATGTTAAGTCTCAATATGTCCAGTAGTTACTCTGACTACAATGCCCTTCAATCCGAAACACAACAGTGCGTTTACACAGCTGTTTGACGGGAGAAATAGACACTGCGGTGGTACCCACCCAGATGGCCTCCTTCCAAATTCTTCAGTTCCCAATGGTATAGAAGCTTCCTCTATAATCGGTTTTTTTTCACCTTCAACCTCTCACATTAAAACCGCAAATTGTCGACATCGTTGGGTATTCAACGACAATATTTCTGCTTTAACGATCCCTTTGGGTTTCGGAATCCATTATTCCAATGCACTTCACGATGTCAATAGTTTTCCCGGGAGATGTTTTAGCGATACTTCGGTTGAAATGGGGTGCTTACGCTCGATTTTAGCCCCTAAAGTGTTGTTAGTTGTTCTTGTTGAAATTGAGATCAAATTGTTTTTGAATTTAAAAATTATACTTAAGAGTTATGGAATAGCTTGTAACTGTACTTTTTTTATTGCTTTTAAGGGCGAGACGAGCATAGCATTCGTCTGATGGTAAACGATACGACCTCTCATGGGGAGTTGCAATGCCTGGCAATCCACTGCGCTCACCATCCTGAGACATAAAACCTGAGACATAATTCACTGCTGTATTTCGTATTGAAGGACATTCTAGCTAGAGTAACTACTGGACATATTGAGACCTTATGTATCAGGGTGGCGAGCGCAGTGGAATGCCAAGCTTTGTAATTCAAGGTGCTGTTTGGTATTTCTACTGTTTATGAGCGGTCGTATCGCTTACCATGGTGAACGGTATGCTCATCTCGCCATTCAGTGCAATAATTTCAAAAAATCTGCAATTAAATTATTATTAGCGTAGGTTCAATGGCTATGTCATAGAGTTATTGTTTGCTTCCTTCATTAGTTTATATAATATTTATTTTTGTTCATCTGTGGACAATGGTGTGGGTTGTATGTTTATATATATTAATTTATGTTTAAAACTATAATGTAATTGTAACATACAACTGTTTTTTGTCCCTAATAAATAAAATAAAAAAAACAATACCCTAAAAAGTGATATTACTAGATGGACACAACTAATTACAGCTCGCGACACCAAACGGACCGCAACTTGTATACAGCATCCAGCGCTTTGTGGCGCGACTGCGATTGTGCTGCAAAGAATTTCCGCGTGCTGTTTGATGTTGAAAAAATAAATCTCGCGCCCCGTGCTTGTGTGAAACGTGACTTTGTTATTTAAGAGTTCTATTTACGACTTTTACCGCAAAAAGTAAGCGTTGTAGTGAATTAATTCACCGCAAAATAGTGTTGTAGCTTCTTTTAATATATTGCCAATTAAAAGAGAAGCAACAACGGTTGAACTACATTTTACGAAGGTTTTTTATTATGGAAATTATGCCATCCCAATAGACTAGCCTTAATACTAAGATTATCTTTAACCCGCAAGGAACTTAACCAGTATTAATATGGCTGTTGATCTTTTTATCGCTTTGTATGACGAGATGGGCATGCCATCGCCAGATGGTTCGATACGACCGATCACGGACATTACCAAAACGAAACACCATGAACTCCAAAGCAATACTTGACATTCCACTGCGCTCGCCATCCTGCGACACAAGATGTTGAGTCCCAATATGGCCAGTAGTACTCTGGCTACAATGTGCTTCAAACCGGAACCCTACAATACATTTACACGGCTGTTTGGTGGGCTAAATAGACATAGCGGTGGTACCTACCCAGGCGGTGGCGACATTCCTCAATAACAGAGCAGAGACTAAATATGGGACTAAGAAGTAAAACAAAACAATAAAACCCAGAATTATATGTCATTTCCATCATGATCATCCGGTATTAACTATTGTAACAGAGCTTCTGTTCCCTCCTCAATACCAGTTGTGAAATTGTTGTTAATTTTTAATTCTCAATATTATTCAAGTTAATTAACCTATTCGTTTTAAATTCATAGTATAAAGGAGACCACGGACCATTTCTACCAAAACGGGCCTCGATTTTACGTTAAAAACGTATAAAACCCAGTATGAAAGCACAATAGTAAAAAAATCACACAGTATTTAAGAAAAACCTCCAAGTTCTTGAATTTATCGGCACATTACTCACAGTTGGGCACATTTAAACGCAGCCACTTGAATTTAGTATTCTGGATGAGTACGCATTGTCCAATGATGGCCATCAAAACTCACCTTGGCGCGGAGTATGGAACGTTTTATAACCGTAAATTAACATTGTTTTGAACTGAATTGCGGTTTCATCTTTCAATGATTTTATAATAGAATTGGTATAAAATTCTAGGAGAAAAAAATTAAAAATATGCCCAGCGCATAGGTATTCTATCAATTAATTTATTTAGTTTGTATAGTTATACCAATTATTCTAATTGCATTGTGTATTATTTAATATATAGTGCAATAGATCTATAACCAACCTTAAGAAAGATTAATTCCAGGTAAGACGTGATATAACTACAATATTTTAATTAAGTACAAACTGGAACAGATATAGCCTGCCCTAAAAAAGATTCATTACAGTCAAACCTTTAACGGCCGGTCTCTAAATCCAAGCTGTCTTTAACCAGAGATTAAAATAGCTACCATGACTATATTTACACAATTCTATACTTCAATAAACAAAGATAGACGTATACATTAATGTTGCCTAGGTATTTATAAATATATGCACCATATCTATATATCTCTATATGTGTTACCTAAAACATAAAATGCATCAAAGCATCTGACGAAATCTCTAGTTAAAGATAGATAGAGTATAAAAAACGGCCATAAATTGGTAATATTAATCGTGATACAAAATTACACATCAACATATATTTACACATACAAAAACATCCCTTTTTCCCAGAAGGTTAGTTAAAAATCTGATACACTATGTATTAATTGTTTTAAATTAAACCGGGATACGTATAGAAAACCTAAATATTATAGTTTATAGAATAACATTTTTAAAGTTATTAAGGGACACGCCAATAATATCATGTTTGAAATAATTGTCAAGAGTACAGTCTTCGAATTGTAGAATTGAAACCAGAGGTGGTTTTACGAAAAGGACCTCGAAGTAAAGTAACAGGATATCTCGGATATTGACTCGGAATTTCGAGATAAAATTAATTTAACAAGAGGAGATTGTCTATCTTGTATTCCCACCTTAAAGGCCGGCAATGCATCTCTATGCAGATGTTCGTGAGCGACAATGACCACTTACCATCAGGTGTACCATATGGTCGTTTACTTCTTCTATTACCTCAGTATCATAAAAAAGAACATTGTGAAAGGCTTCCTGTAGCTGAAAATAATATCATAAAACAAATCTTGTATAATTTAAACACTAAATATTTTAAATCTTCGTTGCTGCATAAATTCAAGAATTATTCTCAATCATAATTGTTAGTCTAGTTCATTGTTCAACGTTTGAAACACAAAGCCAACGTAATTGGGAGTTAGTGAAAATTTCTAACTAATAAAGCAAGTTTCGCGACTAAATCAGATCTTAGTTTGAAGACAACTGGGATTAATTATGCCAATTGTCTGCTAATTTTAGTCTGACGCTTTGTTTCGCGAAACACGGTGTGTTTGTTAGTTTCACAATTGATTTTAACCACGATAGTGTACATTACAGATGTTTACTTTAGTAAGTATATATTTAAGTAAGTGTGTCATAATAATAAAGAAGGATTTTAGCCATAAAACACCACGCTGGCCAGTGCGTCTTGGTTAGTTTTCGCCAGAGCCTCGTCCGTTAATCAGCAGGTGTACCACGTGGATGAGACAAGCACAGGTCCGGGAGAAGTGATATAATGAAGAAGAGGCCTATGTCCAGCAGTGGATTAATGTGGGCTCATATGATGATGATGATGATGATGCTATTTAAGTAATGTTGTACTTGTACTTAAAAGTTTAAACCGCTTAGATAAACTTTTTATTTTATTTTATTTATTTAAGGACATCTAATGGTTATTACATTGTTTCTTATATATAATACATTTACAATTTAGCAAGATGTTAAATGCACTACCTGTAGGTATCGCAGCATTCATTGAATAACAAATAACTGCTAAGCAATACTAGAACAAATACTTGCGTGGTTTACAATGGCAGGTTGTCCAACACGTATTTTTTACCAACGTATTTTTTTTATTGCAATGAATAGCGAGACGAGCATGCCGTTCACCTGTTGATAAGCGATACGTCCGCTCATAATCAGTTGCAAAACCAAACAACACCTTGAATTACAGAGCAATGCTTCGCATTCTACTGCGCTCGCCATCCTGAGACATAAGATGTTAAGTCTCAATATGTCCAGTAGTTACTCTAACTACAATGCCCTTCAATCCGAAACACAACAGTGCATTTACCCTGCTGTTCGGCGGGAGAAATAGACATTTACTGGTTTCGGACTGAAGAGCATTGTAGCCAGAGTAGGCAAACGGCATGTTCGCCACGCGACTCATAGCTCAGGTCGTCAAACTTAGCAAATACCAATTTTCTACTAACAGCAACAAAGACTCCAGAAATTCGACTTAGGAACTCAATCATATGCATTTCTACAGCAAAACTCCCAAATCTCTCTTCATAACATATCTTCATCGATACATCGATAGTTTTAATCCACATTCGTACGTACTGTTAGTTGAAATGAACATATTTACTCTGAGTAAAAGTTTATCATCAAAATCTAGTACAAGTGCTGTTGGATTTTTTCCTTTAGAGCGATATCTCATTACAATGAGTATCTTTTTATCATCGACAGCGTGCTCTTTAATTAAAACTGTATCCGTAACGTTTGTACGGTTTTATTTACTTATTTATTCAGTTAGTGTAAAGAAAATGTTTGCTTTTCAAGTTATGGATGGGATTTTAATTGCATCATGTTTATTTTTCCCCGTGTTGCTTACTGTTTTGTTCTGAGTTATAATTAATTTTATATAGGTTAGGAATATATTTACTTTATAACAGTTCATATTTCATATTACAAGGTTTATTATTATCATATTTACCAAAGCGAAGCTCGCTACTGAAGATATGCGCAATGATCAATTTATTCCTAAACATTTATCTCATACGCTTAAATTAACTTTAGAAGCTTTATTTCAATTTCATTTATAACTTCTTGACACGGTCCTTGAGAAAATTAAAAATGTCCTATAAACGAAACACCGCTTATAACATCCCATTATCATTCATGACTTGACGTGGCGTCGAAACCTTAACCTAATCTAAAATACACTTTCAAAATTTAATACGACCCATAAAAAAGTTGACTCGCAAAATTTTATTAATCTCATTACACCGAGAGGTTCTAAATGAATTATACGTTTAAATAACTTGAATTCGAGCCTAATAAAATCAGCTGAGTTCAAACATCGATCCGGTTTCGGATGTCAAAACTTTGAAATTGGACCTTTGTGTGCCTTTGAGCCCACTCGTTAAAAATTCCGACTCATTTCAAACTTCTGTAATTTCAGCACCTACGCTCGATGGGTGTGATTTTAAAGCGCTGCGAGCGTTAAAAGCGACGCTGTTTCCGCTTTTCACAACACAAGCAAGACACAAATGTCACTTTAAGTTAATTGAAAGCCCATGAGGACGGCCGAGTGACGTCACTCTTAAATGAAACTTCAGCGGAAGTACAGTGGAGTGTGAAACAGTAATTTAAGTGAGATAAATTTAAATGGCTTTGAAATTGTTTCGGTAGACAGTTATGTGCTTTGGTGAATAATTGTTTTAAGACTTTTGTATAGATACTGATTAAATAATATGTAATCTATCGTCGTATGAAAACTAATCTAATTTTCGTAGATGGTCCTGTAATGCTAGGCTTATGACAATAATAGTATTGGAATTATCTTAATTTATAAAAGTAAATACTGAATCAACCTCAAACACTGGTAGCCTCTCTCATATGTGAGTGGCTGCCTGAGTAGGTACCACCGTAATGTCTATTTCTTCCGCCAAACACCACTGTAAATTCACTGTTGTATTCCGGTTTTAAAGACATTGTAGCTAGAATAACTACTGGAAATAATGAAACTTAACATGTCATGTCTAAAGATGTGCACAGTGCAATGTCAAGCATTGCTTTGTAATTCATTGTATTGTTTCTTTTTTGTACTGTCCATGAGCGGTCGTATAGCTTACCATCAGGCGAATGGCATGCGCTTGTCGCCATTTATCGCAATAAAAAAACACAACAAATCCAGGGCTAGGTGACTCACCATTCAACATCGGCAGTGAATATAGGTACCTATTCTACGTGTTAATAACCATCGAGGCTTTGCCTGTACGGATAATCAATAGGCAATACAAGCTGATCTTACTTTTTTAATTTCATAACATTCCGACAAACCAAAAAACGGGTCATCTGACGGTAAATGATCCTCCCGGTCGGCTTAGAATGGCGAAGAGAAGAAAAAAGGGCAGGAGGAAAAATATATTGAGGCTTAGAATCTACCTGACCAACTGTATTGTATTTACTGTGTCTGCCATTGAACGGTTTCTAAGTGACACGGGACGCGCTGACGTGTATCGCAGGTACTTAATAAAAGATTCCTTTCTGAGTTAAAAACAGACTTTAGGAGTAATATGAAACAAACATTTTTGGAATATTTATGATCAATATAACAATCATTAACGAAAACATCAACGATATTCGGAACTATTTATTTAATGAAACATCGTCGTTACTCTACTCAGCCTACAATTACTCAAGACACGGTAATTATTTTTCACTTCAATGTGAAAAGTAAGCATTAAAATAAATAAATACACTCAACAATCAATACATAGTTTCTAGAAAAACTTTATTCTCTTGGTGATAAGCCGCTACACGCGCTTATAAGCCGCTGTCTGAATCAAAAAATAATAAAATTAAATACAATCTTTTCATCCTCCCATCAATAGTGTAATTTAAAACGAGACCAATAAACCCACCAAACAATACCCATAAAACGGTATTCGCATGAAATTCCTGAAAGTCAAACAATGCCGGCGCTTCACAACACCCAACGAAAACTGAAACACAAATTGATATTATGAATTCCCCGTCTGCAATGGATATACGTATTGGTAAAGTTTCTAGGTATTTACACTGTTTCGTTTTTAATTTACAGCTCTGTTTACTAGCCTTTTGATCCTGTGTAATAGGGTTGTGTCCAAGTTTGTATTATCAGCAGTATGTTATGGTTCCTAAAAAATATCGCATATAAAAAATACGAATTTGAAAACATAATAATTGCGTGTAAAATTACTGAGATACGGATATATTTAATAATGCGGTGGGGTCACTCGGGGTCACTGTCTCTTTCGCACGTCTGCACCTTATGAAAAAAGACGTCGCGCCGTGCATGTTGCATCCTTTTCTATTACTCATATCACCAACTTATGTACTTATTATATACTTGTAACTTGCTTATTACTGAACGGATTAGAAAAATTCTTAACAAATTTAAAAAATGCATAACGTATCCTTTCGCTATAAACAATAATAAAAATTGATAACACTAGCCTATCTTGTTATGTTCATTCGATATTTAAATGCATGCAAAGACTTTATTGGTATGTTCCATTATTAACTCCACATTTCGTTTAAAGATTTTAATAACATATTTAAAATAGTATAGTTAAATAACTGTGAACTTAGGTACTTTGGTATCATTTAATAAATGACCGGCTCGGTGGGGTAGCAACATTAACACGCATAAAAGATATATGAATAGACGATTTTCAGTCGTGTACCATCCTACGTGTAAAATTACTAAATTAATTCACTTTCCTCCTTCTGCTATTTTGGGACTTGGGAGGCCAATAATCCAATGTTTGACGCTCAAGAATCTAATTATTATTGATCGTCATGGGTGGCAAAAATCACGAGCTTGCTTATCCGCCTGATATTTCTTTCTATCTATATTTATATCAACTCAATGCTGGGTATAGGCTGTAGTATAGGCCTACTTATTCCCACGCCACATTTTTCTGTCCTGTACCAAGCGTATCCACTGTTTTCCAATTCTGATTCTGATCTATGCCATGGAAAAAAATATCCAAACACAGCAATGCTGTCAGCATTGCATACTCATTCCCTTTAAAGAATATGAACCATATCCACCATAGCAAATTAGTATTTTGCCGTAGACTGTCCTTTCTTTCTCCTATTTAAGTATCCAAGTAAGTAAGAAATTACCTATTGTGATTAGGCCGCCACATGTACTATTATTACATAATAGGGAATATGCACGAGACACTAAAATAAGTCATATATTTTTTTTCGTAATCTTTATTGATATAGAAATGTACCTGAAAGATATTTTTTAAATTCATCAATTCTAAATCGGTAAAATAAATACTTAAAAAATGACATTTCTAATTAGCCGCGCAATTTTTTCGCAACGCGGGGCTATGGCTTGAAAAGGAAGTGACGACAGAGTCCACTATCTTATGAAGTTTAAGCTTGTTGGGTGTATTGTTTTACGTTTGTTTAAGAGTTATTTTGTGTTTTCTTTATATTATTAAAAAAATATGGATTATTTTGTGACGAAATACAGTTCTGTTGCAATGAATTTAGAAACTTAATCCAAACACTACGTTGCTGATATAGTGTACTCTGACGTCACAGCGGGTTCGCGCCAAAATGGCGTTTAAATGCTTTGAAACTGATAGCAGTTTTGATTATTATTTTTTTTACTTTTTTGATTGATATTTTTAAAGGCTTATATTTATTTTCCGGTAATGTAATAACATACAGAATTGATTAAAAATATAAAAAAATGACATGCATATTCCCTATTACTTTGTTGTTTCTCCGTACAATGTAAAAAAGGATTAAACAAATAAATAGATATTTGAATTGACTTCGCTCGACTGTGTTCATGGCGCCGTGGAAATTGGATTCAGCGATACTTTTTGTTTAGTTCTCGCATTCATTCTTTCCCGTTTTACAGTTGGGTTTTGTATCCGTACTCCAGTTTTGATATGTGAGGTTTTGCTGTCGGATATCTGACGCTTCGTAAAAGTGCTGTCTGCAAGGGCGGATCCAGGGGGGAGGTCATGGGGGTCACGACCCCCACCTGGGCAGGATCCAGATTGACATAATGTATTTATTATATTGTTGATAACATTTATAATCACAATTAATCCTTTGTATGTCGATAAAGTAAAAAATGTGGGTGTGTTCACAACTGACGGCTGTAACAAACTTTAAGTAATCATTATTACGGATTCGAGTATTGAAATCGTACTATATGACCCCCCTGGCGTAAAAGCTGGATCCGCCCTTGGCTGTCTGTTGGTAAGAGGTTGAAGGATGCTTTGGCTGATGTGTGGAATGGGCGCAAATGGTATCACAAAAAACAATTTAATTTTTTTAAACTAACTTTTAATTTAATATTTGTAACTCAAGGATAGTTTAATTGTTATATGCACTGAGCGGATGACTAATACATCAGTCTGTCCCGTGACTAACAGCCGTTCTCTGTAATCTATCTATCTTTAACAAGAGATTGCATTAGAAATTTTGATGCAATTTATGTTTCGGTTAACAAAGCTACAGAGGTACAGTAGTTATGACATATTTTATATCCAATCATAAAATATTTTAAAAGCGAAATCAATAAGACAACGTAAGGAATAATAATGCACGGTTGCAATGCAATTAATGAAATATGAAACGACTACGATTTACAATATTTATATCAATTGTACGCGGAATCGTGTATGAAAGTTTTACGATATTAAAAAACAAAATATGCATTGTTTTTAATTTGTATTATTATACCTTTATATTCGGCGTGTTATTTCAGTATTGGTGGGTTTATTTTTCATAGTTGCCAGTGTTGATTAACTGTTGTTTTGCAATTGTTTTCAAATAAGTTACCAGTGCTATGAGCGTATTTATTCTTTACATTTATGTATTTTGTCTATTGGCCAGTATTCGTTTAAAACTGATATTGTTTTTCAATTGTTTTTATTTAATTCGATATTTGTGCAATATACGTGTATCTTATAGTATTTTTCCATAATATAGAGGGAGCGCTGGCACTTCAAACACATAGATTTAGGTTTTAACTAAATTACAAAAAAAAAATTCTTTTTGCCCACCTCCTAAAGATCAAAGCATATTTTAATAACTTTAAACCTTCCTCAAAAATAGGGCTGTTAAACACAAAAATATTTTTCCAAATCCATTGTATAATTCCAGAAATAAACACGAACAAACAAACTCTCCGGGAAAACACAAACCGTAAACCCAAATTTTTCCGTGACCGAACAACGCAGAGCAAGTTACTAATTCACTTCCTGACATGCCTTACATCGGCCCGCCATGAATAAAACAGCTAGATTGCTATGTTTATTCAGAGGTCCGCCAGATAGCGCTGAACAAAAACTGCCAGACTCCCAGAATGCTAATACACGATAACGCCCGGACGTCTTGGGTCTAAATTATTGCCGGAGATAGCTGCAACTATTCTGCTAAAGTTTTACAAGTTTTTTTCTGGGAAAGAGGAAGGAAATATCAGTTTAGTATCTTTCAGGAAATACGTTCGACTATTTGTTTATATTATCTTAATAAATTATAAATTAATATACCCGATAGTCACGTAGATAGAACTTACTTTACTGGTGGTAGGTCTCTCATATGTGAGAGGTCATCTGGGTGGGTACCACCGCAGTGTCTATTTTTCCCATCAAACAGCAGTGTAAATGCACTATTGTGTTTCGGATTGAAGGGTATTGTAGCCAGAGTAACTACTGGACATATTGAGACTTGACATCTTATGTCTCAGGATGGCGAGCGCAGTGGAATGCCAAGCATTGCTTTGTAATTCAAGGTGTTGTTTGGTTTTGCTACTGTTTATGAGCGGTCGTATCGCTTACCATCAGGCTAACGGCAAGCTCGTCTCACTATTCATTGCGACAAAAAAAACCCACACTTAGATCGGGTCTGGTATTGTGAGCATTAGAAACACCAAGAGACTTTATCGGTCTCACAAACATCTAGACAAATATTTGTCTCGGTGCAGGGATCGTACCCGCGGTCTCGCGTTACAGCCGGCGTCTAAGCAACTGCACCATGGAGGCTATCAAAAAACTGATTGAAGCCAAGTAATCTAATAGAAAACATTTTAATTGAAACTATGGTAGATACAAATAATTGGGATGAAATCAAAGTGTCACTGTAAAATTTTCTAGAATCAATCAAACGCCTACACACGATGGCGTTTAATCTGTCGCCACTCGCTCGAATGGGAGCATATGAAACCATCTATCACTTCCTAATCACTACCTCGATATTACTCGCGTTATTTATAGTCATAGCTAAACTATAGCCTTTGGAGACTGTCTCGCCCTCACACCCACCGCTGGAACTCCTGTCAACCAGGACTCCTGTCAACAGTTGCACGCATTGTAATGACACCGACCATTGAAGCTCGGCGAGTCTCTGGGAATGTCTAACTTATCTTTAACCCATAACGAAATAGATCAGAAAGTTAAATTAATAAGAGGATTTGGAAATACTAAATAAATAATTGGACTGCCTCGGTGGCGTAGTTGTATTACGGTACGCTTACAAAGCTGAGGTCTCGGGTTCGAATCCCGGGTTGGGCAAAGTGATATTGGATTTTTCTATTCATTATCAGCCTAGAGTCAGGAATTAGTGCCCGATATGGCGATAGGCTCGCCACCTTTCACATTGTGGGACGGGACATACAAGGCGAAATGTGGGTGCCCTGGCACCTCTGCCTACCCCATCTGGGAATAAAAGACTTACAGACGGAGAGCCAGCTGTAAAGCACCACATCAAATCATTATTACATTTAAATGATACCTATTATTTGAGCTGTTATACTTGATTCCAGTCAGTATGGCATGAACGCCGGATAGCACGCATTTTATCCCTAGTGTCTACAAGGTCCATGTAGTATACAACTCCAGATATTTGCATACTATCCAGCATGGTTTTACGCTCATTCTGCCAAAGACTACACTCCCAAAGTATACGATGCGCGGACTGTTCATACTCGCAATTTGGTGAAACTATAGCCTATCCCATCTCAGTCGAATCTTAGGATTCAAAATGACTTGCAGTGAGGCAAATACAGGCTGGATATTTACTACTAGCGGTCCGGCCTGGCTACGCCCGGGAACACACACACTTTTTAAAATGGCGGCCAAAATGTTCAATTCCGACTTTCAATTTCGAATATTATTTTTTGCGTTGCAGTGGTATTTTTATAATATTTTTTTTTCATTTTAGTGGTTTTTGTTTTGAATTCGGTTTTAATTTTTTTATTAAAAATTTGAGTTATTTGTATATTTTTAGTGTCGATAGGCATTTAAATAGCGAAAAGGTGGTACCACAAGGAATATGTTCTTTCCGATGAAAAATAAATCGCTAAAATTGATTAAAAGCTACCAAATATATTGAATTATTCATACGTTCATTAATTTTCTCACCCGCCTCGCCTCTTCTCCCTTTTTTCCTCCCCCAACCCAATGCAAAAGAACCATTGGAATCCTGCTAAATTCTGAAGACTTCTACTCTCTAGGTCCGAAGATGATCACCAAATTTTCGTGTTGTATTCCAGGGATCAACCTGTTAAATATTTTTTTTCCAATGAAAAATGAATCACTAAAATCGGATATTGAGTATTTACGTGTATTTTAATTTTATCACCTACTATCCAACTAAACTAACAGGTACCGTTTGACGTTTCATACTTTTCAACTTTGTACAGGCGTAACTTACACAATTTCAATAACATTTTGCCTAAAACCATGGAATTGTGGCTTTACGGCAAATGAAATTAAAATTGTGTGAGTTACGCTTGTCTAAATATGTTTAAAATTGAAAAATATGAAACGTCAAACGGTACCTGTTAGTTTAGTTGGATAGTAGCAAAACCAAACAATACCCTAAATTACAATGAATATAAATACAAATGAGACATGGGATGTTAAGTCTCAATATGTCTAGTAGTTACTCTGGCTACAATATCCATCAAACCAAAACACAACAGTGTATTAACACTGCTGTTTGCCGGGATAAATAATCATTGCTGTGGTACCTACCCAGACGGCCTCTCATACGAGAAGACTACTATCACGATAAAGGACATAAAACAGATTGCATCTAGAATGTTTGCACAATTGAGAATCGAATAATAACAAATCTCCTAGAATTTCTTGACATCCTCGTGGGACTTCCTTCAGTTAAATACACATCATTTAGTAAATTGAGTCAAAAATATGTCACATGAGCTACAAGATCAAATACGGAAGTTATAGCGGTCGTCTCAGGAGACGAATTGATTTGTGGGGTGAAAAAGGACGCGCCCTCATTTAGCCCTTCCCCGATGCGTTCAAATATATTCACATGCTGGTAAAATGAATTTGAATATATTGAGAGGAGCACAATACTGGGAAACTTGGTGATTTGAACTTTATACAAATATTTAAAGAATAAGATGAATGCGGTGAAGTAAAATGTAAGATGACTCACTGTGAAGTGTGTTTCTATTCCATAATCTTCTGTTCTTCTTCTTTTGAATCTTGTTTCTGTACCAAAATATATTTTTTTACAGAAATCCCTCGTATATTATAGATTGACAGTGACTTTTTCACAACCGAAACAACCAGACTGTGCTTTGTTTTTTGCAACATAGAATACAACGAATTCAAAGATTACAAACATTTCGGGAAACTAATGTAGGCAAAGTAACTATATGTAAAAAAATATGTTTATGCCTCCAGAATTATTGTAATCCACATCAAAACAGGCCTAATATTCCTAATATTTATAAAGCTGAAGGTTTTGTTTTTTGTCTGTTTGTTACCTCTAATCTCAGGAACTACTGGTTCGAATTGAAAAAATATTGTTGTGTCGGATCGGTCATTTAACGAGGAATACTATAGGCTATATATAATCACGCTATGACTTACAGGAGGGAAGCAATAGTTAATTTTTCTTTTTCGTTTTCCTTGTCCGATTGGTCTCAAAATCGATATCTGAGGTATCTTTTGCTCCGACATTCTAAATTGATAGTCGGAATCATCAATAAAATAAAGCTTAATTTCAGTTGCATTAGAAATCGTAGTTACAAAAACTAACCTAATAAACAATGTGCTAAAGTCCAATTTTCAATCGCAGTAGAAATACCGTTTGAAAAACCACAACTGTTTGAAACCACCGCATCGCTCTTTGCAAATAATTCATGCTTATATCTAATATTGGGCTGTACTGATCCCGCGATCGAAAAAGGCCCAGATATATAGGTACCGTTTTCAAACTGAGATTTAGGCCCTCGACATTAATTTTTTGCCTGTTATCTGCGTTGTCAAAAGTTAATTTCCGTAATTATGCTCGTAAATACTTACAAAATTTTAACCCAAGATATGAATATTGTATCGAGTGTATCATAAATCGCTAGAAGTATATTCGATCAGACCTACGAAACCTGACATGGTAATTATAAATATATCTTAATATTGTAAATATGTGTGGCCGCATGACTTTTTCATTCATTTTTGTTACTTTTGTCTCCTCATTCCTTATATTCTGAAAAGTTGGTAACGCACTTACTTTCAAAATGTGAATAATCCAGGTAAGTCTAGACCTACCTAGGTAAGTCTTTTGCTTGGCTTATAACATACACAAACTATAATATAATTGGTTGATAAAAAACCCCTCTCTTCCTATAAGCAACAATCGCAATTTTCAAACAATAATATTCGATTAAAATAACTGGCAAATAATATAACAAAACAAAAACTCAATATCTATGGCACTAGACATTTGCTCTCATACCTTTTGTCTGAATTTGAATACAAATGGAATTTTGTTATCGTTCATACAATAGAAGAACAGACTTGATATTTATGCCTTAATAAATGTATACCTACTTAGAATAATATGATTATAAAAAGTATTCTCCTGAGATCTAACTGAAATATTACACTGTTGATTCATGATTTATTCAAGAGGGAAAAAAAAGCTTTTAATAGCTCTTGTGAAAGATTATTTGAATTGAAAATTCGTATCAACCCATATATAGTACGTCCTTGTGGAGGTCACGGGCCTCTTCTACAATCGAGAGTACGATTGAGAGTGGTAAGGCCAATGTAGTCCACCACGCTGGCCTAGTGTAGGTTAGCGGGCTTTACACACCACGGAAATTTTACAGATCGCTATAGTATGCAGTTTCCTCACAATGTTTTCCTTCACCGTTATAGAGCATGGTAATCGACTATAAATCCCACACAACCATGAAAATTCGAAGTCAAATATCCTAACATAAGCAAATTGAGACAGTCAAATTCACTCACGAAACGCGAAACATTGATCCTCTTTCATTCTGTGCCTATTGTTTACATCGATCGCACTATACAAAAACAAACTCCGAAACAGAAACAAATGGTTTAATTAAAAATATCATTGGAACCGATATTCGAAAAAACATAGTGAATGTAGTGAGTAGTGGCTATACCGATGGGAGCGGCTGACGATAGATCGGAAATTGAAAATCTGATGGAGTAATGGAAATCGTAGCGGTGCAGTTTTTGATTCAACGAATGAATGGTACGTTGACAACAGTCACAATTTTACAGGGACACGATTTTTCTGTATATATTCTATTGGTTCAATTGACTAGATTGTCTATTTTTGAATGTTTTTTTTAGCTCTACGGCTTTCAATTTATTGATACCACATCCAAATCTCGATGATGTTTTTTTTTGCCCTGAATGGCGAGACGAGCATGCCGTTCGCCTGATGGCAAGCGATACGACCGCTCATGAACAGTAGCAAAACCAAACAACACCTTGAATTACAAAGTAATTCTTAGTATTCTACTGCGCTCGCCATCCTGAGACAAAAGTTATTAAATCTCATTGTAGCATAGTTACTTTGAATACAATATCCTTCTAACCGAAATACATCAGTGCATTTATACAAATGCTAAAATTATTACTGCTTGGCGGGAGAAATAGACGTAGCGGTGGTACTTACCCAGACGGCCTCTCATATATGAGAGACCTACCAACAGTATGGTATACGATGTTATAAAAATATAAAATGTATGTATTTTATTTGTCTTTTATATTTTATGACTCATAATTAAAATTGTTTCGCGTGGTGTTTTGGGATCAAAACGTCTTCCATAATTTCTGATACCTACAAAGTAAAACTCAGTATCTTACTATAGTGTTAAAACTACATCTGTAATTGTCAGGACTATTTCTTTAGATTAACAAAAGTTCATCCAATCTGCTTCATTATCCGGCCGCTTAAGGCTATCAATTTCACCGTAACTCGGAACATACTTCTTTTATTTACGAGTAGCCATGTGTTACGTCAACTAGGCAACTGAAATAACAAACAAATGTACACTTAAACGAAACATAATAAGGTTTATTGTATACTAGCGGCCCGACCCAGCTTCGCCCGGGTGCATATAGATTTCTTAACAATAATATGTACGTATTATACATACAAACCTTCCTCTTGAATCACTCTATCTATTAAAAAAAACCGTATAAAAAAATGCGTTGCGAAGTTTTAAAGATTTAAGCATACAAAGGGACATAGGGACAGAGAAAGCGACTTTGTTTTATACTATGTAGTGATAATTCAAACTATATTAAGGATGTTCATTTAAGATTTATTTATTTGGTAAAATAACATTTGAAATTCATTGCAGATTAGTTAATCAATTATTATCAGCAATTAAACGGCGAATAATACATTGCAAGCAACCAGTATTGAATATATCACATAGTTCTTTATAAAACTGAAATTCTTTAGAAGACTTTGACTGCCTCGGTGGTTGCAAAGCCGTGGTCTCGGGTTTGAATCCTGGGTCGTACAAAGTGATATTGGATCCCTTTCGAACGACTTGAAACATTCGATAACATCATTTAGTATAGTATATTGCTGTGGGACCTACTTACATCGCATCTCTACATTTTACAAGGAGGACCCAATATTATAAAAAAAAATGTCACGTTTCACTGCGAAATTTTTAGTTGTATTATGTTTGTAGTCACTAAAACTAGCATCCAGCTTCGTTTTCGGTAGCAGTCTTAATATACCCAGTTTAAACCAACTTCACTCAAAATTGCACAAACATTTCTCCTTCAATACTTCTGAAACGCAGTCACGAAACCTAATAAATTACACGGAAAACAGCGATCCAAAAAGAAAACTAATTCCTTTGGCCTCAATATTACCGATCACTAACTGAGCATAAAGTCGGTGACTGTACGCTGAACCGAACGGCTAATGTAGGGCAAAGTGGAACATAACTTCGTTCAATAAATACTTTGATAACTATACGGTCAACTATTTTACGTACAGGAATAATTATTAAGAATAAGAATAAATTTATTGCGGAAAACCTCCAAGAAAATACAAAATACAAGGTACACATTTTACAATTAGTTCAGTATCCAAAATGTGGGTCCCAAAGTAGGCAAGCCCGTATCTTGGGCACCTATCCTAGAATAACTAATGCCAGTGCAAACAAAATAAAGTACAAACAATCTAATCATTTAAACAAAACCAAAATTAACAAAATAAAATAGAATAAACTTAATTAATAGAATTAACTAGATAATTTACTGTGGCTATCCTTGGAGAGAAATATGTTTTGCATATCTATTACTAGTGGTCCGACCAGGCTCGCCCGGGTGCAGATACACTTTTCAAAATGGCGGCCAAAAATTTCAATGCCGATTATCAATTTAGGATATCGACCAATGGGACCACGAAAAACTTATAGAATTTTCTCGTATTTGCTAAATTTTTTACTACTGTTTCCCTCCTATAGATCATAGCGTGATGATATATTCCTCGATAAATGATTTATACAACACAAAACCAATTTGGACCAGTAGTTGGTGAGATACCTCTGTAGTACCTCTAGGTAACGAACTAACTGTTCAGCTATTATTAGAATATATGTCTGCCGTTGGCACATCAATAGCTTAAATTATAATGAAAACCAGTCTTAAAAATCTATTTCAGTGTGTCTAATTTGGTGTTCAACCTGAATACTTATATCCGGTTTCATATTATATCTCATGTTTTCTCGTATCGAAGATGATCTGCGTAGGCGTGACAGAGATAGAAACAGAAGGAGTGGTACACTACCGTTCTATTTTGTTTACTGTGTCCTTTCTAGTATACAATTTCAATATAAGCAATATTGACTTGGTGGCGTAGTTGTAATAAAGTACGCTTGCAAACCTGAGTCTCAGGTTCGAATCCCGAGTCAGGCAAAAGTGATATTGGACTTTTCAATTCATTATCAGCCCGGAGTCAGGAATTTGTGCCCAATATGGCGATAGGCTCGCCACCTGTGGGACGGAACATACAAGGCGAAATGTGTCCAGGCACCTCTGCCTACCCCTTCTAGGAAAAAGGAGTGAGTTTATGTATGTATGTATGTACAATATTGTTTGCAGTACCAATGCCACCCTTGTTAATATCCCGTGCCACCAATACCAAGGATACCCACGCTTATTGCCGTCCTTGACATCAATCCCGAATGTGATTTGTTTTCGGATGAATGGAGATATCAGCTGAATGCTTGAGATTCTGCGAGCGAGATGCTTGACTGACCTTCATTGTGAGTAATTAATGTAGATGGCTTTAAACGTGTTAATTAATTAATTACATTATAGAATTATAATACTTTCAATAATATAATTATAATAAAGGCAGATAGAGACTATAAATCACTTTGCTCAATCTTGACATTACTTTTGCTTACATATACATAAACTTACGCCTTTTTCCCAGAAAGGGTAGACAGAGGTGCTACCAGGACACCCACATTCGGCCTTGTGTGTGTCGTCCCACGATGTGACAGGAATAGCCTATCGCCATATAGAGTACAAGTTTCTCACTCCGAGCTGATAATGAATAGAAAAATCCGTATCACTTTGCCCGACCCGAGATTTGAATCCGAGACCTCAGCTTTGTAACCGTACCGTAGTACAACTACACCACCGAGGCACTTTATCCTATTCTTAAAATGAAACCCATGAAGCAATAAAGCAAGAAATCTGAATACTAAATCGTAATACAACCAACTTTCTCATACACTTGAGTCGAGGGCTGGCGAAGTACAATTTACAAGAGCCGTGAGTTTTCAAAGAGTTCAGCTTTCATAACAAGATGTTTCTTCAACATGGAGTGATACTAGCTTCGATTGTTCAGGGGGTTACTCTGGGACAAAAAGCTTATACCCAAATGGAGATTGCATTCCGTATATAAAAGTGAAGCACAAAAAATTGACCTTGAATGAAGTCGCTGTTGTCTGCTATCCTTTTCTTTAGAGTGAAAATGAAGTTTTGTTCATCCATCACTCTACAAAACGATACGATCTTCGAATGTTCGGACGCCGTATTTACAACTCCACTAATGTGCCTTCTTCTTCACAAAATGATGGAATTCTCAATCGTACGTCATATCCATAGACTAAATTCGGAAAAAATGAATAGTATAATAGAGAATAGTATGATTTTTAGAAGGGGAAAATTTATATCTTAAATCCGGACGTCGAACATCCGAACATTCGATATTTGTATCGTTTTTATAAAGTAACCCCCTGTACTCCGACACGACGACGAATATTCGAACATGACACGTAAAACTGTACAAATATGCCTAGATACTTAACAAAATATTTGTATCCTATATATTTTTGTTTGTAAAACGTCATTGATCATCGTAATCGTAGACTAAATTCGAAGTGAATTATTATAGTAGTATTGATTTTTAGAAGTGAACAACTTTTATCTTATATGTTGACATTCAACGTCCGAACATTCGGTCTTCGTGTCGCAGTACAGTGTAACGCCCCTGAATAGGTTATAGATGTGTACAATGGTGTAAAAAAAATGGCTCGAAAAAGAAAACAGAGAATATTATACAGCATAGTGATAAGTATGAATACTTCGTAATAATTAGTATTAATACTTAGAGTATCCACGTATATGTAAGTATAAACTTCACCTTTAATTTGCGTTCCAGAAAGTGGTTAATTTATACGGTTATTGAGCAACTCATCCATTATGTGTATGGATATTATATACATACATGAACACGCACCTTTTTGCCACGAGAGGAAGGCAGGGGTGCTACCACGATACCCACTTTTTCCGTTGGTTCCGTTCCACGTGATAGGGGACGAGTCTATCACCATACCGGCAAACACTCCTGACTCCGGATTATATATTAGATAGAATAATGCGATATCACTTTGCAAGACCCGGGATTCGAACCCGAAACCTCAGCTTTGCAAGCGTTCCATAGTACGCCGCGCCACCGAGGCAGCCATATATGGATATGGCTATCAATAAACCTTCAAATATTATGTCCTTACATGCTACAACTTCATAATACGTGAATTAGAAGAATTTTATTTTTATTCTTTTATTGCCATGAATGGCGAGACGAGCATGCCGTTCGCCTGATGGTAAGCGATACAACCGCTCATAAACAGTAGCAAAGCCAAACAACACCTTGAATTATAAAGCAACGCTTGGCATTCCACTGCGCTCGCCATCCTAAACATAACATGTTAAGTCTGGCTACAATGCCCTTCAATCCGAAACACAACAGTACATTTACACTGCTGTTTGGCGGGAGAAATAGACACTGCGGTGGTACCTACCCAGGCGGCCTCTCACATGTGAGAGGCCAACCACCAGTAAAATATCAATTTTTATGTTCACCTAAATACACATTTTAATGTTTCTAACTTTACAAAATAATTTCCTATTCCCAACTCCCACTGAAATGGTTAGTAAGATGTTCATGGTCGTCTAGCTAAGATAAGATCTAATTTGTGACGCCTAAGTTGCTCATTATGCAAATAATCTGTGCGTTGTTAGTATAAATTATATATTTATTATACCTGGCTTTATCTAAGCTGAAACTAGCATCTGCTCTCTTGTTGTTCTTAAGTAGGCCAATCGTACAAGTCTTTAATTATTATATCAGCATTTTTCTCATATTATCCTTAAATTTTTTAAGCTTTTTCCATTTGGCCGTGGCCTATAGATAATATTTCTAGGTCCTTTTAGTGTACTGAAATCATAATAAAACCTTGTGGTTCCTAAGATTTCATTATTAAAAATATTTAAAAGCTGTACACCGTGACGCGACATCGCGTGCTGCGGCAGTAAACGTGTTAAGGAAAACATCGTAAGGAAACCTGCATACCACAGCGATTACGAAGAAAGTCTATGGTATGTAAAGTCCGCCAACCCGCACTAGGCCAGCGTGGTGGACGATAGGTCTTAACCACTCTCAATCGCACTCTAGATTGTAGAGGGAGCTCGTGAGCTGCAGTGGGACATATATGAGCTGATCCAGTAGTGTGAACCAGCCTGTGGTTATCTGGTTTCGACCAAGCCGTGATAATTGTATCAACTGGCGAAAAATACATGTCTCGCACGGATAGTCTATTTGGATTCAGGATTGCAATAAACACCTCTGAGCCTTCAACAATCTCATTCATCATACGAAATATTACACTACTTTAATATGACCCGGATTTTCTATGGAACAATTGTATCGTCCTGGTCGAGTCGACACATTTGTAATATAGCTGTATAAAGCTACAATAAGGCTTTGCTTTTTCAGCTGCATATAAGCCAGCCTATCATTATAACGTGCATGGTATACCCTTGTATCGTCTGTAGTTAATCTCGGTATTGTGGAACCTAGAAGTCTCTTGTGTAGGAACTGCATTTTTCTATATAATATTTTTTAACCGATCAATGTCTGTACATGGAATATAAATGTGAAAAACTAGTGTGCAGAGACGAAACGTAATACTATCCAAAACTATTATCTTTTGAATTTTTGTCTGTTTGACTGTGCGGTTGTGTGAGGAAGTCAGAAACGGCTTAACGGATTTCGAAGAAATTTGTTGTGTAGGTAGCTGGGATTCGCGATTAACACTTAGGCTAATTTTTATGCCGAAAAATGTATTATTCCCTTGGGATGAGAAATTGAAAATATATGCTTAACGGTTGATTATTAACGATCTTATTCACAGCTTTAAAATCTATTTTAGGTATCGTATGATTTGCCTTCTTCTCTCAAACTATATTCAGACGTAGTTTGAAAGGGACAACACATTCAATAGTTAAAATAATTTGTAAACTGTCTTTGAATAGGCCCGTAAATATTTACATATATTTAGACCAACAAAAGCATCAAGATATAATAAAGACTGAACACTTATATGTATTCGACCCGCAACAAAACTAAACAAATTAACAAAATATACCTATTGATATAAATAATAAAACTGAGGAGAATTTTTTCATTAAAGGACACGAAGGTAATGAAAGGGCACTCGTTAATTAAATAGTCCTGGCGGTAACGTTAACCGACGTACAAAGGCATTGATACGAGCGCGATCCTTAGAGTGATGTAACGTTTCTGCTAAACGAAACAAACGTTAATACAGACGTTTTATGTGCTTTGGAAATTACATGTAATTGAAGGAATAAAGAAAGAAAGAAAGTATTTTCATTGACACGATTACAACCATTAAGCTAATATTACTACGTATTACACATCACATACAGTACAAAAGGCAACAGTAACAAACAAAACGAAATTTGAAAAGAAAGGCGTAATGAATAATTAGAACCATTCGCAATTGCCAATTGGATGCCTTCTCAGCATTAATGCTGAATTATCATTGGTATGACTAAACAGCGCTGGTTTTCAGAGGCAACCTAAAAACGAAGTGACATCGGACATTGTGCAAGCTTATGAATGAATTAAAGAAGTAGATATACAAAATATAAAATTATATAAATAATGGAACCTTAGTTAATTGCACACTGATATTGCCGAACAACCTTTATTATAAACGGTCCAAGAGTTGGTTGGCCCAAGAGTTATATTTTTGAAAAATAATATTTTTTATAAAGCTATCCACTATCCAGAAATAGTACTATGCTACGTTTACACGAGCGCTTAGGCTTGGCAAACGTGTTTTTCTTTTTTCTTATGTAATTCCTGTGTTTTATGTGGAGTTTAGACTATCACAGTACAGTGTTGGCAAACGTCTTCAAGCTCAAAGGTTTTACAAATGCATTTATTTTTTAATTGCAATGATTGGCGAGACTAGCATGCCTTTCTCCTGATGTTAAGCGATACAACCGCTCATGGATAATAGCAAAACCAAACAACACCTTGAATTATTACAAAGCAATGCTTGGTATTCCACTGCGCTCGCCATCCAAATACATAAGATGTTGAGTCTCAATATGTCCCGTAGTTACTCTGGCTACAATATCCTTCAAACCAGAACATAACAGCGCATTTACACTGCTGTTTGGCAAGAGAAATACACATTGCGGTGATACCTACCCAGGCGGCCTATCAGATATGAGAGACCTACCACCAGTAATATGCTATTTAAATGCTTGCTTGGGTAATAGCGAGTTTATTATTGTTTATTAACAACCCGGAATGGAATTGTATCCCTTGCCGGTTTTTGTAGATAAATTCGAGCCAGGTGATTGTAGGGTTTGAATCAATCCAAAAGAAAAATAACAGCAAAGCGATTTATAACGTCAGTTTCTAGTAAGACAGCAGCCGAACCAGAAAGTAATCAAAACTACGGCAAAGAATAAGAGTGACTGCAAAAAAGACTTTAATAATTCCTTAGTTTCTACTTTGTAGGGGTTTGCTTTTCTAAACGACTGCCTCGGTGGCGTAGTTGTACTATGCTTGGGATTCGAACCCGAGACCTCAGCTTTGTAGCTGAGGTCTCGGGTTCGAATCCCGGGTTGGGCAAAGTGATATTGGATTTTTCTATTCATTATAATTATAATTTGTGCCCGATATGGCGATAGGCTCGCCACCTATCACATTGTGGGACGGAACATACTGGCGAAATGTGGGTGCCCTGGCACCTCTGCCTACCCCTTCTGGGAAAAAGGCGTGAGTTTATGTATGTATGTATGTATGCTTTTCTAAAGTTAGGTTTCATTTGCATTTGTACGTTAGTTTTTTTTTATTACACTGAATGGTGAGACAAGCATACCGTTCGCCAGATGGTAAGCGATATGACCGCTCATAAACAGTAGGAAAACAAAAGGTTATTCTGTAAGGTTTTCCATCATAATTGAGCGTGTATTGCGACCGCTATTTGGACATATACAAATATCCTAATTCCACCACTAGCCACAGTTATATTTACAGACTCAATATTGTGATGTTGCACATAGTTTGCTCCGGTGGCGCAATTGTGATAAAGTTATATTATTTTTTTCTATTCATTATCAACTCACCCCCTACCGAATCGTCGGATGGAACATGCTAGGCCAAATTTCAATGTTCTGATAGTATTGTCTGCTTTTATTAAAAATATAATGTTACTCTTTTGGAAAAGTAAATTCGTAAATCACAGGCAAATAGCCTTATGTAACAAACCTAATAACTCAAAGAGTAGCTCCGTGTATTATTGAAAACCTGAATAAAAACAGAATGTTCGAAAACGTTCCATATTCAAAATCGTTTAAAAACATTCCGATGCACGCTGTTCTTTTCTAACCTATCAACAAAACCAATTTGCAAAGAAACTTGTAAATGTTAATCCGGCCTGTAGTGCGATTCACGTATTTTAACAAGTTCAGCTGAAGTGCAGTTGCGGTTAAGTTTCGATCAAAACAGTCCTTTTCGTATTCTCGTAATTTTGACAACCGATGTCAAATACGCTCGCGTCAAGTTCGCGTCACGCAAACGTTTTAGCGTATTCTACTGTTGCGCGCAAGTTGCGCGTATATGTCAATTTCAAACAAATTTGACAAGTCTGACGTACAGTTGACGCGCAGCTCACGCGCAGTTCACGCGTAGCTAAACACTTACAAGAATACCATTTTGTACCAAAGCGTAAACTTAATTGTAACCGCACCGCAACTTGATCGGCGCGTCAAAAAGTTACGTGAATCGCACTACTGGGGTTGCGCAGTATTTCAAGCGTTTTAAACACTATTGCGGTCCGATGCGGCGGTCAACTGTGTGTGGCTCACATCTTTATGTAGCAGCTAGACATTTCAATTACATTCGTTTCCTTGAGAACATCCGCTATTTGCTCCATGTTTACTGTATTACATTTCGTGTACGTTTTCATGTACAATCTTTTTACCCTTATACGCATAGAGATTGGTTTTTGTTTTCTTTACATTTGCCAATAGATTATTCTAATATAAGGGGTGGGTGTGCAAACGTAAATTTGACTTCGACATGTACCTAGTACCTACCTACCCAAATGTGAAGAAATATTTGTAGGCGACAAAGTACACATTGATCTATGACTAAATATGTAATGTGTGTCTACAAATAAGTATGTATGTCAAGACTGCGACCGAAAAAAAGCCAGGTGGTCAGTCTTGAAGCAGTACTAAAACTTGTAATTTATTTTGAGTGTGAAGAAATATTTGTAGGCGACAAAGTACACATTGATCTATGACTAAATATGTAATGTGTGTCTACAAATAAGTATGTATGTCAATACTGCGACCGAAAAAAAGCCAGGTGGTCAGTCTTGAAGCAGTACTAAAACTTGTAATTTATTTTGAGTCATTACTATTTTTACAAATCAGGGGCGAGTTTGAGTCTTTACTTCACACCACATTTGGGTACTTATAAGGGTTGCTTGAGTACATAGTTAGTAATTACGTTCCCACACATTCCTCAGGTGTAAGTGGATGCATACCTGGTGCGTCACCACAGGACTTTGTATTGTGTTTTCAGTCTGTCTATGGTGTGGTAGTTATCAATCGAATCACCCTTTTCATTATTTAAATAACCCTAGTACCATTATCGTGCATTGTAATTGCAACGTTTATTAAACACAATTGTGGTGTTCAAAGGCCGGTTCCTATTTCCCTCTAATAGGTTTCGGTCCTCAGATAATTCAAGCCTACTAGCACCATCTTTCGCAGTATAAAGTAAACTAATTTATATCTATCAAATAGGCTTCTTGGGATTAATGGCAGCAGAGATTGAAACTGTGAGGTGCTGGGTTCGATTGCCACATCGGACTACTTAAGGCCAGCGCAGGCCGGAATTATTTTTTTAACCAATAGATATTCAAACTTATATGGCGGGAATACGACATAAATTTAAATACTTTAAATTGATTTCGAGGCATCGAGAAATGCTTTTTGATGCCACGGCATACATTTAAAACATTGGAAATTAAGTCATATTACGACATGATAAGTGTGAATATTCTTTGTTAAAAAATTAAATCCACTGGCATGCCCACCCGGTGCGCGCAGGCCCTTAATAATAGTTTTTCAATCTTAAAAAATATGACATGCTGGAACTAAAAGTTCCACGTGTAATAGGTGCGATATCACATGTCAAAATAGAAATAAGCTCAGCGAAATATTGATACTTCTGCTTGTATCTACGGGGATTCAAAAGGTAGTTTATTTATGGAAAGTAATCACAGATACAAACGGTAATTTTTATTACTGTACTGTATCAGCCCATATACGTCTCACTGCAAGGCACGGGGGCCCTCTACAATCGAGAGTACGATTGAGATTGGTTAAGACATATGGTCCACCACACTGGCTTAATGTGTCTCGGTGGACTTACATACCATAGAAATTCTTATAAATCGCTATGGTATGCAGGTTTCCTTACGGTGTTTTCCTTCACCGTTATAGTGCGTGGTGGGTGACTACCAATACACATGACTCCGAAAAGTCAGAGGTGTGCCCTGAGATTCGAACCCACGACCACAGTGGACATGTTGGCAGCCGCATCTGGTCCATTTACCAACAGGCCACCACGCACTACAGGCCATTTTTATTAACTAAATATAAATTAACCTGTTAACCAGGCAAGACGTATAAATGCGTCAGGCGCAAACAATATCGGGTACGGGTATGACGTATGAATACGTCCTCAAAAATTAATGTGCGCCCTGGAACGGACACGTGCATTTCTCATGATATTACGTCATCGATGCGTGTCTCGTTATGAATTGACATGTCCTAGCGTAACAATACGCGCTCGGTACATGTTGCATAATTTGAACTGGAACTCCCCGGTTAACAGGTTAAATAATATTGCATTTTTATAAAAGACTCGGGTAAATACGAAGTATATTAATTTACGTTTATGTATGTAATAATATTTTTAGCGTAGCGATCATCAACATTACTTTTAATACTAATAAACTTCCATAAAGTTCACATTCTTCATATCTTTGAGCAACATTATAATTCTCAAGATGTTGGCACTAAAATACGAGTGCCTATTCCATAATGACTTCCTTTGGGAGACAGCGCTTCTGCGACTGATGGCGGGTAATTTCGTCTATCTACAACTGTCAAGAAGCTGTCAAAACAAAAATATTTACTACGACAAAATGTATTCAACTGTTTCACAAAAGACTGAAGCTTGCTTTATTTCCTTGGTGGGTGTTATAAACTCTGATAAAAGTTGTATTTTTTTCGTTTTCCTTGTTTACATTTCGAGAATGCTAAATACAAAAGTTTTTAAAAGATATAAAAAAAACCGGCCAAATGCGAGTCGGACCTTAAAAATGAAAGAAGCCTTAAAAATCACGTTTGTACCTGTTTTATAAGATCGAGTTAAAAATTGCTTAAAAATTACGTTTGTTGTATGGGGATCCCCTTAATATATTTTTATTTTTTATTTTTAGTATTTGTTGTTCTAGCAACAACGGAAATACATAATTTGACAATTTCGGCTTTTAGCTATCACTGTTTGTGGGATACAGCCTGGTGATAGACAGACAGACAGCGGAGGCTTAGTAATAGGGTTCCGTTTTTACCTTTTACTTACGGAACCCTAAACATAAGGGAAGTCACATCGGTTTTTTTGGTAGAATATTTTGAAAAACACAATACGTAATTTAAAACGCTACGTGGCTATTCATTATTACATTACTATTCATTATTTAACAATTTAAGAAAACACCGCGAGGCAACCTACCTGCGAATGAGAAAGAATCTAAGGAAAGAATGAAGAATTTTATAAAAATACCTAAGTATGAAGCCCGCAAAATTCCTTTAGGACGGAATGGGGGAACTTGCAAAGGGCTATCAGAGGTGTCAGACTTATTACAACATTTCTTTTACGAGCGCTTAAACCATTAAAACATTGCATATTAGGCACAGCAGAATAACCACACATTTTATTACTTTTGTAAGAAATTATACTAATGTTTACGAAAGCGGGCACCTTTTATGGCCTACCCTCAACCTGTAAAATACTCATACAGCCGCTTTATGCTTCAGAATTGTTTACACTAAGCAATTTCGGCCTTAAAATGAAACATAGCAGTTGATATAAGAGTCACGTAGGGGTTAAATCCGTTGGATTATTCGTATCACGTGCGAGTATAGTCTCTATGAGTGCGTTATCTAGAAGCGCCCTCTCGCGGCTCGTTTTAGTAGTATTTGTCCTTGGCGCGAAATTACGTTAAATGCGAATTTAATTATTCGAATTATGCCTATATATAGCAAGTAAACTAAGTACGCTTTTTAATCTATGGCTGCCTCGATGGCGCTGTTATACCTCGATACAATAACAACTCTGAGGTCTCGGGTTTGAATCCCGAGCCGGGCAGTGATATTGGAATTTTCCGCCAAAAGGCAGTGTAAATACACTGTTGTATTCCGGTTTGAAGGACTACTACTGGACATGAGACATCTAATATGTCTCAGGAGTCAAGATGGCGAGCGCAGTGGAATACCAAGCATTATTTTGTAATTCATGGTGCTTTTTTTTGCTACTGCCCATGAGCTGTCGTTTTGTTTACCATCAGGCGAATGGCGTGCTCGTCTCACCTACAATCAAAATAATTAAATACGCAAACCTTTTCCTATTTGGATTTGTACTAAAAATAAATACTTAAGTATTACAATTTCCAGTAGAAAATAGGCATCTCCCATAGTGTAAAGGTTAATAACAAATAGGCCACTGGACATTAATAGGAATAATTACGGATGACACTTCAATTACCTCTACAGCAAGATAATCACGGATTAGATTAGAATTAATTTGTGGCTACGTTTATACGTACCTACTTACGCTGAGTAACATTGGTTATATTGTGTATCAGATAATATTATTCCATGCTTAAACTGTTTATTCCTGGAATTTCCTGGAATATTCCTGGAATTGTTTAATCATTAAACATTTCCTTATCGCGGTACAAAGGGATGAGAATCTGTGGCGTATGTAAAACTAAGTTAGATATTGAAGGGCATTGTAGCCAGAGTAACTGCTGGACATATTGAGACTTAACATCTTATGTCTCAGGATAGCGAGCGCAATGGAATGCCAAGCATTGCTTTGTAATTCAAGGTGTTGTTTGGTTTTGGTACTGTTTATGAGCAGTCGTATCGTTTACTATCAGCCGATCGGTATGCTCGTCTCGCTATTCATTACAATAACAAAAAGATAAATAAGTTATTAACAAAATGTTATATAATCGCGTTTTAGTACATTCTTTACCTAGAGTTTTGAGTTTTCTTGAGTGAAATGGAAGTTTAAAGATAGTCTACGATTTTTCTGGCGTCCGAATGCGTTGTTATCAAAATATTAGGAAGTATTTTTTCTACATTTTATTATATTTGGCATTTTGAAACTATTATATTACGAATATAAATGCTTGTTTATCATATGAATACCTATTTCAAACAATGCAAGAAAGAGATTTTTTTAATTTGAATTGTAGTTTCAAACGCCACTCGTCATTAGGGTTTAGATTAATTATAATTAATTATCGTTACTCCTTGAGGTTTCTTTATAGTTGTTCTATATTATCTAACAGGAACTGGGTGTGGGTAGTAATGAATGAAAACATTGATAGTTCAGTATACTTTTATTATCGTCTAAACTAGACAAATCGGCTAATATACACTCTACATAAAAATAATAATTTTGTAAACCGTCAGTCAAACAAGTGGCTTAATGGCAGTATTGCCATTTATCTTTGGCCTTTGTAAGCTAAATGTGAAATCATACTATAGTATTTCGTCTTACGCATAGAGTAAAGAGCGGTAAGTAAGTGGCCAACTGACCAATCAGGACAATGAAACATACAAGGTTCTTTCTATGTAGTCTGTGGTCACATCTTAAGCGTATGACTGATAATGTGCACACAACAAAAGAATCCATTGTTCAGATCGGTCTTAGACGTTTTTCTCTAGTATTTATGGCCGCTTCTTTACTCTATGCGTAAGACGGAATACTATAATGTGATTTCAGCTATATACAGTAATAACTATAAACAGAGATTGACCTATAATTAAATTCACATTAATTAGCAAATAGCTTCATAGATGTCGCTATTATAAATCGTGATTATTTCACATCATAGGTATTAGCATTTTAACGTTATAGTGATAGTCGTAGGGAAAACCCTAGCTAACCTATAGAAAAATATACATATTAAAAAATCCCTGAGATTCTTTGAAATTAGTGGAGTAATTTTATGACGCTATTGTATAGTCCACTCTTTTTGTCTATAGCAATAAGAAACATAATTTAAAAAGTATCCACTTCTTATAAATTATGTGATCGCAGTGATGGTCAGTAATTTATGGGTTTTAAAACCATATCAATATTCATACGTTTTACAAGTTACATGAATAAAGATGTATAATAATCGTATAATATAGAACTCTATGTTTGTGTAATGTGCAATTTCAAATCTTTTTTTTCCATACATCGTTTGTAAAATTTCCTTCGTTCGTTCCATTATTAATTGTTATGTTATAAATATTAAAAATTGCACATACAAATCGAAAAAAGACATGGAGTAATATTAAAAAACAATTTTACAATAAAAAAGTATTTTATCAATAAACGTATAGCTATTAGTCATGTCTTGTGCGCTCAAGCAGTTTAGAAGTACTTAGTCTAAGTATAGTTTGTCTACATTGAATCTTAAGCTAAAAAATATAATGGGTAATATTGACATAATAGCATTAATTCTACCCACATTTTTCTCATCACATCAGGTAACATTGCACAAAATTTGAAAATCTTCCGGCTGAATTTTATTTAAAAAATCGCGACTTTTGTTAAGTCTATTTACCACTCAGCAACATTCGCGAACCGAACCGAACTTCAACTAAGCGGTAAAAATACTTAAACCTTTAAAGGTTGGGCGATAATCTTGATAACTAAAAACCCGATTTTTGTTCTAAAAATCCACTCGGGAGTTTTTATTTTATTTACCAGAGATCTTGAGAAATACGTGTGTTTAATTTATACTAATAAAATATGAACATGAGTATATTGCCTGTTACAATTTCTTGGTGTCAAAACGATTAGATGGGTCGTATATAGGAAGACGATTAATTTACATTTGAGAAATTAAATTTCTCAAAATACATATTTTTCATATACGGGACCCACGACGATGATAAAATCAAAAGCAAATTTGTAACACACAGAATAATATGAGGACATATTATGTGCAAAAGCGGTCTTACTACAAAAATACTGCAGGGGTAGGCCACTTTTTCAATGAAAACCTAAAAAAATCTAAAATTCAAAATGTATTCATTCATTATATATTTTTTTACATTTATCACAATTCAAAACAAACTCTTGATCATAAGGCCATAGCTGTATTTTGTAATGAAATGTGCATTAATGTAGCAATATAATTCAAATAGCATAATTCAAATTATTAAATTAGCATGCTATTCATGTTATAGCACGAAGAGGAAGATGGTATTGATGAAATAACACGAACATCAAGAGCATGCTAATTTAATTTACATTAAACAATAGGGAATACATAATATTATTTGAACACAATATTGGGCAGCTATTATTAGTAGGATACGGACAATAAAAGCCACTTTAATAATTATTTAGAAAACGTCTAAACTACAGAGTAAAAAATCCAAACAACTGGATTTTTGGACAATGTGCGTTTTCAAAGTATTATTTCACACTTTAAGAAATAATTAGTATTATCATAGTACATTTTTAAATTAATAACAGTTTAACAAATAATGAACTCCATACTTCATTCCACCGAGAAAAATACTTCACAAATATTTCTTTCGGTGTACAACAAAAATCGCCTCATCATTATTAAACCCACGACACATTTTTATCGCTTGGTGTTTTTATAATTTAGAAATAAGTAAACCACTATGCTACTATGAAAACTTAATTATTCTCTCAATACCTCACTATCACGTCATTAACATCACTATACTGTCGAGAGCCTTAATAAATATCACTTAAACCTGCCAAAGCACTGGTGTGTCAAGCCAACAACCATAGTTAAATTAAGTGCATATTTCAAAAGACCGTTAATCATGAACATTATGATTTCAAACTATATTATTCATATAATTTATTTATATAATTTGTATTATATATATTTAGATTTCACATTAATAGCACTATAGCCTAGTGCAAGTGTAAGCATATGACAATAATAAGTCATTATTGCTATGCTAATGCTAAATAGCTAAGTCTATAAGTTGCTTAGGACAACCACAGATTTCATCAAAACATTCATCGCAAAACATTTATTTTAAATAAATATAATTGATTTATAATTAGGTAGGTACTACTGCAATGTATATTTTTCCCGACAAACAGGAGTATAAATGCACTGTTGTGTTGGGTTTTGAATACATAGTAGTAGCCAGAGTAACTACTGGACATATCAAGACTTAAATATCTTGTCTCAGGATGACCAGCGCAGTGGAATGCAAAACATTTCATTCATGGTATTGTTTGGTTTTACTACTATTCAAGAGTTGTATACACTCAGGCGAATGGCATGCTAGTCTCGCCATTCAAGTTAATAAAATTAAAATAATTATATCCATTAATAATATTCTATTTTTCTTCGCGCGAAAATAATAATCATTTTACTAAATGGAAAGAAAGAAAGAATACCGATTTATTTGCCTTAAATCATCTTTTATATTTGAGATATCTGTATCAACCCATTTACGTCCCACTGCAGGGCACGGGCCTCCTCTACAACCGGGAATACGATTGAGAGTGGTTAGGTCATATAGTCCACCACGCTGGCCTAATGCGGGTTGGCGGACTTTGCATACCATAGAAATTCTTACAAATTGCTAAGGTTTTGTCACGATGTTTTCCTTCATCGTTATAGTGCGTGTTGACTGACAACCAATATCAATACCAAATGGGATATATTTCACTACATTAAAAAAGATTTTAATTTTGTAGAAGTTCAGGGCAGGAATATTATCACAAAATATAATAGAAATATCAGTGAATGAGACCTACTAACATTGTGATCCTTTATAATTGCTAATTAGCAAAGGAATCACAAAGCATAATTGGACCATGTTGTGTAGAAATGTGTCAAACCACAGAAAAATATATTTTTTCAAAAATTAATATAATATCACTGTTTAATGGTATATAAACCATGTCAAGAGGTTACTTTTTCACGGTCAGAATTAAATAAGTCTTTTTCACATAACAATCTTAGTTGTTTCCGACTGTTTTCCATTTTATATAATCCATTTATTCAGGTTGGATAATTTCTTCACAACATGGTTAATTTTAAAACAGTTTGTGGTTCTACTTAATAAATAATGTACTATAAAAATATGGGACAAAATAGTTTTTTTTTTTTCTATTTTATGATTTTGTGCGTTTGAAGATTATTTTATAATCCTATTTCATATAAGTATGGTTTAAAAAAATTGAATTTTTATACATAAATATATTATATAGAATATACAATGTCATAAGGCTTTTTATATTGCAATAATTATTTGGCATAATTGTCTGTGTACTTCACAAGTTTTTGCTGTAGATCAGGGTGTGAATCCAAAAGACTAAAAGTTTCTGTTACCCATGACCAGAAGACTTGAATGCTTTTTTTTAATTTAGGGTCACGACCAAGCAAGACTATACATTTTTATAATTATTTATAATTGTTACCTACATCAGTTTTTCTTTCCTTGACCAGTGGTATAACATTGTTAAACATTTTAAGAAGGCATTTACCAATATTCGAACACAGATCTACTCCTACACTGCCTTATCAATAGGCTATTTTTCTAATGTTTTATATATTGCTAATCAGTGCTATACATAATAATATAATTAATGTTTATATACAAATTCAATTCCTATAGGAAGATTTATAAATCTAAGGCAGGTTTTGAACATGGGTATACTAATAAAAACTGAATATACAACATAAATTTTCATAAATTAACATTTCAAATTAAATCATATTTGGTTTAAATATATCACATATCCATAGAAAATATTCGTTTTTTGATTCCCAAGAACAAAATCGTAAGGAAAAATGAGATACGATGTCCTATATTATTCATTTATATTTGTCATTTTACGAAGTTGGTATTTATTGGTACCTAAATCATGTATACATATTGTACTACGAAAGTCGTTATATTTAAAATACGCTTTTGTTCTTGGATACCACAGATAAAAAAACACATATAATAAAATATAAAAACTTGAGTTCCAAAACAATTCAATTTGTAACAAATTAGGAATAAAAATGAATACCAAACAACATTAACAAAATATATGCATTTAAAAATAGATTACCATTAGGAGATCTCGTAAGCAAGAACGGGCTCTTGCATAGACAATTTTAAAACTTAATTTAGGTATCTAATATTCTGTCCCTCTCGGACGACTTTTGAAATTAGTATCAGCGAAGAAGATAACATTCGATAACTGAAATAGGTTATAAATTGTCTATGAATAAAGACGGAAATTTACACAGGGATTCAACCTTATCACACTTAATTCTATTGGTGTAACCAAAGGCTTATCCAGAGGGGAGCGCATGAGGGTCATGATATAATTTATTTATTATTTTATTCTTTGTATATCAACAAGAACTATATGACACCCCCCCCCCCCCCCCCCTATTTAAAAGTTGGATCCGCCCTTGGGTGTAACCACTTAAATACATTTTATTAATGGGAATAAATTAAATCTAGAAATTGGCAAGAATAGCTTATAACTATCTAATTAATTTAAGACACGTTTTATAATTCAACCTTTTCAACAATGGCGGCGCCAAACTAAAACTTAATGCGGACGACCCCTACAAGGCCCTTAGTCGCGCAAAAGGCATTAAGATATTATACCAGAGGGACAGTGAACACGAAGGGCATTACATACCGCTAATTGTATTTCTGTCTTTATCACTCCTACATAGTCACACAATCTTTTCTCTCGCTTCATTGGTTTCAGACGTGCCTGATAGTTACGTACGCAGTGCGTAAAAACTTTGTTTGTAACGCCCACTTCAATATAATTCCTTAATGGAAAAGGCCTTTTTTTCAGTCCAAACAGCTTTTTAATAGAGATTGTGGGCGGTCGTCCGCAATAATCCTTATTCAGCGCCACTTGTGCTTCTCAATTGACAAAATACAAGCAATATGGATTACACAAAACTATTCATTAAATTAAGTCTTCCATTATTGGCATAATAAATACTTTTTAAAAGTATCTTGTGTCACATGGAATAAAAAATATAAATCCATTTTTTTGTCTTTTTTTTTTAATATCTCAGAAGAAATGCATTGTAACATAATTTCATCTAACTTCGTTTTGCCTGTAAGCAAGCATTTAATTTCATAAGAAATAAATCGAAATTGCTTCTAATTTACTAGAGCACAAACTAACTTTATTCTAGTTATGGCAAACTAAGCCCTAAATCCTCAGTCATAGAGGATATATTAGTATACTATTTACTGAATAAATATGTCAATAAACTCCTAAAGATAATATGGCGACAGAGTTTTTTTATTGACTAGTAAGTTAAAAAGATGAAAATACAAACAAAAGAGAATCATAGGTCATTTTGACTTAAATATACAAAATCTTATAAATACTTTATATTAATAAGGTTATATTATGTCAATATTTAGAATTTATCCTTTGCTTATATTTATATCTTTAATACAAAATTTTGAATTGCTTCATAACAGTGCTCTTAAATATATATATTTAAGTATATAAAGTGACTAGAACATTAGTTTGCATGAATATTTATTGACTTGAATATATTTTTTAAATTTAGTATACATTCCTAAAAGAAAACTAATTCTAATAGGTAATAAGGGAACAGGTGCTGAAGTTCATGACATTTTAGATTCCAAACACTTATTTAATTTTTGTTTGTCCATCAGTCATATCTAGTTACCATTAATCAGACTAATAAAATTACGAAGGACAAAATTTATAAATGTATAATAAATTGGGCTCAATTGAAAATTCTATAACATCATCCAAGCAATAAATATCCAAGCAATTATAGAGACCAGCTCTTGAATCAAATAATATGAGTATTCAAAAACATGACTTCTAAATGGCGACTGTAATTAAAACTAATCACATCAAGTAGAACAGTACAAACACCTGCATTCAATCTGGTTGGCAGTAAAGTAATCACATTGTATCAAGATTTTTGCACTTGGTAAAAATATTTTTCAGTAGCAAACAGCTACAGGTGTAGTGTAGCCTTGATTAAACAGTATGGTGGAGAAACTAAAGAATTATACCCACTTCAGGCACCATGATGGTGCATGTATCGTTGGCCAGCGGTATGTGGCAGTCGGGTGGCTTTCTCTCTAATTCCTCCAGGTCAACTTTGATTCCTTTCTTGTTCGCCATTTCAACAATGTAGCATTTCAGTTTCAGATCACTGGAATTTTAATATACAACTTTTAGTGAATATAATTTGCTCACAAGATTAAAACCACCAACAGTCTGAAATTAAAAAATCACATAAAAGTAATTGATAAAGATATGTATTTGAGTTCCTAAATTAGACATGAAATTAAGCACTTTCACAAAATATTTAATTTCAAAGAAAGAGAAAATCTCAGAGATTTATTAGAATTTCAAAGACAATTTTATTTCAAGATCAGTGGAAAACTTGCAATTATTCATTAATTTAACGACATGTTGCATAAAATATAAAAAAAATGTAGTTGTGTTGTATATGTATTTATAGTTAATTTTCACATATTAACATTAATAACTATGATAATTCCATAAGCACTTCTAAGGTATTTAAAGTCCCCCAAAATAGACAAAGCCATCATAACAAACCTAAGGTGTTGGGAGACCTTTTCAAATTGAGACCTGTGATTCAAATAAGGATTTATATGTAATACAAATTACATTTATTTTGTTTACTAACCTGAACTTCATGCATATACAGCAGAGGCAGCTTAATAACGCCATAGAGAGCAACACACTAGCCGTCGTGATCACCATATCCAGCAAACTTGCACCCAACATTTTCAACCGCTTTAGAATTCCTTGAATATAAATTTAAAACCCTTATTCTTTGTCTTCGCATTAAAAAACACAAACCAGAAAAATAAAACAACAATCGGATATGTAGACTTAGCGCTACATATCGGATTGTTATTTTTTTGTAAATAATACTGACTATAATATTATAACAGAAAACTTTACAAAAAATATATGTGTAGAACTTTTTTGATCATAAATGCTCAGGATTTTAGTATCACGCACTTTTTACACGTTAAACGTTTTAATTGTATTTTAATCAAGACTTACCGATATTTATTTATTTTAGCGAAACAACCATTGAAGAAGATACCAAAACGTCAATAATGTCAAAACTCAACTAAATTCAACCAATCACGATTCACCATTTACCGAGAATTTCCGATTTTACAGATCGGACTACGAAGTTCATTCACAAAAGCGAACAGAGAAAAGAATCAAGACTTCGCGAGCGACGCGACGTTCCGTTTCTCGTAATGGAATTGTTACCGTATAACGGGGTAAATATAATTCCATAGATTTTAGTAAAAGCATATAATTTACTCAATTTACGGAATCTCCAATAATTTTGCTTTTCTAAACGATTTTTAAACAGAGCAATATATATCCGTAAGAATGTAAGAATTTATATAGTACGTAAAGTCCGCAATAGGCCAGCCTGGTGGACTTTATGGCCTAACCACTCTCACCCGTACCTCGACTGTAAAGGAAGCCCGGGTCGTCCGTCCTGCAGTGGGACGTATATTGGCTGATATTCGTCTTTAACACCGTGCATTTGCTCGGGTGATATTTGTTAGGTAACATCAACATTGAGCACTTGTATATAATTTAATTGCTTTTAATTTGATATCAAGGGCGTCGCCAGGTGGGAGCAGGTAGGGGCAGCTGCCCCCCCCCCCCCCCCCCCTCCCCCCTAGAGATTAAAAAAATTGCCAAATGTAAGGCTTTCTAAAGTCTTTGACTTGACTTGCCTACTATACGGTAATTTTTTTGCATATTGCCGTAGATGTAAGGCTCGTACTACGAAACGTACAAGTGAAAAGCTTCATGTACTCTTGACTTTAACTACAATTCATACTTTTCTAATTCTCCATATTATTGGCCCCCTCCTGGGCCATCGGCTGGCGACGCCCCTGTTTGATATAATAGACTTCCGTAGCATGATTCGGAGCTAACTTATTGTAAATCAAAGTAAAAATGGTCTTTTTAACTTTAACACACGATTTCTCCAGAAATATTGATCATGGAGAAAAAACAAATAACGGTTTTGTAAACTAGCTATCGTAAGAAATCTAAAGTGAAAAAAAAAACACCGTTTATAACAACTTGGATTTTCTTTTTCAAATTCTATTTTTATGTTATGTAATGTTGCATTCAGAATGAAAAGAAAATGTTGTATTAGAATAATAACTCATATCATACAAATAATCATCTGTTAAATAATCATTTGTTGTTGTAGATAGCATTATGGACAAACCTTTGTGATTTATAAATGCTAAAATATCTAGTGAATCTGTAACTTTATTTTTTGTAATCATACATACATACATACCTAAATTCACGCCTTTTTCCCAGAAGGGTTAGGCAGAGGTGCCTGGACACTCACATTTCGCCTAGTATGTTCCGTCCCACAATGTGATAGGTGGCGAGCCTATCGCCAAATCGGGCACAAATTCCTGACTCCGGGCTGATAATGAATAGAAAAATCCAATATTACTTTGCCCGACTCGGGATTCGAACCAGAGACATCAAGCAAAACTAAGCAAAGCAAAGCTTTGCAAGCGTACCTTAGTACAACTACGCGACCGAGGCAGTTTTTTGTAATCATGATAATTAATTGAAAGAAAAAATCTATAAGTGGGTAAAAATCACAAAAAAAATATATTACTGTCTATCGCTTTAATATTAACAAAGAGGCACTTAATTATCACACTACATATACTCCCGCGTTTTCTACAACTACATTACAGCTTTCTTGCATTGGCTCTAGTTTAGGTTTTTGGGTAGTTTTTGTTGTATAGTTCCTCTTTAATTTCTTTGCCATAACTTTGACGTCATTCTTAAGTTGACGATCGCTGAAAATAAATAAAAATAATGAACCAATGATTGTAACAGCACTAATAAGCTTTACTTACAAGACACTGTTACAAAATAAGGGGGGTAATTAAGTGGGTGGACAATAAAAAAAAAAATTGTGGATTTTAAAAATTATAGAATTTTTAATTAAAGTTTTCCAGAGGGACTACTTAATATTATGAGCGAATGTAAGCGCAGTCCAGAGCTGCGAGTCAAGAAGCGCTTTGAATTTCAATGCATATTCCACCATAATTGAATAAGGACCGTGAGTTCAAATGCAGACTTTAGTAATCACATAATACATTGTCCTATTTTCGTGTACAATAAAGACTACATAAAGAAATAAATAAACCATTCCAAGATAACTAATTTTAAAAAAGATCAAAGTATTTTTATGATCCAATAATCTTATTACTTCTCGTGTGGTTCTTAAGCAGACGCGTTAGTAATCCTTGTCTTGGACTGCTTCAACCCTTGGAGCTCAGCCAAGATGTAGAGCAAGAGTATAGGGTAAAACGAGTAAAACTATGATCATGATAAGATATCCATAGTTTCTATGGACCTCGTTTGAAATGTACCTGTAATTTATATGGCAGCAGTAAACGCAAGCGCTTACAACACATAAACTTGCGCAAGCTATAAAAATTATGACGGAGATGATGATTCCTTTAAATATTTTCTCGGCTTCTATGCGAATATTTTCTGTAAAAATTAATGTGGGTTAATCAGGATCAATTTAAATCATGTTATTAATAATTTATCTTACGCACATAGTTGATCAATATTATTCTAACTTTAGTTGGAGTCACTCACTTTAATGTTTATTTTCTGTTTAAAAATGCTGGCATTTACAGAGAAAAGTTGAGAAAGATAGTGTTCGCGAAAAAATTCGGGTAAGATCGAAAGATAACTGCGAAACATCGAATAAATATTATACATAATTGGGTCATTGTCGTAACATGTATACGAATAGAAAGAAACATAAGGCACAGGGCTATATTAGAGTTTAAAAATGAAAATAAAAGGTTGCTTAACATACTTGCCATTCCATCGTCGTTGGCGATATCATGATCAGCTGAAAAATAAAATTTGTTTATAGGTCAGCTTTCTTTAAGTTATTTATTGATTTCCATACTAAATCCGCTGGCTTAGAAATTTAATGCGGTTCTTGGCCTTCTGTACAATAGTCTTCCAGATGTATCTGCCCTGCAGATTCTAATACAAGTTACTGAATTTACGTTGGCTCAAGTAATCTTCCGATATATCACTTTAACATCTAGGTAGGCCCACCGGCTACCGATCCTTTGGTCTACCCAGGGGGATTACTCTACCCAGTGCATTACTTTACTCTACACGAAGTTCGAATATTCGGACAATGAAAATCAACATATTATAATATAAAATTTTTACACTTCTAAAAATCAATATACTATTCTCTACGAAACTTATCATTCATTTCGAACTTCGTTCAAGATTACGACGTACGATGCAGGCTTCGAACATATTTTAATGTATTTAGGCATATTCGTACAGTTTAATGTGCGATGTTCGAACATTTGCCGTCGTGTCGGAGTACAGAGTAATTCCCCAGGCATCTTCTCTATCCGAACATCTGCCCTTCTCCCGAGATGGCTAAGCCAGCGTAGACTGTAAGCTTTTCTCGATAACGTTAGGTTGTGCCACTCGATCATGTATTTTCGCATTTTCAAATACATTTTTTTTACCTTCATATTTGTATCCGGACCTTCCTTCTTCAGCTTGTTTCAAAATAGTCATCAAAACAAATTCCTTATTTAAAACACACTCATTTATCGTCTCGTTGTAGATATATGTTCTGAAATATAAGAAATACTATTTTAATCTTTTATATTACAGAAGATACATATAAATTATTGTTGGCGCAGTGCTTAATTAGCTGTCTGGGAATCGAAAGGTTTTGAATGCGATTGCCAAAAGTTAATGCTTCCGTAATCAACATGTACATAGTTATGTATTCATTTCAAGTCTTGCTCCAGGTCATGTAAGACTAGTTGGCCACTTGGTTAGAAGTAAGAATTTTGTCACGGGGTCTTTTACCCGTCGTCAAAGATAACCTAGAGTACATTAGCTGTGGTACACTAACATCGATAAGACTCTGAAACTCTGAAATGTGTCATGGTCGCCACATGATGTTTACGTGCCTACACGAAGTGGTAAATGGTGGACAGCTTCAAGAAACAATTGTAATTTTGAGTCGGGCGGTCGTGAGGAAGACCTTTTTACCACAGGCACAGGCCTCCCCTACAATCGTAAGCACGATTGAGAAAGGCTAGGTGGTATAGCCTCCAAATCTGGCCTAGTGCCTAGACTTTACATACCATAGAGGTTCTTTCAAATCCTTATGGTATGCAGGTTTGCCCACGCAGTTTTTCTTCGACGTTATTGTGTTTAGTGATTGACTATCAATACACACATGGCTCCGAAGATTCAGAGATGTGTCCTAGGATTGGACCCGCGATCATCGTGCACATGTAGGTAGCCGCGTCTGGTGTGTTACCATTAGACCACAACGAACTTTTAGTACCACTTATAAGACCCGTTACAATCATAGAGGGATTTTATTCGATCTACTGGCATAGGATTTGGTAGAGGCTTGAGTCGAAAAATCTGCAAGCGTGCGCGCCTGGAAGGCTTGTTTAATTTATATTTTTGGCAAACAGACGCTACAGTTCAATTATTTTTTTCTAATCGGAAAGCAATTATCAAAGAGTAATAATCGAAAAGTGGAGACCGCACTTTTACGGAAACGTAATGTAGGCCGCCCTGGTGCATGATGGACTGACGATTTAAGAAAGGCGATGGGTACCGAATGGACCAGAGCTGCTCAAGACCGGCATGGTTGAAGTTTACTTGGGAGGCCTACGACCAGTAGTGGACGGCGAAATCTGAATATATTAACTGAATAGAAAATAATGAAAACAATCATAAGAATGTAAATTACAAATGTATTGCAAAAATACATGTCAGTAAAGTCTATTCCTTTGTATTATTTAAGGCGGCATTTGAATTATTTAAAGGCAAATTAAACAACTTACTGATCGCATCCGCATATTTCGTGACATTCAGTTGGATCTATAGGTTTTTCTATATATACCAAGGTTAACATCTGAAACATAGACAAATTATAAGTAGCCAAGTCTAATTTTAATGAGGAAAAATAAACAAATTCACTCACATTTTCAGTTGTTGTTGGATCTTCTGGAACTAAAGAATATTTTCTGTAGAATCCATAATACAAATAAATCATTTATTCTATAGGTATAAAATACTTACTTGATGCAGAAGTTGCTAAGCATATTAAAAGTAACAATATTATAATTTCTATTAGCTTTTTGATAGGCATTATTTTGAACAAAAATTACAATCTTACAAGAATAATTTGGCACTTATAACGGAAAGTTTGTTACACCAAACTTAAACCTAAAATTAAAACTGCGTGACATAACACTATTTAAATAATACGTTTGTATGTATTGAAAGATTCAAATAAAAAAATAAGTCTGCGAGCAAAGTAAATTCTCAGTCGACTAAAATTAGGTGCAGATTTCGTCTACTAAGGCGTCGGAATTAAAATAGATTGACCTCGAGACGAATACTACGATTACCTACTTGGTTAAAATAGTTGTTTCAATGAATGAATTCTTATTTATGTTAAAGTTAATGTTTACGAACATAATAAATATCACTTTAAAATATGTGCATATATATAAATAGAAATTCAATTTCGTCAATCAATGAATCATTTGTTTTATAAATTGTAAACATATATAATAATTGCAACCAATATATTTTAATCAAGATTTTAAAAAATAATAACATATTATTATTATTTTTTTTGTAAACTAACGCTCGATGTAAAAACTAATGTTTAATATTTTTTGGCATCGCTTCCTCGTCATTCATACTGCGTTCAACGGAACGCAAAGATTCGTGCATAAACAGAAACAAATAGTCTGTAAATTAATTTAAACAGAAACTTACGTACGTGAACTTTTCATTGTATATCCTAAAAATTATAATTCAAATATTTTAGCAACTTAAATACATATAAAATTCATTAAACATATCTTTATTTTCATACATTCTTTTTAACGAGTATCACGAAGTTTTTGTTATCTCGTTTTCGCTAACGAGGATAGAGACACATTCTCTACAGGTGTGAAAGAGATAACTATAGTTAACATGCTTGTCTTCATAAATATTCGTCGTGGCAAATAGCCCGCTCATCTCAAAACTCAAATCAAAAAACCAGTTTATTTACCGACCACATCCACATCGCGCGCGGTCTTAGTGGATATCATATTATAAACCGTGTCTTCTTACGTAGATTAAATATAATCAATTTTATTGTGAATACATGTGACTTTTTAGTTTTTAAAACCAGAGGAGTGAAACAAATGTTACCAAGAACTTTACGAAAGCCCTAAAGCATACAATACGGCCTGTGATATAGGTGTGTCGTAGTTCGAAATTTGAATTGTGTGTGAACTCTGTGCATTGAGGTGAAAACACGAGTTTCATAATATCGACAGTAATTATTTATGAAGTGCATATTTTGTAGTCAATAAAATCGATTATTTCTTGCATAGTTGAGTGATCACCGTGTGACTTAGCGACGAGATAGGCAGACAAACGTAAGTAAAAGTTGCGTTAAAATAACTGTTACCAGGCTTAGATGCTTTTGCATCGTACGGTCCGATTAACTGTGTTAAAAATCGTTCTGTAGGTTCTATTATCTTCGCCAGAAGAATTCTTATAAGAAAAAAAAACAATACAGGGAATGTATTACTGTTGTTTTGATTTTGGCATTCCTTTGTGCGCTGCTTAAGACCGGTTTTTGATATGACAATATAGACTTAATGAAGTCACTTCTGCACGAAAACGTGTGTAATTTTCCTGCATACACAAAAATATGTGCATATGAAATAAATATTAGAGAAATAATCAATAGATACTATTCTATGAATGCCAAAATACATCTTCCAAATAATAAGAATGTGGTGCTAAATTATCTGAAATGAGTATTTTAATTAAGCAGGAAATGCACAGTATATAGGTATATCTCATTTAAAATGTTGTGATGTTAAGTAATTAAGTAAACATCAATTTGAATTAACAAAACAGTGGTAAAAATATATAAATAATATGGAGTTTCTTATTAGATGCACATTATGCTACTATTAAAATAGAGCTCTGTGTTTAACAAAATTTGTTAGGAAATTGTTACCGAGAATGAAACTTATTATTAAATCCACATGGAATTCCCAGTGTTTGAAGTCTTTACAATATAGCAGAGTATACTTATTATTTTTAATAATAATTACAGAAAATATTAATCTTTCAGGGATTTTATGTCCATGAATAACAGAATAACACTAGACCCTGGGTTGGGCCAAGATAAAACCAGGATGAACAAATAAACAAACTATAAATGTTTATAATTTTTATTTGTTCCAAATATTGCTTGCAAAACACTTTGAAATATAAATAAAACACATTACACATCACCTCAACATTTGTATAAACTAAAAAATAGTTAAAGAGATTGTCCCAATTAATTTTTTATTAATTCTGTTTCCTCACAACAGTTGTGACATTTTGACTTGTTCTTCGTTTGAATTGATGGCTCAATTATAATAAATATCTTCACACACTCCCGGCCCAGTAGGCTGCTAAACACATGGTGGTGTCTGTAGCCTCTATGATGTTCCTTCTTGTTCAGGTGGTAGAGAACAGTGGGCACATCAGTACATGTGACATATCCTACTCTAGGGCCCCACAGTCATAGTCCGAGACTGACTTTTGACTTCTAAATGCAAAATATAAGTAAAATAACAGTCACCTACAGTCATGACTCCACATAAAATTCAAGTCTTGTGTTGTTGGTATCAGACACTAAGAAACTTTTTGGTCTAACAAAACTAACTAAGTAGCAAACTGTTCATAATTTGTTTCTCTTGTTCAAATAAAATCTTCAACTTAGTTTATAAAGGACTAGACAAACTCAATTATAGAGAATTCTATCCAACAATATGGTAGATACCAATATGCAAGAATCATTTGTACATGATCACCTTGTCTATTTCTCCTGCTAAGTAACAATATGTAAGCACTATGATGTTCTGATTGGAAAAACAAGCCTAAATGTGATTTCAGGGTGTTAGAGTGTCACAAACAAATTGTAGCCTTGCTCCTTTTTATGGACATACATTTTCTGTACAGAACAACAGGCTTGTCAAGTCATTTAATAAAAATATCTCATGTCAATCTTTTAAGTGTATGACTCTAAAATGGTCAAGTATACAAACCCAAGTTCCATAATTTACTTTTATATGCACAATAATCTCTCTTCCACAGATGTGCAGAACGTTGCACCAGCCTCACCGAACAACAAATCGTTCCTGATGTTTTCTAGAGCATTCCATGTGTTTGGCTGAGTCATGCAGCCATGGCCAGTGGTAAAATCTTGTATTCCATAGCGGTAGTCGCTCTGGGCTTCATCTGTTTTGTGGTCGGAGCCGTCGCTGTTGGACTTCCCACATGGGGAAAATTTTTAAGTTGTAAGTATATTTGTATAATTTAGTTATTATGTACCTAAATTATGTTTTCCTTATAGTGTATATTTAATATCTTTGTATATGTGATATGTGTTGTAAATTTACTTCATGAGGCACCAAATTATATTGTTTAATTAGAACATCGTGTATAATCTACCTAATTATTATATGGCACAGGGGAAGTTTAGTATTTTATAAGGAAATTCATTATCCAGGCTTTTAAGTAGACAATTTTTGTTTTAGTTACCAAAAGTTAATGTAGGTTTTTGCAATGTTTTCTATTGAAACATTGATAACTAAACTTTTTATACAATCTTGTATAGTCTAAAAGCCTTTAATGAGGTTTTTTTATACAAATATTATTTGTATTGTTTGTCAAACCCAGTTTAAACATGAGTTTTAGCTTTCCCACAATTGTCTGTATGGAATTTGTGTTATTTCCTTAATACCATCTCATATATGAGTATAATTTAGATTAACATTTTTATTGTATAATAATAAAGCAATTTACTTAAATCACCTCATTTGCTAAGTACCAATTGAGTTAGGTTAATCTTTAAGTATTTTACAAGCGGCAACATCATACTCATATTTCTTATAAGACTAAAAGTTAGGCTTATATGAATCTGACTAGAGTCAGGTAAAATTCAGAGAAATCGGATTTTGGGAATTTTCCTTATATTCATAAATTTAAAACGAAAGATTACAATATAAAAAGAAATCAGCACATACCTCTCTCATATTCTCCTTAACAATAGAATACAATAGAGAGGGTTTGAAATAGTACATTGCTGATCAGAAAGTGAAGATTTTCTTAGTCTTGATGGTGTAGTAATCTTCGAATTAGATGGACAATGGACATGGATAAGTCGTGAGCCATGGTTAAAAGATGCATTTGTAGGCTTCATCTAACCGTCGTTCGCTATTGTCGGATAATTAGGATACGAAATCCGAAAATAAATCAAGCGCTTATATTACGCGCAAACTTTTTCTGTTGCTAATGGTTATTTCGTACTGTACAGTATAGCGACATAGTCCTCAATTTGAATAGCATTTGTCTACTATTTGACTACCATATCATCGAATTGTTACGTACTATCGATATAGGAAATTGAAGCATATTTCAATGAGGTTCATATTTTATTAGGTTTTTCAATCGTTTTAGTCTGCATTTAGTCGTATTACACGTACAAAGTTTGCAGATCAACATATTTATTTGTTACATCTATAATATCGCATGTAATTTAATATTTTACGATATCTATGGCCACAACGAGTAGTAATGGGAATTATTGCTATATTAAATTACCATCACCACCTTGTTATTTTTGAAGCCTTAGTATGTTCTATATTTCTGCTATTGCTAATAACCCCCCAAATAATTTTGACTTCCCTTGCTATTTGTGATTGCTATTGCTATTTATTCACACATTAATGGCTACTATAATATAGACTCTAACTACCTTATTCATAGACAGTTTTAAAACCCATTTTACCTATCTAAAGTTATGTCTTCTTTGCTCAAACTAAATTCAAAAGTCGTTAAAAGTGACAAACATTCGATACCTAAATTAGGTTCTAAGCTGTCTGTGCATAAGGCCATAAACGTATTACTAATGCAGGTTCAAGTACACACATGACATTAAAGAGGACACATGACTCACATGTGTATGGTAAATGAACAATGACATAGTCTGTCTTGCAGTATGCGCCTTATTATAAATTCCATATTGTTCACATTGAATTTATAAGTCTTTGAATAATATATTAGGGCTTAAAATATCTCAAAAACAGTTTTTTTGCACGTTTTAAATATCCTTGAAAGTATTTACGATATGATTTTAGCAATTAGCGTATTGAAAGGTTTTCACCTGATGATAAATATAAACTTCTCATCAGAAAAATCGAAATATCTTACAAGTTTATGTTTTACAAGGATTATCAGCAAAATGTGTGTATTTAGGAATATTATTACCTATGTCAAATTTCGTTCAATAGTGAATAATATTTTCAAATCCTAATGTTGATGTTCTAAATTCAAATTAAACTTATATAACATTTTCTGATAATCTTTACGAAACATAAACTTGCAAGGTGTTACGATTTTTCTGATGAGTAGTATGTTATCACCATCTTCAATAAACATCCATAATATTGAATGAATAGAAACAAATCAAAAGTATGATAACGATAAAAAGGGGAACTACGACTACGAGGATTGTTGGGTTCGTGGTCGATCCCTGGTCAAACCGGCACATCAATCCCTGAGTCACAGGAAGTCAGCATTAACCACAATCCCCACAGCGATCTGTTAGAGGCGGCTTCCAACGATTTTCTGCAACTTCTATTTGGTCTTTGTAGTCATTATACTCGTAATTTGAATTTGCTACATGCCTATAGTACTTTTAATTAGACATATTGTGTACTTAATATTTTTTTTGGACTAAAAGTACCCTTTGTATTTATCCAGGGTATCAGCTACTTCCATACCAAATTTAATCGAAATTTGTTAAGTCGTTTCTGAGATTAGCGTGTACAAACGCACAAAGAATTCTAACAATTATTGTTTTGGGTTCTATTACATTAAATAAGTCCTTCAATAATAGGTTTTCTATTATCTTCCATTTACATATAGGGATTCAGATACATTAACCACTTAATACAAAACGGAGTTTCATTTAGAATTAGATTATTTGATTACCACTACGCATTAGGCCCGCGGACTGTGGACAAAGCCCCATCAAGCTCTGATGGTACTGGGGCCCTTGCTTAGCAGTGGACGATAATACACTATTACAGTACATGTTTAACCAATCTTTTACACTAGACTATCATGCACTATTTCCTTTCAGATGACTCGGAACTACCCTACAACACGCAGTCGTATTATTGTAAGTATTCTTTGATTTGATTGTTCTTTCCCAGTATATATTTTCCTTCGCTTATAATACAGATGAACTAGCAGGAATGAGCTTAAAAGCAGAGCTTACACATAAACGTTACAAATAAATAAATAATAAATAAATAAATAAATAATAAATAAATAAATAAATAATAAATAAATAACACCCAACAGTCACATACATAGTCCTGACCCCACACTAAGATTGAGTCTTGTGTCGTGGCTATCAGGAACTACGAGAGACTTTTCGATCTCACAAACACTCAGACCCGGAAAAAATATTTGTGGGCCGCACAAACATTTCTCTCGGTGCGGGGATCGAACTCGCGGCCTCTCGTTTCACAGGCGGCGTTTAACCAACTGCGCCACGGAGGCTATCAAAATGTGCTTCCCGACATCAAACCCGCCACCATTGTCTAGTTCATTCTACAAAGCTATGCATACAAATGTACATACATTCACGTCTTTTGTCCCAGAGGGGGTAGGCAAAGGTAACTAAAGCTACCAAGACATTCGAATTTCACCTTGTATGTTCCGTCCTACGAAATGATGACGGGCCCATCGCCATATCAGGCACGATTTCTGAGTCCGGGCTGGTAATGAATAGAAAAATCCAATATAATATTTGCCCGATTCGGGATTCGAACGTAAGACCTCAGCTTTGTAATACAGCTACGCGAGACAGTCAACAAATACAAAGCTATCACATATTTGCAATACCTAAAATGGTGTATTAATATGGATCATTGAATTCCTGATTCCGTTACAAAACTGATAAAAGTAACCGCTAGAGGTTATTAACATTACGTGATTTAGATCCTTCATAGCGGTGTTTCCTAACGAATGTTTTTAATACGGTTTAATTATACTTTTTGCTGTTTCGGAAGCTATTTAATTCAAATTATAATAAAAAATTAACATAAGTCGGCTCATTGTTGTAATGGAACACTTGGGTTTTCAACCGTAAAGCCTGGGGTTCTATCCCTAAACGAGGCGCATTTGTATGATTGTTTTTGGTTTAGATATTTGTCTAACGAAATATGCGATTATACAAAAGTATTAACAGTATGTACTTGTTTTTTTGTAATTTTTCTATACTTTTATAAATAATCTTCATATTAGTAAAACCCCTCAATTTGACAAAACTACGTTCAGAAGAAGAATTTTGTCTTTAGTTTCGGGAGCCATCTTTACACTTTGCATATTACGTTTAGCTATAAATCCGTATTGCTGTTACCTAAAGCCATATTATGACCATTTTACTACCACCATAAAAAAACCGCGGGAATTTCTTAGCGTTAAAAGTAGGCCGGTTTGTATACTTACGGTAAATGGATAGTATTACAGCGATTCTAATACCTTCATACTTTGCCTTTCTAACTGACGTAAAGGGTCGCGAGTGTTCGTCCGCGGTTATGATTCTGTTACTATGCTAATTTTATTAATTAATTGGTAGTTAAATTGCGTTGAAATGTAACTGCTGATTTATTTGTAGTTTTTAAATGTGTAAAAGTTTCTTAGTTTTACGCGAATGTTACACATTGAAATATTTAGGGATTTAATCGCGGATTTCCCGACGTTCCGATTACATTACAGCGTTCGTGGTCGCTGGCCGGACTGAAGATAAAATGTAAAAAAATTAAACCAAATCCGCGACAAAATCCTTAAAAAATAGTTTTATATCAATGTTACGTATATTTTACGCTATGGCTATATGTTTAAAGTAACAAGTGCGTTTTATATTGTTTGAAACAAAAGTTACTCTGCCCTCCGGCATAATTAATAAATCATCGAACCTTACGACATTGGGTTGCTTAAAATGACGAATAAATATTAAGACCGAGAAAATATGTGATATAATATTCAGTAGAAATGTTGTTTATGTTACAATGAATAACTTGATAAAGAAAACTGTAAGATAAATTCGAAAGTAGTATCCCTAGAATTGACACTAAACACCGAACCTCGACTGGAAAAATCAAAGCACAAGAAATGAACTACAATAATTAGGGGAAGGCCGGACAAAGTGGATACCTTAAGGTTTTTAAGGTATTAGCAGAAAAGGTATATAATACAAAATCAAAATAATTATCAGAAACCAGTCTTTATTTATTGCTCGTACAAATACGGACATCAGTTACCATTAATATTTAAGCAATAATCAACTACAATTAAAATTAAAAAAAGTACGAAAGTATTCGCTTTGCCCGGTACCCCGGGTAAAGCGGATACACTACTTGGGCAAAGTGAATACCCATATTCAATCTCTGATAACATAAAAATAACTTTGATAAACTGAAAAAAAAACTTTACTTATACAAGGTTTGCCTATACAAGGTCGCATAAGCCAAACCATACTTTTTAGCTGTGTTTTTTATTGATTCTCCAACTCTGCACAAATCAATAGCCGTTTGCATAGCATTTTCATCCCACGTCCCTTGCTTTGATTTTTTTTATATTTATTCACCACCTGAAACAAATAAAATACATGTTTAGATAATAAGTCACCAATGAGAAATGGCAGTCAAAGTAAATAGAGCAAAGTGGACCATATCCACTTTGCCCTATTCACTTTGCCCAACTAGGTAAGTTTTGAGGTTAACACTATTTATACAGAAACTAATGATTCTGCCTTTCTGTTAAATATACCATAAAAACTGCTTTGATATGCTACCAAATCAAGACATTCCTATAAATCAAAAACGAGTAATACAGGAGAATTGATCAAGGTACTTACCGCGTAAAATCAATCTTTTATTTACGAAAACACAAATCTCCACTCCGCGGATGGGACGCGACGCGGACCCTCGCTTCTATGTTTGCCGCGTATTAAACCAAGATGGCCAAACGTAACAGTGGTGGCGTGTTGAATGAAAAAATAATAATTTAGAATCGTTTGGAATATACCTACATCTAAACAATTTATATTAAAGCGGTTGTACAATTCCCGTCTCATATTTGAACTCCTAACTAATATATAGCATTTATACTGTATGTATACCCAGATACATTAGTTTATTTCCCGAGCGTACGCTTATGACGTCATAATTATGTTGAAATAGCGAGATTTCGATTGTAACCTTTAATATTTAAATACTGTAACCATCAGATGTAACCGTATAAAAAAAGAAAACAATATCAGGAATTAAATATACATAAAGAGATACTACAAGTTGGTAAGTCTTTTTAGCGATAAAATAACTATCCTTGTAGAATTGCAAATGTGCTGTCTTTAATTCTCCTAACTACAGCTAAAACACGATATCTCGCGTGTTGCGTGTTTTGTATAGAAATATTGCTGTTATAGCTTCTGTGTCAACTGAAAATTGTGTCACTGGTAAAAGGATCTAAGTGCATAGCCTAATTTGGAGGGAAAAGGACTGCAAAGAAAGAATAGTGTCAATCGTTACTACAGCGTTTGGAATTTTGTAGGTTAAGTTTGTATTTCAAATCGATCACTCGCTCTTATTGCTTTTTATTGGTATTGATGTAGATTGAGATAAATAAATGAAAAAATGGGTTACTTTAAGATCACGTTATCTGCTTTCAAAATTTCAAAACATTCCATCTTTTTAATGTTTACGTTATTTCTTAAATGTCAGGGATGAATTCAAAACAAAACACTTGACTAAACATTCCGTCTAATTCCGCTGCACATGCACAAAATATGAATCCAATGCCTTCTGCGTTTAAAAATGTGTCGCGCGCCAAACGGGCCGTTGACCCCGGGACCTCTGTGACAACTGGCGGGATGGCCTCGTCGCTTATGGAGCCTTTTTTCACCGGCGTGCATTCAACTGTGTACGGAATATTAATACTATCTTGCTAAATGACTTTATTCGTCACGTTTCTCGTAGCCGGATTTCGTTTTGTATTACAATCGTGTGTTCTTTTTTTTTCTCTTTTAATGTTGTTCGTATTCTATTATTTTGTCGTGGAAAGTAGTTAAAACTTAGTGTTTTTATAAGTAGAGTTTTCGAAATTTTACCGGTTAAAGCAAGTTTTGGCACACAATTAAAATATGGTTAAATACATTTGATTCATACAAGCTAAGAAAATATTTTATTCTAGGATATAAAGTAAGATATAAACTAAGTTGTATATAATTTAATTATTTTACTAAAATTACTGATGCCATGTTCCGTATATCATTCCAATGAATATGCTATCTCCTCTAACCAATATAAAAATGCGTCCATTTATATGTATATTTCTAAAAACATTTATATATTGTTAAGAGAGCGCAGTGACCATCTAATTTACATATGCAAATATTATTTAGTTTGGCGGTCGTGTTTGACAACCACGTTAGTTAGCCTTTATGTTCCCTGACCTCGGATGGCAGAGCCATTGACATGTCAACATAGTACTCAGGCTTTTTTAAATATTTTCAGCTATATTTTTACAAAGAAAAAGCCGCTTTTGTGCAGTGGTCATATACACCTCTCAAGATAATAAAAACATTACGGCAACATCAAAGAGAAGTAGATTGGTATATACATTAATAAATAAGTCAATGCCGGAGCATACATAACAATATGCAGACGTATAATTGTGTGTGTATCTTCCTCCTTAGAAGTTGGGTAAAAGTCTAAAATTACTTTGTTGTGGCTCTACCCTGATATGACAAAAAATAATGAATATAACATTACATATAATTTTAAAATAACAAGTAAAAAATAAACAGTAAACCTTAAAAGGAAATAGTATATAAATATGCATCCATTTCTATTTTTATTACACCAAACATAATGTTATGGAACAAAAAACTCGTGTCTTTGTATTTAAAAGTATCAACGAATGACATTTTGATTCAGACGACAAAGCTATAATTCACTCCTACTGCGTAACGGTACAATTTCAAATAGAAAAATGCAGATTAATAATACGAAATCAATTCGCGTCAGGAGTGGCAATAAACCCATTCCACTCGGCAACAGTTTAGATAAAATCGAACGAGTGTACTGTGAGCAATAGTGTGGAAATGAAGGGTTCTGTAGGGAAGTCTTATAAGGACGTATTGGAAGCAGCTGTCTGCAAAGGGTTGTTGAGTAGCTAATGAGTACAATCGAGTGGAATTCCTCGGATTATTTTTATCGATTATCACCGATTGTGCTGTAGAAGCTAATGACATCGTGCTTTACATCAATAATAGTGTACTCGTATTGTAAAGTATACTAGGATTACTAATCGATTACGTTTGTATACAACTTTCAATTACTTTCGCAAATCCGTGTCAATATTACTTGCAGTAAAAAGTCATTTTACGGTTTATTCGTAAGCATACTCTTTTATTCAAATTCATAAAATTCACCGATTTCTTTCGTTTATCATAGCAGTAGAGAGTAAATTGGTATTGCAACGTTTGTATACAACCAGAGCACAATGAACTTACAACAAAAACGAAACGAATTCACATAATCTCGCATCTGTTCGAACTAAATTTCTCTAGACAGAATATTATTTACACAATAGAATAACTGTTATTGAGGTCTGTTCGTATCTCACATCAATGGTCAGCATGACAGCGCTATTTTGACTGACATCGACTTCAAACCGAACATGATGCTCGAACGCCCTAAACAACCGTTTTTTACATCTCGTGTTTTTGTTTGATTTGCCGCCTTCATTGTCCGTGACATTGATGCTAAATGAAGTGTCAAGTCTGCAATTAAATACAGTTAATTTGTGCTCTATTATAATGCTTTTCTTTTAACCGTTAATACAGATAGTCAGCCACGCTTAATTTGATTTTCAGTTTGCCTTGCTTGAAACAAATCCACAGTATGGTTATATTGATTCGACCAATTGGTCAAATTATTTTGCAGAATAATCATATGAAATAATGTTTCTGTCGCTTTTAGTTATAGCTTTTAAGATGAGAGCCAGCAATTCTTACCTTCACTTTTCATTTTTAAAAGTGGTAAACGTGTGTTTTGCGTATCAGAATCAAAATATTATGAAATATCTTGTATGATTTTTAGATGGTGTCTTTTTCTTAGTAATCATACAGAAATAAGAGTTCCTGTATGCACTTGTGTTGGATTTAAACCAATAGCAAGTATCAAACGTTTCAATTCAGACATGAAGTGGATTGTTTAACGCGGAAAATAATACAATCGCTTGAGACAAAACCAGTCATAAGACCAATGAAGCTGTTACGACAATAACTCAATTCCCACGTGTTTTCTCACATAATTTTATATTGATCAAACCAAGCGTTTAAGTAGTCAAACAAGGAATTAGTAATTCTTCGATAATGATACAGACGTCGGGTGGTATCGACTTAAACCATGTTATTACCACTAGCGGCCTAATTGCATGGATAAATAGTCTCACCAGGTACAAAGTGTTTCAAAGAAACCTCGATGTTTTGTAATATTTATGGCATCGTAGTAAAGTTTTCTACAATTGTAGTTGTAGTTTTCTTTGTCAAGTTTCGTTAAGTTATAACAAATGTAGTAGACAACTCCTTTATCATATGTCTTACCTTACTCTAGTTGAATCTTTTTACCAAATTAAAAAGTGTTTTCTGTAAATCAACTTGATCAATCACTAACTTCCGGGAATTCGAAAATGGATTTAACTGCGTCTTGTCACGTTTTAGAAAATTATTGTATCATCGAGAAATGTTACTCCGTTTCAATTGATCACGATTCCTCCACTCTGAGAGTATATTCAGGTTAAGTTCAAGTCATATCGGCTTACCTATTCATTATAGTCTGCGGTTTTCATATCATGACCTTATCAGGCTATATCTAGCATTGTGGAAAACATACAGATGTAAAAAAACAAATTTAAATAGGATTTCATAAGAATAATGAATTATAAAAAGCAAGTTTAATAGATATTAGGTGATCGTATCAAAGAACCTTAAAAGAAACATCCTTTTTATCCACATCTAGGCTATCGGTTTACGGGGACCCGGCCTGAATCGTAAAATTTATCGTTGCACTTTACGACTTATTGTTTTGTGTTTCTTTAACGCTCTAACAGTATTGCTTCGCAGTAAATTGCAACTGCAAGTCACGAATGCCTTCTAAAATATTCAACGAACTAAGCCACTGTCTTCTTTACGTAATTGGTTTCAGTTTCGTCGTCGATTTTTTCATGGACGCTTTGGAATTGTACAATTTCACTCGACTGTTATACGGCGAAGTAAGTGGTTTTTTAGGCGCCACTCTTTACCGTTTAGCTTTTAACAGCAATCTGATGAAATTCAGACTTTTTAGTTTTTTTTTAACACGTATTGATTTTGTACAAAAACAGTGTTTTAAACAAAATTTTGTAAATATAGTTTAGATAGGTTCAGAGGTATCAATATCACTAGTATTTGCAATATATTAACGAAACCTTGTATTGACAATATACATATTTGAATCAAAACTACAATGTTTAGTTAGTTAAGCATAGTTTACAAAACAATATTTTTATCCATTCGAAGATAGGATTACCTTCTATCACATCAAAATACATAAAAACAATAACAGTCACTCCTAAGTAGAAGACCTTTCGCGATTCCAAGATTATGTTCATTTACTCGGGCTTCTATATGTTACGAGCTGCGTACAATATAAGAGTTTGTAATAATTGCATCATTTCGCACATTGAAAAAGTAGCTAGTTTTGTTAATTAGGTCCATAAACCAGTGCATTTAATTGCTGTTTGTTACCAAACAATATATTGCTGATTGCTCATTCAAATACAACTTGTCCAATACAGGTTAAACTGCCTTTCAATTTCACCTGTCTCAGTCTAAATTTTTATTGAACTGGCTGTGATGTAATAAAGCCGTCACTTAATATGAAATTATAGGACAATACGTACCATATAACTAGATTTCAGCTAGCTCCCATTTTGAGGACGTCATCAGTATTCTCAAACATTTTCGAAGGTAGAATTATGTTACACGTGCCATTCTATGGATGTAGATTGCAAATTACATCTCATCTAAATTGTGAAAAAATGCACTGAATAAATAGCTTAGGGGGTTGTAGACGGATCATATTTAAAATGCAAATTTTATAAAAAAATATTTATTGTTGAAGCATAGCGTGTATCAATGTTAATTGCAATGTAGGTTTATCCATTTTCTTAGATTCTAATCGCTATAAATACTATTTATTTTTAGCAAAGGTCATAACACAGCATTCATTTCATTCGGCCATTACATCTTCAAGCATCTCAATTTATAATATTCTATTGTTATAAATTCTGATTTTATCACAGACAAGTTTGTCTTACAGACTCAAACTCGGGGAGATTCGAGATGATTTTACTCGACTTGAGAGTTGAAACGCTTTAGGCGATACAAAATTTAATGCAATTTTAGGGCTTATAAAGGGCAATGTTGTGAAAGGAATGATTTTATTTCGTGTTTACTCGTAATGCCACAAAGTTTTTCAAATCTATAGTTTTAATATCGCAAATTTTCAAAATTTTCATACAAATAACCATACGTTTAAATATTTTATATTTTTCTCTCTATTTCAACAATTCTCTCTTATTGTTCACTTATTTCCAAAAAAACTCTTGTCATATATATCAAACTGACTTGCATCTCTCTTTTAAGTCCTGTAATATTATTTTATTTACTTTCATTCCACCAGTTGCACTTTGACTCGAAACTCTCTCAATGTAACTAATGAATTGCAGGTTAGCATTAGCTGATAAACGCTAATAGTTTCATTAACCTCTGCTAATAATAAATAGGAGTGAAATGTTCATGCAAGTTCATCTTTCATTTTTCATTCATTTTCAGAGCAATTACTGATACTGACAATTTAGTAATACAAGTAAATAAATCAGTCACACACTAAATCACGAAGTTACAACATTATTCTTTGTCATAGCTATGAGGAACTTTGTGGTCTTTCGTCCTAATACAATCCAAACAGAAGCCGTTCACGAATATCCATATATTCATGATTCATATTGTTGGTAGAGGTGAATTGTGCTAGATTTGTTTCAAGGAATATATTATTTTGGTCGATTTCTCGGAACGAGCTCTCCCTGGTCATTGGGTCAGGGGCGAAGCGACCACACTTAATTATCTTCATACCACAGAAGTGAGTACTGCGGTGACACATGTAATATCACTTATATGTACATATATATGTACCTATGTACTTCGCAACACGTGTCTGCGCTTCAACATAGCTGCTAAAGATTAGGTGGTCCAAGAAACCGCTGGTCGTCAAGAAAGATGAGAGCCAATGGTCTTGTAATGAATGATCTGATAAGGATCAGGCAGAATGATAAAATTTAAGCACGAACTTGGACTCTTGCACTGGTCGTAGAACCAACCAACAAAGCTATTCTGCACTTGTAAAAATTATGTCTCGATCTCAGTTCACAACAATCCTATTGAACTTACAAAATATTTCTATTCGCAACAAACGTTTGGATGTTCATTGACTTGCTTATTGTTAAAGCGAGTAGAGTAATCACTTTCACCAAATTAACAAGTGGATGTAAAGATTATGAGATAATTATAACCGGATTTACCGCAACCATAACTTAGTTGAAGGTAAAGATGCCATGATCTTCCCCGAGATTGGGTAAAAGTCGGTCAGCAAGCTACAAGTGACGCGTGCCTCGTGACTCATGGAGTCATTAATGACCGCGTCGTGATCACTTCCCACTACAATTGTAATAGTTAAGTAGTTCACGGCTTTAAATGCCGTGTAATGTGTGTCAATTTGAATAATTGCTCGTCTTTAATCTGGCTTGTCTAGTGTTTTGAGATGTTAGCGGCACGGACTCGTTATTTTCCGGCGCTTGGCAACTTTTTATTGTAGCTTTGTCTATTTTTTTGCTGAAATTTAATTGACTTCTTCCATCCTGTGCAGTTTTTATGAAGGATTCTTAATGCCGTTTACTTCCTATACACAGGGTAAGAAAGACTGCTACTAAAAACGAAGCTGAGTGGTAGTTCTAGTGACAATTGTACTCGTATTTTGTAAAAAAAATGTGATTACATTATTTGTATTTCTTTTGCTCTCTTTCGTATTTGTGTGCTAAAAAAAAAGTTTTTTTTTCTTAAATAATAGTGTACACCCTATTATTTAAAAAATACGTTGTGGTACGCAAAGGTTTATTTGAGTAAAAACTATGGATTTACTACCCAAACACGATGATATTTAAAATATGACACAAAAAAATATATCGCGTTATTTCGCGAAATTTTTATTTTGGATTGTGTCAGCAGTCGCTAAAACTACCATCCGGCTTCGTTTTCGGTAGCAGTCTTGATATACCCTGTATATTATACTTGCTTACGAAACAAAATATATCGAGCAGCATTCTACAATTTGTGGAACACATTTTAACGTGTCTTCGCTAAAATAGTGAATCAATAAGAAGTGTCGTGGCTACAACTAAAGCTTTATTTTGTAGTAAAGATATCTACATACGTTAGAGTATTTTACCTTCCATTATTTTAACACTTTTACAAATCCCTCTGAATCCGTATTTTCCATCTTGATTTTATTCAGCAAGACAGAATTTTCTCAGCTCAAGTCTATTCGCGACACTGTATAAATTAAATTAGTATGCAGTCAGGAAATCGTGACGAGGCCCTGCGTGCGTCTGTTAGCGTGTCTGCGACCTTCGGACCATTTGAAAGCCGGTGTCTTTGTCTAATTGACAGTTCCTTGCATCTGTCGTCGCTTCCTGAAATAACACATTTTTTTCTAAGGGTACGACAAATTCCGCTACTGAAAAATAATCCTTCAAATAAGTTCGAGGCTCATGAATAGCTACTCTGTTAGCTAGTCGTGGCAAAGTAATAGCTGTAAGTTGATTTTTGGTGCTACTCTAAGTTATCAGTTTTGTATTTCAAACAAACAGGCAATTATTAGAAATTTGAAATCTGATATTAGGAGCTTAAATGGGAGCCTAAGGTCCCATACCCACACATAATGTAATGGAAGTTCTATACCAAGGTAGTAAACATTTCAATGCCAGAAAAGCTCTCGCAAATCCTTGTGTGGGGCCTATACACAGTGGTGGACTTTCTGTAGACTGTAATCGAAGGTGATAAACGTTTTGAATATTATTAACTTTATACTTTTAATAATGATGTATGGAATAATATTATAAACTGTGCAAACATATTTATTCAAATTACAATTCAAAAGGTTTATTTTGGTGTTTTATATGTGAGTCATTATTACAAAGGCGTTTCAGCCTTCAGTATGCGGAAAACACATGGTGCTGATAATTTTCGTATCTGTTTCCTTGTGTACAAAAAGTATTGCATAGATAAGTCATGCTCCTAAATATTCATTATCCTATTTGGTTCGGCTCAAGGCTGTATGATAGTTTACATGCGTGAAACATCATGACATTTTCCATAAACTGAAGAAAACTCACTTGCTAAAAAGATAAATAACTGTAGGGAACAAATTAAATTGTTAACATGTGTTTCGTCATCAGTTTCGGAATGTCCTACAAGTAGTCGTCCTCCAAATATTTCGAAAGTTAAGTATTATATTTAAAACTATAGTTGTATTCAGGCTACTTTATCTAAAGCGTGCAATTATTGGGATTATCTTGTATCTTAAAAAAATCTTATTTTCTGTTTTTATTGTATACAATGATTCTGACAGGCTATTTAATAATATCATGGTAAAACGCGACGAGCAATATCCCAGCGTTTAAGTGTTGCAAGCCTACTATGAAGAACTGAGAGATCCTGTACAAAAATGTTGTATTGTGAAGAATCAATGATACAATATTTGTAATATATTTTCATTAATATAATTTGTCATGTCACTCCCAGAAAAACTATAGATGAATACTAATCAGAAACCACAAGATTGATATGTAGTTAACATGAAGAATGATTTCAATCTCAATAAAATATTAATGATTATCATTGTTCTTAGAACGAAAATAAACTGCGAAATATAAATAAAATATAGTTTTAAGAAGTGAGTGGATGGAGTCGTTTCTACTACATCTCTAAAAAACTAGTTCATTAATAATAATAGTGATACTACAAATAAATATAAAAAAATAATATTTTTCCCATCAATATGTTCAGTAAGGAAGATTGGCGAACATAAATCGATCTCAAGGATAGTCGTTAAAATTTAGGTTTATCCGAGTCAAAGTCACACGACCGATCGAATGCCATTGCCATACCAATCGAATACCAGCATGAAGGCGTTGTCCGATATAATCCGGTAATGCTCTGTAAATACTTGTATCAAATTATTTAGAAACTTAATAAAGGTATCATAATAAACGTGCTATTAAATCTGGATGAGATGATATAAAATTTGCTATATCATGACAATTAAATGATAAAAAAATACTCCACACCGTCCGGACTTTACCTTTTCCGGAGTTACGTGTGTGTTCATAGTAAAATGTTGTTCGTTTTTACATCGAAACTCAAGGGCAGGACAAATCTGAGCTCATTAGTCAGTAGTATTGTAATCATTAAGGGCCATTACATTTTGATATTAATGAAGGAGAGAAATACATCAGTCATGATTAAACAATGGTCTATTACGATGGAGCAAATCAATTTACTCAAATGCGCAGGGCTGAGCCTTGTCATTTGTGTGCAACAAAATCTCGTCCTATATCTACCGCATCGTTAAAATATCGTTAATAACTACAACAAATAACAAGACAAACTTTGTTTTATCGACGTATTGTCACAACGGACCATCTAGGTTGTAGGCGTTGCGTAATTGAGCATATTTCCACAACGACATCATCAACATGTACCATCATTTTTCCTTGACCAATTCGTTTTCCTCGTCAAATCTGAGAATACGTACAGACAATGGTATTAAATTCTGCACAATTTAATCCATTAACGTCGCTCCGAGAATTTCAATTGAGAGGAAATAGGAAACTTAGAAAATTACCGCAATCAGTTATCAGCGTAATTCCACGGATCTGGTTCGGCCGCACCTAAAGCAACTTTCCTGTCTCGTTCCGCTTGTTTTTATGTCCAGTTAAATATTTATTTGTATGAAATATTTATAAATGTAGCAATGTTTATTGTTATATTTTTCTATTGTATCATTTAGGTTAAGAATTTGTGTGGGCGATTGTCAGATTAAAAGTTTCGAGGTCAAGCAAGACTTCGTTTAAACTAAGACATTGATTTATATTGTTATTGAACCATCTGGTTGCATCTTATCAAGAAACATCTTCTCCGCTACAGTCAACCCTTCTGTGGGTTTAAATGGTAACCTTGTTAATATTATGTTTTCTTTTGCAGTGGAGAATCCGAATTTCGACCAGGGGTACTTCGGACCATGGCGCGTTTGCAAGAAGCTGCTCTACAACAGGGAGAAATGTGGCTCGGATGTATCCAAGTTCCGTCCGCTGAGTGAGTTGCTATTACCATTTATTTATAGACACGTATGAAAGTCACGATGGAAATCGATATGTTGTTTGAAATCAATCATCTATTACTCATCCCGATGGCTATATATCATTTGTAATTGAACATATTATTACGTGGAGGAGAAAAAATGACTAAAGAAGATTTTATCTTCATATGGTGGTTATTATCGAGATAGTAAACGAGTTTTTGTCTTTCACGAGCTTCAGAAATGTGTTACAGCCTTGAAGAAAATTTATTATAGAAGTTGGTGTTTAGGAATCTCGAATATTCTTGAAGTTAAAACTCAGTATAAGACGTATAATTTGTTATTTTAAATATTACACGCATGCCTGTCAAATTATTCAAATTAGGCAAGTAAAAATTGAGACCCGTCAGTTTCACTATACCATCGTTCTGTTGAGCAACCTTCGATTCCGACATCCTCGGATGAGTGACCATTTGTACTTGACGCTTGCCTCATATTTCGCGGGTAAAATATTCTTGTTCACGATCGAATATTTGTAAAGACATAGCTTTTGGTCGAAGGCCTTATTTAGTGATGCCATTCTAAGTTGAAGCAAATTTCAATTTGTGATAGAGGGAATCATGTTTGATAGGAATAATCCTGAGTCCTTTTGATGGTGTTTACACTTTAATACTAACTTTAATGTTTCGCAATATTATTACTTATTACACGGCATAAAAAATCTTGCACAATTGTCGAATGGTGAGGAATGATTTATTTGTATGTATATGACTGTTGAAAGTTTTCCATTATAAATAAAGCTAACTACAGAGCCATCGTCAATCCGCTGTCAAAGATAATAATAGGGACAAATGTTAATATGTAACACAAATTTACAGCTTCTCATACTAGGTATTCGTTTTTCGGTGAAAAAAATAATACAGAGCCAGATATATCTCTCTACTTCGTTGTTTTTATTAAAGAACAAGCAGATCCATCACGCGTTCAATAAAAATTCCTGCCAATTGAAAACATACGTTTTATTGACACAGATGTATTGTTAGCCTCGATAGGTACATATAAATTCCAGTGGCGGTTGGGTAATATGATTTACGGTACGATGTTGCAGCTGTACGGAGGCTATTAGTTTTTCACAATCGACGAAACTGTTCCCTCTGACCTATATTTGTGGATGACGAGTATTGATTTGCGTTTGCTAAAATTGCTCCGAGTTAATTGTGTTTCCATGTTCCGTGGCTTTTTTTTATGCAAATAGGTTGGAAAAACGGATTGCCAGAGTTTCTATGCTTCCCTTACGTGGCCCAATTACCCACTCCCGTCCATTTCCTTCCCCTTCGTCTTTCTGTTGTGAGGCCAGTCACGCATCTACGATTAAAGTGTTGTAAATGTTAGGCAATACTAAAAAAATTACAAAAATAACCGTTTCAATCTGCTAAATGTATGGAACAGGTGTTATTTTTTTTCACGATTTCGTTATGACCCCCATAGTAATAGTTGTTCATTATGATGAGTATAGAATCCCCCTTTCACCTTTATATACCTTTTGTGACTAATCTTGTATATACATAAGTTGTTGGGAATATTGGTATGAGCTTAATATTGTGCTATTAAATGAGCACAATAATGTCACTAAAATATAAAACTATCGTCAGGTGTGATTAATTTAATACGAAATACAAAGGAGCCTTAAAACAGTTCGTGTAACGACTGTCGTGTTAGTTAATACTTGAGGGGAAAAGTTGCTGACGCAGCCCTGTCGGAACATCGCAGGAAGTTTAGGAAACAAATGCATTACCATAATGTTTTGGGTTAAATATCGATTTTCTGTAACAAATGGAGCTATGCAATATATTTCGGATTCATTTAAAAACGGCTGTATTGAATCATACCAAATATGTAACCTTCTCTAATAACTTGAATACAAAATAGAAATTTTTTTTTTTGAAACGATTACACCACAACACATACAGCACAAGTAGGTACAAAACGGAGAACAATAATAATTTAAAAAAAACTCAAGCACAACGTGATAATAACAAAGAGATGTCTATATTTCCCGCCCAGCAGTATAATTGCGCAGTTGTGTTTCGGTTTGATGGACATTGTTGCCAGAGTAACTACTGGACATGTTGAGACTTAACATCCCATGTCTTAGGATTGGGAGCGAAGAAGAATGCCAATGATTGCTTTGTAATTTAAGGTGTTGTTTGGTTTTACTACTTTTCATGAACGGTTGTATCGCTTGACACCAGGCGAACGGCATGCTCGTCTTACAATCCAATAAAAAAGAAAATACGTATTTCAATAATTCGCAAACGTACCAAAGGGATGCCATCAGCATAATTGCGGAACTGTCATTGGAATGACAACACAGCGCTGGATACGAATGAGATTTAATACAACTTGATCTATTATGACGTATTTGATACACCAATAGTGGAAGTTACAATGGACATTGTATGAGTAGGTTGCGATCGGGGTGGCGACCCGACTGTTTCACAGGAAAGTGACATGAAGCGATGGGTTCTTGTCGTATTTCCCTCCGTGAATACGATTACCCGATTCCCTATCCTTCCTTCTCCTCTTCCCGATCCTTTCGCACGGGAGGCTGGCAATGCAACTATGATCCAAGAGTTATATTTAGAGGACAATAATCGCTTGCAAGCAGTTTAGTGCTTAGTCCTTTGCTCGCTCTTCATACCTGTGAAATAGACAAAAACTTGTTCCAATACATCACACGTAAGTAACCGTGCGTTAAGTGTCACTTTCCGAAATGAGACAGCATAAGTACTAATTTCCTAATTGAGTCTTGATACGTTGGGTAGGCCGCGCCCGTGTTCTATTTTAGGCGGTTTTATGTGTCTTTTACGTCGAGCCTCGAGTTATTTTGATATGATAAAACTCGTTAATGATGCGTAAGATTTATTAAGATTAATTTTAATTTACAAGCAATGTTGTACTTTATTTACATTACATTCAAAATATTGTGAAGATAGATCATATTAAGCATAAAGACAGGTTCTAGCAAGCAAGAGGAAACATTGTCCAGTAGTATCACAAAATCACAGATTGAATATCAGATAAAATCTTATCGAATGATTGATCAACATTCTTCGTAAATCAAATTAATCATCAAGATGTATTGAAAGCAGAACTTAATGATACAGGTTTGTTGACTACTGAACACAGTAAATACATCCAGATGTGAAATAAACTATCTGGTTATGCAGTAGATACCTTAACTTGCACATGATATTCTAATCATTGTGCTTTCACTAGCGAGATTCAGGTTTTGTTTGACTTTTAGTTTGACATTCCTAGACATGTACATCGACCAGTTTCATTGACCCGCATTAAATCAATATTATGAAGTACACCTTGGCTAACCCGCACTAGGCAAGCGTGGACTATACGGCCTAACCCCTGTCAATCCTATTCTTGATTGTAGAGAAGGCCTGTGCCCTGCAGTGGGACGCATATGGGCTAACACAGTACAGTACGCCTTGAAGCCTCTTGTTATCTTAGTGATCCAAATTATACAAACCTTTAGACTTTAAAAATGTTGCTTTTGATAATATGATTATTGGACCAGTTAGATTGAACTTGGAATTATGATATTAAAATGAGAAGGAAATAACCTCAATGAACTTGTCGTAGGGTCAATAAATATTTTTGTTCATTCTGTACTATTAAGAATAATTAATAACATCTTTAAATTTCGCTATGGTCAATACTCATTGCGTGCGATGATCTTTTACCACCAGATAAGGTTTAAACTCAAACAATACATTAACATCATCTATTCCTAATTTATATTTCTCAAACAAAACAGGACTAGAAAGGACAATCACATAATGACAGGGGCGTGCGCTCCTTGTAGGCAGAAATGCAGTGCTTTACTTGCCATTTACAGATATTTTATTATAACGTACGTACTTCTTAATGACTTTAATTAACAGTAAATAAATGAATAAACAAAATATAATAACTTAATAACGCCTAATATTTTATAAATAGCACCTATTTGCAAGCGCACAAACATTATGTTTGCCACTCGAAAAGCAAAAGGCGCTGCAAAGCAAAATAATGTACCTAATCAACCAAGTAATGCCGCCGCGTCCCGCATGACATTTGTTTGCATGTGTGTAGTAATTTTGGTGTCCGTGCATAGTCGCAAACGCACACACGCATGAATATTGAAAGCCGCGACTCCTGCGGCAGGCCTCGGAAGCTCGGCAGTTGTCGGGAGTAATCGGAAATGTTCGTTGCCTATAATCCGAGTAAAAATAATAGACAGAAATCTAATAAACTGCGCAAAATGCACATTATGCATTTTTGTTTGGTAAGGTTTTATTTCTTTAAATAGCACAATTTTTTTGTGTTTCGCGGGGGCCATTTTGCTTTTTTCATGTGATAAGCATTGTTTATTATTTTGTTTGCGTCAGTTTAATTATAGTTTTCTTATAATATTTTACATTTTAATATTTGAAAGTGTGTACATTTAACAGTTTATTTCTGAGTTTCTATAATAATTGTAGTGATTTGCTTTTACTAGTACGTTTGTTGATTTTTTAAAATGTTATTTGATTGTGAGGTTTGTGTTGAAAGTGTGTGTTTATTAAAAATTAAAAATAACAAGTTCTCACAATTGTCATTCAGTGAAAAGATTCAAATTTTGTCTAAAGGTAGGTGTGTACCCGAGTTACAACAATTAAATCAACAAAAAGGGAATGTAACTCGAAAGTTTCATGTTAAAAGTTATGAAACGTATAACTGGCTGTGTGGTTGTGTACACACGATTAAATTATATTGTTTTCCTTGCATATTGTTTAGTAATTCTAGTACAGTGTGGACTGATTCAGGATATTCAGATTTAAATAATTTCTATGCCGCGGCAAAGAAGCATGACCATACAGAAAAACATCTGGAGGCCTGCTTAAAATTAAATACTTTTGGTAAATCTCGTATTGAAATGAGTATCAACAGCCAGTTACGATTAGATATTGAGAGGCATAATGCTAAAGTTGATCGCAATAGAAACATTTTTCAAAGGCTGATCGATGTTGTTTGCTTTCTGGGAAAACAAGAATTAGCTTTTCGCGGTCACGATGAGTCAGTATCGTCGTTGAATAGAGGTAATTATTTAGAAATAGTAGATTTATTAGCCAAGTATGATGGAATTTTAGAAACCCATTTACAGAGTGCAAGTACCTCATTCACGGGCATGTCGAACCGTACGCAGAATGATTTGATCTCGAGCGTTGCATCTGTGATGATCGATCGCGTTAAAGCCGAAATTAAACAGTCCGATTTTGTCGCCGTCATGGTAGATGAGACTCCTGATGTTAGCGGCCGTGAACAATTAGTATTAGTTTTGAGATATTTTCGTGATTTTGAAGTAGTAGATCGATTTATCAAATATGTTGATGTCAGCGCGGATCAGACCGCTGTAACCTTGAGTTCTATTATTTTGGAAATTTTAGAAGAGTTCGATTGTGTATCCAAATTAGTTGCACAAACTTACGACGGGGCAGTAGTTTTATCCTCACAAATTAATGGCGTGCAGGCTTTGGTGAGACAAAAATGTCCACAAGCTATGTACGTTTGGTGTTCAGCACATATATTAAATTTAGTTTTATCGAAATCGTTCGAACGAGTTGCTGAAACAAAACGCTTTTTTAGTATTATAAAATCAATCGCGGCTTTTTTTCACACCAGTACAAAGCGAATGGCCCATTACAACAACTTTGCCGATATGAAAAAGCTGCCTCGTGTCGCGGAAACAAGGTGGACATATCATTCGCGCACGGTTAATATTATTAATAATGCGTCCACCCACCTCCTAGAATTGTTTGAAAATATGAACGAAAATACACAAGACTGGGATGGTGAAACACTGACACAAGTCAGTTCATTTTTATATATTATGAAAGAATTTGAATTTAATTTTCTTTTAAAATTTTTCGCTGATATTTTTGCAGAAACGAATATTCTGTACGATATTTTGCAAAAAAAAACTAGTGACATCGCGTATTGTGTAACAAAGATAAAAGAGTTAGAGTCATTTTTAGAACGTTTTAGAGAGAAGTTCGAGATCTATTATGATGCCGCCGTTCACATTACCGGACCACCTAAAAGAAAGCGCAATGTCGATGATGTAAAAATACATTATCGGCGAATTTTTGTTGAAATAATTGATAATGTAGTCAGTGAATTAAGAAATCGTTATAAAAACATTAAAGATTTAAAGTTTATTGAGCTACTTTCTTGTGAGAATTTTAAAAAATATAGTGAACGTTTCCCTGAAAATGAAATCAGAGAGTTCACCAATAATTATCAGGCACATTTTAATTTTGATAAATTGAAAAATGAATTGCGCTGTATTTATAGATCACCTCAATTTGCAAATAGTTGTGTATTTAGTATTAGTCAAAATTTGTATAAGGACAATTTAAATAAAGTTTTTTCTGAAGTGTTACGATTAGCGAAATTCATTGTGACTATCCCAGCAAGCAGCGCATCGGCAGAGCGTTCATTTTCGTGTTTAAAACGTATCCACACATATTTGAGAAACACACAAAATCAACAACGACTCACAGAGCTTTCCATGATTTCTATAGAAAAGGCATTAATGATAGAATTAAAACGCAATCCAACTTTCTATGACGATATCCTAAAATCATATTTAAAAAAGGATAGGCGCATAGATTTAATCTATAAATGAATGAGTAGTTTTTTTTTACTAACCCGTAATTTTATTATTAAGTTTATTTATATATTTTGCGAATCACATGAAAATCGGTCTTTTTAAAGGCCACATCGGATATCTTGCAAGGGACGTGTTCTATAACCATCACTCACTTGGATAAGATATTTGAGGTGGTCGTTTATTTACATCGGGCTATAGTAATCTCAATTAACCGGAACCTTGAATATGTGAAAATTGAAGCTGACTCGGTGAGTAGTTATAATATTTTAGTTTATTAATCATTTACTTATTAGACTTTCTTCGGCCACGACAATCGATCGCTGGTTTTTCTGCGTTCCGTAGATGTATATGAATAGTAGTACATCTAAGACTTGTTCTGTTGGCATGGTTTCCGACTTAGAGATCCGTCGCGTGGCTGTGGCTATGCTAAACATCTATAAAAGAAAAGTTTTTGTGCCGAGTACTTCGCCGCATACCCAGTATCATAATCCTGTGCACGCCACTGCATAATGATTCAAGGAATATACAGCAATATTTGAGCTGAATTCCGACTTGCCTAACAAATTCGGTATGCACTTCGTCACTAAGTGTCGTTTTACGTAATACAAGTGTCATAACTTCAAAGTGAGTAGATTCTATTACGGCCGGGTATTTACGTACCTAATCAACAGGTCGGTCGATCCCATATTGTCAGCTATTTTCATTAGCACTTACTTTGCACTTACATGTGCCGACATTTCGCATGTCACGATAAAAACTCATTTGGCTTTAATTAGCATCATGTTAAGGGAAAGTTCAGTATGCAAATATTTTCTTTGTTATGACGTCAAATACGCTAGATTCTACAAACCTCGTTTACGTAATAGTATAAGATTCTAGTCCAAGAAACTGGATTACATATGTGCGATTTTATTAAGTGTTGTAGAACCAGACATATGAACCTTTAAAGAGGTTCTGGTTGAATTGATAAGGGCTGCTCTTGGCACAATGTAGCCTTATATAAATATGTATTCATGTTTAATACTGATGGATTACAAGATTCTATTTGAGTGGGTATTAAAACATTTAAATAATAGAGACCAACTCCTTCGCGGAGTGGACAAAAAAAACAATGATTTCTCGCATCGATATAAGCGTTTGTGTCTCCAAGTATTTCTAATAAGCAAATCATTCTTTCGAGATCTAATTTTCATAGTTTCCGATATCCACGACACAAAACATGTATCTAACCATTGCGTCAGGGTTGTTTATCATTTGTGTAAGCAACTGTTTGCAATAACCAAACACTTGTTTTAGTATTGCAGAACCAAACAGCCTCTTCAAGTTTACAATACTCATCCACACGATTAACCATCGGTCGAGGCTATGCGTATCACGATTGTATTTATTTGTTTCATTCTATTGCAGCTGTAACTTTCTGCTCTCCTTCTTCTTTTCTTATATCCATATCATAGTTGTCTGTACTTTTTTCTGTATCAGCCGATTAATGTCCCACCACAGGGCACGGGCTTCCTCTACAACTTAGAGTGCGATTGAGAGACGTTAGGCCATATTGTCCACAAAGCTAGCACAGTGCGGGTTAGCGGACTTCACACTTCTTTAAAATCGTTATGGTATGCAGGTTTCCTTACGATGTTTTTCTTCATCGTTATAGTGCGTGGTAATTGACGGTCATACACCCATAACTCCAAAAAGTCAGATGTATGATTTGAACCTCAGAATATGTATATTGTTACATTGGTGTTTTAAAATCAATTTTACTACTGTTTTAACTGGATACAATAAAGACAAAAATAAATAGCGGCTCAGTATTTACTGTGTTACGATCAGTTACTACGATTTCTAAAACTAGCTACTAGCTTCCCACTAAGTGCTTCAGCGGATGTGAGCCTATGCGCGATGCAGTTAACTTTTGCGGTTTGTTGGACTGGAAAACGTTACTACGTTTCAACATTTAATATGCTAATTCGCTTCGTAAGTTGTTGCTTGAATGAGCTTTACTCGTCACAAGAAAGTGTATGCGCAGGAATTCCCTCAGCAAGACATGCGTAATCAAGTTTTTGTACTTAAAAGATTAGATTCAGTAATTTTCTATATCGTGGGTGTAACTCCCATTAAAAAAATCAGTTATTTTCTATTTTCAAATCATTATTTGTTGGAAAATTGCCCAATCGTTTAGGAATAGATCGGAAAATCTAATTTAAAATAAATTGTTGCGCCATCCCTACCTAATTGTGGGATAAGGTCAGACAAAACATAATACAACAATGACACAAAATAGTCATATAGCTCATCAGAATTTTCACGCTTCGCTGACCTAGGCACGTAATAAGTAGTTCAACATACAAATAGCTACTGTTGAAAATCATATACTAGTCAAACAAACCCCAAATTTTGATAATAAGTCTCATCTTCGCGACACTGTTTCTCAGAAAAGCGACAAAATCTGCCGCCTTCCGTTTGTTTTCGTCTTATCTACAAAATGCGATAACGTTGAAATATTTTACACTGACTTCTTAGTTTTTTACCAACCCAAAGCTCATGTTTTGTCGGAGCTATGACAACGAACTCTTTGACAAGTCACGACTTGCCTTTATTTACTACTGATAATTTCCAACCGAGTTTTGGAAGTTTCCGGAAATATTAAACGAATTATCTTTTGGATTCGGGTTAAAAATTTGTAAAGTCAACAATTTGAAGGTGATTCTAAACAATTAAGTAGTATGCATCGTTCGCTATGTCGCTTATTAATCGTAAAAATACTTCAGACAGGCCTCAAACTTCATAAATCCGATCTTTCTATTAACCCATGCTATGTGACCTATTGGATCGAAGGAAATAACTGTCTCCGAATGTATATAAAGATAATTTATAAAGACATAAACACAGAACTATAAAATAAGTAGGATATAAGATTTCCACTTCTTAAAATCAATACTATTCTCTGATACTTATCATTTTTCCGAACTTGTCTATGTTTACGACGTTCAATTGAGGATTCCAACATTTTATGAAGTATATTACTGAAGTTTTCACTCGAACTTTGTATCACAGAGTAACCCCGAATTATCTGCTAATACAAACATTATATTACTAAAAATACAAGCACTTTCCCTTAACGCGACACTCGTTCGCCGGTCCGTCAGTATCCTCGGTTCAACGTTCACAGACGACAGCTTAACGTGCTAAGTAATTACGGTTCTAACAGCTTAGCCCTCACTCGGTATGCGATCTTAATCGTTTCCAGTGGAAGTTTTTGAGTGCATCTACTAATTGTTTTCAATCGTAAAATTATCTGGTGTCGTAAATGGTATGATTTTCACACTTGTCGGTTTTGGTGTTGTAGTTCATTTCGTTCATGTTTTCAATGCTCTATTAATTTATGGGTGTTTTTGAACATTAAATGGAATTTAAATTGAAACGCGTCAATATTTATTTAGGCCATCTATGACAAACCATTAAAACGTGAATCGTTCGACATTACAAAATTTGCCAGGGAATAGATCTTTTACTTTTGCTATACTTAAAATGGCGATTTTGAGCAAGCCGACGGCATTGTGTCGATCTATGAGAATTTACTTGTCTTAAATTTTTTATATCGGCGACACTGCGCTACACTTACCATCAGACCTACTCTAATAACTAATAGACATCACCAAAAAAGTAACCTGAACTGACGAGAATGCATGAAAAGGTTGATGAAAGTGTATTAAGCGAAAGTAATATGTCAGGATCTATGGTCTCTGCGTACCCCTATGGGATACAGCCGTGACGATTATATATTTATATATAAATATATAAACATCACATAACACAGAAATTATTCTACTCAACCTCATTTATAATTACATTGCTCTCCTCCCGATTTGATGGATCGGTAACACATCCATGTTCCCAGCGTTGTGTGGTGTGGTCTGCTAGTTTGCCGGAACGAGGCAATAAAAAAATCACCAATAAAATATTCGTCAGTCCCTAAAGGAAGATTTAACATTATCGTATTCACACAAATCGGTCAAGATCCATGTGCGCTGCATTTCAAACAATGTGCGGATGATCTTGCGAATGCAATAAAATGTTTATACGTCCGGTGACATCGTAGACGTGTGAAGTCTCAATCCTGCACTCAATTCTTGTCCATTTTAGATATCAAGCAGGATTTATGGTTCGCGTTTTCTCAACGTTTGATTTTAAGACGGCTGTTCGTAAGATCATGAACCTAAATCATTCCTTTAGGACTCTCAGATATCCAGGTTTAAGTATTTCTACTTACTATAGAATTAAAAGAAATATTTAGTCCTGAAATGAAATGAAAATTTATTGAATCCATTAAAATATTCTACATGATTTAGAGTCAGTAATTTTTTATCTGCTTCCCGGTTCGGATAGCGGTTTTCACTAGAGAATAACAGGAAACTCTAGCGTTGCTCTTTTCAAAATCAGTTTATACAATACAATATAGTGTCTCTACTTCGAATACCGAAATGTCGATTTGAAGAAAAAGAGATTGAAAGAGCTTAGGATAAGATCTCTAAAAAGCTAATCGCCATGAACGAGATAAATAAGAGCTGATCCATTAGTATCACTTGCAAACTACAGTAATATTTTGTCATAACATACCTTGACGTTAACGAGCGAAAGTTCCACGTACGTGACGTTGTAACACTTTCGAGCACAATTAAGTTAAGCATCCAATTTGCATCTCTATACCAGCGTACCTGTTCATAGTTGACATTGCCTTCTACCTGATAGCAAAACTTGCACGTGACGACACATTGGATTTTGAAACGTATATTTTAAAAATTAAGATTGTATTTGCCATGATAACCATTACCATAAGCGGACACGTAATGATCAAACAACGTGATTGTTGATGCATATACTTTCATTGTTTTCAAAGCATCCTATACACGCTGTATTCGGAATACGGGTTAAAATATGTGATATGGATATTGCCATTGTTGTCGTTTGCCAAAGGCCAGGGATCTTGGCAGGGTTTATGAAGTGTCTGTATTGTTGGTTCGTTAAGTACATTGTGCGAAAAATTTAAGACATACATACAGAAATAATGTGTATACATACATACGTATTACTTATATGTACGACGGCGTCTTTGGTAGACAAAAACGCAGCGAAAGCATTCATATCGTTTTTATCTATTGTTATAGCGAACATAAGTATGGTACTTGGCAGCCTGCGAAAGTAATGCCACTGTTTGATATCCGCATTGTATCTTTTTTGTGTAAATCATAAGTGTTTTTTCCGGGTCTAATTGTAAGACCGAAAAGTTTCTTTTAATATCTGATACTCAAACACTAAAGTGTTATCGTATAAGTTAATACCAGGCATCACTGGTTGTATAGAATCTTATAAATAAATAAATTAACTATTTAATTTATCAAACACTACAAAAATGTAAGAAAACAAGAATACTTGAAACAACCCATATATGAATATGATAGGATATCCATCCCAAGGTTGCCTGGAAGAGATTGCCCAGTGCAATAAGGCCGCCTTTTGTACTTTTTTTATGATGTTATTTTTCTTATGTAACTAGTTCTACGTATGATGCAAAAAAGGATAAAAAATTAAGATTATTTTTAAAATTTAATAAGCTTGGCAAGATTTGAAGCAATATACTAAGTTTGTTCCATTCTTTATCGAATGCATCAAATATCACTATAAACTCAAATACCTCAAATATTTCTTAAAACTTTGATCTACCAAATTTCGCCTTTATACATCGTACCTATACAATTTTTTCCTGCATTTATAGCATTCATTTCTGTTCATCCATGTTCATTCACGTGAAAGTGCACGTGAACGGATTCCAAGCGTACAGGGTAACTGACAGTTACTGGCAGGTTAGGTCAAACGGTTAGTAAAAATATTTGTTTACTTCCTACGAGCATTTGCCGTCCCCCTTTCACTTCTATGCAAAGTGCAAACAGATTGAAAGGCTGCAAAAAAAAGGTTTTTGTTTTTAAATCGAAAAAAAAATGCACAAAAGTTATTGTTCTATACAGAGGCACATATTTGGGAATCTTTCAAAGATACTTAAGTATGTGTTCATTGTCAGTCAGTTGACTTTTGCTATAAAGAAAACCTTTTACAGCCGCTGCCAATAAACAATCCCAATCCAAAATTTGCCGTTTGAGATAGACAGCTCAATCTTTTTTCTGATACTATATTACTTGTATCAGCCCATATACGTCCCACTGCAGGGCACGGGCCTACTCTACAATCGACAGTACGATTGAGAGTGTTTAGACCATATAGTCACCACGCTGGCCTAGTGCGGTTCGCATACTAAATTGCCAATAATCAATCTCAGTAGTGAAAAAACTATGGCAACATGGTAAGAGACCAATTGAAAAGTAGAAAACAATCCAGATTGACTTCAATCTAATTTTTTCGATTGATTATTTGCATCGGCCGTTAGAAGACACCAAATTATTCGAAAACCGTCATAAAACAAACGCAAGTGTATTTAACCCACGTGTCTGTAGTAAGCAAGCCTTGGCTATAAGGTCAAATTCCTGTTAAGGCTACTTTTGCCCACCAATTGTCGTATATGCGACGATAATACGTGCAAATATAATTATATTTTAAATTACTGTGGGATTAAATAAACGTTAATTAAATGCAAATCTGCAGTATTAACAAGGCTAATTAAAAACCGTGATATCATAGAATTAGCATAATTCATTTGTTAGGTGATAAATTATACCAAAGTTGTTTTAACACGCGAGCCCATTATAACGGTTTTGATGTTTCCCATACAGCTTAATGCCAGGACACACCTATAAATTTTCGTAGTCATATTTGTATTGATAGTCAATCACCACGCACTGTAACGGTGAAGGAAACATCGTGAGGAAACCTGCATACCATAGTGATTTTATAGAAATATGGTATGTAAAGTCCGCCAACACGCACTAGGCCAGCGTGGTGGACTATATGACCTAATATCACTCTCAAACGTACTCTTCGTTGTTGAGGAGACCCGTGCCTTGCAGTGGGGCGTATATGGGCTGATGCAAATACAGCTTAATACCCAGATTGGCCACTTGCCTAGAAAACATGATGTATTATCGGCCATGGTCGATGAACTCAGTTGGTGGTAAGATATTCGTTTTTTCAAATAGTGACCAATGCACAGGTGATGTAAATATTATCATAATAATCCACGAAAGTATCACTGTTCGGATTCGAATTGTGTATCCGGTTTTGAGTACGGATCGTCTAAAATATACTAGAGTGAGGCCAAATTTATAATACGACAATACATTGGTATGTAAGTCCGCCAACCCGCACTAGGCCAGCGTGGTGGACTATATGGCCTAACCACTCTCAATCGTACTGTCGATTGTAGAGTAGGCCCGTGCCCTGCAGTGGGACATATATGGGCTGATACAGATACAGAATACATTAAAAATACGTATATTAAACGCATTTCATCGCGCAAAATAGTGTTTTTTGGCGCCAGAAGATCGTAAAGGACCTATAATTATAATTGCCATGCCAATCCAGTATAATTGACATAGGCTCAACAACATACAACTAGTTCGTAGTTTAAGGTATTTTCCAAAACATATTCCGATACCTATCTTAATCATACATGCATATTATATACCTGTTGCAGTTGATGGTTTATGAGTCATAATGTTTTACGCAGCAAGACCGATTTCCTCGAATACAAAACTACAAAGGGAAATATATTGTGTAGACTCTGTATAAATATAAATTATTATTTTCGTTTTTTCATATAAAATAAAATATTCAGATTAATATTGGTGAGAAATAAATTCAAAAATGTTATACAACTTGCTCTATAAAAACATTATTCGCAAAATAAAACTAATAATTCAAATTTATCAATTCCTTTTTGTGTCGCCATTGAGGGGTAATTTGCCAGTACTCGCCACGCTTGGCAGGCGGGTTGGCGAGCGCTGGAGGGGACTCGCGCTGACGACGCTGCTGCCCATCATCAGCGGGGGAAAGGAAATAGGGTTAGTGAGTAGAGGATATAATGGGAAAGGAGAGTATGGCCTGTAGGAGTGGATACTGCAGTCATGGAAGGGAATGTACTTCGAGAGAGAGGTCAATCGGCGAATCCAACTCGGTTGGGCAGCGTTCGGGAAACTTCGCGACGTCTTCTCGTCCAAAATACCTCAGTGCCTAAAATCGAAAGTCTTCGATAGTTGTGTGTTACCAGTGATGACATACGGCACCGAGACGTGGCCTCTCACTGTGGGCCTCATTAAAAGGCTCAAAGTCACTCAACGAGCCATGGAGCGGGCTATGCTCGGTGTTTCCCTACGAGATCGAATCAGGAATGAGGAGATCCGTAGGAGAACCAAGGTTACCGACATAGCCCATAGGATTGGCAAGTTGAAGTGGCAGTGGGCCGGGCACATAGCTCGTAGAACCGATGGCCGTTGGGGCCGAAAGGTTCTCGAGTGGAGGCCACGTACCAGTGGCGTGCACAGGATTATGATACTGGGTATGCGGCGAAGTACTCGGCACAAAAACTTTTCTTTTATAGATGTTTAGCATAGCCACAGCCACGCGACGGATCTCTAAGTCGGAAACCATGCCAACAGAACAAGTCTTAGATGTACTACTATTCATATACATCTACGGAACGCAGAAAAACCAGCGATCGATTGTCGTGGCCGAAGAAAGTCTAATAAGTAAATGATTAATAAACTAAAATATTATAACTACTCACCGAGTCAGCTTCAATTTTCACATATTCAAGGTTCCGGTTAATTGAGATTACTATAGCCCGATGTAAATAAACGACCACCTCAAATATCTTATCCAAGTGAGTGATGGTTATAGAACACGTCCCTTGCAAGATATCCGATGTGGCCTTTAAAAAGACCGATTTTCATGTGATTCGCAAAATATATAAATAAACTTAATAATAAAATTACGGGTTAGTAAAAAAAAACTACTCATTCATTTATAGATTAAATCTATGCGCCTATCCTTTTTTAAATATGATTTTAGGATATCGTCATAGAAAGTTGGATTGCGTTTTAATTCTATCATTAATGCCTTTTCTATAGAAACCATGGAAAGCTCTGTGAGTCGTTGTTGATTTTGTGTGTTTCTCAAATATGTGTGGATACGTTTTAAACACGAAAATGAACGCTCTGCCGATGCGCTGCTTGCTGGGATAGTCACAATGAATTTCGCTAATCGTAACACTTCAGAAAAAACTTTATTTAAATTGTCCTTATACAAATTTTGAATAATACTAAATACACAACTATTTGCAAATTGAGGTGATCTATAAATACAGCGCAATTCATTTTTCAATTTATCAAAATTAAAATGTGCCTGATAATTATTGGTGAACTCTCTGATTTTATTTTCAGGGAAACGTTCACTATATTTTTTAAAATTCTCACAAGAAAGTAGCTCAATAAACTTTAAATCTTTAATGTTTTTATAACGATTTCTTAATTCACTGACTACATTATCAATTATTTCAACAAAAATTCGCCGATAATGTATTTTTACATCATCGACATTGCGCTTTCTTTTAGGTGGTCCGGTAATGTGAACGGCGGCATCATAATAGATCTCGAACTTCTCTCTAAAACGTTCTAAAAATGACTCTAACTCTTTTATCTTTGTTACACAATACGCGATGTCACTAGTTTTTTTTTGCAAAATATCGTACAGAATATCCGTTTCTGCAAAAATATCAGCGAAAAATTTTAAAAGAAAATTAAATTCAAATTCTTTCATAATATATAAAAATGAACTGACTTGTGTCAGTGTTTCACCATCCCAGTCTTGTGTATTTTCGTTCATATTTTCAAACAATTCTAGGAGGTGGGTGGACGCATTATTAATAATATTAACCGTGCGCGAATGATATGTCCACCTTGTTTCCGCGACACGAGGCAGCTTTTTCATATCGGCAAAGTTGTTGTAATGGGCCATTCGCTTTGTACTGGTGTGAAAAAAAGCCGCGATTGATTTTATAATACTAAAAAAGCGTTTTGTTTCAGCAACTCGTTCGAACGATTTCGATAAAACTAAATTTAATATATGTGCTGAACACCAAACGTACATAGCTTGTGGACATTTTTGTCTCACCAAAGCCTGCACGCCATTAATTTGTGAGGATAAAACTGCTGCCCCGTCGTAAGTTTGTGCAACTAATTTGGATACACAATCGAACTCTTCTAAAACCAAAATAATAGAACTCAAGGTTACAGCGGTCCGATCCGCGCTGACATCAACATATTTGATAAATCGATCTACTACTTCAAAATCACGAAAATATCTCAAAACTAATACTAATTGTTCACGGCCGCTAACATCAGGAGTCTCATCTACCATGACGGCGACAAAATCGGACTGTTTAATTTCGGCTTTAACGCGATCGATCATCACAGATGCAACGCTCGAGATCAAATCATTCTGCGTACGGTTCGACATGCCCGTGAATGAGGTACTTGCACTCTGTAAATGGGTTTCTAAAATTCCATCATACTTGGCTAATAAATCTACTATTTCTAAATAATTACCTCTATTCAACGACGATACTGACTCATCGTGACCGCGAAAAGCTAATTCTTGTTTTCCCAGAAAGCAAACAACATCGATCAGCCTTTGAAAAATGTTTCTATTGCGATCAACTTTAGCATTATGCCTCTCAATATCTAATCGTAACTGGCTGTTGATACTCATTTCAATACGAGATTTACCAAAAGTATTTAATTTTAAGCAGGCCTCCAGATGTTTTTCTGTATGGTCATGCTTCTTTGCCGCGGCATAGAAATTATTTAAATCTGAATATCCTGAATCAGTCCACACTGTACTAGAATTACTAAACAATATGCAAGGAAAACAATATAATTTAATCGTGTGTACACAACCACACAGCCAGTTATACGTTTCATAACTTTTAACATGAAACTTTCGAGTTACATTCCCTTTTTGTTGATTTAATTGTTGTAACTCGGGTACACACCTACCTTTAGACAAAATTTGAATCTTTTCACTGAATGACAATTGTGAGAACTTGTTATTTTTAATTTTTAATAAACACACACTTTCAACACAAACCTCACAATCAAATAACATTTTAAAAAATCAACAAACGTACTAGTAAAAGCAAATCACTACAATTATTATAGAAACTCAGAAATAAACTGTTAAATGTACACACTTTCAAATATTAAAATGTAAAATATTATAAGAAAACTATAATTAAACTGACGCAAACAAAATAATAAACAATGCTTATCACATGAAAAAAGCAAAATGGCCCCCGCGAAACACAAAAAAATTGTGCTATTTAAAGAAATAAAACCTTACCAAACAAAAATGCATAATGTGCATTTTGCGCAGTTTATTAGATTTCTGTCTATTATTTTTACTCGGATTATAGGCAACGAACATTTCCGATTACTCCCGACAACTGCCGAGCTTCCGAGGCCTGCCGCAGGAGTCGCGGCTTTCAATATTCATGCGTGTGTGCGTTTGCGACTATGCACGGACACCAAAATTACTACACACATGCAAACAAATGTCATGCGGGACGCGGCGGCATTACTTGGTTGATTAGGTACATTATTTTGCTTTGCAGCGCCTTTTGCTTTTCGAGTGGCAAACATAATGTTTGTGCGCTTGCAAATAGGTGCTATTTATAAAATATTAGGCGTTATTAAGTTATTATATTTTGTTTATTCATTTATTTACTGTTAATTAAAGTCATTAAGAAGTACGTACGTTATAATAAAATATCTGTAAATGGCAAGTAAAGCACTGCATTTCTGCCTACAAGGAGCGCACGCCCCTGCCACGTACAGGCAAGCGAAGTGTCGGACGCCCGCCTACAAGGTGGACGGACGATCTGACTAAGGTCGCAGGAAGTCGCTGGATGCAGGCCGCTTCCAACAGGTCATTGTGGAGATCATTGGGGGAGGCCTATGTTCAGCAGTGGACTTCCTGTGGCTGATATGATGATGATGATGATGATGAATTCCTTTTTGATGCAACAAAAATGAGTCCTTCTGTTTTTTTTAAGGGACGATACTGCGAGACAGACATAAGACAATAAAATTAAAAGCTAATGCATAACTCATGACCGAAGTGTTTCTTTGTCCCAAAGTGTTCCATCGCCATTCCGATATGGGAGTACATACCCACTGAATCGTAATTCGCACCCTGAACACCTGTGCCACTCGGCTTGGTATGCGGTGATCGTCCACCGATTTAGGTCGCGACGAACACGAGCACAATCGAACGTATTAGTTTTGATTGACCATTCGATTTGGAGTACAATCGATTCGGGATGGTCGTTTGCGGGAGAAAACATATGTTTGATATCTGTAATCGAGTCTGTACCCTGTAGGGTAACTACGATTATGGTTTATGTGCAACGAATGGAAGTACAAAACTGGAAGTCAATTCGTTTTGGAGGTCAGATACTTGTGTATAAGTTTTTCGACAAAATGTCATGATATTTTCTTTAAGGAATTAATAGTCAAATATATTTAGCCAACAATTACATTTAGTGAAAGACCGGTGGGGTTACTCTCTACTCCGACACTATGACGAATGTTAGAAAATTGCACACAAAACTGTAAGTGTATACCTACATTACTTTACAAAATGTTAGAATACTGTATCGTAAGTCGTAATCTTAGACTAAGTTCAAAGTGAATAATAAGTTTCATAGAGAATAGTATTGATTTTAAGAAAGAGAAAACATTTATCTTAAATGTTGACGTCCAACGTCCGAATATTCGAACCTCGTGTCGGAGTATATAGTAACTGCCCAGAGGTTATAATTTGCTTGTTTAAAATGTACTACAATTTACAACTGTTTGAAGAAAACGCGAATTGGTCATATTTTCCATTTTTTATTTATTTGGATAACCGGCTATGTAATCTTAAAACTACAGTAGGAAGCAAAAGGCGCGAAATGGCTTCATTGCAATGATGGTTACACAGTGTACCCAAACCAAACATTACAAATACTACGAACAGATTTAATAGTTCCACGTTTATCCGATATTGTACTACGTTATATAAATCGCAGTAAGTCAATGCAAAACAACCTTGAAATGCATGATATCAATTCAGTTGCAACACATCTCATTAATAGCTAATTAATAGCGGAACTACTGTTTATTATGTCTACTACATATTAACTGATTACTACTGTTCATAGTTCCTTTATCACATCTGTTTTCCACGATACATCTATACATAACATTTCCGCTAATTCTAATTCATTCAACAACTACTGCGACGTTGCATTTCTTCGTCTGCCCGCCCTTATTCCACAATTACAAGTTATGTGACTTTTCAATTATATTTCAAATATATGACAGCCTCCGTGGCGCAGTTGGTTGGACGCCGGTTGAGCATGCAAATTCAGGATGCGATTATTTCTGAGCGGCACATTGATCTTGGTCCTCAAAAAACATTGACGGGTACAATTTAGTAGTCTAGTTACTAGACTCCTGCTAAAATAATGTATATATGTCAATAGATTTATACGTAATGGTATATGCTAAAGCATAATATTTTCTATTTAATAATAACATCAAGTAGAAGTTAACTAATATGAGAAAATACTATGCAGTCATTTTTACGATAACCACTTGTATAACTATTATATATCGTGGTAATGTACGAAAGAAAATTTATTATAAAACAAATTACTTAGTTATTAACTTTTAAACTAATCGCCGTAACCAATTACCAAATATAAGCGTGCAGTTAATGTTTCTTGACAAATTAAGGTCTTTTGTTCGTTTCGCGATACTGTTTTTAATTTTGACAAGAATGTCATTATGCTTTTATCTGCTTATATCTACCCAACTACTACAAATATATGTTCTTCTTCAATCTTATTCGGAAAATGGTCTAATCACCACTAATTAGATACTCGGTAATCACACGGTAAACAGGAGATTCACTGTGCCTCTGACTTTGCATAGTAAAGTAGTGGTGGACGCTTACCATAAGGTGGATCATGTGGTACATATATATAAAAGAAATACCCAACCATCACATTACAGTATTTGAGCCTTAATACATCACTAACCCTATTTTATTTATTTCTCTCCACACCAGATAATTGCTATTTTCCTTACAAATTGGGACACCCTGTATATTGATTATACATATAAACCTTCTTGAATCACTATGTCTATTAAAAATTGCACCAAAATTCGTTGCGTAGTTTTAAATATCTATGCATACATATGGACAGACAGAAGCGACCTTGTTTTATACTATGTAGATGTAGATAGATATACCAAGATTAATATACTAGTTATCATCATCAATTTAGTACTTCATATTGCTGGACATAGTCTTCAAATGCACTCGGTTAGACCCAATCATCAATAGTCGATGCGATTATGATGAATTGCCTCTAGTGAACCCTGATAGTCTATTAGTAAATATCGTAGCTTATACAAAACGTGTTTCAGTTCTCGCCTCGTCCATTGTAAGCCCTGGCTTTGTTCTCCATTAATCCGTTTTATAATTGTGTCGGCCGTTCCTTTAGTCCGTCGAGATAGCTTCGTGACTGCCGTATTGACCGCCAGCGAGTATTTATTATAGAACTTAATGGAATCGCTACAATCTGTAGAATATTTACTGAGATTGCAAAGAATGAAGACTGAAACGGTATTGTACCGTGTGTATTTTTTATCTTAGTTACTTAAGTCTGTGTATATGCGTAATGAATTATGTATATTATTGTACTCGGCCATCATAATACTAGTCATCTAATTATAGTGTGTAAAATATGATGACTGTCTATTATTATTTGTAATTACAAAATGCACGAAACCGTTAGATTAGTTCGTATGCATTTTTTGTTGTATGGGTTTTGTAATAAAAGAAGATGTAATAGGTTGACTGGGAGAGAATGCCTCAGGCATTAAGTCCGCCTTTATACTTTGTATATAAAGCATTTAAATAAATAAATAAATATTTCATGAAAAACAAATTCTTCTTTACCAATTCATTCATTCAACTTTCGGTTTAGGAGCTTTTAGTATTCTTTCCAAAAACTTTTCCTAGCCTTAACGTTTCAAAACTATTATCATATATTTAAAGTAAGTAAGCCCATATCTTTAACCCATTGGATGCAGCATTGTATATTTATTATTTGCTTAGTTTTTGCCCATCTTCTATATGTATTGTTGAGGACACATAACAGGAACTATTATGACTCACCAGACCTTCGGACGTGCAGAAATGTCGTTAGTTTCTTCTATTATGCAGTTCCACAAAATACTGCTATTTAAATGACATCCAAGTATTTTCACACATTTGACACGCCTTTTTTGCGACACTCAATGGGTGACATTATTTGCATCAACTTTTTGTAGTGGTTCAACAATTGCCTCGATCAAAAATTTCACTTTCTAACAAAAGGCGGTCGATGAGCATGAGAATTGTAGTAAAAACCAATCGATAAAGACCTTCCGTCTTTATCGAAAGGGAAGTGGCCGAAATGATACAATTTGTTTACCTTTATGATGGTAGTTAATCCTGACGACAAAACGTGAGATTTAGAGTATACTACCCCTCTGAGCTTACTTTTTAGTTAATACAATCTAAATTCAAACTTATTTGCCAAATGATACAATTGAATTTACCGTAAAGCCCAAAGACTTACATGCATGCTATATCCTCTTTTTATGTGTCGTTTATCACTCAATATTCAAATGCTTCTAAAACAAGTTGTTGTTGCATGTGGGAGTGGCCACTTACCATGAAGTGAGTAGCTTGATTCTAGAACCTCAATTATCACAACCGTCTTCATATTCAGTTCCAAGAAAACCACTGCTGAATTAAGTCCTTCATCGGAAATTTCACAACCGATTTGTAGAAATCAATCTATATCCAGCGACTTCTTAAAACCCTTTATTGGATTAATTGCCTTTCCACCTGTTTTTTAATATAATGACACATTGACGGCGCCCACATATGTTTTTTTTTGTGCGCAACGCCTATGCTGCTATCACAGATAAACATTTTTTTTTACTAAGTTGTAGTAACCCGAGTCACCTTGTATCCTTCATTGACATTATCAGGCTGATACAACAAAAAATGAAAGGTTGACGCTCTCATTCGCCTCTAAGTTTAAGTTCAAATTATGCAAACCCAACCCACGTCGTAATCGATGATGCTATAGAACATTTTTAAACTCTTGACCCGACTCCAAACCGGTCCGTTCTATCGCTGTGATAGCGACTTGTTCGTGGATTACGTCACGCATTGCTTTGCAACCTCTCTCATTGTACGGTGGAAGGAGACAACAAATGCTAAACACTTCGGGTTTCTAATAAAGTGTATTTTAAAAATGTATGTCTTCTGTTAATTAAAATAGAATGGAAAATGTCATTGTGATGGTTATTTTTATGGTGGTGCTTATTCTTTTAACATTGTATATAGCTACTTATAACTATACTAGCTGTGCCCGCGCCTTTGTCCGCGTGGAATTTAACAAAAACTTAATTTTTGTAAAATAAATGTATATGCGGAACCCTAATTTGTTTTTCAAAATTAAAGTAGCCTATGTTACTTCCGCAAAAAATAGCTATCTTTCAGTGAAAGTCCCGTCAAAATCGGTCCAGCCGTTTCAGAGATTAGCCGGAACAAACAGACAGACAGACAGACAGACAAAAATGTTTTAAAGACCATTTTCGGCACAGGTATCGTGTATATAACGATATGTAGTTGGACATTTTTTTTTAATTTTCACTTTTAAAACAGACACTTCAATTTTTCAAGAGTACCTTTCAATATCATATTTGTTATTTAGGATATGCATGGTCTCAATTCTGTTCAATGATAATGCGTCTTCAGTACCTATATAAATTATATCTGAACACATTCAACTAACGTTTATGATTCACATTCAAGTGTGTGTGGATTTAGTAACACTAATCAAACTCTTCTGGGTACGAAACTAGTTCACGATATGGATTTATAGTCCCTGGCTTTTACACTATTCGCTGTAGTAAATATATATTTTTTATTTATTTTTATTTCCATGATTGGCGAGAAGAGCATGCCGTTCGCTTGATGGTTAGCTATACGAACGCTCATGAGCAGTAGCAAAACTAAACAACACCATCAATTACAAAGCAATGATAACATAAGATTTAAAATCTCAATATGTCCAGTAGTAAATCTGGCTTTAATGTCCTTCAATCCGAAACACAACGATGCATTTGAACTGCTGTTGGTAGGCTGAAGGTAGGCCTCTCACATGTGAGAGACCTACCTTCAATATATCTCCACAAAAAAGGTACCAGTCACTAGTCAGATGCTACTTGTAGCATAACAAGCTTATAAAATTACAAGGTGGTTTCCAAGGAAAAACAATTTACCTCATTGCATCTTGCAATTTCATGACAATTGTCCACGAGCTGTTGCATTTTCAATGTCACTCCATTGTTTACGAGTGTCGTTTTTATAACGCTATTATATGGTATTTTTTAATGAAACATACCTGAGGAATGGCCTCTGCTGACTGCAGCGTTGAATACCGTGACCGAGCTATGAACGTATCAAGAATAAAATCTTCATATGAAATACGACGGGCTGTGGCGCTATAGTGATGTTGATGACATTCAATATAGTCAATAATGGAAATAATTTAATCTCCTGATACTGTTATATAGCACTGTCAATTTCATATTGTAAAGGGGAGAGAAGCTTATTCATTCCCAGTCAGCCATTCGTAAAGAATGAATCAAGACAATAAAGAAAAATACATTCACCGCGCTCCAACACTTGGTGCAGCTCCGTTGCTTGTTGCTGTCGCTCCTAGATAACAGGAATTACGAGTATAATTGTGTTATTGTGATTGTGATAGTGCACACTGTTAGACCTTGTGGACGAAGGCCCAAACTTCTAATATTATTATACATATTATGTACGTCTGTCTGTTTGTTTCCCTTTCAGACGGGTTTCATACCACGTTAAGATGACACTTCACAACATTGTAGATCATACACCTGATTAAACTATGAACTACCCCATGAAGTTCGATAGAGCTGCAAGTATAAATGTATTCGTAAAATGCAAATATATTTTGTTTTCTACCAGCTTTAAATAAATAAATAAATAACACCCAACAGTCACATACATAGTCCTGACCCCACACTAAGATCGAGTCTTGTGACGTGGGTATCAGGAACTACGAGAGACTTTTCGGTCTCACAAACACCCAGACCCGAAAGAAATATTTGTGGGCCGCACAAACATTTCTCTCGGTGCGGGGATCGAACCCGCGGCCTCTCGTTTCACAGGCGGCGTCTAACCAACTGCGCCACGGAGGCTGTCAAATACATTAATAACATTGTATAACGCAACATACTTCATGTCACTTTATATTAACCTAATTTCTATTTGAAACGAGACTCACCCGTAAATAAGTCACGTATTATGGAAACAAAAGCTGCCAACAAAATTACTAAGCATTCGTTAACGAGACAGGCTATTAGGTTGAAAAGCGACTCCGGGCGTGACACGCGGGAACCTTGAAACCTGCCCAAATGTGTAGAGTAACAGGCATATTTACGAAATTGGGTTAAATTAAAAATTCCAAAGATGTTGATATATCTTTAGTTTTTTGCTACATTAAAAGAGTGTTGTACGGTGCACCTGATGATGAATTTAGTGCTTTCCATGTAAAGGATCGATTGTAGGAAGACGTTTATCTTAACGTTCACTTAGCGAGGCAAACTCAAGACCTAAGAAAAGTTGAAGGCATTTGCTAGATGAGAGTCGCTTCCAATATAAGCTTTTACCGTGGTTATTTTTGGGCTGAATCCTATCTATCCTATCTTCATTAGTTTATCGCCAGGGGCTGCCCATGGTTATTATACGTGTAAGCTATAGGTCAGAAATAAATGAATAGAAAATGTGGAAGTTTATGTTGTCATTTAAATAATAAATAAATACACCTAAAAGTCACATACATAGTTCTGACTTTACACTAAGATCGAGTGTTGTGTCGTGGGTATCAAAAACTACGCGAGACTTTTCGGTATCACTAATACCCAGACCCGAAATATATACCTGTGGATCACACAAATATTTGTTTCCATGAAGGGTTCGTACCCGCGGCCTCTCGTTTCTCTGCCGGCGTCTAACCAACTGCATCACGCTTTTTTGTTTTGTTTTGATTAGGAATCAAAAAAATCTTTATCTAATTTTTATGAAACTTGTATAAAAAACGGGTGTTCAAAATAACAATAACTACGATAAAATCATTCTATCTGTCCACTTCATTACTCATGCTCAACTGTTTCCCTCCATTCTTTTAATGTTGTTTCCTGTACACTCATCAATCTTAGCGCCGTGTATTTCCAGAAGCATTCACTAAGGATGTTTGTCGTCCATTGAATTAATCATTGACTTCATTATCATTAGAAGCATTTGTTGGAGATGTACATTAATTATCATTTACCATAAGGTGACCTGATTGATGAAGCCGGTCGTAGGTTCATACAAAAATTTGTTTCGATGCAGTGTTATTTCAACTGCTTCATATTTGTTAATGCCTCAAAAAGGTTTTATATCTGTGTTACGAGTTTTATTCTTCTTCGTTCGTGTCAGTGGCTCAAATAATATGGATACATTGGTATTTAAATTTTTTACAGTATCCCGGCCCAGTAGATTAGCCTAGATATAGGGTAGGCCCAGTACGGGTTTTATTAAGTATGTCCCATTATATTTTCTCGGTCTAGTGATAGCTACATTGAAGGAAACGAATGTAGCCAAAATTATGTCTGTGGTTTAGGATTTCTTTTTTAAAACCACTTCAATGTGTTAACAAATAATGGTACAGAAGCTAAAATATATCCCTATGAATACGTCCATTTTGAACTTAAGGTACTTCTAAACCATTCCTGAACATAGGTGGCCCGTATAGTCGTGCAAAGGCGCAAGGCGTGATGTATTTGATACTGGAAAATGACTAAGATTGCGGTTAATGTGCAACTACGTGACTGGTACATATACCTATATGTATAGTTACGTGTTGTTTGCGATCACACGCGCCAGATACAACGTGAACAATCGCACACAACTTTTTAAATCTAAGGCAATCTACTGCTGTGAATTTGCTTAAATAGCATACAGGTTATTGTGAGGCTTGATAGAATAATTTAAAATGTAAGTTTTTGGTATCACTCCGGAGAAGTGACGTGGGGTTGAACCTATGTTAGCTATTAGGAGAAGTTATCCAGTCAATTGTTTTAACACTTTTTTTAACACCAGTATTAAGTAGCTATTTTGATCTATTAATAAGAAAGCTCAATCGTACTCTCGATTGTAGAGTAGGCCCGTGCCCTGTAGTGGGACGTATATGGGCTGATACAGAATAAGAAAGCATAATTGTGAGCGCCACATTGATAAATATGATGCCATTCGATACTCTGCCTGGACGGCATTTGCGCTTACCAACAGGTGCAGTGCAGTCATTATACCGGACCATTATAAAAATATATAAGTAAAACCACTTAGAATCTATTATTACTTAGCAAAGCAACGGGACATGCGTTTCTTATACGATAAATTAGGTGTCAAGTCTCATAATGCGCTGTTACGAGTACATCGCTCGCTGCTGCCCTTCAAACCGGAGCTCAATAGCTCTATTAAGTTGTAAGCTCTTACAAACTGCTGTTTGGTGGCATAAATTTGCATGACACCTACAGCGGTGGTATCTACCCAGATAATTTATCCTCTATCACAAATGTTTGTTCATCCACAAGTATTTGTTTCTATTCTGGGTGTTTGTGAGACCGAAAAGTCTATCGTAGTTTCTGATATCGACGACACAAGGCTCGATTTTAGTGTGGGGTCAGGGGAGTTACTCTATTATCCTAAACGAAGTTAGAATGTTCGGATCTTCAACGTTCGAAGCAGGAAAAAGATTCTAGATTCTAGATCTAAAAATTAATACTATTCTTTAAAATACTTATTATTTCCTCCGGACTTATTCTATGGTTACGACGTATGATAAAGAAATCATATTGAGTGAAGATGCATCTTAGCAGGCCGGCATATTTGTATAGATTCGTATGGGACTACCATCTGATGCCAATCGATACTCTGCCTGGACGGCATTTGCGCTTACCATCAGGTGCAATGTGGTCATTATGCCGGGCCAGAATAAAAATAATAATAGGGAAGTCCAACATAATAAACCTTATCTTCTTGTTGCAGCGGCGGTATACTTTGCCGGCGTGGTGGGCGCCATCGGCGTGACGGTGTTGGGTGTGTTCTGCGTGCTGTCGGTGTTGCAGCTGGCCATGATCTCGTCCAAGGAGCGGGTCGCGATGAAGTACACGCACCTCGTCATGATGAAGCTGGCTTTGGCGCTGTTGGCAAGTGAGTATCCTGTGACAATAGCTAGTCGAAGAATGAATTTAGCAGCTTGTAACTGGTTACAAGTTTTTTTTTAGTTTCAATTTTCAAAACTTTGGTTCAAAGCACTGGTGCTTTGAACCAAAGTTTTGAAAATTGAAATGAAAATAATTCATTGAATCCGTTAAGATGTTCTACATCATTTAGATTCAGTAATTTTTTTATGTACCACCCGGTTTGGAAAGCTGTTTTAACTACAGAAGAACGGGCAAGAAACTCTAGTGTTGCTCTTTTCAAAACTTCTGTACAGTTTAGGGAATATAACAAAAGTTACAAGTGGTTTAAATCAGAGCAGTTCGTTAATAATGTGTTATGACATTTTTAATACGAACCTGTTAACGTTATATTTAATATGGCTGATTGAAGCGAAGTCGAACGGACGAAGAATCAGCAGTTTCATACAACCGATGGTTTGATAGTTGCATCATCTCTAAATCGTTTACTGCTGATCACGGGGGTTACACTATGATTAGAATCGAAATTAGATTGTGAGATCGTGATCTTCATTATCCCAATCTAGGAATGTCAGAATCTAAAGTAAATTGATAAAATTTATCACTCCACACTGAATCAATATTGCAGGGCATGGGCTTCTTCCACAATCCAGAATACGATTGGGAGGGTTTAAGTTAAGTCCACCACGCTGGCCTAGTGGGGGTTGGCGGACTTTTTTACATTCCATAGACTTTCTTCCGAATCGCTATGGTATGCAGGTTTCCACGCGATGTTTACTTTCACCGTTATAGTGCGTAGTGATTGACTATCAATATGTACACATAACTCGGAAAAGTCAGTGTGTGGATTTGAACCCGCGACCAACGTAAACATATTCGCAGTCACGTCTGGTCCATTACTAACAGGCCATCACGTGCTTTATACTATAGAACAATCAAATTTGATTGATCATATTGACATAGGTCGATATGGAAATCAATGTTACACGTGACGCACAAATATTTGGCTCGTCTTACAGCTGTCGTGATGACGTCATTCGTCTGTAATAAATACTATGCGGTCAAGGTCATTTGACTACTTAAACGTATAATACGACCTATTAAGAATTGGAGTAAGGACATAAAATTCCTAACATTTTAGTCTGTGATCCAAATTGGAGATTATCTGACATCACAAAACGCATGTGAATTCTCATAAAATAATAGCTGTCTCGGAACTCATTTTCTCGAATACAAATAAATATACCGTAGACGCCCTTATCGTAAATAATATAAGGATAACATGTGAGGTAGAATTTGATTAGGGTTGTCACGCATACTTTGCTTCGAAGACTAGTTCACCTACGCACATGCAATGTTTATTTCTTCCGCCATACTGTAGTGTAAATGCCCCGTTGTGTTCCGGTTTGAAGGACATTGTAGCCAGAGTACTAACTACTGGACATATTGAGACTTAACATCTTATTTCTCAGGATGGCAAGCGCAGTGGAATGTCAAGCATTACTTTTTAATTCAAGGTGTTCTTTGGTTTTGTACTGTTCATAAGCGGTCGTATTACCATCAGACGAACGGTACGCTCGTCTCGTCATTCATAGCAATAAAAAAATAATGTCACCAGGTGCAAGTCATTATGCTGTTCTCGTATAAACAATGGCAGCAACTATATTTGACTGTTTCATATTTTCAGCATTGCTGTCAATAGCCGCGGCGGGTCTTTTCGCTGTCCAGGGCGATGACAGAGGATTCCGCGTGGAGAGAGGAGAAGCGTTCTATGTACAGGTAAATAAAGATTATATTTCTGTAATAATACTACAGCAATTCATATAAATAGACCTTAAAGCCTATTTTAATGTACTGTATAGTATGTACTGTATTATCTCTATAAGTCCCATTGCAGGAACGGACGTCCTTTACAATCGAGAGTATTATGGAGAGTGATTGCATTGTAATTCAAGGTGCTGTTAGGTTTTGCTACTGTTCATGAGCAGTCGTATCGCTTAAAAGCAGACGAATGGCATGCTCGTCTCGGCATTCATAGCAATAAAAAAACTCTGTTGTAAGCGGCCTGCAACGAGCGACGTAATGCAAGCAATATTAAAATAATTCTTGTTAAACTTACGTTCAAAAATACTAAATATAATTTAAATATGTACAACACGATCGATTTGAACAGGCAGATTGTATTCTGGATGACGTCACTAGTCACACACGATTTGCTTAATTCTAATGCATAAGGCTCGCTCACTTTGAAATGCCTTTTGTCTATTACAATGGAGTTTTAAAGTACTATTCATTGCCTCATGTATACCGAATCGAATTATTCTTGTCTATTTGACGTGAATTTTATGTCTTATGGATCGCCTGATAATAATATGTTGTAGCAATCCATAATCGGTCGTTGTTCAGCACGGGGCCCATCCAACTAATAGATCGATTTAGGGGGCTTAAGCCACAGTGACGCTTCTAAACGCTTCTTCTTATTGCAAGTTGGCGAACTTCATATACCATAGAAAATCTAGTTAAGGTCTTATGCAGGTTTCTTCACTATGTTTTCCTTTATTGATAAACAAATACATACACCCAACATTCAAATAAGTAGTCCTGACCCCATACTAAGTTCTAGTCTTGGGTCGTGGGTATCAGGAATTACGAGAGACTTCTCGATGTCACGAACACCCAGACATAAAAAATACTTACATTTGTCTCGGTGCGGGGATCGAACCGGCGACCTCTCTTTATACAGTCGTCGTCAGTTAGTCAGATGAAAAGCCTGGTAATTAGCTATCAATAATCTATTTGAAGAGGCTCGTAGAACTGATGACTAAAGGAGTTGAAAGTCTGAAGTAGAGGCCAGTGAGAATGCCAAGACAAAAGATGGACGGACGACCTGGTTAAGGTCGTAGAAAGGTTGTAGAAAGACAACAATAATTCGATGTGGATATCCTTGGGGGAAGTCTATAGGAGGTAAATAGGAGGGGAGAGAGATCAAAGTTTCCTAATGCCTTATACATTACATTTCAGATCGTGTGCATCGTGATAAATTCAATTTTGTTCATAATGTCGCTGTACGACACTTTGTTTTCTCGGCGAGTGGGCGGCGATCCAACCAATCCGCTGGGCGAACCTGAAGGCACCACTATCAACAACCCAGGGTTTAAAGACGGAAAAGGTAATCTTTTATATTTTCTACCAGCTGTACCCACAACTTCGTTCGCGTGGATTTTAACAAAAACTTTATTTTTCTAAAATAAAAGAATTTTTCTAAAATAAATGTAGCCTAAGTTACTCCTTATTATATCAGCTACCTGACAATAAAAAACCCTTCAAAATCGGTCCAGCCATATCAGAGATTGGCCGGAACAAACAGAGAGACAGACAGACAAACAAAATTCTATGGTCCTTTTCGTTATAGGTATCGTGAATAAAACGATATGTAGTTGGACATTGTTTTTTATTTTTGCTTTACAAACAAACACTTCAATTTTATTTATATGTATAGATTAACTACTTTTATATTTACTACCGGGCCGTCACAGCTTCGTCTGGGTGCAGATGTTTTTTCATTCCACCCCTCAACTGATACATGTTATTTTTCTTACAAACTGAGACACCCTGTACATGTATTATACGTAACAATCTATTCCTTCCTCCCTGTTGAATGTGGTTCTATAACATTCAACTAGTAACCCCATAACACATCATGGGACGAATACCATCTGTAAGACTTATGACTGTCACTTATGCCTACCCCTATAGTGATGCAAGCGTGAACTTACATATCGCACCTTTAGAATTAAAGATTTGTAACCTAATAAATTTTGTACTCATGGAATATATATCGAGAAGACCGAAGTATACATTTTTCTGTCTTTCACGCGTCAATAGGTCTTTCTTGAACAACGTGTCGATGGAGATAGTCATTTTGAGTCAATATATGATTAAAAGCAAAAATCTATTTTTTTGGATTAGGTTACTTTAATTCTAAAGCTGAAAGAAAGAAAAAAAGGAAGAAATACATTTATTATTGCATTTTCTTTCTTTTTTTTCTTTCTATTACCTTTAGAAAGGTGCGATATGTTATTTACGATTATGTGTATGTATACATACAATCTCAATGATAAGACATTCACACGGGTTTGCGTGGGCGGCTCGGCGTTTGTCTGGCGCCGTCTCTGTAGTTCTACATCGCAACCGGTCCGCACACTTTCGGCTTGTCCCTACAACTTTGAATGTCCCCATGTGAGCCATAAACACGGCTTACCTTCATATTAAATATTCAAGCATTATTTTGTATCTGTATCAGCTAATATATGTCCCACTGCAGGGCCTCTACAATCGAGAGTACGATTAAGAGTGGTTAGGCCATATAGTCCACCACCAGTTTGTGATTGTTGTTGTTAATGTATTTCTTATACGTTGTCTTTAATAATATTATTATTATTTGGTTTGTGCTCCAATTTGTCTGTGCACCGACTGGACGTCTGTGTGTCATTTGAGATCCTCTTTGAAAATCAACGTTGCGTTAGTAGGTAATTTCGCAGCATATAAGCTGAAGAGTAGATCATTGTTGGAACAAATAATTAAACAAAAAATGTATTTAGTTTTATTTTTATTCATATTATATATTTCACTTTGAAATCTGGGTCAAAGTTACCCGAATTTGTGCCGTCTGCTATATGTCAGTATCTCTGGACTAATACTTATATAGATTTAATTGATTTATTCGCAGGTATATCAATGACGGACGCGTCTGGCAAACCGTACAGCACTAACGGTCACGGCAGCGTCGCTTCAATGAACACCACGGCGACGACCCTCACAGGAGCCTCAGAAGCCAGCACCATCACGCGATCTCCTCTCAGGTCCTCGCTGAAGAAGCCTCGGCCCCAGCCAGGGTTGGGCATCCAGAACCCGGGGTACTCGGGACACTCGCCGCCACTGAATAGGAACGGAAGTCAGAAAAAAGTTCGCATACAAACGCACAGTACTGAAGTCTGATGCCACGTCGCACATAATGAGTAAGATGCTGACAAGCGCACACATAGTCTCGGATTCAAAGGATTTCGAAAGACAAATAGGAATGTAGATTTTTGACTGGTTCAATTAATTGACGACCTCAAGTGGGTTATTCTATGGAGTAGGTAACTAGGGAAGTCGGAAGATATAAGTTTTCCACTTTTAAAAATCAGTACTATTTTCTATGTTAATTATCATTTTCAATTTGCATGTGCCGTTTGTATTTGACATTAAGGTAAAACTTACTGCAAGTTAATATTACCTAATTATGGGAGGTAAAATATGTCTATCGAATCGCATTAGGCCAGTGGTGGGCTATATGGCCTAACCAATCCAGCCTCTCAATCGTACTCTCGATTGTAGAGGAGGCCTGTGCCTTGCAGAGGGACATAAATGGGCTGATAAATACACACATATGTCTACAGTGGAGGTTCGGTGAGATTAATCTGGTGTGCGCATGTCAGGCCGCTTATTCTTACTTTTAACCAGTAAGATATAATCTATGTTATAGACGACAAACTTCTCGATGCGTATAATGAGAGCCGCACGCCTTATTGGCTTCTAAACCAACTGTACCATTGAAAATATAAAGGAGAGTGCCCATTTTACTACGAAACTTAATGTCGGTGTGAAGATTTTTGTCCCACGATGAAACCTACTTCTTGTGTAGGGAAAAATGTATATTTTCAATAAATATAACATAATTAAGACCCCGACTCGAAGTTCCTGGAGAAACGAACTAGAAGTCTAAAGCAAATATTTTTTGTCTATGACTATGTGTAAAATGTGACGATAATTATTTTATAAAAATCTCTCGCTCGGGATAGAACAGGGAAACGTTTAAGGGCAAACCGTAAAAAGTTATAATAAATTTTATGCAGTACCAGTATCGGGATAACCGATATTTTGTACCGATACTAAGAATGGGCATTCTCTTTTAAGACATAAAGATGGTCGCGACCATTGATATTTTATACTATCCTGTACATGATCCAAATCTGTACTATAAATAGAAAGTGATATAAAAAATACTTGATTGAATCCATAGAAAATACGTTATTCACATTCAATTTCTTTTCACTATCATCCGGTTCGCAAGATTTGTAATGTGCATGTAACAATCACGTACGCGAGAACACTGTAGTGAGAAGGAAGATAGTGCGACTCTGCAAGAGTGAAAGAGACAACAACAAATAGCAGAGTACTCTTCTTTTTTACACACGTCTCGTTCGCAATATCTCTTATATCTCGATGGTCGAGGCTGTTATAAAACAACTGGTTAGCATAATTATGCCGGCCAGCCGTAACCCAAACGTGTCATATTGAGAACTGGAATATCTAAAATCGAAAGTTTTCTAAAATTTGTACTATCTAGAAGAAATTAATGATTATATTTGTAATTAAAATGCTGAAGGAAAATAAGTCTGAATGTATATGATCTCTAAACGCTTCAGCTTATGTGTTAGTAAAAATCAAAATGGTGAATTTCGTAAAATATTTTTTCTTATACTACATGTCACTGATAACATCTTGACTCGAATTTTATTTAATTTTTCAGTAAGAATAAATGAGGTGTCGATCGTTACATTTTCAAACTAATTAGCAATTTTAAATTATGAATTTATTACAATTTGATTTTTATCTAATCAATAATACTTTATTTAATAGAGACGAAATATTTAATAATTATGCCCTTACATTGAGTATGCACAATTTAATGTTACGGTAGATTTGACTAACAGTGCTGTAGCCAGATTCAAATAATTAAGGGTAAATTGAATGTCAAAGTATTCTTAAAAACCATTTAATAAAAGAAATAGTAAAATAATGGAAATACTATCCTTGCCTACTTATCTATTTTTAAGGCAGGAAACACACATCCAGCATTCACTCTTCACAGGTATATCAGGACAATGTTTATATCAAGTCATCTGGTTTGCTTGTTTGTGTCCTGCCTTATGAGGTCTGGCTTCAACACTTTAAGTTAATATTAAATAAATCACTGTAGATGAAACTACATATCTCACATATGTAAAAACAATTGAAATTCTTTAATTACTTTAAGTAACATATTTACATTTATAATATGTATATTTGCTTGAACAAAGTTCTTGGTTAATATTTTTATGTATAAACTACACTTATGTACATAGTCAAGCACAAAGTGTTGTAAAATACAAGATATTTTTTATTGTGTAACACATATTACAGAGTATTATTGTGTTTGATATTTAGCAGCTTGTTAGCAATGGTAGGTCTCTTGTAAGCGACAGGCAATCTTTGCGTAGGTACTAGGTACCACTGGTTTGTCTATTTCTGTCACTAAATGTCGCACTTAGAGACGTTTAATGTCAAGTGACAGCCTCTGTGGCGCAGTTGGTTAGACGCCGGCTGTAAAACGTGAGGCCGCGGGTTCGAACTCGGTACCAAGACAAATATTTGTGAGATCCAAAGGCATTTTTTTTCGGGTCTGGGTGTTTGTGAGACCGAAAATTCTCTCGTAGTTCCTGATACCCACGACACAAGACTTGAAATAAAAGTATTATTTACGGATTTTATCGCGGAATTGATTTAATTTTTACATTTTTATCTTCCCGACGTTTCGATCACTTTACAGTTTTCATGGTCACGGGGCGGAACATGAAAACTGTATAGATTATTTCAATGTGTAACATTCGCGTAAATCTAAGAAACCATTATACAAGTCTTGAACTTAGTGCGGGGTCAAGACTATGTATGTGGCTGTTGGGTATGTTTATTTATTATTTATAATTAAATAGATCCATAATAAAGAATTTGTTCGTAAATTCAACATTAAGTAATGATATAATCGACATTAAATGTCTCTGAATACAGCAGTTTGTGTGTAAAGACTATTTTTATTTGAAGGATATTATACCCACAGACGGTATTATGAAACTTTATTCATAATGTCTATATCGAGTTCAAATGTTTACTATTAATTATTGAGGCAAATCATTATTTAGTTACATTCGAGAAAGATTATTTAGATCATAAAAACCTTATTAAGTATATTAAAAAATAAATCCTACTGCAATTTAAAATGCTGCTAAATATCCGTCACATAATCGACATTATAATCAAATTGCAATATAGTTTTAAGTATTATGTTTAAGATAGTTTTGTAAATATATCGTAAAAGAAAACCCACCAGGCTTTACAAAAGACATCACATGTATGTACGGTACTTCGTCCTTTCACATTCTTTTGCTCACAGATTTTGATCGGGTATGGATCTATTAGGGATAAGAAGGGATAATAAGCCGTAAAATTAACAACTAAGTCTCGGCTCTGTTATTAATGAAAATCGCCTTCAACCGGGTAGGTACTATCGCAATGTCTATTTCTCGTCAAATAGCAGTGTAAATGCACTGTTATGTTTTGCTTTGAAGGAAATTGTAGCTGAGTAACTACTGAACATATTGAGACTTAACTGTTTATGTCTCAGGATGGCGAGCGCAGTGGAATGCCAAGCATTGTTTTGTAATTCAAGGTGTTGCTTGGTTTTGCTACTTATATAAGTATCGCTTACCATCAGGCGACTGGCATGCTCGACTCGCCATTCAATGCAAACAAAAAACAATAAAGGACGGGTTAAAAACATGAAAAAAAAAATAGTCTTCATTTCGAATTGAAAAAAAAATTCAATTAAAATTTTAGAGTTTTGGATTGATCCCAAGCTCTATTCTAGATCCATGCCTGATATTGATGTGCCTTAAAAAATATATTCAGTAACTCTGGTGTATTATGTTTTCATGTAAGTCCTACGATCGTGCCTTACAATTTCCACGATAACCTTAATAAATTATTTATGTTTAGTTTGTGTAAGTAATAAAAAAATATATGACATCCGTCCAAAATCTGGTCTTTAGTGTTGAGTTAACCTGTAATTGTGTCGTATAGAACAAGATTGTTTTATTATTTGTTAATTTTGTATCGTTGGTATAAATAAAATGTATTTTTATTCATATATTGTATGTATTTAATATAATTGTTTGATGGTTTTGGTTATATCACATCTGTTTTGTAGTTCATTGAACGGTTTTTAATGGTACAGACTTTTCATTTACTTACGTAAAATAATATACTTTTTAGTAAACATATGTTGATACATTCATATATTTTGACTCATATTATTCGTATCTTATTGTCTTTGTAATTGACTGGATATTTAACAGATTAAATTTGAATTATTCAAGATGAGTAAAAATTAATATTTTACTGTTCAATGAATTGATTGTATATAATTGCAAACATAATTATGAAAAATGCATTCCATTTTACATTCATTGTAATTTAACTCTATGAATTTAACATTAACTAATTGATACGTTCAGATATTCGAAATTTATTTATAATTGTTTCTATTTTGTTATTATAATAATAAATTTATTCCGTCCGAACATCAGATGATTTTATATTTTTGGTTTTAATTTTAAGTTTTGCTGAATAAAGAATATTACTTCTTTTTATTAGCTTATTTGAGTAAATTACCTTTTTATTTCTGTTAAAACTTAAAACATTATTCATGTTTTAATTATACAAGGGATACACAATTTAGTTGAAATATCTTTATTACCTATATACCACCGTAATTTCTATTTTTCCCGCCACACAGCAGTGTAAATGTACTGTTGTGTTCCGGTTTGAAGGACATTATAGCCAGAGTAACTACTGGACATATTGAGACTTACCATCTTATGTCTCAGAATGGCGAGCGCAGTGGAATGCCAGGCATTGCTTTGTAATTGACTGCTACTGTCCATATCGTGTTACTTACCATCGCCATTCATAGCAATATAAAAAAAGAAATTTATTAATTTTCATGGACCTATATTTGTATTTTATATTCCTCTTTTACGCAAAAGTAATCGGAAAAGACAGTATAATTTGTTCAGTTTCAGTTTGGTATATAAGATGTCTATCTATAGGTATTATGTATGTATGTATGTATCAGCCCATATACGTCCCACTGCAGGGCACGGGCCTACTCTACAATCGAAAGTACGATTGAGAGTGGTTAGGCCATATAGTCCACCACGCTGGCCTAGTGCGGGTTGGCGGACTTACATACCATAGAAATTCTCATGAACCGCTATGGTATGCAGGTTTCCTCACGATGTTTTCCTTCACCGTTTTAGTGCGTGGTGATTGACTATCAATATAGGTATTATAGTATATCAAAAAGTTGATAATATAAAACAAACGTTAACTTTATATGCTGTGTTTATATGTATTATTTGCAGTAACTAAAAATATCAGCTTCAATGGTAATATTAGTGAAAATATGTAAACAAAAACACTATAAATAGCAAAATTTAATGAATGTTTTATCTAATCTTATCATGAGTTTACTAATTTACTTTTATTCGGTTGATTAGCGGTTTTTTTTATATACAAATAGGGGTCTCACGCTAGAACGTTCATTTTATTACATTTTGACATCAATTTGAAGTTATTGTCATAATAACATGTGAGGCCATGGCGACCACTTCGACCCCTCATAGGGCTTGGCGCTGATGCGCCCGAAGATGGCGTATATAGCCGATTTTCGCAGCAAACTCCCTTGCATAAAGAGGACGAGTGAGCTTACCGCTCTCATAATTATAGTGAATGGCGGTGAGTGGACGGGCTTTAAGCTCATCGCGCTTGGCGTCGAGGTCAGCTAAACGCTATTCCTCAAATTCGTGGATTCGCTTCTTCACATTCTGGCGCAATTCCGGTCGCTGTGCTGCCAAACTGTCCCAGCGAGAGGGCTCTATATTGCATCTTTTCATGTGGCGCTTCTGAACATGTTTATATCAGAGGAGTTGTCCGCTATGCTTTCGTTTGCCCTCCACTAGCTCAGAGTAAAAGATGCGCTTCGCCACTCTCGCCTCCGCCATCCGTGATACGTGACCGCACCACCGCAGTTTCCGACGCATCAAATATGCCTCAATGCCACCAACATTGGCGCGTCTTAGAACTTCGGTATTACGCACCCGATCGGACCATCTGATCTCCATGATGGAGCGCAGGCATTCAATGATGAACAGGCAGTTCATGATGAACCGCCTAAGGAACCTATCAAAAAGGATCCTGCCTGTAACCCAGTTTGGCTTCCGATCTAATAACATATATGATGTAGCTAGAACCTCTCTCGCCCTCTTCAGAAAATGGAATTTCATTGGTGAACATAGGTCATAGCTCATAGGTAGTGTTGCCACGTGTCCCGCTTTACGCGGGACGTCCCGCTTTTCAGGGGTTTGGTGACGCGTCCCGATTGAACCTTCGGCGGGACGCCAAATGTCCCGCTGTTTGACCACCCCTCTCAGAACGAATAAAAAACTAAATATTACACACTTTTATTTCTAATCCGTACTTTATTTCGCGTTTTCCTACAATTATGAACCTACTTAGTATCTAATTCGATTTTAAAGTTGTTTACAAAAAAATACAGGACATAGGCTGATTACAAAAAAATACAGGACTTTAAATAAGTTCTCGCGTTTTGTTCACGAATTCCAAGCTTTCTTATTTTGTTAGTGAACTTATGTCTTCGTGAATATTAGCTAGCTTTAATGAAAATTCCTTCGTAACAATTTCAAGTTTCATACCGCTTAGAGAGTATTTCTGGCGAATTTTATTTTACGACATGTACATGTAGATGTAATTTAAAAGAAAAACGCATCTTAACTTCACTTAATTCTCTAAGAGCATTATAGCGAGCATAATTTGTCAGAATTCATGTGCAAAGGCGTGTCAGAAAATATCAAGTTTTATTTTGGAAATAAAGATTTAAGAGAATTTAAGGAATAACTTGATGAGCACCTGTAGCAAACGCTACAGGAAAATGCAATTTTTTTGCAATATTTGGAGTAAGTTAAGAAACCTCTGCCTATCCTTTCTGGAAAAAAGGCGTCAATTTATATATGTATGCATGGTATGAAACCATGGCGCCTTATGAATTGAAGCCTCGAGAGATATGGTACTTGGTCTGGTTGAGCTGCGCTTCCATTATTATAATAATAACCTAAACGGCTATTGTCATTGAGACCTTCTAGAAACGCGACGTTTTTCGATGTGATAAGTAATAATAATAATCTAATCCGACCGATTACGGCCATGGCGACCACTTCGACCCCTTATAGAGCTTGGCGCTGATGCGCCCGGAGATGGCTTATATAGCCGATTTTCGCAGCAAACTCCCTTGCACAAAGTGGGCATGTGAGCTTACCGCTTTCATAATTAAATTGAATGGCTGCGAGTGGACGGGCTTTAAGCTCATCGCGTTTGGCGTCGAGGTCAGCTAAACGCTGTTCCTCAAATTCGCGGATTCGCTTCTTCACAATCTCGCGCCACTCCGGTCGTTGTGCTGCCAAACTCTCCCATCGAGAGGGCTCTATATTGCATCTTTTCATGTGACGTTTCTGAACATCTTTATATCTGAGGAGTTGTCCGCCATGCTTACGCTTGCCCTCCTTTAGCTCAGAGTAAAAGATGCGCTTCGCCACTCTCTCCTCCGCCATCCGTGATACGTGACCGCACCACCGTAGTTGCCGACGCATCAAATATACCTCAATGCCACCAACATTGGCGCGTCTTAAAACTTCGGTATTACGCACCCGATCGGACCATCTGATCTTCATGATGGAGCGCAGGCATTTTAGGTGGAATCGATCGAGAATACGTATATGGTGACGATACACACACCAGGTCTCGGAAGAATAGAGAAGGTTTGGCAGCACAATCGCCATGTAAACCGAGATCTTAGTAGCCAGCTTAAGGTCGTGCGAGCAGAACACCTTAGGACGCAGCTTTCCAAATGCTGCAGCTGCAGCACTTATTCTATTGTTGATCTCAGCATCAAGGTCACACTTAGCTGTTATAGTGTTCCCCAGATAACGAAATTTATCGACCTGTTTCAGCACGTCCTCACCAAGCTTAATGGTCAGTGCCTCACGACCATGGATGTCTAGGGACATCACTTCCGTCTTTTTGACACTGATCTTTAGGCCAAATTTACAGCATGCTAGGTGGAAAGTGGACATTAGCTGTTGCAGGCCGTCTGGGGTTTCTGCCAAGAAACACAAGTCATCAGCATACATGATCTCTGTGATCAATGCATACGAGACTTTGGTGCGCGCCTTAAGTCTGGCCAAGTTGAAAAGACTGCCATCGGTGCGAAAGCGAATGCGAACTCCTTCAGAAACAGTTTGTAGGACGTCCTTGACTGCTACTGCAAAGTATAGAGCGAACAGTGTGGGTGCTAGTACGCATCCTTGCTTTACCCCACAGGTAACGGGGAAAAAGTTGGACTGTTCGCCGTCTATGGAGACGCAGCACTGCATATCGTCATGCAGGAGTCGCAGAAGTCTCACAAACTTTTCTGTGCATCCTAGCTTTCTCAGTACCATCCAGAGGGCTTCGCGAGGCACACTGTCGAATGCTTTCTCCAAGTCAACAAAGCAGAGGTACAGCTGACGTCCCTGTTCTCTACTTTTCTCCTGAAGTTGACGCACCGAGATAATAATGTGATAAGTATATGCTGCTAGAAAGAGGGAGAGTAATAATGTATGAAAGCCAAAAAATATATAATTCCCTCTTCTTTAATAGACGTCCCGCTGAAGAACTCATAATCCCGCTTATTTTAATATCCTGTCCCGAATTTTCAAAAAATAAACCTGGCAACACTACTCATAGGCCTCCCCTCGTGGATGATGAATCGCCACATAGACCTATCGGAATCGGCCGGCATCCAGCGTCATTCACCCTGATTTGTTTTTATAGGGGCTATATGGGTGCTCTACATTCATGGCCGCTCTACATTCACGCGAGAATCTCGCGAAAACGCGAGAAAAACACGAGAAACATAAATGTGAAACCGATTTACCTACTTTTTACCGGCTCAAATAATACTGTCAATCAAATACTCAAATCTGTTGATAGTGACATTTTATCAAAAATGTAAGTTTATATTATATTGATAATCGAACGTTCATTGCTTTTTTTTAATTTAAAATTACAATTTAATGGTCTTAAGATTCCCGCCATTTTTGTTAGTGAATTTCGGCTGGTTTTGTATGTTGGATTTAATGGGAAGCCAGCTTAACTGTTGGCAACACTGCTGGCAACTCAAGGCCATCTCAAGGCTCAATCAAGCTTAGTGATGTGCCAACTCGGGTTAAATCCGACTCGAGTTAACTCGAGTTGAAATTCCGATAACTCGAATTGAACTCGAGTTGGATGGAAGAAACTGAGTGTTGAGCTTCGTAGTTAGGATTGAATTAAAGAGGTTTTTATAGTTTTTACTGTTGTATGACTGTTCTGTGTTATGTATATCTCATAAGTGAGAGGCCGCCATGAGTCTTTTACTTAGCAATACAAAGTAATCAAAAGCTGCTCCTCTGTATGAAATAATTATTTATTACACCAATAAAATATTTTTGAAAAGATTGGATTCTTGGAATCTTGTGTTGTGTTAATAAATTACTGTCACCACAGAAAAGTAAATCTTGGTTATCTAGCAACCAATCATCTCTATAAATACTACAGTATTGATTTGTTAATTAAAATTAAGATAAAATTTACTAAATTTAAATAAACAAAAACAATTCACTTCGTTCATGAAGCAAATTAAAAATCTTCAACTAACGATACGCTTCACTAAATAACAAAAATCATCCCTATTTATTATTCAAAATTAACGAAATAAAAAGCTACGGATGCATCAACCTACTGCCGGGGAAACCATAAAATAAATCATCTATTTAGTAATTCAAAGCTGCGACTATGGAAAAAAAATCGAAAGTATAGTGTGAAATAGCGAAAAAAAACCGATTTATAAAAAATCGATTATTCTTGGTTAATGAATCGATTAATAAAAATCGATTTTTTAAATAATCGATTATATTTTCACATCTCTAGCGTCAAACCTTGTGGTCTATTCTTTGCGTCAAACTCATTTGTAATTTTTGATACATGGGTTTGCTATTGAAATGTTGATTCTTTTGCTGATTTTTTAATATTATGTTTGAAGAAAACTTAAACTTAAGGAATTGTTGAAATATATAATTCATCTTGTTTTCTTAAACAGTCTGGAAGCAAGTGTTTTTGCGTCAATGGAATTGTTTGCGTTTGGGTTGTATCATGTGTGGTTTTGGTTTTTGAGACGAGTTTACGACAAAACATTTAGTTGTTGCAGTTTTAGCAAACTCCCCAGTCGAAACGATGATTCATGATAATTTTATATAAAGTTACATTCTTTTCGTTCCAAGTCCGAAGGTTCTAAATATATTTTTGGTCAATCATTTTCACACCGCCCGATTCTAAGACCATTAGCTCTCATATCTTCCCTGAGGACATGGGATTACTATTTTTTCGTCGAACACATTGCCAAGCTATGTTGGAACCCAGGCACCTCGTTATTGATAATTCGTAATCGATATTAAACTCAAATATCATTCTTCGTTGTATTTTCGTGGTGGTTAAATAGCGTTTAAAGTGTGTAGTTATGGTTTTATAGTGGTAAAATAAAAACGCCTTTCTATCTTTAAAAGGTATTGAAAGCCATTGTAGCTACTGAATACATTGCAAATATGAAATTATAGTCTAGTTTCACTGATGTTCAGGGCAAGGTTGTGTCTCTTTTGTGCTATTGAAGCCCATATGATAAACAGGATATTTTAAATCTTGTGGGCCTTCATTTATTGTGCCATGTGTGGTTGGTCAGCGACCACAAACACTATCACTGCTAAAGACATCTATTTTCTTTAGATGTTTATCTCCATTTGGAATCTTTTTTCACTGCACAATCCCAACAATTCTGCTGTATAACTCTGAACTTTTTAATGTTGTTATCTTTAGGGACTGCTTGTGTTAATAAAAAAAAATAACTGTGATACCCGCCCAGTCTCAAAGACTGATAATATATATGCTGTGATACTTTTTTTGTCTATTATGTAGCCAATTAGTGGCACAGTTGATTAGACACCGGTTGTGAAACAAGAGGCTGTGGGCTCGATCACCACACCAAGACAAATGTTTGTGTGATTCACATGTATTTTTCTGGTCTGAATGTCTGTGAAATTGAAAAAATCTCTCATAGTTTCTTATACCCACAAAACAAACTCTATTTATTTATTTATATTTATTTGGGAAACATACAGAACAATAAAACATATATAGCAAGACATAGTAAGTAACAAATGATCCAGTGAAGCTTCCACAATCAAGTTACACATAAACAAAGCAAGTGTATCTCTATCTTTGTAAGAAAAATGCAGTTTCTCCTTGGTCCATAATATTCTTAAAGTGCATCTTTTTCTGAATGTTTCCAAATAAATGAATTGTGTGTTGCATAAGATGGAAACATACTTAATATGTAGTGGTCAGCATCACACATCTGTGGCAGAAATAGAAAATGATTGAGTTTTTCTTATTAATGCAAATTTTTTTAGCTAAGAAGAAGAAGTTTTAGCTACGAAAAATGAACCATTGCATGTTTATCAAGTTATATAATTTCCTGTTAAAATAATATCTCCTCGTTGACACTAGTATTTAAACTTCAATCTTACGGAACCAAACATTTTTTTTTATTTTTATATCTACTAATGCATAAAGCTGAAGAGTTTGTTTGTTTGTTGCCTGTAATCTCAGTGGTTCGAATTGAAAAATTCTTTCTGCGTATCATGTTTTCAATGCTTTTTGCGTACGCTTTATCTTTTATGAAACCCCAGTAAAAAAGTCCAATGGATTTAAATGTGAAGATCGAGCAGGCCCCTATGATGGTTCCAAGTCCACCTTCCGGAAAATTCAGTGTTGAAATACTCACGCACAGGACGGCTTAAGTGCGCTGGGCAGCCATCTTGTTGAAACCATATCTCTGTGTAGATACTTAGCGCTATTTCATCTAAAAAGTTCTGGAGATCATTTTTGAGAAAATGTAAGTAAGTCTCGCCATTTAATGTTTCCGGCATTTCAAACGGCCCAACGACTATCCCATTTAATATTCCCGTCCACATGTTGACTTTAAATTGATATTGTGAGTGGGCTTCATATGTGGATTCTATGTGCCAACCGTGTAAATTGTGTAAGTTCAAATACCCATACTTTTTAAATGTAGACTCATCTGTCCACAAAATTTAATCCAGAAATTGGGACACTGAGATTTTGATTGGAACCGCCAACTATATCTTATGCAGCAAAAACTTGTTTCTTCTTTTTTGTGATTACCATGGTTTTGATAACCATCAATCATGTCAGTTTTGAACTATTGGCTAGATTTTTTAATTGCTATTTCATAAAACACTAACGTGCAGATATTTTCAACATGTTCGTTCTATTCGCCATGGCAGCTAATCCGACTAGCATTTGGTTATTTATGCCCTCAGTGGAACTTTTTAAAAGCTTGTTCAAGCTACTCTGGCATAGCAGGGAACATACGCCTGAGAATATTATAAGCATGTGTGAGATGTTGCTGATTTAAGAACATACATTTATTACTTAGATTACAAGATTAGTACATTATATAACATAAATAAGATGTGTAAACATAATTTTAATTGCAAAAACAAATACAATAAAATACAAATTATTGTGGGTAGTCAGAAGTAGGGCAGAGTGGGGTTGTTCACGATTTGGTATAAAAGTACCAACATTGTCAGAAGTGACACAGTCATATTCGAGTCGTGGATCAGGACGTTACTCTGCGTTTTTTATAAATTTTTATGTTAACAAAGTTAACACATGCAAGCGACTTCTTGCAAAATGTCCATGCGAGTATTTGTTCTTCCAATTTGTAACGTCTTCCTTTTGTTTTTTTTCGGGCCATTTTTCAATTAGCTTCGCAGCAATAGTGCAAAACCATCACTGATATTGTGTTTGTATAATTTTTGTATGGGTTCTCTGTCTACTAAATTCTGTATCTGATTTTCTTTTCTTTTAGCCGTTTTTTTTTCTAGTTGAATAGATGATTCAGGTTGCTGCATGACCTTTAGCACCAACGATTTTAGTTTTGGTTCGGTCCTTTGCAAAGCCCGTTTCGTCTAAGTTCCATATGGCCGACAGTTTGAATTGCAAATTTGAGTCGTTTATTGTCTTTTCCAGAAGATCAAAATTGGAGTAGATAATAAATATAATGATCAGCCGCCTTTTTACGCGCGTACTCTACAGCTTGAAGTTAATTTATGGATAGTTCATGACGTTCTTTAATAGCCAAGAACCAGTCTTTGCCAGGTACAGCATTTTTAAACGGTGTAAATAGACCAATTTGGTTGATGCAATCTCCAACCATTTGCAAAACTTATTTTCTACTTAGCCCGAAGCCATGTTTTTTTATTACATAGAGACTCGTAGCGAATTTATATTCAATATTACTGGTGGTACCATTTGACGTATCACACGTTTAAATCACTCCACTTTTTCCTATGTTTACGATTTTTTCCGAGCGGAGTTCCTTAAATATCATGCTATTTAGGACGCGGATCGAGCTAGGTAGGTCTCTCATATGCGAGAGGCCATCTGGGTAGGTGCCACTACAATGCCTATTACTCCCGTCATACAGCAATGTAAATGCACTGTTGTGTTTCGGATTGAAGGGCATGACATATTGAGACTTAACATCTTAACATCTTATGTCTCAAAATGGCAAGCGCAATGCCAGCGCATTGCGCTCGCCTCTATTATTTTAGTTACTCACTCAATGTAAATCTGTCTTTAATTTCTAAGATTTGCACAACGAAACTCACGAATTAATGATAAAGAATCAATCGAATGTGGTTATAGTAGCTTAATCTCAAATCTCATCTTGATTAGAAAAAAAGTTATAAATAGTTGTCTGTTTACCACCAGTAAAAGTTTCACATCCAATTTCGTGATGGATTTGACTACATTGTCACTCAAATCTGCCTTTTTGAGAAGCACAGATTTTATTATATTTAAAGCATTATAAGCATATTTTATTGTAAAGTTATGCTCATCAATTTCACCCCCTTCTGCCTCGTCTTCATTCAGTCCCGCATTAGTAACCGGCAACACAGATGTGATGATCTCAGCAACAGTTCGTTCTCCACAGACGGCTAAATGATTACTTCGAACTCAGTTTCTTAAAGGTGCAATTCTTATTGAAGTCTTTGCCAGGCCCTAGCATGTTTTAGGAGTGGTAAGTCCTCATCTTCGCATGTTACTTTAAACCCACTTTTCTTGAAGCAGTTTGTAATGCTCTTTTCAGTGACAAGATTCTAAGCTTTGTGCCTTGGAATACGAAGAATTTGTTAAATCGAGGAAGTCGTTTTTATTGAGGATTAAGGTTGCACTGTATTAGATTTTTTCGTTCGATTTTGTCTTCTTGTAACGGAATCCAATTTTCTTGAGTATTTTCCGTAGTAACGAAATCAAATTTTATTGAGTATTTTCTGTAAAGTTTCTGACTCCCTTTAAAATCAATGTCTTCTTGGAGCACATTTAATAACTTTGTTATTGTAGGAATTTCTTTGCGCATGGTGTAAAATTCGTGATTTTTTCCTCTTATGACACCGAGATCATCCACTTCAATTTTATACAATTAAAAACAATAATTGTGGTTAATAGTGTAATTGGGTATAATCGTGTTTAATAGTACATTGTGGCTTTTTGGATTTTCTGTAAGACTATTTATTATAGTATAAGATGTAATTAATAACATATTTAGTAAATCCTTGTACGTGGTAAAACGTGATTTTTTTCGAGTATTGTGCTCCCGAAATCTTCTATGATCCATATTGCTTGCTTCCTGAGCTTCGTCAGAAAGCTGTCCAATAGGTAGAAGAGCCGTTTTCACAATATAAATAATGAGAATACTTGATGTCCTGCTCTGATGCTCCACTTTCTTGTTTGTTTATAGGAGTGGCTTGTCTACTTGCTATCTACGTAATAAACCTTCTCCTTCGACAAACATCTAGCATTTTTGCGTATACCCACACTTCTTTTTATTTGTTGGCACTTTTCCGGACCTTGAATTGCTTCTTTGCTTACAGAAGCCAAGTTTCGATGTCCGGACAATCGCACCGATAGTTCAGCAGCCACTACTAATTGGTTTACGTTCCGTGTTTGAAGAAGGTTGTCCACGCGCCTCCTTTTCGTTCTTTCACTTGCTTCAACGAAATCCACTGATGGACGTCCAGGAGTCGGGGCTTTACTTGATGATGATGGTGCTGAGTGGTGTATGGATACTCTGAATGTACAGACAATCACTCAAAGTTTTTAGACAAGATGCAATCGCGGCGTTTCCGGAACTTTCCCATTTTTCTGCACACTTGGTTGATAATCTTCCAATTGACATTTTGATTTCCCTCGCAGATACTTCCGCGATATTTGCAAGATCGCAAGATCATGTTTCATCGATAGAAAATCATATATAGACCAAGAGCCCGCGACCGTCAGACTTTCGTCATTTTATAAAGGCTGAAAGTTTGTCTGCGCATGTCTCTAACATAGACATCATACGATCAGCTATTATGAAGTTCCGATCGTGGTTGCTTGCTTTGGAAGTTACCAGCTTTAATGTGTCTGGCGAGATGAAAGAACCATCAAAAGTGTTTGACATTGAAGAACACATCGTCGTCACACATAGTTCTCCATCTCGCTGTAATTGCCATCATCCACCCCTTTATATTCTTCATTCAATAAAAAACTAGGGGTGTTTAGTCAGTATGCTGGCGTAGATTTTGTGATGGACGCAGCCTGGACCCAATCCGCATGCCGAGCTGGAAGGCCAGAGGTATTTTGAGGTTTTTAGAGGATATTAACAAAATATATTTTTGAAGGCATTACTAACCGGTTGACATATTGTTTCCTGACAGTTACCTGTCTGACTATCTGTAAATCGAGTTGGCGGTCTTATTTCGATCAAAGGCTATAAAAATTACAATAAACTATAGTAATGTAATAATTGTAAACATATTGTTTTCTTGATTTGCTGCCGGACTCGCTGGGATATTTTTTTCCTTTAGCCGTTCCCAATTATAGGTATCTTTTATACCTGTCCATTTTTTATGAAGGTCAATATGTTCGAAATGTCCACCACCTTGTTCAATACATTTCAGTGCACGTTTGCGTAATTGTTCGCGTAATTTATCTAAAACTTCAGCGTCACTCTTCACTTCTAGGAACGGTGACACTATCCTACATTCTTTTTAAGACTTCTGCATTAGTACTTTCACTAAAGTACACTAGAGATTTAATACGTCTCAACAAACAAAGTCATTACACAGGAACGCCACGACCGACCTAAGGCTCTCCATACTCAGCATCGAGATAATGTCGGACACTCCAGGTGAGATGTGCTGAGGCACCATATTTTTGGTAGAATAACTCGCGCAAATTAATATTACGTCAAGAAGAGTAGAACGTCAAGAAGAGTAGAATTGATCTTAACAATAATAAATAGCTTTCTCTTGTTAATCTTTCTGAACAAACAGGACCCAGTCTATGTGCACCTAAGATGCTCCCCCCGAACATTTACTGAGAAACGATGTTGGAATGAATCTTCCTTGCATGCGTGAAGACTCCACCAAAGGATATTGTGTTGGTTAAACTCGTAAAAGTGCTCTCATATGTCCATAATATGTTGCACTGCCAATTCTCAGATAGTCAACGGCTGAACTCTAAACATGCTGAGTAATCACGTGGAGATAGATTCTGAACGTACTACTTTCCGATTTTACCTTTTAACCTGATTTTTTTTCAGGTTGTATAAATAGTTAGATTAGAAAAAAGTTGTACTTATTTTAGAAATTATTTTAATGTGAACATCTTTATGTGTAAATTAAAATAAAAGTTTTGCTGTCCGCTTCGGGAGTAATGCCTACATTTCAATAAATCAAAATCCAAATATTCGACACCTTCCATGGTATCATTCGACTCCGGCGATGCACCAGCTCGTAAATTTATTGTATCAATTTCCGACATTTATAAATCACTATCAGTTTCATCGTCAGTACTACCTGCATCAACCTGAATTACTAATTCGCCAATATTACTCTATAATCTTCTTCCACGATCATAGTATTCTTTTTCGATTTTTTTTCAAATGCTCGCAGCTTATTTTTACAGTCTTCGATAGTTATTCACCCGAACGCCTCTATAGTCAGCTTCGTTATATATTTTCCACCGATATTTTTTGTGGCCACCTTTCTTATTGCAAGTGCCCACATTAGTTCTACCGGATTTATTTATCGCAGACTGTATATCCGTGTTAATCCAGAATCTTATCAATTTCGTAAACTGGTTTTGGTTTATTTTTCTTCACTAGTGCTAAAAGAGAAGGTTTTCGGAATTCAGGATCAAACGAAACGTTATTTTCTTCCAACCGTAACTTAATTTCATCAGCTTCATTAGCTGGTATTGGGGCTTTATTCTTTACCACCGAATGATAAGGAGCATTACAAATTCCAATTATTGAGAGCTCTGTGATGTATGGGATTAGTTTTTCTGAAACCCATTTAGTAAAATTGCTTTGGTTAATTTCAGAATGGTAATAATTGTTGGGGATCTTAACTAAAAATTTTATTTTTATCTAAGATAAATGAAAATGCTTTCAATCGTGATCAAATGTAAAAGGTATAATGTCAAAAGTTGCATAGAGTATAAAATATGGCGTCGGTGTTTTGATACGTGTACAAACAATAATGAATTGGGTAAAATACCTTTCCACCTTCAGCATGGAATATAATCCATCGCTTACCTTTTCCTATATCAGCTGTTATACCTTCGGTGCCAAGTCAGTAGAGCCTATACACATATTTGTTTTATATTTAAATATATATATATATAATTTGTTACACCAAAAATGGTATACCTTTCAATATTACCGAGTTTATTGTGAATGCCCACTCTACCCTATCAACCTCCTAAACCCCGATAACTTCTAACCGCAGCTGCAGTTTTTCTTGAGATGATTTGAAATGTTTCATGTTATGTGGATTCATTAAACTTTAAACCAACGGGACGGAAAGGACCGTATACGTAGGAATCTGTGTTCCAAACGTAACCGGGATAATTTAAGTACGATACATCGTCAAGGGCGGATATTTGCGTCTCCGTTAAAAATCAGCGTCGTCTCTAGATGTTGGTGGACGGCATCGAAGTTGCTGTGTCACATTGCAGTAGTCCACAAAAAATGTGGATGTATTTTCCGCCGTGGAGAACCTACTTTTTGGTGCCTTCGCATGGTCGTCGCATATTTAAAGAGAGTAGGATAGGATAAGGACAGGCGTGGTTGAACCAAGAGGATACTCAAGAAGGGAGGATACATGTGGAATGGGCACACGGCATTAGGAGAAGCCAACGCCGGTACCCTCCCCGCGTGCTGCCGCCGGGATCCACTCCAGTCTCCCACTCTGGTACGGCGGGATTTTCACCGGTTGGCGGGACAGCTTCCCGTGGAGGGAGTTTGACAGTAGTGTATCCCCGGGTTCAGGTCCCCTACTAACCGGCAGGCGGCCGGTGGTGACCATTCTTACCGGGTCTCCCTGTACTCCATACCAGCATTACATAGATAGAAATACTCCAACATGAGCATTTTCTGCATGCTGTCAACAAATAAAATACAATTATTATTGATTGTATGACAGCGAAATAAGTATTTTAAGAAGGCGGAAGCCTTACCACTGAGTGTCCATACGTTCCTAATAATTCATCAATTTCATATGTGGGCTCTGATTTGAAACGCTGGACCAACGTTAATAACTGGGATTTTAATAAGTGTCTTCAAATGGTATATTATTTAACATTAGCCACTCATTTATCTCTGCCACCTTGGAAGTAGAGGCAGATGCTTTATTTAATATGGCGGAATGATATTATATAATGTATTATACATTACCATGATGGATGCCGGCGGTATTCGGAATATTTTTTTCCTTTTCCCATTTCGTAAAATTATTGTTGTTCATTTCCGAATTATAGTCAGAATTTTTATTAGTCCGCTAAAACTTAGCAGAGAATTAAATAAAAATCCTTTCTTACTACCCGCGTGAATTATTATGTATCGTTTACCCTTACATTCTGTTTGACTCCGTTTTCATCCAATGACTGCCAATATTTTTTTAATTTGTGTGATTAGTGTACATAACTTTCATCTAAATAAATTATTTATTTTCTTAACTCCTCAGTTTTCTATTCTAAATAATTGTTTTTAAATAAACTCTACGCTTTGCTGCAATATTCGATTATTCCATCGATGCCGGTTAGTATCATTGGTAGTTGTGTACGTAGAATATGCGCTTTAGAAGACGAGGGACAGGCAATATAGGTATGTCTGAGAGGCAAGGGGAATAGAGGTGTGGGCTCATCAGTGATCGGCCCTTTGTCTACGCTTGACTTTTTTTTTAAGTATCTATTTCGTACTTAAATTCTTGCTTATCAATATCTGTAAATTACAGTAATTGCGATTGTGAAAGCTTTCTTCATTTCTTTATTTGTTTCCATCGTCATCTATGGCACACACCATAAGCCATTGAACGCATCTATGACAATCTACACAATGGTCCATCATAGTGGACGATCCCGAAGGCCTAACGTGTAGAGGGGCGTGTAAACTAAGTTTTGTACATTCCAACCGTTTCGAACAGCTGATAGAGACGAAGTGAACTCAGCCGTAACAGTCGGCAAAATGTTTCGAAACCGCTTATCTGTCGCAGAAGCTTGTGACGTTGCAAATATATACAGAAGTGATTATAATAGAATAGATTTGTCCGTTTATGCGGTAATTACCTTATTTCTTAATTTGGTATTAGTTATTATTTTTATTTCATATATTTATTATCTAGAGTCTCGAGTGTTTGAGGGTATTTTTATACTAAAACCTTTTCACTGCCTAACGGAAATAATTTCTTGGCTTTTGAACATGACAAAATAAGTTTTCATATCTTTAAAAAATATGTTAATTGCTTGAGAAAGTCACATTATTATGTGACTTTCTATCGAAAGCGAATTGAGAAAAAATTCTAATTATATAATGAAAGTGAAATAAAAAAAAAACATGTTTTATTTAAATATAGTTTTTGATAATATTCATTACAAATTAGTGTAATCATCGTGTAGCCGGAAAGCTGGCTGGCTGAATGTTCTTAAAGTAACGAGGTTTATTAGATTTCCCTATCACCAACAGTTTTCTTTTACATGAATCAGTCATGTTTGTCGCAACCAATACTGTAATTCTTGTTTTGGACAACTTTCCGCCCTAGCATTCCGCGCCTTTGAATTTAAGTGTTTTGTCAGGGGTTAAATTGTAAAACAATCCTGTTTCATCAGCATTAAAGATTTCCTCTGGCGTGTATCCTTCGCACAGTGCAGGCCACTTATGAAAGAGCCACTCTACAGACACTCCTTCAGGAACGCCAGCCGCTTCACCGTAAACTTTTCCTGCCACAATTTTATGACGAGCACGAAAACGTTCTACCCAAGACGACGAACACTCAGTTTTCCTTACCCATAAGACGAGCAAAGTCATTGGCTTTTTGTTGCAGAATCGGACCACTTATTGGGACGTTGTTTGCCCTCTGATGTTTAAACTATGTTAATAAAGCATCTTCTATAATTTTATGTTCACTTGTCCTCACTCGTTTAAGTTTTAAAGAGTTGTTTTTGAAAAGAACTTTTATTTTATCTCTATTCTTCCAAATCGTTGATATCGTCGAGTGCGAAACTCCACATTCCTTTGCAATTTCACACAGCTTTGCAAACACCCAGCCACGCTTTTAGCATCCTTATTTTTAGTGAGTCGCGGAGATTCCAAAGACACGGTTGTAATCGTACTTCTTGTATAACCCTCACAGTTTGCATGGTTGCAGCCATGACGACGATAGTACTTTACGTCCGCGTCGCATGACTGTCCGTCTCGCACTGAACAAGTCTGTATAAGTGCATTAACGTCCGCGCGGGGACGCCCGCGCCGCGGACGAGCGACGCTGAGTGATTTCGATCCGCGCGGACAGCTCCGCGTCTCTCTGAACGCGTTGTATAGGATTGATACGTTTTACCGTCCGTCGCGGACATCCGCGTAGGTCGTCCGCGTCGCACTGAAAAGGCCCTTAGTGAAGTACCTTGTGATACACGACATTTTTCGTTTTATTATCAGGTGCAAGAACAAATAACGCAGATGGTCTTCCGACCAGTAAACATGCCACATATAATTGACCATGGGAAAAACATGGATTTTCTAGATTCAGACCACAAACTTGTGGAGGTGTAGCCATAGCAGCAGTTGAATGTTGCGCTCGAGCCCTCCACTTAACTCGGGCACAGCAAAAGTGAATAATAAAATCACAGTACGGATAACGGGTGGACGTAAGAATGAATAATGTTATTAAGAGTTTACTAGACGATTTAATGACTGACGATATTTACAGTATGATATAACAGAATAATAATTAAAACACTGAGATAACAAAAAGTTGTAACACGCGCGGCGGACGTCGGCGGCTCACTATCTCCACTGCGCAGGCGCATCGACGTCACAGCTAAGTCGGATGTTCCAAAACGCATAAGCGGAGCGTTTTATGTAACGGTAATGTGTAAGTGTGGCACAAGTCGCCACAAACTTTTAAGGATTGGCCTTGTTATTTGTTGATGGTCATGGCGAATGCAAGGCGGATCGAAAATTGAAGTCGGAGTTTAACGGCATGTCGGTTGGGATCATCGGGATCCTTGGAATGAGAACTTCCTCACCTTAGAATTTTCCTTTGAGTATCGTCGCGGAAATCACATTGTTCATAAATTTCCTTACCACCAAACGCGTTACACATTTTTGGTTGTTTATGTTTCGAAGCATGATTACTACGGAGCCAACCTTTAATTCCTTTTTTTAAGTCATAATTTTATTTGCATTTTGTTCCAAAACTTTCTAGATTTTTTTTATTCATCTCCATTCTCTCTTTATGTATTTTATTTTTGTTCCCCTCGTGATCCTCTTTTTGTTGAATTCGTTTCCTTAATCGAGACGCAGAAGATTTTTGTGGGATAATTTTCCGTTAAATCTTTTGCTATTGCTCTGTATGTTTCCAATAGTAAAAGGACGCATGGTGCACTCCATCTGTAAAAGATATAAAAGCACGCCCACATGTAAATGATCACATATTATATGTACCTACAAATCGGCATAATTAGAGAATTGCTTTTTATGCATACCATTTGTTCCTCAACAAAATTGTCACAGGATTTTTTTGCTGTTATATTATTCTCCGCAGCCAGACTAGCGGACGTCGATGGTTGCGGTTGTTCCAAGCTAATAGCTCTATTTAGTAGGTCTGTCGCAAATGTTGTATCTATTGAAAAGCATTTATTCATTACACAAATATATTATGATTGATAATAAACGTTGTTTATTGATACTAACAGCTCAGAAATAGCACTCATATTTTTTCGCATCTTTATTATTAAATACTTAACTTTTCAATAACACAAATCATAACAACTTTTTAATGCCTTGATTTTCATTTATAAAGTTGAGTTAAAATAATGATAATCGAAGAAAAACCTATAATTGCCTATTTTTTTCATAAACTGCAGTTACTTTTTATATTATTATATTTAGGCTGGAAACAGTGCTCGACCGACGGTCAGCGCTGACCGTACGTCCTGACCGTCAGCGCTGACCGTCGGTTCTGAAAATGCATTCAGTGATAAGCTGACGGCGAACTGCGACGCGTGTGTACAGTTGTCAAAAAAATGAATCCTTTTATTTTATTTTATTTTTATTTTTACATTAGGAGGATCCACAGCTACACAATACAATAAAATATATAGTTATAAAAAGCAGCTTAAGCCATTTAAGGATCTACACGACTAAGAAACTTACTTTTCCTGTAAATGCTGTAATATGTGCGTGCTATTTTTTGCGCAAACGACGGAATAGAAGGCGGCGAAGATATCATGTACACCCAATCCTTGTAGAACGGTTACTTGAAGGCAAATTCTGCAAACTATTTTGGAGGTTGCAACAAGACGAGGAAAAGTTTTTTGATTATTTCAAGATGTCAATCAGAAGTTTCGATGAACTGGTGCCAAGTCAGTAGAGCCTATACACATATTTGTTTTATATTTAAATATATTTAATTTTGTTACACCAAAAATGGTATACCTTTCAATATTGTGAATGCCCACTATACCCTATCAATTCACCTCCTAAACCCCGATAACTTCTAATCGCAGCAGCAGTTTTTCTTGAGATGATTTGAAATGTTTCATGTTATGTGGATTCATTAAACTTTAAACCAACGGGACGGAAAGGACCGTATACGTAGGAATCTATGTTCTAAACGTAACCGGGATAATTTAAGTACGATACATCGTCAAGTCATCATCGTCGGATATTTGCGTCTCCGTTAAAAATCCGCGTCGTCTCTAGATGTTGGTGGACGGCATCGAGGTTGCTGTGTAGACCCCTGACATTGCAGAAGTCCACAAAAAATGTGGATGTATTTTCCGCCGTGGAGAACCTACTTTTTGGTGCCTTGGCATGGTTATATTTAAAGAGAGTAGGATAGGGTAAGGACAGGCGTGGTTGAACCAAGAGGATACTCAAGAAGGGAGGATACATGTGGAATGGGCACACGGCATTAGGAGGTGCCAACGCCGGTACCCTCCCCGCGTGCTGCCGCCGGGATCCACTCCAGTCTCCCACTCTGATACAGCGGGATTTTCGCCAGTTGGCGGGACAGCTTCCCGTGGAGGGAGTTTGACAGTAGTGTATCCCCGGGTTCAGGTCCCCTACTAACCGGCAGGCGGCCGGTGGTGACCGTTCTTACCGGGTCTCCCTGTACTCCGTACCAGCATTTCATAGATGGAAATACTCCAACATGAGCATTTTCTGCATGCTGTTAACAAATAAAATACAATTATTATTGATTGTATGACAGCAAAATAAGAATTTTAAGAAGGCGGAAGCCTTAACACTGAGTGTCCATACGCTCCTAATAATTCATCAATTTCATATGTGGGCTCTGATTTGAAACGCTGGACCAACGTTAATAACTGGGGTTTTAATAAGTGTCTTCAAATGGTATATTATTTAACATTAGCCACTCTTTTATCTCTGCCACCTTGGAAGTAGAGGTAGGTGCTTTATTTACTATGGCGGAATGATGGGGAGTATTATCCATTACAATGATGGATGCCGGCGGTATTCGGAATATTTTTTCCTTTACCCATTTCGTAAAATTATTGTTGTTCATTTCCGAATTATAGTCAGAATTTTTATTAGTCCCGCTAAAACTTAGCAGAGAATTAAATAAAAATCCTTTCTTACTACCCGCGTGAATTATTATGTATCGTTTACCCTTCGATACATTCTGTTTGATTCCGTTTTCATCCAATGACTGCCAACATTTTTTTAATTTGTGTGATTAGTGTACATAACTTTCATCTAAATAAATTATTTATTTTCTTAACTCCTCAGTTTTCTATTCTAAATAATTGTTTTTAAATAAACTCTACGCTTTGCTGCAATATTCGATTATTCCATCGATGCCGGTTAGTATCATTGGTAGTTGTGTACGTAGAATATGCGCTTATAGAAGACGAGGGACAGGCAATATAGGTATGTCTGAGAGGCAAGGGGAATAGAGGTGTGGGCGCATCAGTGATCGGCCCTTTGTCTATTTAATTACGCTTGACTTTTTTTTAAGTATCTATTTCGTACTTAAATTCTTGCTTATCAATATCTGTAAATTACAGTAATTGCGATTGTGAAAGCTTTCTTCATTTCTTTATTTGTTTCCATCGTCATCTATGGCACACGCCATAAGCCATTGAACGCATCTATGACAATCTACACAATGGTCCATCATAGTGGACGATCCCGAAGGCCTAACGTGTAGAGGGGCGTGTAAACTAAGTTTTGTACATTCCAACCGTTTCGAACAGCTGATAGAGACGAAGTGAACTCAGCCGTAACAGTCGGCAAAATGTTTCGAAACCGCTTATCTGTCGCAGAAGCTTGTGACGTTGCAAATATATACAGAAGTGATTATAATAGAATAGATTTGTCCGTTTATGCGGTAATTACCTTATTTCTTAATTTGGTATTAGTAATTATTTTTATTTCATATATTTATTATCTAGAGTCTCGAGTATTTGAGGGTATTTTTATACTAAAACCTTGTCACTGCCTAACGGAAAGAATTTCTTGGCTTTTGAACATGACAAAATAAGTTTTTCACATCTTTAAAAAATATTTTAATTGCTTGAGTAAGTCACATTATTATGTGACTTTCTATCGAAAGCTAATTGAGAAAAATTTCTATTTTATTTTATTTTCATTAAACATAGTAAAATATGATACTTATTATTCTCTATATATTATTCTCCGCAGCTAGACTAGCGGACGTCGATGGTTGCGGTTGTTCTAAGCTATTCGCTCTATTTAGTAGGTCTGTCGCAAATGTTGTATCTATTAAAAAAAAGTTTGTTCATTACACTTTTTTTATATAAACCTATAATGTCCCACTGCTGGGCAAAGGTCTCCCTCAACTCCTTCCATCTGTCTCTATTTTTTGCCATTGCCGTCCATACGCAGCTGAATTTGTCAAGGTCGTCACGCCATCTCTTCCTAGGTCTACCTCGTGGTCTCTTGCCATCCGGTCCCTCTTGCTATACAAGATCCCTATAAGTTCAAGGGAATGATTGGCAGTAACAATCAAGTAAGTAGATATATACGTAATTCAAAAATTATATAATGAAAGTGAAATTAAAAAAAAAACATGTTTTATTTTAATATATTTTTTGATAATATTCATTACAAATTAGTGTAATCATCGTGTACCCGAAAGCTGGCTGGCTGAATGTTCTTAAAGTAACGAGGTTTATTAGATTTCCCTATCACCAACAGTTTTCTTTTACATGAATCAGTCATGTTTGTCGCAACCAATACTGTAATTCTTGTTTTGGACAACTTTCCGCCCTAGCATTCCGCGCCTTTGAATTTAAGTGTTTTGTCAGGGGATAAATTGTAAAACAATCCTGTTTCATGAGCATTAAAAATTTCCTCTAGCCAGTATTCTTCGCACAGTGCAGGCCACTTATGAGAGAGCCACTCTTCAGACACTCCTTCAGGAACGCCAGCCGCTTCACCGTAAACTTTTCCTGCCACAATTTTATGACGAGCACGAAAACGTTCTACCCAAGACGACGAACACTCAGTTTTCCTTACCCATAAGTCATTGGCTTTTTGTTGCAGAATCGGACCACTTATTGGGACGTTGTTTGTCCTCTGATGTTTAAACTATGTTAATAAAGCATCTTCTATAATTTTATGTTCACTTGTCCTCACTCCTTTAAGTTTTAAAGAGTTGTTTTTGAAAAGAACTTTTATTTTATCTCTATTCTTCCAAATCGTTGATATCGTCGAGTGCGAAACTCCACATTCCTTTGCAATTTCACACAGCTTTGCAAACACCCAGCCACGCTTTTAGCATCCTTATTTTTAGTGAGTCGCGGAGATTCCAAAGACACGGTTGTAATCGTACTTCTTGTATAACCCTCACAGTTTGCATGGTTGCAGCCATGACGACGATAGTACTTTACGTCCGCGTCGCATGACTGTCCGTCGCGCACTGAACAAGTCTGTATAAGTGCATTACCGTCCGCGCGGGGACGCCCGCGCCGCGCACGAGCGACGCGGAGTGATTTCGATCCGCGCGGACCGCTTCGCGTCTCTCTGAACGCGTTGTATAGGATTGATACATTTTACCGTCCGTCGCGGACATCCGCGTAGGTCGTCCGCGTCGCACCGAAAAGGCCCTTAGTGAAGTACCTTGTGATACACGACATTTTTCGTTTTATTATCAGGTGCAAGAACAAATAACGCAGATGGTCTTCCGACCAGTAAACATGCCACATATAATTGACCATGGGAAAAACATGGATTTTCTAGATTCAGACCACAAACTTGTGGAGGTGTAGCCGTAGCAGCAGTTAAATGTTGCACTCGAGCCCTCCACTTAACTCGGGCACAGCAAAAGTGAATAATAAAAACACAGTATGGATAACGGGTGGATGTAAGAATGAATAATGTTATTAAGAGTTTACTAGACGATTTAATGACTGACGATATTTACAGTATGATATAACAGAATAATAATTAAAACACTGAGATAACAAAAAGTTATAACACGCGCGGCGGACGTCGGCGGCTCACTATCTCCACTGCGCAGGCGCATCGACGTCACAGCTAAGTCGGATGTTCCAAAACGCATAAGCGGAGCGTTTTATGTAACGGTAATGTGTAAGTGTGGCACAAGTCGCCACAAACTTTTAAGGATTGGCCTTGTTATTTGTTGATGGTCATGGCGAATGCAAGGCGGATCGAAAATTGAAGTCGGAGTTTAACGGCATGTCGGTTGGGATCATCGGGATCCTTGGAATGAGAACTTCCTCACCTTAGAATTTTCCTTTGAATATCGTCGCGGAAATCACATTGTTCATAAATTTCCTTACCACCAAACGCGTTACACATTTTTGGTTGTTTATGTTTCGAAGCATGATTACTACGGAGCCAACCTTTAATTCCTTTTTTTATTTAAGTCATAATTTTATTTGCATTTTGTTCCAAAACTTTCTAGATTTTTTTTATTCATCTCCATTCTCTCTTTATGTATTTTATTTTTGTTCCCCTCGTGATCCTCTTTTTGTTGAATTCGTTTCCTTAATAGAGACGCAGAAGATTTTTGTGGGATAATTTTCCGTTAAATCTTTTGCTATTGATCTGTATGTTTCCAATAGTAAAAGGACGCATGGTGCACTCCATCTGTAAAAGATATAAAAGCACGCCCACATGTAAATGATCACATATTATATGTACCTACAAATCGGCATAATTAGAGAATTGCTTTTTATGCATACCATTTGTTCCTCAACAAAATTGTCACAGGATTTTTTTGCTGTTATATTATTCTCCGCAGCCAGACTAGCGGACGTCGATGGTTGCGGTTGTTCCAAGCTAATAGCTCTATTTAGTAGGTCTGTCGCAAATGTTGTATCTATTGAAAAGCATTTATTCATTACACAAATATATTATGATTGATAATAAACGTTGTTTATTGATACTAACAGCTCAGAAATAGCACTCATATTTTTTCGCATCTTTATTATTAAATACTTAACTTTTCAATAACACAAATCATAACAACTTTTTAATGCCTTGATTTTCATTTATAAAGTTGAGTTAAAATAATGATAATCGAAGAAAAACCTATAATTGCCTATTTTTTTCATAAACTGCAGTTACTTTTTATATTATTATATTTAGGCTGGAAACAGTGCTCGACCGACGGTCAGCGCTGACCGTACGTCCTGACCGTCAGCGCTGACCGTCGGTTCTGAAAATGCATTCAGTGATAAGCTGACGGCGAACTGCGACGCGTGTGTACAGTTGTCAAAAAAATGAATCCTTTTATTTTATTTTATTTTTATTTTTACATTAGGAGGATCCACAGCTACACAATACAATAAAATATATAGTTATAAAAAGCAGCTTAAGCCATTTAAGGATCTACACGACTAAGAAACTTACTTTTCCTGTAAATGCTGTAATATGTGCGTGCTATTTTTTGCGCAAACGACGGAATAGAAGGCGGCGAAGATATCATGTACACCCAATCCTTGTAGAACGGTTACTTGAAGGCAAATTCTGCAAACTATTTTGGAGGTTGCAACAAGACGAGGAAAAGTTTTTTGATTATTTCAAGATGTCAATCAGAAGTTTCGATGAACTACAAGCAAGGTTACATGATACTTTGAAACATTCCAATATGTTTCGAGCTTCTGTCCAACCTATTGAAAGATTGGCTGTGACTTTGAGGTAAGTACTTGTTAAAATAATAAAAAACTCCGAATTATTTATCAACATTTATTAAAAAAAATTACATTTTTTTATTGAAAATAAGAAAATTGTCTAATTGCTTTTGACTGGATGAATCATTCGTCTGCATATAAATCTGCTGAGAAGAGGGTCGTTCTTCTACCAAATACGACTGCTGGATATTAGAAGAGGGTTCCTGTACTAAATAGGACTGTTGGATATTTGACTGATCGGGCAGTGTTTGAAAAGGAGATTGTACTACTGGGTACAACGGGCTAGGAGTAGTATGTTGCGAATCTGATGAGATAAAATAATGCGATGTTCCTGGGCGGTCTGAGCCAAGCCTTGAAATTTCCATGGCTTTTTGTAGCACCTCTTGACGAAATATTAATTTTTGCTCGATAGAAAAAGTATTAGTAATCGGCAACAGTGAACAGAAAAACGCCATGTCATCGTTTTGCATAACTTTTGCATTCTCTTTAAAGAAATTCATCATTTCTCTGTCAAACTCATCTTCATGGCGATTTTTTTGACGTTGTTTTTGCGTGAATTTTTGTCTATGGTTAGAGGCAGGTTTTTGGCTGTTACGGTTAATGATGGAATCATCGGAATTTGGAGATTGAGGTTCAACAGTTCCTTCATTTCCGGTAGGTTGAGATACAACAGCTCCTTTGTTTTCAACAGTTTCATTTTGGTTTGACTCCTCATTTGACAAAATTGAATCCTCGGTATTCAATTCTCGTTTATTATCCAGAAATTTCATAAACTCGAAATAAACATATGTCTTCCTTTTTTTAGCTGCAGATCCAGACGGCAAATTCTTTAATGCAGCCTTACACCTCACATAAGCGTCTGGCGCAGTTTTCCACCTCTGCTGCACTTGTTTTTTTGCAAAAGAAGATTAATATTTGTTTTTTGTTTCAGATATTTTGTGACGGGAGAGACATATCAAGATCTTCGTTTTAGCTACCGTTTGGGGGCTTCAACTATTGGTGAAATTGTAAAAGAAGTCTGTAAGAATATTTGGACTCTACTCCATGAAGAGTGTCTTTCGATACCTAATACACAGAAAGGGTGGCTACAAATCGCAGATGGTTTTGAAAATAAAGCAAATTTCCCTAACTGCATCGGTTGTATAGATGGGAAGCATGTCAGAATAATTTGCCCTGAATATAGTGGAAGTCTGTATTCAAATTATAAAAAAAATTATTCTGTAGTTCTGTTGGCTATGTGTGATTCTGACTATCGCTACACCTAAATAAATGTGGGGGCATATGGAACAGATTCTGATTCGAATATTTTTCGGAGAAGTTCATTATTTACGAAATTATAAAACGGAGAAATAACATTGCCTCCACCGAAACCACTACCTCACACTACAGAACCCATCCCATATATGATTATCGGCGATGCCGCATTTGTACCCTTATAAATTATTTTATTTATTTTGTCTGTAATCGATCACATTTATTAGTTTCATGTAAGGATACAAATAAATCAACAGGACATTAATAATTTCTTTATTTATTGAACCCATAATGAATTACGTTTATGAATTCAATAAAAGGGTCTTTTTTATTTTTTTGTATTTCTCTCCTCCACAGATATTCATATATCAAATCATTAATTGAATGCGCCCTTTTCCCTTTTTCCCTTTTTTGAGACTTCTCGAAGTATCACAATTACTTTAATGGATTAACTTTAACAGAGATAAAAATATAACTGGTTGTTAGCTCGATGGAAGTCCATTACGCACTGAGTCTTGACAGTTGACGTCGCCGTCGTGTCATTTTACTGCGTCATTGCTAACGGCGTTTTTTCAGGCGGTCCATTGTGATTGTTGGCCGCAACATTAATATTTACTAAATTATTGTTCTGTTTATAGTAAGATTGCTTCATGACACGCCACTGTGACTATCCTTTGGGTGTGCGTGCCATCCTCAGACACAAAAGGATTGTCCGGATCGCTGTAGTTAACTTTTTTGTGTATACAACGTGTAACAGGATTAATTCACAATCTCAGACACCCCAACTTTAAAATATTATTGCAATCATAGTTTATGCTTTGAAATCGTACTACCATAATTACAAAATCTTTTATTTATGAAATTAGTTCTACCAAATGTAGGCACTTAACATGGTCACTTTACGAGTTACAAATAAGAGTGTACTACTACACACGCTCGCGGACACGCACACATGTACACAAAGCCCATTCACACGAGCATCTACGCCGAACGCTGCGCCGGCAGAAATGGCCGACAATAAACGAAATACAAATTACGTACGTAACTGATTACCGGGTGGTTTAGTAAACAAATTATTATTAATTTAATCTGTAAGCATAACATTTTTGTTTTAGCTATAAAATCTAAATATTTTACTTACTAGATATAATGCGTACGAACACAACATAAGATTTTAACATTTTGCATGAATCGGTTATTAAATATTATTAATTTCACTTCCGCTAAACTTAGTTCCTACAGGCGGGCAGGATACGGGCGTCATTTATTATGCACTAGCTTTTGCCCGCAACTTCGTCTGCTTTATTAACTTTATTTACAATATGTTTTATATTACGTCCTCATTTCTCCCCTAAAACTGAGAAAATTCTAAAACTCCAAATTACGTCACTATTTATTAGTGAGCATTACTTACTTTATCAACAACGATTTCCCGCTTTAACTCCACTTAAAACATAAAAATCCAAAACCTTACAATTGGTCATTATTAATCTATAATAAGTAAATACTATTAAACATAATAAATTCCTCCCTCTAAAATTTATAATCCCAGTCCTACGCACAATTTTACTTATGAGTATTATTTGCGCGAAACCCATTAATGGATATTTAAAATGAAAGTTGCTTATGCCCGATATTCCAACACAACCTTCTGTCCATTCCTCCCTTTTCCCTGACCGTAAATGTGAAACTCTTACACTCATGAACAACGTACAAAATTAGTACAAACTAAAATATTGCTTTCCCTATCCAGTTCTTGAATTAAACCATTAAGCTCAATTTTTATGGGTTATTTTGTACCCACGGAAACCTAAATACTTTTTATAAAATTTCATCCCCTTCGTGCCATTTTTCCAAAATTAGTGCATGCCAATTTGTTGTGTTTATAATAGGTAGCTGAAATACGAATTTTCGTACCAATAACAGTGGTTTCGATTTTGTATACAAAATTACAACCCTTATTTTAAGCCCTTTGAGGCTAATTTAACACAAAAAAGTAAGAAATGATTTTTGTTTTTAATTGACACGGTTCGTTTTTCCATACAACACAATTTCACCCTTTTCACTTCTTTAGGGATTGAATTTCAGTAAATCATTCATTAGCACTGCTCTTGATGCTTATGATAGGAAGCCCCGTGTAAAATTTCAACTTCCTAACTTCAGTAGTTTCGGTTGTACGTTGATGCGACAGTTCGGTTCTACAACATTTCAACCCTTACCACTTTAGGGTTAATTTTAGAAGAATAAAGTATGCAGCTATGTTTGTATTTATTAGATTTACAAAAGTGCAAAATTTGCTAACTGTGGCTTTAACGGTTTTGATTTTCCATACAACTGTTTTTTTTCCCTTTTCACCCCCTTGGGCAAGGAATATCTTAAAATTCCTTCTCAGTGCTACCCTACGTCAAAATAGGAACCCCTGTATAAAATTTCAAGTTTATAGCTTCGGTAGTTTCGGCTATGCGTTGATCCGACAGTTCGGTTCTACAAAAGTTCAACCCTTATTTTAACCACCTCAGGGTTAATTTTAGAAAAATTCAATATGTAGTAGCTATGTTTGTTTTTGATCGATTTACGAAAGGTCAGTTTGACAACTATGGCTTTAACGGTCTCGATTTTTTATACAACCGTTTTTACCATTTTCACCTCCTTAGGGGTTGAATATCCATAAATCCTTCCTTAGTGCTATCTTATGCCACAATAGGAATCCCTGTGTAAAATTTCACGTTTCTAGCTCCATCAGTTTCGGCTGTGCGTTGATTAGACAGTTCGGTTCTACAAAATTTCAACCCTTATTTGAACCACTTTAGGGTTAATTTTAGAAAAACAAAGTATGCAGTTATTATGGTTTTTGATTGATTAACGAAAGTGCAATGTTTGACAACTGTGGCTTTAACGGTTTCGATTTTCCATACAGCAGTTTTTTACCCTTTTCACCCCCTTAGGGGTTGAATTTCCAAAAATCCCTTCTTAGTGCTCACCTACGTCACAATAGGAACCCCTGTGGAAAATTTCACGTTTTTAGTTCCTGTAGTTTCGGCTGTGCGTTGATACGTCAGTCAGTCAGTCAGGTTTCTCTTTTATATATATAGATTACTAATGAATGAGATAATAAGACAACGCAATATCTAACAACGAAGACTAGATTGGGAATCACAACACAAAAAAAAAAAACAACAAAATTAACTTACGTGTTACTTGGCACTCATGCGGCGATTTCTTTTTAAAATATGTTCGGAATGTCCACCACCTTGATACACTTTGATGCACATTTGCGTAATTGTTCACGTTATTTATGTAAAACTTCAGTGTCACTCTTCACTTTTAGGAAGGCTGCCACTATTCTACTTTTTAGTTCCTCCACATTAGTATATTCACTGATTTTGAATCACTGATTGATTTGATATTTTTTATTTTGACATCCTAGAAATTTTTATTGCTTCTTCTAATTCTAGTTTATACTTTTTTTAAGAATTGAATTCCTCTCCTCTAATTATGCAGCCTTTTTTCTAATTTGTTGAACTTCCAACTGTACAGAGAAATTTTAACCAATGTGAAAAAATGACCGACAGAGACTCGTACATTCAGTGTTGTATTTGTAAGTAGTACACCTCACAGATAACTATAATCTACCCAGAGACAGACAACATTTAAAAATTCAATTAAAGTGCGTCTCACGAATCAAGCCCCGCAGCCGCGGCGCCACATGCGTAGGTTGTCATGGAATGAAATGTTGCTAGCTTTTATTGGTGTATTAACATAGCCCTGATTTCAGGATAATTACATTATATTTTTAAGATAAAAATTAATTATTCAAAAATTATAATTTAATCAACAAATTAAGTTTAAAAAATATATACATTGACATAAGACTGCAATTAAAAGGTTTTCTTTGTTCAGACATCCATAACACACTACACGTAAAATATTTGTATCAGGTTTTGTAAATAAAAAATGAAAAATGAAAAATATATTTGCATCGTGTAATTATGATCATCGAGTAATTTTACTCCAGATATACTGCTATCACTAGAATCATATACATTATTATCTAGATCTAATAGATCAATATAAATAATTATTAGATCTAATACATCTCTTCTGAGCTCTAAAAGCTAGGTCTTTATGTGTGGAATTCCCCCAAAATATCAAACCATACCTAAAAATAGAAGCTACATGTCCGTGGTAAGCGCAGAGGACTACAGATTTATCAGATATTTTGCTTAGATTGTAAAGACCGGATGACTGTTAAGACGTTTGCAGACATCACCTATTTAGGTACGTCGGACGCACAAATAAGACACGCTACTATCGTTAACTATTTTATTAGTACAGTTCACCATGAGACTTTAGTACAAGAAAGCCAACAATTATCCACATACGCACAACGTGGAATCGCAATTTCCAACACAGCATTTTCGCAAGTCCATGTCGCAAGTCCGTTAGTTAGATTTGATATCAATTGTAACTCAACTCAAGCTAGATAGCAAGGAATATACAAATGAACATCGGCACAAACTAATTCAGTCTGATCGACAATCGTCTGTTGCTAGCCTCCAGTCGGCGTTTGACACACAAAATTCATACAAATGTTAATCAACAAATATGCTAGTAAAATATTTAATTTTTTTTTTTAATTTATTTTTGGGTATATCTTTTCTTAAAATTTCTTGTGTTATATTTTGTATCTGTAAGAACGTATTTTCCGCCTCCTTTGATGGGTGCAATAGATAATTCTGCCCTTTTTTGTACTCTTTTGCTTTAATAAAATCATTTGAATTGGACTGATTATTGCTTATTATTTCATTTTTGCAATGCTTACAATTTTTTGATATCTTTTGTAAACATTTAGTCAGAACCCAACCACACACATAATTTGCCTGGCCGTTGTCGTCATTCTTAGGACTAAGATCTATGGAAGGCACCACAATTTCTTCATTTTGCTCATTTTGAATTTGTAGTGCCTCATCATTGGGAACATCGGAAGTGTTTTTTTCCTCTAAAAAGAAATTTAAACTTTGCAAACACTCATTATGGTCATTTTCACAATTAGGGTGAGGAGAGTGGGGTGAGTTAAAATTATTAAGGAGAAGGGACTTAAAAGCCCCTTCAAACGCTAAAACGTTCGGTGACGTATTCCTCACCCCATAACTTCTGATGTTCCCAAAGAAATTTTCCAGTGGGTCCTGGTTAAAATTTCGTGTTAACATACAGTCAAATGAATACTTTTGGGACAAAATTGTCCATAAATGTTGCATACCCTCAATTGTACGAATAAAGTTTTTAATAGAAGGTACAGCACGTGATTCAATTAATCGGATTTTATCATTAATTTCTTTTTTAACATGAACAAATTTAAGTTTTTAAAACTCGTAAGCTTTTCATCTACAATTCATGGTGAGGAGAGTTTTTTTTAACATCACATTTATACATTTTCCCGTTATTTGATTTGAAGGTGCTAGCATTCATGGAGTCAAATAAGTTGTCGATCATCAACGTAAATTTAATCAATTGACGGCACTCGTTAGGTAGATCACCTCTTCCTGACAGGTGCTCTGTAGCTACAGCTACGCTGTGGCTAAATATCTAAGCGGCACATTTGACTTTCATTTTCTTAATTTTATCTACATAGATATGTTCGTCTGTTAATTTGTGTAACAATTTTAACTCTCCATATATCTTGTCGCACTCATAAACCTTTTGGAAATACTCCCATTTAATTGTTTTTTTCAAATTTTCTTCGAAGTCGAAGTATATTAAATTTTTGGTCAACAAGTTATTTCGTATTCCTTTTAGTAAATGAGGAACATCAAACAAAGGAATAATACGCGCATTTCCTATTTGCATTATTTCGTGCCTCCAATTTTTTCCCTCTTTAATAAATTGCTTTCGGGTTTCATCAATAATTTCATTGATTGTGCTGACAGACAGCACTTTGGTCACAAACTGTGCAAATGATTAAGACAAGCATTATTTAAATATTTCACAACATTTTTTGTAATATTTTTAAAGTGATTTTACTCAGACACCTTGTAAAGTAATAAGCCACTGGCTGCTTGTAGTTTCTTTTTATTCCCTTAACCATATAGACTAAGACATGGTCAGCAATATTTTTGCTGTGCCAAGCAAATCCCTTTAATGTGTCCCTTGCGGCTTCATAATGAATTTGAGGTGATATTGACATTTCGTCAAACATTATTTATTTATTTATTTTATTTATTTACTTTTCGGAAAGCTTACAGACTAATAACAAAAATATAATATCTTACTATCTAATCCTATTGCTAATTACAAGCCTTCACCTATGGATATACAAATAATTCACAAAAAACAAGCCTAATTCACAATAAAAACATCACAATTATAATATTACACTACAAATATCATTATATAACAATGGATATGTTTGAGTTCGCTATGGATTTGGAACACTTGATAGTAACTTAATGATCAAAAAAGTTTTGAGCTAGCATGCCTTTCGCCTTTCCCACATTAGTACAGAATAGGTCAATATCAAGATTCAGTGGCAACTCATTAAAGCTATTACTACTCCGCAGTAGAAAAGCATTTCGTCTGTATTTAGTGGATGCGGAGGGTGTGCATAGTAAGGGTTATATTAAACAGCATAGACGATCTTCTGGACATAGCTCTTGAATAGTTTTTTTTCATTTTAATAAAAATAGATTTATTCAGTCCGGTCTCAATTTCTACTTTAGCCAAAACCCGCTTTAAGCACCTGGCTGAAGGTAAAGTGAAATATTTACTTAATAGCGTGTAACATTTAGGGCTCCGCTTGTAAATTGAGAGTGACAATACTTTTTCCTCTAAATTAAACCTTCGACCGCCTTTTTTCTTCGTAGTTTGTCCATGTTGCATTTTTTAAATATTTTGGCAGCTGCTGTCATGTTTTTTGTTAGTTGTAGGAGAACAAAATGAATATGATTTCACCATACAGGTCATTCTTTGATAGAAATCCTTTGCGGTTTATGTACATTTGGCAACCATCTTCATTTAACTTTTTTAATCTTATATGGGTACAGTCAATAGCACCAATTACCATTGGGAAATTCGCAATTCTGTGGAATTGTTGCATTGTTTCCTCTTGTTCTACCAATGTAGCAGGCATCTTTATAAACCTATTACCTATGTGATAATTGAGCTATGGCTTCCGCTATTTTCTTACATATTTTGCTAATAAAGAGTTGCGAGACTCCATGCAAATCAGCTGTATCATCTTGGATCTATAAAAATAATAATTGGTAAAATAATAATAACTATTGGTTTGGAACTTTGGGATTACTTAAATAGGAATTCTGTTGAATGCAAAAGCTTTGTGTCTACTTACTTCATGTCGACCCCAGCTTCGTAATGCGCAAATCACTTGGATTTAGGGAGAAACAGGGCATCCTCGAGTATCTCTCGTGAATTTTTCTCTTAATAGATCTATTAAATCTACTATTTTCATTGCAAAACGTTTAGAAAACCTATACTTTTGGCGGAAATCTTCATGGGACAAATCACGAAAAGGATTGACTCGAACACGTATTTTGTTGGGCCGATGTGGTGTCTCTAATAGCTGAGCGGCTTCAATATCCTCAATATCGATCAATTCCAAGACGTTGATATCCATTTTTAGGGTGAAAATAATATTATACAATAACTTCAAAATAAATTATTTGACATCAGTGACACAGTTTTAAAATCAATGTTTGACATTTACGATTTAGGCTGAATTGCACAAACTAACTTTGACAATACCTTTGACTTTGAAAATGTCAATCCCATACATTTGAGACGTATTTGACCTTGCTAATGTATGGGATTGACATTTTCAAGCTGAAATATATTGGCAAAGTTAGTTTGTGCAATTGGGCCTTAGACCACCGTCAAACTAGGGCTCGCTCAGGTTTAGCGAAAAACCATCAAATAGACTATGGTTTTTCGTTAACATCTTTTTGTAATATCGATTTAGTATAAACCCATGGTTTACTGATATTTAAACTTTGTTTTTAGATAAACCGCGATTTGTAATGAGACGGTTAGTGTGTCCTGCAAACCGAAGTTACAGCGAGTATAGTACCTACAATGTTTAATATTTATACTTTTCCTTTCAAAACATCTTAAGAATGAAGTAATACCTTCATTGACCCATGTTTCATCCAAATAATATATATTTATCCCTTCTCTCCTATATTTTGCTATATTATTTAAATATTTAATACGCCAAACTGCAATATCTGGTTTGTCAATCAGCATACTCTTGCGATTTATTTTTGAATATTTAAAGCCTAATTTCTTCATCACCTTATACACGACGTCCTTTGATAAATTTGGCAATCTGTCATCATTATTAATTGCTTCGGTAACTCCTGTTTGATAACATTTACTTTCTTCGTTTATTGCGAGTTTTAAATAATTGAATGTATTTTTGTTTTATCACTATTACATATATTTGATTTACCTTTTATTAGTCTGTTGACGTTAGTGCAGCAGCTATTTATAGTAATATTTATTGTAATATCCATTACTATATTTATAACTTCTGTTCTATGCGAAGTATAGGAGAACAGTGCATACCTACATGTTACAAAATATATTTGATTTTTTTTTTTATAATAAACTTCAGATTTTTTTTGATGTAGTTCCTCATTTAATTTTGCTTGAATTATCATGCAAACCTCATCTATAAACTCGCACAATGCCTCCGATGGAAAATTTAGTGATTTTTTCGTGTAATCTCTTTGTAAACTATAATCTTTATTTCTCGGAGGCGTTGTGCTTACTAAATTCATCCTACAAGCGTGACATTTTTAGACATTTTCTGTAATGTTTTTTTTTATTATATATCCTGCAACGTATCTTTTTGCTTCTTGGCTTATTGTGTTGTGTCTGAGGTTTGCATGAAACGATTTAATACGGAATGCACATTAACATTATCTTAAGGTTGTTCCTTTTCATTTTTTTTATAATTCAATAAGCTTTTTAATGATTTTAATGCTTTGTTGTCTTACTCACAGTTAGCCCTAACTGAGTGAGGTGAAGTTCAATTATTTATTAATAAAGTTTTAAAAGCTGCTGTGAACTGCGAGCAAGTTGGTAAAGTGTTACGTACCCCATTACTTCGTATGTTACAGAAGAAATTTTCCAATGGATCCTGGTTTATATTTCTCGTCAACAGACTACTCATTTTGTATACTTTATTTAAATATAGAAACATTTCTTTATAAACAATAATGTTTGAAATGAAATTTTTAATCGATGGCACTTGTTCGAATTTTATCGAAGTAGTGCCATCGCTTAATTTTTTGTGCACTTTAAATTGCATAGACCTTACGATTGGCAGTACTTCTTCCCATAATTTTAAATGTGGTGAATTTCTTTTCAATGCGCACTGGTAGATATTTTCGTTATTTTTATAACTGTGGCCATTAAAAGAATCAAAAAGCTTGTCTACAAGCAGCAAAAAATCAGCTGTTCCAAGACACTCCTAGGGAAGGATATCGCGAGCTGAAATGAACAAAACAAATATTACAGATGGCAAAAGATTAATGTGTGTGTGTGAGAGAGAAAGAGAGTGTGCGGGTGCAATTCAACAAGGCAAAATGCAACTTAAAATATAATCTTATAAGAGAAATATCAAAAGTACTAGGATGACAACAGTTTTAAAAACTTAATCATTTTTATTTCGAAATAAATCAATTTTTGAATTTTCTGGATAAGATAGCGTGTCATCTACTTTATAAATTATTGTCATCGGTACTTGTTAAATATGCAGAATTTCAAGTCAATTTGACGTTTTGAAGTTCTCGAAAATAAGACTTGTATGATTACGTTACATATAAAGGCGAAGATAAATGGGCGTTTGTTAAAAAGTTTATTCGTTACCAAATATTTTTACCATATTAAAATAAAGTTAATTCAATTTGATCTATTTGAGTACTTTTTTTCAGGTGGCTTATGTATTGTCGCTTATTCGTATCATCAAACTTAGAATCACACAGGTGTTAGAGATATTTGATTTTAAAATTAGGTCTATTTATTTAGGTCTTTAAAAAAAAGAACCATCAATTTTTTTTGCTATGGACAAATATCTTGAAGCCTACGCTAAATAAAGGTAAAATACTTACATGCTAAATATCACATTGCAGTGGATACTCTCTGACCGAAGACTTGGGCTGCATATTTGACTTTCATTTTTGGTATTTTCTCTTTGAACACATGACTCGCTGGTAATTTATTGATAAGCCTAATATCGTCTTCCCCAGAATCAGCTTCCAGCAGCATTTCCAATTGCTCCTATTTTGCGAATTTAACGACCCCATTTTGAATATATCGTAAATCTTTAGTAAGAAGATTATTCCTCAAACCTTTCAAGAGATGTGGCGGCTCAAAAACTGGAAATATTTTTCTTCCATTGCACTCAAAGGCTAAACTTTTGACCTCCTTGCCTTCTGTTAAACATTTTTCTTGGTGTCATTTAAAAGGCTTTTTATAACCTTCATGTTTATTGGTGATTGGTCACACACAGTGGCAATGACGATTAAACCTGTGCTTTCTACAGCTTTTAGTGCGTCTATAAGAAGTTTTTTTAGTTCTGCACTTTTAGTTGCACTCTGGCAGAATGTAAAGCCAATAGGCTGCTTGTACTTTCCTTTTAACCCCTTGATCATAAAACGAGTGCATGATCAGCAAATTTATGTGTTTTTTGCAGACCGAAATCCTCAAAACCAATTATTTCATCTAATATTTTGTTATAATGTGTACTCAAGGCTACTTCATCAAATATGAGTGTGCATAATTTTTTTTTCAAGCGGTAATTTTTTAACTGATTTTCTAAGATGTTTAATTTAATAGCCAGGCACAACCGAAAGTGTAATTGTGAAAGTGGGTTGTGTACTATTGTGTTGCTAGAGTAGAGTAAAAAGGAGTTTGTGATGGCTAAATCTACGCAAAAATAGAAAATGCGAAGCCACCACCTCTTGCTACGTCTGCCAACTTCGTAGGTGGTCCGCTTCTGGTCAAATCGGTCTACACCGCACATGCGCTCTGTGTATTGCAGTACAGTTGATGGACACAGAAAAGCCTGTATCATACCATCTTTCTGTGTTCGATCGCAAAAAGTCTTATTTACTTTTGGGTGGAAGGCAGTGGTCAAGTGTGACGAGTTTAATGTCCTGCCACATTACAAACGCCACGTTGTTTTTAGTGCGCCATCGGAATCCGCCTCTTGCTAAGTTTATTTTTTGGCTCCTTGGTATATTCTTCTTTTTGGCATGTTTTACAACGAGAGGTAGATCTGCTCTGTTACTATTGACTGTTGCTGTGGCATATATACCATTATTGTATAAATATTCATACGATGCGAAAAAAATATCGAAGGTTACGTGTCCACGGTATCCTTCATCTACCAGCTTCTGTGTAAGGGATTTTACAACGTTAGCTCCTAATCCGAATTCTGTAGACTGATGGTCCCGTTTCCCTGTATAAATTTGGAATTCGAAAACATAGCCTGTCTCGCTATCAGCTCTAGTCCACGCTTTTTGCCTTTGCAGTGGCATATATTGTTTTAGTGATGAGATACCTTTGAACTAAATCATCGACTCATCTATTGATTGAGATGTTGTAGTTTTTGCAGAACGTTGGCAGGCCGTGTTGAGCAGCTCGAGAAGCGGACGAACTTTATATAATTTGTCGAACTGAGGCGCTCCTCTCGGAGGCATCTTAGAGTTGTCGTTCAAATGTAGAAAAGCCTTCATTTCAGGGATGCCAACTGGTGACCTGCCATGGCTGCGATTCTGTTCTGCGTAAATATAGGTTTGTTCTACAAGGAGATCAATTACATCGGTATCAAACAAATGTGTGAAGTAACAGGTCTGGTCCTACTTGGAATAAAATGTGTGTACTGTAAATGTATACTATCAAAATAGTCTATATCGGGAAGCTGTGGATTAAGAACCTTCTTCCATTCCTGTTCTTCAGTGTCAGACTCATTGGTATCAGACATTGTGGCTGCATTCGCTACTGGAGGTGTTGGTGAAGACCTACCCCTTTTTAGGAATATTCATTTTCTTTCGGCATGGTTGACACAAGTTTCTTTTTTTTTTTTTTATTGCTATGAATGGCGTGACGAGCATGCCGTTCGCCTGATGGTAAGCGATACGACCGCTCATGAACAGTAGCAAAACCAAACAACACCTTGAATTATAAAGCAATGCTTGGCATTCCACTGCGCTCGCCATCCTGAGACATAAGATGTTAAGTCTCAATATGTCCAGTAGTTACTCTGGCTACAATACCCTTCAACCCGAAACACAACAGTGCGTTTACACTGCTGTTTGACGGTTCAAATAAATAGTTATAAGTCCAACTGTAATATTCTTATATTTATTTTTAAGCTCTTTAATCATTCTTGTGCGCCCTCCGTGACCAATAGAAATATGAGTCTCATGAATAATATCAAAATTTTCCTCTAAATAAGTGTAGTTAATAAGCGAGTCTTTCTCGTTCTTTACTGGAACTACATTTTTTTTTATATTTTCTATATTAACAACATCGTATCTTGACAGACGTTGATAGTCTTCTGGCGTTTTTTGCTCTGTTTTCTATTTAGAAATTATAACCTTGTTTAAAAAAGTAAAATCTCATCTCGTGTAAATAATTGGTGATTTTTTCCTTTTTTCGATTTTATTTCAAGGCCATATTATTATTTAAGAAGGTCTTCCATTTTATTACGAAAACGGTACTCAAACTCAAAAATTCAAAAACTTTTTACATGAGCAACAACAAATAACGTGCGCGTGATTTTAAAACAATAACACCGAGCTAACTAACGCGTCGCCTACGCGGTTCCCTCGCGTGGCAATTCCCCAACAACAACCGTACCGTAACGGGGGCATTAAAAGCATAATTTAATAGATTTATTCTTAACTTATTTTTAAGGGTGATAAACAAATAAAAAACGACAATTTAATACAACGTGTTTATTGCTTTTTCCTTTTAGTAAATAATATCATTGCCTGTGTTTGAATTGTATCCTCATCATCTTTGGCTTTACTGGTTCCGTCCATCAATTTGTTTGTAGTTTTACACCAAGTATAAATAAAAAATCTGCTGCAGATTTCTGCAGCAGATTTTTCGATCATATATCATATATTCGATTAATTTTTCTTTGTGTTCCATACAATTTATAAAATTCATTTTTAAGGAAACTTGTACCAGTGTTTTATTAATTTTTGTTAGAACATAATAAGTAACGTCTTGAATTTCGGAAAGAAATATTTTTAAATTATCTTTTGGATACGTTAAGTATCTTTTATTTTTATTATATTCTCGCTGAGTGAGATATTTATTTTTTTCAAAATCTTTCTCGAATAAATTGTTATGACAATTTCTGCAGTTTTATATAATTATTTTGCTTTTGCGCAAAAAATAACCGGTTACATACTCTAGAACCGCTTTTATGGTAGGATTCCTGGTTTTTTCTTAATATGGTACAATTATATCTTCATTTAAAAGTTCTACAGTTATATCTTCATTTAAGTTCTCTACAATTATATCTTCATTTAAAATCTTCTAACTCTATTTGTGTTGTATCTTTATTAACTGTTATTTTTTAAAAAAAAACATCGTCAAATGACTTTAAATTAACACAGGAATCCTCCTCACAATTAGACCCTAAAGAGTAACTGCTGCTTAAATTATTAATTAAAAGAGATGCAAATGCTGCTTCAAAGGCAGCACACGTAGGTGAAATATTTCTTATCCCATGGCTACGTATACTGCCAAAGAAATTCTCTAAAGGGTCTTGGTTGAAATGCCTACACTATATGGATTTTATATTATAGTCTTTAAATAATTGATTACGTAATAACTCCATATTCTCTAGAGTATGTATCCAGTTATTTATTGATGGAACAGTACCAGTGGACCCATTCACAGATACAAATTTCATTGTTTTGAGGACCCTTTTTGACGAGGTCCATATTTCTTCATATTTGGAAGTAGGTGTCACATTTCTTAACAACTCCTTTCCACTTCTGTTTTTTACATTTGCATAACTTCCATTGAGAGAGTCAAATAAATTATCTATAAAGATAATTAAGTCCGCTGTGTCCTTCGTTTCAGCCGGAAGTATTCCATTTTCTGAAAAATAAGGAAACGAAGTTAAGTGTATGGTAATTATGAAAAAGGATTTAAGGTGGAGAATGTGCTAGTGTTAGGGAACTTTGATAGTGGACTGTATGCTGTACTCACCGCACCTCGCCGGCACCGCTGGTCTTCGGGGTACCCCTCGTGCTGGTGGGATCCAAGGTTACTGGTCGCCTAGAATTATTTGAAAGCCACTGCTAGTGCTAGTTACTTGATATTATGCAAATTATTGACGATAGTGTTGATATGTATTGATTTATATGTTATTACGCGGCGCACACGCAAAATGCGTTGCGATAGTTATGGCGGTCGGACCCGGAAGGAAGTGCATACCGCGTTGACAATGCTAGCGGCGTCTAAAGATGCGTTCGGAAATGGTACAGATACAGTCATGTTTCAATTTAAAAAGTTTTAATTTAATTTTTGTAGGACTGTGCTAGAGTACGGAATAGCTAGTAATATAATAAAAAATAAAAAAATTTGGCTGTGATCACAGAATATGCTTTAAATTCTAGTTATAGTAACATATTCAATCTATACTAATACATATTATAAGGAGCAAAATAAATATTGTTTGTTTATTTGTATAGACTGAAAGGTACCAAAACTTCTGAATCGATTTGAAAAATTCTTTCATCGTACGGAAGCTACACTATCCCGGGTGACACGGGCTATATTATATTTTCAAAACAATTGGGATCCTTACTAAAACTCCAACAATGTAACACAAGGTGTAGAAAAATAACATAAAATATTATTTAGTTTTCAGTGCGCTACGAAAACGGTAATGTGTATGACATATCAACCAGTTCATAGACTGGACTCAAAAACTACACTCGGGCGAAGCAGGGCCGAGCTGCTAGTAGTAAATAAAATTATCTATTGGGTCTTTACATTGATTTGTTTTGAGAGAGTGGTACTACTCTGATTAAGACCCATTCAAATTAAAGTCTTAGTTGCAGCCTGGCTCTAAAAATATCGATATATATTTTTAGATATTACTCACCAGCTAAATATCCCATTGTTTTTCCAACTGTCTGGCTAAATAACTGGGATGCATATTTAACTTTCATCTTAGGTATTTTATCTTTATTGCAGTGGTTCTCTGTCAGATTTTTTATGATTTTCAAGCCTTTATATGTTGGGTTATTTTCGTATAGTTTATTTATGTGATCCAACTTTGCCGTCTTTTCTTCCCCATTTATCGTGAATTTTCAATTCTTTGTTATTAGATTATTCCTCAATCCTTTCAATAGATGAGGAACATCATATAATGGTATTACACATCTTCCTTCAAACACTGAGTGCTTCAATATTTTATTTCTTCTTAAATATGCCTGCTTTGTTTCATTAATTAAATTATTGATGGCATCTGTTTTGGATGTGCCTTGGTCACACACAGTTGTCAAAACAGTGAACCCAACTGAATGCAGATGATTAACTAAAATTTTGATAATTTTAGAGAGAACATCTTTGGATGTAATTCCAGAGCTAAACGCATAGTAAATTGGCTGTTTATAATTTCTTGTTATGTCTCGTATCATGAACATTAGCACATGGTCTACTATTTTTCTAATAGCTTCCCCTTCATGATTTACAAAGCCTATAATCTTGTCTTTTTTTCTACTGTAATCGAAATGTGGAGATAGAGACATTTCGTCAAATATTAGAGAACATAATCTGTCTTCTGTTTTCATTTACAAGTGACTTCTTTTTTAGCTGATTAAATATATTTGTGTTTATACCTGGCATCGATCGACATTAGAAATCAGTCTGCTTATGGTTGCAGGAGATGGCAGCACAAAAATTTAACTGAGCCATCTATATGCTCTAGGCCCCAACTTATATAATGCGAGTGACATTATTTTCTCGTCCTTGGTAAATCTTCTTCCCATTTTGGGTTTCGAAATTTCTCAGACGGACTAAGCGCCAAGCGATAACGTAAAAGAGATAGCCCAGGTGGCGTCTCGCATCACTTTTTTGTTTCAAATTACGCGAAAATGTATGTTATATTTCATAAGAAGTATAATTAGCACTTATTGATGTCTTACAAAGAAAATAAGTAGGTATTGCGGGTAGATAGATATTATGTGAAAGATAAATTTTATTACACTTTCACCATTATCAAATGAAAACTGGTCGATTGTGTAACTAACCTGATGTATCAGTCCCAGATGAAATAATTCGGCTACGACGTCTACGTTTAGCTGAAATCTCCGCTTCCAGTTTTTGTATTTTTCTTCGTAGCCGTCACGTTTGCGTGATGTTTTCGGCATCACGATTAAACTTACACTTTAAACTAAACATGCTTAAAGAAATATAAAAATAAAATAAAAAATGACAGTACGTGCGAAGGCTTGAGCACGGAAACGCAGAATGAAGTCAAAATGGGGCCGGCGCACTATGGAAAACGGTAGAACAAGGCCATATCAAAAATAGTTTTTCATAAAGTTACCTATTGCCTGCTTAACTGATTTTATTTTATATTTAAGATGTTTAGTATCGCAAAAAATTGGATTATTACCTTTTGGAACCATGATCTTACTTTATAAACAGCTTTGCAAAACTCACATTTATTTTTAAGTAAATTTGTGAAGTAATTTTCGTACATTCAGTATCGAATTTAATGTTGAAATTGTTTAAAAACACCCAATAAATTATATATTTTTTAAAAGAGTGTTTCTTGCACCTTATTTTGCGAAAATAATATTTACTTTAAGTAGCATATATTACATACTATGACAAAATGTATAAATATAGATAAAAATATTAATTTACAATTTTCAATTAGGTTTTTTTTTATTATCGAAGCTTTCCAAAGTTTTAGATTTTGTATTTATCAAAAGAATAGGTCTTCAAAACTGACATATAAAAAAATTGACTGCTTATACGTGCTTATTAAGAAGTTATGATGATAAATATCGACCGAGTCCCATGTCCATGAAAACGTTATCTTTGCAGTTAACATAAAACAATGTGGTTTTGTGGTCTTATTAGTATACAATTGTCAAGAAATGCTGCTGATAAGGGTTTGCACACGTTACATGTGGGAAATGTATTGTTATGTTGCACTCGACACTCATAGTTTTCCTATATAAACCTCGGTCGAGAATGATTATTGGCATCACAATTAATTGTGAACGATTAGAATTCGAAATAAAAAACGGTAAAAATGGCCAGTTTTACCTGTACAAAACGAGAAATAATATTATATTACATCAACAACCAAAAAGATGTATCCAGATTAGAAGTTTTTTTACGTGAGAAAAAAGTATCCGGGGACAACATAAATTTCATACTTGAGGATTTTCGAAAATCTCTCTTACCTCAATTCAACAAACGTTGGGCTGAACGATCACGGTCAAAAGATATGTTTTTAAAATACAACAGTGATTGGTTGAATCAAAACTATACTGTCATTTTACCGGCATCAATAGACGAGAATCCCCTTTTGATGCCTTCAACCTCTGCTGGAAACCGGGGAAGACCTAGTGTCTCATATGATATTGCTTCTGTGTCTACAAAAAAACGTAAAAATACTACGCTTTTTAGAGAATTTGGGATCGAGCATTTACAGGATGCATACATTCAAGCACTAAGATCTACTGGCAAAGGAGTTGAAGCTAATGTTATCGTAGCAATTAAGTCAGCAGATAATACAAAACTAGAGTCGCTTCTCAATTTTTTAGTTGATAGTACTCCGACTACCAGAACATTATCTGACGAGGAAGCACTTAGTGTGTTTGTCGACTTGGATGTTACTAAAGCACAATATCTGTACTTGAGGGATCTTGCAAATGAGAACAATTGTTTTCTGTTTCCTCCAAATTCTCAAATACAAAAATGCAAGATGAGTTGTTATCCACCCTCTTCGTCCATGAAAATAACTAATGTAAGTGCCAAAGTATCCTTACAGGCTTTGTTAGATCATACAATAGCTAGAATTTTGAAGATAGATTCCGTATACAAAGCTGGTTTAAAACAATTAATATTATACAGTAAATGGGGGTGTGATGGCTCATCTGGTCAAAGTGAATATAAACAAAAACTTCCAGAAGAATCAGAATTTATATCCGACTCCAATTTATTCATAACTTCTTTGGTGCCAATTAAATTGGTAAATTTAGAAACTAGTGAAATAGTTTGGCAGAACCCTGTACCTTCATCAGTGAGGTTTTGTCGACCTATATCTATCGAGTTTTCAAAAGAAACTCCTGAAAAGACAAGAGAAGTCGTAGACAATATAAAACTACAAATAAATTCAATTACTTCAATACTCATTGTTATGGAATTCTATGAAGTGGACTGTATATGCACTAACCTGCACCTCGCGGCACCGCTGATCTTCGGGGTACCCCTCGTGCTGGTTAAATCCGGAAGGTTACTGGTCGCCTCGAATTAATTGAATGGCACTGCTAGTGTTTGGTTTCACTGATAGTTACGATATTGATAGCTGGTTTATGTATTAAATTAGATATTTGCGCGGCGCACACGCATTATGCGTTGCGATAGTTATGGCGGTCGGACCCGGAAGGAAGTGCGTTCCGCGTTGGCGATACTTGCCGCGTCTTAGGGTGCGTTCGGAAATTGTACATATACAGTCAAAGATAATTTAGAAATATATTTAATTTTACTTTTACAGATTTGTGCTAGTGTACGGAACATACCGCCGACCTTAAAATACTATTTTAATGAAAAACGAAAACACCGAAAATGATAAAATAATCGTAAAAAACTGCGAATATAAGACTAAGATATATTTAATAAAAAATATAAAAATAAAACTACTCGATAGGGAGAGGACAGACCTTTACGACAGGTCGTTTAGTGAATGAGTCACCAGTGCGTACTGTGACAACCCGTGTAATGCCATCTGCACCCGGATGGAGTTGATGTACGCGAGCTAAACGCCACTGTAGCGGCGGCAATGTATTGTCTAGTAACACAACAACGGAACCTACTTTAAGGGTTTTGTTTGTAGTGTCTTGAAACCATTTACTTCTTTGTTGAAGTTGATGAAGGTATTCAACACTCCACCGTTTCCAAAAGTGTTGTACAGCTTGCTGAATGATTTGCCATCGAACAAGTCGAGTGACAGAGTCAGCAGAAAAATCGATTTCGGGTAAAGAAGTTAATGGTTGCCCGACTAAGAAATGTCCCGGTGTTAGAGGTAACGGATCAGAGGGATCGTTGCTCTGTAAACAAAGCGGCCTGGAGTTAAGGACTGCTTCTATCTGACACAGAAGTGTATTCATTTCGTCATAATTCAAGGTAAGTTGTCCTACGACTCGATACAAATGAGTTTTCATACTTTTGACCGCTGCTTCGAAAATACCACCAAAATGACTAGTGTACGGCGGGTTAAAATGCCAAGTTATTGAAAAATCAGCTAATTTCTTATTAATGATATTTTGATTAGAAGTGCTTTGCAAGAACGCCTGCAAATCTTTGAGATAACTATGGCAGCCTACAAAGTTTCGACCGCAGTCGGAGTAAATATCTGTACACAACCCACGTCTAGAAATGAAACGACGTAAAGCATTTAGAAATGAATCCGTTGATAAGTCAGGAACTAGTTCAAGGTGTACGGCCTTTGTTGACATGCAGACAAAGACACATACACAGGATTTGTAAATTTTGGCATTACGCAATTTGGACGATTTTAAATTGAAATGCCCTGCAAAGTCTACGCCCACGTGTAAGAAAGGTCGAAGAGCGCTCACTCTTGCAGCAGGAAGAGGAGCCATGGGTGGCTGCGGAGCAGAAGGTCGCGAGCGAAAGCATCGAACACAACGACGCGTGCGCATACAAATTGCATCGCGGGCTGATATTATCCAATACTTTTGAAATAGTAAAAATTGCAAAGTTTGAGGACCAACGTGCAAATATAATTTGTGATAATGGTCAATGAGTAAAGTTGTAAAGATATGTTTTTTAGGTAAAATAATTTGATGTTTAGCATCATAAGATATATGAGCTCGTTGTATCCTGCCGCCGACCCTGAGAAGCCCAGCATCGTCAAGGAAGGGTTTAAGTTTTCGCAATTTGTTTGAACAAACTTTATTATGTTTAAGTCGCGAAATATCGTCAACAAATTGTTCCATTTGTACGAGATTGATAACTCGAGTTAAAGCGAATTTAGTTTCTGAAACTGTAACATGCTGATATGCATAAGTTTGTGTCTTACGACATTTGTGATAAAAGCGAAAAATTAAAGAAATGACGCGTAATAATTTTGAAAACGACGAAAATCGTTCCAGAAATTTTAAGTCCGGAGTGACTTGTTGAGAGACGAGAACGTGCTGACGACGTTCTTCATTTGTGTGCAAATCGACACTTGAAATGGGCCACTCTGATTGAGGTCGCTTGAGCCAAATAGGTCCATGAAACCATAGGGTAGTGTCTAAATTTGACAAAAGTACACCTCGGGACGCTGGATCCGCGGGGTTATCCTCAGAGCGTACGTGACGCCAGTAAGCAGCTGGCACACGGTTTGTTATCTCCGTGACACGGTTGGACACGAAGGTGCGCCATTCGTGTGACGAAGAACGCAACCACGCAAGTGTTACTGTAGAATCACTCCAAGCATACACATTGTTAATAGACAAAAACATATTGTAAGTTAATACAATTTTTTGTATTAATTTTGATAAGAGCAAAGCTCCGCACAGCTCTAAGCGCGGGATTGTGATACGTTTTAAAGGAGCAACCTTTGTCTTGGCAAGAAGAAGGTAAACGTGTACAATACCTTGAGTATCAACGGTACGTAGATATACGCAGGCAGCGTAAGCCTTCTCAGATGCGTCTGAGAAACCATGAATTTGAATGTTTCTGTCGTGATTAGGCAACACGAAACGTGGCAATGAAATGGTTTCAAGAAGTGGAAGTTCAGATATGAAAGTAAACCAAACATCAGAAATTTCCTTCGGAGGGGTTTCATCCCACTCCGTACCCGATATCCATAATAGTTGAATTAAATGTTTGACATAAAGTATGATCGGACTAAGAAAGCCAAGTGGATCATAAATTTTAGATATTTCTGAAAGCATTTTGCGTTTCGTACATGACGCAGAAGGAATCATAACTTGATAAGAAAAAGAATCAGACTGAGGATTCCATTTAAGGCCTAAAACCTTAATTGACGTATCAGTGTCGAAAGCAGAAAGAATTAGAGCTTCTTCTTCTGAATTTGGATTGTCGTTACGTATAGTTGACAAAAAATCATCACAATTGCTTGTCCATTTGCGGAGTTCAAAAGATCCTGCCTTGCAAATACCAATAAGTTCGCGCTTCAACACAAGAGCGTCCTCTAAAGTGTTAGCGCCTGAAACAATGTCATCGACAAAAACGTCATTCAACAGTACTTGCGAAGCAAGTGGAAAAGAGTCAGCTTCATCAATCGCTAATTGACGAACTGTACGAAGTGCCAAAAATGGTGCTGAAGCGACACCGAAAGTAACCGTGCAAAGTCGATATTCATTTACCGGTTGTTTGGAAGAGTATCTCCAAAGTATGCGTTGAAAATCACGATCTTCTGGTCTTATTTGAATGAATCGATACATCATTTTTATATCAGCTGTGAAAACTATCTTGTGTAGTCGGAATTTTAAAAGAACTTCACTTATGTCATGCTGTAATTTTTGACCAATAAGTAAATTATCATTGAGAGAACGACCATTTGTCGTTTTACACGAGGCATCAAATACTACTCGCAATTTAGTAGTGGCAGAACTCCCTTTCACCACACAATGGTGAGGAATGTAATAAGAAATCTTATCAGAGGCATTATGTTCACCAACCAGTTCCATATGACCCAATGTCTCATACTCTCTGAGACATTTACTATATTCTTCTTGTAAATAGGGATCAAGGGAAAGTCGTTGTTCAAGCTTATACAACCGACGAAGAGCAGTTTGGCGAGAATCCCCGAGAGGGGGTGCATGTTCCTTAAAGGGAAGTGAAACAATGTATTTTCCACGATCATCACGTGTGTGGGTTTTGACGAAAATCGACTCACACAACGCTTCTTCTTTAGTGAGAGGCTTTGAGTCAGGCACTGACTCAAGCTCCCAGAATCTTTGCAATTGCATATCCAACTGATATGTACTAACATTCATGCAAACTTGTGTTGGCGATGAATGGGAAATTTTACCATTAAGTAAATAACCAAAAATACTTTTAATTGCCACGGGTGTACCCTGTGGGCCTTTAACGATACCATGTAATAATATCAGGTCAGTGTAATCTGATCCCAGCAGAAGTTCAACGGGACGTGCAGAACGTAATTCTGGGCCCGCCAGAGGAAGATTTTTAAGATGAGGAATATGCTCGAAAGAGCGTGGAATGTTAGGTAAATAATTTGTTAGTTTTGGTAGGATAAGAGCTTCGATAAATAATTTAGGCTCTGATTTGTTATACGGTGTTACTTCACACAAAACACTTCCGCGAGGCTGCTCATTTTTGTCACCAATGCCAGTTATAGTCATACCGGTTTTCGAATGATACCGCCTTAATCCGAGTCGCTGAACGCAAGACTCCGAAATGAGCGTGACTTGGGATCCCTGATCGACTAACGTGCGTACAAGTCGCGGAGAATGAATATTATCATCTGTCCGACGAATATTAACCAGCGCTGTTGTTAGCAAAACTGTATAATTATTTTTACGCTTACTAGATTCATCAATTACCGACGTTGAAGAAGTTTCCGCTACTGATGGCACATCAGGGGAAGAAAAATGACATTGAGTATTCAATATTACATTAGAAGATACATCTTCGTGTATAGAAGTGTGATGACGTTGTGAACATACACGGCAGTTATATTGTGATTTACAATCCTTAAGTTCGTGACCCGTAAATAAACAATTAATGCAAATTTTGTTTTGTTTTATAAAATTCTTCCTTTCAGATAAAGTTAATTTTTCGAAGTTAATACATTTATTTAATGCATGTGAAGTTTCTTTGCAATAAAAACATTTTTTACTATGTCCATAATCAACGTTCATCAAGCAACGTCGCATCGCGCTTAGCTTTTGCACCACGCTTCGAAAAATATTTCTTTCAGAAATCATAATATGAGTTTTAATGTCATGGATATTAGGTCTGAATTCAATTATTGGTATTATTTCAATGCATCTAATCATAAAACCTTGAACTTTTTGCCCTTGATATTTATTATTCGTTTATGTCAATGACCTAGCTAAATCGCTACAGCAGGTGGTTAAATATGGAAAACTTAAAAACTATCCTGTGGCTAAACGGGTGGTGATAAATTAATAAAAATTGGTGTACGGGCTGCTGATGCGGTAACCTGTATGTGGTCCAAAAAAATATACTTATGTCACCGCCACGTAGTATAATAATGAAGATAGAGCATAAGGTCACGTGACACGGGTCACTTTGGTATACCAATATGGCGGTAGCTCCGCCCCTAAAAATAATGATACGCTAGTACCGAATTTTCTATCAACTTCGATGCATCAACAGTGGCATAAATAAGACTGAAAAAATTTGAATTTGCATTAATATCAGTGTATAAATTTGTATAACAACTTTAATTTTCGCTTTACATGTCAATTGAGTATAAACAGGGGATTTTAGGATATAATAGTAGTCATTAAAAATTAAATCCGATCAAAATAGGTCGATGTTTTGATATTTTTTTCATGCTATGATTTATTTCATGGGTAAGTTTTACCTGATGATTGGATTGGATTTGTGTCAAGTAATACACACGTGAGATAAAATACTACTTTATTAATATCTAGAATTTGCTTGCGACTTCGTTTGCGTGTATAAGACAGCCTCCGTGGTGCAGATAAGCCCAGAGTCAGGTATTTGTGCCCGATGTGTGGCAATAGGCTCGCCACCTATAACATCGTGGGTGTCATATCTATATATATAAAAATGAATTGCTGTTCGTTAGTCTCGCTAAAACTCGAGAACGGCTGGACGGATTTATCTTATCTTGGTCTTGAAATGTTCGTGGAGGTCTAGGGAAGGTCTAAACGGTGAGAAAAAATGGAAAAATTGCAAGGAAAATCCAATTTTTTAATTGTTCAAGCGTGATGCGACCAGCCAATATAGGATGACCTTTGTTTGGTTGACGGGAGAGGTAAACGACGGTCAAGGTTCAACTACCAACCAACGTAAAATGATCTATCTTTCCATTGTCTTTCATTGACGGCTGACGAAATAGAACAAAATTCAAAAAATGTGTACATCGTGTATATAATATTATCTAGATACGGCGTCTTGCGCGTAATTTTGTTAAATGTAAAATAAAACGATGTCCATATCTACCAAAATAGCCCATTGTTTTTTGAGATTATTGCAACAGTTTTAAACAAGGTATACTCTATCGAAGCGTTTTGCCGGAGTACACCAAAATACATATATCTAATTAGAATTTTTCGTTTTCATAAAGGACATTTTTTGAATTGATACTTTTAGATGCGCTGGGGGACAAATTTAAATTCCGCATTAGTATTGTTTTCAGACTCAAGAATAAAAAACATATTGGTACGTTGATGCCGTATCTAGACATTATAATGAAACGATATGCAGTTTTATATTTTTAAATATTTGTTCTATTACTTACGTGACTTGGTAAGGCAGTATGAAGGTTTTATTAATTTGTATAAATGCTAACGTACTAGACGCGACTGCCAACAAGTTAACGATGGTCATGGGTTCAAATCCCAGGGCACACCTCTGACTTTTCGGATTAATTTCTACGTGAAATAAATTCCGCCAACCCGCACTAAGCCAGCGGGGTGGACTATATCTTCTTCTATAACATAGAAATGAATCGCAAAATGTGTTGGTAAGCGCATAACTCAACAACGCCTGGACCAATTTGGCCAATTTTTTTTTAATGGTTAATATTAACAAAACTAATCTTTATTACTGACAAAAAGTAATGGCGTGCAATATTATTTGGAAAACCAGCATTTTGGTGCTGAAATAAGGGAAGAAACATTGGATGGACAATAAAAAAAGTTTTTATTTCTTATATGTACATGAATATGGAGTGACGGGATATAATAGAATGGATGGTACGGGAGAGGGCTGCGATAGCAGGCAGATTTGATAGGACGAAATGTAAATGCACGTTATAAGACGGGATGGATAATAAATAGAAAGGACGGGACGGACCGGGAAGAGACTGAACAGACGGATGAGACGGGATTGAGCCGGATAGAAGGACGCTACGTCAAGTTTAGGTATACAAGAGTTTATACGAAAAATAACATGTATTTGGTGTGGAGTGGAATCAAAAAATATATGCACCCAGGCGAAGCTGGGTCGGGCCGCTAGTATTATATATTATGTATTATCTATGATCGTGGGTCGGAACATACAAGGCGAAATGTGGGTGTGAAATGTGGCTCATTACTTATTATTTTATTTAAAGTATTGAATGCTTGGGTCATTTGTCTGCTTGCAATTTGCACTTCCGTTGGGTTGTCACGTAGCCGAAGAGTACGTCTACTTTGTGATGGTTCAATTGAATTTTGATTATTCATAGTAGCAGAACCAGTTGCTACGGCGTCTTTTTCACAAGACTTTATTGTGTTTTTACTACTACTACTACTACTGTGTATTGTTACAAACCATATTTCATGTTAGTACATTTATATTAGTTCCCTTTAAATTTGTGGCAAACCTTAAAAATGTGATTGCTATTATGTGCTAAAGACTAATTTTATAAAACTTATTGAATCCTTTAGATTTGTGGCAAACCTTTAAAAAAACAGAGATAATTGATATTATGGTTTTGTGCGCTGTAAACTAATTAAAATAAAAAAAAAAAATACTGAATCTTTTAAATTTGTGACAAACCTTAAAAAAGTAATTGATAAAGTTTTATTTGCTATATACAACTCTGTACTATCCAACATTACTTACATTGTATTTACCTGTAACAATTTATTACTTTGTAATTTGTATGTTAGGACCGCTTCTCCACTTAGTACTTACCCACAGGTTTGATTTATTATATTGTCACATTTGATCAGTTGTATCTACATGTATAGTGTCTTACCTACGTGTATAGTGTCTGTTCACTGCTGGTTGTGGATTCCTGGTTAACACCATTTGCTCACTTAATTTCTTTCACCATGACTGAGGAATTACTAGCCCGCCTCTCTACCCTAGAGGCTGAAAATACCAACCTGCGTTCTTTGAAAATCCAACCTGACCCTGAGCTCAACCCATCCACATGCAGAGTTTCTGTCAAATTGCCACCATTCTGGCCCGATAGGGTCATAGTCTGGTTTGCCCAAGCCGAGGCACAGTTTTTGCTGGCAGGCATCACCACTGATGAGACTAAATATAGTCATATCATCAGCAAAATTGACTATCAAATTGCTGGGGAGATTGAGGTCATAGTAGCCAATCCCCCGGCTCAGGATAAATATATAAACTTAAAAAACACACTTGTGAAAAGATTTTCTTCTTCTGAAGAACAACGTTTGAGGAAGCTTCTCAGTGAGGAAGAACTTGGTGATAGAAAACCATCACAATTCCTCCGTCACCTCAAATCTCTTGTAGGTTCCACACTTACAGATTACAACATCCTTCGCCAGTTGTAGCTGCGCCGGTTACCTCAGCATGTTCAAGGCATTCTTGCTGCCCAGGCCGATCTTGGTTTGGAAAGGATTGCCGACATTGCTGACAAGATTGTCGAGGCGCAACCAGCCAACACAAATGTTTTCGTCGCCACCGTCACGCTTTCTCTGACCAATTTGGCAGAGCAGATTGAGGAGCTATGAAAGCAAATTTCTGCCCTCTCCTCCACCTCTACTGGTCGTAGGGTTTCTCAATTCTCGACCTTTTTTATTTCCCGGAGCACGAGAATTCTCGACCACTATTTCCCGGGAATTCCCGGGTTGTCGAGAAATATGGAAATTTTCAAAAATATGTGTGATTTAACAATAAAACTACGCTTTTTATGCAATATTCAACAACATTTATTTTTGTTTTATGTGACTTTAACTTAAGTAAGTATATAAAACTTTAATTAAGCGAAATAAACTCTAGCGAGATCTTTTGTCATTATTTCTACAAACAACTTTAGGACTACATAGTCTTCTTCTTTGGAAAAAACAAATAAAATATCTTCTAAAAACAATGTCATCATGTCACCACAATAAAATTTAGTACCTTACATACTAAATAATTTACTTTAGTCTCTGTCTGTACTACAAACTCTTCAATTATGTAACATGAAACGACAGTTTTTCAATTAGATATAAAAAATAACAATCAGACTAGCTTCATAATTACGAATAACAATAAGGTACAGGTAACTTAGTTTAGTCCAACTTTTCAATATTTGTTATAAATGGAGTTTTTTCGTTACGTAAGTAAACATAAGAACCTAATAAATAATTAATAATCTTAGACTAATTACAATCACAATTTAAAGCTGAAACTGCTTCAAAAGCTAGTCCACTATGTCTTGTTATTATTAAGGAAATAAGCCTTTAAAAATACGAGGGCATTTATAGCATCATCTGACAATCGGTTTCGTATTTTCGTCACAAAGTTTCCAGACAAGGAGAAAACCCGTTCATTTTCTGTCGACGTAGGCTTTACTGACATAACAGCTTTATACAAGTTTTCCAGATTTGGTGTTCTTTTGCTGGTTGATTCATATAACTGAAACTCTTTTCTAATCAAGCTTCTTGTTAAAACAGTTTCAATGTTGCTCGGAGTGTCCGTGGCTACCATTTCAATAGCCTGTTTTAGTTTCAGCTCAAAGGATGTGGCTTGCTCGAGTTGCTCGTTTTCTGATGTCTGTATTAGAGTGTCATCTCCATCTAAATTAGAGCTGCTAGGAAATAATCTATTGTACAGTTCTTCTGTAAATCGTATCAAAGCTGTTTTGGTGCAATTGCGTGTACCACTTTCATTATAGTTCTGAAATATTGTTGGGTTATGAAGATATTTAATTAATGTAATCAAGTTAATATTGCGCCTATTTTCAATTTTGCTCATCAGATGGTCCACAAACGTCGTGGCTAAATTGTTCTCCATAGACTTCAACTTTTTTATGAGCACGTCTATTATTGCCTCCGATGTCAAAATAGTGGCGTCTTTCCTCGATAACGCTTCAACAGACAACTTAACCGGGTGTAAAACTGCCAACAATGACTCTAAAACGTCAATGTTGTCGTCTCGCCACATTGAGGACATATTTAAATCGATTAATGCCTTTCTAATTGCATTTTTCAGTTTAAGAAATTGTTCCACCATCTGCATCATCGAATTCCATCTTGTACGGACATCTAATAATAAATTTAACTCATGGCCGATTTCTTCTTTGACGTGTTTTTGCAGCGTGATGTTTTTCAAAGGACTCTTCCGAAATAATTTGACCAAGGCTCGGGTCTCTTTCAAAACTTTGTTGATATTTTGGGTATATTGTGGTGCATTATTTGTTATATCAGATTCTAACTCGCCGTCGTCGAATAAAAAAATTTCATCATCATCATCATCACTGTCTTGTCCAGAAGTGTTTTGTTCTAAAGCTTGATTTGTTAGTTCAGTAACATCAACTTCGCCTGTATCGTTTTTGTTGCAAAATGTAGCCAACACAGATAAATGGATAGCATGATTTAAGCATAGGACCATTTCAGCTGGGCTTTCGCGACCGAACTTTACCATGACGTTTGGTCCATCACTAGTCACAGCTACGACGTCTTGTTCAAAGCATAATCCAAACTCTTTTAAGCGATCTTCTACTATTTGCCTCGTCTCCGTTGCCCTACATTGACCCGGTATGAAAACAAGTCCTAAATTATGAACCACACCGTCTGCGTGATGGAGACAAAGGTTGAAATACCTTCGATTTCTCAAACTTGTCCACTCGTCGATACTCAGACTGAATCGAGCTGATTGGTCATTACGTAGTTTGCGCAAAAAAGTAGTGGTTTCTTTCTTTTTCTCTTCATAAAATTGAAGTATTAACTTCATGACTCCAGACTCATTTTTGGGTAACTTGAAACCTCTTTGCTCTAGAGATTCTCTTATGAAATCACTCCTTGTAATTTGGCGAATTGTGAGGCCATCTTTTGCTGCTAATATGGAAATTATTTCGCCAAGAGACTGTTTGTGTTTCGGTTGAAATGAAAGAGTCTGTTGAACTGACGTCTTAGGTTTTTTTGGATTTGACGGCTGCGTGTCTTCAGCACTAGTAGTTCCAGTGTCACAGCTGGCTGAAGTGGATGGCATTGGCTCCTCTGTTTCACTTTGAGATTTTATCGAAATCTTATGTATATGTTCAAGATGCCTTACTAGCCCGCTTGTATTCGAACCTTTCATTGAAATCTTTTTGGGACATTTGAGGCATTGTGCGGCTTGTATGGACGACGACTTATCATCTTTAATTTTGGTGAAATATTTCCATACTTTAGATTTCTCCATCTTTGAACTGTTAAACAAAAAAAAATAAAATAAATAAATAGTTTACTTTTAAGGGAGAGAAGCGAAACCCACAAAAACATAAATGTGAAAATAAGAGAGCCAAGTTCAATATTATGATATGATGTGGTTGACAAGTTCACCGACAAAAGAATTGAGATCTAAACGGGTGCCGCCAAGTTCTGTAGACAATCCTTAAATTTATTTATAATAACGTATAACATCATTAACTAAATTTAAAACACAATCACTTGTTTTTTTACTGCTACAAGTTGTAGCAGTGCATATTTCTAAATAGCAAACATTGTTGTAGCCTACAACAATGTTTGCTATTTAGAAATATGCACAGTAAAAAATATTGTGTAAAATTAACACAATTTTTGTGTGATGATGACCTATTGAACCTCAACATTGACTTGGCTAGTTTTAACGGCTAGTAAACTAACTACATAACATGACTAGCATATGAAAACTAAAAACTAAAGTCGTTCTTGAACTTGGCTCTTTGACACGCTGCTTTTATTTGAACTGAAACTAAAACGATCATTTATTTTGTTTAATACCACAAATGACCATATAAGAATTGAAATAAGACGGACGAAGCAACATAATTATACTAGTCTATAAAAAGGTAGTAAATTACTTACTTTAGGGAAGACGCCCGCTTAAATTTTGACACTAACTCGCTTCAAGAGCGACGCACACGCGCTCCGCTGCCGAATTCAAAATGGAGACTGGCGTGTACGAACAATACGGGGAGGGAGCGGGGCACTGTCGGTCACTTACACACCGCGTGACAGAGCCGCGCGCAAGCGCAAGCGCGTTATTAAGTTTTTAAAATTTTTGACTGAATTTCTCGATTTCTCGATTTCTCGACCACTTTTTTCTCGTCTCGAGTAAGGCAAAATTTCCCGGGAATTCTCGGTTATTCTCGGTTCGAGAACTCTCGAAGAGAAACTCTAATTGAGAACGACTGACGACATTTTGAAATTTTGTTCAGAATCTGTTTGGGAGTTTTTAAGAACTATTTATAGATGGTGCTAGGTGTCCTATGATATTGTAATAAGAGTTATTTACTAAAATTGTTTGTATACAAGAACATTTTTCGTAGGTGTCATCCTTTAGGTCACTGTCTCGCATTAGTGACTACCTTATATGTCAAATAATTTATCAAGGCTAGAAAAATACCTATTATTGATTTTTGTTGATGATATGGTTGTAATGCAGAAACATTCGTTGTTTGGAATGACATGTTTTAATCCTTAATAAGTATTTGATGTTCTTCTTTATTATAACCACTAGCAAGCTTAGGAGGGGAACGAGGCTTTAAAAATGTGTTTTTGTGTAACCTCGAAGGCCTATTAACTGCCGCTTATTAACTACCTTGTTTAATTGTGAGGGCTGCATGAGATGTTTTAGTTGCTAGAACTATCCGATGATGAACTAGAACTTGAAGAGCTAGAAGAAATTGAAGAGCGAGATCTTTTCCACGAAATGGGGAGGACAAGTTGGTGAGTTCCCTTTTTGGTAGGGAAAATGTAATGCGTATCCTTATCCGAGTCATCAAAATTGCTACCCTTGCTGTTAACTGGTGAAATAAAGTATGATTGTCTCACCTGAGATCAGTACTAACAGCACCTATCCCTTTGGTTAACATGTCGCAACTGATAATACGTTAAGGTGGTGGTTCGCGCCGCGACAGAGACAGGAGACCAAGATAGGAGACTGAGACCAGCGACCGCGACAAGTGTCTCGGTCTCTTCGGCATGTACTGTAGGTCGAGACTGAGACCGAAGATTGCGACAAGTGTCATTAAGCAGACGCTCAGTTCAAGAGAGTCTGTCGATGAAGTCAGTGGTGTTTTGTGTCGTGATGGAAAACCAAGTAATGAAGCTGCTATTGGAGGAAGAAGAAGACGATTATTTGCTCTTATATTATTATTACAAATACAAAACTGAAAGACAATTACCTATTAAGGATTTATATTTAACTAGAGGTCAAGAAGGATCATTTTCGCTATTAGTAAAGAAGCACCTGATGTTTGATGACAATATATTCAGTAAGTATTTTCGGCTCAATAAAACACAGTTTGATTACGTATTAAATTTAATGAAAAAAACAATGCTAGAAAAGGGAAGAATATCAGTGAAAGAAAAATTAGCACTAACTTTAAGGTAAGTTTGCCAATTCATCGAAATTATTCTGGTCGATTTCACCATAATTGATTAGAAATGGTTCACTCGAAATATTTGGTAATCCAGACTGTGTTTGGTGTTATTATTTATATCAATGAATAAAACATTACACACACTACTATGCATTTCACACATATGTACATCAAATTGTTTCTTTTGTTTTTCATTTTGTCCATAGACATAGAGTACTCAAAAAAAGTTTTAATTGCCTCATTTAATATAAAAAATGATTTTAACCACTTACTGCATGAATTTTTATTATATTTAGCGTTGAAAAAATATCTGTATCAGCCCATATACGTCCCACTGTAGGGCACGGGCCTTCTGTACAATCGAGAGTACGATTGAGAGTGGTTAGGCCATATAGTCCACCACGCTGGCCTAGTGCGGGTTGGCGGACTTACATACCATAGAAATTATTCTAAACCACTATGGTATGCAGGTTTCCTCACGATGTTTTCCTTCACCGTTTTAGTGCGTGGTGATTGACTATCAATACACACATGACTCCGAAAAGTCAGAGGTGTGCCCTGGGATTTGAACCCGCGACCACCGTGAACATGTTGGCAGCCGCGTCTGGTCCGTTTACTAACAGGCCACCACGCACTTATTTGGTGGAAAATAATAACTAAAAAGACACGTATTTCGTCTTTTTAATATTTTTTTTGTTTTTATTAATTAAATTCAATATTTTCGGTTTGGTTCTAATATGGCACAACATGGTTAAAAATGAAAATAATCTGACACGTTTTTTTAGAAAACATTTCTCACATGATTATATAAAATGAGTTACAATGTATGAAACAGAAGGAAACAATTTCGCTTATCATTTAAACATTAACTAACTTTACATTTGCGACATTCTATATGTGATCTTCCCTTACACCCTGGAACCTCACAACGCTGTCTAGTTGTCCACATAGGGAGATGGTCCATCTGGTCTAGAGGCACATCCTGAGACGGCATTATTGCAATTGATCCTCTCGCTTTCTTTTCTTCAATCATATTTTCAATGGAATTGGAGGGGCGTCCACGTTTTGTAGTGACACTAGGTTTATTGGCCCAACACAAAGCTTCTGCTACAGCTCCTTTGAAGACGGCTAGTGGCAGCGATTCCTGATCCGAAAATCTGTGTCGATATAATAGCCAGGCATTTACTGTGATCATATCTATCATGTGAAAGAATACTCTATGGTAATTTTTTTTGACCTTATTTGAATTCTGTAATAGCCCAGGAGCGCGTCTAAAAGATCAACACCACCAATATGTCGATTACCTATATGTTGTTACAGCTCTCGGACATGGAATAGCAATGTAGTTTTTCTCCTTTTTGTTAAAGCGTCTCACATCAGTTAGTGGTTCGCTGCCGACATAAGTAGAGGCTAAGTTTACGATCCTGTTGTCATACCACATCGTTACAGAGATGTCGACATTATCCAACGTTGTTATCTTTTCAACCACAGCACTGAATTAAAAAAGGAAGATTGGTTAAGAATCGCACAAGGTTTTGCAAACAATGCAAATTTCCCGAATTGTTTGGGTGCCATAGATGGCAAACATATAAGAATAGTTAAGCCCTCCAAAAGCGGTTCGCTTTATTACAACTACAAACACTTTTTCTCAATTGTATTGTTAGCCATGTGTGATTCAAATTACAATTTTTTTTACATCGATGTCAGCTCATATGGAAAAGCTTCTGATTCACAAATATTCAAAAACAGTGATTTTTTTTAAGAAACTTCAAGACAACAGTCTAAATATACCAAGTCCTATGGCAATAACAGAAAATGGTTCTCCACTACCCTTTGTTTTTGTTGGTGATGAAGCATTTGGTATTAGTTATTTTATACAACGCCCCTATAGTGGCATTTTTTTAAATACCCAGCAAAAAATTTTTAGTTACCGCTTGTCACGTGCTCGAAGATACATCGAGTGACGTTCGGAATAATGACCAACAAATGGCGAATATTACATCGACCTATAAATGTAGATATATCGTTTGCAAAATATATTGTTCAAGATATCTGTGTTTTACATAATTTCGTACAAAGATTTTGACGAAATATGTAATAGTAATCTATTAATTCAAGACAGGCAGATAGTTCAGGAGGTACAAAATCATCAGAATTTGTCAGCAACATCAATTCGCAATAAAATTTCTGAATACTTCGTTAACGAAGGACAATTATCATGGCAAAATAACAAAATTTGAAGGATGAAAATAAATATTTACCTGCAGAGTTTTTTCACTGTGAGAGGCCATCTGGGTGGGTACCACCGCAGTGTCTATTTCTCCCGTCAAACAGCAGTGTAAACGCACTGTTGTGTTTCGGGTTGAAGGGCATTGTAGCCAGAGTAACTACTGGACATATTGAGACTTAACATCTTGTGTCTCAGATTGGCGAGCGCAGTGGAAAGCCAAGCATTGCTTTGTAAATCAAGGTGTTGTTTGGTTTTACTACTGTTGATGAGCGGTCGCATCGCTTACCATCAGGCGAACGGCATGCTCGTCCCGCCATTCAATGCAATAAAAAAAATTGCTGAACTTGCTGTACAATTCCTGACTACCTAATGATTTTTCTTAACGACTAAGTTAAATTAAATACCTTCCTAAAATCATCACACACCTTTGCAACACTATAATTTTTTTAACCATGAGGAAAGACACTTACTGGCATGTATATTTTCGTTATTAAGTCTGTTCCTTCTTTTAGTTATAATAAGGCCAGCTTATACGACCAAAGTCAAAAGATAAGTAATACTCACCGTACCTACCGCCCGCCACAACTCCTAACATTTTATTTATCACAATTTTTTCATCTACCCGTATTTAAAAATTACAACGCTTGAACGCTCGAGCGCATAACTCGAGCATGAAAGTCTAAACTCTCAACGCTCGCAAGCCTTAAACGCTCAAGCGTTTAACGCTCGAGTCTAAAACGCTCCAAAGCGTCGACTCAGCGCTTAACGCTCGACGCTCAGCGCTCATTTTTACAACACTGACTAAAATATGATACATACAGAAGTGGTCTAACCCACATTTTTTTATAAATATTAATTTGAAAATATAAACGTACACAATTTATGTAGATTCTACAGTTTTTAGAGTAAATAAAAAACAAAACATTTAAAATAATGTTCACAAAATACAAACTACATCAAAAACAATTTAAGTTAATTTTAATTCTTCAATTATTTCCTAATGATGTAGGTTGGGGTTACACCACTTTTGCGCTGATAGCCTCATATGTCCTTCCTTTTTACAATGATGACATATTATTTTGTTTTTCTTTGATCTTGATATTAAGGCAGACTCATTTGTTTCAAGTTTAATTCTTCTGTTGCGGTTCTTAACCTATTCTTAACCAGATCTGAAGTAAGTTCTTGTTTTCTCAGTCCTTCAATACTCATAATAAGTGGTTCAAATTCCTCTGGCAGACCAATCAACATTATTTAGGCTATTTCTGTATGTAAAAATGTATAAAATCAATATTTTCAAAGTGAAAATTAAGTTTGGCATCAATATTTGGTTCAGAAAGAACTGCCTTTATACAGTTCCTAGAAATCACCTCCCTCTTTCGTGACTTTGGCCACCCAAATCCACCTGACATTTTTTTAAGAACTGATATCGAAATATTATCACCGTATATCCCTATTATTCGACCTATCTGATGCTTTTTTGCTTTGTCTGTCTTTTTAATTAAAACCCAATCAGCGACATGTAAATTCAAAAATTCAGCTCTGTTACACGAAAGTAGTTGAAGTGGAAGTTGTCCAAAATTTTCTTTGAACGTTGCCAAGCCACTTAAGCTAGTTGCAGGCACTAATTCCTCAAAATCATCATAGGTATGTAGACGTGCAAGATTTAGAAGTTGATGGCGTACTTAATATAACAGGATCTATATTAGACATTTCAGTAAGAACAGTAATCATTTGAGAATTATCTGGTGCATTAGCAATAATAGGAATATTAGCAAGCATATTTCTTGCTTCACCTAAAGTCGTCACTTTGACCAATTCTGTTACATCAGGTTCGCTAAGAAACCCTAGATGTGCACCATGCTCGCAGTGAACATTTGCCTCGCAAATAAAACAGCTGAATTTTCTGAATGTTAGGTTTTGCTCACAAAATAAATCCCACAGAACTTGATGCACATCAAAAGTGCCTTTAAAAGTTGGTAAGCAAAGAGGTAAACTTTCCGATTTTGCAGTAATGGCAGTCTCACTAACAACTTCTATTTTTATATTAGGAATGTTTTGCTTTAAAATATTATAAAAATCGTTGAAGTTACCAATATCATGACCAAAGTTGACTAGTCTATCTGCAGTTGTTTTAAGGACAGCACCTACTCCGTCTGCAGCCCCTTTTCCATGGCCAGATTCGCTATAATTCCAAGACAATTTATTCAAGAAACCTGCATAATCTTTATGAATTTGGGTCATTATCCAAAAAACCTTTTTGTTTCTATATTGGCTGCTCGGAGAGTCAGTAAAAATATGTATTGAGTCGATATTTGGGTTTATCTCATAAATATAGTCGAGTACAGGTTTCAGATGCGCCCACATGGCAGTAGCATCATGACGTACGTTAGCGCTAATAGAACAAAAAGCTTTTGTTATTTTTTGGCCAGTCAATTCTTCGTGTAAATATAAAACAGAAGTATGTAAGGCTACTTGACGGTGGCTACAACCAAAATGCATCGATTGAGCTTCTTTGTGATATTTCAGCTCATAGTTTTCGGACCAATCCATGTGGTTAATTGCTTCATTATTACTCAGCACATCTTTCATTTTTTTCATTTCTTTATACTGTTTCTCAATATTAAAACAATGTTTCAGAAATGATTTGGTATTGCGACGTAATTTTTGAATAAGGTCTATTGATTTAGCTTTTTCTTTTTTCTTTGTCGTTATGACTTTGACTTTCCTAATATCACCGATAATAGGCTCCTTAATTTTACACCAGTAACTGAACTCTACGAGATCTTCATTGTTAAACTCATTGCAAATGATCTCCTTATCTTGGCATACTTCACACAGTCTTAACACACAGTTGTCGATTTTCGGTGAACAGCATAAAGAGTTTATAAAATCATAGTCACTTTTTTCGTTTATAAGTTTTGCCTTATGTAGAGCCTCGACCAATAACTTGATATTGACGTGAATTTGGCATGAACATGTATCTCGGTTATTCGGTTTTGGAAAAACTACCCAAAATGGTCTATACTTACAAAAAGTAGAGTAGCTAATTTTTATTTGACTGGTGGTGATAAATTTACTGTAGAGATTTTTTAAACTCATTACTAAATACCTTTTTGCCTTCTTAATCCCTTGTCTTGTAATAAACTCTTTTTTTCCTGCCGCTTGTCTACTGTTGATATCTTCTTCATAAAATTTATGAATCTCGTTTATAATAGTTGTAAATCCTATTTTAGACTGCTTATTGCGACTTTTAATGTGTTTGTCTTTTCTTAATCTATGTATTTTTTCTCTATATCTATTATTAATACTTTGAAGCCTCTGAATTTTCTGTTCATACAACTTTAGCTTGCTTTTAAGATGCATCGTTAATTTGCTTAACTTGAATAATCGGCTAGTAATTTGAGTCTTGATCATCATTCAAATCTAGCAGTGGATCTTTGTCTTGAATGCTGGTACTTGGGTTACTACGGTACTTGTATCGCAGAGTTTTCCTGTTTCTTACGTCTATTATTTCTCTTATTAATTCTCCATTGCTTCCTTTTCGCTCTCTTTTCTCTTTCAGTCATTTCTGTAATGCTTTTCAATTTTTTGGTTTCTCTTCGCTTTTTGTAACGCTCTTTTTCTTTATTTAATAATTCTGCATATTTTTCAGGGTCGTTGAGTTTAATAAATTCATATAGTTTCGATTTACTAACCTTCTTTCTTTCTTTACTAGCTGAGGAACTCACCTTCGGCATTTTTGTGTTTGACTGTAAACAAACAGGCATATATATACAAAAAAATACGAGGTGTCTTAGACATCGACGCACAAACGAATACCACGGATCTAGTACATGATTCTGGACCCCACAGTGGTGGAATATATCGTCGGCTTTTCCAAATTTTTAATATATTTTTTTTACGTTTTTTAAACTATTTTAAACTGTATGAAAACGTTCTAGCATTTTTCGTTTCTAGTGTTCTTTCGCGGTATTTCTTTGTGCGTCGATGTCAAAGACACCCTATATAATTATTATAAAACAATTGTTTAAAAAAGCAATAAATTCGCATCCGAAATTAATTATATTAGTTGAAAAAGAATATTTTTTACCATAATAAATAACTATTTAATACGTAATTACCGTCACCTCAATGTCCTTACCGTAGCCTGCAAAGTGAAACGGTAAGGACAGTAGTGGTAAGGACATTTTGAACATTTTCCGTTATTACGTCACTTAATTACGACTTAATTGTTTTCAATAATCATGTCGAGATTAATTGCACAGGTCTACATATAACTTTCCATGGGAATTAACAAAATATAGTTTTTACTTACCTTAAAAATAAAGCCTTGATGGTAAGGACACTTTTTATATATTCGAGAAAGAACACCTGCCCACGCCGTAATTCGAGTCACAACCACAATTCACGACGATTGATAGCACACTGGCGGAGTGCGCGTTGCGACACGCCATCCAAGATGGCGTACGGGTACGTTCAGAACATACTAATAAATATTTTATAATGAATTTGGTAAGGACCGACTTTCGATATCCCTTTATATTACAAGCAAAAGAACATATGTGTAAATAATATATTTATGTCATTTTTATTTATTATTTTTATATTTTTTCCCGTCAAACAGCACTGAAAACTAAACTAAACGCACTGTTGTGTTTCGGGTTGAAGGGCATTGTAGCCAGAGTAACTACTGGACATATTGAGACTTAACATCTTATGTCTCAGGATGGCGAGCGCAGTGGAATGCCAAGCATTGCTTTGTAATTCAAGGTGTTGTTTGGTTTTGCTACTGTTCATAAGCGGTCGTATCGCTTACCATCAGGCGAACAGCATGCTCGTCTCGCCATTCATAGCAATAAAAAATAATAATATCCGGATATTGGCAAGGGTTCTAAGAATCTAGAAATATTAGAATAAAGTCGATTTATCAGTGAATTTTCTGTTAAATTATTATTTAATGCCGAAAACGCAGTTTGTTACATCGCATTTAGCGTGTGCGAAACTGCAAAACTTTGTTTTTGGGCTATTGTTGACCTATTTGGTTAGCAATAGTTACAATAATCATTAGTAAGATAGTACTGAACATTGTTAAATTTTTAAACCGCTTAAATAGTCCGAATATTAGCTGCTAGGTGGTTGTTACCAGTTATTTTACCATTGGCGGAAATACCCAGCCGTGTACATACGTGTTAAGAACTGCTCTGATCACAGACCAAGTAGTACTAAACCTGATTTTTAAGCCAACTTGTAACTTTTGTTATAATTACTGAATACATATTGTACCTAAACTGGTTTTGAAAAGAGCAACACTTGAAGTTCTTGCCCGTTCATAACTAGTGAAAACAGAATTCTGAAATGGGTGGCAGACGTAAAAATAACTGAATTTAAATGATGATTTTGAACATTTTAATGGATTCCATAAATTATTTTAATTTTCATTCTGTACATAGGTACCGTAAATTGACATGTGGCGAAGTTATGATCTGCATACATACAATTAAGAGTACAAATTGTCTGTTAACGAATTGTTTGGTATACTCTTCATAATATACACGAGTATTTTATATAATGTATTATTATTCGCCTATTGTAACAATGTCTTTAATTTTTAAGTATTTTGTATGCGTCTTTCATATTGGTGTACAATATAGCATATTATATAAATACATATTTATATTTGTAATAAGATGTCCAATGTAATAAAAAGTGAAGAGTGAATAACTATTCTATTAATTACCTACTTTTATTGTACGAACTTACTTGTTGCCAATAAAAACTTATTTATATAATTTGCACAACAGCGCTTTCAGGCGACAAAAGAAATTGTCTTCTAAGACAAATTAGGAAGGTCATAAAAATAAAAAATAATTTTTGGATTACAATTTATTGCTCATCATCTCTTATCACAATTTCATCTAGAAATTCTGCAGCTGCTGTAATATTTCGTTGATGTCTGGTCCATCCAAGGTACAATATTAGAGGTTCTCAAATTGTGATAACTAACAATATTTACATTTACTGTATGTTATAATTTCCAAGCTCGACATTAAATATATAATGACCAGAACTCTAATGATATCGCATAAATCCTTAACAGCGCATATATTATCAATGTAAGGGTAAGTGAAAATTGTTTCTTTATCAGCTTTTGAATTTTTAACCTTCCGTGCATATTTTACCGTAGAAATTTTATTATTTATTGTTAAAACATTCCCTACGAAGTGTTTAACACTTTTTTAGACGCAAATTTAACTATCACCCAGCAATTCTCTTTCACATCATGACGTTCTTCCTCATGAAAATTAATGTCCCTCAGTCCAAAGGGGCATATGGGGTTTTCTTGTTCTTGTAAATCACTCAATATACTCTCAATCTAATTATCAAAATTTTCACAGTCTGAGTCGTCTGCTGCATGAAAAGAAGTTTCCGAACTCAAGCTTGAGTCGCTCTGGAAAGAAACGTGTGTACGTTTCTTTATTCTCTTAATTTTAGGTACCCGGGTGTGAGAATTATTGACATGTTTTCTTTGATTTTTTTTTATTTCTGCATCCAGATTTCTTAAAGCAATTCTTTTATCAGGAGAAGCTTCTTTTATAACTATATTGGATATAATTTTTATTTTTGGCTTTATTTTCATATTTGGTGCGCTTATAAGTGGCTTAGGATCATTGTTTCGTACATCAAAGACCTGTAAAGTTACCTGTTAAGCTTGGGAAATTAGACGTCCTCCTATTCATATTTGTGGCGTCAACCATACTGGCCAGATGGTTAGGTAAATTAATGTTTTGTGTTATTACGCTAAGTATTTCATTGGCATAGGCATTATCTTGCAGGCGAACACCAAACTTATTTATCAATACTGCAGCAATTTCAAAATATTGCATCATATGGGGAAGAGATTTATTAAAGTATTCTTGGCAAAAAAGTTTGTAGTCACGTTTAAAATAGCCATTTACCACCTCGACTACCTACCCATCTGCAAATGGTAACACATCGGCTTTTATTAGCTTGAATTGTTGTCAGCTGGTGTTCGCCTGCTAACAATGATTCTGGCATATATGGTTTGTAGCCATAACTTTCCAACGAACCAACACTGTCTCTGAAACCTCTATCTAATATAAAAGAGTAATTATTTCTAAAACACAACCTCAGTGCAGTACTCTCATCCCTAAATAGGTAGTTCATTATATCAGCATCTGATGTAGTTGCTTTGTATGGGCCAAAACAATCAACGATATATCCATCACTAGCAACTATCAAAAAAGGTTTCAATAGATTTTTGAATTTGTGTAGGGAATAGGTATTCTTTTGAAACCTATAATTACTGCTTTTATTTACATAAATGTATGTACCGTCACACATGACAACAACATTATTATTATTGCCAAACAATCCATTAGGGATTGTACGATTATGTTGGCGTAGTTCATCTAGATAAGGCATTAATTCCAAGATAATTAGGAACAAAATCTTGACACAATATCTCTCTTACAGTGTTCATAATATTTTCCATAATGTTTTTCTTGACACTTGCAACAAATTGGATATTCTAATATTTGAATCCCCAATTCTTTGCCATTTTTCAGTGCCATTACACGAGGTTATTCTAATCTCAAAGTGTTGAACTTTTTTTTAGTCATTCCTACCCAATATTTAAATATTTTGTCATAAATATCTTCAAACATCACAGGCTTAAGTTTGTTGCCAAAAAAAAAACTTGTTGTATTTGTTCAGCATTAAATGACTCAATACTGTTTTGAGAGTCATATAATAAATGTCAAGTATTACTTTCTAAATGCTCCCTACAAACCCTTGCTAATTTGGGAATATAATAGTTATGCTTATGGACTATTTTGCCCGTAATTTATCTGATACATTATGCCTGTAGTGCTTTTATAAGGGACTATACATTTGTGGGTAGAGTTGGCAGCACGTCTTTAAGTATGCAAAATTATTGTTTGTCTACCTATCTAAGGATGAAGATATCTAATAAATAAAAAAAACTTTATCAACATCAGAGGCAAGCTTACTTTATGATTGCACGTGTTTCTCTTTTCTTCTCTCATAAAATTATTGATACCCTATTGCTAACTAAAACATAATATTAAAAGCAAATAAAACAATTTTCTTTAAAAAAATAACAAATTTAATCAAACTAAACTTAAATTACAAACACAATTATTTATTTCTGTCCTCTTACACCAATAACACAACAAAAATATGAATTTATACGATACGTAAGCGATGCGCCCGTCCGCGGAGCTGTCTCAAGCAAAAGCATAGATAATACACTATATATGACGTAGATAGGCAACAGTAGGATTTGTTAAATTGTTTTATTCCACTGATAATAGGTGGCGTTAGTGTCGCTATTTTTTTTAATGGGGCCTCAAATCTTCGATAGATGGCGCTTTCTTAAAAATTTGTTCAGTACAGTTATTGTCCTATATTTCTATCTTTAATTAAAGGAATTTTGTTTATAATTACTTAATCCGTTTTTAATCAGGCCAATTCATTTTAGTGTAGAAATTTATAAATTGATCCTAATTTAAAAACAGATTAATATTTTTTTAATAAAACAAATATGTATGTATTATTTCTTTTTATATTTCCTATGTTTTATGAAGTAATTATAGGCATCTGCCTTAACTTTGTCATGCTTATTAAATTTGAATATTTTACCCTTCAATATTTTCGTAACCCCAGCACACCAACTGTGTAGAATAATATTCATAGCCAATGACATAACAAAAGTTTTTACAGAAAATGCATGCACTTCACAGGTAATGATTTGAAAATCACAAAGCATATCTATATTAAATATTATTGTGTCTTTTATGTTTGGAGACTCCGGTGATTCCTGTATGCACCTAGAAATTATTTTGAACATATTGTTCATTAATGTCATGAATTGTTCAGATGGATATAAAAGTGATTTTTTTGTATAGTCTCTTTCATATATGTAAGATGTCACTTCTTCACATTTTAAAAGATTTCTGGTGCATACAGGACAATTTTTAAAAATTTTTGCTCTCGCTTTTTTTAACACTGAGCCTGCGACACATTTTTTTGTTTCGACATTTAAAAAAATCTTCTCTTTCTCGAATAGTCCCGGCTAGAGTCCCCAATTCTTGCAATAAATTATTAATATAAATTGCTTCATGATCACGTTTTTTTACATTGTAAGGATCTTCTGTTAAAAATTTTTGTATACATTACAATATTGTACCATTATCATCTTCACAGTTGGCATTTACAGAATGTGGGGTTGCAAAATTATTGTTGACTAAAGTTTTGTATGCATTTACAAATTGCCCACAAGTTGGGTTGGTATTTGTTATTCCATTACTTCTAATTTTGGAAAAAAGTTTTCCAGGGGATCCTGGTTTATATTACGGGTCAAAGGACTAGTAATTTTATAATTTGTGACTAAATGCAGCCACAATTCTTTATATACTTGAATATTATGGATCCAATTAGTTATTGATGGCACTTTTTGAAATTTTATAGTGCCATCTTTCTTTTTCGTCCAGTAAAAACCCTACAGTAAAAAGTTAATATAATGTTGAGCGGTTTTATGTAAAGTTGAAATGATAAACAAAATGATAGTTAAAGCAATTGTAAAGAAGCCCTAAACAATCTACTGTTAGTTGAAGACGTAATTTTATTAACGAAAACCGGGTTGTGTGTTCTATTTCACTACTAACAGTTAGGGTAACGGTGGGAGCATGACAGTCTGCAATCGGCAGTAAAGCATTGGTTCTTTACTGCCGATTACTGACTGTTGAATGCTCAGTCCTCGGTCTGGAGGTGGTTTATATTGTTACTATTAAAAGTGTGGTGTTTCCTTTATAAGTAACAAGTTGTTGAAGATAATTAGTAAACTCATGAATCTGTTGATTAGAATGTCATGATAGCAATAATTGTATCAAACTGTATCAGCCCATATACGTCCCACTGAGTTTTTTTTTTAAACTGGCCTGGCATAGTAGCGGCATTGCACCTGATGGAAAGTGCCAATGCCGCCCAGGCAGAGTATCCATTGGTATCGGACGGTAGTCCCATGCCAATGGAAACAATTATGCCGGCCTGCTAAGGTGCCTCTTCACACCGCGGCGGAAGGACCCAGGATTGTAGGAAGGAGGGAACACGTGCGCCGGCAAACAATTCCACAGCCTGACGGTGCATGAACAATGAGTTTATCAATATTCTTTGCTCAGTTAGAAACGTTTTCGTTCTTGTGAACGTCGCTTTGTAAAAAGCGAAGTGCTATAATCGGGGATCTAACAGTGTCGACACCGTGGTGTGTATATTCTGATTTATATTATGGAATCTTTGTTTTAAACCCGAATTTATATTATTAGCTAATGCTAAAATGAGAGCATAATAATTTAAACTTGACGACATTTGTCCATATACGTTTGTGAGTCCTTGTGTAATCACTATTGCCTTGCTTGCTGTTAAGTAATTTTCGGCGTTCATGATAACAGTAGCCTCGTAAAGAGGCTTTAAAACTTCGCAAAGCTGCTCCAAACATTTCCACTCTTGGAGTGTTATTATTGGTAAATCCATGTTTAAATTCGGTACTGTTGCCGTGATGGCTTCTTGCAATTGTATGAAGCGCTGCAACATAAGAAATGTTGAGTTCCAACGTGTTGGAACTAACATAATCAGAGTTAGTGCACTTCCTTTTGCCACGCTCTGCGAATTAATTTGGTATCTAATTCATTTTTCCTTCGCGTGGGAACTGCGCTTAAAATGTGTTACTGTTTTTTTATCTTTGATATAGTGATTTCTACTTCGGGTAGTGCTAAGGCATTTTGGGCTATCAAATTAAGTGTATGTACATAGTAACCATAATGCGGATATCCTAATAAAGTCGCTGCACATTGCATGTTAGATGCATTGTCGGTGTCAAAAAAAAATGTTGCTCACCAAATTCCACTCCTGTACCGCCGAAGTAATTGCTTGCGCAATATTTTTCTCTGTGTATGCTCGATCCAGGAGGCTACACTGTATGAGCAATGATCTAGTGTGCTTTTCGTAGTAAAATGGCCAGTAATAGACATCTAGGACTGCATAGTTCGGGAAGTCCAACAATTAACCGTTATGCACATGCTGGTACATTCGACGTCCGAGATACATGTTGGAGCCGCTCTGTCATTTTCAACATCACCTCGCTGCGGGTGACCGGGACCACATCCCTCGAAGTCGGCTTAGTATAAGGATAAGTCTCCTTGGCCTTCTGCAAATCAGCCGCCTCCAACATCTCGGCTTCGATGATACGCTCAGCGTCCAGAGCTGCGTCGTACGCCGTCTGCGCCGTTCGGACTTCATAGTCCTCGGCACCCGAGCTCTGCTTCGGAGCTATGGGTCGCCGTCTCTACTTCTTTTTGGTGGCAGCACGGCAGTCCGTCTCCATTGCACTACCACCATCATTGGCCTTCTGCCGCTTCTCAGCAGACAGGGACCCTTGCACCTTTGCGTCTCTTTTATTCGCCTGCGAAGAGTCGCTGCTCATCCCGGACTCTGATTCGGAGCGTTCAAGCCAGCCATCCATTCGACACCAACACTAAATTCAAGATTTTATTTTGTTTGGATTGAGAGTTATTCATCTTGTACCCACGAGTATGGGGGAAAAGAAGGTCCACCCAGGCAGTGCCCCCTGTACCTTTTTTTTTCTCGCGGGGAAAATCCCTTTACCGACCATCCCACCCCCGAAGGGGCGGGGGTGTGTCGGACTCACCGGTGCGCCTTCCGGCCCAGCGAGACGTGGAGCTGGGTCGGGTCCCTATCGTAGTCTGCGCACCGAAATACCCCGATCCCGCTCGGCGCTCTCCTTCTGCAACATGACGCGCTCGCAGAAGGAGAGCATGGCTTGCCACGACCTCTGGCTGCTGACCATGGCGGCGACCACGGCCGGCAGCGAGAGGTCTCCACCCAAAACCGCAGTGAGAGCGCTGCGCTCCTCGTCCCAGGCTGGGCACTCCTCCAGTTTGTGCTGGGCCGTGTCCTCACGGCAGTTGCCACAATGGTGGCACACGGCGGACTCCTCGGCTCCGGCTACGCGACACAAGTACGCACCGAAGCAGCCGTGCCCGGTGAGCACCTGCGTCAGCCGGAATGTCGGCGCACCGTGGCGCCTCTCCAGCCACTGAGTGCCCCCTGTACCTGGGTAAGCCTAGCGTAACCCGCCAGAGGGTCGGCCCATTCCATTGCCATTTCCTGGCGTCCCTACACTAACAAGTCAATCGTTCCAATTGAAGACTGTGGAGATATATCAAAATTACTACTGTTGTTGGAAATACCGAATTCCAGTGAAAGAGGTATTGTTTGTTCCAAAGTTGGCCACAAAGATGTTAGCCAATTGATGAAAAATAGGAACAAAATAGCATTTGTTTATTTCATGAAGATGAAAAGTGAAGCATTTTCATGCTTCAAAGCTTTTGAAGCTTTAGTTCAAAAACAGACACGCAGAAAGTTAAAAGTACTAAGGACTGACAACGGGTTAGAATTCTGCAGTGAGGAATTAGAAAAATACCTACGAGATGCAGGAATCATTCACCAGAAAACTGTTCTTTATACTCCGGAGCTAAATGGTCTATGCGAACGGCTTAATCGAACAGTGGTTGAGAAAATGAGATGTATGTTGTATGATACAGGATTCCAAATATTTTTGTTTACATTAAATAAATACAAAGTTTAACATACTGTATTTTATTTCTGATCCACCAATTTTATTGAACACTAATTACAACAAATAGCAAAGCCATAAAAAAATAATATATTCCTTTAAAACAAATTAACTGTCATCATCAAGCATAAATTTAGATACAACAAGTTTGATGCCAGTTATTTTGAAGAAGTTGGTGTTGGCCCAAACATTTGTCTTTTGAGATACAGTATGTTCGATGTTTATATTTTAAAAAACAATTGTTGTATCTGGTATTAAATCCAATAATACTAATCTTGGAATGATCCTAAGAATTGAAAATGGAAGAAATTGTCTCTATTGTTTCCACAAATTAAAGCTCGTGTCTTTTTTTATGATTGTATAGCATTTTCTCATTATAACACCTTCTGGAAATACGATCATCACTATACAATTCACTATTCTCCCACTGTCCATTGACATATATTGTTATTAATATTTTGCCAATGCCAGACACCTTTACAGTTTATTTCCCAATATCAGGAATTTTTCATTGCAATCAAATAATTCAATAAAGAGATCTTTTCTAAATGTCATGTGTGCAGAAGAACCGCTGTCTAAAATCCAAGTATCCCTCTTGAGTGTCATAGGTAATGTTTTCTATATTAAACGCTTAACATGTCTCCATCTGTATTTTGTAATTTCTTCGCATTAGACTTAGCCCATACAGTTGTTTTTTTTTACGGCACGTTTGATGGTTGCATGCATACTGTCCACGGGCATAAAAGTGTGTCCGGGAATTAAATAATGTATTAGAATAACCTCTAGATTAGCGGATTGATACAAAACATATCTTAACATACTTAATACAGTTTTATTTTTGTTCGGGCCAAAGCAAGAAACTAAGAACAAAATTACTTTCTTGACGTTCTGCCTTTGATCCACTTCCTGAATGTATTTATACAAACATGTGGCAACTTCGCTAGCACCTCGGTGTGCATCGACTTCGGTTTATACATTGCAATACCCTTTCTGAGTATTGCTCTCATAAATTGTAAAGTTATATACGGCTATCTTAGTTGTATAATAAAGCGCCATATTTTCTCCATGGGGTATATTTAGCACTTTTTGCATATCGAAACTGGCGCATATCACAGTTGAATCAACAGCATTAAGCTTTTGATGAAATTAAAACCTTTTATATGATTCGTCTTTCTCATGTACATGGCTATTATATATAGCCATATCTTCCGCATTTGTCTTTCTTTGGAATGTGAAATCCAATATTATAATTATCTCTTAACCAGCTAGAAACAACTTTGAAGGACAATGTTTTTACATTCCCATCGTCACAATATTTAGGGTAAATGTGGTAAAGATTTAAAATATTTTTAACCTTCAAGCGGGCGCGCGGTCATTTGTAACGGGAGCGGGCGCGCGTAACCGAAAAGACCTATGGGATGAATAAGACAAATAAAGCACTAATTATTCGATATTCTCTTATTTATTTGTACTCAGATACATTATGATTGTGTTTAAAGTGTAATTTGTCAAAAAAAGTAATTAAAATTATGAAAAAGAAACAATTTTTACATTAATAAACATAACTCAAACATTCTATAAATCAAAACAAAAATTAGGAACACAAAACCCTTTTTTATATCTAAGACTAGTATATATACCTAGTCTAATAATAAAAATTCAAAATAAGAATAATAATAATTAACTTTGGTTTAGTTTTCATTGGAATCAGTTTCTTCGTTCATATAACATTGATTGCAAATAAATGTTGTATGACTTCTGCAAATATTTTTCATACATAAGTTACATTGCGTTTTTGATTGCCTCCTTTTTTTGGCTGGACATATTTTACAGGTTCCTCTGCATGTGCCAGAACTACCTGCTTCTGCATCAGCAGCACTATCCTCCATATTCAAATGCTCCCTTATGTTTCTTTTTAGTTTTCTTGGAAGGCCTGACATCGTTGATCTTCTTTGGACATACTCTTTTATCAATTCAATGCCTAATGCCCGTAAATACATTCGCCTTTTCCTTAGAATGACATTATTTGCCCTCAATATCACCATACTATTTATTCCTGCAATATCCAGGAGACGAAAGAAGAGTGTCAATGGCCATCTATTATTCTTCCTTGAAACCGAATACATTTTTGCTTTTTTATCGACTTCATCAACACCCCCCTTTGTTTTATTGTAAAAAGTAATGATGCTAGGTTTGCGCTTTTCATTTGTACTTTCATCTATTTCTGCAGCACAGTGAAGTGATGATATAAGAACTACTGATCTTTTCTTTTTAGGTACGTAAGACACGAGTGTAGATGTATCTGAAAATCCAAATTGACTTGAATATTCAGGTTGGTTTTTATCTATAAAGCAAGGAGGTATTTCTCTCTTGTTCTTACGCATGGTACCCACAACAGAAATTTTATAATCCTTGGCCAAATCGTTTATCAACGGCACACTCGTATACCAATTGTCGATGGTAAGGTTTCTTCCAGTGCCAGAAATCGGTGTAATTAGCCTCTTTACGACGTCTGCCGCAGCATTACTCAATTGATATGGGCCTTCAGGCTGCCTGCCAGCATAAAGTTCAATATTTAGAACGTAAAACGTAGCAGCATCTACTAGTGGATACAGTTTGATTCCGTATTTGTCGGGCTTTGATTTCATGTACTGTCGGAAAGGACATTTTCCTCGAAAGCCAATCATCATCTCGTCGATTACAACATTCTCTCCCACTGAATATGGCAAAAGACAGTTTTGTGTAAACATATCTAAAACTTCTCTTATTGGTGCAGCTTTGTCTAAAGTTCGACGAGCTTGTCGCGTAGTAGCATCATCAAACCGCAATGAATTCAGTAGAAATTTTACTCTTTTCACTGACATAGTAGTAGGAAAAATAGGTATACCTGTTCCATCACTTGCATATAAATCTTCTAAATTGGCGTGTGATGTCTTCAAGGATCCTGCTATGTACAACAATCCGAAAAGTGCTCGAATTTCTACCGCATCAGTTGGTTTGCAGTCACGTATTCTGTTATACGATTGCGCCTTTTTTTGAATAAATTCGTTGGTATATCTAACAACTTTTTCAATAATATTCTCTGAAATGAATAAACTCCAGGCTTGCGTAAATGTTGTTGCTCCCACACCATTTCTCCGAATACCCGCATCTTCCGTCAGAACATTTTGCACTTGACGTCTCACTCTGTTATTGTTAGATTTTTGCCACTTCGTTACTTTATCGCGTCCTGTAAAATAGCTATTTATTACTGAAAGTGGCAAATCATCCTCTTCTTCGTCTGAGCAGTTTGACTCCTCAGCAGATCGAGGTTCCTCTGCCACGATGTGGTCGGAATTTTCAGAGCCATGGTCGCTGAGCTCTGATTCACTCTCTTCTTCGTCTTCTCTTAGTAAATCCTCGATTGCACTTTGTGATAACTGTCTACGACTCATTGCTATATAAAAATCCAAAATAAATTAGATAATATTGAATAATGTCCGAAGAACTATTACAAGCATGAACGAGTGTATGTCGCGTTGAGCGTCGCGCGTAATCTTTTCGACGACAGGCGCGTGTAATCTTTTCGACGACTACGCCGGGACTAAAACAATTGCGATCTGCGGAGTGGGAAGAGCGCCTCGAGCGACGGTTTATTGTTTATTTTACTCCCAATGACATAGCGACAGGCTACTAGGAATGAGAAATTAATGTGGTGGGTAGTAACAATAATATAAACAAAAATGTACTAAGCGCGGTCGATTCGACTACGCGCGCCCGCTTGAAGGTTAAACTCACTTGGTAAATAAAGGCGAAATTTAAAACAGAAAGGCAAAGTTAAGGACAAAATTCTGGAAATAATAAAATCATTTGAAATAAGCGTTTACAACAGATATCTGGTCAGATTCTTGCTCTGGGGTATCGCTGATAACATTCACTTGTCATGGAATCACAAACTCTTTTGAAAGAAAAATGTTTTTTTTTTTTAAACCAGAAGTATTTAATGATGGCCGACATACAGGAGAAAATATAGTTGCAAACTCGATGCTTTTTTCTATTAAAACAGCTAGTTTTTCTTCTGGCACTTGTGTTTTCTTACGTTTCGGGGGACGTATTTCAGTGGCTTCGGTTGCATTGGCATTTAGTTTGTCCCCTCACTTTGCTTTTTATTCTGATCTTCCATATTAGTTATAGTGTCTTTATTACTTACACTATTTTGCAGGAAAGAAAGTCTTGAAAAGCTAGGCTAGCTGGCATAGGTCCAGCTACAAGCCAACCAAACTTTGATTGTATTAATTTTAGGTTCTTGGGACCTAATGAATACTGTTCTGTACCTACAATTTCCCAAAATATGTCTGCACCAATAATGACATCTATCCTACCTGGAACATTAAAATTGGGGTCGACCAACTTTAGGTTAGAAGGAAAATTAATATGTTCAATGTTTACAGAAGCTTTGGGTAGTTCACCTGTCAATTCATCAAGTACTAAACAGGACAAACTAGCATGATATGGCTCATTAATTAAATGTAGTGTTATTTTGAAATATTCAGTAACCTTGTCATAAACACTATTTCCTATTCCAATAATGTTTAACTTATTTATATAAATTGTGTCTAATTGTAATTTATGTTTCAGGTTTCTTGTTAAGAATGAAGATTGACTGCCGCTATCTAGGAGAGCATGTACCTTCTCAGTGCGAGAAGTCAATGGGTTTGATATTTCAATAACAGCAGTGGTTAAAAATATGGGACTGGACTGATATTGCTTTGAGAAAGCCACTAGCACTTCAGCTGGGCTTGTGGATACAGCATATGATTGGTGCAAAAGAGAATTGTGACGCTGTCCACATTCTTTAAAAGTGCAAGGACCCAATAAACAATCAGCTACTCGATGACCACGGTGTAAACAATTAGGACAGAGATCATACCTCTTGACATCAGACCATCTTTCTTGAACAGTTTTGTTTTTAAATGTAGGATATGAATAAATCTTATGTAGATTATTACAAATAATACAACTAATTTTATTTTGTATGTGCTGATTGACAATAAAATTTTTAACTTGAGGAGTGCTATCTTATTTGTGGTTGAAATGAGTGTTATGTTGTTTTTTATTAGGGTATGTATGTTGTTGAATAAAATTTTGACCAGAGCGAAACATAAACTTTGTGATTTTATTTGTATTATTATAACATTTATTGCAATTTAATGCTTCCAAGACATCTGCACGGTCAAGAACCTATGAAACTGAGCTAAGGTTGGGACATCATTAAAAGAATTACGCACTTCTTCCCATTTTGTTAACAAATTAAACGCCGAGCAAAAAATGGCAGTTAGTCATTTGGGCCACGGGGGACACCGGTGGGTCACACTGTATTGAACTGTTCGGGCCACGGAGGACACCCGTGACCGGAGCGAGGTGTTGACATAGAATGTTGATTACAAGCCACGGGGCATTAATATTGAATGAAAACGGTAAAGATGCGACCCGTATGGCCCTGTGTAACCACCGAAACAGCTTGGTTTTTAAATATTTAGAAAAGATTAAAAATTACAGCGAATTTCTTAGGAGATGTTAGGGCTGCTCTAAAACAGAATAAAAAATGTATAATTTTTATTGTGTTCATTTGTGTTTAAAAATGGCTAACAATTAAATGACCTAAAAAAATATTTATTGATATGAATATAATTAAATTGCACAATAGGAACAAGGAATTGAATGAAAATAAGAATTGCACAAATTTTAACTATAGAAATATATTTTGTTTACTAAAACATTGTACATGTAAACTTAAACTTAACTAATTCCTATTTGAGTGATTTTGTTGAGGATAGGACGATGATAGGAGAAATATCAAAACATTTATTCAGATCGAAGGTTCAAATTTTTGCTAAATAAATTTGAAATTAATGAAAATTTGTAAAATAATAATTAATTAATTAATTAATTTTAAACTAATAATTTACTTAACACTATCAACATTTATCAATAGTATGACATAACCTATAAACTCAGTTTCTCAACTTTTGTGTCAATCTAACAATTAATCAATCAATCATAGTTTACGATAATGAAATATCAGTGTACAATTATTTACCTTTATTGTTGTAGTTGTTGTAAATGATAAATGACGAATCTAAGCACTCCATATTTTCACTACAGACACAGCTGACGATACTTTAACCACACGTGTGAACTTGTATTGTGACGCTTTCTTGTTTTTCCAACGCCAAGAACGTTCGAGAAAGACAAAGACAGAGACACAAGCATGCGCCGATTCAATGCGCCTAATTCTCTAGTGCTGCGCGCGCGGCAGACCGATCATAGTTGAGTGGGAGAGAGACGCAAGGCATTCGGCGGGCCTCTCTCTCTTTCGGTGACTCATCGTAACGTTACCGGGCGTTACACTTTTTCATAAGTGACTCCCAGCCGCAACCTAATTTAAGACGTTGTCACGTCAAAAATTAAAATAGAATAAAAACATATTAGTGAAGTTTATTGAAACAGGGCAAGCAAAGTGATGGTTTGGAGGGACATTGTTTGCAATAAGTGATCACTTTTTGTTACTTATTTTTAGCGATCTTGCTACCCATGGTTGAAGCTATTTTTTTATAGCACTGACGACAAGTTTTTCTAGCTGCTCTTACCATACCATCTCTTTTTGATAAAACATGTTTTATCCTTCTCGGTCTTACTAGGACTTCAGTTTCTTGTAGTTTCTGACATAGATGCTCCAATAACTGTTTTCTGAAATCTACGATTTGAATGTTTTTTTTACATTTTTATACAACGTCAAAGCATTAACGATAGCAGTATTTAAAAGAAGATCTATCGCCAGTTTCTTGTACCATTTAACCGACTTACGCAAAGGTGTAGAATAGGCAGCCATTTGGTCCGACAAATCAACGGCCCCTTTTGCTTTATTATAATCACATATGATTTTGGGTTTTGAAACAATTTTTCCACGTTTTGTTACTGTATAGTAGAGCGCCGTAAGGTTTATACCTCGGAATCCAGGGCCAGTCAATGAATCTTAATATAAAGCTTGAAAATATGTTTTTAATAGTATATAGAAAAATGTTAAAAAAAATTTTTTTCGCGCTCTCAATTTTTTTAAAATTATTATTAACAATTATTAATTTTTTGGAGTTTTCATTGATTTATATTAGTCAAAAGTCATATTTTAAAAAGAACAACTATTACAAACTTGAAAACTTGATCTTGGATCTTTAGGGACTGCAGATATACCGATGAAGGTCGGGTTGGAGAATAGAGGGGATAACAGCAGCTGTTCGGTATTGTTCATGGCGGGCCCTCACAGGATAGTACACGTTGTAACTTGCTAGACTTAATACGTAGCTGTTGTTTTCGTTCCGAAAAATATTTATTTCAGATTTTTGTTTATTAAAAATTAATGTTTATATTATTGTGCAGTGAGTGTGATAAAAGTTAATTACTGAACATTACTGAGTTTTAAAAACTTTGAAAATAGTGGCATAAATTGTAAGTATTTGTTTTTCATTTATATTACATGCTTTTGAAAACAGTTATGAATATTTTGTAATAAATCGATGTTAAAAGTTAGAATATAATAGTAGAATTTAATAATATAAATCATTAATTATGATATAAAAGTTAGTTATTAATATTACTAATATTTGTTGTTGCAGCCACGTGTCGCAATGGGTGAACCATCCAGTATTGATAGTACAAGCAATGATTGCCTCATTTGTGATAAAATCGGATCTAGTTCTGAATTAAGCTCTGAACTAGGAGATATTATAAAAGTCACTAGAGGCATATCATCATTAAAAGCTGCATCTGCGGAAAGAGGGGATGGACTTTCTCAGTATATAAATACTCGCGACTTTGTCTACGTGCATTCGGTATGCAGACAAAAATATATTAATAAAGGATGCATTAATTCTTATTTAAAAAAAAAGAACACCACATCTGCATGCTCTCCACCTAAAAAAAAGCTTCGAACAGCTACTTCAATTGATTTTGATTGGAAAACTAGGTGCTTCTTTTGTGAAAAAGAAGCGGATGAAATGAAGGAAAGAAGGAAGTCCAAGTCGTCAAGACAACAAATCAGCTACGTCACTAGTACTGATTTCAAGAAAAGTATAGTAAGTTTGATATGTGAAGACAAAAGTGAATATTGTCGCAATATTCATAAAAGAATTGTAGGCGTGTTAGATTTAGTAGCTCAGGAAGCAAAATATCACGCGGATTGTTACATGCGTTTAAAAACAACGCTAAAACAGACTCAGAGGGAGAAAAAAAATCATCCAGTAACAATGCAAGTAGATGCAGCAATGGAGCAGATTTTCAAATATATTGAAGAAAATGATGACTGTCAATTTTCACTCGCAGAATTAAAAAGTATTGTTACAATTGACCATATTCCTGACGATAAAACAATAAAAATGAGGTTAATGAACCATTACGAGGATAATATTGTATTCTCCAGTAAATTTGGTTCCAATACAATTATATGTTTTAAGAATCAACAATACGACATATTGTCCGACAACTGGTACAGTGAGAGGTCAAAAGATAACGAAGAAGAAGAACGTCGTATTTTAAAGGCTGCTGGTGAAATTTTACGACGACACATCCGAACGCAGGCTTATGATACTAAAATTTATCCAGCTAGTGATCAAATGATTAATAACGTTCATGAGACAATACCGAAATCTCTATCATTTTTTTTGTCAGAAATTATTCTAAATGATAAAAGAGGTAAACCAGAGTATATAAATCATTATGAAACGAAATGTACCTCAATAGCTCATGCGATAATATCTGCAGTAAGGCCTCGTTCATTCATATCACCACTGCATGTATCTTTAGCTGTTACCCTGCATAGAAAATTTGGCTCCAAAAAAATTATAGAAATATGTAACGCTTTGGGCTTTTGTGGATCATACAAAGAAGCAATAATCTATGAAGCTTCTGCAACCTTCACAGATTCTGTGAAAATAAAACCAGGTACTTTTGTACAATTTGTGCACGATAACGCAGATTTCAACGTCAACACACTGGATGGCAAAGGTACTTTCCATAATTTGGGTTCGATTGAAATCGTAACTCCGAGCGATGGAATACTAAATAGAGAACCAATTAAACGTTTAGATAACATTCCAACAGAGACAGCCATTTCTGAACATGGTCATATACCGCTTCAAGTATATCCTGCTTCTGCCGGTGAAGGATTGAGAAAACTTCAAATCAAAATTTCGGAGGAAGAACCAAATTTAACCCCTACAATTTCCTCAAAACTAAACGTTCTCTGGATGTATCTAAAATTCAAAACTAATAATGAATTCCCAGGATGGAACGGATTTATGAATCTGTTAACTAGTGCACATGGTTTTGACACTTCGTCAATAATATTCTTACCATTCATTAACGCATCTCCAAGTGATTATAATACTTTGTATACGGCGATGAAAACATCAGTAGAAAACGCACAGTCATTAAATATGAAGACATGCATTGTAACTTTTGATCAACCTTTGTACATTAAATCGCGAGATATAACTTCAGCGGTATGTTTATCAGATGAAATGTTTACTGTTGTCAGATTGGGTTCTTTTCATACGCTGATGTCTCCTATATGGGATCTATTGGTTATATAATGGCCGGAAGTGGAATTAAAGAAGTTCTTTCTACGATTTATGCCACAAATACAATCGATCATATCATGTCTGGACGAGCATATGCTAGAGCGGTACGCGCACATATACTTCTGCAGCTAGCTTTATCAAGATTAATTTTCGATGATCTATTAAAAAATAATTCGGAATTCAAAACTGTCATTGTTGATCAAACGAATGCCAATATTTTTGAAATGTTTAATTATACCGAAATAACGGAAAATATTGGATTTCAAAGTTTAAATGAAATTTTCGAAAGAAAATTACATGATTTAGAGAATAAAAATGAAACGTCCAGATTATGGATCAGCTATTTTCGAATGGTATCAGTGCTAAAAGATTTTATTGCAGCTGAACGTATGGGTGATTGGAATCTGCATTTACAGACTATTGGGAGAATGATTCCATACTTTCATGCATCAGGACACTTTCCGTATGCAAAGTCCGCGCAATTGTACTTGCAAGACATGAAGGAATTATCTGTCCAAATGGACCCAGAAGAGTTTCAAAAATTCACACAAGGATATTTTACTGCTAGACGTTCCGATGTTTTTTTTTCTGGAATTTCCACAGACCAAACCATTGAACAAACTTTAATGAAATCGATGAGTGTTGAAGGAGGACCTTTTAAACGTGGTGTAACAGACAGTATCGTGTATAAATGGATAAAAGGTGTTATTTCTTCAAAAGATATAATAGAAGGTATAGAAGAATTTTGTAATATATCTTTTAAAAAAAGTTATCAACACGCAGATTCAACCGATGCACGAATCAAAAGGGACGACGTTGACGTGAAAAAATTGGAAGAATATTTTATTCAACATTCTCCATTTCCAGATGTTAATGTCATTATGTCTATCGCAACTGGAATAACTGGACAAGGAAACGTGAATTGCTACGCAGCTTTTGAGCAAGGTCTAAAAATAATGGAGAAAATTAATGGGAAAAATTTTAAAGAAGTAAAGTTATCAAGAAAAGACAAGATCATTCCTTTGTTGGCTTCCACTAGCAAAATCAAAGTGGATGATGATATTATTCCAATTGATCCCATATTATTATTTCAACGTATATGCGTGTTAAAAAAATCGAATGAAGAACTAAAAAACTATATGACTTATGAATTAGCTCCTTATCCTCTTGCTCTCTTTGAAGATGGTCAAATACGAAAAACTACAAAATCCACGTTTTATGACCTATTTCCAGAAGTATCAGTGGATGTGAACGATGTCCGAAAATTTTCGTACGTAATTGATGGAGGAATGTTATTACACCGGTGCAAGTGGCAATTAGATGAAAATTTCGGTACCATTTGTCAACATTATGTCAGATATCTACGTACCAATTATGGACTCAACATTTATGTCGTATTTGATGGTTATAAGAAGAGCAGCACAAAATCGATGGAACGAACACGTCGCTCTAAAAAAAATGCATGTAATGACATAATATTTGATAAAACCATGCCTCTAAAAATAGCGCAGGAATTTTTTTTATCGAATGCCAAAAATAAGAGTAGGCTCATAGATATGATACGAGAAACACTCTCAGAAAATAAAATATTTTCTTGCCAAGCAGAAGCTGATGCCGATAAACTAATAATCGAAACTGCTGTTAATCTGCAATCTGAAAAGGTTGCTGTAGTGTCCGAAGATATAGATGTTTTAGTTTTATTGACTGCTCTCTCACCAACAGACCGAGAAATTTATTTTCGAAAACCATCCAAAGGCAAAATACCGCAAAAAACGTACTCTTCCAAATGCTTAGAGAGAATATTACCTAAGTGTAAAGAGCATATTCTGTTCTTACATGCATTCACTGGGTGTGACACGACATCAGCTTTTTTCCAACGTGGCAAAAACGTATTTGCAAAAAATTTTGAAAAGCGACCAAACTTGCAAAATGCTGCGACAGTCTTCAAAAATGAATGCGAAAATACTGATGACATTTTTAAGGCTGGTGTTACATGCACTCTTGCTTTATACGGTGCCCCCCAGAAAATAAAAGATCTTAATGCATTAAGATATAACTCTTTTTTGAAAGCAACTGCTAAAAATACCTGCGTTAAACTGCCGTCATTACCACCCACTGCAGATAGCGCATTTGAACACTTTAAAAGAGTATTTTTGCAAGTTCAAACATGGCTTGGAAGAGAAATATTACCAGAAGAATGGGGCTGGAAATATGAATGCGGAATATTGACACCGCAAACAATGACGCAACGACCAGCTCCAGAATCTTTATTAAAAATTATTTTTTGCTCATGCAAAACAGGATGTGGAGCATCTTGTGGGTGCAGGAAAAGTGGATTAAACTGCACTGTAGCTTGCTTAGAATGCAATGGTGACAGCTGCACTAATCCTTCACCTACAATCTATATCAACGAGATCGACGACGACGACAATAATGTACAATGATGTAACAATGTGTATCGTTAATGATAAATTTTTTTTGTAACTTATTTTTTACGATAATCTAATAAATTAACATTGAAGTTACTCTGCACATATAATTTATTACAAATAAAATTAAATTTTTCACTATAAACACTTTTTCCCCCTTCCGCCTCTCATTTTTCAGTAAATTGTTGTTAAAAATTGTTGTAAATCGAGATCGGTCAATTTTTTTTTTTAACTTTTTTATTTGAGGTTTTAATAATGCAGTCTCATACTTGATATACAGATTCATTGACTGGCCCTGGGTTCCGAGGTTTGACCATTTTTATGCCTTACGGCACTCTACTAAAATGCTTACGCACAAAAGTATATACAAATAAATCAACAAAATATGAAACGTAATTCACGCATGACAAAATGGAGTGACACCAGTTCTCAGGAAATGAGAACATTTTTGGCTGTTTTAATGGCAATGGGTTTGTGTAGAGTTCCTAATTTAAATTTTTACTGGAGCAGAAACAAATTGTATCGAAACGAATTTATTTCTTCAGTAATGACAAGAGACAGATTTTTATTGCTACTTAAATGCTGGCATGTCAGTGATGTAAGTAATGAAGACCAAACTGACAAACTATATAAAATTAGAAATATGTTCACAAGGATAACAGAAAACTTTCGACGTATTGCAAATCCTGGAAAGTATGTGGTAATCGATGAAACCATGATACCATGGAGAGGAAGACTAGGTTTTCGCCAATACATAAAAAACAAATCACACCGGTACGGCGTAAAGCTTTATAAGCTTTGCACTCCCGAAGGTTATACTTCTGAGTTAGAGGTTTATACAGGGAAAAAAAATCAGAAAAAAGAATTAGAACACAGTAAAAAAGTAGTGTTAAGATTGATGACAAATCTGACAGAAATGGGTAGAATCGTAATAGTAGACAATTACTACACTTCGTTGGGCCGGGCAGAAGATCTTCTATCACAAAAAACATTTTTATGTGGAACACTTAATAAAATACGGAAATATCTGCCAAAGCAAGTTACTAGTTACAAATTGCAGAAAGGCGAAATGATTGGAAAAATGAACAAAAAGGGCGTAAAGGTAATGAAATGGATGGATAAACGGAATGTTTTGATGTTGACTACGTGCAAAGATCACGATGATAACCTGATAGATACTGGAAAAAAGAAGAGAGGAACCGACGAATGCATAAAAAAACCGGGATGTGTTTTGCTGTACAATAAAACAAAAAAAGGCATTGACTTTTCTGACCAGATGTCTTCTTATTACACAACTTTGAAGAGAGGAATCAAATGGTGGAGAAAAGTTGTAATGGAGCTAATATTTGGTACGGCGCTAATTAATGCCTGGATTGTGTTTAATTCAATCCAAACTGATGGAAAAAAGTTACCAAAAAGACTCTTTGTGGAGAAACTTATAGAATCTTTAATAAAAAAGGAAATCGATGAGACCCCAGGTAATGTAATGCTTAGATATATTTCTTGACAGTCAACGTGTTGAAGCTTTCATAAACTAAGCTTGACATTTGGTCATTATTAAGTTATTTATTATTGTTTCCTTTTAATTATTCTGAATTTAAGCTACCTTACCTACCTACTCTTTCAACATTTTAAGTATAAAACAAACACATTCATTTGATGCAGTTATACCTACATTATCATTGTTATTCTCATCTACGATCTAACCTAAGTAACAATGTCAGTTTTATTACGTTATCTTTACATTTTTGTTATTTTTCAGCACCTGAAAGCGCACGCCATTGCCTCGAAAAGGGTGAAAAAAGGAGAAGATGTGTTGGTTGTTACCAAAAACTACGCACATTTTTACCATCTCGTGAAGCTGATAAAAAATCCAAAAAGACTTTGACTCAGTGCACTCAGTGCAAAAAATCTTATTGTCTACCCTGTTTCAATGAAAAACACTCATAAATAAGTACAACATATATATTGAGATTTTTAAAAAAAAAGTATATTGATACTGATTTTTTAATGTTAATTCAAGTTATAATAATTGTATTTTTAAAGCCCGAGGCAGAATAAATAGGACAGTTTCTTTTCTACTTCTGGTTGCCTTTTTTTTCTATTCTGTGAACCGCATTAAGATTTTCATATACAAATAGAAAGATAAACCTTATGCATAAACCGTAATCCATTATTTTCCAATAATAAGTCTGTAATAGGTGCCTCTTAATGGTATAGAATGGAACGCTTCGTGCGCGAGTCCGACTCGCACTTGGCCGGTTTTTTTTTCTTTATGGCGCCTTCAAGCACAATTTAGATTATTTAAAAAAAAATGTATCCTTTGATAGCTTTGTGTTGTTTTGCCAGGTTTTGCCCTTAAAACGATCTAATGAGATATAATTGATCAAAATCGGTCAAGTCGTTGCGTAGTTAAGACAGTTTAAAAACGTCGATATTATTTCTCCCATCACTAATCGCAGCGAAAATTTGCCCTATTTCAGTGCGTTACGAGGTGTATAAGATCCCATATTTTGTTTTGCTAATAATTCCTAAACTAGCCATCAGATCCCGGGGCGACGGTGGATTAGGGTTCATCAATTCACTGTCTATATCAATAAGGACCAAAATTCTCATTTATCTTTGATTTCGCGCCAGAAAATGGATTTTAGTCTGTAAAAGGAGGTGGGGTCTAATAGACCGCGTGTCGCCTTAACGTCTGGTCACGGTACGGGCCGATTATACCTCGTGCCGCAGGAACGGAAAGTATGCAAAAATTGGTGCCGCAGCTAACGTGTTAATCATTGAATGTTGCTTTAACATGTGGAATTCTCTCAATCGGCTTATATTGCTTGCTATTATTTTAATTTGTCTAAATTTAGCTTTTGATACCTTTGCATCAGCTTGTATGCTGGGGGGCCTTAATACTTTGACACCTCTTTCATGAAGTAATGGTTCAAGGTGTTTAAAGCCTCTATCAGCTAAGCTTTCCCTGCGGTAAATCATGTAGAAAATCACAGTTTTCTACAATGACTACATCACTTGTTCTCCCCCCAAACTCTTTGGAAACATAATTAACAATTAGGCGTGCAGGATATTAAATATTTTACAGTATTTGCCTTTTTGTTCTCGGACCATGTCAGAGCCTGATGAAGAGCATTTGATGGTTTTTGTATATAAAGTAAACAATGGATGATGCAGCTGACATTATGATAGTTATGTCTAAATGTAATTGGAAGATTCTTTTTTATTATTTTTTTGTCTAAGTGAACTAAAGTTACTAAAGTCTAGTAAGTGAAAGATTTAAAAAGATTACTTATTATTGGCATGTTTTCTAAAAATAATTTACTGGCATATGATAAGGATATACCAAAACTATCCACAAATATATTATTCACAAAATGTAGAGTTCACTCTAATTTTTTAAAATAATTCTATCTAATTTTTTTTAAGCAAAGTAAAATGTGTTCTATTTTTATATTTGTTATGCAACAATACCAATACGTAATACCAACATACAATAATGGTTTCTTTTCTATCAAACGCATAGTATGTTAAAGACACTGCAGCTGTTCAATATTTTTGTTAGTATCTGTAATATTACCATCAGAGTCAGTAACCCTTGATGACGATGTAGTTACAAAAGGAGACAAAAAGGTTGTTTCACAATAAATATTAGTCTGTATTTTCATTTTCAAAAACAATAATTCTCTTAGCTGCTTTAACAACTCCAGCCTGTGAAGGTTGAACAAGCTGTGGGTCAGTCTTAAAAGGTGAAGTGAAACGAGACATTGTAAAAACTTTGAATGTAGATATGCTTTTAAATTGGCATCTTGTTTGTACAGCGTTATTCCTATAATGTGTATTTGGTTTACTTGTTAGTTGAACTGATTTTTCTATAGTTTTGATATGGCCAGTGATCGTTTCTTTATCTTGGGTTTTTGGTAATTCTAAAGAGAGAAACATCCAAAATTAATCATTTTGTTTAAAAACATGTAATGTGTCCGCCTAATCGGAAGACATTGTCTACGACACTTCTACTCAGTGATTTTGAGCGACGTCTCCAAGCATTAAAATATACAATAAAAACACAAAGCATTAGCATTAAGACCATTGGACCTCACGAAATCTGGATTATATGGCCATTACAGGGCATTATTTAGATAAGGACCATCTAAAATTAAATTTAATTCTTCTTGAATGTTCACAATTTGATGGCACTCACTGGGTGTAGGATCGCGGCTAATATTAAGGGTGTTGCTATTGAATGGGGCATTCAAGACCGGATAAATTTCATTGTATCAGATAATGCCTCCGACATCCGCAGCCAATCAATTGAGGGATTGGCCGCATTTTGGCTGCTACGCACACAAACTAAACCTTATTGTACAGGACACATTGTCTTTATCTGACATAAAAATCACAATTGACAAGGTACAAAAAATTGTTGGCCACTTCAAAAGAAGCAGCATTGCTAAGCACAAATTATTAAAATATTAATTTATGGACCAAAATATTAAGCAACCGTTGACTCTTATTAAATCGGTATTTTTGATGTTGTTATCCAGCGCGCCTGCCATACTTCAGCGCGCTATGGACTGTTTACTCGCAGGTATAGACGGAATTATTTTTTTTCTAGACGATATTCTTGTCACGGGGAATAATAAGGAACAACATAAACAGCGTCTAATTACGGTGTTGCAGCGATTGGATGATGCCGGGTTAACTGTTCATAAGAAATGCGTTTTTTCAAAGACGAAATTACCTATCTTGGCCATATCATTGATAGATACGGGGTTAGGAAATCACAGGAGAAAGTAAAAGCTATTTTACAAGCTCCTAGACCGACTAGCGTGCCTCAATTACAGTCTTTTCTAGGCCTTACGAATTATTATCGCAATTTTGTACCTTGCCTTTAGTAAAATAAAGAATATTTTAGCGTCAGATAACACGTTAGCAAATTTTGACCCACATGCTAAGTTAATTTTAACGGTTGATGCATCACCTACGGGGCTAGGGGCGGTTTTATCGCAAGTAGACGAGCACGCGCTGGAAAGGCCTATATCTTACGCCTCCCGAACACTCACGCCCGCGGAAAAAAACTATGCGCAAATACAGAAAGAAGCTACGGCTATTATATTCGGCGTACGGAAGTTCCATCAGTATTTGTATGGTCGATCACAACCATTTATGTTAAGAACGGATCACAAGCCTTTGCTATCTATATTCGGACCTTATAAAGGCATTCCCGAGGTATCCGCGAATCGATTGCAACGTTATGCTATATTCTTAGGGGCTTATAATTATACTATACACTATATAAGTAGCAGAAATAACTGCGCGGATTTTTTATCTCGTGCATGCAAAGGAAGGGAGTCGCAAAATATGTTGTCGGACGAATTCGCCGACAGTGTCGAGCAAGCGGTGTACGTTAACTTTGTCACTGACTGAACTCTGTCGGTAACTCTGAGCGACTTACGCCCAGAAACCGCGGGTGAAGCCACATTGGCAATTGTTATGCGATACGTGTTAAATGGTTGGCCTAAAACAATAAACGATGCGGATTTGAAACCTTTTTATCTTTGTCGTTCACAGTTGTCTGTGGAAAAAGGGTGTTTGATGCGTGGACATAAAGTTGTAATTCCTACATCGTTGCGGGAATTAATTTGCAAAGAATTGCATAGTTCTCATTTTGGTATAGTCAAAATGAAAGCGCAGGCTCGCGAACGGTTGTGGTTCCCCGGCGTGGACGCTGCGCTGGAGCGCCTGGCGGCGCAGTGCAGCGTTTGCACGCAGCTGCGCCCCGCGCACCTCTCGCGCCTTGGCCGCTACCGCCGCAACCGTTTTACAGAATCCATGTCGACTTTCTGGGACCTTTTTATAATTATATGTTTTTCATTATTGTAGACGCTTATAGCAAGTGGACTGAATTTTTATGATTTGACCTCAACATATAGTTCGAAAGTAGTGATCGCTAAACTATACGATTTCATGTCACGTTTTGGGGTTCCGCACACGTTGGTGAGTGACAATGGTACCTCTTTTACTTCTCAGGAGTTTAAAAGTTTTTGTTCAAGTAATGGAATAAACCATGTATTATCCCCGGTATATCATCCGGCCAGCAATGGACAGGCTGAGAGTCTAGTTAAAGTAGTTAAAAAGGGAATTAAGGGTATAATTTTAGAAGGTGCTAATAAAAGAACAATTCCAGAAAAAATTGCAAAATTCCTGTTTGACTACAGAAATTCTAGGCATAGTACCACTGACATGTCACCTGCGCAATTAGTATTCGGGCGAACATTACGTTCGCGGCTGGATTTAATAAATCCTATAACACCGCCTCCGTCGTCCACAGCTCTCACTCAGGCAGACCGGACTTTAAAGAAAAGGACAAAGTATGGGTTAAACAATTCGGAAAAAATAAAGACATTAGCTGGATTCAAGGGATTATCAGGGAGCGAGTCGGGCGGGTCATGTACAGGGTGTATATCCCAACTGTGGGAATTGAGTTAACGAGACACATCGACCAGATCAGACCAAAGTTGCAGTCTTCGCCGGACGATCTCGCCTGGAACCCGGATGTAGTGCCAGACTTGCCGACAGAAGCAACCTCTGTAACCTGTGCTGCCGCCTCACCTGCTGGAGCGGAGGGAGAAGAGAGTGCAGATCAGCTTGCACCGCACGGAGACATGGACCTGCCGGCGACTCCGCCGAGGGTAACGCCGGTCTCTCGGAGGAGACGGGAGATCAGCCCGACTTTTTAGGACGCAGCCGTCAATTAGTGTTAAGTTTAGTTAAGATGTATGTTCTTATTTTTTTATGACGTAGTGTCCCTTTATATAAGAGGGAGGGATGTTATGTATGTATGCATAACGGAACGTCGCATGCGGCGGGCTGCGTCCCGCACCCCGCGTTCCTACCCCGCGCCCCACACCCTGCGTTCCGCTCCCCGGGTCCTACGGCCGAGCACCTGCCGCCTTGAATAAATCAGTGTGACTGTAACCCGCTTGTTTGATTGACGTATTACCTTATAAGTATCCGTACAAGTATACAACAGAGAGATTCGCTCTTTTAAAAGACTCATTACGAGCTACGATACCTAACCTCAACGTCGATCTACCCATTATACCACATGAAGAATGGAAATGCATCGAACAGCTGTGCAAATTATTGAAACCATTTTACGATGCAACGCGGGAAATTAGCTCCGAGAATTACCTGACAGCGAGCAAGGCCTTACAATTTCTTGGAAATCCATATGTGAGAGATTGAATAACAAGTTGGATATTTGCGAATCTGTACGCAATTGCGTATTAAAGTTACGGTCGGGTATAGTGACTGAATGATTTAGAAAATAAGGAAGCCATATCAATGTGCACCATATTGGATCCCCGCTTTAAGGTATTAAGGTATATGTATTTGAAAAAGCTGAAAATATTGAGTCATATCTAAGGAATATTGTTGACGAAATGACATGTATTTTGGAAGAAATTTTCAAAAAAGACCCGCAAAATCCTCCTGGAACATCGTCATCAACTATTGATACAATGGAAGATGATTTAACAATGTGGGCTTTCTTCGACAACAAAATGAAATCACTCGTTATCCCAAAAACACCTTCAAAGAAAGCCGAAGAAGTAATATCGATGTAATAAGCTGAGAGTATAGTAAAACTGACGGAATGTCCGTAGCAGAGGTGGAGAAACGACCGATATATCTATCCAAACCTATATCCCTTAAATGCATGATTTTTTATTTTAAAAAATCGTACGTGTCTCATGGTATAGGTATAACAGGAAAAATAGTAAAAAAAAAATTGAGAACGTCCAGACCGCTAAATTCTTTATTTTGTCTCTGTAGGATACAGCCTACACTAAGCACTCCAAGTAAAATGAATATGTATGTTAGTAGATGTTTATGTAGTGTAGATTTATTGAAAAATAAGAGCAACCAGATATTGTTTTTCATTTATTTATTATGATATTCTCTAAAACAATTATTTTTTCTTTTCTTGTAACAAAGTGATACATTACATTTTTCACATATGGTTTGGGTAAAACCAGTACACTTAGGCATCTTACACCTATTACTTTTGTCACAAAAAATTGGCCAATGGGCTACTTGGTCTAGTCAAACATCTTTTACTGGTGCAACCTGGGAAACGCCTTTCTTTTTTTTCGCCTGATTTTTTGAGAATCTGAAATATTGAAAAGGCTATCATTTAAAAATGTTCCTGTTTCTTGTTGTCGGGAGGTAGAATTATTTTTTTCTATTGCTGATGTACAGTTGAGTATTTTTTTTCCAATCAATCAAGGGTAAACCACCCAATTGCTGGCATTCGACTAATTTATTGGCTCCTTTAAATTATTTATCAATAATAAGGTTACCAGTATCCGAACACAGTTTATTCTCTTAGTAATCAATAGTAGATTTAACGTTCTAAAATACTGGCAACACAGAAATATCTCCTTTTCAAAAATGGCGTCGCGATGAAAACATGTTTGTAGTGCTCGGACTGGCATAAAAAAGTAACAATATACTCTGTGTTTTTGCTAAGGTAAGAGGTTCACTTATCTCAATAACTTTCTTAAATCTTTTGAGTTTTGGTTACAGATACTGTTCAATTCAATTATTTAGTTGTTTTACTTCCTTTTCCAATCATGATTTTTAATGTTTAGGCCATTTTTATTAATTTTTTTTGCGGTGCCATCATCTGGTACATGTAATATGAATCAAATCGTTTTATTGGCACACATGCCAGTATTAGGTAATTATGATTAATTTACTTTTATGATAAAATTTACTTTATGTGTGTTCTTTTTCTATACAGATTTCAAATAATTGCATACCGTAGCTAAAGAACATATTTTTCCAAATGTTGGCCCAGTGCCAATTGCATGAAAACCAAATTATTGGCAGCAGTGCCAAAGATTGGCATTTGGGGTGCCATTAACAATATATGGTTTTTTTTTCCAGTTTTCTTCAAAATGAAGCTCCGTTCAAAAAAATTTAATAAAATAACAATGAAAAGCTTAAGCGGAAGGTCTATTCCGAAGATAACTTACAAAAAGCCCTTTTAGAAATAGCTAAGGGCATGAGTAAAAAACTGGCTGCAAAAACCTTCCAAGTGCCGCGTTCAACCATTCAATTTAGACTAAAAAATCCAGGAATTGGCTCCAAACCAGGCCCTCCCACAATTTTAAATAACGAGGAAGAAGAAGCTTAATTAAAAGTGTTTCGGATTTCCTTACAAAAACGAAACGTGTATAATCTTTTAAAAATGGAGAAAAATGATTCAAGTTATATTTAAACAGACATCCTACACTTACTTTTCGTACACCTGAAGCCGTTACAGCCGCCAAGTCATCAGTGTCAGAAAACGATGTTAGAGGATGGTTTCGGCAAATCAAAGATTACCTTAATGAAAATTTTAAAAAAAATTGTGTTGTGCCCAAAAACAGGTGTCGTTTTGAGTTCTAAAGGAGAAAAGAACGTATACGAAGTTGATCACGCCCAGGCCAAAACTTCTTTGACGGTTATGTTCACCTTTTGTGCAGACGGTAGTCTAACACCACCAATGGTGATTTATCCTTATAAAAGACTACCTGCAGAAATAACTTCGCAAATTCCTGATGATTGGGGCGTAGGACTTAGCGACAACGGGCGGATGAACTTAGATATAGTTTATGAATACATTAAGAACGTTTTCCTTCCCTATCTTGTTAAAACAGGAAAGAAATTTCCTGTAGTACTTTTGTAGATGGTCACAAGTCCCATCTTACTTATTCCGTTAGTGAATTGTGTACTAATTTGCAGATAGTTTTAATTGCAAATGGCTGGACCGATTTTGACGGGACTTTTATTGTCAGGTAGCTGTTATAATAAGGAGTAACTTAGGCTACATTTATTTTAGAAAAATAAAGTAATGTTGCAATGCCCAAGTACTGTCCAGTACCGCGCAGCTCACGCGAATGCCACCACTGGGTCGTCACGTCGGGCGCCTCTCACCACTTCTCCCACCAACGAATCAATCACAAAATATTGCATATAAAGAAATTAATTAATTAATTAATATTGCATATAATTAATTAATAAAGCTAATACAAACAAATGATATTTAAAATAAAAATGCAAAAACCAAAAAAAAACTAAATAAACTGATTAACTTGTTTGTTAAATTCCACGCGGACGTAGTCGCGAGTACAGCTAGTGTTAGAATTACTATTAAAATAATACATTTATAATCTTCAGTGATACCAGTATCGAAATCTATGATGACTTATGTGAACTTATCTGTAATCTGTCACTCGTTTAATATTAATAAAATTGTAGTCTTTGAACTGCCATTCGTGTGTTTCATTCGGTTATGAGCCCAGTTGTATATTAGCGAGTTTTTCTAGTAGTTTTATCGTGTAAAAGTAATAATGTCGATGTCAGGGTATTTAGTAAATGTGCCATAGTTAAAAGGACGCGAAAATTACGATGATTGGGCGTTCGCAGCAAGTAATTTTCTGTTGCTGGAAGGCATTGACATTGAAAACGTGCCGGCGGCCATCAGTGAAAATGAGATGAAGAAAGCCAAAGCGAAACTTGTGATGACGATAGACTGTTCATTATATGTGCATATCAAGAGTGAGACTACAGTGGGCGGTGTATGGAAAAAGTTGAAACAGTTATTTGATGACTCGGGATATCAACGAAAAATAAGTTTGCTTCGAACATTAATTTCAATACGTCTTGATAAGTGTGAAACTATGACATCGTATGTATCTCAAGTGGTGGATACAGCACAGAAACTGAAGGGGACAGGTTTCGAAATCACATACGAGTGGATTGGATCGCTACTTTAATATATGTCCAGTGAATTCTATTTTCCGAATTTGGCTGGGTAAAGAAGCTAAAATGCTTGAATGCATTACGAACTAATTTGAGCATATGGCAGGCATCTAAAAAGAAAAAGCACTGTTGCCCCATCTGTGGATCTTGAATTGTGGTTTGCAAATTATTCACATCTAAACAGCAGCCCATCTCTTCAGCCTTGGCAAGATTAACTTTAGTACCGTCTCACGTCAATGCTTTTATTTTGTGTGCTTGCTATACTTTCCGTTAATTGTTTTATTTTCATTTCATCCATTACCAAAGTACAATAAATTTTCTTATATGCTATCGGAGAATAAAAAATTTAAGTTAATGCAAAACATCGAAGTTCTGGAGAATATTCTAGGATTTTTTCCAGTTTTGCTTTTGAGTAGTTGCCTAGTAAGAAGCTCTTTTTATATTTAATCGTTCTTTTTAAACTAGATTTCCAAATTATTTACTTCTTTGGGAGCGTTCAAGTATTACGTAACGCAATTTTTGAAGATTTTTGACCCCCCCTCCTCCCCTTGTAACGCACTATAACGTTTTTCTGTACTCCCCCTCCCACTCTCTAAACGTTACGTAACACTCAAGTGACCATTTTTACCCTAAAGTCGCAAAAAACTATGTTACAGATTTTATCCTTGGTATAGTTTTAATTGCCTTAACGGTAATAATATTAAATAAAACAAGAGATTTTTAATCCGCAACACCTGCGTATTTTGTTTATTTTTTATAAATTTTTGGCTTTACACACAATTGTTTTCATCCTTCATTCTCCTATTTTAGCTTTTTTTACTAATAAACTCTTAAAATAAAATAACATTTTTATTTGAATCTTTGACAAAGCAATTATAAATGGAAACCCAACTGAAATTAAACATTTTACTCGAAATAAAATCGTATTTTTAACAAAATTAAAAAATAATCAACTATTAACCAAGTATCTAAGTAGGTCTATAAAAACAATTCGATTGAAATTACTGCTCCTCTGTCCATGGGTTTGCTAGCCACTCAGATTCTTTCATCACTGGCATCTGGAGTGCAGACGAAGACGGTTCTGGAATTGTTAAGCCACTTGCATCAACTTCGTTTTCGTCGAGCCAGTCAGCATCCTCAGACGATGTTTCATAACGACGCACAATGCAGAGAAGCTCATTCGCCCTTCTGGCAGCAAGGCGCTGTGGCCGTACTCTAGTTTCACAATGGTCTGGGGCAGTCTTACCATGCACGTAACGACAGTGCATTTGAACACTCTTGTGAGATGTGAAATAGATTCGACAGGTTGGACATACTTTTTTCTTCAGGTCGGATTGTACAGATGGACAAAAGAAATCGCAAGGCATCTGCTTAAACCCTTCTAGAGGAGGTGACAGATCAACGGAAAACCTCACAAGAAGTGGCGAAAACTTGGATGTTCCTTTGTCTAGTAAACTGGGTACTACGAGCTTGCTTGGAGTTTGAAGTATTGGGCAAGGTGGAGGCATGAAAGTATCCGCAAGCACAGATTTCAATGCACTTCTCGGTGGTGAACAGCAGGATTCATCCGCGCATTTTATAACCTGTAAGAAATATTGCGATTCACGGACGTGAACGCTATACCACGCCAGATTTGGTTCTGCTGGATCCTGCATGCTATCTTCGGGTTGTCTATAGTTCGCCAAAACGTCGTAATTATCAATTTTCATTCCTCTCCATACTTCTGCAAGTGTTTCCCCAGCGTGCTGGAAATTGCGTTTTTCCAAATCATCATCCGTAGTTTCATTTTCACGTCTAGAAATATAATTCTTCTCGATATTTTTTTAATGACTGTAATATTTGTTATTTGTTATGTTGGTCTTGTTATCACATTAGTTCAACTGTTATCAGAAGACGATATGTCACTAAAATTAGTTGCTTCCTGAAGCCTGTTTTTTCTTCAGTGAACTGCTCGACATATAGATTATCGTTTTGAGAATTTGTACCTATCATGGAGTATCGAGGCAGCCAATAAGATATCCATGACGACATATCACCATATGTCGTTATGACACCTCATTGGAGCAAATGATGCGAATTAAATTTCTAAAATACATATCCAGGGCATCCCATACCATAATGCTTGGTGTACCGACATTGTACCCTTAAAATGTTTTATTTCAATGGGAAAAGTACTTGAAAGAATGTCGGCTTCAGTCACATTATCAATATTGTTATTTCGGATTCCAATTTTAATGGCCTTTACAAAATTATCGAATGTTGCAATGTCAGAGCCGAAGGCAACAAATTGATCGGCTGTTTTTTTGAGGGTGCGCCTACGCCATCTGGAGCTCCTTTGCCATGGCCGGCTTCCATGTAATTCCAAGTAACTGCTTTAATCCGAGAAAAATGTCGGTATAACTGGCTGACGATATAAAATATATTTTTATTGCGGTATTGACTAGACGGACTATCCGAAATAAATTGTAAAGTGTTCAGCAAGGGCGAAAATTGCCACTGCATCATGCCTATTATACTCGGTAAGCGTACAATAAATTTGTGTTTTATGTGTACCGAATTCTAGATCTAGCACGTAAATAACCGATTAATGTAACGTTATCTGAGTGCGGCTGCCACCAAAATGAAAACTTTGTATTTCTTCATTCTTCCTTTTGTATTTTACGCTGTAATTTTCACTGAAATCGACATGTACAACTTTTTCTGCAAGACTTAGGGCTGTTGTTGTAATTGTAATATTTATTTGTTTTATTTAAATATGAATCATATTTTAAATCGAAGCGATAGCAGCAACTTTTAAACTTTTTCTTCAAATGTAGTACAAGTAGCTTTGTGTATACCTTTGCTTTCCGATACTTTAAGATTCTCATTTTTCTGACGTCTCGAGGAATTTGAATATAGTTCATATTAATGCGCAGAGCATTTCAAACAGGAATACAATGATTTTTTTTATGTGATGTACAAATCTTAACATCGAAATCATAATATCGTTAGATTTATTGTTCACTAAAACGAGGAAGTAAAGAAGAGAGTGGAGGAACATATCACACTAAAAAGATACAAATAAACAGAAAATAATAATCTTATTAAAACAAGTTAGACATTCCCGGAGACTCGCCGAGCTTCAATGCTCGGTGTCATTACATTGCGTGCCACTGTTGATCCTGCGACACAGGAGTTGCAGTGGTGGGTGTGAGGATAGTCTCCAAAAATCTTATTAAAAAGCATTTAAAAGAAACAAATAATATCTATTTCATTGTACTTGTAATCGTTGATTAAATTACTTACTGACCTGACTGGCCAACAAATCATAATACATGCGTAACATATTGAAGGCGCCTGCTGTTTTGACAACAGTAAGTTCTAGTGGTGATAAATTATCACCTTTAATAGTATTTAAAGGCAAAAATATTAGGGATCAATGGATGGCTTCGACAGAAAATTATGATTTTGAGCTTTCATACGCAGCTAGCTCAAGAGGCTGGATGGGGAGCAAAATTTTTAAAATTGGACAAAAATTTAATTCCAGCTCTAGGCGAAGAACGATCTATTCTTATTATTTATGATGGTCATTCCACCGATGTAGATGTGAAAGTCATAGAGATGGCAATAAAAATGATGTCACTATTCTTAAGCTTCCTCCTCACATGATGGTTTCTTAGATTTACGCGAATGTTACACATTGAAATAAAACGATTATTTACGGATTTTATCGCGGTTTTGGTTTAATTTTTACATTTTTTAATTTCCCGACGTTTCGATCACTTTACAGCTTTCATGGTCACGGGGCGGACCTCCTCACACTTCACATCTATTACAGCCTCTTGATGGTGCAGTTTTCTAATCTTTCAAAACCAAATGGGATCGTAAGTTAGTAGACTAGCAGTGTTTGCTCAAACTTTTGCGCAAACATGGCATGCGACGAACCCGAATGTAATCAAGAATGGATTTAAGAAAGCAGGGATATACCCGTTTAACTGTCAGGTAATACAGCAAGACAAATACGATCCAGCTGTCTACAGAAGATTTATACAACAAAATTGTGCTAAGGATACTGAATCTCAACCGCAGATTAACACTCGCATCCCCAAGAGACTTACAAACTAACATTACTTTAATAATAGAGAGTAAATATTGAAAATTTTGTTTATTTTCTTATATTTTTAATAAGTCTAAATATCGCGACATTTAATTTAAAAAGTTGAAGAACAGGGAACAACGGAAATCGAACCTTAGGTTTGAATGAAGGTATGGGCGAAAAACTGTTGGTTCACGCAAATCGGAACGACCTCGCCCGGTCGATCGCGGGGACTGAACGGGACGAGGGGCGAGGGTCTGCGGGTCGCGTGAAAGCCCACACAAGCTCACTTTCGCTTATGCGCACTGGACGACACGGCTACGACGTCATTTAATTTATTTGTTATAATTGTTTCAAATTAAAATATTTCAACTGCAAGAAAATAAATAATTAATTGAAGAGCTCCCTGTCTGACCTCACACGAAAGTCGTAACATTCTTGGATCTACGGATCATCTTTTTCCTGCACATGGAAGAAGTACCTACCTATTGGATCAGCGCATCAAGAAACGGTCAGGTCAATCAAATTCTTTCTCTTCCTTCCTTCCTACTCTTTTGCGTTAACATTGTGCTCAAAATTCCAGTGAAGTTCGCGTTGGCTTGAGACCGCTTCCAGCTTACCCACGTAATACGTTACGTTTGTGCCGCCATTTCCAACTGAATATTCTCGAAACGGCAACTGTTGGTACTTGATTCTTAACTCGCACAATCACATATCACAATGTCGAAAAGGAGGCAATCTACCGTAAATATTGAAAGTCGCGAGGATACTATTTGGGAACTTGTTAAGAAAAGAAGTTTAATTAAAAGTAAATTAACTTTGTTCACAAAATACGTTGCATCATTAGATATCTCGGATTTATCAAAATTGTAAAAGCCGAATTAAATGCACATTTTGTAAATTCTTACACATTATTAGCTCGGTTTTCTACTATTCAAGATGATCTCGATTTACTTGTACCAAAAGATCAATCAGAAAAGGATCTATTCGAGAAAGAAATCTTTGAAAATAAATATTATGCAATAGGGAATACGCATGTCATTTTTTTATATTTTTAATCAATTCTGTATGTTATTACATTTTCGGAAAAAAATATAAGGCTTTGAAAATATCAATCAAAAGAGTACAAAAAAATAATCAAAACTGCCATCAGTTTCGAAGCATTCAAACGCCATGTTGGCGCGAACTCGCTGTGACGTCAGAGATTGCGTTATGAACAACGTAGTATTTGGATTAAGTTTCTTTCATGGATTGCTACAGAACTGTATTTCGCGACAAAATAATACATTTTATTTAATAGTATAAAGAAAGCACAAAATAACTCATAAACAAACGTAAAAAAACAAGCTAAAACTTCATAAGAACGCAACCATTGTCGTCACTTTCCTTTTCAAGCAATAGATCGCGTTTCGGAAAATATGCGCGGCAAATTTGAAATGTCATTTTTTAAGTATTTATTAGACCGATTTAGAGTTGATAAATTAAAAAAATATCTTTAAGGTATAATTCTATATTAATAAAGATTACAAAAAAAATATTTTGACTTAGTTTAAAGTCTGATGCATGTTCCCTATTGTGTCTAAATGTAAATGTAGTTTAAACGATTCATCCAATAAACAAACGGAATCTAGTTCGAAGCATAAAATCAAATTACCCACTATTTCTCTCGCTAATTTCGCCGGCAGCTACGATCAATGGCTGGAATTTAGAGACACTTATTTATCAGTTATTCATAAATGTATAGATTTAGACAACATTCAAAAGTTTCACTATTTACGATCGATATTATTAGGTAACGCATTAAATGTACCTCACACGAAAGCCGTAACACTGCTTTAAAGGCATTTGAAGTTAGCCGGTGCCATACTCATTGCCCATTTACTGGGTGGTAAAATTCCCGACACCCAATCTATGAAACGTGGCCGCTTTCTACTCGTAGAAGGTGAGGTAATCAAGACAGTGGAAACCATCTTGAAATAATCTATAAATAAATATGGTCTCATAATAAGCTCAAAATATCCCATGATTATTCTCCTGATGGAATTTTTGAAGATGGGGTTGTTGAAATTATAGTTTGTCGATTAAATGTGTTTACATGGGAGAATAATAAGGAGTTTTAAAAACCCTCTTGGCAACAACGTCAAAAGTGTGTAGTACCACTGACAAATCTTAATACTTGATCTAAAAATTACTTATTTCTAATATTAGGAAATCATGCCACAACTCAAGATGATGACGAGAACTCGATGACGAAGTTTATGTGATTTTAGGATAAATCAGTGTTAAAAAAATTAACATCAAAGACCACCATATTTATTAGGAATCATAATCAAAATCACTATCTAAATATTCAACACCTGACATGTATGATGTGCTTATATTAGAGTCTTCACTACTGCCGCTACTGCTGTTTCCGACATTTATTATAAATCGAGGCAAGTCTTCTGTGATACGATCTTTTTCTATGTATTGGTTTTCAATATTAACGATATGACCACATGCTTTTTTCCAATCATCAGCCGTAATTGATGAAAACTCCTCTTCGATTAATCGTGGAAGATGCTTCTTTTCAATATTTACATTTTTCATTGCAATCTTTCTTTTGGCTAAACTCCATATGAACTCAATCAGGTTAAGATCGCAATGATATGGTGGAGTTCTTAATACTTCATGGCCTTTTTCTTTAGCCATCACGTCAATTTCATATTCCGGTTGAGGTTTGTTTTGTTTTACTAACAATAATCATTCCGATTTCGTGATATGGGTGGGAAATCTGATATTAATGGACGAAAGCCACATGTATTTCATGTGTGTCATATGTGTATTTCATGTTTTCTGTTACTTTGATTAGGGGCCTTATTAATTTGACTGCAGTGGTAACGGGCATTGTCTATGAAAAAAAAGACGGGTTGCACTCCGGGAGTGCCGGCAGAAGTGAAAACTTGATTATTAACGTTGAGCATGTTTGATATTTTGGAATGGTTAGGGAATAATTTTGCACCAATTGCTTTATCAGTATAAAAGTACTATCATTTATGTGGTAGAATACAATATTCATTTATTGCGCTATCGTACACAAACATGACAATTTATATTACATTAAAAATTTAACACTTTAAAACTATTACAATTATTTTACATTAAAAAGTTTATCTCCGAAAAATCAACTTTCATCCATAATTTCAACGACTTTTTCACCATCATCATTACCAGAACTATCATCGCCAATCTCTAAAACTGATACGATAGGTTATGGTAGCTGAAGTAAGAAACGAACAGTTTTGATTCGAACCTATTTAAATGTCTAATAAAGACGGCATCAATAGTAGTTTTGTATTTCGTTGTGCTAAGATTGCGATCATTCGACATAGTTAAACCAAATTCATTATTTAAAAATTCAATTAATAGTTGATTTTTATCGTCTGCGAAGTTTATGTTGAAATCTCCACTCAGAATCATTGGCAATTCATCAAAGCTTTATAAACTGACAGCTAACTGACAGCTGTCTACTCTCCATCCGTCTTACGCTTTTTCGATCAGGTCACGTGTCCTGACGCGAGTTTAAGATTTTATACCCATTACAGAAAAGTGCTCAACGCCGCTAAAGAAGTTTTCACTTCAAAAACAGATGGCCCAGACAAATTCGGCAAAAAATTTTCAGCAAACCATTTTTTAAAATTGTCCATGTTCATGTCATCATGGTAATCTGCTTTCTTGTCTTTTGACTTGTAAACTAGCAAAGAATTCGATACAAAACCATTTTGGGAACCAGCATGTACCACAATAAATCTTTCACCCAGTGATACAGCTTTTGACACTCCTGGTTGGCTGTCACTTTGCCAACACTTATTTACACTATGAGAAGTGTGTACGTATGTTTCGTCAACAAAAACTAAATGTTTTTTATCTTGACTTTCATTTCGTAAAGCTTTTATGGTTCTGAGATATTTAGCTCTCCATGCAACGATATCAAATTTCTCACACAATGTTTTCCTTTTACTGCCACATTTGGCATACCTAAATCCCTGATCTTTCAAAATAGCGCGTAGGCTGTCTATCTCTCCTGGAAATTGTATATCCTGTTTCAGTTCTCTTAGTAATTAACGCAAAGTTGGTACCTGTTTACGAACACCGAATAATACTCAATAATTTTATGACGTATTGCACATTTGTCAAAATTTGTTATTATTCATGAATAACTTTTTAGGACGACCAGGTCTAGACCCTTTTTATTTGCGTGGAGTCCGCCATACGCCTTAATTCACCTCTCCTTCCTTTTTAATATTGCTTATGACTACACGAGACAGACCTAAAAATATATTGTTATTAAATTTACAGTCATTTGAAAATATAAAAAATCGTAAGTATCAATTTTTTTTTAGTTGAACAAGAAACCAGCAATGGCGGCGACACGTTCTTGCACTTTGTTTATGTCGATAGTTAAGTGCCCTGAGACCTTCTCCTGCCTGCTACAATATTGCAACAATCTATGAACGAGTTTACGTTCTCCACTTTAAATAGCTTTTGACATTGTTAAATCAATTTGGGACAGCAAAATTAAAAAAATATTTTTGTCGCGGAAACGTAACTAACAGCGTTATTACCGCGAATGAGTGTGTTGCCAGCACCCGTTCTTTAAAAAATACTACAAAATGCCATGTAAACACATTTATTCGACAATCTATAAATGTCCTAATATCGTAAAGACATTCCAGAATTATATAATAAAAAAATGGTGATGCTACCGAAAAATATAATGTCCAAATACAACTACAAATGTGTCACAGAAAAAGCTGTTATTTTTGTGCAGCTGACCCAGACTATAGTTAGAATAAAAAAGTGCATATAATAAATGTACCTATTAATGTGAAATAATATGTCGAAAGTTTAATTTATAATTAATAATGTTTTGGAAAGCAAATATTTATCCTTGGCTATACAGGTCTGTTGAGTGTATCAATATTATTAAATGTGTATTAATAAAAAACAATGTGAAAGATTGCAAGAGTTTTATTTATTTAAAGAATCATGAATGATAAAAGACACACAACATAATTTAGTACGAAGCAACTCGTCTGCTTGATTGCTGGGCATTTGTAATAAAAATAATTTATAGAATTAATTAATGAAAACGAAAATCCCTTCATTGTACCTGATCAGTTTGAATACTTACTTGCACAAAATCGAAGGGCGCCTGACACACGTTGGCTAAAAACTTGTGCCGCATGTTTCACTTTCATCTATGGGATTTTGTCTGGCAATAGATGTGTTTCCGTCAATTTATTACACATTCTTAACTGATCTTCACCACTATATATCGAGAAGTAATTTTAGATGTTTCCACTTTGCTATTTTTATTTTATTATTTTCAATAAACCTTAAGTTTTTTCTCAATAAATTATTTCTTATAGATTTTAACAAATGTGGTGTGTCATATAATGGATTTATTTTATTATTATTTATTTTAAATACATTTTCTTTTACTTCCCTTCCTAATCTTAGATGGTCTGCCTTTGTTTCAGTGAGTAATTCATTGATAACTCTCATATTAATGGACGACTTGTCACAGATCATTGCCACAACAATCATGTTGGCTTCAAATAATTGAATAATATATTTTTTTCATTTTTCAATAATATAACTTTTATGGCATTCTTACAAAATCCATAATATATGGGCTGGTTCTAATTTACTTTCAACCCTTTTATCATAGACACTATAACTTGTTCGGCTATATTTCGCGATGTATCTTTGTCGCCGAAATTTTCGAAGCCAATGATGTGGTCATTTGGCACATCATAATTCAGTGCTGGTGAAATTGACATTTCATCAAACATCAGTAAACACAAACGTTTTTCCATGGTCATTTTTTGTGTATTTTTTTGAATTTGTTGAAATATGACCGGGTTGATACCCGGTTTTATACTTATTGTTTTAATAACTTCCTGCAAAGTCCGCTTGGAAGGCATGGTAAATAAACTTCTTAGGAATGTATATATCTTTGGGCTCCTTTTATAAATTGATAGCGCCACTAATATGTCTTTTAAATTATATATTCTCCCACGTATTTTTTTGTTGGTCTGCTTCAACTGCATACTAACGAAAGTTAAAGTGGTAAGAGGCAAATGTTTCCACATTTTTTCAAACAGTTTTGTCCTTGACATTTCTTGTGCTGCCTTTATTTGGTCCCGTTGTTCTTGTAACTTATTTTTCATGCTCATAATTTTTGCTATTTGCTATTTTATTTGGAATATGATGCAAAGAAAATTCTGGCTTTTGTTGAACTTCTGTGGAACTTCCTAGTTGATCTATTGGTACCCTTGTGTCTTGACTTGGACCTTTCATGTAATTTGTTTGAATTTTAGATTTTTTTTCAATGAGTGGATTATTATTAATCGGCAGTAAACTTTAGAATTTTTTGACACGAGAAGAGGGTTGAGAGGGATGGGGGGAGTGTCCCTTCTCCAATGAAAAGACAATCTACCATTTCTGGGGAAAAACAAAGTATTCTAACCTTAAAACATTAATTGTCAAAACTAACTTGGTCCTGCAACGTCTCTGGCGCTGCGGGAGGTGCTCTCATTCCACGCCACGGACTTTTATATACACTCTAGAGTTGGTAGCCTATGTGAAGTCAGGATGCCCTAAATCGATTTTGGGAATGATTCGATTTTATTGAAACATGAAGTAGGTACACTAACTACAGAAGGTAGTATAGTCATTTCTAGGTTGTTTTAACTTACAAAACATATAAAACAACATATTTGTATGTATTGTTTGAATTTCTCAGAAGATTTTATTGTACAGATCGCACCAAATTTAGAGAATTGTATGACGGAACTCTCTTGTGTAATTAACTATGAACAGTTAGTTTAAGGTAGAATTCAACCACAGATCCACCGCGAAGTTGTTAGTTGTGTAAAGAATTACCATCCGAAGCAAATTAAAGAGTCACAAATTAAATTACATATTGTGTTAAAAGATGATATACCAGTGGCTCGGCGGCCAAGAAGAATTTCTCTGACTGAAAGACAAGTGGTTGAGAAGCAGGTAGCTGAGTGGCTTAATGATGGTATTATTCGTGTAAGTTATTCAGAATATTCGTCTCCTTTGGTTTTATTTAAGAAAAAATATGGTGGTACAAGGATCTGTGTAAATTATAGGCCAATAAAAAAGACGAGTTTTCTTTACGCATAATAGATGATTTAATAGATAAACTCACAAATGTCGTGGTATTCAGTGTAGTAGATTTAAAAAATGCTTTTTTTCATCTTCGTGTTATTGAAGAAGGTATAAAATATACTGCATTTGTAACACAACGGCCAGTATGAATTTTTAAGGGCTTCTTTTGGTTTGTCAGTATGTCCCAAGTATTTCATGAGGTTTATAACTACTGTGTTTTATGAACTTAAAAGGAATATTAGTAATCATTGATGATCTGTTGATACCAGCAGCTAATGAGTGCGAAGCTTTGCAACGATTGAAAGAAGTTTTGTCTGTTGCATCAGAGTATGGTTTACAGGTAAATTGAAAAAAAAACTCATTTATTATGCCGACGAATAGAGTATTTAGGCAATGTTGTGGAAGATGAGAAGGTGCAACCTTCACCTGAGAAAACGGATGCTGTAACCAGGTACCCCGAACCAAAAACGTTGAAGCAACTTTATAGTTTTGTGTAAAATTGCTAAACCGTTAACTGATTTATTGAGAAAAAAATTCAATTTTGAGTTAAGTGATGTTCATAGACATGCGTTTAATATATTGAAAATTGCTTTAGCTAGTAGACCATTTTTAAGAATTTATGACCCTCTATTGTTAACTGAATTACATACAGATGCCTCAACCCTAGCATACAGTGCTATATTACTTCAAAGTGATGGTGCAGGTGAGTTACATCTCGTGCATTACTATAGTAGAAAGATAATTCTGCCAAGAAATGAAAGAATTTCTTGGACATTGCAGAGGAATTGTACGAAGTTTACGTACACCAACAATGACAATGCGTTTAAAACAATTGAAACTACAAAATGCAGTTATTGATACGCCCATTCGATGGGATTCTACAGCAGATATGCTAAAAAGACTGCTTAAGTTAAAAGATTTTTGCTTTTGCAACATTAACAAAATTTTAATTAAAATTAATTAACAACTTAAATGACGAAACGGAAATCTTTTGGAATTCCATCGAAAATTATTTACACATCCTTCGACCATGTAGAATTCTACCAAAAAGACTACAAATGGAACAATTAACTTTTACAAATAGCTTTGAAATCACATTGACGTAGCGAATATTCGCAAGAAACGTTAAATATTGCAGTAGAATTGGTAGCAAAGCTATGTCCTCATATGGAGCGGAATTATAAACAGGTCTAAGAACTTACATAACAAGTCAATCGGACGACCCCAAGAACTCTTTTTGACGAGGATATAGCTTCCATACTTGACGTTGCGGCTAAATATGGTAGCCCTCTTTCACTGTTAAATTTAAGAATTGTATACCATAACCTAGAAAAAAGACCACACTTTTTAAAGGTAAAATACCTGGGGAGCGGTGGGCTCGAACTTCTTAAAAAGACACAATTTAGCTCAGACAGCCATACAAAATATCAAAGGTTGTCGAGTATCAAAAACTAAACATCTGGAAATATCAATCAAAGATGTACCTTGTAGTAATATTATTAATTTTGACGAGACCAATTTCAGTGATGACCCTGGCTCGCAAAAAGCAATTTTTAAGCGGGGTACGAAACATCCAGAACATGTGATGAACTCAAGCGCAAGTTCTGTTTCAATAATGTTTAGCGTTACTGCAGATGGTGTATGCTTGCCGCCATATGTGGTAACATATCTATGGTCTGCAGTATTTACCTATAAAGCGGAGCATTTTCATTCAGCGGGTTCCTATGCGGAGGGCTGAAATGCTAGATGAGCAATTGATAGTTATGATTGCCAAAGAATAAAACCCGTTCCATTTATTGGAAGACACAGAATTCAAGAAATTCATTCACATGCTGTGTCCTGGTTATACGCTCCCAACTAGGAAGACTTTAAGAGAAAGATTACTTCCAAAATTGTATAAAAAAATTATAACTCGCTAAATCTAAAATAAAAGCCCCAACGGCGGTATGTCTTACTACTGATGGCTGTACATCTATTAATAATGACAGTTTTCTAGTTATTGCGGCACATGTATTGAAACAACTGAGTATGAAAATGGAAACGATTTTATTGGGTTGTCATGAATTTAATGAACGACATACGGGTAATAATTTATGTGACTTCATAAAAAACTTGCTGATGAATGGAACGTTCACCACAAAATAACAGTAATTGCAAGTGATAATGCGGCGATAACAGCAGCGATCAGAGTAGGTAGCTGACAACACATACCTTGTTTTGCACATAGTTTAAATTTACGTGTTCAACCATCGTTGTTTAGAAAACATGTACATTTCGGCATTTCCGAACGAGCCGCGCTGTACGCGCCATAGGCGAGGGCGGAAGGGCGCGAAAGATGGACTGCGCGGGCGACGCGACGCGACAGGAGAAAAGTCACTTGCATTTTCTTCACATTTCTTGTTACAACGTTTTTGATTCACTACATAGTTTTATATAAAGTTAATGTTATTTTTGTAATTCTAAGCTGATTGAGATTATACCAGTTCCTAATTTTACAGTCCGCTTTATTTTGAATACCGAAGGATCCTAAGATTGGTCCTTCGAGCCGGATGCCTCACATTACACCTACTGTAAATAAGGTAAAGGCATTTGTAGAATTTTCTTCAAAACAAGTTCAATAGCGCAGAAGAAATTAAGTGATATCCAAAAATAAATTAGGCCTTCCGGAATTAAAACTTAAATAAGATGTCTGCACTAGGTGGAATTCAACATATGATATGTTGGATCGCGCACAAAAATCTAAAGACGCTATAATTACTGTAGTGTATTAATCGATTAGTTTAAGTTTATAATTGTCTATGCTATTTACTATTTGGTTCTCAAATTATTTTTTGTGCCGCATCGTCAGGCTGTGGAATTGTTTGCCGTCTCACGTGTTCCCTCGTTCCTATAATCCTGGGTCCTTCCGCCGTAGTGTGAAGAGGCATCTTAGCAGGCCGGCATAATTGTATCTATTGGCATGGGACTGCCGTCTGATGCCAATGGATACTCTGCCTGGGCGGCATTTGCGCTCACCATCAGGCGCAATGCGCCCACTATGCCGGGCCAGAATAAAAAAAAATACGGTGCACTCTATGGCGTCGTTTCCTATTAAATCAGTTAGCAACCGATCGCTGTGTTTACCTCATGTCCTTACTTTATTTAATACTTTTCGTTGGCGGCGAGTGGATTATTTTCTCAAAACGACCACGCGAATTTTGCCTACTTATTAATAGTCAGCGAAAATACCTATAGGCTTAAATAGAAGCGTTCGATTTATTTTCGGGACAATGGACCAAATATGTCCGTCGTGTTGAACAATACATCTTGCTAAATGAGATCAAGGACGGATTAAAAGTGGCCACGTTAGTTACATTGGTGGGTGAGCGCACGTACAACCTCATGTGCGATTTATGTTCGCCAATTACCAGTATTCCCGAGGATAAAACATTATCTGAATTCGTAGAGGTAGTACAAAAACACGTGGAACCACAACGTTCGGAAATAGCGGAGCGACAAGTATTCTGGGAACGCAAACAAAAAATGGCAAAACAACTCAAGCATTTGGCATCCACGTGCCAATCTAGAAGAAAACCTGCGCGATCAATTTGTGATTGGCATTGCAAGCGTCGAGATTATTTCACGCGTATCAGGAGAGCGCGTGTTGACGTTCAAACGGGCGGTGGAGCTCTGGGACTCGAGGAGGCTGAAAAACATGTAGAGCAGGTAAACAGGCGTTCCAGTTAGAGCAGTGAATGATGTCCGCGAAGTTGAACGGTGAGGGAAGCGGCGGAGGCGCGGCAGGCGAAGGCCTGCATACCGTACGCGGCGGACAGTCAGCCACGAGGCGCCGCGACGATAATGGCACCGGCTGTTGGCGTTGCAGGAAGTGGCACCATCCAGATAAGTATCGGTTTAGGAACTCAGGATAAGTTTTTTTACATATTCTCTACGCTCTTTTGATACCCATTTCATTTTAAAGAACGGATGTGACACTGAGGCTAACATTGCATCATTCGCTGTAGGCTCCAGCTGCAAAAACTTTTTTTAACGTCTATTTATGTTTTTTTCAATTGCATCAAGAAGAGAAATGCAGTATTTTAGATTTTCTGACCTAAGATCCCTGATGATATGTTGAATTCTTATTAAACTCAGATAACAGACAATCATAATAAGTATCTTTTCCCTTGCAGGCTTTGAATAGCTTCGGCTATAGGTTTTGAACAGTCTACATATTCACTTAAACGTGAATTTTATATTCCTTTAATGGTGGTAATTTTAATACTTTCATGGTTTCAGTAAGACGGTTCTGCACGGCTAAAAGATCTTGTATGGAATTATAATAAGAGTTCCACCGAGTTGCGCACGGAGAAATTGGTGACTTTCGTTACAGACGATTTGGCCGAGATAGCTGAAACATTACAAACCAGCTACGATTCCAACACTGGATAAAAGACTCGATGGATACAATCATTAGCTAATATGTGACACAATCAAAGCGCCACGATATTACCGACTGAAGTGCTGCAGCAGTCCGTCAAAAGTTAGATAAATAAATAAATAATAAATAAATAAATAAATAACACCCAACAGTCACATACATAGTCCTGATATACGAAGTGCGACGTTTATCTTTGCAATACCAAAGATAACCACAGCTTTTACGTATTTCATAATGAATAACAATAAGTGGTTTTACATTAATAAAAAAATGTGATTTATATTACGTCCAAAGACTTAATTATAATCAAGACTAAAAAAATGTTCCTTATAAGTAGGTAATACGAGTTAGTTTTTTGATGATGTCTAAGGAATTATAATTAATTAATTAAAAATAAAAGTTCTTGCTCTACATCCTCAATCAATTCTTATTCTCAAAAAGTATCTTCTGTAGTTCTAGTAAAGAGCAATTTCTCTTTCTTTTATTGTTCACTATTTTGTCCAATGGGTCACTAGTTCGTTTCTAATCTCAGATAAATTTAGTTTATTGTCGGAAATAATTTGGAATTTTTTATTTGGTGGAAACATAGGCTGCTCTTTTCTTTTTTTAAGTTTACAGGGATGTTCATTTTCTGGAGAAGATGGCATATTGTTATCATGAATCATAACTTGGTGATTAATAAATGTCTCATATATTTTACTACTTTCGAGTTATTTTTCTCTCCTTGTTTCAGTAATCTGTTCTTCTTACGAGTTATTCTTCTTTTTTGAGTTTTTAGTCTTTAATTGGTCTTTTCACTCTTCTGCCATTTAGCTGAAGTAAGAACGAATGATGATCTCTCTACATTTTAAACACCTTTTCGTTCAAGCGTTTTTTCCATAACCAATATGTCCTGTAATATGACTGGAGTTAGTAAATATTGTTGACTGTCAAGACCTTCGATCAAATATACACTAGATACACAGTTCCCTGTAAAAGTTCTGTTAAAAAGTGGCACCGATGCATGACATTAAAAAAAGTAAACAAAAATATCACATATTCCAAATACATTAACACAAATTCCACCTTATTCCTGGAGCTTAAAGTAGCTTTTCACATAATATTGTCTAAATTGTTGCGACGTTTTAGAAGCAACGGTCGGTGCGTGACTGAAGGCGAAAGAGTGCTTAAGCACTCTTTTTTGGTGCCATTTTCTAAGCGCTCATGTTGTATCTAGTGTATATTTGATCGAAGGTCAAGACCAATTGCGCACTCCCAATAAGAAGACAATCTTCAGTATTGTTATTAGATGGTTTATTCGTCATCGCAGTGTTCATAGCTCGCATTCCATCTACAAAATCTTCTGGTAATAATAAATAAACCGGAAATTGATCGATCGATATGGAGAAATTCAACTGTATCGTTATTTTCAATCTCGACAACTGCTTCTTGGGACGTGGACGCATCAGTTTGATGATTTTCAATGTTTCTGTTCTTTCAAGCGGCGTTCTTTGCAGAAATGATTTTTTTCTTGCACTACAATATTTTTTAAAGTTTCACGTGTTATGACTCGTCTTCTTTCAGTTCTTCATAATGTTTCTTTACCCAGACATTTTCTGTAGTCCACGGCTTCAGAGTTCCAGGGACATAAGTAGTCCTGAATCCATTTATCACCGTTGTATCTTTGACGCCAACCTCTAGAGCCACCTTAAGGACAGGTACAATTTTTTCTTTGTGAGAGTTTCGGAAGGGGTTTCTCCTCCATTTCAGTAGACTTTTCTTCCATGCATTTTTGAGAGATCTAAAGGCGGTGTGGCGTTGGGGTATAGAGCAATCAAAACAATCTGCAAGTTGCTGCACAATTCAGTCACTTCAAGACTAAGATGTTGTTTTGTGCCCATCTACAAATAGTATAACAGAAAATTTTGATTTTCTTTTGATAAGGTATGAATTAAATACATTTTTGATATAGTCCTTGAAAAGTTCAGATTTCATCCAGCCAGTATCGCTCAAACCAATGCCTCACTCATTTGGAACTGATGATGTTATATCTTGAGAATTCTCTTGTTGGGAAACACAACTAGTGGAGGTAATCCGCGTCTAAACCCACGGGAACATTATAAATCCCATTCAACGCGAACAACTAATTCTCATCAACCAACTTACGAATTCCAATCCAATATACCAAGCAAATACCTACCGTATATCATAATAAAATCCCAAGACGCTTGCAATGCCTTATCTTTTCTCTTTGAAACCAGTGCAGCCATAAGAATAATAATAATAAAAAAAAAAAACAATTAGGTATGTTCAATCTCAAAAGTAGCGATAGTTGTATACCATTATTTAAAATTAAAAAAGTACTTACTTTTCCATGTCTGTATTTGTTAGAAGTTGCAATATTAGTTAGAAATAATTTAAATTTGTTTACGTCAATGGCTTCCATGAGCACACGTCCAGAATATATAAGATCACAGTACAAAAGTTTGCTGCAAACGGGTAATTACAAAACAGCATTAATAAGAAAAAAGTGTTTTGACGATGGGACCATTAATATATAACAAAATACCACAACACATAAAAGAATTGCCCATAAATAATTATAAAAACAATCTGAAAACATTTTTTTTAGATAAATGCTATTATTCCATATCAGACTTTTTAAATGATGATTCTGTTAAATAATGTTACTTTGTTCATTGTATTCTTTAATAATCACTATAAGAGTTTATTATTCTAGTTTTCTTTTATTTTTTATAGTTTTATGATATAAGGTTTTACTTTATATAACAATATTATTTTAGGACGCCTCTGTTAATATTTTATAAGTTCACAATATAAATTTTGCACGCCACATGGCAAAATGTACAGGAACTATTTTATATAACATTGTAACACCTTATGCCGTTTACCTACATTTTATGCAAATAAAGGATTTCTGATTTCTTATTTATATACCAGAAATAAACCGCAACGTAAAGCTTAAAATCAAGGGTATAGATTCAAATGACGAGAACCTACATTCACTTCAGACCAAATACCAATATGTATTTGATCCAAAGTCGAACCGCAAGCCATTGACAATCATATCCCACATAATTTCAACCTCGTTAATAATTTACGAGTAGTAATCAACTGCCGCAGGTACCTATTTTTGGATTTGTATCAGATGCAGCCTTGCATTTGGGACATAAAAAACGGTTGCCATAAGATAAAAACAAAGATTAACAATGCTTGGATTGAAATAAAAATAATATGGGGTAACCAATATGTACAGTGAAAGAACAGAAAAAGAAAAACGATTCTCGTATGCCAATGTACCCAGGATATAAAACTAAGGTCAAAAAGTCGGAAGTATCAGGTGCGGGCGCATCTCAAATTTTCAGTCCTTCATGGTTTGCCTACGAATTTATGGATACTTTATCAGGCATATACAAATGCAATGTATCTATGAACACAGAAGTGAGTAAAAACCAGGGATGCTGCGGAGCTTCGACTCCGACTCCGTTAAGTCGGAACTTCCAATTATTACACCCACAAACTAGTTAACATGACAGACGACCAACTCAATTGCGTAAAACAATCATCGTACACAAACAACTTATTGTCCACGAAACTATTTAGTATTTAAGATAGATTGTGAATTGTGGTAAAACGGCGCCTCGCCCTCGCCCTGCCGTCACACTACTGCCGACAAACATCTAGCCGACTGTACTTGGAGCCCACAATCAGAAATATTTCTGAACTTTATGATGCATATAAAAGAAACGATGTTCCGATTTAGAACGTAGATTTATGAGTCATGGAAGGTGACCAACATAATAATGTATCCAAGGAGGGACCAGGTACCTCCACTCATAAGAAAACAGTTAGAGTTTAGGAAGAAGATGAACGCACGCCAGCGGAAAGAAGGTCGAGAGGCCGCAATGAAGCGTCTAGGTATATTCGATCAAACCACAGCCGACCTGGAGCAGTCGATTGAAGCGCTAAAAGACAAAAAATTGACTTTGAATGAAGTCGCTGTTGCCTGCTGCGACCTAAACTCAGTTTGGTCAAGTTGTCTGTCAAAGTATTTATGTTATTAATAAAATGTTGCCTCCTATTTGCAGAGTATATGTATATTCTGATTTAGTACGTAATTTAAAAAAAAACATATTGACACTAATTGGTAGAATTGTGATGTCCATAAAGAGGCATTTTTAAAAGTTTTTTGGTTATTTGTAATTAAAATGCAAGTTAAGCAGTACATTGTCAGATATCAATAGTAAAAATATTTTTTTCTTTTTCAGGGTTACATGATGAAAATATATTTAGTAGAGCGCCGTAAGGTTTATACCTCGGAATCCAGGGCCAGTCAATGAATCTTAATATAAACCTTGAAAATATGTTTTTAATAGTATATAGAAAAATGTTAAAAAAAATTTTTTTCGCGCTCTCAATTTTTTAAAAATTATTATAAACAATTATTAATTTTTTGGAGTTTTCATTGATTTATATTAGTCAAAAGTCATATTTTAAAAAGAACAACTATTACAAACTTGAAAACTTGATCTTGGATCTTTAGGGACTGCAGATATACCGATGAAGGTCGGGTTGGAGAATAGAGGGGATAACAGCAGCTGTTCGGTATTGTTCATGGCGGGCCCTCACAGGATAGTACACGTTGTAACTTGCTAGACTTAATACGTAGCTGTTGTTTTCGTTCCGAAAAATATTTATTTCAGATTTTTGTTTATTAAAAATTAATGTTTATATTATTGTGCAGTGAGTGTGATAAAAGTTAATTACTGAACATTACTGAGTTTTAAAAACTTTGAAAATAGTGGCATAAATTGTAAGTATTTGTTTTTCATTTATATTACATGCTTTTGAAAACAGTTATGAATATTTTGTAATAAATCGATGTTAAAAGTTAGAATATAATAGTAGAATTTAATAATATAAATCATTAATTATGATATAAAAGTTAGTTATTAATATTACTAATATTTGTTGTTGCAGCCACGTGTCGCAATGGGTGAACCATCCAGTATTGATAGTACAAGCAATGATTGCCTCATTTGTGATAAAATCGGATCTAGTTCTGAATTAAGCTCTGAACTAGGAGATATTATAAAAGTCACTAGAGGCATATCATCATTAAAAGCTGCATCTGCGGAAAGAGGGGATGGACTTTCTCAGTATATAAATACTCGCGACTTTGTCTACGTGCATTCGGTATGCAGACAAAAATATATTAATAAAGGATGCATTAATTCTTATTTAAAAAAAAAGAACACCACATCTGCATGCTCTCCACCTAAAAAAAAGCTTCGAACAGCTACTTCAATTGATTTTGATTGGAAAACTAGGTGCTTCTTTTGTGAAAAAGAAGCGGATGAAATGAAGGAAAGAAGGAAGTCCAAGTCGTCAAGACAACAAATCAGCTACGTCACTAGTACTGATTTCAAGAAAAGTATAGTAAGTTTGATATGTGAAGACAAAAGTGAATATTGTCGCAATATTCATAAAAGAATTGTAGGCGTGTTAGATTTAGTAGCTCAGGGAGCTAAATATCACGCGGATTGTTACATGCGTTTAAAAACAACGCTAAAACAGACTCAGAGGGAGAAAAAAATTCATCCAGTAACAATGCAAGTAGATGCAGCAATGGAGCAGATTTTCAAATATATTGAAGAAAATGATGACTGTCAATTTTCACTCGCAGAATTAAAAAGTATTGTTACAATTGACCATATTCCTGACGATAAAACAATAAAAATGAGGTTAATGAACCATTACGAGGATAATATTGTATTCTCCAGTAAATTTGGTTCCAATACAATTATATGTTTTAAGAATCAACAATACGACATATTGTCCGACAACTGGTACAGTGAGAGGTCAAAAGATAACGAAGAAGAAGAACGTCGTATTTTAAAGGCTGCTGGTGAAATTTTACGACGACACATCCGAACGCAGGCTTATGATACTAAAATTGTAGTGATCAAATGATTAATAACGTTCATGAGACAATACCGAAATCTCTATCATTTTTTTTGTCAGAAATTATTCTAAATGATAAAAGAGGTAAACCAGAGTATATAAATCATTATGAAACGAAATGTACCTCAATAGCTCATGCGATAATATCTGCAGTAAGGCCTCGTTCATTCATATCACCACTGCATGTATCTTTAGCTGTTACCCTGCATAGAAAATTTGGCTCCAAAAAAATTATAGAAATATGTAACGCTTTGGGCTTTTGTGGATCATACAAAGAAGCAATAATCTATGAAGCTTCTGCAACCTTCACAGATTCTGTGAAAATAAAACCAGGTACTTTTGTACAATTTGTGCACGATAACGCAGATTTCAACGTCAACACACTGGATGGCAAAGGTACTTTCCATAATTTGGGTTCGATTGAAATCGTAACTCCGAGCGATGGAATACTAACTAGAGAACCAATTAAACGTTTAGATAACATTCCAACAGAGACAGCCATTTCTGAACATGGTCATATACCGCTTCAAGTATATCCTGCTTCTGCCGGTGAAGGATTGAGAAAACTTCAAATCAAAATTTCGGAGGAAGAACCAAATTTAACCCCTACAATTTCCTCAAAACTAAACGTTCTCTGGATGTATCTAAAATTCAAAACTAATAATGAATTCCCAGGATGGAACGGATTTATGAATCTGTTAACTAGTGCACATGGTTTTGACACTTCGTCAATAATATTCTTACCATTCATTAACGCATCTCCAAGTGATTATAATACTTTGTATACGGCGATGAAAACATCAGTAGAAAACGCACAGTCATTAAATATGAAGACATGCATTGTAACTTTTGATCAACCTTTGTACATTAAATCGCGAGATATAACTTCAGCGGTATGTTTATCAGATGAAATGTTTACTGTTGTCAGATTGGGTTCTTTTCATACGCTGATGTCCTATATGGGATCTATTGGTTATATAATGGCCGGAAGTGGAATTAAAGAAGTTCTTTCTACGATTTATGCCACAAATACAATCGATCATATCATGTCTGGACGAGCATATGCTAGAGCGGTACGCGCACATATACTTCTGCAGCTAGCTTTATCAAGATTAATTTTCGATGATCTATTAAAAAATAATTCGGAATTCAAAACTGTCATTGCTGATCAAACGAATGCCAATATTTTTGAAATGTTTAATTATACCGAAATAACGGAAAATATTGGATTTCAAAGTTTAAATGAAATATTCGAAAGAAAATTACATGATTTAGAAAATAAAAATGAAACGTCCAGATTATGGATCAGCTATTTTCGAATGGTATCAGTGCTAAAAGATTTTATTGCAGCTGAACGTATGGGTGATTGGAATCTGCATTTACAGACTATTGGGAGAATGATTCCATACTTTCATGCATCAGGACACTTTCCGTATGCAAAGTCCGCGCAATTGTACTTGCAAGACATGAAGGAATTATCTGTCCAAATGGACCCAGAAGAGTTTCAAAAATTCACACAAGGATATTTTACTGCTAGACGTTCCGATGTTTTTTTTTTCTGGAATTTCCACAGACCAAACCATTGAACAAACTTTAATGAAATCGATGAGTGTTGAAGGAGGACCTTTTAAACGTGGTGTAACAGACAGTATCGTGTATAAATGGATAAAAGGTGTTATTTCATTGAAATAAAAGTATTATTTACGGATTTTATCGCGGAATTGATTTAATTTTTACATTTTTATCTTCCCGACGTTTCGATCACTTTACAGTTTTCATGGTCACGGGGCGGACGGAAGGTGTTATTTCTTCAAAAGATATAATAGAAGGTATAGAAGAATTTTGTAATATATCTTTTAAAAAAAGTTATCAACACGCAGATTCAACCGATGCACGAATCAAAAGGGACGACGTTGACGTGAAAAAATTGGAAGAATATTTTATTCAACATTCTCCATTTCCAGATGTTAATGTCATTATGTCTATCGCAACTGGAATAACTGGACAAGGAAACGTGAATTGCTACGCAGCTTTTGAGCAAGGTCTAAAAATAATGGAGAAAATTAATGGGAAAAATTTTAAAGAAGTAAAGTTATTAAGAAAAGACAAGATCATTCCTTTGTTGGCTTCCACTAGCAAAATCAAAGTGGATGATGATATTATTCCAATTGATCCCCTATTATTATTTCAACGTATATGCGTGTTAAAAAAATCGAATGAAGAACTAAAAAACTATATGACTTATGAATTAGCTCCTTATCCTCTTGCTCTCTTTGAAGATGGTCAAATACGAAAAACTACAAAATCCACGTTTTATGACCTATTTCCAGAAGTATCAGTGGATGTGAACGATGTCCGAAAATTTTCGTACGTAATTGATGGAGGAATGTTATTACACCGGTGCAAGTGGCAATTAGATGAAAATTTCGGTACCATTTGTCAACATTATGTCAGATATCTACGTACCAATTATGGACTCAACATTTATGTCGTATTTGATGGTTATAAGAAGAGCAGCACAAAATCGATGGAACGAACACGTCGCTCTAAAAAAAATGCATGTAATGACATAATATTTGATAAAACCATGCCTCTAAAAATAGCGCAGGAAAATTTTTTATCGAATGCCAAAAATAAGAGTAGGCTCATAGATATGATACGAGAAACACTCTCAGAAAATAAAATATTTTCTTGCCAAGCAGAAGCTGATGCCGATAAACTAATAATCGAAACTGCTGTTAATCTGCAATCTGAAAAGGTTGCTGTAGTGTCCGAAGATATAGATGTTTTAGTTTTATTGACTGCTCTCTCACCAACAGACCGAGAAATTTATTTTCGAAAACCATCCAAAGGCAAAATACCGCAAAAAACGTACTCTTCCAAATGCTTAGAGAGAATATTACCTAAGTGTAAAGAGCATATTCTGTTCTTACATGCATTCACTGGGTGTGACACGACATCAGCTTTTTTCCAACGTGGCAAAAACGTATTTGCAAAAAATTTTGAAAAGCGACCAGACTTGCAAAATGCTGCGACAGTCTTCAAAAATGAATGCGAAAATACTGATGACATTTTTAAGGCTGGTGTTACATGCACTCTTACTTTATACGGTGCCCCCCAGAAAATAAAAGATCTTAATGCATTAAGATATAACTCTTTTTTGAAAGCAACTGCTAAAAATACCTGCGTTAAACTGCCGTCATTACCACCCACTGCAGATAGCGCATTTGAACACTTTAAAAGAGTATTTTTGCAAGTTCAAACATGGCTTGGAAGAGAAATATTACCAGAAGAATGGGGCTGGAAATATGAATGCGGAATATTGACACCGCAAACAATGACGCAACGACCAGCTCCAGAATCTTTATTAAAAATTATTTTTTGCTCATGCAAAACAGGATGTGGAGCATCTTGTGGGTGCAGGAAAAGTGGATTAAACTGCACTGCAGCTTGCTTAGAATGCAATGGTGACAGCTGCACTAATCCTTCACCTACAATCTATATCAACGAGATCGACGACGACGACAATAATGTACAATGATGTAACAATGTGTATCGTTAATGATAATTTTTTTTTGTAACTTATTTTTTACGATAATCTAATAAATTAACATTGAAGTTACTCTGCACATATAATTTATTACAAATAAAATTAAATTTTTCACTATAAACACTTTTTCCCCCTTCCGCCTCTCATTTTTCAGTAAATTGTTGTTAAAAATTGTTGTAAATCGAGATCGGTCAATTTTTTTTTTAACTTTTTTATTTGAGGTTTTAATAATGCAGTCTCATACTTGATATACAGATTCATTGACTGGCCCTGGGTTCCGAGGTTTGACCATTTTTATGCCTTACGGCACTCTACTAATTGGAAGTCCTGCAAAACTCAGTATCAGCCCATATACGTCCCACTGCAGGGCACGGGCCTACTGTACAATCGACAGTACGATAAAGAGTGGTTAGGCCATATAGTCCACCACGCTGGCCTAGTGCGGGTTGGCCCACCACGCTGGCCTAGTGCGGGTTGGCAATTACAATATACGTTCCGAGTTCGAACGTAGATTTATGTAGTCATGGAAGGTGACCAACATAATAATGTATCCAAGGAGGAACCAGGTACCTCCGCTCATAAGAAAAGAAGCGGAAAGGGAGCACGCGAGCGTCAACAGTTAGAGTTTAGGAAGAAGATGAACGCACGCCAGTGGAAAGAAGGTCGAGAGGCCGCAATGAAGCGCCTAGGTATATTCGATCAAACTACAGCCGACCTGGAGCAGTCGATTGAAGCGCTAAAAGACAAAAATTTTACTTTGAATGAAGTCGCTGTTGCCTGCTGCGACCTAAACTCAGTTTGGTCAAGTTGTCTGTCAAAGTATTTATGTTATTAATAAAATGTTGCCTCCTATTTGCAGAGTATATGTATATTCTGATTTAGTACGCAATTAAAAAAAAACACATATTGACACTAGTTGGTAGAATTGTGATGTCCATAAAGAGGCATTTTTAAAAGTTTTTTGGTTATTTGTAATTAAAATGCAAGTCAAGCAGTACATTGTCAGATATCAATAGTATAAATATTTTTTTTTAATTTTTCAGTGTTACATGATGAAAATATATTGGAAGTCCTGCACTCCGATATTGACTATGATTCTGATGTATCTGATAATGACCCAAGTTATCAGCCTCAGAGTGACAATCGCAACACAACACTTCACACAGAAAATTCTTCAGACAGCTCATGCGATGACGATCCTCTTTCGCCTGAAATTGCAAAACTAAAAAAAAGAAACATCTGGGCCCTCATTAAAAAAATGGATAAGCCATTTAAAGTTTTCAATGATTATGGGGATTTATTAAACATAAAGCTATCAAAGTTATGAGGCCCAAGCAATTTAATTCAGACCCAATTGAGAACTTTTTTGGCCAAATACAAGCCTAATAATTTAAGGAATATTTATCCGAATTGTTATACATTCAAAAACACTTTTAAATCACTGTAGTCACAAGATTTATTCAATTTCACTCGGGATGTAACAATTGGTTATAACCAACTTGGACGTGTTTCATGCCGAAGCAGTGAAGGATCTAGTCATGAACCATCCACCTAACCCTTAAATTGGCAGTGTATGTACTGGCATACATTAACTTTGTAAAAATATTTGACATAGTATAATAAAAATGTCTGTGTCACAAATCATTTTAATTCATTGCAATACTAATTATTTTTATAAGGAAAAATAAAACACGTCTCTGGCAACACTTATTTTGACATTCGGTCTCGAAAATGGCGGCCCGGCGTAGCTCATCTGTGTTGACTAAGGTATTTATATTATTTTAACTTGGTTTGACATGGTTTGTGGTGTTTTTATGAACTATATTTTATGCATAACAGCATAATCGAATGGATTTGATATGTTTTTGTGTATGGTGACTTTGTGTTTTGAGTTTATTTTGGTCGGTAAACTGATGTATGCTGTGGCATACATTGCCAAATTCGTAATGAAAGACCCTTCGTTTTATCTGTATGACACAGCATACATTGCCAAGTTTGTAATGAAATGCTTTATTTGTAATTTGCAAGATACCGCATGTATTTGTGATTTGGGATTGCTTTTTATTTTTGGTTGAAGCATGTTTTTTTGTTTCTTTGTTGCCAGCAAACGCTACTAACTCGAGGTGGTAGAATATTAGCTCTTGTGCCTGCTGAAAATGCACCCTCTGACGATAGCGAGCGCTCAGATGTCGAAGAGGAATTTCGTGTACGCACCCCGCTTTCTTCATTTTCTTCTCCAGCACCTTCTATTCATTCTTCCTTGGAAAGACTAAACATTGTAGATGATGACGAACATTACAACAGCGACAATGTTCCACTTACGCCTATTTTTCAAACAGTATATTCAAGTCCGTCTTTAGAACCAAATTGCAATAAAGTACCGGTGCTGAGTGATATTCCGTCACTCCCAACAACTCCTCTTACTCCAGTAAATCCACCAAATCCAAAAACCAGATCCCGACGTCGTCAGCCCACCGTTCCTGTCCTGAAAAGACCGAGACTAATGAAAAAATTTACTTTGAACTATCAGTGGAAAAAAGCCGTTTTTCGACACAGAGCTATTATAGAAGAAGACTCCAATTATACAGATGTTCCGGATATATCAGCGATGGATTATTTTTATAAATTTTTTTTCGCCAGACATTCTAACAGATATCGTAGAGCAAACAAATTCTTACTCAATAGGAAACACTGGACGTTCACTTGGTTTGACGGAAGATGAGCTTCGCGATTTTCTAGCCATACATATTATAATGGGGGTCGTGAATATGCCAGCATATACGGACTTTTGGAGTTTACGATACAGGTATAACTTAGTAGCAGATTTGATGACACTAAAACGATATCAACAAATACGTCGCAATTTGCACTTCGTTGACAATAATATACAGGATTCCGACCGATATTACAAAGTGAGGCCATTTGTGCAGAAAGTAAGACAAAATTGTCTAGCACAGGAAAATGAACGGAAGTTTAGTATAGACGAGATGATGATTCCGTATAAAGGAACCAAAGCTGGAAAACGCTGTCAATATATGCAGGACAAACCCAACAAGTGGGGTTTCAAAAATTATGTCCGCGCCGGAGTCTCAGGCATGGTATATGATTTTCTTCTTTATGGTGGCGAAGATACATTCAGATTTTACACGTTTTCAGATAAGGAAGCTTCTATAGGTTTCGGAGGACGAATTGTAATCGCTTTATGTCAAAGCATAAAATTCAAACCGGCTTTTGTTTTCTGTGACAATTTTTTTTCCTGCCCTGAGCTGTTTTACATTCTACGCGAAGAATACGGTATATTTGGTTTGGGGACTATAAGAAACAATAGACTTAGAGGAGCAGAAAAAGTGTTGCCTTCAGAGAAAGAGATGAAAAAGAAGCCTAGAGGAAGTTATTCACAAGTAGTGTGCAACAAAAATAGATTATCGGTAGTGAGATGGAACGATAACAAACCTGTTACCCTAATTAGTTCATATGTAGGCGTAGAACCTGTCGAAAAAATGAAAAGATACTGTAAGGAGACAAAAAGCAAAATCGATGTCGACTGTCCCCAAATAGTCAAGGAGTATAATAAACATATGGGGGGAGTCGACTTAGCCGACATGCTTATATCTCTCTATAAAACACCATTTAAAAGTAGGCGTTGGTACATAGGTATTTTTGTTCAAATACTTGACATATGCATAAATAATGCCTGGCTTTTATATAGGCGGGATCAAGCTCAATCAAGCAAGCAATATATACCTCTAAAAGATTTTAGGTACGAAATATACGAAGGCCTGAAAAAATTTGGTCGTGCTGATAAAAATGACAAAGCCAGAAAAGGTGTGCCATCAGCTAACCCAGTGGAATCGTTACGATACGATGCCATTGGTCATTTTATGATAATGACCACTCAAGGCAGGTGCAAGCTATGTCAGAAGCTTACCACTGTATTGTGCATGAAATGCAAAGTGCGGCTATGTTTCGTAACAGGGAAGAATCCCAGAAACTGTCAATTAGATTACCATGTAAAGGCGTAAATTAGTCATTTCAGTTCAATAAACGTTTATACTATTATTATCTTTTGTATTTTTTTTGCTATTCCTGCTCCTGGATAAACTCCCGTCGAAATTTCATAAGTTTTAGGACTCACTTCCGTCGGTATTTCATTAGTCACTGCACTTGGCAATGTATATCCCAGCATACACGACTTTGATCCCTTGGTTTTCTATTCACTTGGCAATGTATGCTGTGTCATACATGAGTTTTCAGGAAAACTGAAACGTAAAGATATTTTTTCGTATTTTTTTGTAATGCCTTAAAACGTCTTAAACCCGATTTCAATAAAAAAAATCGGTTTATGTAAAAAAAAAATTCTGCCAAATTAAGGGCTAAGAACCGGTACGAGAAAATAAAAACGGAGCTCATACGCCGACTTTCAGCGTCTCACGAGAGGAAGGTCAAGTAGCTGTTGACGCATGAGGAGTTAGGAGATCGGAAGCCGTCGCAGTGTTTACGACATCTTCAGGACTTTGCTGGACCTTCCATACCTGCGGATTACATCAAGACGATCTGGTGTCAACGACTGTCTAACAACATCCAGAAGCTGTTGGCCTCGCAGCCGACACTCATTGGAGCAGCTCGCAAATCTGGCCGCCCACATCCAGAATATCACCGTGCCCTTTGATGTTGCGGTCGCGTCATCAAAGTGCAACGATCCCTCCAGCGAGATGGCCGAGCTCAAAAAGATGGTTGGACAGCTGGCGTTGCAGGTAGATGAGCTCACTCGTGTGTCCCTGCGATGTGACACCCGTTCCCGTCGTCGTCAATCGCGTACTTTAGTAAGAACACGTTTAAGGTCGAGATCGACCTCAAACTATGATAAGCACCCCCTCCGCTGGTATCATTATAAGTTCGGACTGAAGCAGTGAAGTGTGTGAAACCGTGAGATTTTGCGGGAAACGCCAGAGACAGTCGGTAAGTGCGACTGACGACTGCTCTAGGTCAGGACGCTTATTATTATAGATAAGTGTACAAAAATACAATATTTAGTGGACTCCGGTAGGGACCTGTGCGTTTTTCCCCGTTTCGCATTAAAAGAAAATCAATCATCAAATGAAAAAGACAAAAAAAAGAAAAAAGATGGTTTCGATCTCAGTGCGGCTATCGGTTCAACAATACACATTGTACACACAAAAGTAATAAAAGAAATTAGAAAAAAAAGGCCAAGTATTCATTTGGTTTCCTGAATTGTGAAATACACAAAATTGCAGTGTTGGAACATTATCTGGATATATCTTTGAGACTAACAGTATTTAATTGGTGTAATATAATAAATAAAATATTGAAGGGCACGAATGTATTCCGATTAAAAATTAAAAGTTGGGTCTACATTAGATATTGGTTTAGGTGTTGGTATATTTAATGATTTTTCACAGTCTTTGTTAACTCAGTTCCTTCCTTCTACCTCAAGGGGACAAACGGACCAGAACCAGCCAGAAGAAAATCTCAGTTCATCTCAATTAAGAACTTATTACGAGCATTCAAATTTAATGGATGAATAACTGTACCAAAACTGCTGATTATATATATTAACGAAGTTAACATTAAACTTATTTATTTACCTTTAAATAATCCATCTTCAAGCTTTCATAAATAGCTCGACACGTTTCATACATGTATAAACCATAATTTAATATCTATAATAGATTATGTCATAATAATAGCTTGTAAACTAGTAAATATGCAGGATGTATTAAAAAAAAATGAATATATATTTGTTTGTTTTATTTAAGGTCATAAGTAACAATTACAGTTACTCAAAATATATGAATAGTAAATCAAAATCAGTAATAACATTTCAAATATGCTCTTTGCTTAATTTAGGAAATATGGCTTTATTCCAAAAAGTGTTACATTTTTCCAACAAATTTTCACACAGTTGCCTATTATACTCCACTTCAATGATATTAACATTTTTTGATGATTCAAAATCTGTGTGAGCAACACAAAACAGAGACTTTTCTTTGTTGGAAAAATGCATCTGCAGTTGCACTTGTGCCATGTATTTTGCAGTTACTTTATTTCCTGCAGTAATATATCGTCCCATGGCTTTTTGTGATGTTGGACATTTTACCTCAATGCTGTACAAAGTACTTGTTCCATCTGGAGAAGCTCCCATAATAGGATGTATACTATTCAGCAGTAATCCACATTTTTTTTTATTTTGTATATATTTTCTACTTCCTTCAAAACCTGACTTTCTAAGAATCTTCCCCTTTTCATAGCCTCTCTGTCCCTCAATTTACTTGCTCCCAATATCATTTGTGTTAATGTTCCATCAAGAACATTGCAATGTGCAACATCATAAGCTTTGGAAGTTGTGATCCTGCCATACCTTAGCTCGTGCCATAATGGGCATTCATTTTGATCAACAGTTGCTAATGCAGCTTCTTTACATGCATCTGCTGTTATTGCAACTTTGCAATATTCTATAAAATCAATAGGATTTGTAGATTTGCTTGACAACTGAAGTTGAAATATAGACAATTTTTCCACATAATTAGGTTCTTTATAAAATTTCATTAAATGGTTGTTAGTGTCACCAACCATTGTGCAATTATTTTTTACTAATGAGAGGAAATTTTCTTTAGTCGAAGGTATCTGCACACATTTCAGATCTTTACAAATTTCCTTGGCTTTAATTAACTTTAAGTAATCTTTTAAATAGACTGTGGCAATTAAGAAATCAGAATTCATTTAATAGTTTGCTAAATGATTTGGACTTATTTTATTTAGCAAAAGAGTGGGGGGTATAAAAGTATATGCTTTGTGTGATTCAAAGAATTTTTATACAAGTAACTTAGAAATTTACCCGGGCAAGCAACCAAACGGTCCACATAAATATGATAATACTGCATCTGCAGTTGTAAAACGTTTATCACAAGATATTCTGAATACAGGCAGAAATATTACAGCTGATAATTATTTTACGTCGATTCCACTGGCTGATGAATTACTATCTGCACGGACTACTATCGTAGGTACACTCAAAAAGAATAAGAGAGGAATTCCACCTTTCTTCCTTGACATGAAACAAAGACCAAAACCTAGCAGTATCTTTGGTTTTCACAAGGGCAAGGTTTTGGTGTCTGACGTACCAAACAAAAAGAATAAAATTATTATTATGATAAGTACAGTTCATAACGATGACCGAATCGATCCAACTACTGGCGTTAACGCAACACCCGAAGTCATCACTTACTATAATCAAACAAAAGGTGTTGATGTTGTGGATCGACTAAAAGAAGAATATTCTGTTGCAATAGTGGCATGTTGGTGGCCGCTGAGATTATTTTTCACGATCCTAAACATAGCCGGAATCAACAGTCAAATCATTTACAAGGAAAACACGAATATAATCATAACGCGCAGAGATTACTTAAAACAACTAGCTCTTCAACTAATACAGCCGCATATCCAAAGAAGAAACACCTTCCAGAACATTGTATATCCCCTACAGCAAGTGATTAAACGTTTTGTACCAGATTCTGAGATACCAGGACAAGAAAAACAAAATGGAATCTGCGCGGTTTGCCCAAGACGCAAAAACCTCAAGACCAAAAAGTGCTGCATTTACTGCCAAAAATTTTTATGTAACGAGCAGAGTCATACATTATGTGATATGTGTAAAGCTCGCATATATGATGAAGACTAATTATTCCTACACATTTAAACTATTGTATGAAAAGATTTTTATTTGTTTAAGTTTTTCCGTAAGACTGCCTTAGAGGACTGGCAAATTAGTTACTGTGATTGTTAATTAAAATAAAAAATAATAATGTTGAAAAAGTTTTAAATATATGTTTTTTACATTAAATAAAGTGTATTTTAATTAATAAAATAAAAAAATAACAATATCACCCGGTAAAACCTACATTTAATAACATTCATAAACGTGAGCAAAATGCTCTACGCGCGAGAGCCCGTGTAATTTCTAAAGGCGCGGCTGCTCGCGGGTTAACAGAGAGGTCGTGGTCATCACTTCAGGGGTTCGTGGCAAGCTTTAAAACACGCCGGCACTCCTCTCTGATGGCCGCCTTTCTCGTGCATTTTACAGAAAAGACAATTTTTCTTTAAATATTCAAGCAGTCTGTGACGCATAGCTGAATATTATAGCTCGATGCCCGGGCTCAGTGCATGATAGCACAACTTTAAACGATTTTCCTTTGTGTGCATGTCTTGAAGGGGAAGATTATGAGTATATGTATTTGTTAGGAAATAATAGTAATCCCTTTAGGAGATACCTATTGACATTGACATTGACCATTATTAAATCCTCAAACACCAGCTAAAGATTACAATCGGCCCTATGCAAAAACATCAAACGCTGTGGAGGGTTATTGGTGCTTTATAAAAAAAAATTGTCTGCAAGTTGGGCTGCAGGTAAAAATACAAAATGTGCGCACATTAATAGATGCATGTGCTGTGTTACATAACATAGCATGTTCTCAAAATGATGCAATGGAAGATGACATCAGTATGGTATCAGTTTTGCCGACGATTACTGAGGTAAAGGTGCCTTATAAGAAAGTACACACATTTCAATACATCGACGGACATAGTTTCAGCTGTTACCATACCCCAGATAGATATGATATTAGGTGCAGACATATTTTGGAGTTTATTAGGGTCAGAACGCATTATACTAGGTAGTCAGAAACTTATATTATTTGAGACTAGACATGGTTGGGTAGTTAGTGGCCAAATTGATATCGTTTCGGCAAATAAATTTATCATTCAATTGAAGAATACGAAATTGTATTGTTTTTTATTGTGATGGTTGAATATGATGGTGGTGGTTTCAGGATCTAATAATTTCTTTCTATGGATTAAGCAACATCAAATACTCAGAAGCACAAGGTAAAAACTGAAAACAAGAGCACATCTGGTGCATTACAAAATTTCCTTAAATCAAATACAATCAAGTTGTCCAGGATCTAGTGACGATGAATATATTTCAGCAGCGGAATTAGCATTGACTTTTCATACTGACGGCATATGTATGCAAATATATTAAGCAAAATTTTATATGTAGATTCCAAAATAGCCAATAAAATACATTTGGCAAGATCTAAAATGGAAGCATTAGCAACAGAAGTATTAAGTCCATATTCTGTGGAAAGTGTTATAAATGATTTAAATGATGATGTCTTCTTCTTTCTCCAGACACACATATCAAATAAAAATAACATTATATTATTTCAGTTCATATTATAAGTAAATTAGCTATGTATTATTGGAGTTTAATTAATTGGTTAAAACTGTGACTACCATACACACAAGAAACATTCACACATAGCGTAAGTGCTACAATCCAAAAGAGAAAAAATATCAAACGGGTTGGATTTAAAAACAGCTTCGTTATTTTTTTTTTAAGGAAAGAAGGGAAGGTCTGTGGATCAAAATTGTGAAAAGAAATAAACGAATATCAAATGATCAAGATGATCATTACGAAAACAAGCAAAGAGATGGTCAATTATTATTTTGAGTACTCTGCACCCAACGTAAGCATAGGTACTGATAAAAAAAAGCTGCCTGAAGCAGTTGAATTTTACAATGCAATAAAATTTGGTGTAGACATCATCGATCAAATGGCACGCAAATACACCGTAAGAGCTGGAAGTCGGAGATGGCCTGTTCACGTTTTTTACAATATACTTGATTTAGCATCTATAAACTCGTGGATTTTATATCAAAAAGTCACAGGAATAAAAATTTCTCGTCATGATTTTATCCTTCAACTAGTGAGCGAACTACGTGAAGAGAATGTGAAAAATAATCCACTTCAACTGCGACTCAGAGACAAGGAACTAATTCTGAAACAAGTGAACCATGTACCACAAACAATAAGAGGCGGCAATGTCAAATCAATAGTAAATGTAAAAAAAGAAACATGTGAAAACTGCACTATCTGTAAAAAAGCTGTTTGTGGAAAATGTACAAAAGAGTCTACAAAAACTATTACTTGTTACAAATGTTAGTAACATTTTTCACTTTAATGCTAAATTGTTTTCTATAATTAAAAAATAAATTTGTATTGTTTTTATTTTATTTTAATTTAAAATATGTAATAATTTCATAAGTATTCTCACTTAATCTCTAGTACCGTCAAATTGTCCGCTGCGGTCTTTGAAGGTATAGCATGAAGCCCGGCCCTACTAGTGTTAAAAGAAATCACTTTGAATATAAATAAATCTATTTCATTTATTTTAACGCAACTGAAGAATGACACCCTAACTAAACCTTATTACTTGGAATATCAAGAAGCTGGGCAAAGATGCCCCCGATGGTATTGATGCATGATGGCGATCGTGATACATGTGCTTGTGCATTGTACACAAATAAAATTAATTAATATCAGCACTATATACACATAATGTAATTGAATTACAAAACAAGCATAACTTGATAATGCAAGTTGGTTGTAATAATTGAAATCAATAAAATAGTGTGTGTTGAACACCCTGTCACAAACAAAGCAATAGATTATGGGGGACCAGTAATGATTTTGAATCGCAAAGGTAGAGGTAGCAGACTTGCAACCCCTAATAAAAGCCAAAGCAAATATTTATTCATCACTTGCCAATAGAACAAAATTATAATTATAATAATTATTTCTTTTTTATTTTGTTATACGTTTTATTAAATTTTAATTCATTTGTTTTAGAATAAGTTGTGCTATTGTATTGTTTTAATAAGATAAATTGTAATGCTGTCTGTATACACCTGTAAGGCTCGTCACCTTGCACAATACCTATATATAAAAAAACATGTAATTTTATACGTGGCGCACCGATGGTGTATCGATTTAATAAATAAATCTCAACTTTGATGAAAGCACGATTGAATACGTTGGAAAACAAAGGTGTAAATAGTTCATAAAAAAACGTTCGTTAAGTACACAACTAAATACCAAAATAAGAGGGCGGCATAATTGTATTCCGCCCCGGGCAGCCGACATCCACGCTACGCCACTGGCTAATAGATGTGACCATAAATAATTCCTGGATACTAATGCGCCTATCAGGAAAAGACAAAACTAACTAGTAACTAGTACAAACATATTTGAAAAACCATGGTACCCCTTCTGTGTTCGGCCATCTACCTACAAAGTCGGAACTAGCGATGTACAGGGAGTGAGGTATGATGGAGTAACTATCCATAATCTACTGAAAATAAACGCAAATGTGCTGGAACTAACTGCAAATCTATTGGACCGGCTATGTAGATATTTAAAATGTGATGTTGGTTTATGTCTAAAATGTTCAAAATTATCATTACAATTTAAAATATTTCTATTTTTAATTATTTCTACAAAATAAATATAAGCTTAACTTTAACAATAATACTTAACAATCAAAATATCGATGTTTCAATGAGAACGGCTCCAATTTACAGAAAAGAACGTTTTAAATGAAATGAATTAGAATACAATTAAGAAAATATTTTTTATAGTGAATATTATCCTGAAAATCATCAATATATTATAACTACAGTAATTCACATATGGAAGATAATTGTGAATATTACGTATGAAATGAAAACATTGAACCGCTTTCTAAAAACACTGTGTTGACGCCTCGAGTGTGTCGACCCGGCACACTCCACGGTACAGACCATAGCGGGGATGCGGTGTAAGCGGGGCGAGACGCCGTACGCCGGTCCACGACGGGGCGGCCAGCGGCGCGGGGGAGGTGCCGGCGCGGGCGGCGGTGACAGCGGCCGCCGCGCGGCTCACTTTTGCTCCGGGACGCGCGCCAATCGCCATGCAAGACAAATCACCCGCATTCACATTTCAAAAATCATTGTAAATTGTTTAGTTGATTAAATGTTGGAAACTCAATTCTGGTTTCTGTACGCGCGCACACACTGAACAAGTAAATGAAACTGATACTACTGAAATTCCTGAACCTACTAAACTTATGGAAAAATTCCATCTAAGCTTTTTTAAAAAAATAAAGAAGTGACAGAAACTAATTGTGACCCTAATTTGAAATTGTCGTATGTTTACATTCGCGAAATAGACTCTAAATTTATGATAGAAACCGGAAGTATGAGATCCTTTTTAAAACCAGATAAAGCGTATGCATATTTTCATAGTAAAATCCGTAATGAGCCATTTAAGGTGATTAGCACCCATGGCTCTCACGGCGAGGTCGTGAGAGCTAGATCGTAGAGATCGTACATCTGTATGTATAGTAAATGTGACAATTGCAAAACTCCAGTGCTTCAGTACAGGTTGGAAAAAATAGAAGATGATATTATATGGTTCAAATGGGAAAGCATAAATCATATCTATCAAAAATCAGGCAATACTTTTGTGACTAAAAAAATGTCAAAACAAAAAAAAGGAATGGTAAAGGCCCTAATTTCTGAATTTGAAAACGGACTTCCATTGTTTAAATCCTAAATTTATAATTGGAGGCACCAAAAAAGTGAATACCTAAAATGGATTACAAGATAATGAAATGGCTATCTAAATAATATAACTTTACATTTGCATTGTGGCGTGGTATACTGGAAAAGAAAATCACAATCATTCGGTACCGTATCAAACAATACATGTCATAAACCCAATGCCATCTGGACACACCTTCTACCCGTTATAAAATTTGCAAAGCAAAACCTAAAAATCTATGCTCTCGTAGATTCGAAAAACTTTTATACGTGTAATTTGGATCTATATGTAGGAAGAACACAGCCACAGGGACTACACAATTTAAGCAACGCCGCGGCTTTTATAGTCAAGAGGGTTGCTACTCCTATATTGAATAGTGATAGGAATATAACAGTGTAGAATTATTTTACATCCATCTCACTACTCAAAGAATTGAAAAATACCTACAGAACAACAGTTTTCGGGACACTACGCAAAAATAAAAAAGAAATTCCACCATTATTTTTGTAGACCTAGGATAGACCGATGCCTAGTTCAATTTTTGACTTCGAACAAAACAATGTTATTTCTTACGTCCCAAAAAAAAAACGAAGAAAATTTTTCTTATGTAATCTTCATTCCGCAACGACGATAATATCGATGAAGATACAGGTATTCAAGCTAAACCTGAAATGAGCATTATTTTGTTGTTACTAAAATGAAAAATGAAAAATTTAAGTACCGCTGCTCTAGAAAAATTACATATAGAAAAAAAAACAACTTGCGGTTATGACTTTAGCTGCCTCAATATTATATGGCTGAGGTTTGAGAGAAATGATCCTTTACAATTTCAATTTAACCCTTAAATGGATAATGTTGTTTTTAAACAACATACTAAACATCACAGATAATAGTGACCTTCTATTAATGTTTTGTTATTTTTGACAACTAGTTCTTATTTCTGAACGAATTTTGTACTTTTTTTAATGTTGGCACTATCCAATATTTTTATGCATCTGAAAAAAAGGTAATGTCAAATGTCACTTTGAAGAAAAGTTTTCTAGTGGCGCGAAACTAAGTTTTGTAGCTGTGTTCGGACTTTGATAAAATATAGGACCAGCTCAAGCAATTCCTTTGAAAGACGTCAGATTAGATCAGACATGTCATTGGGCAGTTTGGCTGGATAAGCAGCAGAGGTGCAAATTCCCGAAATGTTCAGGCTTTACATTTAAAATGTGCCAAAAATGTCGTGTATCTTTATGTGATACGAAAAAAAGCAATTGTTTTTATAAATATCATAATGAAGAATAAATAAATACATTTCAAGAACAATATCCACTCTTATTTTATTCATACTTGCAAAACATCAATGATTGCGCAATGTAGTTTATAAACAACACTCACATTATTGCAAAAAAAGTATAGTAAATTCATGTCTAGATTTTTTTACTCATTTTTCCTAGACAGTAATACACGTCTTTTACACAAATATATTTTTTTAAAACGAAAAAAAAAGTCATCCATTTAAGGGTTAAAGAAACATTGAATGCAGATGTACCTTTTTATAAGGTAGATTTATCTAAAAATAGGCAGGGTAGACAGGTTTACTTGTATAACATTCAACAAGATCCACTCTACCCATCAAGAAAACCAACCACTAATGTAAAGAAGACAGATATGCAATCAATACTACAAAAATCTTCCTGTAGATATCAGGACTCGTTCAAGTACGACGATGACGAAATTACATACAATTAAACGATAACATGTCACTATAACAGTGAACTAAATCCAGGAAAAAAGTAAGTTTCTATAATTACTAAGTTTCTGTTTTATTTTGTAAGCTACAACTAATTATTGTACTTATCTTCGATTTATTCAAAACAATAAAAATTAAAAAAATACTGAACTAATACTTGTGTTTTTTTTCCTAAACATTACTTTGCAAAAAGTTCATTATTGTTACAATGAACGACACATTTTTGGAAAATTTTGATTTTAAGCATTATGCCAGTGTAAGTTAGTTTGTTTCAATTTCTCGTTGTTTTATTTCTCATTGATTATCTTTTGTGACGTACAGGAATGTTTATATACAGTTTCAGTATGACGCTGAGCCTAGTACTTCGAATCTCATGTGCCTCAATGAGTTTTGCATTGTTGGGATAAGGTTTGCTCCAAGATTATTACAGTAAAGTTTCACAGCCTAGGAACTTCAAGGTTTTTATATACATACATACACTCACGCCTTTTTCCCGGAAGGGATAGGCAAAGGTGCCTCGACACCCACATTTCGCCATGTTTGTTCCGTCCCACGATGTGATAGGTGGCGAGCCTATCGCCATATCGGGCACAAACTCCTGACTCCGGGCTGGTAATGAACAGAAAAATCACTTTGCCCGACTCGGGAAAAAGGAAACAAACACAGAACATAAAAAGTGGATTTAGAGCAACAGGAGTAGTTCCGATTAATTCACAAGAAGTACTAAGAAAGCTGCCTGAAATACAAGAAGAAATATTATCATATGGAATTGACCAGGCATGAGTAGACTATTTAAAGGAAACTCGAGCCCCAAAGCCGATGCCAGTTAAAAGAAACAAAAGAATTAATTGTGAGCGAGGCAGATCTGTAACGGTTGCTGATTATTAGATGAAGCGACTGGTATTTTTGTAGCCAATACTTATCTTTTAAATAAGCACAACGGCGGTGAACAGGGTAATTATTACGATTTGGAAGAGTATTTTGTTACATCTTGGTGTCAAGACCTTTACTTTCCTGAAAGTCTCAGCAAACTTTATGTCACTATGATTAACTCCTGTTTGGGCCAATCAGTAAGTACCGAAAAAATACACAGAACTTTTTGAGATCTCTCATATTTAAACACGGCCACTAGCAGTCCTGTGAAAAAGAATAAAATAACGATACTCTCTGTTGTAATCATTAAAGCAGGGACATCAAATGTTAGTGTTTTGAAGGAAACTTCTAATAAGATTGAAAATATGCCATTTGCTGCCACATCTAATAGTGATTTACCTGATTGTCTACAAGTCGAGAAAACTAGTCATATGAAAAAAGTAAAGACTGCACGTTCTATTAAAGTAAAGAATACTAATAAAAAAGGTAAAATTTCGAAAGATTTAAAAGGAAGAAAATCAACCCGATGACGTACTTCAGCGAAAAAAAAAGAATATCCGATAGTGATTTTAGTTCGATATATGCTGATAATGAAGTTATTACAGTTAAGTCAGATGATTCAGATTACGCAACTGTGCATGATTATTACATCGCTGAATATTTGCGGGAGACAAGAGAAAGAAAAGGAAAATTTTGAGCCTACAGATAGCTCTTTTGGACTGCATGACATTGAATATTTAACATTGGATTATTGCCCAATTTACTACAAAAAATACTTTGAAACATTTTGTTGGTAATGTTTTAGCAATGAACGACAAAATACCTAGAATATTAGACAAAATATTAGATTAACGACTGAGCATCCGAACGTCACTTGGTCCTTGCATTGAAAATCAGCGCTGCGGTACTCCTTGCATTACAAAAGCATTTAGCTTCATTCGAGGTCCTGGCGCAGTGATAATTATTTTTAGTGTTTGTGTTTCACTTGTGCTTTGTTTGCATTTTTATGTCACTGTCCAACAATAAATTCTTCTTTTTCTACTGTTATCACAATCTGGCTAAAGGTCATATTTACGTCAAAAATCAACGTGGGTAATGGCAACAGTGTAAATAAATTAGCCCGGCCGCAAAAACAGACAAATAATGAATCAAATGTTGAAGAAAAATAAAATTTGATATAACAGTACATGCACATGATCTATGAAAATACGGATTTTAGTATTTTGTTTATTAACATTACAGCTGAGAACAACGAAATGATCAGAAAAACGAAAAAATTTAAACATACAGGAAGAATGATTGATGTTTTAAAGAAACTTCGACTCCAAGGACATGAAATCGGCGATGACTGTAGGGGAGAGCAGGTAGGATTCGTACAGTGGGAGCATTCGTACAGCGCTTGTATTTACACAACTAAACACGCTGACGGGTTCGTATTTGTGTGCGTGAATCGCACTCGGGCGCTAGTACTACAGAGCGAGACGGAACGATCAGTGCGCCATTTTTGTCGTGATGAGTCGAGACGTGTTTTCGCACCGCGTAAGTAATTATTATGTTTATTTTTAAAATCTATTATTTAATAGGGTTTCTCTTGATTGGTTTGTGTGATTTATTGTAGTTTATGGTCACAAACTTTAGTTTGTAAAGATATTGTGGTGTTTGAGTTTAAGTAAGAGTACCTATTTTAATTAGGATTTCTAAACTATTTTTTCGGCTTGGGGTGCATTCATACAGTTATACGTGGGGTAGATTCGTACTGTACGAATGTACCCCACGCATAATATACGCATACGCTTTGATAGGTTTAATACATTTTAAACAAGAATATCATTATTACAGAACTATGCCGCGAATTTACAAGAACAAAGGGACTAGGACGCAAGACGTCGATGAAGATGCAATGTCATCTGCAATGCATTAAGTTTTAAAAAAAACTTTATCCATCAGAAAATCCGCACATAAATATGGCATCAAACCGACAACTCTTGCAAGTCGTTTGACAAATTATCATAAGAAAGCTGCTTCGATTCACCAAGATACTGCCAGTGAGCGTGTTTTTAGTTCCAAATTCACGTCAAATCAAGTTATCACTGTAGAAGAAGAAACTCTTTTAAATAAATATATCATTGAATGCTCAAAAATGCACTACGGTTTGACCATAATACACATCCGTAAATTAGCATATGATTTTGCAAAGCAAAATAAATTACGTTATCCTCCTTCGTGGGATAATAATATGATGGCCGGTAAAGAATGGTCGGACAGCTTCCGTAGGAGGAATCCAAATTTAAGTCTAAGAAAACCAGAGAACACAAGTGTGGCCAGATCATTTGGTTTTAACATATCAGCTGTTAACCATTTTTTTGAAAATTTAGAAAATGTTCTACGAAAATACGAATTTTCTTCAGATCGAATTTTCAATTTTGATGAATCGGGTATATCTACAGTGATGAACACGCCAAAAGTGTTGGCTGAAAAGTTGCCCAAGAAAGGGGTGAACTCGTTACGTTTGGTGGTATCATTTCTGCTAGTGGGAACACAATTCCTCCACTCTTCATTTTTCCCAGGGTGCACTATAAAGATCATTTCCTGCATGGAGCTCCAGAAGGGAGTTTAGGAGTTGCATCAAAGAGTGGTTGGATAAATTCCGGTATATATTTGGAGGTTCTAAAACATATTCAAAAGAAAACATCATGCTCTAAAGAGAATCCTATTCTGCTTCTGATAGATAATCATGAAAGTCACGTCACCATTGCGGCGGTAGATTACGCACGTGAAAATGGCATTGTTTTTCTATCATTCCCGCCCCATACTACGCACCGTCTTCAACCCTTGGATGTGGGTGTGTTCGGACCTTTTAAGGCTAAACTGAAGATTGCATCTAATGAATAAAATTGAATATAAATAATCCAGGAAAAACTCTGAAATACCTTAATATTCCTCAACTTGCCAAAATTGCATACTTTGAATCATTTAATTGCAAAAATATTATAAATGCTTTTGAAAAAACTGGAATATGGCCGTTCAACAAATTAGTTTTTAGTGATGATGACTTTGCACCCATAAATATTTATCATTCAGACTCTGTCAACCCAAATATAAGTGGTCATAATACCACAACCGATGCTGCTGAAAACATAGATCTTACCACAACCGATGCTGCTGAAAACATAGATCTTACACAGCCAGAAATATCACAGAGATCATTATCTGTGTCACCTTCTTTAATATCTCACCAACTCGACTTACCATCTACTTCAACAGCTGTAGGATTAATATCACCGGAAATCATTCGACCCTTCCCGAAAGTAGATAGAAATGCATCCAAAAAAGTAAGAAAAGGAAAAACGCCCGGAAAATCTAGAATATATACAGACACACCTGAAAAAAATAGATTGGAAGAAATTGAAAAGGTGAAAGACATGAAAAAACAAGAACAAGAAAGAAAACAAAGGGCTAAAGAAATAAAGCGTGCTTTAAAATTAGCGGAGGAAACAAATTTAAAAACTAAACCCAAGAAATTGAAAAAAATAGTAGAAACTGATAGTGAAAATGAGACTGATATAAGTTTACGAGAAAGTTCTTGTTCTTCTGTTGAAGAACGACTGTGACGGAAGATATCAAACCAGGAAGCTTTGCATTAGTGAAATTTGAAAAGAAAAAAAGTGTTTTACACTATGTAGGACAGATTATAACAAAATACAGCCCCACGGAATATAAAGTTTCATTTTTAAGAAGGAAACCTGGTACCTGGAAGTTCGTTTTTCCCAATACAGAAGATAATGGAACTGTATACTTGTCTGATTTGGTTTGTATACTTCCTCAATCCAAATCGACATCTACTTCGCGAACAGCTAAGATATTTAGTTTTTCCAAAGATTTAGTCATGTATAATGTTCAATAAGTTGTCTTTTGCATTTGTTTTTTATGTTATCTTGATATTTGATTAATGATAAAGTTATTATGTTGTTTTGGTTGATCATAAGGCTGATTCTGTGATTTTGCTCAACATTGATCTCAATAAAGAGTATTATTTTTACTATAATATAGTTTTTAATTTCTGTGTATGAACGCTCCCCACTATGTACGAAGGTATCCCACATGGTGAATGAAGCTACCCCGTGGTGGGGCAGATTCGAACACTTTGCTATTTTTTCAAAAAATTGTCATGGCATCCTAATACTCTTATATACTGCAATTTACTATTTCTATTGTCAAATATAGATATCTAAGCTACATAACACGACTGAAATTATTTGAAAAAAGTTAATAATTAAAATTATAAAATTCTTAGAAAAAAAGTGTACGAATCCTACCTGCTTTCCCCTAAGTGTAATCGTTTTAAATGTTTTGAAATGATAAGTGCAGACCAGAGAACAACAATAATAAAACAATTTAATAATTTTGCGAACAGGTATGATCAGGATAATTATTTAAGCGAGCTTATAACCGTTTCCGGTGAACAAAATACAAAATTGCATAATAAGTCATAATCTTACAAGATTCGTATAATTGGGGATGATATTTACAAGTTACCGGTGTGTAGAGAAGCTTTTATATCCTTACATGGTATCACTGGAAGACTACAATTTCTTAAGAAATCACTGCCTGAGCATCGCGTTGTCCAAAAAGATAAACGGGGATACATGTAAAAAAAAGTTTTCTCGACTAACTACTGATTTCATGTACAAGCAAATCGACACTGAAAAGCCACTATAATTCACGTGAGAAAATATATATGTCGGATGAGCTGAACTTGTCTAAGATCCACAAAATATATTATGAAAACAATCCAAGTTCATACGAAACATATCGCAACTTTTTAATAAGAATTTCAACATAATATCATTCGGTTATCCCACGATGGATACATGTTAAACTTGCGATGAAATTCTACCTGAGAAAAAGCATTTTGAAATTAAGATTGCTTCTCTTCTTGATGGCCACGAAAAATATCAGATTTTGTCTCAACTCCGAAGACTTGAAATTGAATAGGGTAAACAGACAGTCATTGGACACTGAATAGTTACTGGACAGTCGCTTTTGATTTGCTAAAAATAAGTTAACAATAAACAAAAAGGGACATCTATAACTATTGATAAAATCTATTAGTACTAACATTGTTACAGTTCATAGGTTTTATAACAGATGGCAGTAGCAAGGCGTCAAAAAAAATATTTCCCGGTGGCTGTCACGGAAACGGACGATCGTTTTGAAAAATAATTATTTTTATAAGGTTGAGTCTAGTGTTTTGTTACGATTTTGGCATAGTGGTCAAAGTTATTGTTGTAACAGTTTGGATATTGGTAAGATATCATACAATTTACATGATAAAGTGACTTTTAACTCGTAAATGTTATATTTTAAGGTTATTTTCACCTGTCCAGTAATTGTATGCTATAATTTAAAAAAAACTGTTATTGGACACTGTTTGAACTATTTTTTTTTTCAGAGCTTTGAGTTTCTATGGTGTTTCTTGCATTCATTTTAGCATTTAAATTCCTAATGACTGTACTTTCAATTTCAAGTGTCACGGACTGGTCTTTCAGTTATTGGACGCTGTCCAATAATTGTCACTTATTGTGTCCAATAACTGTTTGCTTGCAGGTTGGAGTCTCAAAAATGCCTAAGGGAAAAAAGAAAAATTATGACCCTAATAATATGATTTTAGCACTCAGGGAATTAAGGGAAACGGAGAACCCGAAGATAAGGGAAATTGCCCGAAAATACGACATTCCAAAGTCCACTCTGCATTTTAAATTAAAAAAACCTGATCATAGGACTTCCTTTGGGCCACAACCAGTTTTGACAGAAAATGAAGAGTCAATCTTAGAACTTTGGATTATCAGGTTGATGAAGAAAGGTTTTCCTTTAAAAATTGAAAATTTGCAACGTAGTGTATCCAAATTTCTTGAGGAAAATCCACGGCCAAATCCTTTTAAGGATAATTATCCTGGGGATGGGCGGGTAAAAGCATTTTTAAAAAGACACCCTAACATTGTCCAACGGACTAGTGAGGGGGTTACGCAGGCTAGCGCAAATATCTCAGAACAAGATATTAGGAAATGGTTTGCCGAGATACACCAGTATTTGGAAGAAAATGGTCTTTTGCGTTTGTTAGATGACCCTACTCGAGTATTCAATGGTGATGAAAGTGGTTTTCAGTTGTGCCCAAAAACAGGGAAAGTTCTAGCTGTCAAAGGTACTAAAAATGTATACAGCATAGACACTAATAATTCCAAAGAGTCAATTACGGTCATGTTTACGTTCTCAGCTTCTGGAGAAACATGCCCACCCATGGTTGTTTATAACTGTTTATAACCAGCGAATTCCACAAAAAATTCTGATGGGATTCCAAAAGACTGGGGTATAGGTCGTAGCGATAATGGGTGGATGACTTCAGAACTGTTTTTTGAGTACATAGGAAATGTTTTTCACCCATATTTACTCCAAAAAGGCGTAACACTGCCAGTCATAAATTTTCTTGATGGACACAAAACCCATCTCACCTATAGTGTGAGTAAATTATGCAAAGAATTGGGCATTGAGCTAATAGCATTGTACCCGAATGCAACGCGCATTCTACAGCCGGCTGATGTAGCTGTTTTTCGCCCGGTTAAGGCAGCATGGAAAAATACAGCAAGGACCTGGCTTATGAATAATCCAGATGAGTCAATAACAAAGGCGAATTTCGCTGGTATCCTTGATGTAGCCCTTAAAAAATCTATAAAGCTTGAAATTTTGATAAACGGATAAACGGAAACGGAAAACGGAACGGAAAGCCTGTGGATTGGTGCCTTTTAATCCTGATGCGATTGATTATGAGTAATGTTTAGGCAGCGATAAGCATAATGAGACTAAGAACCATAAACAACAAGAACGTGTTTTAACATTTTCTCAATTTAGTCAAATAGTCGGATTAAAGAAACCGGCACAGTTAGAAACTTACACAAACTTAGACAGTAGTAATGAAGATTTTCAAATTTTACATAATATTTACAATGCATTTACATCATCATCTTCTAATTTCGAAAGAGGGCGTTCACCAGAGCCTGAAACATCAATAACACTGGTCTGCAACGAAATCCTCCTTTAAATAAAAATATGATAAATATAAAGAGCTTAACATACTGAATCTAAATCTGCTTCCTATTGTTTGCTATCACGTATATCTTTAAAAAAAAAATCTTAAATATCTCGAAATTCTGTATTTTTTGTGAGTCATCTTTGCACTAACACTAATTTATTCAGTCTGTATCATATTTTTCCACACAAAAACGACTTAGGTTGATAGAAAGAGAGAGAACGATATCGACTGATGGTAGTATTGGAATAAATAGTAATAGCAATCACAAATAGCATGTGAAGTCGATAATAACATTTCACAAATTATATTAATACGGTAAATTTTGCGATGTGCTATTGTGATTCACTAAGCCGACCGGTTAATATTTTTCTACGATATTGCTGTGAAGGAATGAGTTTTTACGTTTGTTTTTATTTACGAACCCATTTAAAAATAATAATAGAACAGTCAATTGTGTGTGTGTTTAACTTTAGATGTGAAATATGGTTATTATAATACAAGCTAAGGTTTATTGTTTACATATTCTGTGGGGGCAATTAGCAATAGCAGAAATATAGAGCATGCTAAGGCTTCAAAAATAACAAGGTGGTGATGTTAATTTGAAATAGCAATAATTTCCATTACTAACTGATGGTATTTTGACACTAATGCATACGTTTGCACAGTTCTCGCTGTGACTCCGTGGCGCTCAGTTCGATTTAAAGTTGTAAAGTGATTGTTACTGATTTTAAACTAGTATATCGGTACGTTTTATATTATATTGATACATGTAACGAAAAATTATGTGTAATTTCAACTACAGAGCAAAATAGAATCACGTGAGTAGAATATTATCTTAATTTTATAGCAAATTTTATTTTATTTTAGGTACAAAATGCCAAGCGTTTGCAAAAACTCTCCTGACGTGTTTTGCTACATTTGTGGTGAATTTACCATAAAATCTCAACGGGACACATTGACTAGTCTGGTTAAAATCGCTTATGAGCGTTATTTTGGGATTCCGGTCGATGATAGAGACAAAAATTGGCTCCCGAAAATATGCTGCAATAGTTGTTCAAGGACGTTAAGAGGTTGGCTCAAAGAAAGTCATAAAACCATGTCATTCTCAACGCCCATGATTTGGATGGAGCCTCAAAACCATCAAAACGATTGTTATTTTTGTATGACTTCAACAAACAGATTTACGAAAAAAAATAAACATAAAATTACATATCCGAACATTGCATGTGCACAAAGACCAGTACCTCGAAGCAGTAATACTGCACTTCTAGTGCGTATTAGCAGCGACAGAACGACTGATGATGAAAATACCTATCAGCAAGTTAGTCAATCGAGTACCTTCTCTGTTTCTTCAATTTTATCCACAGACTTATCAAAACCTCATCTTCTTACTCAATCTGATTTAAATGATCTCGTTCGGGATTTTGGACTCTCAAAATCGAAGGCTCAACTTCTCGGGTCAAGAAAAAAAAAATTGAATTTGTTAAATGAAAATACGAGGGTCTCGTATTTTCGTTATCGACCAGAAAACTTTATGAGTTACTTCACCAAAGAAGATGACTTGGTATTTTGTAATGATTCTAAAGGACTTCTACAAAAACTAGGTTTTCCTGAAGGCTCAGAGGGATGGCGACTTTTTATTGATTACGATTTTACGATTTTTGGTTGGTTGATTTGTCGCGAAACTCCATTAGAAAATATAAAAAGAAAAAAAAACTACTAAGTAAAATGATAGAAACAATATGTAATTACATTGTCTTATGATTTTTAATATTCTTAGTGTAGTTATATGTAATATGTTGTTCTAATTATTAAAACGTTTATTGATTTTTCGAACAAAAAATTATTTTCTTAAAAATTCCCTCAAAAAAAATATATACGTGATACAATTTTTTTAAAACCCAGTTTCTGTTGAGAATGATCACATCTATAATAATCGTGCACAATAATAAGAAGGAGAGCAAAAAAAAAATTTTTTTTGCAGACCAGTGTAATAGCATTAATAATAATAATAATAGGATACTACTCATCAACCACTTGAAACTGTTTCAGAGGTTCAAGAGCGAATACCACAAGATGATTTAATACAAATTTCAGATCTAGTTCATTTAAACTTATCTCCCATACAATCCAATGCTATTACTAACAAGGACTTTCAAAAGACATTCCTTCAGAACGAACTATAACTACCGAGAACTATGAATGTCAGGAATTAAGACCTGATAATCCAGAGCAACCAAAATCAATTCTTTGCAATAATAATTTAGCTACAAAACAATTTTCACAAGATTTTCAACCAAGTATACCAATAGTTAGTACACCAGTCAAGGAAAATGCTACAATTACTCCTGTTTTGCAAGAACAAGAAAAAGAAAATTTACTTAATAAAAGTCCTGCGTTTAAAATTATTTATAACAGTCAATTTGCACCGTTTTTGACAATGCCTAAAACACCTGAAAGTAAAGGTAAAAGAAATACAGTTAGATTTCCATACGCAATATCATCAGACAAGTACAGAGCTATGTTTAATGATCAAAAAGTGAAAAAAGAATCAGCATTGAAGATAAAAGAAGAAAGAAAGAGAATTAGAGAAGAGAACAAAATAAAAAAACAAAATGAAAAAGACAATAATGTAAAGTCAGGTAGAAAGAAAATGAAGGAAAGTACAAATACCTGCAAAATATGTTCAAAACCAACAAAAACCAGCAATCGTCTGTGTTGTGATATGTGCTCTTCGATATTTCACGTTAAATGTGTTCCTCACAAACACCAAGAGCATGTTCCAGAAGACATAACATTAGATCTTTATGTGTGCCATGATTGTTATAGTGAAGTAAACAATAATGATGATGAGACAAGCTTGGAAGAACCTTCTAATGATGAAGCTAATAATACCATCGAAGAATTAGAGGCAAAAATGCTATTTGATATGTACCATAGAGAGAAATTCTGATATTGTAATGTGTTTCTAGCAATTCTAGTGTTGTACCTATTAATTAGTTTATTTTGTGACCAAAAAGTTCCACATAATAGTTTTAAGATGTTAGTCTTCTATTGTTATTGTATTCCCGATGAGAGGGCACCCATACATAGAATGCGATTGTAACATGGCCTACTTAAATTAAAAGGCTAGGATTGAACTTCCTGAAGAATGGGCTGAACATGTGCGTGGAGCTCGACAGAGGCGGAAACTTTCAATGTCATAGAATGCTCACAAGATACATTCAAGGGCTGGACTGCATTTCTGAAACCAATTTAGCAAAAAAACCTTGTCCTTTTACCATAAGACCTGTGCACCAAAAAGTGCATATGGTATTTGTTAATTCCTGGCAAAAATATCAGAATGACTAACATTTTGCGTTCCTGATGGTTGTGGTACATAATGATCACAAAGGCAAGTTCTCACTTTATTCATTATGAGTTCTAAAGTTGATCTGGGAATATTAAAAAGTTTTGACAACCTTGTATTACTTTCTCCTGTATGCAATTTAGTTAAATATATAGCTAGAGCTTGTTTTCGTTTCCTTACATTAAGTGCAGGTAAACTATTGAAAAGATTCAAGAAATCATGTAATATTAGTCCTGTCCAATAACAACAGACATGGTTTGGCATATCTTGAATGTTTTCAAAATTAATTATTTCCCCTGTGGACTTTGATATGTTGATAATATCCTCTATATGCTTGGCATTAAAATAAGAAAATGTTTTGATATTTTGTGGCAGCTCATTCCACTCACCTGCATTTAAATGTGATTCACACACTCTACATCTACGTGGTACATAAAAATGTTGATCGTTTAACAAAATCCTTTTGATATACTTAGGAATCAGAAAAAATGCCCTATTATTACAGCCGTGAAATATACAATGAGCAGAGGTATTTGACGCCCTTTTATAGTTTGGTAACATTATTTGAGATGATGTACAGGATGGTGGTATAACTAAGGGAAGAGGAGGTAAAGTAGGAGGCACGGGCTGACTGGGTATCAATGTATCTTCTCGGTGCATAACTTGGTTGTCTACAGATTGGCTCATTTCTTCTCTCAATCTATCATGGTGTCTATTAGCCTTCATCCAACAGGGATGACAAACATAATTCATTGTTATTCCCTAAAACAAAAAATTATTAATATTAATTAAAATCTTCAATAAATCTTTTTTATTATTATTATATAATAAAACAATTTTGTTATAGTACAGTAATGTATACAGCATTTTATGTGTTCCTGTTTATTGCTTAAAAATAAAAATAAATATTTATCTAATCTAAATCTAAAGTGCGTGGTGGCCTGTTGGTAAACGGACCGGATGCGGCTGCCAATATGTTCACGGTGGTCGCGGGTTCGAATCCCAGGGCACACCTCTGACTTTTCGGAGTCATGTGTGTATTGATAGTCAACCACCACGCACTACAACGGTGAAGGAAAACATCGTGAGGAAACCTGCATACCATAGCGATTTCTATGGTATGTAAAGTCCGCCAACCCGCACTAGGCCAGCGTGGTGGACTATATGGCTTAACCACTCTCAATCATATTCTCGATTGTAGAGTAGGCCCGTGCCCTGCAGTGGGACGTATATGGGCTGATACAGATACAGATTTATCTAATCAAAATAAGTACCTCAAGTGATATTGCAAAAGAAAAATTCTGTTGAAGTGGATTCCCAGCTTCAATAACATGATGTCTTTTATTCTGTACTGATTTACCACAACCAAGACATACCATGTTATGGCCCAATAATCAATCACATGTACCTTCTGAAGTTAATAATAGGCAGCAGGGATGACAAATATGTCCATCTGCAGGAAGCTGAAAAAAAATATACTTCATTATACAAGTTTAACATTATAAGCATAGCATTGCTGATGTGATAAATATTTGTTATTAAATACTAATAACTACAATAAAACATTATATTTTCAGTCCACCCTAACTTGCTTTGTATATAGATCTTTCATAGCACAAGCTGCTTGGTTGAGCAATGCTTTATTGGTAACAGTAAAAAGAATCAAATCTAAATCTTTAAAAGGATGGTCAACAAGCATTATTCCTAGGTTGAATGAAGACATTTGAGTTTTATACGTATTCCTCTGTGTAATCAAATGAAATATATTCATTGTGAAACTTGGTCACAATAAGATGTTACAATATGTTTATTTGACATCTACGACCCGCCACATTGGCATATAATAGGATAAGGACGAAGGTGCTTGTGTTGAGGTTTGGTTACTTTAGTTGGGTTCTGCTCAGATTGTTGCATTTTCTTTTCATGGGAGTGGTACCAGGGAAGATGGAGGGAAGAGACTACGCCCCTCCCCTTCCAATCCACAACCAGTGCCAGAAGGTTCTAGATTTTATCCATTCATGAAAAATATTTTATAAGTAGACCTACGTACCTCAATTGATATCCATCGTGAAAGCGTCGTTCTGGAATGAACTGACAATGTGGAGATAGCATGTCGCCTTAACCGCCCTGTCGCTATTCCACAGTTAATGCACCTCATCGTTTTATCAAATTAAAAAGAAAAAAAGTACAACAAAAAACAAATACGAGAATTGGCAATCTCGGTTCTTGTAGTTTAAGCAATGGTTTACAAATAATCGTAATGGCACAAAATAGAAACACTATCGTTCAAAGAGCGCTAGAGTCGTATTGTATCACAGTTGACCACAGCAGTTAACGCACAAGTTAACGTACAAAAACGACGACAGTACAAAATTACAATTTTACAAAATTCTGTGCAAAATTCAAAAACCTCGGCTCCTGACTCCTGTCAAGTATTAATTATTATAACGCAGCGTTTAGTTGTTGCAATGAAAATGTGTAAAAATGGGGAGAATATATTATGTGTAAGTATATATAGCAAAAACTACTTTATATATATTTAGTATTATTAAATTACAATACTTATTACCTACATATAGATTATTTTAGGATCATTTTACGAAAAGGTATTATCTTTTTCCAACGTTTACTTTACTGCGAACGAAACGTTTATTGGGGCAAATGGGGGGCCAACCATAGATATTAGATTGCATAGATGTAGTATAGAACATAAATCTATGGGGCATACAATGGTGGAAATGAGTTGATCAAAATAAATAATCAAATAACACCATGAATAACACAGACACAAGACAGTTGTTGTGACTTTTCGGTCTCACAAACACCCAGTTCCGGAAGAAATGTTTTGGGCCGCACAAATATTTCTCACGGTGCGGGGATCGAACCCGCGCGGCGGCCTCTCGTTTCACATGCAGCGTCTAACCAACTGCACCACGGAGGCTGTCAAAAATCTTATTAAACTTTATTTTACTCCGTGAAATTCTACAAAAATATGAAATATTCTATAATTAATAGTTGATTTTATAATATTCATTTAATTATAGCCTTATTTTTGTACATGATAAAAAGTAATAAGGTAGAAACTGGCCAACCTTTACTTTCAAAACTTCCACTTAATTTTATGTTTTTCATCTATATGTGACTTCTGTGGATGTGACACAAACGATAAATCATGAAGTATACAGAGGGCACATTATTAGTAGATAAACAGCCATGGTGATCATACTCACCATGGCTGTTTATCTGAAGGTATTTTATTTTTTTCCATAAAATAAATTACTTAATGTAGATAATAGTTTCAGGATAATACAATATTTCAAATATTTAAACCTATATATAAGAAGAGGAGTATTACACTGGACTTGTAATGAATTTATTAGAATAGTTATCCAATTTCTGGATAAGTCTCTTATTAGATGCAAAACACAGATAACCGTATTGAAATTGACTGCGAACTAATATTTTTACCATCCATCCATCATCAGCCTATTCTCGTCCACTGCTGGACATAGGCGTCTCCTGTGGCACGCCACTGGGCTTGATCTTCAGCCCAACGTCTCCAACCGCTACCAGTCATATCTTGGATATCATCACTCCACCTCGTTGGAGGGTCAATATTTATTCAACATGAGTAAAATATTAGGATCCGATCCCCAATATGTACTTGCAAATGATTTTAAGATATTAAATGCCTTGCTTGCCATTCCTATGATATCATCAACATATTCTTTCACGAAAGAAATTATAATATTTAAGAAATTTTATATCCACTAAACAATATTTCAGGATCTTCTATGGTCCTTAATTCTGTTGCCAAAATATAATGAATAACATTATTTAATGCTCCAACAATGTCAAAGAAAATACTTATTAAAATATGATTGTTCTTATATGTATTAAATATATCTCGATGTAAGTAAAAAATACTTTCGCGATAATACTTATTTCATTGTACTTGTACAAGTTAATTAATTTGTTTATTGACTTGACTAGCCAACAAATCAAAAAATATGCGTAACACATTGAAGGCGGGCCGCCAAATTACAAATTAAAAAATAGTCGATTCTACTCACCTCTTCATACTCATCAACACTAGGACTCGGCCGGGCTGTTCAATATTAGAACATTTTACCTTGCAATAGGGGAGAAATAATGATACCAAATAAAAAGAGTATTGTAATGTAAAACAGTTACGTATTTTAATGTCTTTTTAATTTTGTCGTATTTTATGTGCTTCTAGTGTATTAGTAATAATAGTACAGATGTCGCTTGATGGCCTTAACCAACTAAGCTGAAGAAAATACGAAATAGGTTAATCTAATTAATAAAACAACAAAATATATTTTTTTAAGTATTTCTTCACGATTGTCATAAATTTAAATGCAAATTTTGTTCTTAAACCTGTAATAAACATACGTATTAAGTTCGTATCGTAGTAGTTTTTTGTATTATAAACTGGCAACGAAGAAATAATCTGTCAAACAGTCAATGCGTAGACGGAGCAACTAATAGACGGAGTCACATGTTCTATCCCTTTTACACAAAACGAAAGAGATTTATACATAACGTTCATGTAAGAAAGAGATGCAAGCTTTTGTAGCCTGTCCTTATTGGCGTAACCGCTTGACTCTAGGAAATTTGACATTTTGGAGGCAAATATTTACATTATTTGGGGTGTCCAGCGGTCCGACGGTTGATATTCCCTAAAACAAAAGATATTAAAGATTTAAATTACATATTAAAAAACAAACCTCATTAATTATCTTTTATTTTTTAAACTTTTTCCTTATATGTATTGAACTTTATAGGGTTGCGCAGTAGATATTGTTTTTGAAATAAAACTATTATTTACGGGTTCTATTGCGGATTTGGTTTAAGTTTTGCTTTTTTTTACTTCTCCACGCGACGTTTCGATTACTTTACAAATTTCGTGGTCACGGGGCGGACTAGACATTATTTTGTTCTTAGCTTTTATTACAATAGTTTTTATTTTCAGAACTAGCTACTTACTTAAATTATGTTTATGTTATACAGTGTTTTCATTTGTTCTGGGTGATGGCTGGTGACCCAGGCATGTATGGGCACTGTAGTTCTACTCAAAGTTAAAATATCGATATTTTAGCAATTATATTTTTTTAAAGAGCGGTCAAAGTTTCCTGATACCTTAGGAAAAACGTGTCAACCTGGCCACACTCCCACAAATATCGCTATCTCATACTAGGTTACGCGGTGGCTACCCCTGTGAGTCAATGGCTCCGCGGCGCTCTGTTTGTTGTTGGTGCCGGTTGTTGTTGTTAATTATTATATATTCCGCCTATTTGTCATTCTTATAATGCATTCCATGTGCCGTGTGTGAAGTGCTCCATATTTTCATACATATTTTACATGTGATTGGTGCTCTATTTTTGTTCTGTATTGTATTTTGTAACACTGTATGTAAAATAAATGGTCATAATTAGAATATTGCTGATTTTATTGTGGGTTTAATTCCTTGATTAATTCATAAACGTTATACGAGTATATGAATTACAAGGTTATGAAAATAAATAAATAGTACACAATTTTATACATTGCTGTAGGCGCATATATCTAGTTATATATATAACAATAAAGTTGCTTGTTTCTGATACCAGCGGCGCCACCAATCGCTTTCCTTCTGAACCCATGGTTCCCCTTTATTCGTATTTAACAAAGTACCTACTCTGTGGACTCGGCGAATCTTGCCTATGGCCTTTGACAAGTGACATTTGGCTAACTTGGTCTGTGGACAGAAATTAGAAAATAAAAAACTGAACCAAAGAATAAACCACAAGAACTGAACTGAACTGGCAATCAGGCTTTGAAGTGCTTTTTCTTTTTTTTTCTTGGGGCCTAGTGGTCTATTCTTTGCTTGTAGTAATTGTTATGTTATTTAGTTAGATTTCTGCTGAAATTTTTGCAAAATGTCCTGCGTCTTAGTAACGTATGTTTTATTTCCTTCATAGTCCAGTGTGTTTATGTTGTCATTATGGTATAGATGTTAAAGGTACATTCTTGGATTTAGAAAGGTAATTTTGGTAGCAGTTATCTTCCTTGTATGTTATTGTAATAATTGGAGTCGCCATCTTTTTATTTCATTGTTTAAGTTGTTAGTGTTGAGTCGTATCGTCGATGAATGCTTCCCAATGTTCAATGTTTTTTTGATATTGTATCCAGCTTAGGCTATGGTGTAGTTGTTTCTAAGCTATTTGGAAATCTGTCCATACTTCAAGACTGTTCTAACTTAATTTTATTAAATGTTGAGAATGTTTTTTATTTAAATGTAGGGCACTAATAGTTTCAATATATTATATTTAAAATATGCCTGCATATTTTCGTCTTGATTTATGAGCTACGGCCAACTTTATGCAAAAATGTGACAGGATTGTTGTAACCATCCAGGAGAAGGTTTTTATGCATAAAACAATAACTAGTATTTCTGTCAAGTAATCAATTTCAATATCTTGCAGCATATAACCCAAGACATAAGACATAGTTTTGATCTTGTATAGGGTTTGGTATATTTTGAATATTTGACCGCAGTGACACCAGCATGGGTTTTACATGTGCCCATATTGTTCCAGTGTTATGAGACAAATTAGACGATGGTGGTGGAGTATGAAACAAAAGGATCTTTAATTAAAGAAGGATGCTAGATTCCCAAATTGACTTTAGCTTGATGTAAAATATTCACAAACAAAACTGAAAAGCATTTTGATTTGTTATACATAGTATTTTCAGACATTGATGGATACTTGGTTGTTTCCATATTGAGTAAGTTTTGCTTAACATGTCATATTTTATTTAGAGTGAATATAAAAACTATGTTAAATAATATAATAATGATATTTCTTATCACCTTGATGTGTATAAGGCACCCACAAATGAATCCTGGAGATGTTAAAATGAAACAAACATTGCTGTAAATATTTTTATTCAGTATCATTTTGATCACAATCTACTAATAAAGTGAAAAAAATAATTGTACGGGAACAACACCTCAGTTCTTTTGCTTACTATATGATTACCAAAGCCTTTTCCGAGTACCGTCCCATATCCATTCTTCCTTTCTTATCCAAAGTCCTCGAGCGTCTAGTTTATAATCAATTACACTCATTCCTTACCCGAAATGACCTTCTTAATCCCTTCCAATCTGGCTTTCGTCCAAGACATAGCACAGTCACTGCACTTGTCAAAATCACCGACGACTTTCGCCTCGGGATGGAAAACGGGCAGTTGACAGTGCTTACGCTCCTAGATTTCAGTAACGCTTTTAACACAGTTGACTTTGATATTCTCCTTGCTGTACTACGCTCCTTCAACATATCTCCAAGCGTCATTGACTGGTTTCAAAGTTACCTGTATGGCCGCCGTCAATGTGTGCGCCTAGGGGAAATGACTTCCTCGTGGTGTAGCACTTCTGCCGGTGTACCTCAGGGTGGCGTCTTATCTCCTCTCTTATTTTCAGTTTTTATTAACTCCATATCTTGTAATCTTTCATCATCCTACCACCTTTATGCAGACGATCTTCAACTCTATTGTCAATTTCCTCTCACTCATCTGGATGATGCTATTCACCTTATGAATAGGGATCTCGAGAAAATTAACAAATGGAGTAAAGCTTACGGCCTCAAATTAAATCCTAATAAAACCCAAGCCATTATTGTGGGGAGCCCAAGAACCATCTGTAAGGTCGACTGGACACTTTTGCCTCGCGTGTTGCTTGATGGGGTTACCATCCCATTCAGTGACACCGTGAAAAACCTTGGCGTAATCATCGACCGCACTTTGTCTTGGGGGCCTCAGATGATGGCTGTCAGTCGCAAAATATTTGCGACTGCGGGATCTTTGCGTAGGTTGCGGAACTTCCTTCCGACTGCCACTAAAATTGCGCTTGCACAGTCTCTTTTGCTTCCTATCCTCGACTATGCCGACATCAGCTATCTCGATCTTACCGAGGCCCAGCTAGACAAACTTGAGCGCCTTCAAAATTTTTGTATTAGGTTTATATTTGGACTTCGTAAATATGACCATGTTTCCGAATTCCGTACTAAGCTCAAGTGGCTTCCTATACGACATCGCCGGAATGTTCATATTCTGTCTCTTCTCTACACTATCCTGTTTAATCCCTCAGCTCCGCGCTATCTTCAGGACCGTTTTAGTTTCCTCTATACTGCAAATTCTCATTCCCTTAGGTCGTCAGAGAATCTGATGTTGAAGTTCCCGGTACACAAGACATCATTCTACGATCGCTCCTTTACTGTAGAAGCAGTGCGATTGTGGAATGCATTGCCTCTCAGTATAAAACGGTCACCCTCCTTGGAAACTTTTAAGTCGAGAGTGAAAGCACACTTTCTGGGAAGCTAAAACTGTGTCCATACTTTACTATTAATATATTTTTATTATTATTATATTGTATGTATGTTGTTTTGGTGTATGTTTTTTTTTTCATTGCATCGTTATATATATTATTATTATCTTTGAATATGTATTTATGTATTGTTTATGTAAGTTTATCTTTTAGTGTCATAAAAAGCACCGTCAATGTTTACCACTTATCTCCTCTTCTTGCACGGTTGTCTGGAAGAGATCGCTATTAGCGATAAGACCGCCGTTTTTTAACACTTATTTGTTTTTTTCTTTTTATTTTTGTAAATACTTTGTGGTGTTTTATTATTATTATTACCAAAGTATTGATTAACTGCTTCTCTCCCACTAAAATAATTATCAAATAAAATATAATCAAAATATATTCCTGCCTTTACGTCTACTTTGGATTTTTGAGACAATTTCTTATATCAAGTGAAGTATCCCTAATCTCTACTCACTTTTATTTTAAATCATCCATTGAAATGAATGTGTGAATAGGAACAAGCCGCAATTGATAAGTTCCACATGCCATTAAAATAAAATTGATATATTTAAATACAGGCAACTCGGCCACATTTCCTGATTGTATATTAATATTTACAAATATTGCCTTTTTTCTGTTGTAATTATTGTTTATTACATAGTTACTTAATGTATTATGTCGATACATTTTTTTTTGAATGATTTGTAATATCTGTGCATCAGACCTATTTGTATTGGGTGACCTAAAATGGTTCATTAGAGCAGCAGCAATAGAATAATCATTGCATAGGGTGAGGTTTGATTATGAAATTCATGTTACCCTACTTTCATTGAATTATATTTTTAATAGCTGCTCTTTATTTTCTTTAAAGGAGGAGGATACATGAACAGAATAATTACTATTTATATTCAAAGAAACCCAATAATAAACATTCAATATATATTCTATAATCTTTATCATTAAGTATTTTGCTCTAATATTCTTCTATACACAGTATTATTGGTTTTCCTGTCCAGTAAAAATCTAATTTTCTGTTATTTATTTGAATTTTTCCCTTGCAATAATATTGTGTTCTATATTATTGTCAAAATTGTCTTTTTTTTTTATTTCTTGGGCTTCTGAATAGGGTTTTTTTAGTTATTTTTGGCAATTCATTTGCCTTTTCGTTGGTAAGATTATATTTTATTAGGGCAATTTTCTTTTTAAGTTTGTCATTTTCAATTTTATATTTTTTAGCTTTTCCTTTATTTTTATTGTTTGAACATGATGGAGTGGACCATAGGCAGACCCCAAGGATCTCCACATCGACCTTTTAGCTGCTTTTTTACTTGTATCAAAATATAATCTGCCAAGCTTGAAGAGACAGTTTGTCCAATTCCGGAGGGTTCTCACCCGATGCTCAATCGATAAGGACCTTCCACGGGTTGCTTCTGTATTGGGTTGGCCAGTGCTCTCGTTCGTATGTCTGGGTACCAAAAGCATTGGGTTCAATGAGGAACTATTAGATAACAGTTCCTTTCGCACGGTCAATATCCTTGGTTATCATGTTATCATGTTGTGTAGTGGGAATACCCATGCAGTCTGAAATTTCAATCTTCGACTCAAGGCATCGCAAAACTTTGCCGATCCATCATTGGAGTCTAAACTTACGTAGCTTTGTACAACAGCGGCGTCCTTGTGGCGAACCAATCGACTTGTGGTACGCCCCACCATTTGAAGATTTTCTCCGTGTCTGCTGGTAGTGAGTGCTAATGGAACAGCTCGTCCCCTTGGGAGACGATCTGCAATGCCGTTAAATCGGCCGGTGGTATTATTTTCTTTTCGTCATAATTAGTTCCCAAGTTACCATTGGATGAAGTAAGCGACACAGGCTGTGCAGGGATAAATAAAAATTCTAAACATCCAGCTTAAAATCGCGATGTGAAAATTTATTATTCGGAAGAGTAGTTGTGCGGAGGAAAATTAGATAGGTAATTCGACATATACAGCGTATGAATAATCTATACATACAAGGTATATCAAAACTGCTACCGAAAACGAAGCCGGATGGTAGTTTAAGCGACTTCAGACACAATGCAACAGAAAATGTTGGAAAAAAAAACGTAAAATTTTTTGTTAATTTTTTATATGGTTGTATTAGGGTGGTAAATACATTTTTTTCCTAAAATAATGGTGTATACCCCTTTTATATATAAAGACTCTAAGGTATAAAAGAGTTTAATTTATTATTTTAGCAAAAACTATGGATTTACACTCAAAAATGACGATATTTAAAAAATGATTAAAAAAAAAATGACATGTTGCTTGGCCAAATTTTTAGTTGCATTGTGTTTAAAGTCACTAAAACTACCATCCGGCTTCGTTTTCGGTAGCAGTCTCGAGATATCCTGTATAAATAAAATTGAAGTGTCTGTTTGTAAAGTGAAAATAAAAAAAATGTCCAACTACATATCGTTATATACACGATAAATATAATGAAAATGACCTTAGATTTTTTTTGTCTGTCTGTCTGTCTGTCTGTCTGTCTGTTTGTTCTGGCTAATGTCTGAAATGGCTGGACTAATTTTGACGAGACTTTTATTGTCGGGTAGCTGATATAAAAATACAGTAAATTTCACTAAAATGAATACTTATTAAATGAAATAAAGTTATAAAATTATATAATTATATAATTGGCATGTTCCAGGCATTCCATTGCGTCCACTGATGGATGCACACAAGTCTTACAAAGCTTGGGTTTGCCTTAACCATGACTCGCTTATATCTTTAACCCTAGAAAGATAATCATATTGTATTGTACGGAAAAGATACTCATGGGTAAAATTTACGCATGTGTTTTAATTAGTTCTAGTTAGAGACTTATTAGTTTATTTATATAAATCTTGTGATATTATATATTACCGTATATATTGGAATAATTAGTGCTACAGATAATTTCTATATAATCATTTATTCATTAAAAAAAAACAATAACTTCTTTCTGTACTAAATCAACATATTTTCTTAACATTTACTCTTTCATAGAAAAACTATTTTTTTACTACAATAATCAGTCTTTTTAGGACAAAATCAACAATTAGTATATTTGAACTATATACTAGGAACATACAGTTATATAAAAATCAGTTACAAACAGCTTTGGCACATCAACATTATGCTCACGACATATAATTTTTTTACATTTTTTGCAAGACGCATTTGCCTTTCGTCTTTTTTTAGAGGGGCAGAAAGTGCAGTAAATACGTTTTTTCACCACAGGCTCATTGATTTGCTCTTCTGATCTACCAGGTTCTTCATCTATCAACATATTGGAGATATTTACTGGTGGTAGGTCTCTCATATGTGAGAGGCCATCTGGGTGGGTACCACCGCAGTGTCTATTTCTCCCGTCAAACAGCAGTGTAAACGCACTGTTGTGTTTCGGGTTGAAGGGCATTGTAGCCAGAGTAACTACTGGACATATTGAGACTTAACATCTTATGTCTTAGGATGGCGAGCGCAGTGGAATGCCAAGCATTGCTTTGTAATTCAAGGTGTTGTTTGGTTTTGCAACTGTTCATGAGCGATCGTATCGCTTACGATCAGGCGAACGGCATGCTCGTCTCGCCATTCATAGCAATAAAAAAAAAAAATATATATTATCTCGCAAATATCTTTTCAAAGTGGGAGCTTCTAAACGCGTACGCACAAACGAAGTAGACAGACCTAAGCTGAGATTTTTCATAAAGTTTTTGCGACTTAGCCCTTAAGTGCATAACAACGTATTTTCGCTCGGAAAAAATATATGTGTTAGGAAAAATGGTCTAAATAATGGGAAAAATAATAAAAAAAATCCAAAAAAATCTTAAAACGTTTTTTTTTTTTTCAAAAAAACTACAAGTATCGTTTTCGATACAGTATGCATTATTGTACTATATCTAACTAAATATTGGCAGAGTTGTGAAATACGGTGAAGCAGTCTTTGGACTTTTTAGAGCACAGATGTACGTTACATTTAGCACATTTTATAATGCTGAGTAAATGGCAAGAGGGCAACATACATCTGCTTCGAGTTTCTGTCCTTATCTGGCCATGATCTGTTTTGTCCAGTCTGACTTCATGTGGAGGCAATGTTTGACATTTTTTACCCTTCCGAATTTTAGGTGGTGGTCCTTGTGATGTGCTGGATGGGCTGCTAGTGCTTGGGCGGCCTCTGGTGGTAGTTGGAGCATACTTGCATAGCGTATCAGCCAGTTCAGACCTAAAGTAGGCGAGGTTCAGGATGTTTTTCGTTGGAACACCATTTTTAGCAGAAACTTTTTTGTATAAGATCCAGGAGTTGATTACAGACAGATCAAGCAGATGATAAAAGATTCGCATATACCATTTTCTGCTTTTCATTCGTATTTTATATCGCCCTAAAAAGGAGTCCATCAAATCTACGCCACCCATGTGAGCATTATACTCCTTGATCAATTTGGGACATGCTATGGCTATTCTCCTCTTCTCTTTTTTTATCAAACCTTTCTATATTTTCCACAGGCTGTGCGCCGACATATGTAGACGCTAAGACTACTTGTTTATTATCCTTCCAGCTGACGGTGGTCATATCCACACCTTCAAAATTTGTGACATATTCTTCATATGACCCTCGAGGCACAGCATTTTTCATAACATCTTGTTTTGTCGGCAGCTCACATGATTTGCCCAAACGGTTTCTTTGAATAGTCCCCAAGGTATGCAATCCTTCCTTTGCTAATACATACACCAAAGGCAAGGATGTGTAGTAGTTATCAAAATACACTATATGGTTTTATTGTCTTGGAACCACTCTCAGGAGCCTCAGTACAGCTTGTCCCACGACTCCAACATCAGGTTCGTTTGGTAATCTATCGTCAGGCTCTTTTCCAGCATAAATAATAAATCTGTAAGCGAATCCCATCAAATTGCAGAGCACAAATAGCTTGAACCCCCATTTGTAGGGTTTGTTGGGTAGGTACTGTTTGAGAAAGTGGCCTATTTTGGTTGAGCACATTTGTTCGTCTATCGACAGTCGCTGATCTATTGTTACACTGGAAAATTTTTGGTTGAGGTGGTCTATTACTGGTCTCAATTTGTGCAACTTGTCATGCTAGGGGTGACTAACTGGTAAGTGATTATCATTGTTGTTAAAATGAAGTATTCTTCGGATCTTTTCAAATTTGTTGACCGGCATTGCGTCTTTGATAGAGCTGAAGCCAAACTTGGTGGACCAGTAGGATCGTGTGCTGGGGTAGTGGTATACAGACATAAATATTAGAATTCCTATATATTGACGTAGATCTGTTATTGTTAGCGATTCAGGTCTATCGGGTTTTGTCTGTACAGCATATCGAGCAGTTTCATCTACAATTTTTTCCATCAGATCATTTGTGAAGAATTAGCTAAAAAATTGATAAGGACTTTGCAGTTCCATTACAGCTGCAGAAAGTTCTTCGCTGCCTTCAAATTTGATTTTATCCTCATCATATACAAGTGATTGCTTCTTCCAAACTAAATTTCTTGTGCTGTTCATGCTAAAAGCCGGAAGTTGAGAATTTGTACCTGGTAACGGTGGTTGTTCGTCAGATTCTGCATCATTTTGAATCAAGGGAGGGTCCTCGCTCTCGTCCGCAGTCATAACCTCATCAAAAACATCCTCTCCATGCTGATTTTCAAGTTCTCTCACCAAATCCTCACGAGATGCATAGTACGGTAAGTTATCCCCATCAGATTCCATGCCATCATCAGAAATCTCTCCATTATCCAAGCGGCGAAGGAGATCTTCTATCTCCCTATCTGAAAATCACCACAATTTGCTGCTTACGCATCAACCAAGCGCAAATCATAATAAAACCAGCCCAAAACCAACCAGATAACAAGCTAGTATGAGGTTATCAAAAGGAACGTTAGTGCATAATGTATTGAAATCGATACATGGAAAAAAAGTTAGTTTACAACAGAAAAAAATGTAAAAATTATCAGAAATTCAAACGTCTGCGACATGCTTTTAGACTTACCTTCCATATTGTAATTTTTGCAATACAAATAATCGGTGTTTTCTTGGGATTCAAAGGGATTGAAAATCTGAATTTTCACAACGTGCAAACTTTGTCGACCGCTAACAATGAAAGTGAAATCAATTCAAGATGTCAGAACTGTCATGTGTCAAATGTCACTTTTTTGGTTCAGTAAATGTCAAAGGTATGTTACATCATTCACTCGAGACCATAAATAAAAAATAAAGGACCAAGGATTGTCTCTGAATGCAATGTATCGTTTTCGAAACGATATGCATTTAAGGGTTAGAGGCTTTTCTCCTTTGCCATTAACATTGTGGCTATAAATTATATATGCGTTTATGCAAGCAATGTTAATCATTCCATAAAATAAAGCCATAGGCCACCTATTTGTCTTCCTACTACAAGACATCAAAGAACACTTTTGGTCTAGTGTGTCTACTCCGCCTTTGGTTTGATTATAATATATAATCATTTCTGGCTTACCAGTAGCTTCGTTGATGGTAGCGTCCTCATCGCATGATGATAACAAATAAACCATTTTTGCCGGTTTCGGTTTATATGAGACGAGAGTAAGGGGTCCGTCGAAACAAAACATTGATGTCCCTACTGGCCTAGAGCGGCTGTTTTTTAGTTCTTCCGGTATCTCACGTTTATTTGAGCGTACGGTTCCCACCAGTGTTAACTTGTATGGTTCTTGGAGTAAGCTTTTTGTCAAAGGGATTGAAGTAAACCAATTGTCACAAGTTATATTACGACAAGTACCATGTACAGGCTTTGTCAATTCTTTTACATAGAATTCCCCGAGAGGCACCCCGTTGGTCTGGGTTCCTCTTCCCAAATAAGGCATACTATTCAACATGTATTTGGTACCACTGTCACACATCATAAGTATCTTTATGCCATACTTGCTTGGCTTGTTGGGAATATACATCCTAAACGGACACCGCCCTCTGAAGCCAAGTAACTGTTCGTCTATGGTCAAATGAGCCCCTGGAGTATAATTGTTTATGCATTGGTGGATAAAAAGATCCCATATTTTTCTAACAGGAGCAAAAATATCATTTTCCCTAAGTGTGGGCCGTATGGTTTTGTCATCCACTCTAAGGCATAGTATCAAAAAATCAAAACGATCACGACTCATCACAGAGACGTACACCATTGTAGCGGATCGATCGAATAGCTCGTCTGTGGACATATGGTTATCTTTTCTTACAGCGGTCATCACCAGGATACCAAGTAAAGCCCGAATTTCATCCTCACCTGTATCACGAAATGTAGCGCCAGTCATATAGTCCCGTCTTTTCATTGATATCTTGGCGTTAGTCCATCGTACGATTTCCATAATTATCTCATCAGTAAAAAACATATTGAAGCATAATACGGGATCATATACATTTCGGCACGAACGGCTTGGACCTCTTTGAGATCGCACAATGTTACCCGCTGAGACTCTGCCACGCCTGACACGATGACTTTGATGTTGACCAACAATGTCTATTCCTACCTCTAATAATCCTCTGTCGCAATGTTACGATCCTACGAGAGGCCGATGTGGAGCCTGGTTGTTCAGTACTGCCTTGCTCGTCTAGTATTGCACTTCCACTTGGCGTCGGCTGGTCTTCTTGTACCTCTTCTGTAAAAGCTTCTTCTGTGTCGCTCTGTACGTCGTCTTCACTTTCGTGGTCCGCTACCTCACTGTCGGTATTCTCACAGGGAAGCTCGTCGTCGCTCTGCATAAGAGCAGCCAGGATATGGTCTTCGTCCAAGCTTCTACTCCCCATAATTATATATTTTAGTTTCAATATCTATAAACAATACAAATAATACAATATAGGATACGATATACAGTCATAATAAGACAGATAATAATAAAACTTCCACACAAGTCAAAATCATAAAAGTCACGTAAAAGATAATCATGCGTAATTTTGACTCACGCGGTCGTTATATCTCAAAAACGGTGACACTCACCTTGTTGACACGCACGCCACACGGCAGCTCCCAGCGACGAATGAGATGTCCTAAACGCACGGCTATGGATTCGCGCTATTTAGAAAGAGAGAGCTATATTTCGGAAATGCATGCGTAAATTTTACGCAGACTATCTTTCTAGGGTTAAATACTTCCGACATCTTTTGCTGATTGTCAATAAGCAATTTCTCATTGTCTTCTTCTGCTTTTCCTCGATGACCATAAAACGGTGCGTTAGGCCTGCCGCTCACATTTAGAGAGCCTCTCACCTAGGGATGATCAATATTAAAAAAAAACATCGATTTAACAGCATCTATGTACGATAAACATCGATATTTCTAAAAAACATAGATGTTTTCGGTGGCAAATAAAACTATATATTCTATTAATGATTAAATATGTTTATTGTTATAGAAAATTCAATACAAGAAAAAAACATTCCCAAAGAAAATTAGGCACACTGCAAAAAAAAAACTTTGTCACGTTTTTTTTCCTTTAGTCTGTTCCGTTGCTGGTACATAAGTTGGTACAGAATTAAATCTATTTCCACTTCGCAAGTTCACAACGTACACTTGCAACAGTAGAGAGTTTCAAGTATGACGCGTGCGTTGATATTTGAAGTCGACAGTTTTTTTAATTCCTACTAAATACGTAGATAATATTAATTTCTATTCATTCGGCTTACTTACATTGATGCGTCATCTAGTGAAAATATTTCAACTTGATAGTAATCTATCAGGCCCTACCTAGCATATGCAACGTTATGGTGCGTTTACACGTTGGCTGAAGCTGTGCCACAGAGTACATTATATAACTGAGATAGAGCTATCAGTCACGATTTTGCACACTAACGACATCTCCACCTTAGTTATGTAATTATTTTTCAAGGGCGGCTATATTGTACTTGGAGCCTTCATTTTAATTTTAAACAGGATATATTGATTTTGTGGATTCCTGGCAGGAAGACTTTTCTTTTCTTCCCACCAAAAATCCAATAAAGAAAACCATAAAATAAACATAAATATAATTTATTTATTCTTTCTTTGTCCTAACATAATAATTATGCGCTATTAATTGCATACTTTCATATTGGTCAAAGTCAGTTCTTTTTCCAACTAATATTTTATTGATGTCTTTACAATAGTTAAATAAAAAGAATCTACAGGACATATCTTGCAGAAATATAATATTTTCTTTTTTATGTATGTTACATTTCATAAAATTGTAATCTATACATACACTTAGTAGTAAGTATAGTTTTGATATAATTTTTTAGATTGTCTATTGTACAGTCCCTTTTCAGTATGCCATTGGTGACATCCTGGGTTAAAGAAAATCATTCTAACAGCATATTGTTAGGATATGCAAGACTTGCCTTGTTGGGAATTCTTTCCCTAATTCTCAAATAATTGGACTCTTTACTATTTTTGATATACATATCATTATGGCATTGTTTGCACCCTTTAAAAACTTTTATTCTTAATTTTTTTAGTAAATATCCTGTTACATAATCTAATTGCGCTCTTATTTTAGGATTTTGCAGTTTATCATTTATATCCATGTTATATTCTGTGTCAGCTAAATTTATTTCTATTGTATCGGAATTTGGAGTAGCAACTGGATTTTCTTCTAAAAAAAAATATGTTTTTCATCGATGTAAAAATCCGGCAAGAATCTTCTTCGCAATTGGCTCCTGGAGAATGTGATCCGCTTATATTGTTTATCAGTAATGAGGCAAAAGCAGCTTCAAATCCAACACATGTTGGTGAAATATTTCTTACCCCGTGGTTTCTAATGCAACCGAAAAAGTTTTCAAGGGGATCTTGGTTAAATTGTCTTAGCCATAATGATTTTACATTGTATGTTTTTTGCAAGGTGCCAATCAATATTTCTATATTTTCAATTGTGAAGAGCCAATTATTTAAAGTTGGCACAGAACTGACTAGACCACTTCTCGATATATTTAACAATTTCTATAACAAGCAACAGGAATCATCATCATCATATCAGCCACAGGAAGTCCACTGTTGAACATAGGCCTCCCCCAAGGATCTCCACAATGACCTGTTGGAAGCGGCCTGCATCCAGCGACTACCTGCAACCTTAGTCAGATCGTCCGTCCACCTTGTAGGCGGGCGTCCGACACTTCGCTTGCCTGTACGTGGCCTCCACTCAAGAACCTTTCGGCCCCAACGGCCATCGGTTCTACGAGCTATGTGCCCGGCCCACTGCCACTTCAACTTGCCAATCCTATGGGCTATGTCGGTAACCTTGGTTCTCCTACGGATCTCCTCATTTCTGATTCGATCTCGTAGGAAAACACCGAGCATAGCCCGCGCCATGGCTCGTTGAGTGACTTTGAGCCTTTTAATGAGGCCAACCGAGTTGGATTCGACGATTGACCTCTCTCTCGAAGTTGGACCTGCCTAACCGGACCACTTGTCCTAAATAGATATATTCGTCTACAACTTCAAGAGTCGAGCCCTCAACTTCAATAGGGGTGGGCACAACATGGATATTCGACATAATCTTCGTTTTATCCATGTTCATTTTAAGATCCACCTGTTGGGAGACTCGATTAAGGTCTTCGAGCAAAGCAAAGCCTCTAATTTGGCAATGTATGCCATGACATACAAATGAAATAAAGGGTAATTTATTATGAACTTGGCAATGTATGTCACCGCATAAATAATGTTAGTACCCCAAATTGAACAATTTCATGTAAGTAAAGATTCAAAATCATTACCAAAATGATAGTATCATAATATCATGCATAGAATTTAGTAATAATACATGCCCTAAATCGCGAAATGAATTGAATTTCAATTTATTTACCTTGGAAATAATGATGCCATGTTGGGGCGGTAGTGAAGTACCCGATGTTTTAAGAGGCATCGCCACCTATTTTTTAACACACCAATGGTCCTTTCAACTGTGTTGCGGGCTGTGGCATGTGTTTTCGTATAAAATTCTTCTGGGGAACCGGGTACGGCATCCAAAATAGGAGTCATCATATACTCCCTTTGAGCATATCCGGAATCTCCTAAAAAAGTTTAATGTTAAACTTGCCACAATGACCATAAATTATATTGACACATTGTACATCATTTAGATTTAAACAATCCAATGACATTATATACACTATTCACAAGTATCTTACTTTCACATTGTTGTAATACATAATATGCGCATAGTGACAAAATGTAATAATATAAATACCTAACAAGTAGACATTTTCTCCATTGCTGATTAGCCCCATTAAATAAATATGTTTTAATGGGACGTTGGTTCCAAATGAAACTATCATGAGTTGCACCTCCAAAAGATGCATCCACAGATAGAATGTTAAGGTCAGCATCACATATCTGAATGAAAACAGGTAAATAATTTGTGTTGTCAGGGCTATTTAGTTATTTAAAAATAATATTAATTGTGCAATAAGTACATACTATTTGTACATTTCTTGAGTTATAATGTTTCCTGTTGAAATATCGTTCTTCATTTTCATGAGGTCTTATTATGGCAATATGTGTGCCATCGACACATCCTAATACAGCTGGTATATCATATTTTTCATAGAATCTGGAATAACAGTACATAATACGTGAGCAATACATAACTGATGGTAAGACTTGAGCGACTTCCCAAATGCAACCATAAGGCTGCAGCCATCTGTGGTTTGAGCAACAATGTCTTGAGTTAAGGATATGCCATATTCATTCAACTTGGACTCAATTAACTGAACGCATTTTGCTGCATTCATGGAGCCATGAATTCTTATTAGACCAAGGTTTCGAAAAGCGTTTCTAGCAAAATCTGGTGAATGCAATGAAAGACCTATGTATCTTCTGTTGTGATTGGATGTCCATTCGTCGAATGATATTGAAAACTTCTTTTCATGAGATAGAATTGCTTTAATCTCACTAATCACCTCTAGTTTTCTTTTTTCACTTTCCTTGATAATCTTGTTTCGAATGGTATCCGCAGTCTTGGGTAATTTATTGCCGCTTTTTTCAAAAAGGTACCTTAAATCTTGAGATGCTATAAATGTTCTTAATGAGATTCCATCCATTGAAGCCATACGAGACACCATTACTTCCATACTTGGATTAGCATCACTCTCAAAAAAATGGGTCAATTTAGATTTCTTTTTCGGCATTTCGGGATCCGGAAGTCCTTTTATAGTAGATGCCCCACCCTGTGCTGACGTAGTTGGACTTTCTAAACTGAGTTTATGTACGTTTTTCAAATGTTTTTGTAAACTGCTCGTGCTACCACCGCCTGATTTTAATATCTTTTGGCATAATTTACATTTTACTTCACTTTTATTTTTGTTTCTTAGAAAGTAGTGCCAAACAGAGGCCTTGTCTCCTGCCTTATTTATCACCTCTTCGAAATCCATTCTTTTGTTGTTCAGGAATTCTGTCAACTGGAAGATGCGTCTGAAATTCAATAAAGTTGACATCAGACAAGTTGGTCGAATATTTGAACACTTGGTGGCCTAGCTGCTTGCAATCGTACTTGTGAAAACATTGAGAGGCAACTGGCATTTCTTTTATAACCAAAAATCGACACGAACATAATATTAACACTGCTCATTAGTGCTCATTTGACCAGTGTAATTTAGTCCCGCCTGAGCAACACTGTTATTTTTTATGATACTTAATTTATAATTATCTACTAAGCAATTTATAAGTAGTTTAATATAGCACGTGCCACGTGTTCTACCAAGTGCCAAAACTGAAATATTACCTACCTTCATTTGTGTTGTATAACTCAGATTTTCATGATTCACAATAATTATCAGATTGGATGCCAAACAACAAAGTAATGTGAACAAAGATGAATAAATAAATAGTACACCTATTTATTTATTTCTCTTAAATAGGTGTAACAACTTTATCATGTCGCTGTCCAGCCAAGTCTGGCCAAGTTATTATTATATTTATCTATTCCGTCCACAAAAGTGAAAGCGTAATACTTAACTAATAGCAATTAAAAAAATATGTTGCCTAGCTATTCTTATTTTACCAGCTTTTTCCTAGCCATTGACTTCTTATCCTTGCAATACTAAAACATCCAATGTGACTTAAAGCATTATTTTATGTTTCATGACAGAACAGAATTTATACAAAACATTTACGCGAATGTTACACATTAAAATAAAACTATTATTTACGGATTTTATCGCGGACTTGGTTTGTTTTTTATTTTTACATTTTTTAATTTCTCGACGTTTCGGAGTCCGAGTTGAGTCGTATCATCTCTATTAGTGTTGCCAGATCTCAAAACTCGTGATTGTGCAGAATATTAGTAAGTTTGCTCTGCTGTTTCATTTCAAGTCTATTTTAACGTATTCTTTTAATAATATTCATTTTAAATTAGTATATTCGTCGTGTTGCCAGCTATTCTAAAGAGTTCGCTCTCTGAGATGTTAGGAAAATCATTGGTAGCGGTTGATGTAGGTGTGCTGGGTGAGTTTGAAGCTGAACCTTTGATCTCTATAGCCAGTTCCAGTATTCTGCTTCGGTATATCATTATTTTATAATTATTGTCGAAGTCGTTAATAATTAAATAATCGGCCTAAAGAGCCGTTGACGACGTAGATTTTGTAATCGAAGTGCTGGAATTTATTTCTTTGATATTCAGTAATTTTGACTCAAATTCTGTCATAGACCTCTTTTTTTTCCTGCCTTGGTTTTGGGGATCGCCGCGTACATCCATGCATGCATACATCCCAAGTTTCAGTCTCTTTTTCATCTTCTCTCTCGTTACTGTTCTAATTCTCATTGACTTCTTCATCAGTTTATATTTGGAATCCAGGGTCTTCACGATCGAAGTTTATCCACTCCTTTAAATATTGTTCTCCATCGCAGCCTCCACCAATCCCAAGAATTGTCATTGCTTCTGTTATTTCTTTCAAATCGTCGTGCGGTTTAATTGATGAATTAGATATAGTTCATTTTAATAATTTATTCCATGCCCTTTTTAATGTTTGCAATTCCACAGAGTTCTACGCTTCTACCTGGATATTATAATCTTTTAATATTTTTTTTCTTAATTGCTTGTGTTATTGTAATTCGATATTTTATGTCAAGGATTTTGTCAAATAAAAGAACACTTCTTTTCATTCTTTTAATTTTTTAATTCCTAAGCTTTTGATTTGCTGTTTTTAGTGAAAAGTATATGCTTAATATTAGAATGAATAGGTTACATAGGAACTTCTTTCAAAATTATTTGAATTGCTTTTATGCTAAGCAATGATAGCACATTCTGCTTACATACACATGGTTTGGTACATTTAAGTCTCTGTCTTTAAGCTGACGCTATATTGTTGCATGCATTGGGTCAGCTTCCATTTGGGTATGATCTACCTCTAAAACCTTTCACTCGATAGTTATATTTTTATAACTCATAACAACATTTACAAGTACATTTGACAGAACACTATTGCGATTTTGTTATGTGCGTCCATCACTGTAAATAATGCAATGTAAAAACTTACATGTACCATATAGTTTTATTTACATATCGATACCCAAATTTGAAAACCTATTAACTCCTCTAGAGCAAATTTTACAGGAGAGACATAAAACGTCATAATAAATTGTACATAACCGAATAAAGAAAAACCAAAATTCCGTTTGGAAATTAAGCTTTTTATTTACCTAAAAACACTTAAAAATCTATTTTTTCTCTTAACTATAGGGTTTTATAGTGAAAAAAGGAGTTGTTAGATTTGGTTTAAGCAATAATTAAAAATACAAGTGGAGTTGTTAGTTTTTATCTTAAACTATAAGCAGAGTACAATCGTACAAACAAATTGTATTTTATAAAATTGAACGAAAATAATTAATTCTGGTGTGGCAACGCATCGTAATAGGCGTGATAATCACGAGGCATAGATGACTTAAGTTGCTGTAGATCAAAAAAAAATTTTTGTAATTTTTCTTCTTTGGTCATATAAGTTTTTTAGGTCCTCAACTCTCACGGCGACAACTTGGGTTTTTCTTTGATTGAGGATATTCCACTCCTTGCCAAACCGCAGCTTATACATTATATCTCCATTAGGTCTGTACTGCAGAGCTCTCAGATCAGTAACCTGTAAAAAACACTTGATTTTAGAAAGCCTTCCTGTAAATAATCACTTACCAAGAAAGAAGGTCTTAAGTCATGATAAGTTAAAACAAAGCTTGCAAATTGAAGGTAAAAAATGTATACCTTTGGATCCCCTTTCATTTTCCCTGGGCGAAAGGATTTATAAAAAGCGATTTGTTTGAAATCCTTGAAGTAGGGAAAAGTCAAATATTCACATTGGTATTATTTGTTATTGGTCTTTGCCGTTCGGCAGATGTTTAAGTATTCAGCAGGGGCATGGATGGTTTGGTTTTTCAGCCGCTTCTCAATCATGGCATGCATGCTGTCCACCTCCATTTGTGTGTGCCCAACCTCGAGGTATTTATGAGTTATTGTTATCTATACTAATATTATAAAGCTGCAGAGTTTGTTTTTTTGTTTGAACGCGCTAATCTCTGGAACTACTGGTCCGATTTGAATGATTCTTTCAGTGTTGGGTAGTCCATTTATCGAGGAAGGCTATAGGCTATATATCATCACGCTATGACCTATAGAAGGAAAGCAGTAGTGATATTTCTAGCAAATACGAGGAAATTTTGTTCGTTTCCGATTGGTCGATATTCTAAACTGATAGTCAGAATTAAACATTTTGACCGCCATTTTAAAACGTGTATGCACCCGGGCGGAGCCGGGCCGGACCGCTAGTGTTATAGTATATTGACACATTAATGAAGGCATTACTAAGAACTACGTTGCGGTTTTGATAAGTGCAACCATCAGTGTAAAACACGACGTGCCGGTCCTTATCGTCCATTTGAGGTATAATTTCTTTTATAATAAATTTCGACATTATAGTGGCAAATTTCTCCGAATTAAGGCCACCCTCAGATTCATTCCACAAAAAACAATAACCCTGTTCTATTTTCATGTCAAAAATACACCAATTGTTGACACATAATTTAGTTTTGTAATAATTGCTAGAAACAGTAGACCTAGGTGCCAGTAGAACAGCTTGGAGGTCAGCAGTGAATACGAATTTGTGATCTTTCTTGTCTTGTTGTTTTTCAGCTCTAGCTTCCTTCTTTTTCTGAATATGTTCACTGTATACGTCTTCACTGATTTCACCAATCACATATCCATTGCAAATTTCCAGAACCAAAAAATCTACCAAATTCGAACATAATATTACCCCATTTTTTAGTTGCAGATGAAGCATTTAGTCTTGATACTTTTATGATGAAACCTTACGCTAGAAGAGTTGCAAAAAACGATTTAAGCAAAGAAATATTTAACTACCGCCTTTGTCGTGCGAGACGAGTATCGGAAAATGCGTTCGGTTTGCTGTCTCAGGTGTTTAAAATATTTTACACTCCTATCGGAATAGCACCAGAAACATGCACTGACATGATCTTGGTTGCTCGTTGCTTGCATAACCTATTAAGAGATGGATTTTTGGAATCTGCTCAAATGCCCGTACATCAATGGAACCGAGAGGAAGAAAATTTGCCTTCAAATTTTGTTTCATTACGTGGAACAGGAGGGTTTTCGAACAGCAACGGACTCGATATTAGAGTAAAATTAACCAATTACTTCACGTCACAGCAAGGAGCAGTAGACTGGCAAGAACAACATGTCACACGGCTTGTTTGAACTGATTCCACACCACCTTTTCATTCTTATGTTTCCTTCCAAATATTAATTTTTGCAAAATAAATAAAATAAGAATAACTCATCTGTTTTATTTATGCTTTCAGATATGCTTTTCCAAATATTGTCCTTCAAATTTTCGTCTCTGTAGGAGTCTAGTTGTGCATTGTATAGCGGAGGGTGCTGACTGATTTTGAACAAATCAGATTCTCGCAGTCTTTGTCAGAAAAACTCATTTTTAAACACTAAACACGTGTGCTTTCACGAGCGCGACGGAGACACTACTGGTCCGAAGCAGCGACTGTCTCGCTGTCTCCTGTCTCGCGTCTCGGTCTCCTGTCTCTGTCTCGCTCGCGAACTGTCGCGTACACATTGCCTAACGTTAAGTGACGGTCGCGGTCGCTGGTCTCAGTCTCCTGTCTCTGTCGCGGCGCGACAGAGACAACAGTTGATCGCAGGTTTTTATTGATCGGCTTCGATTTGTAATCGGTTCTATCTTGTCTCCAAGCAAAGAACATAGGTGTAAAACAGTTTCTTTTTTCAGGCGGAACCTAAATTGAAATTGTTCTTCATTGTATGTATCGAAGGCATTCAATTTTTCTTGAATAACTCGCCTTGTCGTAGCCATTTCTTCATCGGACAGCGATGATAAAGACGAAAGAGACATTTTTATATAAATTTATTCGGAACAGAAAGAGTTAAGAGTGGTCACAAGCGCACTTAAAACGAAGACTGTGAACGGCTGCTTAAAACTTGAAATTAGACTATTTGACAGCTGTCAAACTCTTAAGTTGCTTTCGAGTATACGAATTGGACGACTAATGCCGCGTTAAATATCTAATTCTTATGTGGTTTAATCGTAGTTATGTTTGACTGAAATCAGTTTAAGAGGGCATTTGAGCTAGTTAACCGGAGTTAAAAGTTAATTGGCTTTCCAGTATTTGGGCATTTATCATATAAAGGTTCGTCACGATCGGGTGTTGAAGAGGTGCTTGGTACCACTGTTTGAGCTGGTTCGCTGGTCTTGGGTTGTGGTTGTGGTCTCTTAAAGTTTTGCGACCTCTGTGTTGGCTTTCGCTGTTGTACTCTTGCCATATCGAAGGGTTTAGTTTCGAAAGCCCAATCCGCTCTTTGACGGATATCGTTGCAATGATTATAAGCACGTTGGGCATCGCGCAAACCTCGGCGGTTACCACCGGTAATCTGGCCTCTGTCACGTGGATTTCCACGATTATTTGGATTCATCTCAGTATTGAGGAAATTGTATGTCAAAAAACGATATAAATATAATATAAGAAAAAATATTAAAGTTAATCGTCTAACATCATGTTAGAATTCAGAAATACAATTTAATTAAGTTTCTTGGGTTTTAGCATACTGCGTCTAGCCTTTAAAATTTATCCAGTCTTGGAAAAAAGTCTCTCTGAGGGTACTGAAGTTGCCGGTATCAAAAGGTACTTCATAGCTAGTTCAGCTAATTCGGGAAATATTTTTTCATGTGTCTTCCAATATAGTAATGGATATTCTTTGCGTGGCAGTAACGGGGACTCGACATATGTATCATCGATCACATATGTAGCCATCTCCACACTCTGGAATGTCTGCACATGCTTCATGTACCCACCCATGACAGGATGAGCACTGGATCCAGTCTTCGTCAGTGTCTTCTAAGCAAACTACGCAAATTGTTATATTTGTGTTAGATGTTTCAGTTAATGGTTTTACTTCACTTCCTTTCTTTCCTTTAGGTTTCACGTTTGTCGCTTCTTTTCCCTTGTCTAGAAAGAAAGAAAGAAAGAAAACTCATTTATTAGCCACAAATAAGATGACGCACACACTCGTTTAACATAAATATATATAGCTAACAACAAAAAGACAGTAAAAGGGAGTTTGTGCGTCGCATAAATATGACACGTAGGTGACCACTCAGCTTATTGTTGCACTGCGACGCGAGCCACAGCGCAACGCTGGTTTTCAGTGGTCACCTTGAGTGACATGCGAACGCCAGCTTACATACTAACATAAATTAAAACATATTGTATAATTAATGCTTAAGAAAAAAAAATAACAATAAAAAAAAAAACAAGTCATAATAAGGATTAATAACTAAGGAAACAAGTAAAATATAAAAAATAAAAATCTACTACAAAACAGTACAACACATACAAAGAACTCCGCTACGCTCTTTCCTTTGGTTTTAATTCCTTTGGTTTGCTTTCCTTTACCTCTCAATGCTACTTCAAACTTAGATTTTATTTCCTTCTTTTTATCTTTCATGTTCTTTTCATTTTCTTTTTCTTCTACCACTTTTTTGTATGGCGATGAAGTTAAAATTTCACTTCGTTCACTCTTTCTTTTTCGAGCTGCTGTTCGTTTTTTTGCTGCGTCAGGCAACGGTGATAAGTTATGGATTACCTGAACAAGATCGGGAGCAAAACTTGTCGACGGTTTGGGTATTTTATTATTTTCAATAAACCTTAAGTTTTTTGTCAATAAACTATTTCCAATACATTTTACCAATGTGGTGTGTCATATAATGTATATATTTTTTTATTATTTATTTTAAATACATTTTCTTTTACTTTACTTCTTTATCTTAGATGGTCTGCCTTTGTTTCAGTGAGTAATTCATTGATAACTGTCATATTAATGGACGACTTGTCACAGATGTTGCAACAACAATCATGTTTGCTTCAAATAATATTTTTTTAAATTATATTTTTCAATAATGTGACTTTTGTGGCACTCTTACAAAATCCATAATATACGGGCTGATTGTAATTGACTTTCAGCCCTTTTACCATAGCCACTATAACGTGGTCGGCTATATTTCGCGATGTTTCTTTGTCGCCGAAATTTACGAAGCCAATGATGTGGTCATTTGGCACATCATAATTCAGCGCTGGTGAAATTGACATTTCATCAAACATCAGTAAACACAACGTTTTTCCATGGTCATTATTTGTCTATTTTTTAAATTGTTGTAATATAACCGGGTTGATATCCGGTTTTATGGTTATTGTTTTAATAACCTTCTGCAAAGTCCGCTTGGAAGGCATGGTAATTAAACTTCTTAGGAATGTATATGCCTTTGGGCTCCTTTTATAAATTGATAGCGTCAATAATTATACTTTTAAATTATATTTTCTCCCACGCATTTTTTTGTTGGTCTGCTTCAGGGTCATATTCAAAATAATTGTAAGTTACGGATAGGCAACGAATGTATATATTATTTCATTGTAACAGAAAAATAACAGAAAGGAATTATCAGGGCCAGTTTATACAATAGCACACGTTTGTGAAATAAATAATTAATGTTGCTAATTAAAACATCTGGAATAGAGGAATACCATCCATCATCATCAGTATCACCAATACATATTGATTACAGTTAACCTACTAAGATCAGGTATAAAATTGCTATCTACGAGTGCTAAGCTGGGATGGACGACTAGGCATGTATATAATGAAACATCAATTTAGAGATCGTTATTATTTTAATTGCCATAAATCAACGAACAATTGCTGAAACAGTTCAAATTACTGCATGATTTAATGACTGGAGTTCTATGTGATTGTTAATTTTCGTACCTACAGTAGACAACTTTTGCTTTCTCAGCATTTACAGTAAAATTAACAGATTATTTGACAGGGGCATTTCTCAAAAGGTTACCTGAACGTAATTGATTGACAAATTATAGATATTTGTTAATTTTTTATTTATTTTTGAGAAACTCTTTTTTATTAATTTATGTAAGATGAAAAAAAAAATTAAATCACGAATATGCATAACTTGTTTCAAGCATCTTTCTAGTAACCTTCTGAGAGATGTCAAATAACGGGAAATTCAATAAATTTAGTTTTCCCTTGTGTATTGGTCAAATAAAAAAATGGGGCGTGTAAACTTTACGCGCGGTTGATGCAATGCAAGTGCAATGAAGAACGAATGCTTTGAATATTTCATCTATACATGTAATATATTTTTATTGATTAATTATGGCCACTTCGATGTCTTTGCTAATGCTGCATTAGTTTTGCATAGCAAAATGTACCTTCGTCCTTTCGTCCCAGCTATATACTTTTGCACACTTCATTTTTTCTTTTTGTCAATGTGACACGGTATTTTTCAATTTGGTATTAAAAGTGTCACTGTCTGCTGATCAGACATTTGCGAGTCGTATTTTGGAAATAAACCCGAAATGTTTGTGAATACTTGTTTTAATGGTGGCTTTTTTTGTTTTTACTTGGTTGTTGACACAGAAAGTAATGGAAAAAAGTGACATTTAAAAATGATTTGTCATAGACTATACAATGAAAATAAAATTATAATGTCAGTGTTACAAGGTAAGAAAACAAACTAAAATTAACGATTAAAAGAGAATGACATCTCGTTGCATATGACTGATCGATTTAAACAAAAAATAAATAAAGCAGTTAATGTAGGCGCTGCGCCAGTCACATCTGGTAAACGTATCTTTTTTTAGTGATTTACAAAGTATATTAGTGGTTATAGAATATTTGTTTCATTGTAACAAATTAAACAGGAATTTTCGATTCACCAAAAACAGTTTTAAATTTGTCAAAATATACGTCGTAATCTTTTTATGAGCGTATCTGATTTTAAATACATGCAGTAGGATTTTGTTCGCGCCTATAATGTGATTCATATTTAGGTAGGTATTATAAAGACTTGCGTCGACTTTTTTGGAGGTTTTTTGAAATTATTAAATATATGGTCTTACAAACCAAAGTACCTAATATACTGGGTGGAATCGCTTATCGTCACGAAAAAAATTGTGCATGGCAAGTACATGATTTAGAACACTTTGGCATACTTATTTTAATTTTTTTATGTTTTTGTTTATGTAGTGTAAAATTAATTTACCACTATTAGTTTCTAATTTAGAATAAGTTATTCATTAAACAACGTTGTTTAGAGAAAGATGACATAAATGAAAAAAAATTTCATAAATACACATTATTGTTACCCTACTTTATACAATATTAAGGGGGTATTCTAGTCTAGAATTTTGAAAAAAATGAAAAATTTTTTTTTTCATAATTCAATAGTTTAGATATTCAAAAATATCTCCCTAGAAGGATTTTTCAAAATTCAAATTATTTTCAAAGTTACAGCCGTTTTAGTGTCGTGGCAACTAGACCGGTTTGAGCGGACGACTGTAACAATAGACTACGGGCGGTCCGGGCTACCTGAGTATGAATAGCTTTCTTTTTTTCTTTTCATGTACTTTTAGTTTACTATATCAATAGTCTGAAGGTCATTGTAACGTATTATACAAGAATCTATACTCAATTTGTTTTTAGTTTGAGTTAGTTCCATGTAAACCTCGAAGCTGTGAAGAAGTATAAATGAGAAATTACGCGTGCATTTTTAATGAAGGCTTTTATCCTATTTTACAAATTATGAGTCTAATGGGAATAAAAATAGGTCTGGAATCCCATGGGTTTGCTGTTAGGCGCAACGCAGTAAGAATTAAACGGTCTGAGGTTCGAGCTTCAGATGCTTCAAAAGAGGAAAGAACTGCTCGTTATACAGAGAGAAATGCTGAAAACAGTCAATATGAAGTAGAGGAAGGCCCAATGTATGAAGCTGGGATGGCTGATTAAAAGAATGTAAGTTATACGTACTATTTTATCAGAGTTATGCTGCTTGAAACTGAACGTTAAACTTTAAACGCGTTTTTCTCGAAACTACTTTTTTCGATACGGTGATGCAGATATCTCAGGTTCTAATCAGCCGATTTACTTGAAATTTACCATGAATATTCTTCAACTATCTCGCTTTTGCACAAAGCAATAAAAATTGAAAATTTCAAATTTGTAATATTTTTAAAAAATTGGAGGAAGTTGAAAAATGAGTAAAAAAATCGACCATTATTTTCAAACAGCCGCCATTTTGTGAAAAAAAATTTTTTTTCAAGTTTTGTTGGTTTGTGCGATAATGACATTTGTACTGATCAATAATTTGGCATTGTTTTTTTTTTCAGATGAATACAAGGGGAGAAATCCTTTTCACGAGGACACGGCCTTTTTTTTTCTCTACTTCAAGGACTTATATCTTTTTGAAATTTTTTTTTTAATGTATTTTTTTGTATTCTTGAAATATCAATAAACCAATGATAAAAAATTCGATAGTAAAAATATTAACTGCTTCTTTTATATTAATTGCCAAAAAACGCTCGAAATTCGGACCTCTAGACTAGAATACCCCCTTAATTCGAGTAGAAACTTCTAAATCTAAGTAATAAAATCCTTTGATCGCGCCGCCCTCACCGCTGCGCCGCCGCAAGTGCAAGTACAAAGCGTGCCGCCGCGCCGCCGCGCTGCCCGCTCCCGCACCGTCGACACCTTCAAGCACTTCCTCAGTCGTGCGAAATTCGGTACCGAGTGACGTTGTATGAAATTATTTTGGTTATTGGTTAGTTTCTTGCGGTCAAAATGAGTGATTACACGAACAGTGAGTATGTGACAATAATGACATGCTATGTTCGATCCAATGAAAACTTGGGTCATGCAAGAAGGATGTATGCAGATCCAGAACATCTGCAGCCTTTGCGTAGGAATGGTATCATGAATGATGAATCCACGAGTTCCCAGCACAAGAACTATTTTAACGACTTATCCGGGGCTACTCGATAATGGTAAGTTCAAACTTCCTAATCATGCAAGAATCCGTGACCTTCGACAGCGAAGTCGTCCATTCTCGACTTTATTAAAACGTTTAAATAAAAACATATGCGGCTTTTTTTAAGGTAGTAGGTACGTTATGAAAATAATAATGTAAATCTTAACAACTTAGCAACAACTACATTTACTTAAATGATCCTAACACACTAAAATTCTAAATAAATCAAAATGTTATATGGTAATATTTAGAGTAATAATACCGATAAATAGGCGCAAAGTAAGTTCAAGGTCGATGCGCGACAGTCAGCTGTTGTGTGGCGTGACCCATACACTCGCGCGCCTGAGTATTGACATGTCGTTGCACTTTTAAGTGTAGGGTGATTTAGATAATATGTGTTTTGGGGACATCTTGTACTGATGTTGTTTATGGGATAGTTTGTAGTTTTTAATGATAAATCTCGTATATAACGTTAATGTCACATACACAATACACTATTAAATTTTCCGGACGATAAGCGATTCCACCCAGTATACACATATTCTTTTATTATCCATTTTGTCCTGTTTTACTTTCATTGAGTGTGTATGATCTTTTTTCCGTACACTATTTATTATAAATAACAATTGAGCTTCATATGATCCAATGAAATATATTTATGGAATTATTCTTGTCTTTTCTCTCTTGAAATTAATTCACCAAATTTTTTCTGACTATTACAGGTATAATCTTGAAATGTTTTAGATGGTAATCTAGTATTTTTTTTATTTAAATGGTATGGTAAGTTGAAATGTATCTTGTCTTTAGCTTAATGGTGTGATCCTGAAATTTTCGTTTGTCGTCAAGATGTCGCCAATATTTATTCGTTACTTGACGATTTTTTAACGATATCAAAATCGTTAATTATGTTATTTTCTTCATTGTTATTTATTTCTGGTAGAGTCTGTAGTCTAGACAAAGTTTGAAATAATTGTAAAGTATTTGGTGATATTGGGCGTAACGGCGATGACATGTCGTTAAATTTATTTATATAATTATTTTTTGTACTTTACAGAGAAACAACAAAGAAATCACACGTGACGTCGTACAAAAATGGAAACGGCGTAAACATCCTCCCGCCGTTGAATGCTTGTCTTTCAAGTAGTGATGGGTACGACATGTCAAAAAATTGAGTTTGTATGAGTTACTCATTATGTCAAATGAGGTGGGACAATGTACCACCTCATTTGAGGGGATCCTCAAGTGAATGAGTAGTATGTACAAAATAAGTAATGAGGTCTTTTCTGAAATTTGAGGTAGATGAGGTTTGTATTAGTACATAGCAAAAATAATGAACTGAGACTTAAGCTTGAAGATGCAAGTTTCTGTTACTCGAGTGTGACATAATAATGTAAAAAAAGAAAAAATGTTTTAAAATAATAAAGTATTTATTAAAAGCAAATTTACATATTATAATTTAAAAATAGCAACATATTAGCTTTTTCCCCATCAAGGCGGTTTATTCGTTCCGATATCATTTGGCCTGATTTCGAGAAAATGCGTTCAGATGGGATAGATGTAGCGCTTATGCAAAGCCTTTTTTTTCATGATGGCATAAAGTCGCGGATAGGCGCCTTTTTTTTCGCGCCACCATTCAAACGGATCTTTATTGCGAGGCAATAGTGGTTTCTCCAAATATTTATCGACTTCAATTATTCCGCCTGCCGTGGGATTAGTATTTTTAATAACGTCACTAACTTTTTGATCAAAATTGGACCATATGCTGCGAGTTTTTTTGTTACCAGCTCTTCAATAATTTCTTGATGTTGAGCTATTTCAGCTTGATCACTGGAAATTGCTTTAGCTACTAGTTGTTTCAAATTAGAGCAAGCGCGTGTGTAGGTAAAATCATTGCTAAAACCATATTTTTTAAATCTCGGATCTAATAGTGTACTCTCTGCGAAAATATTATTGTCTTCGATATTATGAAATCTTGTGGTCAGTTCATTCAGCAATACATCAACCATTTTTCTAGTTGCGGGTGGTATAATTGCATTTGATAAAAATGATTGACACTCCTTCTTCAAAGCGTTAGATATTAAGATTACGCTAGATATTGTAACATTTTTGCAGAACTCATTTCTACTGTGACATCTTTAAAAAATGATAATATCTGGCAAGCTGTTTCCATGATTTTATATATCATCATTGTTTAAATTATTTACTTCAGGATACTCTAGTGTTAGAACTGACATTAGACTTTTTTAACTTAAATTACTCTATTAAACATATCCAGTGTGGAATTCCAACGGATGACCACATCTTGCTTCAGTTTTAATTCCTTATCTCCTAGCTGTTTTTGCATATTTTTTAATCGTTGAGATGCCAATGGACTGCGTCTAAAATGTTCAACTATGGTTTTAATTTTAATCTGCGTAGATTTTATTTCTTTCAAAGCCGACTGAACTATGAGGTTTAAAATATGTGCAAAGCATGGAATCTGTTTCCAGCTTAACTTTATGGCTGCCTTTATATTATTTGCATTATCTGTTGTTACAGCTACAATTAGTATCACCCTTACTTTGTAAGTAAAATGAGTTTGGTGGAAATTAGCATCCATTTCATCTGTCTTTCTACTTCGCCTTCTTTTTATTGAACACACATTCATCAAGCCATATAAGTATAAGTTTTGTTCATCTGTGTCCTTCATGCTGTTGAAGTCTTTGAGTAATCTTAGACGTTGCTCTGATGATATTCTATCAAAACATTTTAATCTTTTACATCTACAATCATCACCTGGCTTGTGCGTAGCAACTCTCATTTTTTTCATCACTTCCCGCATTCTTTATGTTTTCTTTCGTTTCTTTGCTTTATGCACAAAGCTGTTATTATTTTCTGTGTCACTATCACTCATTTTACTTATGATAAATGAAAAAAAAAAAACAATTGTCTTCGAAATCATACACAGCCGCTCCAATCGACATAACCTCAAAGTTAACAGAAGTATTTTGACAGCTTGGACATTCCTTCTTATGTTCCGTTACACTATGGACCTTCCCTGTTTAGTTCCTGTATACAGTTTTGAGACTTAAGTAATACATCTGACAACGCTTGTTTTTACGCTTTTGTGTAATGCCAAATAAAAATACGCGGGAAAATGAAAATATTGCCATCAAAAACAAACTTTTTGAATTTTAGTGATATTCCTGGTTTTGCCCCTGTACCCTTCATTTCAGGTACCTTGTTATGTGTCCTATCTCCAAGCCAATATCGAACCGTCCATTCTTTTAAACCCAATGTCTCCAAAAATGTCTTCAGGCATACTCTTTCTTTTTCATCATTGACTTTTAGATAGTAAATTTTAGTATCGCTTCGTCTTGAATTTCAGCTCTTCGTTTTTCTAAATGTAGGTTTTTTATCCACCATTAAAGATATGTAATTTTTTTTTTGTTGCCATGTCATCTTCTAGTAGTTATTAAATATTTCAGATCGACCTCCTTCTGTTAATTTTGAACAATACATAGCTTTCCCACTAAAACATCTTGTTGACATACATATTGGACTCATTACTCTTGCAGGCTTAGGGTCGTTCTGAACAAATTTTGTGCCCTCTTTTTTAAATCCAATGTACATAATTCGCATCTATCTTTTTTTGGTTTGAAGAAACTGATATTGAACTCGCCATTAAATATTCTTGAGTACAATGTTTCATTAGCATACTGTGAATTATTAGATTCGTGCATTAATTTATAATCCCTATAAAGATCACTGAGTGATTTTCCTCCATCAATATACATACTCTCTTGAGGAGTCTTTGTACATATTTTCATTCTCTTCCAATTATTTTTATCTCTTATGCGCTTTTTTATGTTTTCTTCTTGTAGGTTATTGTCTTTGAGTGTAGGTTTTGTATAACAGATAACACGGGTACATAAAATAGTTTATTGAAATTTGGTCGCACAGATTACGAGAGATGCAGTGGCGTAACTACCCCATCGGGGGCCCGTGGCAAAATTCATCAAATGGGGCCCTTTGTAAATGTAAAAAAAAATTACATTGTAGTTTCGTTTTATGATTATATTTTAAAGTGCGTGGTGGCCTGTTGGACCAAGCGCAGCCGCCAACATGTTCACGGTGGTCGCGGGTTTGAATCCCAGGGCACACCTTTGACTTTTCCGTGTTATGTGTGTATGGATCATCAATCACCATGCACTATGACGGTGATGGAAACCGGAGCCATTTGCAAGTTTCTATGGTAATATCACTGCATAAAATCTAAAAAGGCTTCTCGAATAATTATTAGGTAAAGAGTGTTTTTAACCGACTTCAAAAAAAAGGAGGAGGTTCTCAATTCAACTGTATGTTGCTTTTTGTAACTCCATTTTCATTTCTTTCTATCACATAGTACCGATAAACTTCACATAATTGGTCTGTTTTAGAAAAATCTTGAGTATCAAATATAATGGAGTTTTTGGGCCCAAAACAGCAATTAGCTCTTTTTTGAATTTTCGGACTTAAGTATTTTATCTGGCCCTTGGACTTATTTAACCATTCTTCTAAATTAGTATCACATTATGCTAGTAACTGCTTTATTACGGCTATCTGCACTGTCTCTATGGCCACGAAAAGGTATTTTTTTTAATTAAGTGAACTTTCGATGTTTCGTATCTCTTTAGCACATTTAAAATTTATTTCTAGTCGTCATAACCCTCAACTCAAACATTCATCATCAGCCTTTTGCTGTCCACTGCTGGACAGGTGACTGCTTTGAAGGAGGCCTTCCTTCAAATTTTTTTCACCCTGCCATCAGCTTGTCGCATCCAGCATGTGGTAGCGACCTTTTGCAAATCGTCACTCTACTTAAGTGGCGGGCGTCCTACACTATGTAAGCCAAGACGCGGTTTCCACTCAAGAACACAAGACAAATATGGCCAGCGCACTGCCACTTCAGATTGCTAAGTCTGTGTGCTATGTCTTATAACTTTGGTTCTTTGTCCGATCAGCTCATTACGGATCTTATTTTCCAAAGAGACACCGCGCATAGCACGCTCCATAGCTCGCTGAGCGACCATAACCCATTGGACCAGCCGTGCTGTAAGAGCTCAGCACCGTAGGTACCGTAGGCTCTGGTAGGTACTTGTTGAAAACTATCGTTTTCAAGCTTTTGGGAAAAAAGTGTTAGCTGACGAGAAGACTCGTAGCCTCTTTCTCAACGTTTTTTCTACCTAGTTAAAGGGTAAGCCCCGGTTAAGTATATTTTGGAACAACAACGAGGTGGTGGCCACATAAAGCGAAAGGTTGGATCAAGGTGAGGGTGGATCATTACTTTGGTTTTGTCAAAGTACATTTTTAAACCTATTCGCTGAATAGGTCTAAAAATTAATACCTAGACTGAATCCAGACCGTCCAACATTTTTTGCAGCTCCTCCAGCGATTCCGCCATCAAGATTCTATCGTCACCGAAACGTAGGGGCATTTGTTTATTATTTTATTCATTTATTTTTTAATTATTGGCGCTGTCTCTTGTTAACCCAATGGTCTCTGGGTTTACAGTGAACCTTTCTCAATCACAAGTCGTTTCACTTTATCATATTTGTTAGACTATAATGAAACAAAAATATAACATTTAAATCAAATACATGATGAAGAAATGTTTGTTATGTTTAAAATGTAGTCAATTGTTTATTATTAATAATTTCTTTATCAATGTTATATTCTTATGTGCTTACACCCTGTCGGGCTTGAACCTGAGGCCCTATCAAGCCAGGGATCTGTCGGGCCTGAGACCCTGTCAGACCAGGGCCTTGCCGGTCCGGGGGCCCCCTTGGGCCGGGGGCCCGTGGCATTTTGCGCACTATGCCACCCTATTGTTACGCCACTGGAGAGATGAAACACACACAAGAAGAAGGAGAAACTTAACCCTTAACTAGGCGCATTTAAAAATCACCCAATTAGGCGCATGGGGTCTTGAGTGACCCCAAATAAATATTGGGAAAGGAGTGTTAGAAAGAAATAAAATGAAATGTATTTTATAAAGGGTGTCCCAAAATTAACGCAAGATTTGAATTAAATAGAAAACACAGTTTTTAGTCTTTTGATTGTAATTTTTTTATTGATTCATAAAGTACATAGGATAGGGTTATTTATGGAATAACACATCGGGCAAATGGCCTCCGCGGCTTTGCATACACATACGCACTCGTTTGTCGAAATTTTCCATGACCGTTCTGCATAAATGTGGCTGAATTTCGTTGATGCAACGTTGAATCTCCTCCTTTAATGCACGCGTAGTTGTGGGCTTGTTGACGTAGACCTGTGATTTTAGATATCCCCATAAAAAGAAATCTAATGGTGTTAAATCACACGATCTAGGGGGCCAATTCTGATCACCGAAACGAGAGAGTACACGACCTGGAAATGTCTCATGCAATAATTGAAGTGTTTCACGGGCTGTATGGCATGTGGCACCGTCTTGTTGAAACCACATATTAGCCACATCAATATCATCCAATTTCGGCAAAAAGAACCGTGTTATCATATCGCGATATCGAGCAGAAGTAACAGTCACTGCTTGACCAGCCTCATTTTCAAAAAAGTATGGTCCAATTATACCTCCAGCCCAAAATGCACACCAAACTGTGACACGTTGTGGATGCATTTGTTTTTCGACAATCACATGTGGATTTTCAGAACCCCAAAAGCGGCAATTTTGGCGATTAACAAAGCCATCAAGGTGAAAATGTGCTTCGTCGCTTAGGATGAGTTTGCTCGAAAAATCAGCATTCATTTGTTGTTGCTCAATAATCCATTCAACAAACTCTCTTCGCTGTGCATGGTCATTGGGCTTCAGTAGTTGTGTTAATTGAATTTTGTAAGCATGGAGACACAGATCTTTAGTGAGTATACGCTGTAGAGAGCTTCTTGAAATTTGCAATTCTTGTCCACGACGCCGAATTGAGGTTCCTGGATTGTCACCGACACTCGCACGCACTGCCTCTATATTGACATTTGAACGGCTTGTTTTTGGACGACCAGTGTGTTTGGCGTCTCCCACGGATCCTGTCTCTCGGAATTTTTCAATTAATCGCTTCACAGTTGACGAAGTTAAAACACTATTCCGACCATATTTTGTATGAAATTTTCGAACTACGGCCGCCAAGCATTCATTATTTTTGAAATATTGCTCAACAATGAAGACACGTTGTTCTATTGCGTAACGCTCCATTTTTACTAACCCTAAACTGTCAACTGTCGATTTATTTTGTTTTTAGGGTTGGCAAGACTGTACTGCATAAATGGCGGCAAATTCAAATCTTGCGTTAATTTTGGGACACCCTTTAGTAATTAATAAAGTTCTTTATTATATTATTATATAAATAACTTTAAGAAACAAAAACATAACTGGAACATTATATCTAATAAAAAATTATAACCTCTCTCAAAACTATTTTTTTTTGGGATGGCCGAGATCAACTTAAAAAAAAAGAACTAATCAGTCTCATCAGCGAATTCTTCTGTTCTGCATCCGACGCAGTAAACCCTCGAGTGTTGCTGACAAATAAATTTATGACACTTGAAGCATTTTGTTGGAAGTTTTTTGTCGTTTTTTCTAGGACATGATGAACAGCGCCCGCGCTTACGCCGGCTCCACACGTTGGCTCCAACGTTGGTCCCAATGTTAGTCGGTTAATTTGGTGAAGCGTACACACGTTGGCTGTTATACTAGTTTCATTCCGTCAGAGCCAATGTGAGGATGTCCGATACCGAAATCGAAATTGCTCTAAGCGTTTTTACAGTGCTAAATGTGTATAATTTATATTTGTTATTAAAAAAAAAGAAAAAGCCTCGTCAAAGAAGATGGTGGATGACGACGCATCATAAAACACGGTACCAGTAAGTACAGACTATACACTCCATTGAATGGAGTCCATTCTAGTAGTTCTTTACAAAGCATTTAAATATTAAATTATGTGTAAATAATAAATCTCTATATTTTCTTTTTCAGGTACGATGGAACCCGATTGTTATATAATTTGAATCAAGAGCTATCAGGACAGTTTGATAACTTTTGTCGTATGTCTTCAATAGACTTCGAATATCTTTTACAACTGATTGGACCAAGAATAAAAAAACAAGATACGGCATTCAGAAAATCGATACCAGCCAAAGTACGCCTTGCTGTGACACTTCGATTTTTAGCAACTGGAGATTAATTCAAAAGTCTTCATTACTTATTTAAGATTTCCCCACAAGTTATATCGTTGATCGTGCCCGAAGTCTGTAAAGCGCTATGTGAGGCATTGCGTTCTTTTGTAAAGGTAAGTATTTTTTATAAATATATTTTAAAATAAAACCATAATTAAAAATCAAAAACACGTTTATTGAAAAAAGGAAATCATAAAGTTATCAAGTCTTTCATTAGTATTTTAATTTTTATTTTGTATGTTAGAGAGAGTAAGTGCCTGTGAAACAATGTCATTTGATATAATTGTCACCTTTTGAGTGGAGGTGGAGGAGGTGGAAGGATCTGTCACATATTTTGGTTGGCTATAATGTGGTTGTACAATTTCATATTCACCATAAGCATCAGCAACCTGATATACTGTATTTGGTAACATCTGAGATGAAGGGGATGGTGTAGATGCGTAACGCACGGTATCTGGGGTAGGGGGTAGGGTATCGTATGTCGGCATCAGTGATGAGGGAGATGGTATCGGTGCTGAGGAATCCGGGGTAGATCTTACGTACGAGTATGTGCTGCAGGTAGAAGGGCTACTAATATTTAAGTAAGAGTCATTTCGCTTCTGATAAATAAGTTCGTCTATATCGTGCATTATAATCTCCCTTTGTTGCTCATTAATTTTTTTTATTTTTTTAGCCAGTAGTTGACAATATAAATCTACCTCATCCACCTCAGTGCGCGGTCGATCTGAAAAATTTTTAAGGACATTTACAGCTGTCTTAATTTGAGCTCGTACTTCCGAAATTTCTGATTCTCGCCGTTTTTTAACTGGTGCGGAAGTTGATGAAGTATCGCCAGTTGACAAATTACTATTATCTTGACTTATGTCTTCGTCAGGAAACTCCATAGTCTGAAATTAAAACACCACAAGATAATTTCCATATATTTTTTCTGTTTCAGATGCCTCAAAGTGAACAGGGATGGCTTGAAGTTGCTAGAGACTTTGAAACAAAATGGCAATTTCCACATTGTTTGGGTGCTATAGATGGCAAACACATCAAAATAGAGTCACCTATTAATAGTGGATCAGAGTTCCATAACTATAAACACAGTTTCAGTATAATTTTACTAGCAGTAGCTGATAGTAACACATGGACGGATGAATGACGGTGGAGTTTTTAATGATAGCATACTTTATAGCAAAATATATGGTTCTAATTCCAATTTTCCGGAAGACACTCCTTTACCTAACCGACGTCTTCCTGTGCCGTATGTTTTTGTGGCAGATGGAGCTTTTGCACTATCTAAAAGAATCATGAAACCGTTTCCTGGCACACTAGCAGCTGACTCACCAAATAGAAAATTCAATAGTCGACTTTCACGCGCTCGTGTTGTGATTGAATGTGCATTTGGAATAATGACATCGGTGTTTGGAGTGTTAAAAACCAATATGCTGTTACAACCCGAAAAAGCATCTATTATAACAATCACTTGCGTTGTACTTCATATTTTTTTAAAAAACAGCGATCACTCTCGCCGTATGTATATGCCAGAGGGTAACATTAATATTTTAGAAGAGCAACAATTAAGGTCACTAGATCAAATACCAATAAGAACAACAGAAAATGCAAGAGAAATACGAAATGAATTTGCATCATACTTTGACTCATGTTAAATTACCTACCTAAGTACCTACAAAGTCAGTTTCTTAATTTATTTATTAGTACAAAAGCAATTTATCATAATTTAATGTTTTTGTTTATGAATATGTAAATAAATGAAGTAATAATTAATTAATGTTTCACTTACCTCTGTATTAATAGTAACTCTATTTGATTTATCATGAATCGGAGCAAGAAAGCTGTCCATTAGATCATAAGCGAACCAATTCGGTTTAAAAATATCGTCTGTTGATGAACCAGAACGAGTAGAGTCACTAATTTTCTTTTTATAAAGGCGATATGTGCTCATCAATGATTCTCGCTTTTTTTTCAATTCTTCAACCGAGTAAATCATTCCCATATTCTGTTGAATAGAGCGCCATGCATCGGCTATTAAATTTGTATTTTTATGACCCTTTCGAGATGCTTTCCATATAATCGGATGTGCCTGGTATAGTTCTATAAATTCTATAACTTTTTCATTTATCCATGCGGGTGGCGATTTTGTTGTTGACGACATCTCGACGTACGTACTCGATGCGTGTTGCAACAAGACTGAGCAGATCGCCAATATGTGGACGGATCGCGAACGTTCGCGCAGATACCTTTGAAAAAACCGACACTCGCCGGCCAAGTACCAACGGTCGCTCCAACGTTGGGGCCAATGCTATTTTCTAGAGCCACACGTTGGGCGAGTGGCGTTGGGGCCAACGTTGGGCCCAACGTGTGGAGCCGGCGTTAGTGGTTCCCTAGTTTTCTTAGCCTCTTTAATTATTTGTACGTACTGGCTTGGCACGTAAATTGGACCAGTTTTATTTGCTTTTCGATTACCGAATGTATGGCGTCACCTTCGTTTTGCGTATGTCCGGCTACCAAAAATGTATGACTAATGGAATTTAAATTACTAAACTTCAATATTGTATACATTTACAATTCAACAATAAACTTATTTTTGTTTTGGCCGCAACAGTTTTGGCTCCATTTTCTCATTCCAAAATATGTCATCTCTGAGTATTACCCCGGTCTTAACTGGCATGTCTTCACCAGACCATAGACCAAGGACACATTTTACTGTTTTTGTTACATGCAATTGTCCTTGTATTTGGTAATACCAATTATGATTTCTATTTATGACATAGCCATTTGTTGTCTTTCTAAAAAAAAATATTTTTTTGGACCAAATAGCCTCCTCTAACCCCAAATTGTAGGCGGTTAGTGGGCATTTTATTTCACAAATGGTATTTGAGTCTATAATTCCATCTGGCGAAACACCCAGAATTGGTTTTTTTCCATCTATAAACAATCCACATTGTTTTATTATAATATTGTTTTCCCTTTCTAATTGTTTTTTAGCTATTGCTTCTTTTTCTTTGTCATGTCTGATTGAGTTTACATGCACCAAACTTTTTTTGTATAGCAAATCTATAACTAGATTACTACAGCTTACGTCATTGCGTCTTTTAATGACTACCGAAATTCGACGCTGTTAGAAGATTCCTTTACATCTCAAGCCATTCGCTAGAGCCACTTTGTAATATTGTATCCTGTTAAATTTTTTCCTTTGGCCCTCGTCCATTTCTAAATTTTTAAAAAAATAATATTTTTCTGATTCCATCATTTCATCTGAAATGTCTGGTTTGGTACATTGGTCGTCTTAGTTTGTCGAGGAGATATATTTATTTTCCAAAATCCGTCTTCTAATTTTGGTGTATTTTTTACTTTGGTTTATTTTTTGTAATTTATAATTTTTTTCTTTTGGACTTTTACCAAGTATCGACTTATGTAATATGCTTAATGGCTTTTTTGTATTATATGCAAGGGCGGCAGTTTTACATCTCATTTCATACTGGTATTTTTGTACAAAGTTTATTCTTTTTCCACCAACAAACTTAACCACACTGCTGTGGAATCTTTCCAGAGTTGCTGTCAACATCTTGCAACAAGCTGCGTGAGTGTGCAGCTAGCTGAAAAAGAATTAATTTAATTTTTTGCCACAAACAATTCGAATAAAGTTCTATATCATCATCTTCTGCTTCGCTTGGTTTTCCATAGAAATATTCTTTGCAGATAGTGTGGCATCCAAATGCATGATCGGCTGCAAGCATTATACAGGGAGCGCAAACAAATGGCGCACTTGCTCAGTTGGGTACAAGGGCATAATATTAATATCAAAATAAAAAAATAATATTTGGAAAATACCTATCCGTTTTGAAGTTATGGCCGTTTAAAGTTTTAAGTTTAATCACCACTTTTTCGCATAAAACCAGTTGGAATGGATGAAGAACAAGATTTAAACACATACGTATTTTTTCGTTTCGTCGTTAATTGAACGGTTAACGAAATATACCACGAAAACCATTTTTAACCCTTAATTTGGCAGAGGTTCAATGTGTTATATATATGTAAAATTTATGTATATTTATAAGTTTAGGGCAGTAAGGAATCCAGAAAAAATAAAAAATAAATGTTGCGACCTTCAGGTTTCCAGGAAACCAATGTTCATCAGAGTGAACATTGCCAAATCTGTCGAGAAATACCATTTTATTGTAATGTTTACTGTGATGAACATAATCAAATTAGGGTACACATTCAAACAGGTAGTGCGGTTTACAAAATATTTTTATTTATATAAAAAACAAAACAAAGACATAACAAAATATCTTTTATAACATAATAGAGCCTCTTCTAGCATTTCACAAAAAACTTTGTATTATTTTGTATGAAAATTGAGAAAACAATTACGAGATTTTTTTCCGGTAACAAAACAGAGTCTTATATTACATTTCATGCAATACACAGTAGTATTTTTTAGGCAATAATTGCACCTCCCCATGTATTCTTTTGTATTAGGAAAGTGGCAAATATTGTCGAAACGTATGGAGCTAATGGGCCTGGGTAACTTAGGGTTCTTTATTGTTGAATTTTCAACGATAGAGTAAGAACGTACAGACCGGTTCCTTTTTGTTAAATTTAGATATAGATCTTGCCGAAATACGAGGGGCGATCAAAAAGTAATGATAATAAGTATAAAAAAACAACGATTGTAGTTTAAATTTAATTTATTTTTCTACATAGTCTCCTAACAAGTCGATACATTTAGTCCAACGTTTCTCCAAACCTAAAATACCCTTTAAAAAAAATCTGTATCTTGACTATCCCAAAATGCCTCTACAGCATCCATCACCTCGCTATCATCCTCAAATTTCTTGCCCCTGAGGTGTTCCTTGAGCCTAGGAAATAAATGAAAATCGCTGGGGGCTAAATCTGGAGAATAGGGCGGGTGTTCGACCAGTTCGAAGCCTGCTTCTCGAATGGCAGCGATCGCAACTTCGGCTCTGTGTGCAGGAGCGTTGTCCTGATGAAACAGGACTTTCGCTCGGAGTTTGCCCCGTCTTTTTTCCTTTATGGCGTCTCGCAGTCGTCTTATTTGATCAGCGTAGTAGGAGCCCGTAATAGTAGCTCCCTTTTCTAGGTAATCAACCATTATGATTCCCTGAGCATCCCAGAAAACGGACGCCATAACCTTGCCCGCCGAGCTCGAGACTTTGAACTTCTTAGGAGTCGGTGAGGATGGCCTTTTCCAAGTCATCGATTGTTGTTTGGTCTCCGGATCAAAATGATGGATCCATGTTTCGTCCATGGTCACAAATCGTGACAAAAATAATTCTTGGTCAGCCTGGAACTTTGCAAGATTGGCTCTTGAAATGTCAACTCGCTTTTTCTTTTGTTCGTCCGTTAACATTCTCGGGACCCAACGCGCGGAGACCTTCTTCATATTCATTTTGCTGGTCAAAATGTTTTGGATGCTGCCATATGAGATCCCTGTGACCTCAGCTAAATGTCTGATGGTTACTCTTCGGTCTGCTAACACGATACCTTCGATTTTTTTCACGTTTTCCTCCGTGAGGGACGAGGTTGGGCGTCCCTCGCGATGTTCATCTTCTGTGGATGTTCTACCCAACTTAAACTCTTTGCACCACCGTGCCACCGTAGAATATGGTGGAGCAGAGTCCCCCAGTGTCTCCACCAAATCGGCGTGTACCTCTTTGGTAGACATTTTTTTCAAACAGAGGTACTTGATGACGCATCTCACTTCGTGTTTCTCCATTTTCGTGTTGTCGCTCCGACTGCTGGTATTCAAATGAATGTAGCTCCTCCAAATGACGTCCTATTTATACAATTTTTTAGCTGGGAAGTGGTGAAGGACTGAAGAAGCGAAATGTTTTTTTTTTTAATTTTTATCTTTATTAGAATTACCCGTTTATCATTACTTTTTGATCACCCCTCGTATTTTCAAAGACATTTTTTTTCTGTCGTTAGTATTTTTTTTATATAAAATCCATGAATTATTTATACTTATATCTAACAACTGGCAAAATATACCTATATACCATCTTCTAGACTTGAATGGTATTTTATAAAGAGATACTAACATATCACCCAGGTCTACACCCCCCATATGTTTATTGTACTCCCTTACTATTTGAGGACAGTTAACATCTAACTTTCGCTTTTCTACCTTACAATATCTCTTTATTTTATGCACAGGTGTGCATCCAACAAATGAACTTATCAGGGTGACAGGCTTATTGTCGTTCCAGCGAACGAGAGCCAGCTTGGTTTTGTCACATACGACCTGTGAATAAGCCCCTCTCTTTTTCTTTTTCATTGCCTTTTCACTAGGCAAAATAGATCCAGCTCCCCTGGTTCTATTGTTACGAATCGGACCTAAACCAAATACGCCATAATTTTCTTTTAAAATATAAAATAACTCAGGCGATGAAAAAAATTGTCACAAAATATGGTGGCTGGCTTTCTTTGAATAGATTGACAAAGAGCTATTACAATTTGTGCCCCAAACCCAATTGAAATTTCTTGTTCAGTGAATTTATGAAAACGGAATGTATCTTCTCCTCCATATAGGATAAAGTCATAAATCATGCCACTTACTCCAGCTCGCACGTAATTTTTGAATCCCCACTTGTTGGGTTTATCTTTCATGTACTGCTTTCTGTTGCCTGCCTTTCTTCCTTTATAAGCAATCATCATCTCATCTATACTAAATTTGTTTTCATTTTCTTGCAGCAAACAGTTTTTTTTTTTTCTGCTATTGGTCTTACTTTGTAATATCTATCAGTATCTTCTAAGCTATTATCAGCAAAGTGTAGAAATCTACGAATCTGTTGATAGCGTTTTAAACTCATTAGATCTGCTATCGGAGCATACCGGAATCTACTGCTCCAATAGTCTAGGTAACTAGGCATTGAGACAATACCCATAAGCTATAAAATCACGCATTTCGTCTTCTGTCACTTGAATAGATTTGCCAGTTTTTTGAACAGAGTATAGATTTGACTGTACGGTAATATCGGTCACAATGTCTGAAGAAAAAAAAAAATATTCTAGGGAATCTGCAGTGGGCAGGAAAGAGGCATTCATTATATTATGGTCTTGGTTTTCTTCAATTGTAGCTTGGTGACGGAAGGTGACGCTTTTTTTCCATTTATAGGTTAGTACGAATTTCGGAACTTTCTTTAGATTTTTAGCCAGCACTGGAGTAATGTGCCTTTGGGCTCGAGTTTTCCTGGTAGCACTTTCAGGAGTTGATAAAGGGGCTTCAGACGGAAGAGATGGTATAGAAGATAAGGAAGGTATGTTCTCGTAGTTCGGTTCTCTAGTCGGCGTAGCTGGGCAAATTTGACGTAGAACTGGAATCAATTGCAATGATGTTTCTGTAAAATCAAATTCAGGTGGATCGTCCCCAGTGTCATGATCTTCAGCATCAGGTTCAGGACTGCTTAAAATATGCATTCGCTCTAAAGATGAATCTAGAGATGGTGATGATGATGAAGCTAAACTTGGAGTATGCAGATCTGCCAATTCATTGTCCATGTCGGACCTATCACTGGTATCTGAGGGAGCATGCTGTATAGGCACAAGCGCCAATATTTTTGCCGTGCGTCCATGCAAAGTATGCTGTTGGCAACAGAAAATACCGAAATAAGCAAAATAAAACCCATAACTTCAAAATGTTAAAAAAAAAGACATAACTATTTTGGATTAATTTATCATTAGGTATTTGGCATCGTTTACCGTGATGAACATAACAAATTGTAGGTACTTTATAGGTTATTTGGCAATGTTCATCACAATAAACATAAGCTTTTGGCGGGTCATAAAATAAAAAAAATAAAATAAAAATAAATAACACCCAACAGTCACATACATAGTCCTGACCCCACAGTAAGATCGAGTCTTGTGTCGTGGGTATCAGGAACTACGAGAGACTTTTCGGTCTCACAAACACCCAGACCCGGAAGAAATATTTGTGGGCCGCACAAACATTTCTCTCGGTGCGGGGATCGAACCCGCGGCCTCTCGTTTCACAGGCGGCGTCTAACCAACTGCGCCACGGAGGCTAAAAAAACTTGAGGATTCACATAAAGGCACATAATTCACACACCAAAATATAACAAATAGTCTAGATAAGTTAGTGAAAGCATTAAAATACTTGAAACAATAGAAAATAAAGTAAAATCTTTATATTTACCTTGCGGAACATAGACGACCTGCGAGGCGCCGACATTTAGCTTTGACAATGACAAGTAAAAGTGTTGCCAGGTGCGTAGACTATTTTATTACTATAAAAAATATTATATACGGTATGATAATATTACAAAAAATACGAATTTGGTGTAAAAATATAACGAAATCATTTTTTTTCTCATATGTTTCTCGCAGTGAACAAAATCAAATTAAGGGTTAACAGCATCAAAACTTTCTTAGACTTCGCTTTAACCGTTGTTTACAAATGGGTAAGGTCATGAACTCTTAGCTGTATATTTATCCTTCTCTAACTTCAAAAAAGGATATTTTTGTTTCATTTCAAATAAATCAATCAGTTAAACAGGGACGTACTTAGATTTAAGCGTCAATAAATTAACAACATCATAACTTTAGGTGCAGTTGCATCGTGTATGGATTGACTATTTTGTTTGTCATTATTTTCCTTAGTGTCACAAATCCAAAATGAAAGATACCAAGATAATGTGATTTCGTCATCGCTTAAATCATGTAAGATTGCGAATTGGCCAAAAGCAGGTGGACGCCATTTTAAATGCTTTTAAGTCCATAATGGACGCCAAAACGGTTTTAGGATATATATACATATAAATATATATGTATGATGTATATATTTCTATGGTGGGAAATATATTCCCTCTACCGGTCAGAGTCTAAGGTCACAAGCGAGAAATTATTAGGTCATAAATAAAACATAAATCAAAGGTAACGATGTATTTACTTTATTGATGAGAAAAAAAATTAAAAAACTATATTTTAATGCGATATTTGATACTGTGAACACTTTTTCACAATTTTATCAAGATCTTGCTTCTTGCTACATGCTACTCTTATTACATCATCCAGATGAGAATCTGTGAGTTTATTTCTGTATACATTCTTTGTATATTTCATTTCAGAAAAATAAGATTCGCACACATACGTAGACCCAAAGAATGTTAGTAAGATTTGAGCACATCTTTGTACGTTTTTATATTTTTGGGGAACAATGCTCCAAAATTCGACATATTCTCTGTTCTCCCTTTTTTCTTTAAACACGACTTCTAGATAGGTGTCGTTTTTAAAATCAACAAATTCATCAAACATAATTACAACTTAAAACTGAAGCCAACTCTGTGATAGTAGTTGTTTCTAAATGCCATGGATTTTCTATAAGCAACAATTGTTTTTTTACTTTTCTTAGATCTTGGAATCTTTTTTGAAATTCGTTTATTAGAGTAGTTATAAAATTTGAAATTATAGTGCAGTTTTCTTCCGAAATATTGATATTATCTTCTGTAGTTTTAATAACACTTGAAAAATTGTGCAGCTGTTTGTTCTGGATTTCTGTGTGATAAATACTTAGCTTTTCCTCAAATGCAAACCCTTTATTTGCCATATTAGAAACTATGTTATCTTCACCTTGTAAGTTCCGATTGAGATTGTTCAGTTTTTCCGTAATATCGCATAGAAAAGCTACAAGACACCACCATCCATCATTTTGTTGCCCTGTGCTGTGACCCTGTTGATGCTAGTAGCTTCGGGCTTCCGCACAGAAATGTTATTCATGGTAACAAATCCATTGAACCAAACTCGTCCAGCCAATCTTGAACTCGTATTAAAATTGTGTTTCAGCTTCAGCGTATTCAAATGTTGCTATTTTTATTTGGTTTAGGGTGCACCTGTAAAATATGTTAGCCAGTTTCTTGATTATGTCCGCGAATTCTTTCTCCATCTCAGAAGTGAAGACCGTATTATGTCCGAGACGAGGTGCCTTAATTGTATTTTTTTTGTACCTTTTGTGAAGACTGGCAAATGGAATGTTCATGGTCGTCGCGGCTTTTTGTTATTGAATAATTCTGTTCATCAATGAGCTTTATAGCCTTTTCCAGGTGGTCTATGTTGACTTCAGGTTATGGGAATAATAAATTTTAATACTTTGATGATATTGACCGTTCACATATCTCTTGAACATTATATTTCCAAATCCATGTACTTGAAGTTCACTTTTATTTCCTAATTTCACCTTTCTTTCACTGTTCTGACCATATTCTTGAAGCTCACAGAAGAAATCACGTCTATAAGTCATATGTATAGACGCTCCGCTGTCAAGAATCCATTTGTCTGTATTGCTTTCAGACTGTAAACATTGCCCCACACTAAATGCAAGTGGCTTCTGCTCTTGGGGTTTCTGTAACGTTGACTTCTTAGGGGCTCGACAATTTCTTGCAAAATGCCCTCTCTTGCCACAATTGTAACATATGAAGCGATGATTACTGTGTTGGCCGGACTTCACATTGTCATTTCTATTTTGACTTTGGTGTTTTGTTGTTAATAAGGCATTCTCAGCTTCTTCCTCATTGGTTAAGCTAGCTTCTTCGTCCAATAATCTTGCACTCAAATTATGTATTGTTTGCAACTTCGGATCCAACGATAACCATGCCTGCCGCAAAGATCTATATTTCGTGGGCAACGTGCTCAAGATTTTCGTCATAATTGCGGTATTACTTATTTCTTCACCACTCTCTTTTAATTGTTTCGCTAAATTTTCAACTTTAGCTATATGTTTGGCAATGCTGTCAGTCGGTGACATTTTATACTGATAGAATTTTTCATGTACCATCATTTTGTTTAATTCTGATTTGGCTTCATAGATGGACTCCAATTTTGACATGATTTCTTTTGCCGACTCGCAATTTTCTATCAAAGAGATTTGGCTTAGGTGCATCGAAGATGTAATTATGAACATCGCCATTCCATCATTTTTCTCCCATTGAGAAATGTCACCCGTGTTGGGTTTCTTTACGTTAATTTTCAATCCTTTTGCTTTTAGTGCGCAATTTATTTGAAACTTCCAATGTCTGAAGTCTTCTCCGGCGAATTTGTCGATTCGCATAGAATTTGTTACTTCCATCTTTAATATGCGAAACAAAATTTCTTGTGAAACAGCGTAACGTGTTTTTCTTTGCTCTTTACTCAATATTCATATTCTTGCGACCTGGGCCCATAACCTGTTGACTTCAGGTTATGGGAATAATAAATTTTAATACTTGAGTAAGAATTCTTTAATCAGTTTTGCACACACGTTACAATTCAACAGTAATGAACAAAAGAAGAATCATCGCACCGCCATATTACTAATATTTTTCTTTTTACATGCACAAGGTAACAAATCAAACTGCCTAAAGTAAAATTTACATTCTAATAGTCTATAGTCCAGCTGGCTTTATTAGTCTTTCTAGAACGAACTTTCGGCATCTATAAGCAAACAATAATACTATTTTATTGAGGTAAGGTAATGTGGGCAATGGGGATCACTATGTAGGTAATTGGGATCACCCGACTCCAATAGCCTACATGGGCAAAGAGACGAAAAAAATACTCCTGACGAGAAATTTTAAGTTATAATAACAACGTGACTGTTGAGTTGCAATCTACAATGATACGCTTATTACGTATTACAAGTGCAGAAATAAATATTTGTTATTTAGTGACTTACCTTCAGATTTATAAACTCGAAAAATTCGATGAAAATGGCGCGAAAGTTTTACACACCCATTACTCTCAAGCGCGTTGCGGGAACTGAGCCGGTCACCGCATTTATGAAATAAAAGAATGTATTATTCCTGTAATTAGAGTCCTTGGATCTCCTCCTTTTCTTGGTTTGCCTAGAGGACATAACACATGGATCAATAAGTCCCGAGACTAACAATGAAAACAACATTTTTTTTGCAAAATTTTTTTTTATTCATCAACATAATCACCTTTTAGGGTGATACAATCGTTCCAACGCTTTTCCAATTTTTCAATACCATGTTTATAAAAAAAAATATCTTTCGCTTCAAAATAAGCTTCAGTTTCAGCGATGACCTCCATAGTCCGGGAGCCAGCAACAGATTTTCATGACCAATTTCCTCTCAAGCGGTAATTAGTAAAATGCATCAGAGTATAGTATTATGAAGCCTTGTGAACGTAACCTGCACTCGGTTGGGGGGATGAGCGGGTGTAGCCTCCCAAGCATGAAAAAAAAAATACATTCACTGATTTCCTCTCAGCTGAAATTTTGTCAAATTGTGCCTCATCTAATATCTCAACGAAAAAAAATAATCAGCTGGTTACAACGTGGTGTATTGTACGTCAGCTGGTGTCTCGAACATGAAAAAGTTTATTTTATTTTCAGTGATTTCCTCTCAAACAAAAATTTACCTGATGATAGCTTATATGTAACTGTGGATAAATATATAGGTCAGCTGGCTGTATCTTGGTGGAAAAACCGTCAGCTGATACTTTGAAAGTTATTACATAGGAGTTAGGCAGGAGCATCTACTGTCAATTTAAATGCATCAGCTGACTAGCTTTTCCTCGATTTATTGCTAGCTGATTTTTTTTATTTATCGCATCAGTATATTAACAATCAACTCACAAATTTTCATCTGGGAGGAAATGACGTATCTTTATTTATTCGACATAGCGCTGCTTCAATATGAGAGTTGAGTTGAAATAAATATTCTGTATCAATGTTTTTGAAACGAATAAGTATGTTATCAAATGATATTAGATATATTTAAATAATTAAATAAACAATTAGCTTAGTATAAATTAACTAGTTACTCGATAAATAATATTTATTATATAAACGTGATGAAAAATGACAATGAGAATAACAATGTGATTTATTCATTTTCGTTTTCGCTCTGGCTTGAGTCACTTTCCTCTCTTTCCGATTCATCGTCAGAGTCGCTGTCAGAGCTGTCTGCTGTTATGTCTTCATTGTCATGAACTGTACAAAAATTTAAAAAAAGATTAGGATTCGTATTTTAACATAATATAATCAAAATTATAAAAAATGTTACCTTTTTTCAGGCTGAATAGTGATTTCATTAATCGATGATGGTAACTGACTTCCAGAAAACCAGGTGAATTCATACTTGTTGTCGATTTCTGCCCAACCATAATCTACAGGATCATGAGAAGTTGGAACCTTCAGGTGTGCATGTGACCAAATTTGAGCAATGTAACATGCTCTTAAAAATTGCTGATATAGCTCTGATCTGCATGGTGGTAAAGAAGAGCCATCAATACCTTTTTTTGGTAACTTGAAAGTTTCAGTATCCAAAAATTTATATGTTTTTTCAAACGACGCTACTCTTGCCTCATTGATCTTTTTTAGACGATTAAATCCATACATATGGCAAACAAACTCTTCTATCTTCTCAAAAATATTTTCTCCATTCTCTGATGGTTTTGACATTTGGATGAAACACTCGATGAAATTTTTCAATTTAGCCATTATTGAAAAAGGACGTTTTTTTCCTTTTCGAAAAAAGGCCGGTTTAAAATCGCACCCTGTGAACGCGTGAAATGCCGCGAGTGCTGCGCTTAAATCAGATCCTAAAGCTTCATATAATTGAGTAACATTGATAAATCTTTGAGCTTTCCCAACACCAATTTCCATGCAAATGTGGATATTTTCTGATATGTTAGCCATGTTAGCTAACATAATTATCAACACGTCAGTGTCGGAACAACGAATTGTCACGTTCGCATTAATATTAATGTGGCAAACATGGAAAATCATTTTTGTGTCCGCTTCTTCGTGGGCCGGACACGAAAACTCTTCAACTAAAGTTTTTATAACTTTTGAATCATCAACTGTGTATCTGTAACAAGCATCTGCACTTACATAAACAGTTTTATCTTTAATATACGGCCACATATAATCTTCTTCCCAATTTTCAATAAAAAACTGTACCAGTGCTTCCTTAAAATTAACGTTCTTCAGCTCAAGTGAAAAATCTTTTTTTCGTACTTGGTCAGGGCCGTCGATATGGAAGTTTGCTTGCTCCATGCCTCGTAACTTATGTTCAGTATCTTTAATTGATGGGAAAATGTATCTGTCAAAGACGATGAAGATGATCTTAGCACTGGTTGATGATGATGAAATGATGATGATGTAGTAGATGCTCCTGCCTAACTCCTATGTAATAACTTTGAAAGTATCAGCTGACGGTTTTCCACCAAGATACAGCCAGCTGACCTATATATTTATCCACAGTTACATATAAGCTATCATCAGGTAAATTTTTGTTTGAGAGGAATTCACTGAAAATATATTTTTTTTTCATGTTCGAGACACCAGCTGACGTACAAAAATTTCAGCTGAGAGGAAATCAGTGAATGTATTTTTTTTTTCATGCGTGGGAGGCTACACCCGCTCATCCCCCCAACCGGGCACCAGCTGACTTTCACGACGCTTTATAATACTATACTCTGATGCGTCTCACGAATTATCTCTTGAGAGGAAATAATTAACCAAATTTGCACCTGGCTCCCGGACTACCACATTTGAGCCAAATCTTTTTCCCTAGAGCATTTTTTTAAGATCAGCAAAGAGCCAGTAGTCACTGGGGGCTAAATCTGACGAGTAGGGGGGGGGGGTGGGGAAGCAGATCAACGCCCAATTCGTTCAATTTTGCCATTGTTTTCATAGACTTGTGGCAGGGTGCATTGTCTTGATGAAAAATGATTTTTTTTCTCTGCATGTGCGGTCGTTTTTTTGCGATTTCCTCCTTCAAACGCACCACCAAGTCAATATAATAATCACTGTTGATCGATTTACCATTTTCGAGGTAGTCAATGAAAATCACGCCATGCGAATCCCAAAAAACTGACGCCATGCCTTTGCCAGCTGACTGCTGCGTTTTCGGACGCTTCGGACGGCTTTCGCCAGCTGTGCGCCACTCAGATGACTGCCGCTTCGACTCTGGAGTGTAGTGATGTATCCATGTTTCGTCCATGGTCACGTAACGACGCAAGAAATCTTTTTTGTTGCGAGTAAATAGCGATAAACAGCTTTCTGAATCATCGACTCGTTGCTGTTTTTGTTCCATCGAAAGCAATCGCGGCACCCACTTGGAAAAAACCTTTTTCATGCTCAATTTTTCATGAAGGATAGTAAATACACTTCCATATGATATCTGTGTCATCTCAGCAATTTCACGGATCTTCACTTTACGATCTTTCATTATAATTTTTGTCACTTCAGTCACATTTTCCGGTGTAACAGCTTCCACAGGTCTACCCGAGCGTTCCGCGTCATTTGTGTCGGTACGACCACGTTTAAACTCGGCAAACCACCGACAAATCGTTGCTTTTGATGGACAAGAGTCCGGGTAACATTTTTCAATCCATTGTTTCGCTTGCACGGTGTTTTTACCCATTAAAAAACAATGTTTTATCAGAACACGAAACTCGGTTTTTTCCATTGTTTAAACAAACTACAAAACGACTTTACTCCAACCTCGATAACTCAGCTGTTTCTGGTCCGATCGACTTAAAATTTTGACACCTTTCAAGCAAAGGTTAGTATTCTAGAAAGACGTGGTTACTGGTTCACTACGAGCGCCATCTCTGGGTTAGTCTCGGGACTTATTGATCCATGTAGGTAGATATTATCCACTGTTTTTTTCTTTCCGAAGATAATTCCCAAAAATGTTTAAATATGGCGCTCTTTTTATCCGAGGTTATTTCTTGGCACTTATAAGAACAGTTTTTTTTCAAAGCAAGGATTCGGTTTCATATTTCTTTCTCTCATAATTGATCCATCTTTTTTTTTTTTTTTTTTTTTTTTTTTTTTTTTTTTTTTTTTTTTTTTTCTCGCGGGGAAAATCCCTTTACGGACCATCCCACCCCAAGGGGCGGGGGTGTGTCGGACTCACCGGTGCGCCTTCCGGCCCAGCGAGACGTGGAGCTGGGTCGGGTCCCTATCGTATTCTGCGCACCGAAATACCGACTAAAAACCCCGCGTCGGCCACCATCGGTGCACTTTGGAGACGGCCCCGGGATACCGCTCAACGGACGCGCCAGGACCGCCTCCTTGTGCACTGCCGCTTAGCGACGCAGCTTTGGACGCGTGTTGCGTCACGTCTCGGGGGCCGCCAAGATAGGGACGGCGGCCCCGCGTGGCCTCTGCGGCGCCGGGTTAGTTGTTGTCCCGGCGCCTCCTACGTCTCCTGTGGCGACGAGCGGGATCGGTCTGCTCCCGATCCCGCTCAGCGCTCTCCTTCTGCGACATGACACGTTCGCAGAAGGAGAGCATGGCTCGCCACGAACTCCGGCTGCCGACCATGGCGGCGACCACGGCCGGCAGCGAAAGGTCGCTTCCAATGACCGCAGTGAGAGCGCTGCGCTCCTCGTCCCAGGCTGGGCACTCCTCCAGCGTGTGCTGGGCCGTGTCCTCACGGCAGTTGCCACAATGGTGGCACACGGCGGACTCCTCCGCTCCGGCTATGCGACACAGGTACGCACCGAAGCAGCCGTGCCCGGTGAGCACCTGCGTCAGCCGGAAAGTTGGCGCGCCGTGGCGCCTGTCCAGCCACTGCTCGAGGACAGGTCGCACTGCCGCGACGGTCCTCGTACCAGCACTAGGGCTCTCCAGTCTGGAACGCCACTCCTCCACAGCGGACCTGCGGAGGGAGGCCAACATGGCCTCGACCTCCCTGGGGACCAACCTCTGCCCACGCCCGGACGCCTCCTCTCGTTGGAAAAAAGCTGACGAGAGGATCTTGGCGTCCAGCACCCAGGGCAGAGTTCCCGCCAATACGCAGGCCGCCTCGTGCGAGACCGTGCGGTAGCCCCTGATTATTCGCTGCGCCACCATGCGCTGCGGACGATGCAGCAGGCGGACACAACGATCGCCCAGGGACCCGGCCCAAACGGGACACCCGTAGAGGGCCATGGACCGCACGACTCCAGCATAAAGATTTCGGCAAGGGATGCCAGGACCATAATTGATCCATCTGCCTTAACATATTGAACTCCCTTAGATCTGGCATCTGTTCGTATCTTTTTCTTATTTGTCTTTTTCTTTTTTATCCTGCATCTCCTACTTTTCCCCCTATTATGCTTCTTTTCTTTTTTTTTTCGTTGTTACTTGATCATCTTGATTACTCGAAGACTCGTTTGTTTCTTTCCACGACGTTGAGTCCCAGGTGAAATCTTCATCTTCACTTAAAAAATCAACGTAGCTTTTTTTAATCTCAACCCGTTTGTTTTTCTTCCGTATTGGATGATCATCCGCTGTTTGAATTAGTTGTACATTGTCATCAGCATTATGATCTTCTAGCGATTTTCTTAATATATCCATATCTTTTTCAGGTATGATATCGGTAATAGTTGGCTGAAGGCTGTCGTTACTAATGGTTCTTCCTATTTCTGTGACTTCAGGTTTGTCTATTTCTTCTCGATACTAAAACAAAAATAAGCATTATATGTAATATAATTTTTAATTACTTATATTTTTTCTCTTTATCCTTTAATTAAGTATTCGTACACCTACTACAGCTCATCTCTGCATCACCTAAAGGTCGACTGGGAGAAAATGCCACAGGCATTAAGTCCGCCTTATGTACATTTGTATATGAAGCTTAATAAATAAATAAATAAATGATGTATCGTACTAAGTAATATTGTAAACGCGAATATTTATAGGGGTTGTTGGATAAATGTATGCTTGTTGTTCCTTTATGAAAAACTGTTGATAAGATATTAATAAAACTTTACAATAATGTAGCTTAAAATCAAAATAATACGAAGTGTAGGTTAAGTCTTTGAGTGTAGGTTTTGGTATTAACAGATAACACAGGTACAGAAAATAGTTTATTGAAATTTAGTCACACAGATTACGAGAGAAGAAACATATACAAGACGATAGAAGGAGAAACTTAAGGATACAGTCACAACAAAGAATATATGAGCGTTAATAAAAGAAATAATAACTCGCAAACGGTCGATCGGAATATCTAGCGTGGACGTTTATGTACGCTACCGCTCGCGTCGCATGCGCCGGCCGGCTGACTGGCTGAGCAGTGAGCGGAGCGGGCCGCGGTCGGCCGGGCGCTTCGTAGTGTGCGTGCGCTCCGCTCGACTCGAGTGACGTAGACCTTAGTTAGTCGATCACTATATAAACAAAAAAGGTCTGTCCGGTTATAATTAATATATTTTTTTTTATTATATATGTTTTTTTTTTAATTTTATTTTATTTTTTTTGGTACCGCCACACGAAGAATACTTTTTATTACGTTACAAAATAAAAAATCACCTCTTTTTCTACTTCAATCGTTACTTCGTTAACAATGACATCATGGTCTATGTTGTTCGAATTAAAAATACTGGAATCGTTGACTTGTTCATGATAAGAGGTACTTCCTAATATTGTTACTGTAGATTTCGTTGTGTCGCTTTCATCAATTACAGTAGACGCATCATGCTTGTTCAAAATATTAATTCGTTTGATTTTGTGTTTGTAGAATTTCTGTCTTTCTGTTTCCATATTTATCTGAAATATAAAATACAGTATGTACTCGTATAAGGAAAAACATAGGATGAACCTATTAAAGTGGAGTCAGTATTAATTTTAGCATTGGTTTTCTCTTGTTGTTTTATTTTACGATGTGCTTTGGCTCTATCCTTCCGCACAATTTGTCTTCCTACTGTTTTTCTCACTGAAGCTGATGCAGCTAAATCATCATCGAAATGTGGCGGTGTATCGTGTCATATGCCAGATAATGCCTTCTTCTTTTCTCTGTTTTTTTTTGAAGCTTCTTTCCACATTTTTCTTTGATTTCGCTTTTCTCGTTCAGTCATTTCAGCTATTTTCTTCACTTTCATTTCTGCCCTTAGCCCTTTTAATCTCCTTTCTTCCTCTGTCATCTTATCTAAAAATTTTCTTTTTCTGACATTAGCTTTTTCTCTTAGCAGCAAGTAAGCTGTACTGTTTTTCTTTATTTGATTTTTCGAACGGTTTTTATTTTTTTTAGCTTTGTGAGACTCCATATTGCTGTAAAAATAAAACAAGTATACATATTGATAACTTTGTAAGCATGACATACACAAAAATTACAGTTAGTAATAGAAAGTGACAAAAAGTACGGATTAGTGGACGATTTAAATAAAAAATATAAACAAATATAACAAATTTACAAAAATGACACTGCAAAAAGATACTCGCCCATAGACGCTAACGCCATCTGTTAAAAACTATCGACACCATTTCAACTAAGATCAAACTACATACTTCGATCGACGCGATATAGCGACCTTCATACTAGCAGAACTATCCAGAGAGCTGCCGAGAGAGGGCGTAACTGTTACCATAATATAACATTAGATCACTTAATCTAATATTTACAATTATGGACGAAGTTATGAAGGCGTTACAAAATATACAAAAGGAACTTGATGAACAAAAAAATACGATCTTAAAAAACGGAGAAAGAGTGACCGAGCATGTAACTCAAAATATAAACTGCATTTTAGAAGAAAAATTCAAAATATTAAACGATAAATACGACAACATTAAAGAAACAGTAGATAATCAAGAAAGAAGACTACATTTTTTAGAAAAACAGATAAGAAAGAATAATATTGTCTTCTTCGGACTAGAAGAAATAGAAACATCATATTCAAACTTAGAAAACATAATGATAAATTTTATAAAAGAACACTTCTCTTTGGACATGGATCGTAGGGATATACAAGAAATAAAGAGAATAGGTAAAAAAAGGGATAATCCTAGACCAATAATAGTCACATTCTCTACACTTGGCATAAAAATCAATATATTGAAAAGGAGCAGCTCACTGAAAAACACCGCGTTTTACATAACAGAAGATTTTCCAAAAAACATACTTGAAAAAAGAAAGCAACTACAGGAGCAGGCACGAATCGAAAAAGAGAAAGGAAATTATGTGATAATAAAATATGATAAATTAATAATACAAGACAAAAAGCACGCGACAGCTAAAAATAAAAGAATGCTATCAACGTCCCCTGAAACCAACTTCGCTGAACGCGACGAAAGTAGAACGCAGGCTAGCAAGAAGAACAAAACTCAGAATACAGGTACCAAGACAACTAGTAAAAATTCTTCTAGTATGCCAGAAGAGATAGTAAAACCAGGGATTCGGAACTTCTTGATTACCAAAAATCTAAATAACACTCCCGAATCAAAGGACAATACCAAAGAGAAGTTTTAGCAACTACAGCACCCCTCTTACACACATAACATAAGGAAATACAACATAACAAAAAATATACCAAGTCTTCCAAGCCGGCTGGTCACCGAGGAAGATAATGACCAAAACCCTCCAAAGAAGCAAAAAATTAACATAGCAACAACCACCAATACAATCAACCTTACCAAAGTGTCAACTACTTCGCGAAAGCTCTACATTTTAACATACAATGTCAAAACACTATCAACATATGAACGTTTGATAGAATTACAAGAAGCTATATCAGATATTAAGTACGACATAATTGGATTGGCTGAAACAAGGCGTACCGGAAACAAAATAGAAGAGTATGAAAATTTTATACTATGCCACACGGGACAAACGCCTGGCTTGTATGGAATAGGCTTCATAGTAAAAAAATGTCACAAACGCAACATAGAAAGCTACATCGGTCTTACAGAAAGAGTCGCAATCCTAAACATGGTATTTGAAGATACCCGTTTATCAATTATACAAGTCTATGCCCCTACCGAAAAAGCAAACCAAGCTGAAATTAACAATTTCTATTGTATACTCACCAAAGCGATCGAAATATCATATAAAGATTTTATACTAATGGGAGACTGGAATGCGAAAATTGGGATCCCAAAAAAGAAGAATATCTAATCATGAAACCGAATGGCTATGGTGAAAGGAATGAGAGAGGTCAGAGATTGATAGAATTCGCTTCGGAAAACAGGTTGTCAATTTTAAACACATTTTATAAGAAAAAATCAAAAAACAAATGGACATGGATTTCTCCTGATAAAAAATACAAAAACGAAATAGATTTCTTTATATCAAATCGTCCCCAAATATTTCAAAACATAGAAGTACTAAATATAAACTACCCTTCGGACCACAGAGCAGTTAGAGCAACGATAATATATGAAAAACCAAAAAAAAGCCGAACAAAATACAACAACCGTAAAAAAATAATAATAACTAATGAAGACGATATTTCAAAATTCAACGAATATATAAATAAGACACTTAGGGCACCGTCAAATAAATCAGTTCAAAGATACTACAACAACATTGTCAAAGCTATAACCAGAAGCCTGCAAGCAATACAAAACAAAAATAAAGAACACAAAACCCATAAAATTTTGTCAGAGCGCACGTTACAGCTTATAAAGAGGCGGAAGGAACTTCAAAGGACAAACAACAAATCTAGAGCAATAAAAAATGAAATCTCTGCCCTTTACAAGCTGATAAGCAAGTATATTAAGAGGGATTACACAAACCACAGACACTACACTATAGAAAAACACATAACTCAAACGGGAGGGACAAGAAAAGCTTACAAAGAGCTGAGAACGAATAATAAGTGGATCGAAGGATTGAAACAGGGTGAAGAAATACACAACAACCGTAACGACATTATTACCATAGCAACAAACTTCTATAAAAATCTATACAGTGCTAGAGAAACGACATGTACGGAAAATAGAGATCAAAACCCAAGCCTCAATGACAGAAATTCACCTGTACGTCAAATCGAAATAAACGAAGTAATAAGAGCAATAAAAGCCCTTAAAACAGAAAAAAGCCCAGGTTCTGATGGCATAACAAATGAAATACTAAAAACCGGTTTAGCAACCCTTACCACCCACCTTACTGAACTGTTCAATCTTATTATTGAAACTGGAGAGACACCCAGCCAATGGTCTGAATCCCACATTATTCTCATTTACAAAAAAGGCGACCCAAAAGATATAGGGAACTATAGACCAATAAGCCTGCTACCTACCATCTACAAGCTCTTCTCCTCAATTATAAATAAAAGAATAAAATCCACATTAGAATCACATCAACCTATTGAGCAAGCTGGATTCAGGAAAGGATACTCAACAATTGATCACATACATACAATAGAACTTCTTATAGAGAAATACCGAGAAAAAAATAGACCACTTTATATTGCATACATTGATTACCAAAAAGCATTTGATTGCGTATCACATAAAATCATATGGGAAACCCTAAAAACACAAGGGATAGAAGAAGAATACATTCGTGTGATCAAGAGTATATATAATAACAGCAAGAGTAGAGTAAAACTAGAGACCGCTGGACCTTGGTTTGCAGTCAATAGAGGAGTAAGACAAGGCGACCCTCTCTCCCCACTGCTGTTTATCGCAGTACTGGAGTCGACTATCAGTAAACTTGATTGGAAAAGCCGAGGTATTAAGATAAAAGAAGCCCACCTAAACCACCTAAGATTCGCAGACGATTTGGTCCTATTATCAGAAACTGTACACGATATTCAATATATGATAGAGTCACTCAACGCTGCCAGTAAAATAGTAGGCTTGGAAATGAACCTGTCCAAAACAATGTTGATGACCAATTACACAAAAAGAACAATATATGTCGGAAGCGAGCCTCTCACATATACAGACAAATATATATACCTGGGTAAACAAATTAGTTTCGACCAAAATAGTAACGAGCAAGAAGTAGAGCGAAGGACACAGTTAACGTGGAACAAATACTGGGCTCTGAAAGACATATTCAAAAGTAACATGCCAGTTAAACTAAAAACTAAGGTACTAAACTCATGCCTTATACCATGCTTAACGTATGCTTGCCAAACGTGGAAGTTTAATAAAAAAATTACAGAAAAAATAATTTCATGCCAACGAGGAGTAGAGCGCAGCATGATGAATATTAAAAAAATTCAAAAAATAAGGCACACAAAAATCAGACACATCACCAAGGCAAGGGACGTATTGGTCCATGCCAAAGCACTAAAATGGAAATGGGCTGGACATGTGGCGCGCTTGCGAGACAAGAGATGGACGAAAAGGGTGACTATTTGGCCAGGCCCACAGGGGAAAAGAAGAAGAGGCAGACCTTTAACAAAGTGGGAAGATGATACTATAAATATAGCCGGACCCGACTGGATTAAAGTAGCCCAGGATAGAGAACACTGGATGTCTTTGGAGGAGGCCTTCACCTACAGAGGGGTTCTTGCAGAATAGTAAACATAGATAAGTAAAAATATATTTAAAACTAACAAACCAGTGAACTAATACAGTAACAAAACTTGAAATATGTAATACTTTTAATATTAGAACCAAACTGTCATTTTATTTTTTTTTTTTTATTTTTTCAATCTTGTAATCTGCATGAATAAAAGGCTTTTTTATTTTTTTTATTTTATTTAATAGAAAGTACCACTAAGTAACTAAATAGTCATTTGAGGAACAACAACATCATTTAGAAAACGGTCCATCAAATCGGAGAACGTTCCCCAAATGACTGTTCACCAAATGATATTTTTAAATAACTGCGCCTTTTTAAAACGCCAGCCATATTTGACAGCAATTCTCGCTTCCTTAATGTAAAATATTTGAGGTTAGCATTTGTTACACAACATTATAAAAGCTATTATTGCAATATTTTGATTGAAAAACACGTTCAAATTTGACGACCTATATCAAAGATGTAGATGTACGCTCTGTAAATAATGAATTCAAAGACACTTACCACTTATTTTAATTTCTTTTGGCGAACTACTTTCTTTACAGCCACCTTGTTTACAACTCTATCTACAGCTGTTTTGTTGTGTTGTGCGAATTTTTTTTTCGCGCAATCAAAGCTGCATTCACTAAAATGATGCTTACATTGGCGGACATTATATTTTGGCTTAATTTTTTTTAATTCGTTGTTATTCTTTATTAATGCTTGCAATAATTTAATATTAGATACAATTGATGGTGAATGGGTATTAATAACCGCTAAAAGTGTTTTATTTTATGACTATTTCTGGTGTTTGCTTTTAAGAATTGCTACTTAGGACGCGTTCTCCAAATTATTTTTTGTACTTATTTGTCCATATAAAATGTAATAGATAACTATTTTTCATTATTTTGTGTAATGTGTGGTTAAAGTAAACACAGTTAAGTGTTTACTAATGCTAAAATGTAAAAAAAAGCAGAATTGAGGCATTTATTTGCTGCCGAAGTGGATTTACCACCTTGGTGATTTTGAGCCATATGCTCCCTCGGTAAAATATTTTTCAAAATAAACAATAGGTCTTGTTTTGCTATTGAACCCTTGGACTGGTTGCATTCGGAATTAGTCAAAGCTACAAGGATCTGGTCTGCCATCTGTAGTAAAAGGTATTTTTTCCATAATACCTCCTCAGTATCTGACTGATCCGAATCTTCGATATCAGGTAGGACTGGTACAGGGGGGTTACTCTACAATCCGAAACTCAAAATTTCGTAACAATTTTCGGACGGATGTTACTTCGTCAGACGAAATCCGTAAAAAGAACGAATGATTTGAATTTTTCGTCAATACTTCGTCGTTCGAAGTAACTGTCAGAGACGAAAATTTGAAATTAACATCGACGAAAATGTCATATTTCCGAAAGTCGCGATAAAACTTTGTTTGTGAAGTGACTTTATTACTTTAGACCATATATCAAGTGCAAAATCTTAACTTACAAGCTCAATTAAAATGGCATGTAACCGCGGTGAATCGAAGAATACCTATTAGGTAATAAAAGTTCGAACAACAATAACGCAGCTCAACAAAACATGGAGATTGTTTGCTCTAGATATTATTAATGCCTGTGAATATCTTGGAAATTATAGTGGGGAAGAGGATGCGCACCACCAGGAATTAAAAATACGAGATGAAGGGTACCGTTTATACCACACACGAGCATATAAATTTATACGACGCGATGGGACGTTCACAATCATAACGAGACTCGATATTATTATTTCAAGATTTGTTTTTGATTGTGGCGTAAAATAACAATGTACTCCCGACAGAAAATACAGGGATAATTCATAATAAAACCCAAAACCGGTATAATGGAGAAAAACATTTAACAAGAACAAAACAGCAATACCTAATACAGTTTAAGATACATTGAATAAATGTTGGTGTCAATGTGAAAGAATATTGTGTAGAACGTAAGATGTTTATAAAGATTGTGTAGAACGTGGTGGATATTTCAAACAAACCAAAAAGATGGCCAAAAGGATAGATCTATATTTTGACTGATATTTATAACGAGAAGACCCCCTAAACCTTATTTAAGAGGAAATCTTTTAAAGGTGTTTCTTCAAAGTTTATCTTATTTATACTTTTTGTACCCAAAAATGTCCCTATAAAACACTTAAATAAATTAATTGTGGATAGTAATTAACTTTTTTTATTAAACTTTTGATATTACAAAATATAATTGTTTTCTTTCCACCTTATGATTATTGATATGTTCATAGCTCAATATCAGCTACATTGTGAGGAATAGAAAAGTCAATATTACTGATAAGTATCTTACAAGTAGTTACATAATAAAACAATGTACTAGTAATATATATTGCATATTTTAATTTTCTTTAATAACAAGCTTACTCACTTACTCACTTAGCACTCACTTTCACTCACCCCGTTCATCCACACTCGTCTTTTGTTTTCATAAAGAACACTCGCCTGTACTTTGAGTATTCATCTTTAAATACCACAAAATATCTAGAGCCTCCAATCGATGGCTTTTCCATAGGACCACAGGTATCGGCGTGAATAATTTCGCATACTCTCGACGTCGCATTGTTACTTACAGGATACGGCAAGCGGTGAATTTTCCCTTTTAGACAACTTTCGCATGTTTGAATATTGGCATTTTTAATGTTAATATTATTTTTCTTCAGCACATCTTTTTTTTTTATTGCCATGTAGGCAGACGAGCTAGCGGCCCACCTGATGGTAAGCGGCTACCGCTGCTCATGGACCTCCGTAGTGTAAGGGGACCAGCACAACAAAAAGCACTTTCACATAAGCCATGTTTTGGTGTGTTCATGCGTGAATATACTAATTTAGGTCATATGACACAACAATTATACGTATCCCAACTATTTCATGTCCGCACCATGCGGTTTTTCGAGAGCATAGCATGACTACAAAGCTACGTGTGGTGTTTGGCGCCAGAGCGAAAACTAGTATTGGGAAATTTTTTAACGATATTCAACTTGTTGGGCCTCCTATTGTTGTTAGGTATCTTGTTACGCTTTAGACAATTCAAATAGGCAGCACTTACAGACTGAAAAAATGTATCGACAAGTCCTTATTCACCCTTCACAGCGCAATTTACAACTCATAATTTGGTGCGACGATATATCAAAACTTCTCGAGTTTTATCAACTTAACACCGTCAACATACGATACGGCATCGGCGCCTTTTCTTAGTTAGAAACAATTAGCAGCCGAATGTTACGACGCCGAAGTACAAAGAGTCATAAATTACGATTTATACGTAGATGAGCTATTGAACTCACGAAGTTACACGTAACGACAAGGCCAAATTATTGAGTATTTGTAAAAACACCGTAGACTTACTCAAATTTCAAACAACGTTTCATTTCAGAGTCATATTCTTCCTGCATGGCCTTCAGTGGTCAGTATGAGCAAACGATACAGCATCAGAACATGACTTTATGTTCATTCATTTACACTCTAAAGAAAAGGATAGAAGGCAAAAGCAACGTCATACAAGGTGATATTTTTGATCTTCAGTGTTTTATAGGGAATGCAATCTCCATTTGGGTATAAGCTTCTTGTCTGGAAACGTATAGGTATGATAGAAACCAGAAAACAGAATAGATACAGAAACAGCACAGTACGAATAAGGGAGGGATAGAGGAGGTGCTCAGATGCTGACGTCTGGCTTCTTCACGTGATTCGTCTTCTCCGGCTACCGGCAATGACTGATTTCAGACTGCTGAATTTAATGAATCCGTATCGAAGGTCCAAAGTTTTGTATGATGTTTTCAATTCGGAGCCGGCAGAACGTGAAAATGAAATATCGTACATGCTAAAAACGTAGTAATAATTAACGAGTGTAAGAACGAGTGAGTGAATAATAATTTGAAAAAATAAATTAAGTTTATCACGGCTAATAAATCAAAATATCTAATAAATATCTGCGCCTTCCGAAGCTGTGAGGAGCATTATTTAGCAGTGCGCCGGGTGGCACGGCGAGGCAAATGGGCGCCACTTGCCCGTCCACTTGGCCTGTCATCGATAAAGCGCGTGATGGCCACCGAGAGGTTTTAGTCGGTATGCTGGCAAAAGATCTTCTTAGATCGCGGCAGGGACACAGTATCGATGCAACATCTGCGCAGTGGACAGTCTGCAGAAGGTTGTCATTTCCACTAACTCACGCTGATCCTGGTTTTCTCCAATCTTTGTATTCCCTTCTCGTTGACCAACTCATCACTATCGCTGTATTGTGTTCAACTATCAACTACGTCGTCATGACAATTGTAGTTAGTTGTGGAACGCGATTGCCGGTTCGGTATAATGGCTGCTAACTATATAGGGAACGTGGCAAAGTTGCGTGGTCGTGAGAACTTTGGTGAATGGGTGTTCGCGGCAGAAAACTTTCTGATACTCGAAGGCATGATTAATGTATTAAGACCGAACGAGATGGAAGTGGTACAAAAGTAATTGTATCAGCTGCAGATGACGCGAAGACAAAAGAGAAGCTTATACTTACTATAGATGCATCGCTATACGTTCACATTAAAACAGTAACAACTACATCGGAGCTGTGGGGAAAAACTTAAGTCGCTCTTCGATGATTCTGGGTTCACGAAAAGAATAAGTCTTTTACGGAATTTGATATCCATTCGGTTGGACAATTGCAGTTCCATGACCTTGTATGTTACCCAAATAATAGAGACAGGTCAGAAACTTTGTGGAACAGGAACTAGCTGGATTACAGGAGAAGTTCTCTCCTAAATAAGCGTCTAATATATCACATTATCTAAAGTAACACCAATGTACAAAATTAATCCAGATTCTTCTCGTCTGCCACAAATTTATAATTTGCTCGAAACTTTGTATCAGCAGCTTGACAGGCGATTCCTGCACCTGAAAGCACACGAAATGTACGCAGAGGCCACTATCCTGGACCCAAGATATTTTAAACGCCGCGGTTGCAAAAACGATGAAAATTTTGCACTGAGCGCATTAAAGCAAAAAGTGGGAAGACCAACAAGGCCAAGGCCCTCAGCCAGCAATATCATGCGAGGCTGCAGTTTAGCCAGGAACATCCCGCGAAGGTGCAGTGCCGCAAGCAGCGGCACAAGGATCTTCCAGCAGTTGGTATGAATTTGATCGGGAGGTGGGTTCTATGTATCCTGGTAATACGACTGCTACAGGGATCGTAGAGCTGGATGTACCGGAACCAATGTTACCATAGTAGGAGAACTTATTGGTATGGCGGCATCAGCGACGAAATATCTAACCACTGCTGTTCTGCTATATGCTCAAGAGGCTAAATTTATTAGCGACGTCCGTGCGATGTAGTGCGTATTTTCCAAAGCCGGATATAAGTACGCTTACTCATCGGAGATTACGACTTTCAGCTAAGAAAATAAAACAATTGCTGTTCATAAGTTCAAATGTGCATTTGTCTTGAAGAGGTCATCCTTACCTGTACATATCAGAAACTTGGAAATTATAGTGTACATTATAAACAGACGCGGCTGCCAACATGTTCACGGTGGTCGTGGGTTCAAATCCCAGGGCACACCTCTGACTTTTCGGAGTCATGTGTGTATTGATAGTCAATCACCACGCACTAAAACGGTGAAGGAAAACATCGTGAGGAAACCTGCATACCATACCGGTTTATAAGAATTTCTATGGTATGTAAGTCCGCCAACCCGCACTAGGCCAGCGTGGTGGACTTATATAGCCTAACCACTCTCAATCGTACTATCGATTGTAGAGTAGGCCCGTGCCCTGCAGTGAATGCGTATTAGACCTAGATTTCGAAAACTGCTAACCCTTGCAAAATTTGGTGAATGTAAAGTGAGCCCTATATATATTCTATTTTTATTGGATGTCCATTCATCGAATGATATTGAAAAGTTCTTTTCATCTGACAGTATAATTTTTATCTCGTTGGTTATTTCTAGCTTCCTTTTATCAAAGTCTTTGAGAATTATGTTGCGAACGGCATCAGCAGAAGTGGGTAATTTCTTGCCGATCTTTTAAAAAAGGTACTTTAAATCTTGAGATTTTGAGAACGTTCTAAGAGGAATTCCATCAACTGCAGCCATACGACACACCATAACCTGCATACTTGAGTTTGCATCAGTCTCAAAAAAGTGTGTCAACTTAGTTTTCTTTTTTGGCGCTTCGGGAATTTCTTTTGAAGAAGATGCACTATCTTGAGCTGTTGTTTCGATTGTTGAATGCCTTGCAGCCTCTATATCAACCGTGTGAGTATTCTTTACATGTCTTAGTAGACTGCTAGTACTACCCACCGGCTGATTTCAATACTTTTTGGCATGTTTTACATTTAGCTTCATTTTTTTTTGTTTCTGAGAAAATAGTGCCAAACAGATGTGTCGTCTCCTTCCTTACTAGTTATACTACTCCAAAACGTATGTGCGCGGATTAGTCAATGCAAAATCACAAAAGATGCGTACGCGCCGATACTTCCGGGATGAGTAGTGACTAATTAATTATTAGGTGATAGATAGATAGAGGAATTGTTTGCTTGTATTTTGCAACGACCGTCTGTGTAAGTACTTTAGTAGGTATTATTGAACGACCGACACGCGCTGGATTTTTATTAATCAACAAGGTAACCAGCTTGACGGAATTTTAATATGTTTTTGGGATAAAATATAACGTATATTAAAATTTTGCGCAATGGACTATGTTACTGATTCTCAACAAACTTTCGGCTTTGTAGTATATACTAAAAATAACTTTTTACGATTGCAATGTATATCTACGTTGTTACTAATTTAAAAAAATTGACATCTATTACCAACAAATTTCTTATAAAAGGCCACTCACAAAATAAGGTGATTCCGCACATTTTGTGATTGAGTATAATATTTCAAGGTCTCTAAAATCTGCACCTATTTACGTCCCGAAACAATACGTAACATTGATTAGAACCGCCAAAAAAAAAGGAAATCGATACAAAGTCTATAAACTAACCCATGAAAGTTTCTTTGACATTAAGAGAATTGCAGACGGTGTTGGATCTAATTATTCAATCAATAAAAATAGAGTATAGATAAAAATGGGTGATATTAAAGTTATCAAAGTGGAGAAAATGTTCAATGATTGATTATTTTACAAATGTTCGTATAAAGAGGATAACTTCAAAACTGTACTGGTCAAAACTCGAGCTACAAATACAAAAAAAGAAACTTGTGTTCGGAGTTACAATCGCTGTATTCAACAAAATTGGCTGTGTCTGATAGTAAGAAAGCGGATATACTAAAACTTATTGATAAAAATATAATCCCGAGATTTTATAAAAACTTTTATGAAAGTCTGTTTTTCTTAATTGCCAATTGTTTGTAACATTACCTTGTTTGAATCTTAACTATTTCATCATAATTTAGAAATACTATTCATGACGTCTATTTCTATTCAAGTTGTGATACTTTCACCTATTAATAAAATAGATTGACAGGAACAAACGTTTAATTACTATTTACAATTATATTTTTAGTTCAAATGAAGAACAATATAGCTGGATTTAGATTAAGCTCATTGATTTCAATATTGTGGCCATTGAAGTAAGCGCCTAATAAGTAGGAGTTAATTTTAAAATAGAGGTTTGTTGATGAAAACGTGCCACTCCAATTTAACGTTTGAATTGACATATTATGATCTTTCACTTTTTTTTGTTATGGCTTTGTCTGCTAGCAAACCAAAATATTTCATACATTTGAAAATTTTGTAAATACAGTGTATTTTTTTTGTTGTCATAGGAAAGAAATGAAGTAGAATTAGTTGAACCGGAACTGAATTTGGAAAAACCATCCTCGAACATGGAAGAACCATCTATGTCTACAAGTTTTACAAAGGAACAACCTATGACGTCGACGTCGAAGCGCTCTAAATCTGGAATAGAAGCTTCTTTTTCAACAATTGTTGAATATAGCTCAGGTGACATGAAAAGTAATCAAATTACTCAAGCAATTGTAGAAATGGTGTGTCGTGACAGTTTACCTTATACCGTTGTGGAAGGTAAAGGTTTCAAAAAACTGATGAAGCTAATGGTGCCGTTATATAGAGTTCCTTGCAGAAAAACCATAACTAACTTAATTGATTGTAAATATGAAGAGAAAAAAGCCCTTATTATAAAGAAATTACTGTCCGTCGACGACCTGTGCCTCACTATAGACGAATGGAAAGATTTACAAATACGGAGCTATTTGGGTATCACAGTTCATTTCATTGAAAACTTTGAAATAACTTCATTCAACATTTCTTGTGACCCACTCTCTGAGAGTCACATTGCTGAATACCTATCAAGCATGATAACAAATATTTGCAAAGAATGGCAAATACCTGATGAAAAAGTAGTGTGTGTCACGACCGACAATGCACCAAACATTGTAAAGGCCATAGAAATTGTTTACGGACGAATCAAACATATTCGCTGTATGGCCCATACATTAAATTTAGTCGTAGAAAAGGCGGTGTCTGAAACGGAAATTAAAACTTTCCTAGAAAAAGCCTTTACAATAACCCAGAAATAAGCTGCATCATGCCACTAAAGCGATTAAAAAAAATTTGGAAAACTTCCATGTTAGTGACATAAGTAAAGAGCTGCCACGGGATCATCCAAACTATGATAAGTTGGGAAAACTTAGACCTGCAATGTCAACCAAAGATTCCAAACATTTGCAGTGAATTCCAATCACCAATCAATTGATGAAAGTATGGCAAAATTTAAATGTCGGAATGTTTAAAAAACAATATATGCGCCAATGAAACCCATAAAAAGGGGGTATAAAGTTTGGTGCAGGTGTGACTCTAAAACAGGATATTTATATCATCAATTTTATATTTATCCAGGTAGCTCTAGTCATTTATATTCTAAAATATTTGGCTCTTTCACATTATTTTATGTTTATATTGAATTTTATATATTCGTTTTTAGGAAAGCATAAATCAGGAGCTCCCAGTGAAGAAGGGTTGGGGTACAAAGTGGTTGTAACAAACGAATGGGCGCTATCGAACACGTATCATCATTGGCTATTGCTACAATATTGGACCCGAGGTTCAAAAAACTTCATTTTCAAGATCCATTGGCCTGCGCAAATGCCGTTAGTAAAATTAAAGATATAATTTTAAAAACTCAGAAGGATGAATTATGTACTACTACGGAATCTGACTCGGACAATTCCGAAAAAAATAGTCAGTCATCGGATTATAGTCTCTGGAGCGATCACCATAAACTGGTCGAGTGGAATTGGAAGACAAATTAAACAGACGAAAGTCTTTCTGATGATTTATCGCTTTATTTGAGGGCTTCGGTTAGTAGATTTAACGAAAACGCATTAGAAGTGTGGGTAGATTACAAAGTACAGTTCCCAAAGTTATATAATGTAGCATTGAAATATTTAACAATGGTGGCTAGCTCTGTTCCATCTGAGCGACTTTCCTCAAAAACCGCACAGGTTTTAACTCAGCAGAGAAGCAGACTGCAAGCTAAAAGAGTAAATAAAATTTTATTTTTGCAAGATCTAGAGAAAAAGTATTGGGACTTTGTTTTACTCATATTAACCTAAACCCTATCTAATATTCAATATAGACTAGTTAAGTATAAATCGCTTACGATATATCCAAAATATCGATATATTTATACGATATATCGCAAAGTATCGATAGAACACTACGATATATATTATATCGACAAAAATATCGATTTTTTTACTTGAACATCCCTATTTTACACCCATTCAAAGTGCCTGATTAAGGGTTAACCCTTATTCAAATATAGGGAAATTATTTCCCACTCGACTGTGTTGCAGTTTTGGTGCTAGTCGAAAAATTACTAACCGATTTTGCTAACTACTTGAACACATCACTTTAGAAAAATATATATTTCAATCTGTGGCAACACTTTCTTCTAAAACGTCACATGGGACTTTTTGGCGGGAAGTCAAACAAGGCGGACTATTTAAAATTTTTAATTTTATAAAATATTTTAAATACTGTTATTATCCGGAGTAATGGATGGAGACCCAATAAAAGATAATAAGAAGAGAAAATATGATCGGATTGCTACTACTTCTGCTAGTAATCCAGCAGAAGAGATTTTGGCGCTAAAACCATATTACAAACCGTGCTACAAGAGACAATATACTGATAACTGTAACAACACAAACTTCCCAGTATTCATTGAAAGTACTGAAAATGAATTTATTGGAAACAAAGATCCGATATTCATATTAAATATTTTAGGAGAATTCATTAAAGGACAGTATGAAATTAGTAGAGTAAATGCTCATAAAATTCAAATTGTTTTTAAGCAAGCCAGTTCAGCCAATGATTTTCTGAACAACAATTCCAAATTAGAAGCTCATAATATAAAAGCATACATTCCAGCATCTTCAGTGGAAGTCATCGGTGTAATCCAGTTTGTTCCCTTCGACATCTCCAATGAAGAACTCTACAGAAAACTCACATGTGAATATGAAATGGTGGCGGTAAGAAGGTTCACTAAAAAGGACAGTAATGGAGTAAGACAAGCCTTGAAGACGGTAGCTATAACATTTGTTAGTAACACCTTGCCTGAATTTGTTTTCTTGGATCACTGGCGCTTCAAAGTTAAACCATATATTAAACCTTTATTACAATGTTTTAAATGTTTAAAATTCAATCATTCAGCCAGAATATGTAAAAATAAACAAGTATGCTCGATCTGTGCTGGTGAGCATTCCTACAAAGAATGCATTAATGAAGAGGAAATTAAATGTGTTAACTGTGGGGGTCCTCATCTGGCTATTGCCAGAACATGCCCAATGAAGGAAGCCAAATTAAAACAGAAAAAACTTTCCTATGCTGCTACAACGGCCACTTCTGTTAATAATGCAAGTAGTAATAGGAATTTCCCTCCACTTCCCTTACCTAAACATGATACATTAAAATTCCAAAATTCAGGACTTAACAAATTTAACACGTTCGCGCGCTGTAATGCATGACAAATTTTGGCATTTTGACACACGTTTTTTCCATACTAAGTCCATAGGCGTACTTGCGTAGATCCGCTTACCAATACCATACCAAATGACAGAACGTCTTCAGGCGTCGCACGTCCTAGGGCGTTCTGGCAGATTTCTTTCTATCATGTAGGTGTTCTGCCCCTTAACGTTTTGAGGCGTTCAATAATAAAACATATATTTTTTTGTACTAAAATGTTTAATTAATCTTAAGAATAAGGTATCAATATTTGAAACTATAACTAGGTAAGGCACTTTTACTTATAATAAATCAACTTACAAAACAAAACAATCTTAGGAGGGTGAGATCAATTATATGTTGAACTATAATTAGCGACTAAACATTTACTTATAATAAATCAACTATCTTATAACAAAACAATCTTAGGAGTGTGAGATCAATAATAATGTTAATTAATAATTAGGTAGGTACGAAACTTTTACTCATAATAAATCAACTTTCATAATAAAAAATTAGTAAACAAAATGACCTTAGAAATTACTGGTAATTATGTTATTATAAATTAATTTCGTTATGCCAGGCCTCGAAGCAAGATGGACAAAGTGGAGGTTTTTGTGGACATCCTTTGCAACGGTAACTAGTTTCTACGCGTTTTCCATCTTTGGAACAAACACGGCATTTTAAAAAAGCATATTTTTTCTTGCTGCCAGGATTAGATTCAATTCGTTCAGGCCAGTGGCCCTTCATTCTATCTAAAGATCTCTCATTACGCCCAATTGCTGGTATATTATTGTGTAGCCTGTTGTAATGCATACTTTTCTTGTTGACCAAGTCCTTTACATTTATATTAGTATCGAGTTTTATCAAGTCTTTTATCAATTCCTCTCTAAACATAATAAATTCATAACTTTTGTCATTATTTTTTTTGTATTTTTTGTACAAAAAATATGCATTCCACACTGATATGTCTAAAAGATGAAATAATACTTTTTTATACCAACGAATTGTTTTTCTAGGGCTTGAATAATAAGAGACCATTTGGTCTAAGCGATCAATTCCTGACATATGATTATTATAAGTCGCCACCTCAAGAGGCTTCATCTTCTTTCTCCCAAATCTGTTTTGTACTTCAACCATTGTAGGATGAGTGTTTGTAGAAATCATCAGGACAGGGCGACTATCCCTCCATTTAGATACCTACGTAAACATTGTTCTTTCGGACCCAAACGTGTTCACCTTTCTTTAATTTTTTCTTTACAATACTGTCAGGATTACCTTTCCTATTTGACCGCAACGTTCCAACAGTGTGAGTTCTCAAACCGAGTAATTTCTTGCACAAGCTAACAGAGTTATAAAAGTTGTCCATATATAAATGGTGTCCCTTCAAAAGGTAAGGTCGCATTAGCCTCAAAACTAGGTCTTCAGTCTTTGAAATGTTTTCTTCTAGATTTTCTTTACCACAATACATGTAAATATTCAAGACATATCCATCCGACGTTGTGAGCTCATAGAACTTGATACCGTAAAGAGCCTTTTTAGATTTAATATATTGACGAAATTGCAATCGCCCTCGGAATAGAAGTAAAGATTCGTCTAAAGAAAGATTTTTACCAGCATTGTAAATCTTTTGAAAATGTGCTGTAGCTGTGTCAATAAACGGAGTTATTTTTCTTGATCCCTTAGCATCAACTTCAGAAGCGTAAAGACAACGCAATAATTGCTCATGTCTTCTAGCAGACATAACATATGTAAAAATTGGGTGATAATACAAATGATTTGTGTAGGTAAACAATTTACGTTGTTTAGGGCATTTAACATGTCCTTTCTGCAAACATAGACCCAAAAATTTCAATATTTCTTCATTATTGGTCTCTCGAAATACAGCCCTTAGACTATGTCTGGTGTGGGGTCTGTTAGTAGAACACAACTTATTACCATAGGCATTTGTACACTGCACAATATAATCGACGAAATGTTTAGGAAAAACAATATCAAACATATCCCGAGGATTGTTTACATTCTCTTTGTTTACTGATATGCCTTCTATTGATGAATCAAAATTAAATTCTGGAATGTCAACTAGTGTAGAGGACCAATCCTGACTATCGAAGTCGTCGTTGTTTGGCTCGTTGTTACTATTAGACTGGGAATTATGAGTAAGTACGAGTAGATCTCTTTCTATCTCAGTTCTACTAGTAGAAGGCTGAACATTTTCGTTTTGCTGAGATTCTTGCTCAGTTTGATGCTCCGATTGTGATAAATTTTGGTCAGGAACATCTGATAAATCGGTAGAAGACTTACTTGAATCAGACGATCCACCGACACGTCGTCGTGACTTGTTCGGTTGATGTACTCTTACCACGGTTTCTGAATCGGAACTACTGCAATTATCTTCATCAGAAGGTACGTAGCATTGGTCGGAACCATATTCTCCATCATCTGCATAAGGATCTTGGCTAGATTCTGACGATGAAGCTTCGTCAAACAATTTTTGTATACGATTTTGTTGTCTTTGGTATGGGTCATTGGATTCCATCTAAAGGGTAAAAACACAAACATATAACTTCGATTGGTAAATAAAATAGTGTAATAAATCACACTAAACACATATAATATACACAAGTACACGTAAATATTTTTATTATAAGGATATTACCTTGAAACCGCGCAAAACTCGCACGCACCCACTCCAATTCGCTCGCAAATGCGCACTGACCGAACGAGTGAACCAAAGTCTATTGACCGCGACCGCCGACGGACGTTGTGTCTGTGTGCAGTGTGTATTACAATTGTCAATGTAGTGGAGATATGGCTGTCCCTTTCTAGTAAGTTTTTACCATTCAATGTGACACTAGCAAATTTCTGAGGGTTCGTACGGGGACAAAAAAAAATTCTCGCTAATATTTAATAGGAAACAATACCGCCCGTCGACGTACGGTGGATTACTAGATTTCAAACTTGAACGACTGTCGACGTAGTGTCGCGTTAGTTTTTTTATCTTCTATCGCCCACCGACGTACCGCGCGCGAACGTGTTAAACATATTTCTTCTATTAAAGAAACCAATGAAATAATTAATAATGATAGGATAATTAATGCATTAGTAAAAACTCTAATATCATTAGGAAACAATAAAGACGCTCCTAAGACTACAATTAAAATTAAAGAAATTTTATTGAAACACTTACATAATGGATAGATTTATAAGAATAGTACATCATAATATTCAGAGTATTAATAACAAACGGCCACTTGTAATGTCTTTATTAACAGAATTTAACATTGACATTTTGCTGCTTAATGAAACTTGGTAAAAAACTAACAATTGTCATAATCTGAAATTTCCAGAGAATAATTTAATCTATAAAAATGCTAAAAATGATCATGGTGGTGTTGGTATTTTGATTAGAAATAATATTAAATATGAAAACATACAACTCCCATTCTACCAGGATATTCAATCAGTTGCAATTTCAGTTCAAACTCACACTGGTCCTTTATCCATTTTGACTGTGTATTGTCCACCTAAAAGTAGTAGATTTAAAATAAATAAATTAAGAAATATATTTAATTCCTTACCTAGACCTTGCTTAATATCAGGAGATTTTAATGCTCACCACATAGCTTTTGGGTGTGCAACAACAAAGTCAAGGGGTACTCAGCTATTCAACCTACTGGATGAAGCTGATCTGTGCTTGTTAAATGATGGCAAAGCCACAACAGTCCAGGCCCCAAATAGAAATCCATCAGCAATAGATCTCACCTGTGTTAGCCCAGACATAGCTCCACTATGTGAATGGAGTGTTGGTGAAGATCCATTAGGAAGTTACCACCTCCCTATCGTTACTGACATCCTGATCTCCCCCTGTAAATACCAAATAAATTATAACATACATAAATATCTATTTCATAAAACTGATTGGATTAAATTTGAGATTGAGGCTGAGAAGTTATTTGGTGAATTTATTCCTTCAGACTCTGACCCTCTTTCACAATATAATAAATTTTGTGAATTATTATACAATTTAAGGGACCAATGTACACCTATCTTCAAATGTAATATATCATCAAACCATAGGAAAATCCCAGCACCATGGTGGAATGACGAATGTGCAGAAGCTGTACTAAAATCAAAGATGGCTTTGTTAGCATATAGATCATCAATGACTATGGAACGGTTTATTGAATATAAAAAACTGGATGCAAAAAAGAAAAAAAATATCAGTGAGCAAAAACGTAATAGTTGGAAAACCCTATGTTCATCGTTAGATAGATACACTCCTGTTTCAAAAATTTGGAATTACATCCGTAGATTTAAAAGGATTAATGTTATGACTAAACCTAAACAAGATGAATGGTTACCTGATTTTATTAATAAAATTAGTAATGGATCAAACAGTAGTTTAGTGGGTAATGATATATTTTTCGATAAAAATAATGACAATGAAATTAATACTTTTTTGTTAAGAGAATTTACATATAAGGAACTTTGTATAGCATTAGATTCAAGAAAGGATTCGGCTCCAGGACTAGACAATATTCCTTATATCCTTTTACGAAAACTTCCTATCAACTGTAAAAAGAAATTATTAATGGTCTTAAATTCGCTATGGCTTAATCAAATTATTCCTGAATCTTGGAAAACTCAGTGCATCATTCCAATTCTGAAACCTGAGAAACCTCCTAAAGATTACAATTCATATAGACCAGACCCATATCACTAACCTCTTGCATAGGTAAAGTAACAGAACAAATTATCAAATTAAGACTGGATTATTATGTAGAGCATTACAATATTTTACCAGATATCCAATTTGGTTTCAGAAAAGGTAAAAGTGCTCCACAAAGTTTTGTTACCTTTATCACAGACATGAAAAAATGTCTGCTTTCAAAATCTGTTGCAGTTTGTGCCTTCCTTGATGTTCAGGGTGCATATGATAATGTAAATATTAATCAACTGATACTGGTATTATATGAATTGGGTTTACCCGGAAAATTGTTAAAGTGGATTCATAATTTCCTTAACGATCGGTCGTTTCTTGTTAAATTTAATGGGCTACTACACGGCCCATATTCTGTTTGTAAAGGCCTAATGCAAGGAGCATCTCTGTCACCTATCTTGTACAACCTGTATACTTCTCAGATTTCACAATATCTTACGAAAAACGTTAAAGTATTACAATTCGCAGATGACATTGTTGTTTACTCAATTGACAGAAATATTTCGGTTGCTCAACAAAATTTAAATCTAGCTTTATGTCAGTTGAATTCATATTACAGTAATAAGTTAAAATTAAATATGAATACGGAAAAAAGTTCTCTTGTACTGATGATTTGATCAATATTCAATATAATAATTTATCCATTCCTCAAGTGAAAGAAAAGAAATTTTTAGGAGTAATAATAGATAATAAGCTTAAATTTCAAAGCCATATAAATTACATATGTAAAAATGCAACAAGAAATTTAAATATCTTGAGAAGTTTGGCAGGAACATTCTGGGGTTCAGACCCTAAAACCTTATTAATGCTCTATAAAAGTATCATTAGGAGTCATTTTGATTATAGTTATTTAGCTTATATGTATGCCGGCTCTTATTTGTTAAAAAAATTGGATGTTATTCAAAATATTGCATTGAGAATAATAAGTGGTGCAATGAGAACTACGCCTATACATGCACTTGAGGCTGAGGTCTGCGTACCTCCTCTGGCTATTAGAAGATTACACTTTGCGGAAAAGTTTTGTTTAAAAGCTTTATGCAAAACCAGCTCAATATTATTAGATACTGTTAAATTGCCTGAAAATTTATGCGATGCCTCATTAGACGATTACATTCGTCCTTCTGATATAATGTATAACGGTCATACACAAAAACCGAAAAAAAACTGTTCGCATACGTTTAAAATTAGATTAGTAATAATTTTCATACCTACTTGTTTCCGTCTATTTAAACTGTTATAAATTTATGTCTATCATATAAATAATTAATTTATGCTTTTAATTTAATTTATATTCTTTTTATATGAAAAAGTCTCGTTCTGTAGACTGTTCGGATGAGGAGTAGTAAACTTTGAGCGGTATTTAAAAATATTAACATGATAATTAATGAACAAAATATTCGATAAAATTAATCTTAAATAACACGTAAATATATCGATTTACATATTGAAGTAAAAACTGTACTCATTTTTAAATAAATATAAATAAACATGTTGTTCTAAATTTGTACGTCTATACCTGTAGACACATAAAACAAGTATAAATCAGCGTGTATCCAAACTCCCTTTTAGAGTTTGATTTTATGTGCTGGCAACATTTAGTCATTTGTCACTGTACGATCAAAATCCGAAGACTAACGGGTAAAAAATTTTATAAATTATTTTTTTATGTTAATACACAAGTTTTTGTAAAACTACAGTGCGTCTTTTCTTGGTGACTTGTAGAAAAGTAAGTATGATCATTTAAAATGTTTGGTTACGCTGTAGTTTTGTGTTTCGAGTACCAGTATCCAAGTACTGTATTGTTGATTTTCTAACCTCAAAATATCCGTAGGCATATTTTTTTAACCGTTGGTACTTCTCTCCTGTAGAAATCTTTCCTGTAGACACAGTGTCTACAGGAGAGTTTAAGTCTACAGAAATGAAATTATTACTGCAAATACTATGTCTACAGAAGAGTTAAGATCTACAGAAATCCTGTGATTATATTTTTAGGACTTTATGTATTACATATAGTAATCTTAACTAATATTATGTTTGTAAATAAGTTTATTGCCTTTAACCTCGCCTTTACCGCTTGTAAGTTGTAACCTGACTGCACGATATCGTGTAGTCAGATTTGTACCTGTCATCTACCAGATACACGATATTGTATGGCCGTGTAACATGCGAATTGTTGCGTTATTATATATTATTATATAGAATAAGGTAAATAAGCTTGAATTGTTTCATTTTAGGATTTAGAATGCCGCGAAATAGTAGATCTACGTCTCAATTATCGGCAGAAGAAAAACTTAGACGAAGACGTGAACAAAAAAGACAAAGTATAGGACGTGCACGGACTAAAATGACTGAAGCAGATCTTGAAGAAAGAAGAAGGAAAGATAGAGAAAGGTATCGGCAGAAAAAAGAACAAGGTCTTCTTAAAACTATCAAAGATTTAACTCCTAGAGAACAAAGAAAAATGAGGAAAATTTGGAGAGAAAAAGCTAAAAATAAAAGAGAAAAGGAAAAAGCTAGAAAAGCTGCACATAGATTTGTTGAAATAAATACTCCACCTTCAACTCCCACCCGATCACGTGCAAGTGTTGGCAGAGCAATATCAAAACGCAATAAAAGGCTTCTTAAAACAGAAAATGTTTATTTGAAAAAAAAGATACACGAGTTAGAGACTAAATTAGCAAAGTATAGAATGAGAAATATAAGAAGTTTGATGAAAGAGAATAAAGAGAAACAGAAGAGATCAAAAAAGTTAACTGCAAAGGCTATAGAGACGAGAAAAGCAATTCATAACTTTTTATTGCAGGACGAATATAGCCGGTCTACATCAGGGAAAAAGGAGACAATTACGCGTAAAAAAGTTAAAAAACAAATACGCTTTCTAAATGACTCTCTTTTAAATTTACACAAAATCTTTGTTAATGAAACTGGAATTAAAATTTCATATGAAACTTTTCGTAGATACCGGCCGTTTTGGGTTACATTTCCTAGAGTTGAAAGTAGAAATACTGTTTTATGTGCCATACACACTAATACAAACTTTATTGTAAAAGCACTTTATAATGCAAAAATGATTAATTTTAAATCTGCGACTGATCTAGTTAAGTCACTGTGCTGTAATAATAATTTAAATGTTCGTTGCTTAGAACGGAAATGTCCTTCATGCAAGGAAAATAAAATTTAGAAGAATAATTTTGAAGATGATGACCTGATTACATACGAAAGATGGGTTACAAAAAAAGTAACAGTTAATATTAAAGGTATGGCCAGACAGTGTACAAAAACATTAAAAGAACGGGTACAATCAACCAAAAGACAACTACTTGAAAATTTAAATTCTATTTTACCTATATTTATGAAACATGTTGGAAATATGATCCACCAAATAAGGACTATACAACATATAAAAACAAATATTAGCCCTCACGTCGGACTACTCCACATTGATTTCTCGGAGAACTACAACTGCAAATATAGTGAGGAAGTGCAGTCTGCACATTTTGGAGGATCGAAACCTCAATTGACACTACACACAAGTGTTTATTATAGTACTCAATCGGAAGCTCCTAATAATTTAATAACTACTACATCATTTTGTACTGTATCAGAAAACCTTAGACACGATCCTGTATTAATTTGTGTTCATTTGCAGGCTTTAGTAAACAATATAAAAGAAATTTCTCCCAATTTAAAATGCTTACATGTTCTAAGTGATGGTCCATCGACTCAGTACCGAAATAAGTCGGTGTTTAATTTAATCGCTACCTATTTAAGCAAGGAGTTTGACATAGAAGAAATACATTGGCATTACAGCGAAAGGGGCCATGGGAAAGGAGCACCAGACGGTGTGGGTGGGTGCGTTAAACGCATCTGCGACCATCATGTGGCAAAAGGGAATGATGTTCCAAATTTGGAAGGATTAGTGTCTTGTTTGGCTGAGAACTGTAAAGGAGTCAAAGTTTACAGAATTAACGAATTGCTTATAACTCGCATTCAACAAATTCTAGATAATAGTGTATTACAGACATTTAAGGGTACCCGAGAGATTCACCAATTAACCTGGAATATTGAGGATCCTAATACCATACATGTCAGACGTTTAAGTTGCCTGCTTTGTGGGACACGTGTTAAATGTCCTCACTATGAGATTGGAACAATAGATATCAAGTATAAAGCTATTGACTGCACAAATTCTCCAGATAACTTAGAAGCTCCTGATAGCCCAGCAGATCCAACAACTCCTAATCCTGATTATTCAACTGATACCTCAATGCCTTCAGATAATCTAGAAGCCCCTAATAGGCCGGAAGGCCCAAACACTCCGGATGCTCCTACTGCCTCTATATCAACTGGATTTAGTGACAGGTTGACACCTATAGAGTTAACTGACGCACATCTACAGGCTGTTAGACCTACTAAAAGACGTATCCAAATAATTGATTCAGAAGACTCTGATTCATCTATGGAAATATTTCCCACAAATAGGCGAATATTACGTCGGGTATGGAATGATTCCGATAATGATTCCATATGTTAATTTATTCTACAGAAGTTATATCCATTCTGTAGACATTTTTTGATTATTTTTTTAAGAGTTCCTATTGATATTTTTTCATGAAGATTTGATATAATTATGAGAAGATAAGTAAAAATGATGATTATAAAAGTTGATTTAAAATGATTGATAAGTTAAGATATGAAAAAAGTATATTTTGTTATTTTCTGTAGACGAAACGATCTCCCCTGAAGACGGGTTAAACATAAAAATGCTGTTTTTTTCAAAAATAATGAAGACTGACCTATGACCATATTTTTTTAAGATTGTTAATAATCAGTTTTAAGGTAATACCAAAATTTTAACCTATATTGTCACCTTGATGTTTTATTTTTTTCTAAGACCCTGTTTTATGTATGACCCATAACAACATTCCTGAATTGTGTACTATAATGGCTCATATGAATGAGCTTAGTGTAAATATGTATAAATTTAGTATGTACCCTGTATATAATTGTAAATACGATGCTCTGTTAGATTCAACTCAAGATAGGGATAGCGTAGATGACATAAATAATGTGCTCTGGTATAAAATATACACTGATGGCTCAAAGACCCTAGATCGTGTATGTGCTGCTTTCTATGACTCGTATAAGAAAATAAGTAAAAACTATAGAATTAATAACGAGAGTAGTATTTTCACAGCAGAAGCATACGCAATTTATAGAGCCTTAATGTACACGAGAGATTTAGGTAACGTTGACAGAATACTTATTCTATCAGACTCTCAAAGTGTTATTAAAACAATATATGGTTCAACTTTGGCTTATAAAACCAACTATATAATTTATAATATAAAAGAATTGTTGTATAATTTAAACAAGAGCAAGGTGGTTAGGATTTAATTGGGTACCCGGCCATTCGGGAATCCAGGGTAATGAATTAGCTGATAAAGCAGCTAATTCTCATTGGGATGAAGACCATAGGGATGCACTGAAAATACCCTACACAGATTATTTTCTGACATTAAAAGAAAAAACTAGATTAAGATGGGAGTGCTACTGGAAGGAAAAAAATAAAAGTAAAGGAAAATGGTATGCATCAATACAAGAAAACCTACCCGCCCGCCCATGGTTTAATAATAATAAAATGCAATTTGAAGAAAGGAAATGTATAACTATAATAAATAGATTAAGATTTGGACATTGTCAGACTCCAGCTCATCTGTTTAGGATGAAAATATTAGCATCTGATCATTGCCAATATTGTAGCGTACAACCAGCAGACTTAGACCATATTGTTTTATCTTGCCCTAAATTTAATTTAATACGTTTAATTTTAATTTCGGATTTATTAGAAATATCAACATATAAGCCTACATCAGTTAAAGAAATATTAAAGAATCCATTAATGTATAAACCGTTGTATAAATATATATGTAGTACGGTAGAAAAATTGTAAAGTTTGTTATATAGATTTATGATTGTACATAATTCGAACATACGATTTGTAATAGTTAAGGATTGGCTAAAAGGACTTGTTTCCAGAGCCGTAAAATTTTAAATTAAAAAAAAATAAACGTCACATGCATAACGTCAATGTCAGTTCAAAATAGAAGTTCGTTTATTTTCACAAATTTAGCGCCGTATTTGAGTCGTTTTGAAGTGATTTTCATCTGACGAGCAGAAAAATTCTTGTAAGTATATAAATGTTATTATATCTTTTAGTAGACTATATTTCTAATAGAATAACGATATAAACTGTGTATAAAACCAATAAGTTGTGATAGTTTTGCCTGTCTAAACTAGGTGGGAAATTATTATCCTATGTCCAATTGGGTAATACTTAAGTGGGAAAATAATTCCCTATATCTGTTTATCATTTATAATTCTTTCTATATATATAAAATGTTGTTCTGTATTTTTGTTTCGTATTTTTTTATTAAGAAATTACAATATTATTGATATTTTTAGGAACGTTGCAAAATGGCTTCGTCATCAAAACGCAAAAGAAAAAGTATTTATTATTCCCGACACCAAAAAGCTGCAGAGAATTGTCGAAAACTTGTCAGATTTATCTGACATTGATACCGACTCCGATGATGAGGTATGTAGTAATTCATCTTCTTACTTGAAGGAGTTTACTGGTTCATCTGATGGAATTGAGAAACGATTGGAACAGTTATTCGGGGTACCAAATATAGAAGAAGAAGCTACTGACCTACATGAATATTATGAACCAACATCTTCGAATTCGCTCCAAAATATATTAGAAGAACATCTACATCAGCTTCATTAGTTCAAATTGAAGAAACATTCACGTCACCTAGAAAATTCACAGAACCATCCACCGAATTATCAACTGCGCCTATAAGGTCAGAAGTGGCTACACCTCTACCGGAAAAATTAACACCTACATCTGTACATCAATCTAAGGCATCTAGTGTAAAAATATTGTCATGTATAAGTCTTCCATATAGAAACACCGCATATTCATCCGGTTCCCAATTACCTGTACTTACAGCACCTTCAGCACCTACCAGCTCAAAAGTGATCAGTGTTTCTTCAATACTACCATTGCCGAAGTCTGTCGAATTGTCACCTTTATCTGAACCTCAATCGTTCACTATTCCGTCGATGCCTACAGGATCTTTACAATGTTTTCAGTCACCTGTGAATTCTAGCATATCAAACAATCAATCCATTATAAGTACAAACAGCACATCACGTACTTTAATATCTACCAGAGCAAGAAACGCACCTCCAAGAGAATGGAAAATCGCCCAAGAGCATCATCCCGTACCCGAATTCGACAAGAAAATAATGCCTCAATCTACATATACGCATAAAACGCAGCCTATATCAATGTTTAGTAACTTTTTCCCTGATAGCGTCATAGAGTCCATAGTAGTAGAAACTAATAGATATGCTTCACAAAAGGAATCCAAAAATTGGCAAGACGTATCTCTTCTTGAAATAAAAGCGTACTTTGGTGTGCTGATAATGATGGGCTTAAATCCACTTCCTGACAGTGAATTATATTGGTCTAGTGATCCTTTTTATAACAATCCGGAAATTAGTTCTGTTTTTCCAATTACAAGATTCAAGAAGATCACTGAAAACATACATTTACGAAATAATGCAGAGGAACCGCCAAGAACATCGGCCAATCATGACAAATTATATAAATTGCGAACTTTAATTGATACCCTGAATGACGTTTTTCAAAAGCAAACCGCAAATTCCAGTAGGCAATCCATAGATGAGTGCATGGTTAAATTTAAAGGGCGAAGTTGTCTCAAACAATACATGCCTAAGAAAACCAGTGAAGAGGATTTAAAATTTGGGCCAGGTGTGATGCTATAACAGGGTACCTTTACCAATTCGAGGTTTATGCTGGTAAGGGAGATTCCCCGGAAAATGAAGGACTTGGATATAACATTGTATGGAGATTATGCCAAAATGTACCACCAAACACATTGGTGGCATTTGACAACTTTTTACGGGATGTAACCTGATGGATGATTTATTTGCAAACAATATTTATGCTGTGGGAACAGTAAGGGCTAATAGGGTAGATCTCCCTCATGCTATTACAAAGAATGACCGCGCACACAAACTCAATAAAAATGAATTTGCAGCAATGACTGCAGGACCATTATCTGCAATAAAATGGGCTGACTCGCGACTAGTTAGCGTTTTGACTACCGCTCATGATCCGAGAGACACAATGATTGTGAAACGTACCCAAAAAGATGGCACTAGAAGAACGCTTATTCCTACAGCTATAGCTTCATATACGCTTACAATGGGTGGCGTTGATCGTTTTGATCATTTTAGATCATCATACCTTATAAATAGAAAGTCAAGGAAATTTTGGATGAGGCTGTTCCTATTTATGTTAGATGCATCAGTAATTAATGCGTATATTACGTATACGACCATACACCCTACAACGGTTCACTTACATAGAGACTTTCGGCTGCGGCTAGCCCGAAGTTTGATAGATGGGTTTACAAGTAAAAAGCGCAGACCAGTTCAATTTAAAAACAATAAAGGTGGTAATTTTGGCGTACCTGACGAAATTCGACTGAGAAACGTAGGCGAACACTTTCCTACGAAAGATAATTCTTACAAAAGATGTCGATTTTGTAGCACAAAATCAAAAGAAAAAAGAGCAAATATAAAATGCTGCAAATGCAATGTTTCACTATGCCCGCAAGAGTGTTTTCAAAGCTTTCATATAAGCGAATTTCGTCATGCAGACTAAATAAAATAATTAAAAAAATATATATATTTAAATGAGGATTAAATTTAATTACTTAAATGATAATGAAAAAAGTTAATTAAATTTACTCATTATCACAAAGCTGATCTGTTTTGTTTTTATATTAATTAAGCCAAGTTAGAATAAGTAAAAATATGTTTTTTTAATTTTAATAAATAATTGATGTCATTGATATTCTATTTATTTTTCGCTATCCAATTAAATGCAAAAAAGTACAAGCAAGTCGAGGGCAACAACTAGTCAAGCAAGCTTTGCAGCATAGGATATAGGGAAATAATTTCCCACCACCAAAACTTGGCATAACCTATCCAAATATAGGGAAGTATATTCCCACCATGAAAAAACCTATTTTGCCAAGTTTTTTATTTTTTACTATAGACAATAAAAAACTACCCCGAAATGTGAACTGAATCTGTTAAAACACTTTTGATAGCTTTTACACAGCGCCGCATTTGTTTAAGGGTTAACTACTCCGAGGCGTTACCATAGGGAGAACCCTGTAAATCGGTTCTGTTGTTGGGTCCATTTTTGCTTCGGAGCGTGGTCATTTTCCCCTTTATTTAACTCGATACATTATTTACTCACATGTTGTGTACATTACTAGATAGGTCTCATCACGCCCTTTAAAATTACATATGTGTCATGAATATGTGAGCGGTGGGTGCGAAGCTATATTAAAAAAAATACGAAAATGCACCCAATCCGCCCACACGTACCTCGACTGTGGCGTGACGAGACCTTACATAGGTTCTTATTGACTATTTGGGATAACATGCGCGCACGTCGTCAACAATAATTTTTATTTCGTTTATTCGTTTCGACATTCATTTATGATATCGTATCGTTCGATTCGTGATGCTAAACCAAAGATCTATCTATCTATATCAGCCCATATACGTCCCACTGCAGGGCACGGGCTTCCTCTACTATCATGAACACGATTGAGAGTGGTTAGGCCATATAGTCCACCACGCTGGCCTAGTGCGGGTTGGCGGACTTACATACCATAGAAAAACCAAAGATGCTTTTATTAAAGTTAGCGAGTATAGATCGTCCGAGTGTTAAGGTTTTGCCTGTATTACGGCCAAGCGTACCCTGGTCCGCAACCGTTTAAAGAAACTTCTAGAAGTTGGTGCAATTAATCGAAATTTATTTCCTGTTTCTAACATTCATCCTTGCGATAAAAGTGCAAGCCATTAATCAGGATCCGACACTAAGTTACCTAAAATTACCCTACCATCGTTTTCTGGTGGAATCACGGACTGGCCTAAGTTTTTCGATTTGTTAGATTCTTTGATTCATAATAATGAATCACTTACGGATACGAAGCGTTGACAATATCTCGAGACCTTAGTGGTGACGTCTTAGGCGCGATTCGATCTTACACGATTCGATGATGATGTGATCTTTCTTAAGTTACCTTTTGAGTACATATTGATGTTTAGCAGGTTAGTTCTAGTGTGCGTATTTTATTATCCAGAAATGTTATGATGTTTTTTAATTCAAGTAGTTCAGTTTGCTATTCTAGACTTACATATGATTCCCAATCTTGATGTGCATTGGAATCCAGTTTGTTCACCGTCAGGAAAATAATCATCGGGTCCCAACCAATTGTTGAAATATCCATGGTCTCCAAACTATTCAAACACTCTTTTGTACTGTCAATTAAATATTTCAACTGTCCTTGCGATTGCGTGTTAACTTTTCTTATTGAACATAACCTTTTTAATACGAAATTAACTATCAGTCTGTTATGACTGTATCTATTTTAAAGCATTCCAAGCGTTTTCATAATTGCATTCTGTTATTTGTATGTATTTAACAGCTTTTCTTGCCTCGCCTGCCAAACACGACTTAAGATAATATAGTTTTTGCACATCACTTAATGTCTTATTATGTATTAAAACCGTTCAAGTATCTAAAAATATTGCCATTCTTGAAATAAACGGAAGGTTTTAAATTGGGTCGATGAGTTTAACGTGTAGCTTAGTTGCATAGTGAATTATATAGAAAAATAAAACTGCATCACATCTGCTAACATCGAAACTCGTGGTCGACGATACCCCTTTCTGCGTGAGCCCGCACCACCATACGCAAGAACAGACCGGATTCTTCACCACCCATTTTGGACAAAGTGGATACCACGTGTGTGAATCCCTACGGACATCGCAACGTGACTTCGAGGCTGCAGTAATACAACTCGCTGAGTCGCCTGGTGCCTGTCGAGCTCGTTGACGTCATCGCCGTTTTTACCGTTTGTGAGTGCCGCTGCTATTGTGTAAGTAAATCAATTTCTTTTTTCCAAAAGTAATTACTGTGCTAGTAAATTCAGTGAAAGTGGTCCTAGAAAAACCTTAGAAGCTATTTTTTTTAATTTTACAAGTTATTTTAATATTCTTTTATATACTATTTTATATACTTTTTATAAAATTTTACTCTGATTTATATGATATATTGTGTGTTGTGTTATGGCAGCCACACACGATACAGTATACTTGCGCAAGTCTGGACTTGCTTGCTTGATCGTGTGTTGGAAGATAATTGTGCAAATTATTCACTTGCACAAGTTCTTTAAAAAGTTCCAAATTTCAATTCCCAACTTGTGCAAATTTGCGTTTGTGCAAGTTTACATGAACGTGTGTGGGAGCGCGCGCAAGTTTCAGTCTGTTCTAGCCACCGTACGCACGCACGTCGTTTTGGCGCCAAAATGAACGAGACTTCCGAGCGACATGGAGTTCGTGATATTACGGAAGAATTTATAAATATTTACAGAAATGAGCCATATCTTTGGCAAATAAAAAGTAAAGACTACCATCACAGGGACAAAAAAAATGCTGCTTATAATAAATTAATTGAACAATACCGAAAATTAGAACCAAACGTCAACCGTGATGCAGTTGTTAAAAAATTGAATGCTTTGCGTACGAATTACCGTAAAGAAAAGAAAAAGGTTGAAGAGTCAACTCGATCTGGAGCAGGTACTAGTGATGTGTATGAACCTACGTTATGGTACTACGAATTATTAAAATTTTTGGATGACGACCAAGGGACGCCAAGATTTAGTCGTAGTAACATCGATGGAGTTGAAAGTTCACAAGTAAGTACCTACTCGTATATCTATCTATAGTAATAAAATAAAAAAATCGGCTAATCGACTCAAAAAATTACTTGCACTACGAGAGAGCAAAAGACGATTACAAAAAAAAAACAGCCCGTTTAGAAAATATTATCGCAGTCTTAAAATCCAAAATGCTTGTCACTTCTGAAGATATTGATTTACTGTCAAATATAGGCACTGAAAATGCAGATTTTCTTAAAAGATATTTGTTTAAAGAAAATCGCCCGAGGAAATATTCAGCAAGTTTAAGAAAATTTGCAATTTCGTTGCATTTTATTAGACCGAAAGCTTATTTGTTTGTCCGCAAACAATTTGACACTTGCTTGCCTCATCCGAAAACTTTGTACAAGTGGTATACGTGCATTGATTGCGAACCAGGATTCACACGTGAGGCTTTTGATGCACTTAAATTACTCATGTCCAAATCTACTGAAAAAATTCTTTGTTGTGTTAGTATGGATGAAATGTCTATCCGAAAGCATCTTCAGTGGAATGGTAAACAAACGGTTGGCTATGTTAATATAGGGCAAAATTTAGATGCAGACAATATACCATTAGCGAAAGATGCTCTAGTATTTATGGTGACATCTTTAAACGGCAGTTGGAAAATACCTGTAGGTTATTTTCTAACAAATGGTGTCAATGGTGAGCAACGTAGCGCGCTGTTACAGAATTGTGTGCATTTATTAAATGAATGTGGATTAAAAATTGTATCTGTAACATTCGATGGCTGCCCTTCTAATTTAACTATGGCGAAATATTTAGGTGCGAAGTTTGACAGCGTGGATTATATTCAACCAAAAATCAATATTGAAGGTCTAAATATTGTTATATGTCCAGATGCGTGTCATATGCTCAAACTTGCTGGAATACACTTGTGGATAAAAAACAAATTCTTAATTCAGATGATCAATTAATTTCCTGGGAGTATATTGAAAAACTGCATAATCTTCAAGAAAATGAGGGGTTGCGTCTAGCGAATAAAATTACTAATTCACATATTAATTTCTAAAAACAAATTATGAAGGTACATCTCGCTGCTCAAACCCTTAGTAGATCAGTCGCTTTGGCTCTCGAATATTGTAAAGATGATCTTAAGATGGTTTTTCGAAGTGTGGGGCAACTATAGAATTCATTCAATATTTTAACGATATATTTGATATATTGAACAGCCGCCGATTGAGTGCATACGGATTCAAAAAACCATTATCTCAGCAAAATTTTGCAGTAATTGACGCAAAATTAAAAGACTTTGAAAAATATATAAGCACCCTGAAATTTCCACAAGGCCAAACTGTGGTAACGTCTCAGAGGAAAACAGGCTTTCTTGGATTTTTGATTTGTGTGATGTCATTAAGAGTTATTTATAATGAGTTTATAAATGTCAAAAATGCACCACTCAGATATTTGTCCACCCATAAAATGAGCCAAGATCATTTGGAGATATTTTTTAGTGCCATACGATCTAAAGGTGGATTTAATAACAATCCCACTGCATTACAATTTATGTCGGCCTATAAACGGTTATTGATTCATGGTGAATTAAAAAATATCACTACAGGAAATTGTATACCGTTAGAATCTATCAATATTTTAAATTGCAACATAGTCTCTATTTGTAGGAAAATAAATAGTCGAAGATCTAGATTGCTTTCAATGAACGAAGACTTAGATCAGGAGGACAAAATAATTGAATTTCCGGATTGTCATGATTATGTAGGTTTTGAACTGACTGAATTTTCTAAAGAAGTAACAATTTATTTTGCCGGCTATATTACTAGAAATTTGAGAAAATATATAAAATGTGATGACTGCCTAGCAGCGCTTGTATCTCACGAAAAGTATCCAGGCTTTATTAACAAAAGAGATTTTGGCGGATTATATTATCCGTCTGAAGATGTAATAAAAATATGTTTATATGCAGAAAAATCTCTAAGACATATACTTGCCGTGTATAGTCATGCATATTTTAATAATAAAAATAGTCTGCCAAAGTTAATTGTTACTATATTCAAAAAGTTCGGTACTTCTAATATTTTTTTTGAATTAAGAGACCATGTTATGGAACAAAGTCCACTGGACAGCCGCGTGTCATTATTAATAAAAGTAATCGCGCTCAGGTACCTTGAGGTGAGAATCCATTACATTTTGAAAAAACATCTCTGGGCGAAGAAAAAATTAGAACATTACACAATAAATTTGTTTTGTTTAAAGGCCAGTAAACCAAATTTCAATAACTAAAAAGTTAAATATTTCATCCCTTATTTTACCCCCATGTGCTGTTTTTCCAAAATTGTTGCACGCCATTATTTCATACATATATCATCAATAGTTTATATTTTCCATTTCCGTTTCAACCCTTATTTCAACCCCTTTAGGCAAATATATAGAATATGTTACTCCCGGATGATATACCATTCGAATGGTGAAAGTATTTTTAAAATTGGTCCAGTAGTTTTTGAGTTTATTCATAAGAAACAAAAATCCAAAAATACAAATGTTTCCTCTTTGTAATATTAGTATAGATAAACAAAAATATAAATGTTTCCTCATTATAATATTAGTACAGAATAGTATAGATGTGCAAGTAACTCTATCTGTCTCGCCTTTTGCTCCGATATTTTAAATCGATAGTCAGAATTAGACATTTTGCCCTCTATTTTGAACATTTTAGTAATTGATCTCAATATCGAAATTTGATGGTCCTTTTGCTCTGATATTCTGAATTGATTGTCAAAATTTAACTTTTTGGCTGCTATTTTAAGTACTAAAACGTCCCGACCCTCAATTTTGACAGACGACGTTTGTGAAAGTCAATTTGACAGCCTAATGAAAATAGAAATAGGGTATATTATAAACTATTTATTTATTGGCCCAATTAGTTTGAAGATCAATATCTGAGGGAAACCATTCCGAAATCTATCAATTTGAAAAACCTCTTTCACCATAAAATTCTACATTATCTCTGATGAACATCTGTATCTGTATCAGCCCATATACGTCCCACTGCAGGGCACGGGCCTACTCTACAATCGACAGTACGATTGAGAGTGGTTAGGCCATATAGACCACCACGCTGGCCTAGTGCGGGTTGGCGGACTTACATACCATAGAAATTCTTCTAAACCGCTATGGTATGCAGGTTTCCTCACGATGTTTTCCTTCACCGTTTTTAGTGCGTGGTGATTGACTATCAATACACACATGACTCCGAAAAGTCAGAGGTGTGCCCTGGGATTTGAACCCGCGACCACCGGGAACATGTTGGCAGCCGCGTCTGGTCCGTTTACCAACAGGCCACCACGCACTTTTTGACATGAATGAAATGAAATATGAACATAGGCGATAGAATATTAAATAAATGCTTTAATAAAAGACGCGTGGGGTGCGTACATTAATTACTTTTCCTCGAGCTAGGGTGCTTATCTACTGGCACGTCCACCTGTCAATGTCAAATTTTAATTTTTAAAATATACCCCATTTCCTATTTACATTAGGCTGTCAAATTGACTTTGACAAACGTCATCTGTCAAAATTGGGGGTCGGGACGTTTTAGTACTTATTAACCTTAAATGAATGTATTTCACTCCATTTTCTAAACTCATATTCAATTATTTTCATTTTTTAGTTGGGTCTTTAACTTTGGCAGACTATTTTTATTAAAGCGTGTATTTTTAGTTTTCTAAACATAATTTAATTATTTCGACTAAAAACATCTATCTACAGCTATATTATCAACGGAAGATAGCTGTGCGTAAATTACCCACTCAAAACATTTTACTAAAAAAATTGTTCTGAAGGTTCTGGATGAGGTGATGCCATATTATTGTATTGTCATCGGTCCTAGACAAATCTATAAAGTTTGAATGAAATCTGACCGTTTAAAGTGGGTGAAAATCGCTCCCAATGGAGTCGGTTACAAATATACTGTATCAGGCCATATACGTCCCACTGCAGGGCACGGGCCTACTCTACAATCGACAGTACGATTGAGAGTGGTTAGGCCATATAGTCCACCACGCTGGCCTAGTGCGGGTTGGCGGACTTATATACCATAGAAAGGACATTGACAGGTGACGCAGTATGTACGTAATACGATTATTATAATATTATAATCTGTGGTACTCTAGTAGTCATGCTAAAGAAAAGGATTATAAGCCTATCAGAAACAAGGAACGCGTATTTGTGACACAGTAATAGAAATTAAAGAACATTTAAAAAAGGGAATTTGGAATTCAAATAATACACTATAATCGTTGTTTCTTTGTTTTTGCAGGTAAGATATTAATTTGTTATTGATAAATAAGTGTAAATGTTACGTTTTGGTGTAAAAAAAAACTTTGTTTTTACAGAGCAACACGTGGTTATTATTTAAACCAATATTTCCAAAGAAACACATTATAAAACGACGATTTTAGATTATAAACTATGGAGACATTACTATTTAGATTTACTTTAATGGCAGCAGCTGATGCAAAAACTAACATCATAGGCATAAACTCAATCGGCACGCCGCCATGTATGAGGTACCTCATACATGTGTCCGTACGGGGTTGTGTAAACATAGGTTTGAACTAGCTAATTTTGATCAATAAAATAAAGGAGATATATTTTCTTTACATATATTATTCGTATTATCGATAAAATGTGCAGCACATCACTATTGAACATGACTACCAAATTGGTAAAAATGAAAAATATTACTGAATCGAATGACTTACAGGATAATAGAATATGACTATAACATAATATTTATTAAGTTTTTGGCGTTTTGAATGTGCTCAACGACTTTCGTCGCTGACTGTACCTGATGACCTAAAACCCGTAAGTAAACACACATCCCTGGTGTCTACAGAGGTTTACGCGAAAATAAAGAATTCACTGAAAAAAATACATTATGTAATCAAGATTGTGACATTATCGGAACGCGGGTGCTTCGGTTCTTAAAAGTAATTTTGGATTTTTGTTGTTTTATCAATTCATCTAAATGTTGTTTCTATCATCATCTAGGTTTATTTTCACTTGTTTCGCAATAAATTGTTTTAAAAATATAACATCTCTCTTAATCATTACTCACATCATTCTTTTCTGGATAAAATATTCTATAGCCTTTTACGGATTCTCCGTAACCTACCATAAATTTCACTCTCACCTTTAGCATCTCATTTCTTCCTTTTTTCTTTTGGAATATGGATCTGGGTGTACTAAAAATATGTAAATTATTAAGATCAAACTGTTTGTTTGCCCATACTTCATATGGTGTTTTACCTGGTTCTTTACTTCTACCTGTTTTATTTATAACATAAGCTGCAGTGTTCACAGCTTCCGCCCACAATTTCTTCGGAAGATTTCGGGCACACAACATCGATCTTGCTGCTTCTGTCAAAGTTCTTATCTCTCTCTCTGCCTTGCCATTTTGTTGAGGTGTATAGGGGACAGAAGTTTGATGTACTATACCACCATCTGAGAAAAAATTGAATAATTCCTTATTTATAAACTCCAAGCCGTTGTCACTTCTGAAGTTTATTACTTTATTACCAGTCACATTTTCTGCTTTGTTAATAAAATCTTTAATACATGTTACCACCTCTTCCTTTTTCTTAACCCATTAATTCCCAAGGGTAAAAATAAACACGTATTTATTGGTTTAATTGTTTATTATGTTTAATAAATAAATACATCCAAAAAGAGCAAATTATAGTGAAAAAAATATTGATTAATTATTTTACATTCCGCAAAATGTTGCATCTAAGGAACGTTGGGATTACTGAACTTCAATTTTACAGTCAAGTCTAACAACGCTAGAGTGAGTGAAATATTTTAAAACAATCAGCCTGAAGATGCACTTGACATTTTTTACACATATAAATTGTTGTACTTCTACACTATCGACATCTTCTTCGACGTTTACTTTCGTGCTCTTCTATTACATGACCAATATTATCGAAGCGAATATTGGAAGATAACGCGTATTTGAATTACCTATCTTAAAAATGCAAATTATCTGCAAGTTGGGCTTCTTCGGTTTTCATCAAACTTACAGCAACGTAAGATTTGAATTCCAATTGATTCAAAGATCGCTCATTCGCCATATTGTAAATTTTCTACGAGTTGACCAATAAACTGTCTATCAAAATTGATGAACAGTGGTCACCACCACTTTTTCCCTCTTACGTCGTTCGACGAACGACGAGCCCGCGACTTCGTCCGCGTGGAATTTAACAAAAACTTAATTTTTTTTATTAAAAGTAGTTTTCTAAAATAAATGTAGCCTAAGTTACTCCTTATCATATCAGCTACCTGACATTTTAAGAATATTTTTAGACCAAATAAATCAAAGAAACATAATGAGCTCACCCACCCGCGTGTCATAATACCATATTTAAAAAAACAACCTCAAAATTTAAGGGTTTATTTTTTTTCTGCGGAACCCTAATTTGTTTTTCAAAATTAAAGTAGCCTATGTTACTCCCGCAAAAAATAGCTATCTTTCAGTGAAAGTCCCGTCAAAATCGGTCTAGCAGTTTCAGAGATTAGCCGGAATAAACAGACAGACAGACAAAAAAAAATCTAAGATCATTTTCGTTATATCATATCGTGTATATAACGATATGTAGTTGGTAATTTTATTTAATTTTCACTTTACAAACAGACACTTCAATTTTATTTATATGTATAGAAGATAGGACGCCGTTTATTGAATTTATCATTTTGATCCAGGTCAGCATTATCACATAAATGAATGTTTTTCTTTATAGAGTCGAATTTGTTACGACTCATATAATTTCTTCCAAACGGTACATTTTTGTCTTCCTCTTTTGACCAGTACAATGTCGCAGCAGGCAATGAATGATATCCAGTCAGTAATAATATACCAAAAAATCTTTTGAGTTCTGCTACCGTGAGCGTAAATAAATGACAGTTTGAAGTTTTTTAGTGATGATAGACGTGGACTAGTATGGAGTAGAAGTGGAGAACGCTTTTTAGATGTTTGTATTCATGAACGTGATAGATTTGGTGGACCCAATGTTATGGTCTGGGCCGGTATTAGCTTACAAGGTAAAACTGACCTTGTTTTTCTGAACGAGGGTACTGTTACAGCATAAAGTTACATCGATCGAGTAGTCAGACCTCATATCATTCCATTTTCACAATCAGCGTCTGAAGGTTTCATCCTGATGCAGGAGGAGGTCCTTGACGAAGCCAATATCCAGGTTTTGGCGTGGCCTGCCAACAGTCCTGACCTAAATCCAATTGAACAACTCTGGGATCAACTCAAACGACGAGTTAGGCCAGCTCAAGAAGATGTGCATAATCAACAGCAGCTAATAAACTTATTAAAAAGCTGTTGGGAAGAAATCTCTGATGACATTGTCAAAAATCTTGTGGAGAGCATGCCTTCAAGGCTTCAAGAATGCATTTCAAAAAGAGGGGGACATACCCTATATTAGAAAATAAAAAAGAAATGCTTGTTATATACCTGTTAGTTAAAATTTTTATATTAATATTATGCATAAATTTCCAAAAAATAGAATAAAATGTAAAATCTTACAAATACAATTAGTTTTTAATTAAATTTAATTAAAAATGATTTTATTAAACAAATAATATTTTGTTTTATTAAAAATAGACTATTTCTAACTTTGAATCCTGATTAAAATGAATTTATGTCGAAAAATAGTGGTGGCCCTTATTTTGTTTTGACGAGTATTTTGACGACAATTACGAACGGTAATTTCGTACAAAACCCTGGAATTTGGCATGGGGCGGGTAACTTCAACGTTCCGTCGTTGATTTTGGTCGATAATTAACTCACACGCAAAACAGCGGAATCATGCATGCGCCCATTTCTTCCAACGTCGACAAACAAAAATCTATATTCAGCATCGACGAGACCCAGAAGCACAATGCTGTCTTTTCCTTTGTAATTGCGGTAGATTGATCCATCACTTTGAGGCGGACGAAAATTGATGTGTTTCGCATTCAGCGTACCGATGCAATGAGGGAAAATCCATAGTGTCGAATTTGTGAGCGAAAACCTGCCATTCCTCCGGGGTGGATGGGAAATTCCATACTTTTGAATCCAATACTTTCACTATTGCTCTTAAAGTTTCATCAATCACTTTTGAAATTGTATCCGAAGCTATGCGAGTGCAGTAACTTAGATCTTGAAAGGTATTGCCTGTTGCTAAATATCGGAGAGTCACAATGAGTCTGTCCTTCGGTGATATAGCTGGTGTTATAGAGGCCTTTATTCTGTTTGAACGGCTGTTTATTAAACGTGCTCTTGTTTTCGAAAAATATATCTGAATCACGATTTTTTATTTCCTGGAACAGTTTACTTTTGATTGAGTCTGCTGTTATAGCGACAACTGAGCTTTCTACAGCCATAATCATGGGCTTATATTCATTCGGGAGTCCAGCAAGTAATAACGTGCATAGCCACTCGTCGTCGACCTTGAAGCCGATGTTCCGAAGCTTGTGTGCTGTTGTTATAATTTTGTTTACATATTCTTCGATGCTTTGACAATTTTCAAGTGTTGTCGTTATGAGATCTCGTAGTAATCCAACTCGACGAGTTAAGCCCGAGTCATCAAAAGCTTTACAGATCTTTGCCCATGCTTTCTTGGCACTACTTGCTTCCTGGGGCCCTACTATATTCATCCGAACGAACGAACGAACGAACGAAGTTCGATACTTCGGACGATCGAAGTTTATATACGATACGAATGTATCTACTCTGTAAAAGTTCGAAGTTGTATAACGTACATCGTAACCATAAGTCAATTACGACCATAAGTATATGTAGGTACATTCGTATCGTATATAAACTGCGATTATCCGAAGTTTCGAACTTCGTTTGTTCGGATGAATATAGTAGGGCCCAACTTCGTTCGTTCGTTCGTTCGGATGAATATAGTAGGGCCCCTGAACGTGGACGTAAATAATGGGATCCACTAGAAGTATTAATTTTGACTTTGCTTTGACGTCCATCTTCGGATCGATCTCACCGGTGCCTGATACGCAGTCCCACAAGTCCTCATGTTCTAAATACGTCTTGACTGCAAACTTCCAGTTGTAAAATTATCTCTGCCGGTCAACCTTTCTATCAGGGTCATATTGTTCGAACACATGATTTACTCGAAAGATCGATGTGCCGCCGGTATGCAAAGTGAACTTATATGCAATTTTAACCCTTAACCACCTAACGGCGGTCACAGTGACTCCAGCGGTTTTTGTTTTTTGAATTATTCCGTTATTATGCAAGCTATGCGTCTGTGAGTTCATCTACTTTACCCCCCCGCACTTCAGTACGCGTTGTGCGCTCGATCGCGTCATACGTTCGCGCTTTCAAAAGTTACAGATAATTATACTTTGTTTGCGGTCATGGTGACCGCCGATAGGTGGTTACGTAATTTTTAATAAATTATATTCTTTTTGTTTTTGTAGCTTTATAATATCTGATGAGCGACTAAGCCGAAACATCTTGGGGTGGTTAGAACAAATATCTGATTCAGAGACGGAAAATGAAAGAAATGAGCCAGAATTGCCAAACGGAGACTGCAGCGACGTCGAAGATATTCCAGTGGATCATTTCATTAGAGGCGAGTAGAGTCTGACTCAGAAATAGAAGATAATGATCTATTGTGCCGAGACGAAAATGGAACCAACATTGAGCCGCCGTTTATGGAAGATTCATCATCTGATGACGATGTTTCACTTGCAATACTAGATATTGTTAGATAACTGTTGTTTTATTTTTCAGTTTCTATAGGAAGTTTAAGTTGCCGGGGGTTATTGGCTGTATAGATGGTACCCATGTTGACATTGTAAGACCGAACCAACATGAAGAACGGTATTATAATAGAAAGGGATATCATTCTCTCAACGTAATTATTGTATGTATCTTTTTATAATCAATCATAATTTTAAAATGGTAATATGGTTTATTCACATGGACAACACATTAATATAAAAATTAATGTTTCAGATTTGACATATGATTGCTGGATAGAGTTGGGCCAACAAAAGCTGAACCCGACAATTTTTTAAGTTGCAACACAGTAACAAGTGATACATAATCTATGACGCTGTCAACTTCTCTGTGGTTATCTACTTGTGTTTGTTGTTTTCGGTTTGTTTTGTGAATATTCAAGTGAATCATGAATAAAACGATTAAAAGTAATGTGAGGGAGCTTCTTTTCACAATGATGCATAAATACAATCAAAAGAAAGAAGAGAAAGAAGCGTTATTTCAGCAAAAAACGGAATGTTTACAATTTATAGGTTAGTTGGGTATTGTAATTTTGATATTTTTTTTATCTTAACGATTTACAGGAGTTATTTTTTATTAATTACTTAAACTTTTCAATTTTAATACGCATACGCCTTCTTATTAAAAATACATTTTTTATATTAACTATATTTATGCTACTTCGTTAATTTTTTGTCGATACAAAATTTTGCTACATTGAATTAATGCGTAATTTATATGATATTGAACTTTATTATAATTCCTACTTTATATTTTATATACATCTTTATATACATCCGCATAACCTGACCAATAAATGATGTTTCAATGATTTTCTTTTTCAGAAGAAACGAAATCTGCAGGCAAACAAAAAGTTCTGGAAAATTTTAAAAAAATTAAAGAGTTGGTAGCAGCAGGACTGTTTAACTCAGAAGAAATATTTCGAAAAAATCACCTCAATGACGGGTAAACAATAGAGTTTTATTATTCAATACTATATGTAGGTACAGTATGGTTGAATTACATAATTCACATACATATGTGTATGCATGTAAGGGATATGTGTGTGTAATTAGAGGCGGCTGCACCCGCCGTTTAAGTTCCTTGACTAGTCGCTAATAAACGCAGTTTTAGTGAACACGCATTTCCTTATATTTTACCTTTCCATAAATATTTTCGCATCTCTAAAGTGGTGACCCCGACGTGATCTGAACACGCAACCTTCTGATCTGGAGTCAGAAGGACCCCGAATGGTTGTGCTTTTACCATTACAAATATCGATCGAAAGCTAATAAGTGCGTAGATCCGTGTAACTGGAAGGAGTAGGGAATTTTGAAAGGGTCGATCGATTTCACCATGTACACATTGATATCGTAGGACCTGTGACGATATCGTCTGATGGATATAAATATTGCGTAACGATGATCGATCGTACCACGGGTTGGCCCGAGGCTGTCCCTGTGCAAAATATCACTGCGGGGACCGTAGCTAGGGTAGTGTTTGAGTGTTGGATTTCTCGCTTTGGATGCCCTTCGAAGCTTTTAATAGCGACCAGGGTAGGCAGTTTAAGAGTGATCTATTTAACAACCTCATGAAATATTTAGGCATTCACAAGTTACGAACAACTCTTTATCATCCACAAAGCAACGGCATGATCGAACGTTGGCATAGAGCACTAAAAGTGGCTCTCGTGGCACGTTTGCAATGCAACAAGTCATGGGTAGACGAGCTTCCGATCGCATTGTTAGGTCTGCGTGCAGCTATCAGAAGTCATAGCGGGGTGAGCGCAGCGGAATTAACCTACGGTAAGGCTATTCGATTACCGGGAGATTTTTACGATCAATCCAAAATTCGTATGTCGGACTCGGAATATTTATAGTTGCTTAGGGATACCATAAATAAGTATAAACCACGAGCAATGAGTCATAGAAATTCCAGAGCATTATTCGTGTCTAGCGATCTTAATACGTGTAAAAGTGTTTTCGTTAGGAACGATATAATGATAAGTCACTCCAGCCTCCATTTGAGGGTCCATATACTGTTGTAAAACGACAAGGGAAGACGTTTACTATTAAGATAGGTGATAAGGAAACCTGTATATCGATTGATAGGCTCAAATCTGCATGCGTTATAGATAATGATAGTTCTGGACTAGATGTAACGGACAATAGTAATAAGGACTCATATCATCATATATGATGATATGATGACACACCTTATTACATTTTAATTAGATATCACCTTACATTGCATTTTGTGCAAAGAATATTTTTATTGCTCGTGCAAAATTTTTGTCGTACGATTTTATTTCAAGATGCATCAAACATACTTATTATTTGGCACTTGTAAGAATTAGGCAATAATTTTGGTCGGATTCACGGCTATATACAATTAACATTTGTGTCAGAAAAAAATATTACATTACGTTCCTTGCTCATACGAACATCATCTTTTGGTACTAATTCAATACAATGGGTTCGAATCAAACTAAAGAACATAACACGAGCAATAGTGTGATAGCTCAGACAATGAACAATACTTTCCAACAAACATTGGATAGCCTAGTATGGGTCATCATTGCTCTTGTGGCGATTTCGTCTGCTGCCATTGGGTTGATGGTGTGCCAGCGCTGCAAGAAGGCTGCAGAATCATGGGTGCGTAAGCAGACCAGCTCCAACCCCAGCTCGGTGACCGTCCAGACGGTGTCCCACCAACAGACACCAGCGGCTAGTGCATACGTGTGACCAAAGTGCATTGCATGGTTTTAGTAAATGAAATCGAGCATTGTAAAACGTGTTTATTGTTTGTTTTAAAGTTATGTAATTAGGGTGTCGAATATTTTTTTATCATTGAATTACAAAATTCACATACATATGTGTATGCATGTAAGGAATATGTATGTTTGTGTAATCAGAGGCGGCTGCGCCCGCCGTTTAAGTTCCTTAACTAGTCGCTAATAAACACAGTTTTAGTGAACATGCATTTCCTTATATTTTACCTTTCATAATTCATAATAAATATTTTCTCTATCTATCTCTAAAATATATTTATATTAATTTAAAAAGTCTTTAAAGTGGACATTTTAAGTAGCAAATCTGTCAGTTTTGACTTTGGTTAAATATTTGAGTGTTTACTTTTAAGGTATATAGCAATATCAATTGTTTTTATAACCTTATTTTCAAATTTTCTTAAGGAGAGTTGTTAATTACCTATATTTTTACAGGTGTGAGTTTATCCACTCTGAAGAGAATAAATAATGAAGGTAAAGCAAATGAAGGTGTCTTCAGAACTTCAGGCAAGAAACGTCCTCACTGCTCTAAAGTTTCTAACTTAGACGGTTTAGATATACAAGCTATTCGAAACAAAGTAAATTAATTTTATGTGGTAAAAATAAGTGCCCACACTCAGAAGCCTCTTAATAAATTTAAAAGAAAATATAAATTCTCCTGGCTGCCGAGAAACATTAAGGCAAATATTACTAAAAAATGGCTTTGAGTTTAAGAAAAGTAAAAGTCAACGTTCCGTTCTTATTGAACGATATGACTTGGAAGCATGGCGACATAAATATTTAACAAACATCGCCGCAAAACGCGCAGAAGGAAAACAAATAATATATTAAGATGAAACCTACATCCTACCAAATTTATAAACGAAAAAAGTCATGGCAGGGACCATCGACACAAGGTGTAATTGAACCTGTTTCAACAGAGAAATGGTTTATTATTGTTCATGCAGGCTCATAGACTGGTTTTATACCCAATGAACTATTAGTATTTAGTAATAAATCTAACAAAACTGACTATCATCATGATACGAATGCCTCAAATTTTCAAAAATGGCTGTGTGAGAAATTAATGCCTAACTTGAGTCCTAACTGTGTCATAATGTCAGTTGTGGATAATGCCAGCTATCATACAGTGCAAATTAATAAAGCACCAAATACCAACAGTCGGAAAGCAGACATTTAACAGTGAAACTTAACATCATACATCAACATCTTACATGAAAATCAAATTTCATTTGAAGATTTTTACTCTAGAGCAGAACTTTTGGTTTTGGTTGAAAAATATAACGCCAATATATGAGACAGACGAAATTTTGAAGCAACATGGTCATAAGGCGTTGAGACTCCCTCCATACCACTGTGACCTCAATCCAATAGAACTCGTATGGAGTCTTGGCAAACGGCAAATAAGAAATAAAAACATTTCTGTATCTGCAGCAAGATTGCAAGAAATTATCCAAGAAACTTTTGCAAGCATTACACCGGCAGATTGGAAAAAAAATACTGACCACGTGCTTTCAGTCGAAGATCAATATAGCGCCAGGAATGGCATAACTAGGGTTTCTCAATTCTCGACCTTTTTTATTTCCCGGAGCACGAGAATTCTCGACCACTATTTCCCGGGAATTCCCGGGTTGTCGAGAAATATGGAAATTTTCAAAAATATGTGTGATTTAACAATAAAACTACGCTTTTTATGCAATATTCAACAACATTTATTTTTAGTTTTATGTGACTTTAACTTAAGTAAGTATATAAAACTTTAATTAAGCGAAATAAACTCTAGCGAGATCTTTTGTCATTATTTCTACAAACAACTTTAGGACTACATAGTCTTCTTCTTTGGAAAAAACAAATAAAATATCTTCTAAAAACAATGTCATCATGTCACCACAATAAAATTTAGTACCTTACATACTAAATAATTTACTTTAGTCTCTGTCTGTACTACAAACTCTTCAATTATGTAACATGAAACGACAGTTTTTCAATTAGATATAAAAAATAACAATCAGACTAGCTTCATAATTACGAATAACAATAAGGTACAGGTAACTTAGTTTAGTCCAACTTTTCAATATTTGTTATAAATGGAGTTTTTTCGTTACGTAAGTAAACATAAGAACCTAATAAATAATTAATAATCTTAGACTAATTACAATCACAATTTAAAGCTGAAACTGCTTCAAAAGCTAGTCCACTATGTCTTGTTATTATTAAGGAAATAAGCCTTTAAAAATACGAGGGCATTTATAGCATCATCTGACAATCGGTTTCGTATTTTCGTCACAAAGTTTCCAGACAAGGAGAAAACCCGTTCATTTTCTGTCGACGTAGGCTTTACTGACATAACAGCTTTATACAAGTTTTCCAGATTTGGTGTTCTTTTGCTGGTTGATTCATATAACTGAAACTCTTTTCTAATCAAGCTTCTTGTTAAAACAGTTTCAATGTTGCTCGGAGTGTCCGTGGCTACCATTTCAATAGCCTGTTTTAGTTTCAGCTCAAAGGATGTGGCTTGCTCGAGTTGCTCGTTTTCTGATGTCTGTATTAGAGTGTCATCTCCATCTAAATTAGAGCTGCTAGGAAATAATCTATTGTACAGTTCTTCTGTAAATCGTATCAAAGCTGTTTTGGTGCAATTGCGTGTACCACTTTCATTATAGTTCTGAAATATTGTTGGGTTATGAAGATATTTAATTAATGTAATCAAGTTAATATTGCGCCTATTTTCAATTTTGCTCATCAGATGGTCCACAAACGTCGTGGCTAAATTGTTCTCCATAGACTTCAACTTTTTTATGAGCACGTCTATTATTGCCTCCGATGTCAAAATAGTGGCGTCTTTCCTCGATAACGCTTCAACAGACAACTTAACCGGGTGTAAAACTGCCAACAATGACTCTAAAACGTCAATGTTGTCGTCTCGCCACATTGAGGACATATTTAAATCGATTAATGCCTTTCTAATTGCATTTTTCAGTTTAAGAAATCGTTCCACCATCTGCATCATCGAATTCCATCTTGTACGGACATCTAATAATAAATTTAACTCATGGCCGATTTCTTCTTTGACGTGTTTTTGCAGCGTGATGTTTTTCAAAGGACTCTTCCGAAATAATTTGACCAAGGCTCGTGTCTCTTTCAAAACTTTGTTGATATTTTGGGTATATTGTGGTGCATTATTTGTTATATCAGATTCTAACTCGCCGTCGTCGAATAAAAAAATTTCATCATCATCATCATCACTGTCTTGTCCAGAAGTTTTTTGTTCTAAAGCTTGATTTGTTAGTTCAGTAACATCAACTTCGCCTGTATCGTTTTTGTTGCAAAATGTAGCCAACACAGATAAATGGATAGCATGATTTAAGCATAGGACCATTTCAGCTGGGCTTTCGCGACCGAACTTTACCATGACGTTTGGTCCATCACTAGTCACAGCTACGACGTCTTGTTCAAAGCATAATCCAAACTCTTTTAAGCGATCTTCTACTATTTGCCTCGTCTCCGTTGCCCTACATTGACCCGGTATGAAAACAAGTCCTAAATTATGAACCACACCGTCTGCGTGATGGAGACAAAGGTTGAAATACCTTCGATTTCTCAAACTTGTCCACTCGTCGATACTCAGACTGAATCGAGCTGATTGGTCATTACGTAGTTTGCGCAAAAAAGTAGTGGTTTCTTTCTTTTTCTCTTCATAAAATTGAAGTATTAACTTCATGACTCCAGACTCATTTTTGGGTAACTTGAAACCTCTTTGCACTAGAGATTCTCTTATGAAATCACTCCTTGTAATTTGGCGAATTGTGAGGCCATCTTTTGCTGCTAATATGGAAATTATTTCGCCAAGAGACTGTTTGTGTTTCGGTTGAAATGAAAGAGTCTGTTGAACTGACGTCTTAGGTTTTTTTGGATTTGACGGCTGCGTGTCTTCAGCACTAGTAGTTCCAGTGTCACAGCTGGCTGAAGTGGATGGCATTGGCTCCTCTGTTTCACTTTGAGATTTTATCGAAATCTTATGTATATGTTCAAGATGCCTTACTAGCCCGCTTGTATTCGAACCTTTCATTGAAATCTTTTTGGGACATTTGAGGCATTGTGCGGCTTGTATGGACGACGACTTATCATCTTTAATTTTGGTGAAATATTTCCATACTTTAGATTTCTCCATCTTTGAACTGTTAAACAAAAAAAAAAAAATAAATAAATAAATAGTTTACTTTTAAGGGAGAGAAGCGAAACCCACAAAAACATAAATGTGAAAATAAGAGAGCCAAGTTCAATATTATGATATGATGTGGTTGACAAGTTCACCGACAAAAGAATTGAGATCTAAACGGGTGCCGCCAAGTTCTGTAGACAATCCTTAAATTTATTTATAATAACGTATAACATCATTAACTAAATTTAAAACACAATCACTTGTTTTTTTACTGCTACAAGTTGTAGCAGTGCATATTTCTAAATAGCAAACATTGTTGTAGCCTACAACAATGTTTGCTATTTAGAAATATGCACAGTAAAAAATATTGTGTAAAATTAACACAATTTTTGTGTGATGATGACCTATTGAACCTCAACATTGACTTGGCTAGTTTTAACGGCTAGTAAACTAACTACATAACATGACTAGCATATGAAAACTAAAAACTAAAGTCGTTCTTGAACTTGGCTCTTTGACACGCTGCTTTTATTTGAACTGAAACTAAAACGATCATTTATTTTGTTTAATACCACAAATGACCATATAAGAATTGAAATAAGACGGACGAAGCAACATAATTATACTAGTCTATAAAAAGGTAGTAAATTACTTACTTTAGGGAAGACGCCCGCTTAAATTTTGACACTAACTCGCTTCAAGAGCGACGCACACGCGCTCCGCTGCCGAATTCAAAATGGAGACTGGCGTGTACGAACAATACGGGGAGGGAGCGGGGCACTGTCGGTCACTTACACACCGCGTGACAGAGCCGCGCGCAAGCGCAAGCGCGTTATTAAGTTTTTAAAATTTTTGACTGAATTTCTCGATTTCTCGACCACTTTTTTCTCGTCTCGAGTAAGGCAAAATTTCCCGGGAATTCTCGGTTCGAGAACTCTCGAAGAGAAACTCTATTAAAGACACACGCATACTACAACAAAAGAAGCTCGTGTCCGTTTCAATGTTGATTTTCGAAGTCGATTGTTAATGTATGCTATTTAATTGCCAAGGAACTCTTCCATCGTTATTAAACATATTTTTTAAAACTTCTCTTTTCTCTCTTGCTATTTCTGCTGAATGATTGCTACCTTGATTGCCAATACTCTGTAGGGCATGTATTTGGCTCCTCCATGAACCAGGCTGAATATTTCCCTGTTCATCTTCCCTATCAACACAAGTAGCGGTGATGTATGAATTTGATTTCTTTCGTAGCCAATTATGAAGGGCACAACAAGCACAAACGATTGCATCTACTGTTTCCAAGTTAGTATTGGCTTTTCTAATACCCGGAATCTACTAACTAAGATTCCAAATACATTTTCGATTATCCGTCTTGCCCGAGATAACCTGTAGTTAAAAACTTTTTCTTCTGTACTGAGGTTTACACCTGGATACGGCTTCATTAAATAAGCCTTTAGTGGAAATGCCGCATCTCCTACGATGACTCCTTTGTCAGGTAATAAGTTATTTTCCAGGTAATAAGTTATTTTCCAGGTCTTATATAGAACAATTCTTAAAAACTCCTCCATCAGATGCGCTACCACACGCGCCGACATCTATGTACGAAAAACAGTAGTCGTGATCGGCAATAGCTAACAATACGACGCTGATTGTTTTTTTATAATTGAAGTATAAACTTCCACTTTTAGGAGGAGCTTTAATTGTCACATGTTTTCCGTCTATAGAACCATAACATAAGGGGAAATTCCATCGTGTTTTAAATCCCCTTTCGATGTTTTTCCATTCTTCTGCGTTTGGTACCTGTAAAAAAAGGGTAGTAATTAAAGCGGCCTATTTAATACCATTTTTAGTCACACCAAAAAAAACTATAACATTACAATTACATTAATTAATTTTGTTTAATTACAGGATAACATGGATACCCCAAATAGCAATGAATCAGGATTATCGAATAGCAATGAACCAGGACCATCGTTGGTTCCACGCTCTGAAAATGGGTTAGAAAATGAGTCTACAGAAGAGACACCTCGATTTACCCCACCCACAAAACCTAAGCGGAGCAAGTTATCACAGATATCTAACATGATAAATGACTTAAGGGAAATTAACGACAACACACGCTACGAAGAAACAGATCTTGACCTATTTGGAAAAAGCGTCTCGGCACAATTAAAAAAATTTACAGAGGAACAGGCAGTCATTGCTAAGGAAAAAATACAGAGTATATTGACTCAATGCATGCTCACAGATATACGAGCCAAGAATGCGTATCAAGTGCAACAATCGGTTCAGCAATCGCAAAATACGCCACCTACTAATTGGAATTCTACACAAGTTCTTCCGTCCTACATAGTACCCCAATACTCTCTGACAACACCTACAATCTGCCCTCGTCCAGAGTCCAGTCCATCGACATGTTCTTCTTCGTGTTCCCAGTTTACTACTAATGTAATATCCCCAGAAACTCCATATAATTATGACAGTTACGGCGAAAGCGTAGACAACAGTGATGCCATTCAACAAGCCTTCAATACCGCTTAATATTAATATATATGTTTGTTGTATTTTGTAATAATATGTGCCTTATTATTTCTATTTTAAGTAAATAAATAAACACTTAACTTAATAAACTGTTTTAATACTTCATAAATTGTTCGACAAACTTCTGGTATGAATTGTGATATAGATGGTTTAGAAACACGGTAAAAATGACTCAAGCTTCGATAACTCATTCCAGATGCTAAGAACGATAACGTTACTTCTAATTTTATTTTTGCTGGTAATGCATCTCTCATCAGAGTGTCTTGGCGCTGAATCGAGCTCTGTATAAGCGAAAGCAACTCATCAAAGTTTTCAGCAGTAACCCGCAACGCCAACCTGTACTCAGAAGGATCTTCTAATCTTAGTTGTTTCAGCAACAAGGCAGAAGCTCCAGTTACAGGTCTATCGCTTAACCATTTTCTTATCCAAACTCGTTTCGCTCCCTTTTTTTTGTAATATATCAATCAACTCTTCTCTTAATAGTGCAGAGATATTCCTTAAACATTTCTTTTTCAACAGCCTTTGCCGCGTATTCATAATTTTTTCCAAACGTGTGCACACCCGAAGAAAAAATCCGTGAATGATTGGCCGCGTCTAAACAACAAGGGCCAGGCCAACGCTGGCTTGTCTGTAGACTGGCGCCAGCATTACTGGCTTCGTGTAAACTCTGCTTTACTTAATAATGAACGTCCTCTCGCGTCCCTGTCATCGGGTGACTGCAGAATGCATTTATGTTATCTGTATATTGTGCAATGCAAAAGCCCGCGCAGGCGCGGGCGGCAAGGCGCGCAACTAACCTGGGGCCCTACTATATTCATCCGAAACGAAAATCGAAACTTCGGATGATCGAAGTTTTTTATACAATACGAATCTGCTGTTATAAACAATAATTAATATTAAAATAATGCTGGATAAGCGACAAACCCCGTCGCTTCCACGTTTACGCCAAGTCTAAAAAGGTCAATTACACGTGGTTAAATCATAATGGACAAAATAATTTTAACTATAATCCAAATAATTCAAATTCACATTATGATCCAAATAAATGTTGTACGTATTGTAAAAAAAGTGGCCATTTGATAGGCAAATGTCGAAAACTTAAAGCGAAAAACAATAATAGCTCGCGCAATGATCCACGTAACTCTACACTATCCAGTGCACATACACCGAACACGAATAACGTGTCGAATAATAATAATTCTAATGTGCACCATATTGACACAACTATTGATAACGATAGTTTAGTTAATAGTTTAAACTAAATAGGGTTCCGGTCCCGTGTCTGCCGAAACCTAATTATTTAAATGATACGAAAACTTATTCTAATTCCTGTGTTCGGACGGATGTGTCCAGACGGCGCGGACCACAACAGATGGCTTTTGATAGAGCCACAAGCGAATTTATCACCATTAAAGAACGTCGTTTACAGCTGGAGCGAGACCGAATTAAGCATCAAAACGAATTGGAGACGTCAAGATTGAAATTGGAAGCGGAACGTCTTCAGATAGAAGCACAGCGAGTTCAGCTAGATCAAGAGAGACTGCGGGTGGAGGAAGAGCGGTATACACCTACTCGTAGTTCTCTGAACTAAATGTGGTGTGTGTGTGTGTGGTGAGCCCAACAATATGTGGTGGAAGCCCAAAAACGGGTTCCTATCAATTTGTAACATTAATGCATACTGTATCGAAATCGATACAAAAATATTTTTATACAAAAATAAATGTTCCCATTGATATAGATTTTTTAAATATTTTTTAGTTAAGTTACGCCTTTATGAGACATAATATATTTTGGGTAAAAATATTTTATCATGCATGGTCAGAAAGTTCTTGAACAGATAAGATGTTCTCATTTAAATTAAAAGTATCCTGAATTCTTTTATAATCCATTGTAAAAGCACAAGAAACGAGCGAAAACTGACGCACAGGCAATTCCGCTATGCTTTAGCAGAAAAACTCTCACAGCAGCACCTAACAATACAGCGCATAAGACCCGCTCGTGCAGCGAATTCAGACGAAGCAATATTTAATCGTATTGACCATTTTCCAGACCGTTTAGAAAATCGTACTAATAATACCAAAGTGCGATATAGACGCTGTCGCTTTGTGCAATGTCTTACTATAAAGAAACAAACCGAAAGTAATGTGATTTGCAAAAAATGCAATGTGTTCCTATACATAGGTCTATGTTGGGCTCAATATCATACACCTACTAATACAGACTAATATAAAAACAAAGTGATAGATTTTCTGGGGATAAAAAGCGTCAATATCACTTTGGGATTGTGTCACACAATTAACTGTGCTTACCAATTATTATTATTTTTTAGCTCATAATTGCCACGCTTTGTCCAGTAAATTTTCACAAGAGTAATGTGACGAACTCAATTTTCATTCATTGAATTTGTTTGCATTGTATTTCGTTTTGCCTCATATATAAAACCAAGAATTTTATAAATTCAATAATTAGTTATAAAATTGCTTTAACTAAATAATAATAATAATAAAATTACTCGGACGAAAATTACAGATAATAACTATTGATATTTGCCCCTAAAACACTTCAAGTTTATTTCCAGAAATTATTTTTAGGTACACCTGTAAATGCTAAACCGGTACGCCAATCTACTCTCTAGTTGGTCAACCGGAACGTAGATCTACGCTCTCGTATTGTTTCATAAATAATTATTTCGAACCTCTTTTTTCGATGAATGTACTGAATGAATGCCATATTATTTTAGCATATCGTAAAGAATATATACTATACTGTAATGTTACACGTAATAAAAGTTTGAAACTTCTGAAAATGAATTTTATTTCATATATTTCTATCAAAAAACATATTATTCAGGTACCTTGAAAGAAAAACATCTGTACAAAATAATAGAAAGATTTGAAATATTTACTAAAATTAAGTATCCACATCTATCTATTCGATGTATTTAAATGAATCACGTAGGTATATTTTAATAATAAAAATATGTCTTGAAAAACACTAGATACACAGACACGCTCTCTTAACGCGGCAGTTGGGGCATTTTTAATGCGGCGCGGGTGCGGCATACGAAAGGTTGAAAAGAACCCTGAATTCCAAGTCCATCATGGCATTGGTCTGCACTCTTCACCTCGAGATGTAAAATGTTAAGGCTCGTAATGCCCCTAACTTCCATATCCGGAACGCAACAGTACGTACGATAGAACTACTGCACAAGCTGCAGAAATAGACATGGCAGTGGTATCTGTTCCGTACTCTAGCACAATCCTACAAAAATTAAATTAAAACATTTGAAATTAAAACATGACTGTATCTGTACCATTTCCGAACGCATCTTTAGACGCCGCTGGCATTGTCAACGCGGTATGCACTTCCTTCCGGGTCCGACCGCCATAACTATCACAACGCATTTTGCGTGTGCACCGCGTAATAAAATCAAAATCAATACCTATCAACACTATCAATAATTTGCATAATATCAAGTAACTAGCACTAGCAGTGCCTTTCAAATCATTCGAGGCGACCAGCAACCTTGGATCTCACCAGCACGGGGGGTACCCCGAAGACCAGCAGTGCCGGCGAGGTGCGGTGAGTACAGCATACAGTCCACTATCAAAGTCCATTACGCAATTAACCGCAAACCGGCCCAACGCATACAAAATTACTGGGAATTACGAGACTTTACATCTAATGTCTCGGGATGACCAGCGCAATCCAGTACCGTGCAAAGCTTCTATGCGGTGTTGGTGCTGTATATGATCACGCGGACGACCTGCTCGTCTCGTCATCAATAACATAAAAAAGGCAACAGCAAAATTAATTATATATTGTTATCCAAACTATTAACACAACATTGAAGAATAAAATTGTCATAAAAGAAAAAATTTACAACACTACAGCGCGCCGAAATTGAGCAACTTGTACAGTCGTAGTAGTTATATTGACTGGCGCTAGCCCACCAACCATCTGTGGCGGCATCACTGCTGTGCTGTAGGTGTGTATTCCGATCCTGCATCTGGATCAATACCTTCCATAGTTTGGAGAATGGTATAGGGTCTCGAATTAAAGGCCATACATTGTGGATAGACAATTTTTATAATTCCCTAGCCTTGGCGAGATCCTTACAAGAAGAACATTGGGTTCCGTATGAACTCAAGCCGAGAGACGTCGAACGCCGTTTTTTCACGAGCGAACAACAGCTGCAAAGGCAAAACCGGAAGAGTTTTTACATCGAATAGTGACAGAAGACGAAAAGTGGATCCTGTACGAGAATACAAAGCGCAGTAAATCGTGGGGTAAGCCCGGTCATGCGTCAACTTCAACAGCCAAACCGAGTATTCATGGCAAGAAGATAATACTGTGCATCTGGTGCGATCGCCTCGGAGTTATCTACTATGAGCTACTCCAGCTTAACGAAACGATCACTGCGGAACGTTATCAACAACAATTGATGCAATTGCGCCAAAAGACATGACAAAGTAATCTTTCAGCACGACAACGCTCGGTCACATGTTGCTAAAGTTCAAGTTCTATCAAGGAAACTTTGGAGGTACTGAACTTTGAACTTTTCCGTGATACTTAAATGGGCGCTTGAAGACATTATCGGTTAATAATCTTATTATTGGATGCATGTAAGTATAGATTATTCATAATTGTTCATGACTAACAATTATGAAACACATTATTTTAATAAATTTAATACATTTACCTTTGATAATTTCGTAAGAAAAAGAGACATTTTTGAAAACAAACCAGCTGCTACACAATTACTTCAACTTTCATATTACATTATACTTAAGATTCTAAGATATTAGTTCCTTTGTTTTTTTTCTTTTGTTGTTGTTGCAATATTATCTAGCAAGTAAATTCTTACTTCTGGACATTCTAAGTTATACAAAAAACAAGAAAATCATTCTTTTGTTGCTTTATTGCAGTTCTTTGCCCCAACTGCTAGCATTATAACAATTATATTTACTGGAAATGCCAAAAACTTGCTTGTTTATGGCTTAATTGCCTAGCACGTAGTCATCTACAATATCGCCATTATAATAAATGTACTAACATTCAAAGAAATTCGTTCTTTTGTTTGTTGTTTTATTGCATAGCCTTTTTTTGTTTCAACCTTTCAGCATCACAAATCTGTTATTTACTAAAGATACCAAAAATGGGTTCCTTAATTGGTTGTTTACGGCTGAATTGCCTAGCACGTATTCATTTACACCATCACCATAATAATAAGTGTACAAAACATACTAACAAATTCTTATTTTGTTTGTTATTTGTCTAAACTCTTCGGCATCAAAATAATGTTATGAAAAGAATCAGTTTTATACATGTATCTAAGGTATGTTTGACTAATAATTAAGAATATTAATTTTAATTAATTAAAAACAAAACCTGGAGGCTAATTACAGAAGGATTTAAAAGCGCCCCTATTAATGTGATGCAAGTTGAGTGTAATCTTAATCTTAAAGCCTTATATGGGTTAATTAATACTGTATTTTATGTGACTACCAATCTGTTTATAGGTCTTTGATGTACAAAACAATGACCTTAAGCCATACAAATGCTCACCAAAAATTAATATAATCTAATATCGCTTTAAAAGAAGCTTGCCCTGAGAAAAGAATCGCTTTAAGAAATATGAATACAGAAATAAATAAAAGAAAACACGCCAATAATTCTCAAAACGGATACCTAAAATTAAAAGAAAAAAGGAACATGTGTACCAAAGCGACTCAAAGTTCTCAGACGACTCTGACTACGAAAATTTTGATCACTATATTGCGTCATGTTTACATTATAAAAGGATAACTGGATAATAGCTACACTTGCTTCCAAAAAAGTGTTTAGCACTTCGCAGGGAATGTTTTAACAATAAATATTTAAATTTCTACGGTAAAATTACACGGAAGGTTAAAAGTTCAAAATGTGTATCTATATATATTTTTACATAATATATATGTTTGGATGTATATATGATGTATTAGTTTATATTTATTTATATTTATCAATTTATTATATCGTTATGTACTTATATACACCAATGACTACCCTTTCTCTTATCTCCATCCAAGCCTGTAAGAGATTGCCTAAGTTTTAACCATGGTACAGTTCAGAGACAATAAAAAGAAATAGAAGATTTACAACCGAAGAAAAAATATCAACTTTGGCAATGCTGAAACAAAGTTCAAAATGTTAGTTTTGACTTTGCAGTAAGTACTGACAACATTTATGAAACACTGCAATATAAAGCCTATTATAAACAATAATGTATTTGCTCAACTCAAAGATAATGGTTGAAAATGATTTTCAATTGGATATGACATGTAGTGATTGCACAGCATCGGTTAAATTGCAAGCGCTACTCAACTTGACGATCTCAAGACTTTTGGATACAACTGAGTTCGATTTAGATTCTGCAGCAGATCTGAAGCTTATTAGTAAATTGGGCTTTGATGGATCCTCGGGGCAAAGCAATTAAAAGCAAATCTCTGAAGTGGACGTCGACGATTCCAGTATACTTATGGAAAGTCTTGTTCAACAAATACTTGTACAAACCAAAAGAAAATAGTAGATTTGTAATTTGTAGCATTTCTTTGAAAATGTACGCAACGGAAACGAAACGGTTGACATTACCACGGCAGGTTAACTCCATACAAAAAGAAATCGCCTTACGACATGACTTGTCTAAGGCTCATATTAATGAAGATGACAGTTGCCTCGGTGCCCCCACCTCTTGCTTCTACCCTGCGTTGCCATGGCCGACGCCATTTTTGTTAACAATAGTATGTTAAACGCGGCATCATTACAGTTTTGAAGTCGATCGAGTGAAGTTTTGCGTTGATTAAGTTCCGTAACTTATCCTCTCAATTCTGTGATAATAATTTGTGCAACATGTCCAATGCAAGCTGTACTGTGAGTTGTGCAAGTAGACGAAAGTACGTCAATTTATGCAGATTCCCTAAAAGTGAGAGAGGACTCCAGAAGTGGTTACAGTGTATTAATTGTGATAAATTGCGAAGTTTACAGCCGAAAGGACTCCGCAAATATCACGTATGCCAGAAACACTTCGAGAAAAGATTTATTGCATCTACTCCCCTGAGATTTCGTCTTCGTGTTGGTTCCTATCCGACGCTATTTTCTCAAAGTGAAATAAGCAATGGTATACCTCATTACACACTGCGAACCTCCAAGTAAGTGTATATTTATCAACTTTAAAATAATATGTATTTATTTAAAAGACTCCCATATCACAGAATCAAATTTAATCTCCCAAATAATTAATAATTTAATACTACATCTTATGATTTTATGCAGTGTTAAAAGTCTCGATATCATGTCTAGCAACGAATTAGTAAGTTTTAATGGTTAAACAGGTAAAATATTGAAAAAACAATGTCTTGCGATACTTTGATCGCATGTTCAATGAAAATCGCATCATTAATTTATGTTAATTAAATAAGATGAGGCGACATGTGATATACTATTATGTTTTGAAATATCTATACAATACAAATAATATTATTTTTATAAATAATATTATTCACTCGTATTAAGAATTCACTCGTTGTTGAAAGTTAGCTAGAATTTCAAGTGATTTTTTGTTTCAATTTTTAGGTTAAAACTTTTTGCAGCCTCAGAGTTTATAAAGTTTCGGAGTAACAGCTCGATTTACTGTGGGAATACTTAAATTCTCATAGAGATATCGCTATGGCGTACAATCGATCCCTTCATGCAAAGGAATATTCTAAACCAACGTGGGGCGACCTTGCAAGGATCTTCAACTCTCAGAGCGAAGGCACATACAAAGATTGGAAAGGATGGTCTATCTCTAAAGTAACTTCTTACATATATTAATTTATCTTATTATGACATGTAGCTATCATGGACAATTGCATATATATAGTAGCGGAGCTATTGGCTAATTTTGACAGGTCAAGTTATCATCAAATTCTCGTTGTACACCAAACACAGTTATCAACTGAAACTTGTTATAAATTGGTATTGCGTACGGCAATGTGCTGATAGGTACCGTAAGGGCCGCCGTACACGGACTGCTTCAAGCAGTTGAGACCGACTGCTTAAAGCCGCGACCGCGCAGTGAACTATAGTCATTCATTCGCTGCCGTACACACGACTGCTCGAGCAGTCGCGACCGCTTCAAGCCGTCAACTGCATGATGAAATTCCATCGTGCCGTCGACCGCTCGCGAGCGGTTGCGAGGCATACACCGACTGCTCGAGCCGTTGACTGCGCTAGAGCAGTCGACAGCTCTCCGACTTCCCTCTCCCCCCCGCCCTTTGCGGCCTCGCGGCGTCTGTTTTCTCATTTGCCGACTGTTTTTTGAACATGGAGGGCGTGTGCGATAGTGATGCCCTTATTAGCGCAATTAAAACGCAAGAACTTATTTGGAACTATAAACTTAAGGAACACAGCGACAAAATAAAGAAGAACAATGCATGGGCAATTATTTGCGCCCAAGTAATTGAGAACTTTGATGAAAAACCAGTTGAAGAAAAAAATCAAATCGGTAAGTAAAAAAGTCAGTCATTTTACACACACATTTATTATTTTATTTATTATTAAAAAACAGACTGGTAACAATATAATAGTTGTTTTGCTTCTTATTATATTTTTAATATTTAAAAGAATACAGAGGCTATGTTATACGGACGGTGCCCTTTTGATTTATATCATATTCCATTGCCAATCTAGTTTGCCTTCTTCGCTCACAAAGTAATTAGCAAATTCTTCACGGATTGTTGTTAACATAGGTCCACCTGGACGAACTTGCTGGGTTGAATGTATTATAGAATAAGGAAGACCCTCAAACGTATCCTCAAATTTATTTCCATCTCGTTGTTTTACGTAGTTGTGAAGAACACACGATGATTTTACTATATCCACTGCGAAATCAACATTGACGTTAAGTGGTCTATGAAAGATCCGCCATTTATTAGCTAATATGCCAAACGTGCATTCAATATATCGCCTCGCACGTGATAACCGATAGTTAAAAAATTTTTTTTTCTCTGGTAAATTCTTGCCACCATATGGACGCATTAAATTTTCCTGCAAGCTAAACGCTTCATCCCCAATAAACACATTCGGTAATAACGGTCCATTTTGTGATATTGCAGAAGGTGGAGGTATATTTAACTTTTTTTCTTGTAACATTTTATATAGACAACTCTCTTCGAAAATAGTCGAGTCAGCGTGCCTTCCATATGAGCCTATATCCACGAAAGTGAACATATGATTACTATCACATACTGCTAGAAGTATTATCGAAAAATAATTTTTATAGTTATAATATGACGATCCACTTTGCGCGGGTTGTATTATTCTAATATGTTTGCCATCAACGGCACCGAGGCAGTTCGGAAACTGAGCATTTTTTTTGAAACCATTTATTATGTCTTTCCATTTATCTTCAGTTAGTTGTTCCATACACATATCCTTCATATGTATCCATATATTTCTGCAAACATCCCTCACTATCTTACCTATTGTTGTTGATGCTATTCTAAAACTATATTGCAAATCCATAAATGTACATCCAGTTGCCAAATACCTGTAAAACATATTTATAAATCAATCAATTATACTAACTTATATTTTTGTGTTGTTACAGCCATGTTAATACAGAAAAAATGGAAAACATTAAGAGATGGATACACCAGATATGCTAAAAAAATTAAACCAAAGAGTGGTTCAGCAGCCCTCAACATTCGGCCATATGCATATTATCAGCAGATGTATTTTTTAAAGGCAATAATAGAAGATAGACCCGACAAAACAAATAGTTTACAAGAGAGTGAGCACACTGAAATTACGTCCGAAGAAACCGAAAATGGTCAAAATAAAATACCCAGAGAAAGAAACAAAAGAAAATTAACTACTAAAATCACAGATGAGAACGTCTTAATTGAAAAATTATCCAAACGTTTAGATGAAAAATCGCAGAATTCGCGCATTGATAATGAAGATGAAGATAAATTGTTTTTACTATCATTAGTTGGCGAATTCAAAAAAATTAATGAGCATTATAAATTAGATGCTAAGACCGAAATACTTAACGTAGTGAAATACTTTAAAGGGATGACAAATCACACATATCCTTCGAGTTATGGTGACAGGGGATATTCATCGTTTAATGATTATCGTGGACCATGGGGTTATAATACTGGCCCCTCTACCTCTACATCAGTGCCTGGTCCCTCTAGATCAGCAACCGGCCCCTCTACATCAATGGCTGATGACCAAAATTCTCAATTTGAAGACCTTTCATCATGTTCTGTAACGTCCGATGATGTAATTTCCAATATTTTTAATGAATAAAAATTTTAATAATTACTATATATTTTTCTTACCTCAATGTTACTGCTAGTCTTTCTTCAGGTTGGATACTTCTCCTCATAATTGTGTCTTCACGTTTAATGTGAGACTTTAGTATATTATACAATTCATCAAACGAAGACATTGACATTCTAAAATAGTTGAAAAATTTTTCTTCATCACTTCTAAGTTCCATAAACAAATGATGGAATTGTCCACGTTGTTCTCTTAATTGCAAAATTGGATGAACCCAAAATTTTCTCTTTTGACGTCGCCGCCGTCGTCTCCGCCTGAGCAGGAGCAGCAAAAGCAGTGCTTCCTCGTCAGAATCCATGACTCGACTGTGGTAGAAAATCAACTGCTCGAGCAGTTGGGTCGTAGCTCGAGCAGTCAACAACCGACAGCTCAAGCAGTCGACGCCGACCGCTCGAGCGGTCCGTGTATTTCACTCAGCCGCTAACTGCTCGAGCAGTCCGTGTACGGCGGCCCTAAGTGCCTAACGGTTTCTTTCAGTAATCCATTGAACACCTCTATTTTTTTATCGACATTATGCGACTAGTTTAAATATACCAATTGGACCATTAACTAATGAGATAAGTTAAGTGGTTTACATTTTGCCGGCTTAACTACCTGTTTGGCACTTGAAAATAAACATTGAGGCGCGAGATTCATAAAATGTGCACTCATATGCGTTTCGACTTTGATTTAAGACATAAGATGAGCTTGTGTATAACTTGTGTATAAATAAATTGTGAAAACAAATAAAAGTAAGTATAATGGTATAGCGTAGTTTACTTGTGAGTCTTGGCTTTTAAGATTAAATAACAACAATTTTAATGAGCAAGTTATATGGCAAAAGTTTAATCATTGTTAATTTCAGTTCTTAAAATAAGTATAAAGTCTAGTGAAATTTTATATTCAACCTAGTTTTCCCCAAGTACAAAGCTACCCTATCAACAAAATATGTGATGATTGTTTGGTTGAATTAGGGTTCTTTAGATGCAAGAAATAAAATACACGTAGCAAGATAATTAATACGAAGTTTTTTTCGGGACACCACATTCATAAAATTTTATTTTCCCTGGTGTATTAACGAACGTCTATAAGTTTTTTTAAGATCGTCGCAGTAGTTAGATTATGCCATACATAGATCAACGTACCCTTCTAGATATTAGGTTAAATATATAATGATATTTGTTATTTTATTTTAAGATGCCTGCTCGGAGAAAAATTTCCTTAAGGCAACAGAAAATAATTGTTGAGTACATGGAGACCCATCCAGACATTGCATTGGGCCGCTTCCCAAGTGGACCACAATCAAGTCAAGTGACCAGGCGAACTTGGGAATCTTTGGCATTTAAATTAAATGCAGTAGCGGATAGTGTCACAAAAACTCCAGACCAATGGCGCAGAGTAAGTGTTTGTATGAATATTTTAACGCAATCGTTTTGCTAGTAATTATACTATTTGCGACATAATGTGCTAAGAAGTGAATGGCACTTAACATTTTTTGGCCTAACACCAAGTGAAACATTCCACTTGAGAACATGTGCTCACTTTAATATTAAGGTAAAAATACCCTTCATTTTGTTCAACCACTTATTTTTTGTATGTTCGCGGTGGTCGCGGGTTCAAATCCAAGGGCGCAACTCTGACTTTGGAGTCATATGTGTATTGATAGATTTTTGCAAAAGAAGAGATTTGAGTTGAAATAAAACTATATTTTACGATATTATTTGTAACTATCACAGGGCGGATGACTAATACCTTAGCGCTTCCCGCAACGTTAGGAATGAAAATAGTAAAATTACACCAAATTCGTAAATAATAGTTTTATTTCGTGTGTAAAATTCGCGTAAATCTTTATACATATATTTGATTTGCTATTTAGTACTGAATAGAGTTCAAGGCGAAAATTAAAGCCAAAGCAGCAGATACAAGAAGAAAAGCATCTGCAACTGGTGGAGGACCCAGTAAACTCGTTCCTCTGTCTGCGCACGAGGAGCGAGTACTGGCTATTATTGGTTCAGTAGCGGTGGAGGGCTTGCCTGGTGAGCGCATACCCGTAAATGTTAATATTTTTTTTTATATTCTTGTAATTAAAGTAGTAGCGCATGCATTAGATGGTATATTTATGCATGCATTCGAAAATGTATTGTGTTTGGAATAACCAATAGCATTAATATGGCACTTTACGGATAGTTGCATAATTCTATGGCTTAAAAAATAAATGCGATATAATCATATTACAGATACCTTCAACAAGTGAAGCTCCGTCCATTCCTACTCCTAATGTAACAACACCTCCACCTCAACCAAGTATATCCTTTATGGTCCAACCGATTTCCGAAAGCGTGCCTTCCGAGTTGGAAATGACTGAAGAATGACTTGACGATATTCCTATAAATCCATCTTCCGATCCACTTACCTTTTCCTCCTCCGCTGCTACCGCCCAGTCTGAGGTAGCGCAAGAAGTGCATGACGAAGTTGTAGTCGACACAGGTGAGAATAGTTGAGTGAATTAGAAAACAGACCTTTTAGTTAGACATATTTATTTAATTTTTCATCATGTTTCATACATACATAAACTCACGCCTTTTTCCCAGAAGGAATAGACAGAGGTGCCAAGACACTCACATTTCGTCTTGTATGTTCCGTCCCACTATGTTATAGGTGGTGAGCCTATCTCTGTGAATTATAAGGATTAGTTGGTTTAAAATAACACACTAAATTCAATTTCAAATTATACAATGCATTTACAAACGAGAATTTTATATGTTTGATAAAGTACTCAAAGATTATTTTTATTTCAGGACCTCAGGCGGGACATCAGTCTAGTCCACAGTCAGCAAGATTAGTTCGCAACTCACAACCTGCCAGGAGGTCACTTAGACGAAGTCAGTTAATATATTATTACAATTTCATATAATTCAATAAACATTCACAAAGAAAATTAGAAAATACAATATTTTTCAGTGTTCCTTGTTATTAGTTGCTTTTTAAGTCTTACGCTTAGTCTTTACTAAGACTTCTTTCTTCTTTTAGTCTTTACTACTACTAACAAACTTCAATTCAATCGATGCCGCCGGAGAGAACGGACAATGTCACAAGAGGCTGCAAGAAGTGCACTCGTTCAATCATCCGAAGAAAAAACCGCTGCTGATATAAGAAATTATGTTCCTTGTTGCAATCTAATCGTTCCACTGAGAACGCAGCGGAAGATTTTAGTCTTAGGAGGGGAGGAGTTATGCGGTATGTTCCAGTTACAACTTCTATTTACCCACCGATACCTATGTAAATAATATGGGAGCTCGGTGTTAACACTGGAAATAATATACATTTTATACGCATTAAGTGTACAAGATTTGCACAAAAATATTTTAAAAAATATCCAATATTGAAATATCATTTTAGTGATAACGAATTCCTTCCAGTGGAATGCTAGGAAACTTCAGATGTCCTGCTTTTTTTGACCATCTTTTTGCTTCTGTTAATGGCAGTTTTTCGAAAAATATGTTTTCTAACTTGTGGGACCTATAAAAACCCAATCACAACACCACGACTTTTGAATAGCAGCAAAATATAAAATATATTTTAAAATCAATGAATTTTATAAGGGATAAAACCAAAACTGCAAATGTACCTAGTATCAATAATTAGGTGTGGACTCTGGCATAGAGAATTTAATTTAAGTATTAACATACTATTACATATTTATGGATGGGGCACCTCAACCAATACCCGTTGTAATGAGAATTTCTTTGGGGCCATAAGAAGTCATGGGTGCCGCAAAACAAACCTAGCTCCAGAAAAATATGAATCAGCATTAAATTATTAATCAATAGTCCGTCTAGTACCCATGCCCATTCTCGTTGTAGCGGCGCTTGGAGAAGCTGCGACGACTGGCGTTATCAAGTTAGATTGGACTGAGTCAAAAATATTGTGGAGAGCATGCCTTCAGGGATATAAGAATGTAAAATAACTGCTTGGTATCTACCTATTAGTTAGAATTTTAATATTAATGTTACACATAGATTTCTAAAAAATAGGAATATATATATAAAATCATACAAACACAATTCGTTTCTAATTAAATTAAATTGAAAATGATTTTATTAAACAAATAGTAGTTTGTTTTCTCTTTTTTGTTTTGAAGAGTATACTTATATGAATAAATTGTTGTCACTATGTTATGTATAATGGTTTCAAAACAATATCAATAGTAATTGTGTATGCTAAACTACACCTATTGATTTTACAGTACTGGGTGGACTATAAAGCTAAATTGAAAAAAAGAGTGGCAGCTTTACGTTCATCCCAGTCAAGAACTGGAGGAGGACCATGTGCAGAGCCACCCTTGACAAATAGTGAAAAAAAATTTTTGCAATTGCTTGGGGATAATTATGGTCAATGGTTACCTGGTGTGCAAATGGAACCATTCGTAGCAGTAAGTATAAACAACATTATGTATTCAGATTTTATATTTTGTGACTGTTATATTTTGTAATAATCAAATTACTATTCAATTTGCAGAATTGTCAAAGGATTAAAGTATGCGATTAAAGGGAGGATGTTAAAGTCGACTTACTCGCACATCGCTATGAAAATTGTCACAGCACTTATGTTATTGTTAACTTCCGTTTCATTGTCACTCTCTCTCCCAAGTAAATGTTTCTAATGACAACTAGTGTTCTTATTTCTAATCTGATATTCCGTGGTCCGATTCCAAACAAATATCAAACTAAAAGATCACCTGATAGGAAAAATGGAGTTAAGGCAACATGATATTCATAATAAAATGACTATTATAACGAAAATAGTCGATACAATAATGAATTTGATAAATTCGTCAGGGAATAACAATTTTATTCTAGAAAAGAAAATTAATGAAATATAAATGTTTCTGAATAAGACTCAGTTTCAAAAGAGTCGGGACCATCTTTTTGATTCCGTTAATGGCAGTTTTTCCAAAAATATATTGTCTAAATGTCTTCTAGGACCTATAACTTCCCGAACACCACGACTTTGGACAGAAGCAAAAAATATTTTAAAATTAATGATATCTATGACGGATAAAACAAAACTGCAAATGTATCTAGTATCAATAATTGGGTGTGAAGGTCATAGAAAATTTGATTAAAATATTAAAATTTAATCTTTATGGATGCGCCACCTAAACCAATACCCGATTGAGAATTTCTTTTGGGAAATAAGAAGCCATATGGATGCCGCATGCCCTATGCCCGTGGAGCAAAAGTATTAAGAAAACCACATGCACTACATGCCCTCATCATTACGGCGCCTGGTGAAGCTGGGACGGCTGGTGTTATCGCTTTAGATATCGTAAATAAGATAACCTTTACGCCTTGAGTTAGTAACTTAAGGTATTCAGTAAAGAGTATAAATAAATAAAATAAATAAATAAACCTAACTATATACTCGTATACCTAGTTGAAGAGTCTTTTAGAGGGGCATCATATGATTCCTATGTTTGGAATCAATGCCCAGTAAAAGCTTATTTAGAAGAACCGGAAAGGAATGAAGATCATTGCAGGCTATGTTCTCCACTCATCATCAACATGAAATCCAATGTTTCTGCGCTTGTGCGCCACAAGTAATTATCTTGTTAACATAGTTTTCAATACTCTACTCCTCTCTAGGTCTGTAGTAATAAGCTCGCGTAATAAACACACCTTCCTTGTCAAACCTGAGTCGTCAGAGGCCTTTCCCAAATTAAGCCATAGTTCTTAAGAAGTTTCCGCCTCTTGAATTTGAATGTAATTGATAGGATCAATCAATAACACGATTTTCGCTGGCTTTGGTGTCGTCGCCTTTTATAAAGGGAGTTTCTTCGTTGTTTTCCATATATTTCCATAGGTCCTCGTGTACCAAGTATATCTTGACGGCATAATTCCATGTCGAATAATTTTCGCGGCCTTTGAACTTTTCCGTGATAACTAAATTGGCGCTTGAAGACATTATCGGTTAATAATCTTATTATTGGATGCATGTAAGTATAGATTATTCATAATTGTTCATGACTAACAATTATGAAACACATTATTGTAATAAATTTATTACATTTACCTTTGATAATTTCGTGAGAAAAAGAGACATTTTTGAAAACAAACCAGCTGCCACACATTTACTTCAACTTTCATATTACATTATACTTAAGATTCTAAGATATTAGTTTCTTTGTTTTTTTCTTTTGTTATTGTTGCAATATTATCTAGCAAGTAAATTCTTACTTCTGGACATTCTAAGTTATACAAAAAACAAGAAAATCATTCTTTTGTTGCTTCATTGCAGTTCTTTGCCTCAACTGCTAGCATTATAACAATTATATTTACTGGAAATGCCAAAAACTTGCTTGTTTATGGCTTAATTGCCTAGCACGTATTCATCTACAATATCGCCATTATAATAAATGTACTAACTTTCAAAGAAATTCGTTCTTTTGTTTGTTGTTTTATTGCATAGCCTTTTTTTGTTTCAACCTTTCGGCATCACAAATCTGTTATTTACTAAAGATACCAAAAATGGGTTTCTTAATTGGTTGTTTACGGCTGAATTGCCTAGCACGTATTCATTTACACCATCACCATAATAATAAGTGTACAAAACATACTAACAAATTCTTATTTTGTTTGTTATTTTATTGCATAGTTGTTATTTGTCTAAACTCTTCGGCATCAAAATAATGTTATGAAAAGAATCAGTTGTACACATGTATCTAAGGTACGTTTGACTAATAATTAAGAATATTCATTTTAATTAATTAAAAACAAAACCTGGAGGCTAATTACAGAAGGATTTAAAAGCACCCCTATTAATGTGATGCAAGTCTAGTGTAATCTTAATCTTAAAGCCTTATATGGGTTAATTAATACTGCATTTTATGTGACTACCAATCTGTTTATAGATCTTTGATGTACAAAACAATGACCTTAAGCCATACAAATGCTCACCAAAAATTAATATAATCTAATATCGCTTTAAAAGAAGCTTGCCCTGAGAAAAGAATTGCTTTAAGAAATATGAATACATAAATAAATAAAAGAAAACACGCCAATAATTTTCAAAACGGATACCTAAAATTAAAAGAAAAAAGGAACATGTGTACCAAAGCGACTCAAAGTTGACAAAAAATTTCGTTTCGTTCGGCAGACGACTCTGTATACGAAAATTTTGATCACTATATTACGTCATGTTTACATTGTAAAAGAATAACTGGATAATAGCTACACTTGCTACCAAAAAAAGTGTTTAACACTTTGTAGGGAATGTTTTAATAATAAATATTTAAAATTCTACGGTAAAATTACACGGAAGGTTAAAAATTCAAAATGTGTGTCTGTATATATATTTACATAATATATGTGTTTGGATGTATATATGACGTATTAGTTTATATTTATTTTTTTATTTATCAATTTATTATATCGTTATGTACTTATATACACCAATAACTACTTTACCTTTCTCTATCCTTTCTCTTTTTCTTTCTATTCCTTTCTCTTATGTCCATCCAAAGCCTGTAAGAGATTGCCTAAGTTTTAAACATGGTACAGTTCAGAGAACATAAAGAGAAAGAGAAGATTTACAACCGAAGAAAAAATATCAACTTTAGCAATGCTGAAACAAATTCCAAAATGTTAGTTTTGACTTTGCAGTAAGTACTGACAACATTTATGAAACACGGCAATATAAAGCCTGTTATTAACAATAATGCATTTGCTCAACTCAAAGATAATGGTTGAAAATGGTTTTAGATTGGATATGACATGTAGTGATTGCACAGCATCGGTTAAATTGCAAGCGCTACTCAACTTGACGATCTCAAGACTTTTGGATACAATTGAGTTCGATTTAGATTCTGCAGCAGATCTGAAGCTTATTAGTAAATTGGGCTTTGATGGATCCTCGGGGCAAAGCAATTAAAAGCAAATCTCTGAAGTGAACGTCGACGATTCCAGTATACTTATGGAAAGTCTTGTTCAACAAATACTTGTACAAACCAAAAGCAAATAGTAGATTTGTAATTTGTAGCATTTCTTTGAAAATGTACGCAACGGAAACGAAACGGTTGACATTACCACGGCAGGTTATCTCCATACAAAAAGAAATCGCCTTACGACATGACTTGTCTAAGGCTCATATTAATGAAGACGACGTTGCCTCGGTGCCCCCACCTCTTGCTTCTACCCTGCGTTGCCATGGCCGACGCCATATTTGTTTACACTAATATGTTAAACGCGGCATCATTACAGTTTTGAAGTCGATCGAGTGAAGTTTTGCGTTGATTAAGTTCCGTAACTTATCCTCTTAATTCTGTGATAGTAATTTGTGCAACATGTCCAATGCAAGCTGTACTGTGAGTTGTGCAAGTAGACGAAAGTACGTCAATTTATGCAGATTCCCTAAAAGTGAGAGAGGACTCCAGAAGTGGTTACAGTGTATTAATTGTGATAAATTGCGAAGTTTACAGCCGAAAGGACTCCGCAAATATCACGTATGCCAGAAACACTTCGAGAAAAGATTTATTGCATCTACTCCCCTAAGATTTCGTCTTCGTGTTGGTTCCTATCCGACGCTATTTTCTCAAAGTGAAATAAGCAATGGTATACCTCATTACACACTGCGAACCTCCAAGTAAGTGTATATTTATCAACTTTAAAATAATATGTATTTATTTAAAAGACTCCCATTTCACAGAATCAAATTTAATCTCCCAAATAATTAATAATTTAATACTACATCTTATGATTTTATGCAGTGTTAAAAGTCTCGATATCATGTCTAGCAACGAATTAGTATGTTTTAATGGTTAAACAGGTAAAACACTGAAAAAACAATGTCTTGCGATACTTTTATCGCAAGTTCAATGAAAATCGCATCATTAATTTATGTTAATTAAATAATAAGAGGCGACATGTGATATACTATTATGTTTTGAAATATCTATACAATACAAATAATATAATTTTATAAATAATATTATTCACTCGTATCAAGAATTCATTCGTTGCTGAAAGTTCTTAGCTGGAATTTCAAGTGTTTTTTTATTTCAATCGGTTTTAACTTTTTGCAGCGTCAGAGTATGGAGAGTTTCGGAGAGACAGCTCGATTTAATGTGGGAACACTTAAATTCTCATAGAGATATCGCTATTGCGTACAATCGATCCCTTCATGCAAAGGAATATTCTAAACCAACGTGGGGCGACCTTGCAAGGATCTTCAACTCTCAGAGCGAAGGCACATACAAAGATTGGAAAGGATGGTCTAGCTCTAAAGTAACTTCTTACATATATTAATTTATCTTATTATGACATGTAGCTATCATGGACAATTGCATATATATATAGTAGCGGAGCTATTGGCTAATTTTGACAGGTCAAGTTATCATCAAATTCTCGTTGTACACCGAACACAGTTGTCAACTGAAACTTGTTATAAATTGGTATTGCGTATGGCAATGTACTGATAGGCACCTTAAGTGCCTAACGGTTTCTTTCAGCAATCCATTGGATACCTTTATTTTTTTATCGACGTTATGCGACTAGTTTAAATATACCAATTGGACCATTAACCAATGAGATAAGTTAAGTGGTTTACATTTTGCCGGCTTAACTACCTGTTTGGCACTTGAAAATAAACACTGAGGCGCGAGATTCATAAATTGTGCACTAATATGCGTTTCGACTTTGATTTAAGAGACAAGATGAGCTTGTGTATAACTTGTGTATAAATAAATTGTGAAAACAAATAAAAGTAAGTATAATGGTATAGCGTAGTTTACTTGTGAGTCTTGGCTTTTAAGATTAAATAACAACAATTTTAATGAGCAAGTTATATGGCAAAAGTTTAATCATTGTTAATTTCAGTTCTTAAAATAAGTATCAAGTCTAGTGAAATTTTATATTCAACCTAGTTTTCCCCAAGTACAAAGCTATCCTATCAACAAAATATGTGATGATTGTTTGGTTGAATTAGGGTTCTTTAGATGCAAGAAATAAAATACACGTAGCAAGATAATTAATACGAAGTTTTTTTCGGGACACCACATTCATAAAACTTTATTTTCCCTGGTGTACGAGGGCGGTCTGAAAAGTTTCCGACCTCAACGTGAAGATGGCAACACTCTTCAATAAAAGTCAGGGAATTTAGTTATGCATCTTTTGACAGCAACACATTAAAGTTTCAGCCATTTTGAACGCGCAGTTTTTATTTGACAGTCATTTGAGTGAGATCTGAGGATTTTCGTGAAAATGGAAAAAATCGAGTACCGCGCTGTCATAAAATATTTGTTTTTAAAAGGGAATACGGCTACGCAAATCAAAAATGAGTTAGACTCTGTGTACGGGGATTCTTCACCGTCATTTACAACTGTTAAATTTTGGGTAGCTGAATTTAAACGTGGCCGTACGAGCTTGGGAGATGATGAACGTTCGGGACGTCCAAAAACTGTAACTACTGACGATAACATCGCTAAAGTTCACCAAATGGTGTTAGACGACCGCCGAATTAAAGTGAGAGACACAGCAGAGGAAATGAAAATGTCCAAAGAACGTGTTTGTCACATATTAAATCAAGATCTAGGCATGAGAAAGCTGTCCGCGCGTTGGGTGCCGCGTTTGCTAACGTTAGACCAAAAACTTGTTCGAATGAACATTTCCATTGCTCTGTTGGCGAAGTTTAGGCGCAATAAATCCGAGTTTTGGCGCCGATTAATAACTGTAGATGAAACTTGGATCCACCACTACACGCCTGAAACAAAAATACAGTCAAAACAGTGGACTGCAAAGGGGGAACCGGCTCCAAAAAAAGCAAAATCTGTTTTTTCGGCTGGGAAAGTGATGGCGACTGTTTTTTGGGATAGTCATGGAGTTATCCTAATCGATTATTTTCAAAAAGGGAAAACCATTACAGGAGCATACTACGCATAATTACTTGACAAGCTAAAGGCAGAAATTGCTGATAAACGGCCACATTTGCAGAAAAAGAAAATCCTGTTACACCAAGACAACGCCCCGTCTCACACCTCAACAGTTGCCATGGCGAAAATCCACGAACTACGGTTTGAACTGCTTGACCATCCACCTTATTCACCCGATCTAGCCCCAAGCGACTTCTTTCTGTTCCCTCAACTAAAAAGTTCGCTCGGAGGACAAAGATTTTCGTCAAATGAGGAGGTGATCTCCTTCGTGAATAATTATTTTACAGAGAAGAACTCCGAGTACTATTTGAACGGGTTGAAGAGATGGGAGCATCGCTGGGAGAAGTGTATAGAGTCACAAGGAGACTATGTAGAAAAATAAAAATAAATTCTAATATAAAAATTCTTGTATCTATGTTAGGTCGGAAACTTTTCAGACCACCCTCGTATTAACGAACGTCTATAAGTTTTTTTAAGATCGTCGCAGTAGTTAGATTATGCCATACATAGATCAACGTACCCTTCTAGATATTAGGTTAAATATATAATGATATTTGTTATTTTATTTTAAGATGCCTGCTCGGAGAAAAAAATCCTTAAGGCAGCAGGAAATAATTGTTGAGTACATGGAGACCCATCCAGACATTGCATTGGGCCGCTTCCCAAGTGGGCCACAATCAAGTCAAGTGACCAGGCGAACTTGGGAATCTTTCGCATTTAAATTAAATGCAGTAGCGGATGGTGTCACAAAAACTCCAGACCAATGGCGCAGAGTAAGTGTTTGTATGAATATTTTAACGCAATCGTTTTGCTAGTAATTATACTATTTGCGACATAATGTGCTAAGAAGTGAATGGCACTTAACATTTTTTGGCCTAACACCAAGTGAAACATTCCACTTGAGAACATGTGCTCACTTTAATATTAAGGTAAAAAATACCCTTCATTTTGTCCAACCACTTATTTTTTGTACGTGTGGCCAGTTAACAGACGCAGCTGTCTACATGTTCGCGGTGGTCGCGGGTTCAAATCCAAGGGCGCAACTCTGACTTTGGAGTCATATGTGTATTGATAGTTTTTTGCAAATGAAGAGAGTTGAAATAAAACTATATTTTACGATTATTTGTAACTATCGCAGGGCGGATGACTAATACCTTAGCGCTTCCCGTAACGTTAGGAATGAAAATAGTAAAATTACACCAAATTCGTAAATAATAGTTTTATTTCGTGTGTAAAATTCGCGTAAATCTTTATACATATATTTGATTTGCTATTTAGTACTGGATAGAGTTCAAGGCGAAAATTAAAGCCAAAGCAGCAGATACAAGAAGAAAAGCATCTGCAACTGGTGGAGGACCCAGTAAACTCGTTCCTCTGTCTGCGCACGAGGAGCGAGTACTGGCTATTATTGGTTCAGTAGCGGTGGAGGGCTTGCCTGGTGAGCGCATACCCGTAAATGTTAGTTTTAATATTCATGTAATTAAAGTATAAGCGCATGCATTAGATACTAAATGTATGCATGCATACCATTAATAGGGCCCTTTACTGATAGGTGCATAATTCCATGGTATAAAAATATATGCGATATAATCATATTACAGATACCTTCAACAAGTGAAGCTCCGCCCGTTCCTACTCCTAATCTAACAACACCTTCACCTTAACCAAGTATTTCCTTCATGGTCCAACCGATTTCCGAAAGCGTGCCTTCCGAGTTGGAAATGACTGAAGAATGGCTTGACGATATTCCTATAAATCCATCTTCCGATCCACTTACCTTTTCCTCCTCCGCTGCTACCGCCCAGTCTGAGGTAGCGCAAGAAGCGCATGACGAAGTTGTAGTCGACACAGGTGAGAATAGTTATGTGAATTAGAAAACAGACCTTTTAGTTAGACATATTTATTTAATTTTTCATTATGTTTCATGCATAACATACATACATAAACTCACGCCTTTTTCCCAGAAGGAATAGACAGAGGTGCCAAGACACTCACATTTCGCCTTGTATGTTCCGTCCCACTATGTTATAGATGGCGAGCCTATCTCTGTGAATTATAAGGATTAGTTGGTTTAAAATAACACACTAAATTCAATTTCAAATTATATAATGCATTTATGAACGGGAATTATATATGTTAGATAAAGTACTCAAAGATTATTTTTATTTCAGGACCTCAGGCGGGACATCAGTCTAGTCCACAGTCAGCAAGATTAGTTCGCAACTCACAACCTGCCAAGAGGTCACTTAGACGAAGTCAGTTAATATATTATTACAATTTCATATAATTCAACAAACATTCACAGAGAAAATTAGAAATACAATATTTTTCAGAGTGTTCTTTGTAACTGTTTTTAGTCGCTTTTTAAGTCTTACGCTTAGTCTTTACTGAGACTTTTCTTTCTTCTTTTAGTCTTTACTACTAACAACCTTCAATCAGCGACGCCACCGGAGAGAACGGCCCATATCACAAGAGGCTGCAAGAAGTGCTCTCGTTCAATCATCCCAAGAAAAAACCGCTGCTGATAAAGGGTGTCCCAAAATTAACGCAAGATTTGAATTTGCCGCCATTTATGCAGTACAGTCTTGCCAACCCTAAAAACAAAATAAATCGACAGTTGACAGTTTAGGGTTAGTAAAAATGGAGCGTTACGCAATAGAACAACGTGTCTTCATTGTTGAGCAATATTTCAAAAATAATGAATGCTTGGCGGCCGTAGTTCGAAAATTTCATACAAAATATGGTCGGAATAGTGTTTTAACTTCGTCAACTGTGAAGCGATTAATTGAAAAATTCCGAGAGACAGGATCCGTGGGAGACGCCAAACACACTGGTCGTCCAAAAACAAGCCGTTCAAATGTCAATATAGAGGCAGTGCGTGCGAGTGTCGGTGACAATCCAGGAACCTCAATTCGGCGTCGTGGACAAGAATTGCAAATTTCAAGAAGCTCTCTACAGCGTATACTCACTAAAGATCTGTGTCTCCATGCTTACAAAATTCAATTAACACAACTACTGAAGCCCAATGACCATGCACAGCGAAGAGAGTTTGTTGAATGGATTATTGAGCAACAACAAATGAATGCTGATTTTTCGAGCAAACTCATCCTAAGCGACGAAGCACATTTTCACCTTGATGGCTTTGTTAATCGCCAAAATTGCCGCTTTTGGGGTTCTGAAAATCCACATGTGATTGTCGAAAAACAAATGCATCCACAACGTGTCACAGTTTGGTGTGCATTTTGGGCTGGAGGCATAATTGGACCATACTTTTTTGAAAATGAGGCTGGTCAAGCAGTGACTGTTACTTCTGCTCGATATCGCGATATGATAACACGGTTCTTTTTGCCGAAATTGGATGATATTGATGTGGCTAATATGTGGTTTCAACAAGACGGTGCCACATGCCATACAGCCCGTGAAACACTTCAATTATTGCATGAGACATTTCCAGGTCGTGTACTCTCTCGTTTCGGTGATCAGAATTGGCCCCCTAGATCGTGTGATTTAACACCATTAGATTTCTTTTTATGGGGATATCTAAAATCACAGGTCTACGTCAACAAGCCCACAACTACGCGTGCATTAAAGGAGGAGATTCAACGTTGCATCAACGAAATTCAGCCACATTTATGCAGAACGGTCATGGAAAATTTCGACAAACGAGTGCGTATGGGTATGCAAAGCCGCGGAGGCCATTTGCCCGATGTGTTATTCCATAAATAACCCTATCCTATGTACTTTATGAATCAATAAAAAAATTACAATCAAAAGACTAAAAACTGTGTTTTCTATTTAATTCAAATCTTGCGTTAATTTTGGGACACCCTTTATAAGAAATTATGTTCCTTGTTGCAATCTAATCGTTCCACTGAGAAAGCAGCGGAAAATTTTAGTCTTAGGAGGGGAGGAGTTATGCGGTATGTTCCAGTTACAACTTCTATTTACCCACCGATACCTATGTAAATAATATGGGAGCTCGGTGTTAACACTGGAAATAATATACATTTTATACGCATTAAGTGTACAAGATTTGCACAAAAATATTTAAAAAAAATATCCAATATTGAAATATCATTTTAGTGATAACGAATTCCTTCCAGTGGAATGCTAGGAAACTTCAGATGTCCTGCTTTTTTTGACCATCTTTTTGCTTCTGTTAATGGCAGTTTTTCGAAAAATATGTTTTCTAACTTGTGGGACCTGTAAAAACACAATCACAACACCACGACTTTGGAATAGCAGCAAAATATAAAATATATTTTAAAATCAATGAATTTTATAAGGGATAAAACCAAAACTGCAAATGTACCTAGTATCAATAATTAGGTGTGGACTCTGGCATAGAGAATTTAATTTAAGTATTAACATACTATTACATATTTATGGATGGGGCACCTCAACCAATACCCGATTGAGAATTTCTTTGGGGCCATAAGAAGTCATGGGTGCCGCAAAACAAACCTAGCTCCAGAAAAATATGAATCAGCATTAAATTATTAATCAATAGTCCGTCTAGTACCCATGCCCATTCTCGTTGTAGCGGCGCTTGGAGAAGCTGCGACGACTGGCGTTATCAAGTTAGATTGGACTGAGTCAAAAATATTGTGGAGAGCATGCCTTCAGGGATATAAGAATGTAAAAAAAACTGCTTGGTATCTACCTATTAGCACAGAATACTAACAGAAGTCAAGCTTGTGTATGTACTTCACTTTTATTGCCACACTCACACTACGCTCGGCGTTCGCGCCAGGGCTGTTAACTCTGGCTTATGCAAAAACACGTATCGTGTTAATAGCACTCGTATCGTTTGATTGAATTTTGAAAATAAAATATATAACACACAATAATACAATAAATAAATTTTAATTTTATTTATGAACTCGCTGAGAATTTGTATGTCATTATTCTAAGTTTTTTAAATTGTATTTGTATAATATAGGTTTTTTTTTTAATGAAATTTATATTCTATTATTATAATCTGGTGTTTTATATACAAGTGTAATAACTTTTATTCATTTGCTCCATCTTTGCACATAACATCTCACTTTTTGCGTGTCCGAAGCGGGTGACACTCGCGCTCGCAGTGGTTTCGACTGGTTTGAAATATCGTGTCGGTGAACGCTGTCTATGTGTGCGTTGATTTAGCGCGCTTTGTATGGAGCTTGACTTCTGTTAGTTTAGTATTCTGTGCTATTAGTTAGAATTTTAATATTAATGTTACACATAGATTTCTAAAAAACAGGAATATATATAAAATCATACAAACACAATTCGTTTTTAATTAAATTTAGTTGAAAATTATTTGATTAAACAAATAGTAGTTTGTTTTCTCTTTTTTGTTTGAACGAGTATACTTATATGAATAAATTGTTGTCACTATGTTATGTATAATGGTTTCAAAACAATATCAATGGTAATTGTGTATGCTAAACTACACCTATTGATTTTACAGTACTGGGTGGACTATAAAGCTAAATTGAAAAAAAAAAGAGTGGCAGCTTTACGTTCATCCTAGTCAAGAACTGGAGGAGGACCATGTGCAGAGCCACCCTTGACAAATAGTGAAAAAAATTTTTTGCAATTGCTTGGGGATAATTATGGTCAATGGTTACCTGGTGTGCAAGTGGAACCATTCGTACCAGTAAGTATAAACAACATTATGTATTCAGATTTTTTATTTTGTGACTGTTATATTTTCTGATAATCAAATTACTATAAATTTGCAGGTACAGAATTTTCAGAAGTGTTCCAGACTGCTGTCAAAGGATTAAAGTATGCGATTAAAGGGAGGATGTTAAAGTCGAGTTACTCGCACATCGCTATGAAAATTGTCACAGCACTTATGTTATTGTTTACTTCCGTTTCATTGTCACTCTCTCTCCCAAGTAAATGTTTCGAATGACAACTAGTGTTCTCATTTCTAATCTGATATTCCGTCGGTACGATTACAAATATATATCAAACTCTTTAAAAGATCATCTGATAGGAAAAATGGAGTCAAGGCAACATGATATTCATAATAAAATGACTATTATAACGGAAATGGTCGATACCTTAATGAATTTGATAAATTCGTCAGGAAATAACAATTATATTCTAGAAAAGAAAATTAATGAAATATAAATGTTTCTGAATAAGACTTAGTTCCAAAGAGTTGGGACCATCTTTTTGATTCCGTTAATGGCAGTTTTTTCAAAAACATGTTTTCTAAATGTCTTCTAGGACCTATAACTTCCCAAAACACCACGACTGGACAAAAGCAAAAAAATATTTTAAAATTAATGAAATTTATGACGGATAAAACAAAATTGCAAATGTACCTAGTATCAATAATTGGATGTGAAGGTCATAGAAAATTTGATTAAAATATTAAAATTTAATCTTTATGGATGCGCCACCTAAACCAATACCCGATTGAGAATTTCTTTTGGGAAATAAGAAACCATATGGATGCCGCATGCCCTATGCCCGTGGAGCAAAAGTATTAAGAAAACCACATGCACTACATGCCCTCATCATTATGGCGCCTGGTGAAGCTGGGACGACTGGTGTTATCGCTTTAGATGTCGTAAATAAGATAAACTTTACGCCTTAAGAGTACCTAAACCAGCCTCAAATAATGGGGCCCCTTCAATATGTTTCGGAATATTTTAAAAAAATCTAAAAGTAAAAAAATTAAAACCTGCAAAATTTGCAAGAGCAATGACGAAATTGAAAACGATTTTATACAACGAAGAGTATATGCCAATCGTCGTTGACTTTCCAGCCCTAGCTCAGATTTTGTTACATGTATATCAAATATGCAAGATAATATCAATAAAATATTAAGTAATAATTGAGAAAAATGGCCATAGAGAATACACAAAAACAATTATTTTATTATTCCTCGATTTTAATGTTCTAGGGTGCCTTGTCTACAATAACAAATTAATAACAATTAATTTTAATAATATTTGTTGAATTTTTATATGTTCATATTGTAAAAATATATATATATTTTTATCTGGGACCAAATATGTCTAATACCTATTATTCTAGGTCCTCACAGCATTATTTTTCTTTGCGACGAGATTTTACCCACGACCCGTGGAAGTAACGAAGCATATTCCCCAAAATACGTGAAGCGTCTATATTGAAAAGGAAATCAAGGCTCTGACATACGAAAACATAATTGACAAATATACTTGTTTTTAGGCAAAAATTCTTAGGTAATCATTTTTAGTACGATGTACAAAAATTTGTACCTAATTTATGATCAAGGTGACTCTGGATATCCACAACGCCCATGGCCAATGATTCCAATAATAGACGCTGATTCGAACTCTTTAAAAGTAAATTATAGCTCTTATGACATAAAGAGCTGGAGTTGTAATAGAGAATAGCTCTGGGAGATTAAAAAATCGCCGGCGCTGTTTGAACAAAGACAGAGCTCTTCGTTACAAGCCACTGAAATGCTCACGAATAATACAGTCATGTTCTGTCCGCGAGACCAACTAGTAACAAGATTACAGCAATATTGATTTCATTGGTATCACTAGTTTTAGCTAATTTCTTTCAAATATACATATATGTATAACTGTAAATATTTTCAAAATAAAGTAGGTCAACAAATCCGGAAGATACAATTAGTAAAGTAATGGAAGAGATAAACGTCCAGAAAGAGTTCAAAAATAAATGTAAAAAAGCTCCAAGCAGTTACAAATGAATACAATAAAACATAATTGAAGGATCTTAATAACGCAGTGCTAAAACCTCTCTTTAAATTTTGGATTCAAAACCAACGCCGGAGGTCTTAACTTTTATAAATCCTGTATATTTCCAACCCACACAGCAACAGTTTTCACAAACTATAAATAACTATATACGGTCTTTAGTTAAGTGCACATATTAATTAGTAAACTATAAATATTTGTCGTAGTTTCAGGCACAAAATATTAACAACGGAAAACCAAGGCCACAGCGGACTTTTGCCTATGTTCAATAAACTGTTCGACTCTTTTACTGGTCACTTACTCTGGCAGTGCAAAACATTTAAAGGGGTACCTCAAATAAAGTTCTCCACATATAACTTTCTGGAATTAATATTTACCAATATAACAAAGTATGCAATTTAAAAATCAATTGAAATCAATGGCAATCTAGCATTCGCCCCAAATATCAATAACATCCACCTATGGGAAAAGGGGTATGGTCGCGGGACGTCGCTGGATGCAGGCTGCCTCCAACAGGTCTCTGTGGAAATCATTGGGGGAGGCCTATCTTCAGCAATGGACTTCCTTTGGCTGATGGATGGATGGATGGATGATGGGAAAAGACGATTAAGATAAAAGCCTACAGTACTAACGAAACACTAAACTTCATTCTAGACTTACCTATAGTTGCCGAACAACCTTACAACCTCCTACACCCATACTCCATCCCTAACAACAATACTATCCTTATACCTGAAAACCCCTACCTTATCTTGGGAAATAACGAGTTTGCGTACCCCCACGAGCCCTGTGACATCATAACAGACAATGAAGTCATTTGTAAACATCTTGAATGGAAAACCCTCCAACATTCCAATGACTGCATAGCCCAATTGATTCAACACCAAGAACCACATAATTGCACTTATGCTATAGCAAATTACGAAAATGACATTATCCAACAAATCAAATAGTTGGATAGTTATTGTAAAACAAGATGAAGTCATAAAAACAACCTGCAATCAAGACGTACAATACCAACGCAATAAGGGTGTTTTCCTAATAACTACAGACAGCAGTTGTAAAATCCAAATACAAGATAGTATCCTATCAACCCATCAGAAATACATTAACATTAGGGAAACTATACCACTACCCCGTGCATATCAAACACCAAATGTAACCCCTATTAAACTAAAACTAGACAGCATAAATCTAGACAACCTGAAGGATGCTCTACGCCAGAAGACATCACCTCTCCTGATGAAGATGCAGTAACCAAACAGCAGTAACACCCAGTTGGCCATCCATCACAATGTACATCCTAGTACTCCTCACTGGAGTAGGAGTCGCAGTCTACAAGCTCCGGTGGAAACCTAGATCGGCGCAAATCACAGCTGATCATCATCCCGAACCTGAACCTGAGGAAGTCCAGCTTCGGTCACAGCCGTCATTACGCCTCCATCTTAAGGGAGGAGTTATGTCCTAGTAACAAGATCATTACACCATTGTTACTTAGGAATAATTAGGAGATAAGATTACATCACATATCACTTTCCTGGTACTTGTCACAGGAAACCATTATTATTAGTTATATTCCATTATTATTATGTAGATAAGCATTCATGTACTCTTTAAATTAAATAAAGATCAGTCTTGCTCTGCTCTTCAAGCGGAACACACCTAAATATTGTTTTTAAAAAACCCTTTTGCCTTCGCCCACAACCTAAATTACCTTGTATTGTACAAAGATTTGTATAGGCTTACAAATAATAGTCTTACGTGCAAATATCACTTCAATAATGATGATTACGAGTTGCCGCAAGACTCAGTGTTGGAGAAACGTAAGTATTTCATGGTGTTCTATGATTACATAGAGTTTCTTTCTCATTGTATAATTGAACTCAAACTCAAATAACAAGGTCTAACGCAAATACGTTACAAAAAATCAGACTATATAAAAATGTATATTTATTATTATAGCGTGGAGGCATTTTTCAATTGTATGGTTATCCTTTAGCCGACATGATTTTTAAACGTTTTCTTGGAATCCAAACGTTTTTAAAATATAACAGAATGCTTTGTTTGCCATTGTGGAAGACACTCCACCGACGAGTCCCTCATTTTCACTCCGAGTTGGTAATGTGGTTGTGAATCCAATCCAAGAAGATTAAGAATTGAAAATAATTACCTGAGGAAAAATAATACTGCAGTTGCTAATGGCCAAATACAGAAAGAGAAATATCAGGTGATCAGATAGATTAGAAACAAATAAACATCCGAAAGTAAATAACGCGCTGAAAACAAAAGAAGCATTTTTTTTCATCTGGGAACAAAGAAAACATAAAGAGAAAAAAGATTAAAAAACTGTTTTTTTTCATGGATTCGCTGATAAATTTGCACAAAACATTTGTAAGTAAGTCTGGAATCAATATTTCGTTTGAAACTTTTCGAAGATATCGGCCTTTCCGGGCGTTGATTCCTAATGTAAATGCCAGAAACACTTGCGTAGGCTCCATACATGCTAATAATACCTTTTTTTAATTCAAGCACTTTACAATGCTGAAATGATTCCTTATAAATGCACTTGCTGAAGTATATACTGCAATAATACTTTGAGCGTGACCTGTTTAGAAAAATAATTGGATTTCAGCGCTTTGTTCATTTTAAAATTTGTAAAACCTCATATCATGCTTAAGCAACAAATCAAATTAACCCACCGCCTTGGTAGAGGTGTCCATGATAAATAAGATGACTCAAGTTTTAACTATAACGGATATGATGATATGACACATTGTTAAATCTTTTATGGATAGGAACACTCCGGGTACGAGCAGTCAGCCAACAATGGTTCCCCTCCACAACCACCGGAGACTTCCTGCACCACCAACTAAGGCTCCTCCTCCAGTAGCATTTGCGGAAGAGGAATGAAAACCGCCACCACAAAAAAGAAACGTTAATAGTTTAAAAGACGAAGAGGAGTGGGAAGATCCACAAAAAAAGGAAAAAGGTGTGAAAGAAATATTTTGAGAAGTGGCTGGAATAGCAAAGGAGCTTTCTAGGGAGCGTGATAGGGCACATGACGCACTAAACGCAGTAAACTTCCTGTGGCTGAGATAATGAATGGAGTGTACGACCTTTAGAGAAGCGCCGCTGGGAGCTTCTGTTTCAGCACTCAAAAAAGACGGATGTATATGCTATACAGCTATAGGAAACACGTCATTTACTGACAACATGGTCTTCTATTGTTCGTGATAATATTTTCATAAAAGAACTTCCACCCCAAAAGCAAAACAATACATATGAAAAGAAAAATCAAAATTCTTGGACAAAAGCTGCATAGAAGGAATATTAAACTAGATAGTTTAAAAATACTATTAAATTCTATTTTTTTAAAATGTGCCAATAATTTTGATGAGGTAAAGTCAATGATGAATAATATTCTTTTGAATATTCATAACAAAATGGAAATTAATAAAAACAAAAAAGTATTAGATTTAACGACGATGTCAGACAATCTTCTCGTTTGTTATAATATTATTATTCATCAAAAGCGTATAATTTCTTACGTAATTATTATTGCACTTCCTCATCCCGCAACTTTGCGAAAAACTTTATCATGTAAAGTCGGCTTTATGACAGAAGTCCTTGACTTTTTTTAAAAATAAATCATCTGATATTGATGAGAATCAACGAGATGTTGCTTTAATATGTAATTCGAGGGCAATAACATCCGAATTAGCGTACGACAAACATGGTGACAAATATTGCGGCTACTTATGCTATTGTGTCATTGTCACACTTGATTCAGAGTTGGCAGGGGATGTTTGAATGTTTCAAATAGTATCATTTCAAAAAAAGGGTACTATAGGATATTTTTATGTAAATACCATACCAGCGAATATTCAGGCTCAGTTAATTTTAACAGCTCTAAGGCTGTTAGGTGAAATAAATATAGGTCACTGACATGTGATGGATCAAATGTCAATTTGTCAACTTACGAGATATTGGGTGGTAATTACATGGGTAATTATTTTAAAAGCCCTGTAAAACTTCACTTAGGCATCCTACGAAATATATCAATTATTATTGCATATTTGATTTCTTATCCCCTATGTGTTACAGTTAGCTCGTAACGATTTGCGGAAACAAACTTATCTCATAAAAAAATACATACAGTTACAGTTTACATGAATTGCAAACAGCAGAAAGCTTAGGATTGGCCAGTAAATTGTGTGATAGGCATATTAATTTTTTTCAACAAAAAATGAACGTCAGATAAGCGACGCAATTACTGAGCAGTTCAGTTGCGAATTCGATCGGCTTTTTAAGAGCACGCGGTGAATTAAAAGGAAGTTAAGCCACCATCACATTTATAAAAACGTGCCACAGGATATTTGACATTTTTAATTCTAAGGATCCAAAAGCCACAGGTTTCAGATTATGTACTCAAAAAGTCCCTTCATAAAAGAAAAATGGTCAGAATTGATCGCTGCGCAAATGTTGAAAGCGATTAATGATGGCATCGTTGTTCATCAGCGCTTCGTTGTGAATATTGTAATCGACGAGTGTGATGATATATTTTTTATAGATTTTAATCATTTAAAGTTTATGAACAACAAGTAGCCATCTGTGGCATCAATACATTGTAGTGCATGCAATTATTATAATCTTCACTCCACTAGTTATAGGAATATTTTACGAAACATTGGTAATGCGCAATGGAAATCCGTTAACGCAAGAAAGGAAAAATCTCTATTCAAGAGCCTTTTGCGTAAAAGAAAGACTTTGTAAAATAGCAACTTTAGTTATCTACAAACGTAGTATGTTTGTATGTATAACAGTGATTATTATTGAGTGACTAATATATAAATACATTGTATTAGTGTGATTTACGTCATAAAGAAAGAAATTAAATGCATATACTGTTGTTTTAGGTCAATCGACCGCGTTTCGCATCCTTCGTTGGATCAAGTTTAAGCTTTGGTACATTATTTAGAAGAGAAATCCCATTTGGCTAAAGGATTACTAAGAAATCAAAGTGCTAAAGCTCAAGCTCAAACAAAATGGAAACTCATTACTTTAAAATTAAATAGCATTAGTGGAAGCACTATAAAAAAATACGACGAAGTGGATAAACGTATGTGAAAATTTTTTGTTTATTCGCAGACCACTTAGCATTTTACCATTGCATGTGGGGACGATCTTATTTCATACAGAGCGTTTTTGCTTTTCTTTGACAAAAAAATCGCGGTAAAAGAAATATGCTACGAGAGCTGCTGCGAGACGTAGGACTTGAGGTGGCACTAATGGTGGTGATAGATTTGCTAGAGGCGATATACACTTACAGATTCAGATTTTTAATAATCGGTGTCAACATTTGTTTCAGGAGACACCACCAACTTTACCTTTTGATTGAAAATATTACTCAGAATATTATTGAACAGCCAAGACCGAGCAAGCCAAAATTATGCCTACCAAAGTCCACATCAAGTTGCAGTTGATCTGGTAAGAAAAAAATGGTAAAAAAAACAGTTGTTTACTTTGTATATAACAATTTATATGAAACAATCTTAAAACTGGGTAAAACATAGAAGCATCTCAGTTCACATGAAGGCTGAGGGAGAGAGAGAGAGAGAGAGAGAGACTCCATCACAATGTATTGGAATGTTATTTATTAAATTAATACTCGCCGTGTAAAGTATTTAAACTGTAACTACAGTTTCCTTTGAAATAATTAAAATGTAATAATTTATAATTGCGACGAAACAGTCATTTCAGCCGTACAGGCTCCAGGGACAATTCTGGCTACAAAAAGACAGAAGAGGGTGGGGTCCATAACCAGCTGGGAGAGGGGAAAAAATATAACTTTGTTGTGTGCTATGAGTGATGCAGGCTGATACATCCTGCAGATGTTTATTTTTCCTCGAAAAACGATGACTCCTCTGCTCGAGAAAGATGGTCCAGCAGGGGCGCTTTACAGATGCTCAGTCAACGGTTGGATATTAAGCCTCATTAGAGGCTTTGTTTCTTGACTGATTTGTACACTTTAAACAGCACGCTAAGCCGTCTGCTGATGAACTTATTCTTTTAATACTAGACAACCACGCTAGTCATATCTCTCTTTCAATTTTCGAAATCTAATCACATTCATATGCTGTCTCTTCCGCCACACACGTCTCATAAAATGCAGCCCCTGGATGTTTCTTTTTATGGACCACTCAAAACAGCCTACAAAAGAGAATGTGATTTCTTTATGAAAAGCCATCGTATAGAAAAAATAAGCCTTTATAATGTAGCATCCTTGCTGAAAAAAGCATTTAATAGAGTTGCGTCTATTAGCAAAGGAGAAGCAGGGTTTAGATCAACTGGGATATTTCCACTCAATCCAGAAGTATTCACAGAAGAAGATTTTCTAGCAGCAGAAATTCTCCAATCTGTTTTTTTTTTAAACTTTAATAATTATCAAAGTTGATTGCCAAAGTAATCGAAACTGATCTCAACTGATAGTATGTAAAGTATATTATGTTTAAAGGCGGTTGCAATAAATATTTTGTTTTGAAATTAAATTTTATTTGATTTCTCGCTTAAGTGACTCCCATTAATTAGCCGCTTTTACCCTACCATTGCATGTCGGGACGATCTTATTTCACACTGAGCGTTTTTTCTTTTTTTACTATTGGGCTGACAAAAAAAGCGCGGTAAAAGAAATTTGCTACGAGAGCTGCTGCGAGACGTTGGACTGGTGGTGGAACTAATGGGTGGTGATGGATTTGCTAGAGGCGATATACACTTACAGATTTAGATTTTTAATGTAAATCGATATCAACATTTGTTTCAGGAGACACCACCAACTTTACCTAACAGCCCTTCAACTTGCGATTGAAAATATTACTCAGAATATTATTGAACAGCCAAGACCGAGCACAAGCCAAAATTATGCCTACCAAAGTCCACACCAAGTAGCAGTTGATCTGGTAAGAAAAATAAATAAAAAACAGTTATTTATTAACTTTATATGAAACAATCTTAAACATGGAAGCATCTCAGTTCAAATGAAAGCTAAGAAAGAGAGAGAGACGTCATCACAATGTATTGGAATGTTATTTATTAAATCAATACTCCCCGTGTAAAGTATTTAAACTGTAACTACAGTTTCCTTTGAAATGATTGAAATTTAATACATAAAAAAAATGAATATGCTAAATAGAATCTACAATTTTTTGCGCACATTTGTTTATGTGTAATTAAATAGGTGATCAATGTTATACATATTTTGTAAATGATTAATTCATTCTATCATTCTTAGGAAATATGTACAATTTAATTTTGGTTTCAAGAGGTCCCCAATGTAAATACATCTCGAAGACACAATGGTACATATCAGCCACCTTTAAATCATCCAGAACCTCCACCGACCACCAATAAAAATCTTTACTTATAATTATGTGGATTAGAGATAAAAAAATATAGTGATAAATTTGTGGTGGTAGCAACATGCCAGCATAGATTTAGGTTTTAACTTTGCTTGCTTATTATTTGTAATTTTAACTTTATTTAAACATGCATTTTTATTCTAAGATATGACTGCAGATGTTTAAACATGAAAATAAATAATTTACAGAGAGAAGAGCAAAGAATTGTACTTGAACGTCACATGGTAACCGTTTTGGCAACCCAGAATTTAATGGCACAGGCAAATATAGTTCTCGGAGAGGGACTAAAGGCTTTGGCAGAAGTAATAAAAAAAATTAAACAATACTGTTATTTTTGTCACATTCACACTGTAACCTATTCTCAACGATAATTTATACTTTCTAAAATTAGTATGTGATCCCAATATTAGAATGAGATTGTATAACAATTCTTTGTAAGGGTTTTGTGCTTAAGATGACATACTCAGATATGATGACACACTAGCAGTATTCTTTAAATAATTCACGGTCTCTGTAAGCCCGTGTTGTTTTTGGAAACCGACATAGATATCGCTAGTGCCAAAGTTCAGTATGGCAGACTTGATAAGAGTGAAAAAATAGCTGGCTGGGGTTAAAAGGATTGATTAAGGGAACGCAATCCTCACGTCTCGCTCGGAGCTCCAGAGCTGACGTCTGCAGCGAGGGCAAAAGTTTTAAATAAACCTCAGGTAATTAAGTTTTTTTGCTCTTTTGGAAAAAAAATGTGGCAGGTAATGAAATTGGGGCACATAGAATATATAATATGGATGAGTCTGAACTGACTACTGTTCAAAAGCCCCCAAAACTCTTTGCATCCAAAGGAAAAAAAAAAAACAAAACAAACAACAAAAGTTGGTTCTGTCACTTGTGATGAACGGGGTCAACATTTCACAGTTGTTTTCTATGGTAATGCCATCGGAAATTTTGTTCCACCCGCAATAATTATTCCTAGAAAAAATTACAAAGCCGAATATTTTGACGGTGCTCCACCTGATATTTTACAGCTGTGTAACCCCTCTGGGTATATGATTAGAGACTTATTCGTGAAGTGGATGCGCCACTTCATTACTTTTGTTAATGCTACTCTAACTAAAAAAAAGTGCTGCTAATCCTAGATGTTCAGTCCAACCACAAAAATCTGGAGGCACTTGAATTTGTCAAGGCCAATGGCATGATATTGCTCTATCTTCCACCACATTGCACTCACCGAATGCAGCCGACTGATGTATATTTTTTTAAATCATCATTTTGTACAAGACAATCGACGCGTCCGACACCGAACCATAGGACATGTGGAAGAAGGCGCTCGTTCGTATTAAGTTCCAAACCGACACGGATTCCCTTCAGTGGTGAAAATTGCACGATTTGGAGCGTTTGTCTGATTTAATATTTGAGGAACAACCCAAAATGTATAGTAATAATAAATAAAATGCAAAAAATTCAAACATATCACGGTTTTTTGACTGAACCAAAAATTTCATATGTTTCAGTTATAACTTAATTAATTCGTTATAAAACACATTAAAAACCTTTATTCTTCTTAGACACACACTTCAATGATTTAACCATGATACTATCTCATACCTGTTGTCTGAGTATAAGATCCTTGTATAAATTCAAAATTTTATTCAATAATAATCTATTATTGGGCATTCTAGACCACTGTGCAGAGTGATGGCGAACTTGCTTCGCCGAGCGACAGGTAGTCTAGAATGCCCAATCTTATCCTATTACCTATCGTATCGTATATAATAAATTAACACAAAACACGAGGCATGTGTATTCTGTTCTATCTACTTTACAAATAACACGACCCTTATTCATGCCCTGAACCACGACCGGCGGGACCAGATGACAAAAAAATTTGAACAAAAAAAGAAGGATCAATTCTTTCAACAACAAAAAAAAAGGTCTAACCAAACATCTGTGCTATTTATCCAGTAAAGATGAATCGGTTCCCATGTCGTTCCAGCAAATTTGTCTGCATCAGCAGTTGACGACAATATTACCTATCAAATTCAATCCGCAAATCCAATCGACTCATTATCATAACTACGAAATTTTCTGTTATAATATCAAGATTTTCATCCATCACGGACGACCATTTTATCAAGTTCTATCAATCAAAATTGTAAGAGAGCTAGCAGTGGCCCGTACAAATGCCATAGACACACAGTTTAATATAGTTTTATTTCTCGGACATGTTTGGGAGCATTGGAAAGCGGAGGAAACCATTGTTTACAACAGGACCATTTTAACTTATACACAACACGTGACATAAAAATCATCGCACAATACATTTTACAACTCGCAGATGTTTTACATTCAAACATCTGCAGTAATTTCTTAACATTATGTAAGTAAGAAACATTATTGTATTTTTAAATCTTTGTCCGAATAAACAGGCTTTATTATTATTAGTAATTTCTTTGGGTATATACATGCTATATATATATATATACATGCTTAAATATAGTATACTTAAAGTTGCAAATAATTAGCAAATAAATATAAAACCTAAAGTAAAGTTGGTGACTTGGTATCCCCACAGTTCCGTGGATAATTTTTTACTCTTGCGTAAAAAAGGTAATCATATTACTAATAATTAAAACTCTATTTAAACTAAGGAAAAAAATGCCCTAAGTGACGACTATGTACTAAATGTTTAGGATTTTACCATCGAAAACAACTTTGGGAAGCAAAATAAAACTTTGTAAGTAATACCATCTCACTTGAAATATCCAAATCATTTCTGGCTTCGTAACATTTAAGTAAATCAAAAATTGAAAGATTATGTTTTTCCATGTATGAGTTTGGTGAAAATATCAAAGGTTGCAAAAGATGATTCTATTTTCTCGGCAAATCTTAGGACACATACAGAAAAAAATCATAAATGTTACTTCTCGGAAAACGAGTCCGCTTGGTTAACAGTTTACAATATGCATTATCTGCAACATAAAGTTAACCATAATGAAGCATAATTTTTTGGATCACAATCTAATTTATGGATTTTGTCAATTATAGTTCCGACGACACTGTTATACCATTTTAGTTTTCGTTGAAAGTAATATTTATGTTCCGAGATCATAATGGGCTTCACTTTTTCTATATTACGCCACTTGTAATTTTTATTTGGAAGACGACTCTAATGGTTTGGCCCTCGTTTGAACAAGTGGTTCCTTTTTGCTAATCTTAGGTTTGTTGTCACCACATGTTTCTTTTTTTTTTTCTCTCTGTTATATCCATTTCTTTGCGGGCTGTCAGGCGACATTGATTCTTTTGAATAGAAAGGTATGCACGACTTTATTTATAATCACGGATGGACTTGGGCCTAACAAGACAATCCTATTAGAGCAACCCACTGATTTTAGATGTAAAAAGAATTATCATAATAATCTAGTCGGTTCTAAAACCTTGGCTAATCCCTCACTTAACTGAGTTTATTAATAAGGCCTAAATTGTGTAGGTACAATTTCAGTAACCTGATAAAAAAACACCAAACAACCATCAATATAAAATTATTTATTCTCTAGAAATGTACTAAGGTTACATTTCCCAATACATAAGATTAATACTAAAGAATTTTACTTAGGACAAAAACCCTTATTGAACAAGATTAGAAAAAATTCAAAAGTAGTCATTAACATATGAAACGCTACCACAAACTCAATTTGGCCACATTTCAAAAAATCCCTATCAAAATTTCCTCAATACAATATCTTATACATATCATTAAATAGATAAATTTATCCCACAAACTGTAAATGCATTTTGAGGAACATTGTGAAGTTTGAAATTTCATTATCTTTATGATAAATAATTGCTTATGTATTTGGTGGACATTAACATCTTGGCCCTCATGACAAAGTTACTGATAGCGCGCGAGTTGAATGCAGTCGGGGCCTGAGGTAAAGAGCGGGAGCATCTCCCTCCGCCGTCCGCACGTGTCCCCTCCCGGGCCTGCAGCTTAGTGCAGTACTTCCGAGCTATCATACGCTTGTTACGATACTTTATATATTATAGCCCGTGTTACTATTTGTTTTTTCAATAATTCACTATGACTGATCTTCCATCAAACTCTGTTAAAAATAACGAGTATTTTTTCATCGCCAAGCACGAGAAATAGCGAAAATTGTGAATGAATAATTTGTTTTATTTGATTTTGGTGTGTAAAACAATTACTTATTAAAAATGTGTGATACTTATTATCATGTCTATTTTTTAAATTATGTTTACCTAGTGACATGTAACAAACTTAAAATAATATTAAAAATATCGATATACCCACTATGGCCATCAATAATTAGATCACCGCACTACCGCATTCCTAAGCTCTGCATTCAACTCGCGCGCTATCAGTATAACACTAATACTAAACAACCAACAACATAAAATTCTTTAAAGACCCACTCATAGTTATTTGTTGTACCTAGTTACCAATATTTACAGGGACAAAACCCTAAAAAACATATACCTACTGTACACTCTCAAGAGTCAGTCTGAGGTCTTAAGGCAGGAGTCTGTCAAAACCATATGTAAGTCTAAACTTTAGAAGCTTCGATCAAATATACACTAGATACAACATGAGCGCTTAGAAAATGGCACCAAAAAAGAGTGCTTTAAGCACTTTTTCGCCTTCAGTCACGCACCGACCGTTGCTTCTAAAACGTAGCATAACTTTAGACAATATTATGTGAAAAACTACTTTAAGCTCCAGGAATAAGGTGGAATTTGTGTTAATATATTTGGAATATGTGATCTTTTTGGTTTACATTTTTTAATGTCATGCATCGGTGCCACTTTTTAACAGAACTTTTACAGGGAACTGTGTATCTAGTGTATATTTGATCAAAGTTTAGAAGCATTAACTAGCCAACTTACACCGATATGTGTAAAAATACATGCACAAATTTATGACTGACTGAAACACTGCAATAGTTCCTAAGTTTATCACAATATGAAATGTATTTAATGGTGACACTTTCTCTGATGATCCAAAAATATAATTAAATTTATAATGAGTTACACCCACAATCAAAATTAAGGTTTTGGATGGTCATCAAGTGATTATAAAGAAATTACTAATGATGGAAAATTCCAGTAATTCTGCTAGTTTGTTACACACAACCCATAACAAGTTTACTAAAATACCCAAGAAAACGAAAAACATTGTGCCAATTGCTACAAGAAGTTGGAAGAATTGGGATTCATAGCCACTGATGCAAGAAAGAAGACTCCACAAGTTACAACTGAGTGCATTCCATGCAAAAAACCATTTTGTTTAAAATGTTATAACAAATCTCACTAGTTGCAAGTAGATTTTTGTAAGTCCGTCTCTTTTTAGGAAGTCACTTCATGTTGCTAGGTAATAAAAGAATGGTACGGGACAGTGGTATTTTATTATCCCTAAATTACTATTGATACATCTGCAAAATATTTAATATGTAGCTCCCACATTCAGCCTACAATACCCGATAGACATATAATAGACTCATGCATTACATGAGCAGCTTACCACAGCTTAACTGAAAATGAATTATTATATATAATTCATTTGGACATGGCATGGCATGGACAGGCAACATTTTAATATGCACCTCAACAATGGACTTCCCAATACAACCAATGCAACTATGCTGACAGACCAAGTGATAACAAAACCATGCAGAATATACAACTCATGAAACAGTAATTGAATATTAGAAAAACAAAGCATCATACTATGCCATATAACAAAAAAACAACATGGGTGTTTTTCAGGTGTATAAATAATTGAGTGTCTAACACTTTAAAATTAATTTTATGATAAACACACAAATATTTAGCTTTGTGAATACTTTTCTCAAAAATTAAATCTTTTTTTTTAGTATTTTTCCAGAACACAATGTAAAAAAGAGTTATGAAATACACATAACTGACTTTCACTGCAAAGATAAAATTCTATTCTACAACATTTAGAGTGATCTATAGTTACCACCCCGAGAGATTTAAATTGATATTTTAATGTGTATCCAGGTAATGGATTTAATTCTACCTCATCGAGTTGATTCAGGAATTTAAATTATTATTCCACAACAAACACTTTTCCTTCCTTTGGGTCTTGGTCAACTAGTTTTGAGAAAAGTGTTACATATTTGAGGCTCAAACATACCTATTGCAACAAGTATGTCTGAGCTGGGTCTAAATAAGATTGCATTATACCCAGTAAGGATGGCAAGTGATGAAATCCGACACTCGTCGAAAGAATGCCATAATTATTAATTACATCGGACCATATAGACAACAAAACAACTGACTGTTTTCAAAGACAAAAACAAAATCGAAACACGTGTAGAATAATTGTGTAGAATAATACAATTCATATACAAAATTCCCTTGTTTATACATCGTAGTCACTATGTTATTCAGCAAAATTGTGGAAAAACATTTCGAGTTTCGACGTGGGACACTTGAACTTCCAGAACTAAAACGTATGCCTTATAATTTATGAGACAATTCATGGTCAAATTAACGAATGTCAATGCACTAAGCAGTAACTTATGATATTTAATGGTAAAAAATGATATTCTAAACACCGTCTAAGTTAATTAAATGCTCTTTAAATTTAACAACAAACAACGTCCTATAATCACAGCCTATAACAAGAAGCTTATACTTCTTGGCCTATAACCATTGCTAACAGCCAACGACAACGGACAAATATGAAATAAGTAAAAACAATCGACAATCGCCATTAAATAATTTTTGATTTTCGTGACTCACAGAATAAAGTTTGACTTCACTTTGATTTTTTTTTTTTTTTTTTTATTTAAAATTTTACGGCCAACTTCACTTTGACAATCATGAGTGCTGCCAGCAGGGTGCTGCGAAATACACAACATACAAAATTAGTCGATTATAAGATCGATAGTGTCTTACTTTCTTGTGCAAAGTTAAGCCATACTATAATTTTGGTCTAACTAAATTAAGTCGTTATTTTTTAAGCCTATACAATTTCACATGTTTGTAAAACGCAAACAACTCTAAAAAATCCCTTCATAAATATCACAGAGTACATTTTACATGCTGAAAAAAAATATCTTAATTTGCAAAATATATTAAGTATTTTCGAGGATGTGTAAATAATTATGTTTCCTTTAATAAGTGTAATTTATTGTAATTATAATATTTTGAGGGATAATAGCAACGGATATACGCTCTAACTGATTATGAAATTATGACTTCTAATGTACCAATAGCCATTAGACTTTAAAACGCTAGAATAATTACAAGTGGCTTGCGGTAAATTACATATTTTCAAGAAACAAAATAAAGGCAATTTAAATTACCTATAAATATCACGAAGTGCCGTAATGTGTCTGTGAATAACAATATGACGATCTATTTTGTGTAAAAATATTCGATTGTTGTGTGTGTTGTATTAAGTTTAGTAAAAAGATATATTTTTTTGCTGGGTAATATGGCTGGGATAAGTTTTTTCACAATAATATTATTTTTAACGGGAGGATCTATATCTTGGAAGCCACCTCAAACGTCAATCGACTTGAATGCTTGGTGGGGACCAAATCATCTCAAGGACCATAATGACACGAGAATATGGCCTTTTAAAATTTTATTTAAGGAGGAGGTAATTTTACCATCATTATTATCCATTCCTAATGATAGGAAATGATTAACTTATACGTTTGTGTCTGAACTAAAACCAGGTGTTAATTATTTTTAACCAGACTTAAACAGCACTGGTCTATATTCGTATTCGGTTATGAATTATTAATTATCATTACACGTTTTAATTTACGGATAATGACTTTTCCGCATATTTTCAAAAACTTCTTACTTTCGTAGTGTAAACACGCTTATGCCAAAGCTACTGCCTACTACTGAATCATTAACTTGGAACAAACGAGTAGGAATCATTATTGGTTTGACTAACTTAACACCAGAGGGCGTTAAATCGTTTGGTTTTACGGATTTCACCGTTTTATGCAAATTAAATTTAACGCACATAATATTGGTTCTAAATTACTTATTTTTTATGAAGACATGTACGCATGCGGAAAGAGAATTGTTATGTTCGCATTTACTTACAGAATAACTTGTAACTAGATAAGTATTTAAAATAGACAAAATCTAATACGGTGCTGTTATTCAGATCCAAGCTTCCCTAAATCTTTTTGTAGCTACTTGAACATCCACCTACCGACGCGACGGGCCAAATGTAATTTATTTAAAATATACCCTATTTCTATTAGCACTCAGGCCAAGATTCAGGCGGATAATTTATTGACATTGACAAGCTTCTAAAGAGGCCGGGTCGTTAGAGTACGTAGATATACTTAAGTATTGATTATTAGCATTTTTCTATTTGTTTTTCTTACTTAACGCCAGAGGGCGCCTTGAATTGATAGTGACGTCTTTATCTTAGTATGTACAACACAGACGACTAAAAATATGTACAATGCACTGGATGTGTACTGGATGTTGAGTGTCATTATTCCACTGCACTCGCCATCCTGGGACATAAGATGTTAAGTCTCAATATGTCCAGTAGTTACTCTGACTACAATGTTCTTCACATATTCATTCATATAATATAAAACGTATTATAAACATGGCAAACAAAAACACTTACATCAAGTGAATTGTCAGAATACAGATGTGAACCTTGAACTTAACGTTTACCAAATATTAATGAGTGGTTTTGAAATGAATTTGTTCGTTCTTCGCAAATATCTGGTTATTGTTATCTTAATCAATTTCAGATGATAAAGGACCTTCGATATCGTCTGTGGAATCAACGTCGCGTAGCTCCGCCGCTTGAAGGCGTAGCTTTTGAGTATGGATTCAACAGCAACCAATTGTATCCTTGGCTAAAGTACTGGGCTGAAGAATATCCTTTTAAGGAAAGAGAAGAATTTTTCAACCAATATCCTCAATATAGAACGAACATTCAAGGCCTCTATATACATTTTATTAGAGTGAAGCCAAAGGTATTGACTAGTATATTGAACTTGTTTACATAACATTAATTACCCGAAATTACCGAAAACGTCTATGAGCGGTGGTCGTTATTAGCGGCTGAAATTAAAAAGACGGTTACCGCTAGTGGCTACCAAGCAATCGATCTCGGAAAGAAGCCAATCAAAATAATTCAAAAGTCAATAAATATATAAGTTTTGACAGCCTCCGTAGCCTAATTAGTTAGACGCCGGCTGTGAAACGAGAGGCAGCGGGATCGATCCCCGCACCAAAAACAAATATTTGTATGAACCACAGATATTTCTCTTGGGTCTGGGTGTTTGTGAAGTCTCTCATAATTCCTGCTACCCACGACACAAAACTCTATCTTAGTGTGAGGTCAGGACTATGCATGTGATTTTTGGGTGTATTTTTTTAATGATTTTATTTACCTATTTTTGGGATCGATCCTTAGATAGTGATCAAAATCTTGTTGCTAATTTTAGGCACATCACGGACAGCAAGTAGTGCCCCTATTGTTGCTACATGGCTGGCCGGGTTCCGGTCGTGAGTTTTATGAAACCATTCCTCATCTGACTTCCATTAGCAAGCACAGAGACTTTGCGGTTGAAGTCGTGGCCCCAAGTCTACCGGGCTTCGCATTCTCTGACGTAAGTGTATTCATGAGAACCAAAGGACTTCTGGTACCTTACTATTGTGGTGATAATTATAGAAACTGTAATAGTACTTATTACTCTTTTAATTTTTTGCACCGTTTGTGCAATGACAACTCTTCTTCGACAGCATATAAGCAAAAGAGCAAGCAGGTCACCTGATGGTCTGTAATCATTGCCGCCAATGAAAGCCCACATCACTTGGATCATGGATGTGATGCCAGCCCATCAGTTTCGGAGAGGAGCGGGAAAATAATATGCTTCATAGAAAACAACTACGTACCAAGTAGCATGACCACAAAAATAATAATTATACCACACCGTGACCACAAAATCTGCAGAGTACTTGAAACGTAGCGTCGCTCGGGAAATTAAAATCAGTAAAAAAATAATTTCATTTCTGTTAGAATTGATATCAAAATATGATCGTATGTAAAATATAGCTCTTGTTTTCCAACGAGTTTTAGTATTATAATTTCAATAAGTAACTGTAATTAAAATTACGAAATAATAACTTCAAGGCATAATATGAAGCCTATTATCTTGTGTTATTAAATTCATAGTAGCATAATATTGTTGTAAAATTAATTCTGAATTAATAACATGCTACATTAAGTTTCTAAAGTAGTTTTATGATTAGTGAAGAGGAAGGTCACTCGCTGTTATCCATAAGCAAAACCAAAAGAAAAGCAATAGCACCCGTAGACATAAGACTTAACACCTAGGTCTTAGGTGTTTAGGTCTCGGTCTAGTCTAGGTGTTTTTTCTACACGGTACGGAAAGCGGTTTTCACTAGATAAGATCATGCAAGAAACTAGAGTTGCTCTTTTCTAACCCAGAAGAGATTTTAGGCTTATTCACCACAAAATCATCGCTATAAACAAACATACAAATAAAGGAGCGTGTATTTTACAGAAATATAATATTTATTGTTATTATATTGCCCTCAGTCCGCGGTACGACCAGGCTTAGGAGTGGTAGAAATGGGTGTCGTTTTCAGAAACCTTATGCGAAGATTGGGTTACCATCGCTTCTATGTGCAAGGAGGTGATTGGGGCGCTATCATTGGTCAAAATATGGCGACGCTGTTTCCTAGGGTGTGTATTGTAATTTATAAACATTACATTTATCTACCGACAGCCTCCGTGGCGCAGTTGGTATGCCGGCTGTGAAATTGAGGCCGCAGGTTCGATCCCGCACTGAAACAAATATTTGTGTGATCCACAGGTATTTGTTTCAGGTCTGGGTGTTTGCGAGACCAAACCTGGGTGTTCCGTAGTTCCTGATACCCCCGACACATATAATAAAAACTTCTCCGACATCGACATATTCTTTTTATCGTGTAATAAATGTTTACTTATTAATTCAATAAAATCCAAATTGTAGTATATTATAGTTGTCTCCTACATTATCCATTCATTGAATTATGTTTTAACTGAAATTTGATTATATGTTATTGTCCTTTTTTTATTATTGTAGTTAACATTTGTTTGAGATGTTATAGAATTGTTTAGTTTATTTTTTTGTTATTTATTGTAGCACAGCAGCGTTTCGTTTGGTTTTTTATTTTAGTTTTGCTTTTTACACTTGCTTTGTTTATGTGTAACTTGATTGTGGAAGCTTCACTGGATCATTTGTTACTTACTGTGTCTTGCTATATATGTTTTATTGTTCTGTATGTTTCCCAAATAAATATAAATAAATAGACACAAGACTCGATCTCAGTATTGGGTCAGAACTACGTACGTGACTGTTGGGTGTATTTATTTATTTCAAAATATATCAATTAAATTTATTTGCTGGTGGTAGGTCTTTCATATGTGTGGGGCTACCTGGGTGGGCACCACCACAATGTCTATTTCTCCCGTCAAACAGCAGTTTAAATGGGCTGTTGTGTTTCGGATTGAAGGACATTGTAGCCAGAGTAACTACTGGACATATTGAGACTTAACATCTTATGTCTCAGGATGGCGAGCGCAGTGGAATGCCACGCATTGCTTTGTATTCAAGGTGTTGTTTGGTTTTGCTACTGTTTATGAGCGGTCGTATCGCTTACCATCATGCGAACGGCATATCCGTCTCAACAGTCATGGCAAAAAAAATTTGCTCGTCGCTTACATTGATACATGATGTTTTTCTTTCAAGACTTGATCTAGAAGATAAAAATGTACGGAATGTTTAATCTTGCAGGAAGTGCTAGGTTACCACACGAACCTGGCAGCTGCGTTTACACCCAAGGCATTTGGTAAAACACTGGCCGGCGCGGCATTCCCACCGGCAGTTGTGGATCCACTTCTCGCTGATCGCATGTACCCTCTAATACATCACATATTATGGCTCGTTTCCGAAACGGGCTATTTTCATTTACAAGCCACAAAACCGGATACTCTAGGTAAGTTAAGCAAAATGAAGATATAATAAGATCTTGTCGGCATTTCTAAAATTGTACCTAATAATGGTTTATTTAATCAAAAGAGAGAAATTAGTGTATTTGCTATAGAAGTTACAAAACATATGAATTAAACCTGTTATACGTATATGAATTGAGGAGATAATTGGAGGAGGCCTATAGTCAGCAGTGGACCTCCTGTGGCTGAAACGAACGATATACTAAATCATCAGGTACCAAAGCGCCTTGACTCCTATAACTAAGTGATTAACTCAATTTACCCTCAGATAAAGTCACAAAAGATGCTTGACGTATAGCCTAAATTGGCTTACCTATACATTGAATAAAAGTGAGTAATAATTTTGTTTCAGGCGTGGGTATGTCAGATTCTCCAGGCGGTCTCCTAGCGTATATACTCCAAATGTTTTCATCGGGAACTCGTAGGACAAACATTTACAAAAACGATGGAGGACTCCACAATTTTTACCCTCGATCACATTTGATTGATAATCTGATGATGTACTGGGTACCGAACAGTATTACTACATCATTCAGAATATACGCAGAAACAGCAAATTTAAGAAATGTGGCTATGAGAATTTATGAGTAAGTATTTAAGGATTATTGTAAAACTTTCCTATAATATAACAAAATAAAGAGCTTGATGAAAGCGAGTGTAGTGAAAATGATATGTCAGGATTGAACAAAGTGACGATCTTAGGCTAAGTTGCACAAACTAAGTTTGCCAATACCTTTGCCTTTCAAAATGTCATCGCCATACATTTGAGACGTAATTGACCTTGCTATTGTATGGGATTGACATTTTCAAGGTCAAAGGTATTGGCAAAGTTAGTTTGTGCAACTGAGCCTTAGTATAGTCTTTGTCTACCTCTATGGGATACAGACGTGACGATTTTGTAATTATCCACCCCATACAATTCCGCGCTATGTTCGCGCTATACTTAATCTAAATAAAATAATCTAGAGTCAGACCTTGCCGATTCGTCAATAGATGAGATGGTACATATTTTATAAGCAGCTTTACTACTTAAAATAAACACATCAGAATGTATAAAATGTAATAAAGTCGATTATTATTAAATTCCTTAACGTAACTCCTATTAAATATGTTTCAGAATTCCAACACCAGTACCAACATGGACCATTCATGCAAAGGATGAAATTTTATACCAATCACCGCCTATACTGAGAACAAAGTTCCCGAATCTTCTCAACTCAACAGTTTTGTTCGACGGAGGACATTTTTTGGCTTTCGAAATGCCCGAACTATTTGCGGATAACGTTTTGAAATCAATTGCAGCATTTAGAGAATGGCATCAGAAGAATAAAATATAAATCATTATACATATCATCTTTGTTTTTGTTGTATGTTTGTTGTCCTAAATAAAATAAAATAAATACATTTATAAGAAAATATATTTATATCTGTAAATGTTATACCATATTATCACTTATCACTTAAAAATTATAATCAATTGTCATTTACCGTCATTTAATTTAATATATTTTTAGGCAATAGTCGTCAATTTGTTAATTTGCAACGCAGATATTGTAATTTGTAGGTGCAAACGTGTTTATGGATTAAACACATGAAATGGATTTGAATTAGATAACTGTTTTTATTATGGTAATGGTTGCAAACTGAATAATTGTTTGCCAATTAAACGGAACAATAATTGAAAAATGGAACAGAAACTAAGGCAAGATGCTATCTGAAGCTAACAAATACTTTTACTTGTGGTAGGTCACTTATAGGCGAGAGGCCGCCTGGGTGGATACCACTGCAATGTCTATTTGTCCTGCCCAACAGCAGTTTAAATGCACTGTTGTGTTTCGGATTGAAGGACATAGTAGCCAGAGTAACTACTGGACATATTGAAACTTTACATCTTAGGTCTCAGGATGGCGAGCGGAGTAGAATTCCAAGCGTTGCGTTTGTATCCAAGGTGTTATTTGATTTTGCTATTGTTGTATACGGTCGTATCGCTGACCATCAGGCGAACAGCGTTCAATATCGTTGGTCTCGGTAAATAAAATTATAAAATGTAGGTACCCTGTCTTCGAAGATTGGCATTGAATCATTGGCAGTAGACGACAAAATACAAATAAAGCTTGATAACTACGATATAAACATATGTAATAAGTCGATTATACGATCGATATTGTTTGATACACACATGCAAACTCTAGTACGGATGTAATCAGGGAGTGTTAATATTTAATTATGAGTAAATTAGTGCAATTTAATACAATTTATTTTTTTGTATGTATAAGAAACGGATATGTAAAATACACTAACCAAATTGATTATAGTATACCATTGGCCATTACATTTTAAACGTTAGCCTAATTACAAGTGCCTTGAGGTGGATTACAGATTCATTAACAATTTAAAAACGCAATTTAAATTATTTCGCGCGCAGTGCAGCAGTGTGCCTGTACTTGTAAATGAAAATATATATTTTGAATAAAAATATTAACACATTGTAAATAAATTAGAGTAAAAGTATCGTGATTTGTTTTGTGAATTATGGCAGGAATATTTTTTTTCACCATTATTTTGTTTGTAACGGGAGGATCCATATCTTGGAAACGACCACAAACGTTAATCGACTTGAATGCTTGGTGGGGACCAAATCATCTCATAGACCATAATGACACAAGAATATGGCCTTTTAAAATTTTATTTAAGGAGGAGGTAATATTTTAAATATTTATTAACCTAATACCATTAAATGTTATATGTATACTAGAGTTAGTAAACTATGTGATGTAATATAGACAATTTCCCAAATAAAACGCTTACATAAAGTCTATTGTCCGAATATAGAAGTGATTTTTGGGCCGGCCGTCTCATAGCCTTCACAGATTATACAATGTACTATGTGCATAGCCTCATCACGATTACACAAGACTATTATGGTGACTTGCCTGATACTGAAGTGAGTTGGACAAATTAAAAAAAAAACTTAACAGTATCGGATTTCTGCCCCTAAAAAGTACGATCGCGTTACTGATTTACAATGTGATAAATATTTCAAGATAGGGCAGAGAAATGTGTAGTTTACAGATATTTTTTTTGTTATTATAAGGAAGAGAAATATTCTTTTATTATTTTTAATCAGTTTTGACAGCCTCTTTGACGTAGTCGGTTATATTCCGACTGTGAAATGACAGGCCACTGCTAAAAACGTTAGTCTCGGTACGGGGATCGAATCCGCACACATAAATACTTTCTTGTGTGTATTTATTTTCATATAATAATTTCAGATGATAAAGGACCTTCGATATCGTCTATTGAATCAACGTCGTGTAGCTCCGCCACTTGAAGGAGTTGCTTTTGAGTATGGATTCAACAGCAACCAATTGTACCCTTGGCTAAAGTACTGGGCTGAAGAATATCCTTTTAAGGAAAGAGAAGATTTTCTCAACCAATATCCTCAATATAGAACGAACATTCAAGGCCTTTATATACATTTTATTAGAGTGAAGCCAAAGGTATTGACTAGTATATTGAACTTGTAGGCTGTAGCCATAACGTCAATTACCACTAACTTAATTTTCCCGTAATTACACGTAATGTTTATGTTTTTGTCATTAACACCCACAAATAAGAAGCGACAGTAATCGCTATAAAGTTATTGGTTTATTTTACGAATAGATCTTTAGATCTTTTTTCAGTGTAAGATACAATTCTAACTAGTACTAGTTTTCAAAATAAAATAAACTGATTTACAGTTCCGGCTGTTACATTTGCTTATTTCAGGCACATCACGGTCAGCAAGTAGTGCCCCTATTGTTGCTACATGGCTGGCCGGGTTCCGTCCGGGAATTTTATGAAACCATCCCTCATCTGACTTCCGTTAGCAAGCACAGAGACTTTGCGGTGGAAGTCGTGGCTCCCAGTCTACCTGGCTTCGGATTCTCCGACGTAAGTATTGATGTTGAACAGTAAACTTTCCGTACCTTACGGCTACCGTTCTATGGCAAGCTAGCAATAAAATATAGGTAATCCAATGTTTAAAAGTGTATAGCACTAACTATCGAATATTACATTTGTTATAATTACGAAAATCACAATTATTTGTGACATAATAAAGAAATATACCTATGTTTCCTTGCAATTTTGCCTTGGAATTCGTCATTGGTATCAATAATAAAATTGTTTCTTAAGTCACAAATTAAGCCATCGCTCTCATTAGACAAGTAATTTATATTGGAATTATGAAATAACAACGCAAAGGCGTGACGCGAAGCGTTTTATCCATAGTGTTATTAAATTAATTTACAACATTAATGCTACTGTAAAATTGAGTTAATAATGCGCTGCATTAAGTTTCTAAGCTTTGTTTTTATTGTTGGATTGTTAAGGTCACATATCTAACGCTCATACTGACTCATTAATAGGAGCAATACCACTTAGAATCAATTCCTATTATGTATCGCAATGAGCTAGCCCCTTGAGACATTCGATCTCAAGTCTCTGACCAATTCAATGGCTAGTTTTGAACAAGAAAGTTGCGAAAGTTTATTATTAATTTGGATGAAAATTTATAAATTATGGGAAATGGGGGCAATAAAATAAACTTACACGAATTAAAAATATAAGAAATAATGTTATATTTAATCCACAGTCCGCGGTACGACCAGGTTTAGGAGCAGTAGAAATGGGTGTTGTTTTTAGAAATCTTATGCGAAGATTGGGTTACTATCGCTTTTACGTGCAAGGAGGTGATTGGGGCGCTATCATAGGTCAAAATATGGCGACGCTATTTCCTAAAGTATGTATAATACGATTTAATGTTGTTCATAATTTAAAATTATTTGCTGGTAATTTTGTTCGAAAATTGTCACGTTATATTTTATATACATTATAAGAATTGATCTTGTAGGAAGTGCTAGGTTTCCACACGAACCTGGCAATTGCCATGACACCCAAGGCATTTGTTAAAACACTTGCCGGCGCGGCATTCCCACCGGCAGTTGTGGACCCACTTCTCGCCGACCGAATGTACCCTTTAATACATCATTTAATATGGCTCGTTTCTGAGACGGGCTATTTACATTTACAAGCCACAAAACCGGATACTCTAGGTAAGTTAAAAACTATGTAAATACTTTTATTAATTAATATTATAAATACTTTTATTAATTATATAAACAGTATTTTTCAATTAGTGCAACTAAAACATATTGATTTATTAGGAAGACAAACTAAAATAAAAATATTGTATTAAAATAAAAAGAACAATTGGCGGTCTTATCGCCAAAAGGCAACGTCTTACAGACAACCATGGTATGGATTTAAGAAAAGGGTAAACATAGGGCTGTCTAAAGTGTAAAGGAAAGAACCTATCTAGAAAGGGAAAAGATTTGCAAATACTAATTGAAATAATTTAATAAAATTACAAGTAATAAAAATCATGAATACACACATTATGTAATATAAACAGATACATAGAATATAAATAGAATAAGAATACATACATCGGAAGATATGTATACATGATATATAAATATATATGATAAAGTTCCAGTACATACAAATAGGAAAGTTATCCACATTAATGTGTCAGTTCAGTGAGAAAGGTAATAATCTTTGTCAAGTTTTATAAATGATGATAGTGATCGTGCCCGTCTTACCACAACTGGTAATGCGTTCCATAATCGAACAGCCTCAACAGTAATCGTTTTATCCATGAAAGTGTTGGTGTGCATGGGCGTTGTCAACTTCAAGTTATTATTTATTTATTTAAATGAATTATGTTCGTGTAGGCGTGGGCCTCTCAGATTCTCCGGGCGGTCTTCTGGCGTACATATTCCAAATATTTTCATCTGCAACACGCAGGAAGAATGTTCACAAAAATGACGGGGGCCTCCACAATTTCTATCCTCGATCCCATTTAATTGACAACCTGATGATGTACTGGGTCCCTAACAGTATCACTACATCATTCAGAATATATGCCGAGACAGGAAATTTGAGAAATCTGGCCATGAGAATTTATGAGTGAGTATTGAAACTAAATAATATATTTATTATCTAAAAATTTATCAACAGAAATACATTTTCACATTTCTTCTTAGTATACGAGATAAAACACACTTTGTTAATAGCTTTACGAGTAATATTTTATTTAGAAATCAGACTACATAACAAGGTATATGTTTCAGAATCCCAACACCAGTTCCAACATGGACTATTCATGCAAAAGACGAAGTTTTATACCAGTCACCTGCTATATTGAGAACAAAGTTCTCGAATCTCCTCAACTCTACGGTTTTATTTGACGGAGGGCATTTTTTGGCCTTGGAAATGCCCGAACTATTTGCGGACAACGTAATAAAATCAATAGCAGCGTTTAGAGACTGGCATGCGAAGAATTATGTGTAATTTCAAATAAAATATAATTCTTTTCATGAAAGATATTCCGGAAGATGTATGTACCAATAATCGACTTAATGCATATGTTATTGTTATTATGTGTACTGTATATTTTCGAAATCATTGTCATATTATTTTTTCATTTCATTTGATAAATTGACTGGTAGTAAAAATTATCAACAATTTTTAATACAACTGTTAGTTTATTTAAAATTTATTATTTAGAATAATATAAATAGTCGATTTTACCGACGCGTGTTTATTATTGGCAACACTACTTACTAGTTTTTGGCAATTCTTGTCTATGGATGTAAGTATAGGGGTGCGACTTCGTACATGAAAAATATTGAAAACTATTATTTCGATCCTAGCGCCACGCTACGGTGAGAACGAGAAATTATCGTGTAAGTAATATAAATGGAATAGTTAAATGGTGGTAATGTGCCACTAAACCAAAAAATATGTTTTGTGTGTTGATATGATAAACTATCTTGATATTAAAAACTTGATATTGGTTAAAATTACAAGAGGTTACGAAAGATACACAATTTGAAATATTGACGTAACAAATATGGAATTTCGCGCGTTTGTCTAGCCCGCCCTCTGATGGCGAAATCACGTCGAAAAATAAAAAAAGTAGAGTTGCGCATCTATCTCTGTATATAATACTAATCTATGGATGTTTGTCAAATATGTCGGTCTGACTAGAGTTGTGTTATAACAGGTCAAACTCAATACCTGTTCTTCCTGTTACTGTTCCTTCCAAATAACAGTTCCTAATATCTGTTCTTAAATAACAGCCTGTTACGGCACATTGTATTTTGTCAAATAAAAATACTAGGTGCTTCTCGTTCTAGCATAGGCCTATTCAGATGGTATGAGGGAGACGAAGTACGTAATATGTACGTCAATGTTATAACAGGTAACACGACCTAATTCAAGAAGCATTTTTCAAAGACGATTTCTTAGTACACGACTGCCAACTGATTTTTTCGCATAAATACTAGGTGTGTCTCGTTTTAACTAGTGACATTCGTATGTACATTTAAAAGAGACGGGTGATGAGAACAGTTTTGTTAATAACAACTGTTATATTTTTAAGAACAGATTTGGTCTGTGGAACAGTTATATTTTAACAGTGGGAGCAACTGTTATCTGTTATTTGCCTTATACCTGTTCTTTTGAACTGTTATGTTAAATACGCCTCACTCCTAGGTCTGACAAGGGCCAAAATATTTTGCGGTAGAAGGCCACGCTCTGCCACATTATTTATTGAAATTTTACTCTTGGTATTGGTATTTTCGTGCTGAAGATTCTGCAAAATGTCCTGCGTCGTATTAATGTCCGCATCGTTTCTTTGTCAGCATAGTGGTTTTAAGTTTTGATGACGATAAAGGGACTAATACTACTCCGTTATTGTGTTTGAAAATTGTGTTCATCCTTGGCTGTAGAAATGCCATGCAAGCAGCAGATATTGTCTGCCTTTTCTAATATTGTCATTGGAGTCACTGGTTTAAAATTTGACTGTTATGGTCGCTAGTGTTGGTTTGTACTGTTAAAGAAAGGGAAGGCTTTTAGACAATGTTATTTTGTTGGTATTGTATACAATTCAGGCTATGATATGGGTGTTTCTCTTTGGAAATTCGTCCATACAAGACTGCCCTAAAATAATAATGTTAAATTAAGAATCTTAAAGTATAATTCATGCATCAATATTTGTGTGGTAAAAACTAAAATAATGAAAAACCTCCATAGTTTATAAATTGGTGTAATGAAAAAATCTTGAAAAACTGTTTGTTACTTATTTTGTTTTCGCAAATAGTGTCAGAATGTTTATTATTGTGTAGTATTGAAAATTACACTTCAAAATAACCATATTCAAATCATTGTTCTTCGTAATATAACTGCCAGCACCATCGTCATACTACAATGAGTTACTTTACTCATCGCTCATATAAATCATTGGTTACAATTTGTCAGGTGTTAAGATCTTTAAGGTTCCTAGCCATATTCTATTTTTTTCTTATATTTTATCATTTTCATTTTGATTATCTTCAACATTTGCAGTTGGCCAGTGAGTGAATTTTGTTATAAAATGGCATATACTTTTCTAGAATGCTATCCTGCACTCATTTTGTGTCGCCATTAAGGGGGTATTTGCCAATACTCGCCACGTTTGGCAGGCGGGTTGGCGAGCGCAGTAGGGAACTGGCGTTAATGACGCACTGTGGAAATCATTGGGGGAGGCCTATGTTCAGCAGTGGACTTCCTTTGGCTGATGGATGGATGGATATCCTGCACTTGTTTTATATCTTAAATTTTTTTCTAATTGATGGGTACTTTTAAATTATTAATGTTGGTTGTTATGAGTGCAACAGAAGTTGTAATTATTTTTATTAACACATTCAGGGTGGTGCTGTATTTCTAGATTTTATTATAGGTGCATTACAATACAATTAAGGCTTGTACTAGTGGTTTCCCTTGGTGCGTCACAAGGCATTTTTGGCTGGTTCTAGAAAAGTGCCTATCAGGCGATCGGTTTTAATAGAAATCATTATTTTTTTAAGATTTGATATCTTAAATGTATTATTTATCACCTGGGAGAGCAGGCACTAATTTGGTCAATTATTTTAGAAAATATACTCGTTTTCAAATACTGATTCAATTTGTCTTGTAGTGCATTGAAAATAAGGGACAATATTTTGACTTGTACACTGGGTCTAGTGATTTGATACGAGACAAATAAAACAATAAATATCAATATTTTTATATTATTACTTTCATAATTAGGCTGAACACTTTCTTTGGTAACAATCAATAATAAGTAATATTTTTTCCTGTTTAGAAATATTAATTGCAGATCTGGCTGTATCTTGCTCTGCATCTTCATCAACAGATTTTGTTACTTCAACTTGTGGAATTGTTCATTTTTGTCCTCAAGAAATAAATCATTTAATGGTCTTTGCATGTCCCGTTTAGAAAATCCATCCAAATATATATTTGTATTATGTTAAATTTCAGTTACAAAGCTTGATGTGTCTTGTCCAAAAAATCTCATTTAATGATGTTGATTTTTCTTGTTCATAGTTGCTTGTTACTTCAACTATGCTATCACTTGAAGTAATCGATCTTCGTCTTGAAGTTTTTGATAACTTTTGTTGCTAGTATGAGTTTTTAATTACTCAGAAATGCGATCTTCGGTTAGTGACAGGTGTAAAGGCAATAATAGGTTACAAGTACTAATGCTTAAGTCACTTAAAGATCCAAACTGGCTCGAAGTCCCTGGTAATGAAACCATTTTTAATATTGTGTACTTTTTATTTAAACTAGGGCTTATGTAAATACGTTCTTGTTTTTGTATATTGGTTAAATCTACTTATTTTCTTTTCTTCATTGCTATATCGACGATTTCTAAAACTTGATTTTTTTCTGTGGCAGTAGGTGACGAGGGCAACTCTGTCATAAAATTACGGCCATCTGCGCAATTTAGACCATTTTCAAGCGCTTTAAATAGCATTTTCCGCGATCGTTTCATTTTGATGCTAAAACATTCGATACGTATTCAATCTGCAATAGTTTGGCACGCTCTAATTAAATAGTGCCATCGCAATGAGTGCTGTACAAGACGTGCCGGTACAAGTCACAACTGGATGGTACCGCACTGAGTTGCATTTGTCGTATTCTAGTGCGTACAATACATATATGACTTGTATAGTTTTAACGTTATATTCTGTTATTATTCAAGAAAAAAGGTATAAAAATATATCCCTCCCATTTCTACTCACGATGGTTTTCAAAATAACGCCCCCGCACCGAGCATAAGTTCGTAGTAATTTATTTATTTATAAAAAATGTACAATGCAAACATTACAGCTTCATATGCCAACACGTTTACATTCAATGAGCTTAGTACTATTCTTAACACTAATAATTTTAAAACATATAAATTGAAATATGAACCAGTAACAAACATAAAGAAATACAAACAATAACACTTTAATAATATAAAATTAAATACTATAATTAAATAAAAATTAAATAATTAAATACTGTAATGGGCATCCGCACTGGCGGTAAGTCAAGTACATTTCAGAAATGTCTTGTAACGCCTCGAACGTGTTAATAAGAATGAATGTTAAGTCAAGCCATCAATATATGTCTCGGATTTGAGAGTTCCTTATTTAATCTGAATCATACTGAAAACTCATGTATGTTGAAGGTGCGTATGACTTTTCTGTTCTTTTGAGACATTTTTCATTAAGATTCATTTGACAAATGAGATTTTTTGGTACACATTTTGCCACCATATTTTTATTCTAAAACATCCTCAGTTTTTAGCTGTTAACTTGGTACCAGATGTAAAATTTGATCCAAATTCTTATCTGTACTCTATCCTCTTAAAAATATTTATTCACACATAGCTAATGGTGGTATAGCATTACCCACAGCATTTACACACACTTCCATTTAGTACAAGCAATAAGGATATGCAATAATATCTAACTGTTTATGGAGTTTCTTCACTTCATCAATATGATGTTTCACAATGGATTTATTCACATTTAACCCTTAAATGCAGGGTTTTTATTTGGGTACATATAACATAAAAAATTAGGAAAAAAATCTGGTATAAAAAAATAGGTATTTATTATGAAAAAATATGTATGTAGACAATTGGCAATACTTTGAGATAAATACTAAATTTATGCTTACATATTAGTGTGTATATTTGGCAACAAGATGCATTTAAGGGTTAAGGCTCCAGCTGGATTCATTAGCTGGGGTTTTTTTTTATATTGATGGGTGTCGATTCAAAATATTTTAAAAAACCTCTCAATTGCCTGCATCAGTACTCAGTGCAGCTGACGACGCTTTGTCTACAGGCACAGAGTAATTTGTTATCATAGGAAGTCGACAGGGCTGTCTCGACGCGGACGGAGTTGGGTTAGTTATACCAGTTAGGACCCTAGGGTAACCGCACTTGGGGTGGCCACTCCCAATATGTAAACTAAATATATCATGCGATGTCTCGTGTTGAAACCTGCTCCTAATGACATCTACGATTTAAGGATAAGTTTGGCAGTATGGCAAACTAAATGCGTATATTTTAAACAGGTATTGTGATACTCTTTTTTTTCAATTCGTGTTCGTATTTCGGGAGATTTCAGGGTGACAGTATTCATGGTCACGGCTTTAGAACTTTTTTGTTTATTTGTAAACGAAATCTATTTAGCCAAATGGCTTGCACGGTATGATTTAAAGTAGCGGGAAGTCCCCGAGTTAGACATGGGCGTTTTCGTATTTAGTTGCAAACGGAGATTTTTTTTTTTTTTTTTTAAGCGCAAATGCCGCCCAGGCAGAGTATCCATTGGCATCGGACGGCAGTCCCATGCCAATGGAAACAATTATGCCGGCCTGCTAAGGTGCCTCTTCACACCACGGCGGAAGGACCCAGGATTGTAGGAAGGAGGGAACACGTGAGATGGCAAACAATTCCACAGCCTGACGGTGCGGCACAAAAAAGAATTATAGAACCGTTTGGTTCGCGCCGGGATGGTTTGGACCGACAAGCTATGGCTTCGCAAGCCAGCCCGCGTGGTTCTGGTAAGGAATGGAGAGGAGGGGATCAAGTTATACAATTCCTCAGAGCATTGTGTGATACAGGCGGTAGAACACGCTTAGAGAGGCGACATCCCTCCGGAGTTGTAGCGACTCTAAGTTGCTCGTAACGTCTGCATCATTGACAATGCGGATGGCCCGCCGCTGCAATCCATCCAAGGCATCGAGCAGGTACTGGGCGGATCCATCCCAGAGGTGCGAGCAGTACTCCATACCCGGCCGGACCTGCGCTTTATATAAGCGACAAAGCTGACCGGGCGTGAAAAACCGACGCACCCTGTTCAGGACTCCAACCCTGCGTGATGTGGCAGTTATTACGCCCTCGATGTGGTCCCTTGGATTGAGATCACAGCGGATATCCACACCAAGGATACTTAGGTCATTCCGCATTGAGAGGGGAGCACCCTGAAGAATGGGGAGGGATATGTAACCGATATTCAGTTTTCATATCGATATCGAAAACCGTTTTCAGATATCGATATCAGTAGTGCGATTTGCACAAGTAACTGTGAAACGAACAAAACGCAAACTAACGATAAATGCAATAATAACGACAAACGTTTGTCGCTTTTTTACCGTTAATACATTGATATGGGTAGGGGAGAGCGGGGCTGTAAGTGCCGATTTTGACAAATAGTAATATGATTCGGATAAAACAAGTACTATGTCTGAACGTAGTGGTTCATCCTAAGCCAAATTTAATCTTTAATACGAATTTGAACCTATAGATTCTGCACGTTTGTAATGGATTTTAAAAAGTGATTTTTTGTACATCGGCGACAAGGACTACCAACCCCACTTTGGGGCAAGTTGTGCCGTAGCTGAGGTCGGTTGTGCCGTAGATAATGCTAGGTGTTTTACATGAATAAAAATTAATAATATAAATTAAAAGACATCAATTTTATTGTAACACATTTATTCATTATACTTTCAAATAAAATGAACGGTTTTAAAAATGTTGTGTATTATACTAAGTATTTTATGCGAATGAGATCAATTCTTAAACATATCAGTCCCTGACAAATAGGTAAAAAATAAGATTTCTCTTAAATTACAAAGTAACAAAAAATATCATAAGTTATTCTCCAGGTGACTGATCAGAATAGCAATTGGGACATACAAATGCTAGGCTTTCTTCATCTTCAATACATTGCAAATGGGCCCAATTCTTACATTCTCGGCATTCAATCCATTTTTCTCCGGGGGCAGAGTTAGAATAGGCATCACAACATATGATACAGTACCATTCTTGTTCGTCGTCAGAACTGTCGTTATCTTGCAAAACTCTTCTTTTAGCAGGGTTCTTAGACGGTTTTTTTGTTTGTTTACCTTTTCCCTTACCTTTCCCCTTGCTTTTTCCCTTCTCTGGGGTATCCGTAAGAACAGCTGTCTTTCTTTTACGTCCTTTATTATGTCCAAGTTTTCGGGGGGACGCTTTAGGCAGTGGTCTTATTAGTTCAGGTGAGAAAATTGTTTCATTTTTATCTCCTGTGTTGTTATCAACAGATTGAGGTAGCTGGAAACTGCAGCAAGGGAAAGGTTCCTGAGAAAACTGACGTGTCTCATGTTCTTATACTTAGTTATAATTAAATAGATAGGTTTTTGATTACAAATTGACCTCGTGGTATTCAGGAAAACAATTTTTCTTTTCATTCGCACACAAAACACGTTGCAACGAGAACATTTACTCTGAGGTTTCCACTGAATCTTTTTCAAACTACAAACCTCACACCGTCCCCTATTTTCTACGAACGTAGGCCAATGGATACCTCTATTTCCCAAGCGTCTTTTATAGTGGAGTACTCAGATTTGCGTCTTTTGGAAGAATTTTTTTTTTCACCAGTGTCTCGACTTGATCATCTCTCTTGCCCACGTTTTTATCTGCAAACCGTCTTCTCATGACTCTCCATATCACAACTCAATGGGATTTAAATCCGCATAATATGGTGGAATTGCAGAACATCATGACGTCTACTTTCTATTAATTGGTTGGGTTTATATACTTTTTTTTTTTAAATTAATTCCTATAACACGTTTTTGGTTAGATCAGAAGAGAACATTAGTCCATTATTCGGAAGCTACTCTACCATGTTCGATTTCAAGCTTGCCATCGTAGGGACTTTATTGATTTGCATTTTTGCACAGAATTAGGTGGGAGATTTGGTAAAACTTGTTTTTCCAACCATTTAATAAAATGTTCACCATTCATATCATCATGATAGTCTGATGATTTCGTTTGCGATTTCAATAGCAACAAAGCATTGGGAAAAAAGCACCCAATAAAAAAAATAACAAATAAAAAACGGTCGCTTTTTTTTTTGCAACATTTTCTGTTGTATTGTGTCGCTTAAACTACCATCCGGCTTCGTTTTCGGTATCAGTCTTGAGATACCCAATTCGGTATTCGGTATATATATAATCACTGAACTTAATTGAAAGCTCAGGAAATAGCATGCAAATAAAAAAAAATACTTTTTTTTATTTTGTAATAAAATAATTTTAAAAATGCCCAGAAAAATTAAATGTCTTATAATTAATTATAATCATCATATTCAGCAGTAGAATCATCTTCCTCTTCTGGCTCGATTTCATGCTCAGATAGCATATCTGTAACAAAAAAATCATTAAAATACTTTACAATATTTTTTATGACAAACGTGTATTTGTGTAAGAGTAGTGTAGGAGAAAAATATACCTGATTCTGAAGTATCCTCAAAAATATCAGGTGTTATGACTACATCTTCATGCGCTTTCGTCAATTGATCACCTGCGAACCACGTTCAGAAAGAAAGATCATTTTGATCTTTCCAATTTTTCATCCATAGTCCGTTGGTAAAATACCAATATTCCACATTAGTCCACAAGTATGCAATGAATCTTGTGCGTAACACTTGCTGGAGTAACTTCGATTGACTGACATTGACACGAATTGTAACTCCGGACACTTAAGGAGAAGGGTTGTGATTTGTCTTTACCTTGTACGTCATATTGAAGATGACAATCCTGCCTTGACATCGTCTAACTTTTTCAACCCATAGAAGTAGCAAGTAAAAGACTGTATAATGTTAAAATAATTCTGCACATTATATTCCTTTGAACCCAAATCCAGAAATGCTTCTTGGAAAAATTCTGAATTCATCAGAAATTGCAAAGGACTTTCCTCGTCGCAGGATAGTGATACCATATTCAGCAGTCAACTCATCTTTTGCTAATGTGTGATATTTTGATGTTTCTGTTCTTACGATTTGTAACAGTTCTGCTTTAATCATGTTTTCCTCATAATAAATATTTTTTTCCGATAAGCAATTCTTTAATTTGGGCTATTCGCCAGGCAGTAGTGAGATCTTTCCTAGTTGTTTTTTGAGTAGTAAGGGGCATTATCTAAAACCAATACCGAACCAGTTTTTAGCTTTGGTAAAATGCCCGTCAACCACTCTTCGAAATGTTTGGCATTCATCTCTTGTTGAAAGTCTGAGTTTTTTTTGTTGTTAAATAGAATTACAATCCATTAGCAGTACACACACCAATTTTGTATTTCAGCTACTAACAAGGTACTAAGCTGTAGCTGGCAACTTGTAAATTAAAACTAAATGAACACCTGTATATGATACAGTAGCCAAACTTAGTAACATTACAAAATGCAAAATGAAGAATGCCACAGCAAGACTAAAGAAATGGCTTACTTTCTTAACATTTTTTAATTATAATATACCCTGTATATTTGATAGGGGCCGAGCCCATCACCATATCCAAGATAATATTCATAAAACTATATTGAAAGAGCAAGTACATTATGTTACAATGTCAAAAGTACCAAGAGGACAGGACAGGCTTGCTAAATGTGAGACTATTGGAAATGCTATTTTGTATATGTGAAAATAAAGTTATTAATATTATATCGCAAGATAATTTTAAGAACTAAAATGTTACGGTCCTCATCGTATTATTTGCAGATATTCCAGAGTGATTTAACATTTTAAGATAATCATAAATTTACTTACATCTTTAGGTAAGGCTGGCACACATAGTGTTGATTGGGGCTCAGTAAACCCTTCTCCCATTATCTCTATCACCTTTAATTCCCAAGGTGCTAGAAGTCCATTAGATTGCAAATATTTATCTATTTTGTCCACATGGTTGCATATATAGACCCATTCTTCTGAGGTTACAGTTTTAAAATCCGCTTCCGTGATGGAAGCTATGTTATTTGATTCTTGATTAACATATTATCTGCTGTACACCTTTTTACAATTGCCCAACTTTTTCGGTTGGATTCATATCGTAATGATATGGCGGTAATCTAACAGCTTAATGTCCCCTTTCATTTAATATTTTTTCAACTTCATATACTGGATCCCCTTTGTGTCTCTTTATTACTTCACATAATTGTGGTTTCGTTTGTCAATCTGGAATATTGGAAATCAAATGCAATATTGTTTCTGTTAAGCCATTCCTGCATTTCGGTTTTTAAATTTCCCACTGTCACCTACATTTTTTTTATTCACTCGTGTGCAATGTAACGGTGCATTGTCCATAACGACTATACAGTTAGGTGGTAAATTCGGAACGGTTTATGCCTTAACTAACGCTAAAGTTGGATGCGTTCATGTCATCATCGTAATCGCTTGACTTGGATTTCGATTTAAATAATAACAAGCCATCTTTCACAAATCCTCTTTACTACCAGCATGATCGACTATCATTTTTGTATCAATGCTGTCGGATGCAAGAATCCTTGACTCTGAACCTCTTTCGAGTGCCAACATTTTTGGGCGTTATACGAAGCTTGAACGTATGTTTTGTCGAGGTATACGACCAGGCGGTTTTCTTCGAAACGATTCTTTCGCATCCATTAAATATATTTTACCCTTTCGATTGACACCTTTGGTATTAAGAGCCAGAGAGTATTTTGCTTTTAATTCCGGTCAGTTTTGTTGTTGTTGGAATTTCTTTCTTCACAACGTAAAAAGAATTAATCAAGTGCCTTATGGCACATTTATCGAAATCGTCTGCTTCCATAATACCCCTCACGTGCTTTCTGCACAATTAGGCTCATTCTCGCCCATCATATCAACTTTTTCCTGGATGAGCTCCATTGTGCGTGTCACATTCCAATTAACATTTTTATTTGCCACATAGCCCTTTATAGCCGCCCACGCCATCTCTATTGGATTTAAATCAGGATGATAAGGGGGCAAGCATAACACGTCGTGGTTATTTTCTTTAAGTAGCTCATCAATTATGTACCTTTTATGGGTCTCTTTGTTTTTTGTTCTTTTTTTAAATTTCATACAATTCTGACTTTCTCATGTCTTTGTTGTATTGAACCCCTTTTTCATCGAGCCACGTTTCCATGCGGGCTCTTTTGTCGTTTGATGTGGGTGCGGGATTTAAAATGTTGTTGTGGTATGATGCATTATCGATTACCACAACCGATTAAGGTTTTAAATTGGGTATTAATTTTGTTCGTAGTCATTTTTCATAATTTGTATAATTCATGTCGTCATGATAGTCTCAAGATTTTGCTCCCGATTTAAACATCAATAATGCGTTGGGGACAAACCCAGTTTCTGAACCAGTACCATAATAATTCGTTGGTCTTTTGATATCGGCCGTTTTAGGCCTTTCTCTGAATCGTCCGACCATCCTTTGCTTTTTGTATGGGACGAATGGCCATAAGATTCATCAGTATATACAATTGGGCGCCCTTCATCTCTATATTTTTGTATTGTTTTTAAATTTTGAATCCTTTTTAGGCGAATGTCCGTCTTTTCAATCAATAATTTTCGGTTATTTTTGGTTTTACGCCACTTAAACCCCCAGTTCTTCAATATAGTATAATTGTATTGTAGACTTGTGTTACCACCTTGAAAATTAATGTCAGCTTTTAGCTTAGGCAACAATTTCATCAGCGTTGGCATTTCTTTTTCTGTTTGATGGAATGCGTGTATACTCTCCCTCCTTACTACACCTTGGTCAAAATCGTTCAAATTCGTCACTGTTTTTGAACGAGGTCTCTTCTTGCCGGGCGTGCGGAACACCGCCACGAGGCCCGAAACATCGCCTTCCTTCAAAATTCGTCGTATAGTACGTTGTGAAGTACCCGTAGCATTAGCTGCTTTCAAGTGAACGGCGTTCTATTCTATTTATACATAATTTAAATTTAATCACTACAAAACTTATATATATTTGAGACAATTTGTTCATATTTTTATTACCTTACCCTTATGTTATAAAATTACTAATGTTTAAGTATACTAATAACTTAAATTTATTCTATTTATACACAATTTACATTTAATCACTACAAATCTTATTAACTAATTTATCTAGTATGTCTAAAGCTCTTACACTTAAAGTTTGCCAGTCTTTTTGCATATTTACTTTTAATTCCCTAATTCTATTTTGCTCTTTTCTTAATTCTATATGATCATTGTGCTGCTGCATTCTGATTGCTCTCCATTCTGCATCAGAATGTTGCCGCCTACGAGGCGATGGTCGACTACCAGGAGACAAACGTATTCGTGAAGGCCTTGACCTACGACGAGGTGTTGTTTGCCCAAACTGAGCAGGCTGCGATGCAGATGCAGCATCTGTATGATCAGGAGAACTAGCCAAGTCTCTAATATCTGCAAACAAAAGAAATATGCGATATCAACATTTCTGTATCAATTCATTGTAACAATCATCCATTTAAGTTCATTTATATTTTTTATAAATTATATATCGTGTTTTTTTATATCCTCCTTTATATCGACAGCCTCCGTGGCGCAGTTGGATAGACGCCGCCTGTGAAACGAGAGGCAGCGGGTTCGATCCCCGCACCGAAAGAAATGTTTGTGCGGCCCACAAATATTTCTTCCGGGTTTGGGTGTTTGTGAGACCGAAGTCTCTCGTAGTTCTTGATACCCACGACACAAGACTCGATCTTAGTGTGGGGTCAGGACCTATGTATGACTGTTGGGTGTTATTTATTTATTTATTAATTAATGTACTTACTCTGAACTTACAAAAAACGAGTGCAACCTCTATCTGTATCAGCCCATATACGTCCCACTGCAGGGCACGAGCCTACTCTACAATCGAAAGTACGATTGAGAGTGGTTAGGCCATATAGTCCACCACGCTGGCCTAGTGCGGGTTGGCGGACTTACATACCATATAAATTCTTATCTCACGATGTTTTCCTTCACCGATTTAGTGCGTGGTGATTGACTATCAATGCACACATGACTCCGAAAAGTCAGAGGTGTGCCCTGGGATTTGAACCCGCGACCACCGTAAACATGTTGGCAGCCGCGTCTGGTCCGTTTACCAACAGGCCACCACGCACTTAACCTTTATACATAATTATATTATACTGGCACAACATACAAATTTATGTCATAAATATTTTTTGCCAGTCTTGCACCTGAATTATGTATGCATTTAGTATACATTTCCAAAAAATAATTAATAAAAATACTAATTTGATACATAATATAATATCCACATCAACTTAAGGCTGCTAGGATGCTTATTAAATCAATAAATTGCTTACTTTCTATTGGTTCCTCATTTACAATGATGAAAGATGGGGAAACTATAGGCCTCAATGATGGTGGGTCCACATGGACCTGGCTTGGAGGTCTTGACTCTATACAAGCTTGAGCTGGCCTAGGTTCAGAAACTTGACCAGATGACAAAGCACCCTGGCTAGAAGGCCTCGGCACACATTGTAGCTGATGAGAAGTGCAAGGCTCACTCAGTAGATTAACTGTAAAACAAATTATTTACATATTCTTCATCTTCTTTAATTTGAATGAGGTTGATGCTCTTCAGGTAATTGTAAAATATCCTGAAATAGATTAAGAGTTATGTATATGATTAACAAATTAATGCTGAATATTAAAAACATCCAAGCATAAATAAAATAGTTAATTTGTTAATTTGAGAAAACCCTGCCTCCGGAATTGCCAAGCCCGTTTTGGTATCTCCACTACCATCACTGTTAAGAAGAGACGTCAGTTCCTCCCATTTTTGCAAAGCCACCACCTTACCCCTTGCATTGGATGTTGGCTTGCTGAGATCTTCTTGTCTAGTATTAAAAAACAAATTCTCAAACACTTCCACTCGAATAGAAATATGTACTATAAACTCGGATAAGGTACTGACTGTTCCATGTACGATACTAATAAATCAAATTGATGAGGGTTTGTCTTCATTTTGCGTATTTCGTTTATAAATTTATATTTAACAAATATATTCACAGTTCACACCAAAATTTATAAGAACACTTGAAAGTTTCCGACCATTTTGAGAGAACATTAGTAGCTTCAATAAAATAGACAAACGAAATACGTATTAGATTAAATCTTTTTCTAATAACATCTGAACGTACTTTAACATAATTTTTATCAATATCACCTCGAACCTGCCACTTTTTTATATTTAAACGGTAACTAATATGCAAAAGACATTCAAAACAACGAATCCAGGCGTGTAAAGTAGACAAACCAAAACTGTAATGTTCCTCTCTGCTGACTAAGCCTTCTAATTCACCGTTCATCATTTTGGGAGTAGCACCACATATGTAACATTTTTGTGTCGATTTTGTTTCAGTCAAAGCGTTGCAGATTTTTCCGTCAGTCATAGTTAGTAAAAGGTTGTGTTGAACAGAAATTTGAGAATCTCCAATGTTACATAAAGTTGAGATATTTCTTCCAAAACTTTGTTGGTTTCTGTTGCAGTAAGTTCATTAGTCTCCTTCATAAATATAAATTTAATTGTTCGACAGTAAAGTTTCGATGAAGGCCTTGGATTTTGCCAAATGATGTTATGACTATTATTTGTCAACTTCAAAGGAACAAACGAAAATACGAACAGAAACTCATCAGTAGCATCTACATCCTGAATTTTCGCGTGTTTGTAAGAATAACTCGTACATTTCGAATCTACATAGTAGGCTAATTCTTCGTCACTATTTAATTGTGTACCACCGCACGTTTTTTCACTTGCTTCAGTTTTGTCAGAGGAGTGGCTACTCCTTTTGATCCCAGAAGCAACTTTTCTCTGACCCGCTCCCAACTTCCGCAGCTAAGGTCAATTCGCCGGCACTGCGTGTTTGCACCAATTCGTTAACTCCGCGCTTTTTTGTTTTATAAAACGAGTCGTCGAAATCTTTTATGGGTCGACCTTGAAGCCTACTCTGGTGACCTGGATGAGCAAGGTCGACGCACAGAAATGGTAAAACTTATATTGTCTCCTTCTAACCAATCTTTATTATTAATTAAAAACCGATCCAAAGTTTCTTGCGCCGCTTCTTCTTCACAGCTACAACGCATTCCGAAGCGGTGGTAGCAGAAATAAACCGTTCAAAAGATCTTGTGAAAGGCTATTTGAATAAAGAATATTTTGATTTCGATTATGACTTACATGATGCCGCCCATTTTTCGGTTAATTTTGACGATATATTAGATATTTTCTGTTTAATAGCCCTTAACGAATCACTGGTTATATCATTAACACCAAATTTAAGACTTATATGTTCCAATAAACGAACATTCCGTTCATCTTTGGCATGTTTTCGCCATCCTTCAAAAATTTCTATTTTCGAAATGGAGAAGACACATTCTGAAAAATGAAATTAAATCATTTAGTGCGTGAATGCGGTGGAAAATTATATCTTGTTTTAAAGGTGAGTATCACTACTATATACTGTAAAATTAGATTGGATACAAAAAGATAAATACGATTAAAATTACGGAACTTGACAAAAAATAGTATTTTCCAATAATATATTCCAAGTCGCAATGGACCAAAGGTACACAGAGTGTTGCATTACACACCTCAGATGGCAGGATCTATTGTAAATGCTTGTGTATTATTACACAACATATGCAACACAGCCAATATTTCTGTGCAGCAATTAAGTAACGAAGAACAAAATCAAGAGAACCAATTGCAGCTCAATTATACAGTAGGCGAAGCATCATTACTACACACCAACAGTAGCAATGTTGCTTTGCAGCAGGGTTGGGCTGCACGGAGGGCTCTCACTCAGGAGCTCTGGACAAGGCGGCATTTATAGATGTTAGAATCCTGGAAGGGAATTTGAAGGTGTATTTATTCTTTTGCCTATTGTTTTATATAATTTGATTTTCTGAGTTTTTTCATTTATTATTTTTTTTAAGATGTGGGTGTTGTTAAAAACCAGATAAAGATTTTCATTTTTATAAAAAAATGTTTTCTTTTTAAATAAATATTATTGTGTAAGATAACAGTGTTTTTAGCCCCAGGCTGACTACGATGAAAGTATTCCACTAATTGCTTAACTTTTGTCAGTATGTGTGCAATTTTGCCGATACTTTCTTGCACAACTAAGTTAAGACTGTGGGCGAAACAGCTAACTGATCTCCAACCACCTATTCGCACTGCGCCCAAAATGTTAGCGGCGTTGTCGCTGACAATCGCGCCAATGTTATTTTCGATGTTCGACTCTGTGAATTTTTGCCTCAGGAAATCAGATATATTTACATTTGTGTGACTTTGATAAAAATTAATGCACCCAATCATAACTGACACTAATTGATGGGAGTCTACATCTATATAATGTGCAGTTATTGCAATATAGTCATCATTAGTAATAGATTTCCAACCATCGGTGGTGATACATATAGCCGTAGCTTTTGTGATTTTACTTTTTACATTTTCTAATAGTTTATTGTAAACTTTAGGAAGCAGAGTTTCCGAAACTGTTTTGCGTGTGGGTAGTGAGTATCCAGAATTTAGCATTTCGACTAATTTTCGAAACTCTCTTTCCTCTACGATCCTCAAATCGTGATAGCCTTTTGCAATCATTCTGACTAATTGTTCGTCGATCTGCTGAATTCTATTTAGTGGCAGGGGCTTTTTCACCACAACGAATTGATTCATAGACGGAGCCACCTCCGCACGTCGTCGAGCAAGTGCACTTCCTGCCGGAGGGGTAGTTCTTGAAGTACTACCTATTGTGGCTTGCACGTTCAAATTTGCGGTGCTTGTACTAGCTACTTCACTTACATCAGCCGAGGACACTTATTGAACAGGTTCTAATCTGTTCATAGATATATTTATAGTGGGATGTACTTGTTTTATGTGCCGGCTTAAGCTACCAATGGAGCTAGAAGACATTGCCAGAATCTTTGAACAATACAGACACTTTGCTTTCTTTGGCTCCGTTTGCTCAAAGTGGTTCCACAGTGGACTAGATTTTCGCTTAGATGCCATTTTTTTTTGTCACAAACAATCACAAAAGTCTCCCCTAATTAGTTATTTTCTTTCACGAAATAGTTCTACAAAAATTTAATTGAGTACTTAAAAATATTATTATGTTTTTATATTTTGTAAATAATAATTAAGTATTAGGTAATAAACAAATTTACGTTTGCCTTATTAGGTGAAATTGCCGTTTTGTATAGAAAAATATAAAGAAGTTGTAATTTTCATACAAACAAATTTATATACCTATTTGTTATTTTCAAGCATTTGGCTACAATGCTATTTCTTTTACTAGCGTGAAACATTATAAACCTACTTAAGTACTTACTCTATTTTTGAGATAAAACATTAATTTCGATAGAGATATACCTATAATGTTTTAGATTTATGAAACAAATTAAAACAAAGCAAAAAAGCGGCAATTTCATAGTAGGTGGCTCTGTGGTAAAGACCTATTAATATTAGTACTTACTTACTTAAATATTTATTTACAAAACACAAAAACTTTGTTAGCACTGGTTAGCACACACTACGGAAAGAACACGCACGCTTCGAACTAAACAAAAATCTATATATTATCTAAACTAATTACAAACAATGTAACCTACTCCGCCCGGTAACATACTTGGCGACATATTTAAAAAATCAAAACATTTGAATACTACTTGCATAGCACGTGTCACCATTCTCTGTCTCTTTTTCGCGATATGCGCGGCCGGCAAAATTTTACATCGGCTGCGCGCGGTGGGCGCTCGTGATTACGTACTAAAACGACGCTGACCGAACGTTGCCGAAGTGATGAGTGATGCGAGTGATGTTTGTAACTGATGCGTAATGCGTGATGTTGCATTACGTGTCAAAGTGATATTACTTTTGTACTATTACACGCATTATCTACCTTTCCATGTTACCCAATTTATTTTCTATGCCCACTATGCCCTCTCCAATCACCTCCAAAGCTCGGGAACTTCTAACCACAGCAGCGGCTTTTTCTTCGGATGACTGGACGAGGGCACGTCCTGAGACATGGGACGTTCTCTCTGGCGGCGTCGTCGATTGACGGTTCTAGCCGTCACTATTGGCTGGGATGTTGCAGGAGGACTAATGTGCAGAATTCGACGGCGCGGCGATCGCCGTGGCGTTATTGGTGCTGACGTTGGTACTGCAGGTGGTGTCACTTCCGGGCTGGAGAAACTGCAAGTGCTACCCCATATGGCTCCTCTAGGGATGGGGTACCCTGAGGTTCAGGCAATATTTGAAGTATCGATGGGGATACTCCAACATCAGCATTTTCTGCATCCTGTTAATACAAAAAAAAAACATTTTTTATTATCTGCCTAAAATCTAGTTAATCTAGACTAGCCAATCTAGTAAAATCTAGAAAGTTTATCTGTCTAAAATCTCAATACAATGTGTTGTTTATACTTACTGCTATGGATGGTTCCACTTGCACACCAGGTAAAAATTTTTTTGCAAATTATTTTTTTTCACTCTCTTCTTCACTCCAGTTCTTGACTGGGATGAACGTAAAGCTGCCACTCTTTTTTTAAATTTAGCTTTATAGTCCACCCAGTACTGTAAAATCAATAGGTGTAGTTTAGCATACACAATTACTGTTGATATTATTATGAAACCATTATACATAATAGTTACATAATATTATATTCTGGACCAGATACTAAGTATAATAGAACTGCATGAGTATATGCCGTTCATAATAGCTGCGAGTCATAATAGGATAAATTAAGTAATTACTTTAGACCATCCTTTCCAATCTTTGTGTGTGCCTTCACCCTGAGAGTTTAAGATCCCTGCAAGCTCGGCCCACTTTTGTTTGGAATATTCCTTTGCATGCAGGGATCGATTATACGCCATAGCGATATCTCTGTGGGAATTTAAATATTGCCACATTAAATCGAGCTGTCGACCCGAAACTCTCCGAACTCTGACGCTGCAAAAAGTTTAAACCACTTGAAACAAACAAAAAAAAACCACTTGAAATTCCAGCTTCAAACTTTTAGTAACAAGTGATTTCTTTGTTTTACAATATTATTCGTATTATATACACACGGGAGCAAAAAAATCGACTCAAACTTTAAACTGCCGTTGTAACATCTCTGACAAAAAAAATAAAACCTAAATACCATTGTTTATCCTAAATTCTTTAAATTCTAGGTCTTAGCTTTAAAATGAGCCTAGGTTTAATAAAATGAATGGTTTGGTTCACTACTAAACATCAGCTTTAGTGTTAAGTAGCGGAAAAATACTAAAATGACAAGCGAAAAATAAAAAAATTAAACAAGTTGATGTCAGTTTTTTTTAAATTAATTAAAAATGAAACATTATCAATATTTAGTGTTACCCCCCCTTGCCCTAATTACAGCTTGCAATCGGCTTTTCATTGTTTTAATAAGCTTGACCACGTTATTCTGCGGTATAGCTTCCCACTCCTCCGAAAGTGCAGCTTTAAGCTCGTCTTTGGTTGCTGGGATAGGATTTCTTGCTCGAACTTTCCTTTTGAGTTGATCCCACAAATGTTCAATGGGATTTAAGTCCGGGCTACGCGCTGGCCAGTCCATAATTTTTATTTGCACTTCATTTAGGTATTGTCGTACGCAGGTTGCTGTGTGTGGACGCGCATTATCGTGCATCAGAACAAAGTTTTCGCCTATAAATCCTGCGTAAGGAATAACGTGTTCTCCCAAAATTTCTTCAATATATCGTTCTGCAGTCTGACCTCTTTGCCGTCCCCCAGTTTCTACAAAAACCAACTCGGTTTTCCCTTCGATTGAAATGCCACCCCACACCATACAAGACCCTCCTCCAAAAGCAACATTTTCAGCTATGCAGCATTGTGCAAATCTCTCTCCTGGCCTTCTATACACTCGTCCTCTTCTATCGCTGCCATGCAGACAGACTCTGCTCTCATCAGAGAATAATACGGTGCGCCATTGATCGTATGTCCAATCAACGTGTTCTCTAGCGAAACGAAGACGAGCTGCACGGTGGGCTGTGGTTAGTTTGGGGCCTCTCACTGGTCGTTTTGGGGTAAGGTTGGCTGCCTTGAGTCGTCTTCTTACTGTCCACCTACTGACAGATAAACCCCGCGTTTCTCTGAGTTGTTGTTGAACTTGGACGCCTGATAGAGCCCGATTTCTCAGTGAAGTGCTGACAATGAATCGGTCATCTCTCTCTGATGTGGACCGCTGTCTGCCAGAACCTCTTCTCCGACTAAAGCTTCCAGTGTCCTGGTATCTTCTGTATACTCTTGAAACGGCAGACTGACTTATGTGCAGCACTCGAGCAACTTCGCGTTGTGTCTTTCCTTCTTCCAATAATGCAACCACTTGGGCCGCAATTTCACTTGTTGTGTCCATTTCCAGGTAATATTGTTTACTCGTAATTAAGCAGATGTGTACCGGGTGACGTTTAAAGGGCACCTGATAGAGATTAGGCTAACAGATGGGCTTTTATGGGACTCATAAACTCACAATGAATGCAGGGCTGACGAGTGTAATATCTTCTCTTGACCTATCACAGCGGCCTATTGAGTAGCAGAAAAGATGAGACTGCAAATTTTGGTATGACCTTATAGTAAGACTCAGAACTGTAAGGTGTTGAACCCAAAAATTTATTTTATGTTAAAGTTTTCGTCCTAGAGACATTTTAGTGCAAAGATGCGCTCTGAGTCGATTTTTTTGCTCCCGTGTGTATTTCAAGACATTATAGTATAACACATGTCGGCTCTACTTATTTTTTAACTTAATATGATAATAAAATCAAAATTGAAATAGTCATTATCATTAAACATGCGATCATAGTATCGCAATGCATTATTTCTTTCACTGTTTTACTCTCTAAACCACTATAATACTTCCTCGTTGCTAGACATGATATTGACGCTTTTAACACTGCATAAAACGAATTAAAAAGCTTGTATAGCATCACTTCCACTTCATAAATTGTTTAAACACCGACCGCGTCCCGCGAACGAGTTCGTAAGTAATGATATTCGTAAAACCGTTCCGTTCCCATTGCACACATTCCCAAATAGAACAAATCTTTTGCCCGGTAAGACAAAGGGATAAATAATTTTATTTATAAATATACAATATATTTTTTGCTTCATTATCCACTTATAAACTAAAATTAAATTAATTTCTTTTAGTTTTAATATTTATCGGTATATGCGTGTCTTGGAACGTAAATAAAAAAGTTAGCGATCTTAAATCAGGGATTAGACAACCATTCATTCTTTTCCAGCACTATGCAGGAGTATAATAATGTTTTATAACGTCATGGTACGAATTTGAGTAATATTACTTTAAGCTTGAAATAAAACGTTCCTGCGATATGATGTTTTGTAAAAGATGGTGGTAAGGCTCCTGACCCTTGACAGTAGTATCAGTCACAAAAATTACCGGTTATACCTATATATCACACAAATTGAATGAGATGTTATCTAAAGCTCTGCAAAAAATGCAACTACTATAATTAACTTAAATTAAACTTATATTTGCAAATATTACATTACTTACCTTCATTAGTTAATGACTCGTCCCTGTGAAATGTTTTTCACGCTTCCTACTTGTTTTGATGACATTGGGGGTGTTGTTTACAATATGTGACCACTTAGTGGCATGGGCATGGGCGTTTTCGGTTTTTGTCGCAAACGGATATGTAACCGATATTCAGTTATCATATCGATATCGAAAACCGTTTTTGGATATCGATATCAATAATCAGTAACTTAGGACGGTATGCACACGTAGCCGTGATTATTGATATCACTAGCAAACTCAAGGGGAACTCAAACTAACGACAAACGCAAACTCACACTTTTACCGTTTAGTATCTACATCGGTATAGGACTTTAGATATTTAAAGATTTTTATTTATCAATTTACCTTGTATTTACGGCGATTTCCCTTCATGCTTTACTAGGCTTAGCACTAGCAGAAAAGTTTTTTAATTCTATAATTTTGACAACTTTTCTGGCGTATTTAAAAATCGTCATATTTACAATGATTGAATTTATACTATTTACAGTAATATGTACATTTTTATTTAGTTACCCTAATTAAATCAGGATGCATTCGCATTAAGAAATGCTAGCTGTTCGACTTTTTTTGCTTTGAGACGACATCTTCGGTCATTTATAACAAGCCCTGTCTTTGAAAAAAGTCGCTCGCTGGAACTGACGTTGCCACAATGTTGCATTTTGTTCTAAATATATGTGATAGATGAGGGTAAATAATTTTATGATCCCTCCACCATTGCGATGGGCTATTCCATTTGCCTTCGATGTTCTTGCGAGGTAACATCTCGTCATCCAGGTACATGTGGAGTTCTCTGATGGCTCTAGCTTGGGCATTGCTTTGGGGCTTATTTTTTTACAAAAGTTCGTCGAATTTGTCCCAAGCGCTAACCTTTCCAGTATTTACAGTTTTCTCTTCGTCTACCGTAATGGATTCTGTCAATTGGTTTTTATTGATAATTCCAATTGTTAAATTGTGCACATGTCTTTTTAATTCTGAGACAGCTTGCTCATTTTTGAAACATAGTAATTTAAACCTAAGGTCTAATAGCGTACAAAGGCCAAACGTTTTACTGTGTTCTACACCAGAAAACCGATCTCTCAAACCTTTTTGTAGAGATTTTATCACATCCACAACTACCGTAAAGAAGAGCTTGTACTCCTCTTTATTTAAAACGTAATTACAAACTTCTTTTAAACAGTTTATGACCACTATGACCATACTTCCAGTTAAATATTCATCACAACTTATTGAAGAAGTGATCTCTTCAAAGGGTTGTAAAACTGTGCATATTTCGCTCATTGTCTCCCAATCTAACCCTTAATAGCCTAGCCTGATTTACGAAAGTGTTTTATTTTTAAATATTACTGTGTTTGTTTGAAGGTCTAGATGAAGGGAAAAATAGTTAAAAAAATTACAATATTTATTATACATATTTATTTAGAAAAATAAACAGTTTTGATACTTAAAGTATTAAGTTAAAGTATTAAGTTTAAAAATAAACAATTTTGATACTTCAGGTATTAAGGCCATAAAGAAACCAAAAATATAGCTAAGAATGAAATAATGCGAAACATTGGTTATTTTTATTATCGCATAACGACACTCGACATTTTTTACAAAACCAAGAGGTAAGTTTCCTACAATTATTAAATTTTCACTTATTTCTAGAATTCATAAATATTTTCTCATGGCCAATGCAATCGTAACGCACGTCAGTAGAGGGTAGTACTTGCGCACCTGTCCGGGGTCTTTTAGAAGGTACTTTATCTTGTTTATTGTTGGTACTGGGTCTTCCCCTTTTATTTTTTGCGTCACTTTGATATCTACATAAAGTATCGGGAAGCTCAGTTCTAAAATCTGCTAACTTCAGAATATTCTTCTGAAGTTTTCCTTTCACTGTGTTTACCTTTTTGTATAGTACCCAAGCATTGATGACGGTCATATCTAACAAGTGGTAGAAGAGCCTCGTTGTCCACTTTCTCGATTTTATGCGGATACGATATCGACCAATGAAGCTATCCATCAAATCAACGCCGCCCATGTGGGCATTATATTCTTTTATGACCCGAGGACATGATACTTGAACATTAGCCTTTAGTTTTTTTTCGTAGCGGGTTATAGTATCCGCTGGTTCAGCACCAACATACGTGGAAAGTAAAAGTACTTGTTTGTTGTCTTTCCAACTTGTGGCCGACAATTCTTGGCCTTCGTAAGAGGCCACATTTTCGTGATATGGTCCTCTGGGTACGTTAGACTTCATAATTTCTCGTTTCTCCGGCAACTTGCACGACTTTCCAAGCCTGTTTCTCTGTACTGTTCCGAGACAATAAATACCTTCGTTGGTCAAGTAATGTAGCAGAGGAATATTCGTATAAAAATTATCAAAATAAGTTATATGATTGACATGTCTTGGTACTGGTCGTAACAATCGAATAACTGTATTCGATACAGCTCCGAGATCTGGTTCGCCAGGTAAGCGGTCTATGTCCTTAGCTCCTGAGTAAATCTCAAATCTGTAGGCATACCCAGACAGAGAGCATAAAACGTATAATTTGAATCCCCACTTATGGGGCTTGTTGGGTAAGTATTGTTTCATAAAATGTTTAATTTTAGTTGAACACATTTGTTCGTCTAGTGACAGACGATGCTCAAATGGTACAGTAATAAATTTCTTGTTCAAATAGTCTATCACTGGTCTTACTTTATGCAGTCGGTCGTGCTGGGGATGATCAATGGGCAAATGTTTAGAGTCGTCATTCATATGAAAGATTAGTCTAATTTTATCAAATCTGTTGCGATTCATTGTTTGTGCTATTGGTTCAAACTTTGTAATATTTGACCAGTATGACCTGACACTAGGATAATGATATACACTTGTAAAAATAAGAATTCCAATAAATTTACGTAATTCTAAAACAGTCAAAGGTTCTGTAAAATTGGGATTCTTTTGGAAGGCATATTTATTTGACTCGTCCACTAGCAATTTCAAAATTTCTTCACCGAAAAAATAAGAAAAAAACTGAAAAGGACTGTCTAAGTTCATAATTTCTTGTGAATACTCAGTGTTTCCAGCAAATTGGAAAGCATTTTGGACTAGGTCCATATTCTTTACTCTCCACACTAAGTTTCTAGAGTTGAAGGGTGCAGTTTGCAGGTTGTTCTGATTGCTGGTTGTAGGAGTTGAGCTTCGTTCAACAGTCACTAAATTATGTTGCATGTCGGTATCTACGTTTGCTGCAGGCGGATCTGCAGCCAAGTCTGAGTTAGTGGGAAAATTATCTACATCCTCTTCATCTTCTAGCTCCATCAGACGATCTCTTTGGCTCGAATAATAGTCTATGTCATCTTCATTGTCGGTGGAATCGTCTTCCGAAATTTCACTATTTTCTAACTGCATCAATATGCTCTCAATCTCTTCTGGTCGCATTTTTGATAAATTTCTATAATAAAATAAAAATAAAAGTAATCCCAACACCGAGCCATGCAGAAAAATAATGAAACGGAAGTTCAAATTTTTATACCTAAATTATTAGTAGGTAGGTTTTATGTAGGGCGGAATGCCTGAAGTATCAAAATTGATACTCACAAAAATAGCACTAGTTTCTTCAAGTACAACATGCATTCGCAAAAAGTAATTATATATTAGCGAAAATAATGTATTCACTTACCTCAAAAGTATTTATATTCTAAAGAAAAAGAAAATATATCAAATTTGTATTCAACAAAACTTTTAGTAAAATGTGTTTACTTGTTCACTTTGCCGCGCAAGTAAAATGTCATAGATAAAATAAAACAATTATGACATTTGTTTTTTTTATTTTTGTCTCTTTTGTACGATATCGGTAATTTCATAAGTAGAACTATAGGTTGGCCGAGTTTTCCTCCATACAGGTAAATCTACATCACATTTTTTGGCACGTTTTGCAGGCATAGGTCTTAGCGGCTCATCATCACTGTCGCTCCATTCCGAAACATCGTAGTCAGGACGACGCCGACCTACCTCAATAGTCCCTGGAACGTCCTTAGGGAAACTACTAAAGATTACCTTCTTCCTCATCACTCACCACAGCCGGATCTGGTGGCACTAATACCATATCGTACTCTTCATCATTGCTTTCATCAGCCAAAATTGATTCCAAGGCTTCCTCCAGTCTCTTATAGCTGGTAAATACGTTCCGATTGGCCATTTCAACTTATAAGTAATACTGTAAACAAAACGAAATTTTAGTACGAATCTGCCCGCTGTACCCGCCTGTGTACAACAAATGAAACAAACCCTACTTTACAAGTTTTGTAATAAACTTTCATTCTTATGTTATTATTACCAACACAAATAAATAGTCTCCATAAAAATAAAAAGAGAAGTTGAAATATTTCACTATTTTTGATAAAAACCAACAAAATAATCTTACCTTGTATGTCGTGTCTGGACTCTGTATTTTATTACAAAATAAGTGACATTTGTTTTGAAAGAAAAGAAAGAAAGAAAATACATTTATTATTGCATGGCCACATACAAAAAAAGACAAAGTAGCATATAAGGTAATTAACAGTTTGCCATTATATGCGCATGGCCAGACAACAATGACTCCCCATTCAGCTATATGCTGCAGTACAACACAGCTGTACTGCAGCGCTCATTTTCAATGGAGGGTCAGTGTGACATCCGGACGCTATGTCCACCAGCAACACATTTGCTTAACATTTTATTACATACAATGTTAATAAAATAATATTAAACAACACACTAAAAATAATAACACAACATTAATAAAATAATAATAAAACAACACACTAAGAATGGAAAAAAAAGCAATAAAAAATAATAGCAACATCAAATAAAACAAAAATAGTAATAACAATTCCAAAAAAATAAAAATAAAATAGCAGTAAATAATTCACAAACAAAATTCTAATTAATACTTTTGAAAAATAACACATTACAACACTGAAATAAGGCAACTGCAAATCATTCTACCCACAGAATAAAGAGTAAACATAAAGAAATAATAATCAAAAACACATAATAAATACCCGCACCGCACAAATAAAATAAAATGCGCTGTGTCATATTGAGCACGCCATGTGCAAAAACCGGCCGCGCCAGAATATCGTTGAAGTAAGACAATCTGTGAGTAAGACCAAACCATCAAGAAGCAGAGATTTTGTGACAGTATATAATAAAATTAAAATAAACTAATTGAAAAATACACTGCAATGTTGCTTTAGCATATGTGCCAACTGCCAATGGTTGAGTAGAAAAAAAAGCAACTACACGTGCATTAATCAATTTATGCATTTCATGCCTGCATAACAACTAGATTTGTAATTTCGAACTACCTTCAACACTTACCACAGATAAAATACATAATTTATCGATTAAGTAGTTGTACCTGTGCAGGTACAGAGGGTGGTAATGGGTTAAATCAGTTACGTCTCTAGATTATACAATAGAGCATAACTGCCTCCGCTCTTCACCTCATACCACCACTTAGTTCAAAAAAGTGCAATCTGTGCATCCATTTGCGCGATTTTCAAGGTCATCTATGTATCTAAGGTTGACATATACTGCGTAAGTTTGGTTTTTTTGTGAAGCAAATCGTCAATGTGTGGGATCGGGTATTTTTCGGATATCGTAACTGCATTGAGTTTTCGATAGTCGACGCAAACTTGTACTGTTCCATCTTTTTTAGGTACCATAATGGCAAGTGCTGACCAGGGGGATGTGCATGGTTCAATAAACCCACTGTCCATCATCTTCTCAATTTCTTGCTTAAGCAAGGCTAATCTTAGAGGATATAGTCTATATGGAGGCATTGATATAGGACTGCTGTCTCCTGAATCTATGTAGTGCTCCGCGAGGAATGTCGGCTCAACATTTGCACCATGATGCTTCAAAAGAAGTTCTAATAACTTTGCCCTCTGGTTTTCTTCAAGTGTTTCCATTTTCACTTCATATATTTCAAGTGCGCTAATTTCCACATCTACAGTTATTTTTCCATTGGAAATTGGAAAAAGCATATTTGAGTGAGGCGAAAGTTTATGCGTGTCGTCATGGATGGTATCTGGGCATCTCGATACATAAAGTCGATGTACGGTGAATAACCATCGAATACACATCTTGTTCGTTTTACAGGAGGTGATGGCGAATCTATGGGGACTAATTGATATGTCACCGCATTGCAGGCACAAGTCTCCGGCAACGCTGGTTCATCACACACCATGTCAGCTTTACAATGTAAAATGTCTTTCACACATGCTCTAGAATGCGGGTATGTTGTTTCTAGTGTAACGGAGTCTTGTAGGTTTCTCATTTGGGTATCCTCTCCAGTTATAGTGGATCTAGGGAGGCAGTGTTCTCCTTCAGAGTAATCCTCTTTAATTGCTCTATCATATGAAAAGTTAGATTCGTATGCACACATTAAATAAAAAAAAAACGGGTATATCTATTTTAACATTCTCAAACCAAGTCCCTTTTGCTCGGCTAACTTTTGATTTTGTTCTGCATGGCCCTCTATTGCATACGAAAGCAACTACTGTTTTAAATGTTTTATATTTTATTTTCATTGGTATCTTATGGTAATGGCACATTTTCGCGAGGCAGCATCCCATTTTCTTCGGCAAACGCTACAGCCTGCTCACGCGTGCCCATGTGTTCCAAATTCCACGAATTTCCTCCACGTTGCGATAGCGCTTGGTTGGCGGTTCCGCCTCTATGGAACGGCTGGTGGAGGGTTGAGGTTCTTGCATCGTAGGTCGTTAGTGCAGGCAATAAATCAGAGTCCGGGATTGTACGAGCAAATGTCGGTCGATTAGGCAGAAAATCGGTGTCCAGTGTCAAAGCGTAGGTCAATCGTGAAGGCAAACAATCAGAGTCCAGAGGGTAAGCAAAAGTTGTCGAAGAAATCCACGATATAAGCACCACGAAGCACAACGAACATAAATATAAACCATAGACAATATATTTAACATAATAGTGATTTGATCATCAATCGCCCATAATAACGTTCCGTTTTACCAAATATGCATTTGAGGTTAGTAACTATTTTAATTAATTTCTCGAAAAATATGCATGTGCCAGATGCACTTGCCATTCAGATCATCAGAATTAAATTTGGTATATCATTTTTGAGGATTCTGTACACTCCATTATTGATTCCAGTCATGACTTACGCATTGTCGGTTCCCAATCCAACTATTTTATTTTTCTTTAAGCCATATTTTTGTAAGCAAGACAGAACAGCTTCTACAATTCCAACTGTATCGCAGGCTTTAAGTGGTTCTAAAGCTAGGAAGGAAAACACTACTTTTTTTTTGTTTTCGTCTAAAATACCTGATCACAATACCAAGTTGTTTGCTCGTACTGGTATCTGTTGATTCGTCAATTATGAGACTGTACTTTTGCTGTCCAATGTCCTTTAATAGCTCTTCAACGAAGTGTGGTGCCAAGACATTTTTAATAATTTCAGTACACTTAGTACGATGTATTTTTAAGTCATCCGTTGCTTTCGAATCGGGAAACACTGATTTCACTAAATCTGATAGATGATCAATACAGGAAACTGAACTGTGTTCTGCAATGTAAAGAGCTAGCAGTGCTTCGGCTTTCCGAGAGTTTGAATTTGAAACTGTTTCAGCGGGTGTGAATTTTATTGTGTGCTTGCCTGATGTAATTTGATATTTTTGTTTATGTTTTTTTGTTTCTGTGTGTCTTTTCAGGTCTACTACTTTAGCTAGTAGTTCTATTTTACAAAACGAGCAAAATGCCTTCGTATCATCACCAGGTAAAGGTTTAAGCCAAGTTTGGAATTCACTTAGTGATTCCCACTCTTTTCTATATTTTTGGGCATAATTTTTCTTTTTGAGTGGAACTTCCATTATTAGATGATGATTATTAGATGTTTAGAGCTTCACACACTGTTTCAAACACGAGTTTATCAATTAACAGTTTTCAGTAGCACGACACAAACCAAATTTTGGACATACAATGACTAAAATGAAAATATTAACTTAAGAGAGTGTCTAGAGATTCCCCGATCATAAAGTATGCATAGACAATTGTGATAGTCCGAAACGTTAGGGGATTCCCCTTTCAACAAAGTGTTGCCAGATTCCATATTGAAAAACCGCTAAATACCACTGAAAAAAAATAAAACGCTATATAATAGAAAATACCACCAGAAGCCTTGGAAAAGCACCAGTTCTGGTGGAAAATCCTCCAAGGTGGCAAAACTGGCCAGATGTGTAAGGGGGCTTCCAGCGGTAGAGTGAAAGAAACTCGAAAATAACTATTGTAACTTTTATTGATGACTGTACAGGAAACAAATTCAGATACTATATAATATGTACGTAGTCGGGCGACAGTATGTTCCTGACGAGTTCATGAGGCGTTTAGTTTGCTTTTAATATTAGAGAGATGGCGTTGTGTGAGTATACTATATCGTGGTCATTACATGACAACAACATCCTACTAATCAACCACTTGCCAACCCAAGCTGCTGCAATAATATCCTTAGATGGTATCTAATGGACAGTTGCTAGTAGGTTCAACAACGAACAAATATATGTATAATATATCCTTTGACTTATATGCCTCGATTTAATTCGTCCTCTTAATAAATACGGATTGTTTCCCCCAATATGTGAGACTAGCTCTTCAGAATGATCAGGTTCTGGACACACTTCTATTTCATAGGCGCCATTTGCTCTAATATGTTCGCCATAATACGATCGCGATTGCTTTATTTGACCCGGCCCTAAAGCAATCAATAACAATTGTAAATGAGATAATCTAGGGGAATTCCCCAATTGCGGTAGGTTACCATCGACTCTAGTAAACATGACCCTACACCTATTTAAGTTGTAATCATTTACAACCTCACCTAAATAATTCCTGTCATTCATAAATCGCAATGCTCTTTGAATAATTTGTCCACACAGTGGGCTATCCACAAGAGCAGGATGATAATTATTTAGAATAGCTGCTGCTATCTTATAATCAATCATTAATTGGGGTACGGCTTGATGAAAATGTCGTTGCCTAAAAATTTTAAAATCCCGTTTAAATCTCCCATGAATGACCTTCACAACCCATCTACAAACAGTTACCCGTCTACTTTTGTTGGCTTGTGCAGAAGACAATCGAGTTTCTCCTTCATTTAGTGATATGGTTTATAAACCCTATAAATATAACTTTCCCGCGGTCTCTCATTTCACAGGCGGTTCTTACCAACTGTGCCACGGAGGCCGTCGGTGACTCATACGGACTGGTTAGTTGTCATTAATGATCACAAAACTAATTAACTGACCTTGTAATTTAAGCCGTAATGACCTTGGCAGGCAAGGATGGAAGCGCACGTTCAAACGCCAAAACCCTCTTTTCTTTTCACATGACACAAGTTACATAAAGAGCTATCAAATTGGGTAATGTTCAAAGTTTCGCCCTTGAACTGCTATGCATTGTCGGGCGCATCGCTCGGTCCCAGGATGCACTCTATATAAAACATTTATGTCATTTTCTCGCAATTTATTAAAGGCGTCAGTAATTTTTTGCCGCATCGCTTCCTCCGTTTCCGACTCCGTAGCAAACACCTGATCTTTTATGTAACTCCTTAGAAAAAAGATCAGGGTTAGATCAGGAGATCGTGGAGACCAGTTATGTGGTCCGTTACGACCTATTCACCTATCGCCAAATTCACGGGTAATAACGTCTCTTACTGCATGACAGTAATGTGCCGGAGCGCCATCTTGCTGAAACTACATTCTACGCCCTAAATCTTATGGCAAATCATCTAAGAACTCTGCAAGGTCATGCAAGAGAAAGTTGCGATAAGCTTCTCCCGTTAGCGGACTGGGCAAAAAAATGGCTTGCCACGCACTGTCCTATTATTCCAGCCCAGACGTTAATGGACCAGCGATGCTGATTACCAGTTGGTCTGCAAGCATGTGGGTTTTGTCTTGCCCAGAGATGGATGTTGCGACGGTTAATTATTTCGTCCCTTTGAAAGGTGAATTCGTCGGACCATAAAACATTGTGAAAAAAGTTGGGATCGTCGCTTAATTTGTCAATTTATCACTGACAGTATTCAACACGTTTCTCAAAATCGGTAGGTAACAAGGCTTGTACAGTAGTAACTTTGAAAGGATGCCGCATATCTTTCTTGAGGATGTTACGCACCGAGCTGTAAGGTATTGCGAGTAATCTTCCCGCCGATCTTGTACTGACTTCAGGATGCTCGTCAAAATGGTTGAGTACGACAGTGCGAATATCTAAATCAACATTACCGCCGGCATCTGTGCTACGCGGCTCGAAACTTCCACATTCCCTCAACCGTTGCACAACTCGCATAAGTGTTCTGCCGCTTGTAGGCACGTGCCCATCGTTGCGATGCCCGAAATAGTCCAAATATAAAAGTAACGCTCACCATAACTGCCATTGGCCTTTCCGTACGCCAAAACCATGTCGGTGTACTGTACATTATTGTATAAGTAAAACGGCATTGTGAAATTAATAAAATTGACTCAAAATAACTGAAAACGAATTCACAATAATATGCACACGACAATAATTTTTACAGTGAGACAGAAATAAATGGGCTACTGGTTGTTTCCAGTTATATAATACCGCGAATCATCATAACAATAACGTGTTTAGCTGGTTCTTATTTTTGAATTCCGTTGATTTCATGAAGTCCTAAAATTCTATCGTTTCTAATATTATAACTGAGGTTAGCATTCAAGGACATGCAGTCCACGCAAACACTACAAATCTTTTCTTGCGATCCCATTTTGTCTACCTTCGCTTTTAACGCATAGAGCACAGTTCAAAAGCGTTATCACAATTCACTAGAAATGAGTTCAGAATTTCTCTGCTGCCATTGTAAGGGCCGGGACACATAAACACGATTCGACGTCGTGTCGTACCACGATGCGGCGTCGTTTCACGATGCGACGCTTTCGCGATGCGATCGCTTTAAAAAAGATAAATGTCTGTTTTCGGGCCCTTCTAATTTTGACATAATCTCTTCTTCAAACGTATCGATAATTCTCTTTTTTCGTGCTGGAAAGGCACGTGACGGACTTTTAAATTTTCTTTTTGGACTCTCCTTTTGTGTGTTCTGATAGTTTGTTTCTTCAGCCATTATGCTACTATCGGTTTCATTTTGATCATTTCTATTTAAAAAAAGGAGCAGTTTATATAAATGATATTCCTTAAGTTTTTTAGCGCCTGCTCCAGATTTATTTATTTCTTTAAGTTTTTTTACGTACTTGGTATAGTTATCTTTAATACCATTTCTTTACCACAGCATTACCTGAAACAATAGTATTTACGATGTCACGTTAGGAACATTATCAGTTGCTGGACTGTTTGGTAGTCGGTTTTATGATGTGATACTGGCGTATACCCACGCACGCACACATACTTCATTTTTATAATTTCCGCATCAGTCTGAGTTGCTGGGAATGGACTACATCAATGATGTGTCAAACAAGAAACAATCATAAATGGTTTGACTAAATTATCATACTTATGTAAACTATATGTTTTCTTTTGAAAACATTTTGCTCTTTTCTAAAGAAAAATGTATTTACAATATGTATAAACATTTTTGTTTGTTTTAGTATATAATAATTTACACCGCATTTTATGTGTTCCTGTTTGTTGCAAAAATATAAAAATAAATATTCATCTAATCGAAATAAATACCTGAAATATATAGCAAAAGAAAAATTCTGTTGAAGTGGATTCCCAGCGTCAATAACAGGATGTCTTTTATTCTTTACTGATCGACCACAACCAAGACATACCATGTTACGGCCCAATAACCGATCATATGTACCTTCTGAAGTTAATAATAGGTAGCAGGGATGACAAATATGTCAATCTGCAGGAAGCTGAAAAAATATACTTAATTATACAAGTTGAACATTATAAGCATAGCATTGCTGATGTTATAAATATTCGTTATTAAATACTAATAACTACAATAAAACATTATATTTTTTGTCCACCCTAACTTGCGTTTAGCTGCTCGGTTGTGGAATGCTTTATTGGTAACGGTAAAAAGGACCAAATCTAAGCCTATCTTTAAAAGGATGGTCAATAAGCATTTTTCCTAGGTTGAATGAAGACATTACAGTCGTATACTTATTCCTCTGAGTAATCAAATATATAAAATTGGGGAAATTGGTCACGATAAGATGTTTATTTCACATATACGACCCGCAACGTTGGCATAAAATAGGATAAGGGCGAAAGGGCTTGGGTTGAGTTTTGGTTTCTTTAGTTGGGTTTTCTCAGAATGTTGCATCAGGGCTTTTTGTACGTATACCTACTCTCAATTCTATTTGTCTATAATATATATAATTCTATTGTGGATTTTTTTTAAGTGCCATTACTTTAAGTCAGATTTACTTTTATATCTATTATTGATTTCTAAAATGGACAAGCTTGGTATATACCCTCCTCACTGCATGTTTAGGATCTGTATTTTAAGCAGATAACATTAACGTATATAAATGTATTTTTCTATTAAACTTTTAGCCAGTTCAATTATATGGTTACAATTCTCATGATCAAATCGATGTCTATGTATTTCGGGAAATATCTCTTCATTAACAAAGGTTTTCAAAGTTTGGGTTACTAGTTGTAGCTTCTCTATATTTTTTACAACCAGAAGTGAAATTGTATTTTCGAAAAGAACAACCATCAATTTCTACAATTTACATACATATCTCTAAAAAATCCTATTTCTCGTATGTACACAATTAAATAAAAACATTCCTATCGTTTCAAAACGAAAAATAATACTAGAACATTCTGCCGAATTACAAATTTAGACAAGTTGAGTTTTCTTCTTTTAATCAGCCAGACATCATCCATAAAAAAGGTCGACATGCAGCAATAATCGTTTAGAAAATGAGGCGTGCACAAGTATAAATCGACTTGCCACGACCGCTTGTCATCTCCTCTACATTGTGTTGGACATTTTTTTTTTCACTATTCCTCCAACAATATAATATAATTTCGGATTTTGAGGATCATTATTCATAAAACTTCGAAGAATTTGTTCCGATCTGCAGATTTTTGTTACTGTATTACATGGATATATCAGCCCACCTGTATCACTTATAAAATTAAAGAGGATTGTTTGTGGTTCAGTGATAAAAAATGTACTTCGGCCCCAGAAATGTATTCTATTATTGACTCTGCAAATTGTGACAGCGTGATGTGTTCTGATGCCTCAATAATGTAATCTTCTTCGGGTGCTTCAGTTTCTAATTTGTCTCCTCTGTGTGTAGTAATATTAAAACAGCGGTTAATTGCTGATGAACGATGTAAAATTTATATGTTTTTCAGTGCGACACTTCTATTTGTGTAAATCTTTATTATAGGTCTCATATACATATATATATATATATATATATATATAGTCTTTTTCAGCTAGGATATGGGGTTTTTAAGATTTATCCTCTTAAAGTTTACAAAAACTAGCATATTGTTCTATCTTCACATATATCTTATTTGGAAAATATTTAAAATCTTCTGTAACTATGTTACAGAAGTTAAACTTATTTTTTTGTACAGAAAAGATAAACAGGCGCCTCAGAGGCGCAACATTTTAAGTACTGATTTATTTACAAATGAAAATAAAAAAAAAGAAAATAAAAATACTTTTTTTATGTGTGAATTAAATGTTACATTATTATTAAATAAAATAAAACACAGATAGGTATTATTATTTGTTTATTTTAAGGAATCATGTTAAATTTTCAAAAACGTAACATAAACTAGAAATTGTTTATAGTACTAACAATTTTTAAGTTTTTTTTATGAATAGCTAACTTTTTATAACATTTTGTCTTACTAACTAATAAGTTACAATATAATCAGTCTCAAATCACAAAAAATACTGAAAAAATCACAAGTTATAAACATTTGATGCAAACATCTTTTTTATGTTCTCCACATACGGTATTTTTACATTTCGTGCAAGTCATCTAAGACAATCTCTTTTTTTTGTTGTACAAATGCTACAATAACGCCACACTTTAGTTGGAGGTTCTTCATCAGCTTCTTGAGGAAGTTCTAGATTAGCCTGTGGTACTTGTGGTAGAATCTTCTCTATATTTTCTCTCAAACTTCTTTGCAAAGTAGGAATGCGCAGTCTAGATCTCATCCATGGTGCACACAGTTCAATCGACAATTGTTTCATATACTCTGTACGGTTGATTGGTTTTTCTTGTTTTGACAAAATATTGTGAGTGTAAATTATATAAGCATTGACAAAAGCTATGTTCAACATGCCATAAAACATTGTCATCGGCCATCTGGATTTTCCTAGAACAAGACATCGAAGAACACATCTGTTCAAAAGTATCGACGCCTTTTTTAGTCTGGTTGTAGAACATTATAAACTCAGGTTTACCAGTTGTTGGATTGATTGCAGCATCTTCATCGCACGATGACAACATATACACCATCTTTGAAGGCTTCGGCTTATATGAAGCTAGGGTCAAAGGTCCATCAAAACAGAACATAGATGTACCAACAGGTCGAGAACGACTGTTTTTCAATTCTTCAGGAATTTCCCGTTTGTTTGATCGAAAAGTACCCACAACTGTCAATTTACACGGTTCCAGAAGTAACGACTTTGAAGCAGGGATAGATGTGAACCAATTGTCACATGTTATATTGCGGTTGGAACTATGAACTGGCTGAGATAAATCTTTCAAGTAATATTCTCTTTGCGGCAAACCATTTGTATTCGTAGCTTTTCCAATGTATGGCAAAGCATTTATCATATAATAGGTCCCACTATCGCACATCATTGGAATCTTTATACCATACTTATCTGGTTTATTTGGTATGTACATCCTAAATGGACATCTACCACGAAAACCAAGTAATTGTTCATCAATAGTCACATTACTTCCTGGGGAATAATTCATTTTGCATTGAGCTATCAACATATCCCAAACCTTTCTAATTGGAATAAATGGATCTTGCTGGCGACGATCAGGACGTAAAGTTTTGTCGTCCATTCTGAGACACCTGACAATAAAGTCAAACCTATCTCTACTCATTACTGCCACATATCTTGAGCCAGTATTTTTTTTTTTATATGTAATGTACTAACTATTTAATACATCGCTTTAACCACTCACACGTCCACGTCACTGTCACTTAGTTTGACAGATATCTTCCGATTCCCGATACATTCCCGCGTTTATTTAGTCATCAACATAAAGCATTATGTCCGAGTTCCTATTTTAGTTACAGGGAAATAAAAAATATCTGTAAGTAGCTAAAACTATGCAGAATTATTAGATGTTGTAATTATTGTACAAATATAATTCAAATGTATTGTAAACAAATAATAAACACTTTATACAGATCGAATTTCAAAGGTTTTTCATTTTCAAATCATGTTTTTACCCATTAAATCGTATTACATACCAAATAAATCCATTTATAAATAAAGTTTAGACTATAAGCTTTCTTTCCATATTCATATTTGACTTTCTACAATGCTGTTTATCTTGTAAAAAACCAAAACAAACCACTTATAATCACAACCAATTTCTGTTAAGTTTGCGTTTTGCATATATTGCGTTAGTGACTTCCAGACCCGTTTGGTGTTACCAACAGTTAATCTGTATTCCCTTGAGATACAACATACAAAACCACTAGAAATCCACTAAAAATGTGCAGGGACTTTAAAACCACTAAATAGGTCTAAATTTAAAAATAAGTACTGAAACGTCCCGACCCCCAATTTTGACAGATGTCGTTTGTCAAAGTCAATTTGACAGCCTAATGTAAATAGAAATAGGGTATATTTTATAAATTTAAATTTGACATTGACAGGTGGACGTGCCACTAGATAATAATTATTAATTTATTAAGAAGGATCGAAAATCGACATGTACATTTTTTATATGATTTTAAAGTATCGTATAGTAATAGTATCGTGACAAGGATTACTGTACTATTACTACTCCATATCGGTAGCATGAATCGTTTAACCATACTCTCGTGAACTCGATACTATTACGTTACGATAGCTACTGGCACGTCCACCTGTCAATGTCAAATTTCAATTTTTAAATAGGGTATTTGTTAGGAACCGCATTGCGGTTCGCGACGGTTCGCGGTACCTCTTATGTTTTTTCGACGACCCGCAATGCGGTTCGCCGACGGTTCAGGGGATACCCTATTTCTATTTACATTAGTCTGTCAAATTTACTTTGACAAACGTCATCTGTCAAAATTGAAGGTCGGGACGTTTTAGTACATAGTGACAGATAACCTAGGGTAATGAACGAATGTTACTGAATGATTCGTGCGGAATTGCCATTCACTACGTGGGTAAATTAATTTATTATCATTATAAAATAACAAACAAATATAAAACATGCATTAATGTCGCGTAGAAAGGTTATGGGAATAAATTAATAAGCAAATACATATTTATTGCTTTTATTCCGCAATATACAAAAATGACTCCAATTAATTACATATTAATTATGCGTTTAGATTTCCGAAGTAGCATTTTTTTTATTAGTTGTCAAACATTAGCGGTTTTCACTTATTTATTGCAAAATAATAATTACTTTTCTCGAGTTTACCTTCCGATAAAAAAAAACTGGTTGTAATGAATTATGATTAATATAATCCATGAATTAGTAAATCTTATTGTTATACCGAAAATAATCAACAATATAAACCTCTGATACAAAAATCTCGAGAAATATAACTTTATGTAACCGCGAGCCGTACGCGAGCCGATGTGCTGATTCGCGCATAAAAATGACGGGACGTTTGAAATTGACAGATCTTCACCGTGACGTGGTCGACAGGCCTGAGGTTAACGATAAAATTTGTTTGGCTGTTTATCAAACTTCACGTTTTCATCAAACATGACCTGAGACGATTAAACAAGGGATCAAACATTTTGCTCGTAAATTCGATTTAGTCTTTGCCGTGATGCACACCGTGATGTGACGTCGTACTGAGTCGCGACCGCATATCATGAGAAATAAATATATAATTCAAAGGTCACTGACTGATATAGTGATCTGTCAACGCACAGCCCAAATCACCGGACGGATCGAGCTGAAATTTGGCATGCAGGTAGATGTTATGTCGTAGGCATTCGCTAAGAAAGGATTTTGATTAATTCTAACTTCAAGGGAATGAAAGTTTGTATGAAACTTTTCAATTTTAAACCGATCGGGCTGAGACTTTGCATGCATAAAGTTACTATGACGTAGGCATCCGCTAAGAAAGGATTTCGATAAATTCCACCCCTAAGAGGATAAAATAGGGGATGAAAATTTGTATAAATCTTCTCAGTATAATATAAGGTGGATAAAATGGGACAGAAGAATATAGTACGGGATTGGATAAGCAGTATAGAAAACGGCAGTCATATTGAGTTCAAATAAAATATGGACTGGAATATGTATCCGTATCCGGGCGAAGCCGGGCTGAGCCGCTAGTACATTTATATTTCCATATATTTTTTCTAATTTTATTTTCCATAACATCGGCATGACCCGATAAATAGATATGATTACAATGTCATTTTCCTTTTCCGTAATAATACCACAATACACTTAATGTATTATTCTCAATGGTGCTATCACTGGGTGTAGCGTCTGCCATGATGCCAAACAAAACAATGACTGTGATTTTGTTTGACAAACACTGCCGTGCACGTTCAAGCATGTTTGTCAACTACGCCAGATTTGCATCAAACACGTAGACTGTTTGAAAAACGCGTCAAACAAAGCCGCATACTATAACAATATATTAAATAATTTGATAAACGCGTAAAATTTGACAACTATTTTGTCCATTTACAGGGCCCTTTTGGTACCTACCAATTTGATTTATGACATTTGATGGAAATTAAAAAGTGTGGCAACGTTTTTCTGCTAATTTTAGGCAACAGCGTATTCTTAATATATTAGCATAATATTGTTCGGGTTCGATCCCCGCATAGAAACAAATATTTTGTGTAAACCACAGGAACCACAGGTATTTGTTTCGAGTCTGGGTGTTTGTGGGACCGAAAGTCTGTCGTAGTTTCTGATATCCACGACATAAGACTTGAGAGTATATTTGAACGACTATATTTGAATATTTTAAGGCCATATATGACATAATTAAAAAAAAAACAAGTATGTATCGGAATAAATATTAAATTCATCAGCTTTTCAATAATTTTTGGCAACTTCCAAACCATTAAAAATCTACTAACCATTAAAAGCAATTTTCCACAACAAGACGGGGTCCAAACTACCAGATTTAGTGGAAAATCTACTACGTTGGCAACACTGGTGAAAAACGCCTGAAAGATGGCCGCCCATGTAAGTTCTTGTTCAGTCGATATCTGATACAGGTGTTAGCCGATTAAATACGGCGGCCAATAAATACAAGCTACTAAGTGTAATAACGTAAATGGAATTTAAATGTTAACATTTTATACCTAATTTTTTAATGTATTTATTGATTTTGCGTTGACGAAATTTTAGCGATCAAGCATGCACAGCTATGATTCTTTTTTTCTAGTGTTTTGTTTAGAAACCAAATTGTAATTTATGATAGATTTATAAGTAAATATCTTTTATTCCGACGAGATTTATTTAAGTAAAGGTACTAATAGCTTAATGCATTAGAACCAAAAATTTTAATAGTATTTAAACATTATGGATAAGGTATGTTGTGGTTAACATTAAAAACAACATAAAAAAAAAAAAAATATTATTAATACAATCAATTAATACATATTTAAGAGTAAATACTGAAAAACCAGCAATAACAAATTATATTTTTTTTGTACCTGAATGATGTTATTGCAGATTGCTGCTACAGAGCTTTCTTTATGCATATAATGATAATCCGTGTACATTTAAATGTATCTTACTGCTACACAATTTGTGTAAGTGCTCAGTATTTCACGTAGTATTCATCAAATAAAACTTTTCTGTTTGACATTCAACTATGTCTATAATAAACAAAAGAAACAATTTGACCTATGCGTGTACTTGTGTATGTATGTATGTGTGAAATGCATGATAGTGTGTGTAATGTTTTATTTATTGATTTAATGTACTTTATAAGCATTATTATTGAAAAATATTAGCGTTCTGCACTTCTCCTACACATAAACTATAAGTGTGCCAAATTTTATGCTCCTGCATCCGTGCAATTTTCGTAAAAAGGAGTCCAAAGTTTTTGCATCACGTATTAATATATAGATATAATATACTTGCACCTTTTGGTACCAACAAACACAAAAACAAAATATTTCTTGGATAATAACAATAACAGTTTACGTACATATAGTCTTAGAAGGTGACGATATTTATCACAATCACATTTCGTTTTACACTATTTTCAATGAAATCAGTCAAATAATTACAAACATAAAAAGAAATATATTTTTGGTCCATTTCAATAACAGTTAACTTATTTATCAATCTATATATAATATAGTAATGCTTGCACCTTTTAGGTACCAACAAACACAAAAACAAAATATTTATTGGATAATAACAATAACAGTTTACTTAGTCTTAGAAGGTAACGATATTTATCACAATCACATTTCGTTTAATCACATTTCGGCCTCTGCCTCTGCCCGGGCCTCGGTGTCCCCCATTTGCACCCTGGCCGCTCAATCTAAAGTTCAAGTTAAGTGTTAGCACTACTGACGGTTTTTTTTATTAGCTTAATTGACACAAACTACGCAGGCACTCTATCACTGAAATCAACAAAATAAAACACTCACGAGCATTGTTGGTTTTCGATTGATGACCTAAAATTGAAAATGTATTTTATTAATAGTCTTCTTTTTATTTCAATAAATGTATCCAATTATTGCGTGGTGGCCTGTTGGTAAACAGACCAGACGCGGCTGCCAACATGTTCACGGTGGTCGCGGGTTCAAATCCCAGGGCACACCTCTGACTTTTCGGAGTCATGTGTGTATTGATAGTCAATCACCACGCACTAAAACGGTGAAGGAAAACATCGTGAGGAAACCTGCATACCATAGCGGTTTATAAGAATTTCTATGGTATATAAGTCCGCCAACCCGCACTAGGCCAGCGTGGTGGACTATATGGCCTAACCACTCTCAATCGTATTGTCGATTGTAGAGTAGGCCCGTGCCCTGCAGTGGGACGTATATGGGCTGATACAGGTCTATTCTATCAGCTGATACAGGTATAATCTATTACCAGCTTTACATTAGAATAACTACGTTAGTAAAGCCAAATGAAAATTATAAGATGCGGCTGACGGGCGTCCTTGAATGTTGTACCACTCTTCAGCCGCGTCCGGCAGCCGTATCTTATAATTTGTTTATGGCTTAATAGTAGATCATTTGAATGTTCGGATCATTCGCAGGCGATACGTTATCGTAATGTACATAACGGTTTGCGGTCCCTGATGGCGCCATTCATTCCGTAAATTTAGAGAACACAAAGAATAATTGAAATATTTAAAATGAATTAATGAATTAATTCTTTGATATTGTAAATTGAAATCAAAATATTATTGGCTCTATCACACATATTATATCACAATCACACCTAACATCAAACATACCACACATTCTAGTTTGAACAAAAACTTTGTAACGCAAACCCTAATCTCAAAAAATATGGCGCGCGACCGCTAAAAAATTTCAGCGGAATATTGGAAATCTATTACAATATTGAATTATTTTGATATATTCTCAATGATCGAATAGTATCTAATTAATATTTATGATATGTTTTCTCTCTCTAACAAATTATTTATCATTTTTTCATAGAATTAATACAGAAATATTTAATGAAAACCGACGAACAACGATCGTGATTTACTTTCATGTCTATAAAACTTCAAATCACGCGTCGAATATGGCTTATTTTTAGGTAATTGATAATTATTAATGTAAAACTTTCATTTAATAAACTGTATAAGAACAATAAGGGAGATAGAAAGCAATAGTTACATTTTTAAAAACTCCTACGCACAACTCGCCGTTGCCCGTAGACAACATACTAATTTGCCGTTTTTTTTTAATATTCCTACTGCTAATGATTATTTGGCCAATGTTACATTAAAGGGCCTTTATTTAAGCATCGTATATATTTTTTTCATAACGCTTTTTTAATTATATTTTGAATTTAGAACGTTTTTTAAAACTAGTGTATTTTTCTATACAAATTATGATCTTATGTCAGTCTTATGTCAAAGTTGGGGGTCGGGACGTTTTAGTGGTTAATAACAATCTAGTCTTATGACTAATAAGTTATTTAAATTTAACCTAAATTTCTAAAGAGACTATGACTAAGAATATGTCCAATAACACTTTTCTTATTGTCTCTATTAAGGGGAAGACACAATGTTCGCGTGTTCTTTTTCAATAGCACTCACTGCACTACATTGCACTAATTATTCATTGCACTAACTCAAAAGGTTTTGTCCTTTTTAGTCTTCTCACTAGGTCCGTGTTGTCGAGGAGCTGGATTGCCTCGACGTTCACATGATGATGAAGTCTATGGTCATGAGCTTCGGCATATTTGTTCACAACATTTCTGACGAAGTCCACTTTAAGGTCCCGATGGAGATCTTCGTTTCATACGTACCATGGAGCGTTTACTATACCCCTCAGTACTTTGTTCTGGAATCGTTGTATTATCAGTATATTGCTTGGTTTGGTACATACCCACAACTGTATACCATAAGTCCATACTGGCATCAGGACTTGTTTTTACAAAAGTACTTTGTTATATATAGACAATGAGGAGTATTTGCCCAGTAACCAATACATTTTCCTGTAGCGAATCTCCAGCTCTTCTCGTTTCTTTTTGACGTGTGCTTTCCAGCGAAGTTTTGCGTCCAGAGTCATGCCTAGGTATTTGGCTGTATTTTCATATGGTATGGTTGTACCGTTTATGAACACAGGCTCATAACTTGGTCTTTTGTTGGTGAAATCCACATGAACAGATTTAGTTTCATTTATTTTCAGCCGCCATTTTTCACTCCAGTTAGAGATGATGTTAACAGCTGTTTGGACTTTTTCCACTGCTTCTTTATGGGTCGATCCTGTAGCTATAATTGCTGTATCGTCTGCGAAAGTTGCAATGGCATTGTTTTCAAGTTTAGGCATATCACAGGTGTATAATAAGTACAGGACCGGACCTAATACACTTCCTTGTGGTACTCCAGCTTCTATACACTTTATTTCTGAATAAGAATCTTCATGTTTTATACGAAACATTCTTTCAGAAATATAAGATTCCAGAATTTCTGAAAACTGCTTGGGCAGCATTTTCTTTAGTTTGTAAATGAGGCCGTGTTGCCATACTTTGTCAAATACTTGTGCCACATCTAGGAAAACCGTCGAACAAACTTTTTTCTCTTCTAGACCTTTTTCGATTAAATTAGTGATCCGGTGGACTTGGTCTATTGTTGAGTGTTTCTCTCTGAAGCCGAATTGGTAGTCAGGAATTAACTTCCGCTCTTCTATAACAGGTTTAAGCCTTTTTAAAAGTAATTTTTCATATAACTTGGCTATTATTGGAAGCAAGGAGATTGGCGTATAGGATTTCACGTCATGCGGAGGTTTACCAGGTTTAGGTATCATGATAACTTCAGCAAATTTCCAAATGTCAGGTACATATTTCAGTCTGAACGAGGCATTTATCAAGGTGGTCAGTTTGACAATTGCTTTGCGCGGAAGATTGTTCAGTACTTCTCCTGTTATCAGGTCATAACCAGGAGATTTCTTTTGATTATTTTTTTTTATTTCACTTTTTACTTCTCTAGGAGTAACGAGTTTTATTGTCTGGTCGTCTTGTGATATCTAGGTTGGAGTCCAATGCGGTACCTTAATTAGGTTTAAATATATGCTCAAGTTGGTTCGCAAATAGATTTGCCTTTTGTTCGTTGTTTATGGCCCAGCTCCCATTCGGTGTTTTAATGGGAGGAACCTGCATGATTGGCTTTTTGATGTTTTTGGTAGCTTTCCACAGTGAATAATCTGACGTGCGGTCGCCAGTCAGTCCACGAAGGTAAGTATTCATCGATTCGTCCTTGAAGGTTTTTATTAGTCTTGAGAGCCTCTTAGCCAGTAAATGAACTCTCAAACAGCTCAACTGTTGATAAATGATTATCTTTCATCGCAGCGCTCAAAGTAAGCAGTCCTATGAAAGCTTCGATTTCAGTGGCATTTGTGTCTGCAAATGTCAAACTAGTCATAGTATTAGAACGTTTTTTCGATATCTCTACATTGGTCCACTGAACAATTTCTTGAATGATTTCTTTCGTAATAAATAATTGTAAGCATCCAAGTGGTTCAAAAATGTTTCTGCACATATGACTAGGACCTCTATTTGAGCGAACTATATTGATCGCAGCTGTTCTGCCACTACTTTGCCCTTTAGAAGTAGCCCAAACATGTCTGTTCTTACCTCTGATTACTCTTTGCGGCGGGATTACTATGCGGTGGTCATGTGTTTGATTTTTAGAAGTTGTTGAGGTATCATTCAGGCTTTCTTCGATAACTTCGTCTATGTATTTGTCTTCAAAATCAATCTGAAGGTTATCTTTTATATTGTTCTCCGTCTCGCTGTTACTGCCATCCTCGGTCTCTTCCTCTTCCTCGATCAAAAAAGAAATAATTTCGCTTTCTTCTTACCGTTTTCTGTGCGCCATGATGTTAAAACGTTCCTAAAAACAATTTCAATTAATTAAGTAATAATAAAATATCTTATATTTACCATAAATACGTAATACTAGGTAAAAAGTAGAAAAACTAAATCACTAATAAATGTGCGAAAGTTACACAGAAGATAAACTTGCGCCTCTCGAGCGCAACGCAATGCCATAGCGGCGAAACTAAAGTACTTACCGGACAGCAGCGGTCATCCCTCGGACGTGTTGACTGACGACTGAGTTGGCTCGAAAACACAAGTGTAAACTCGCGCGGGTTAAAAAAAGACAGCGATATATCTGTTTCGCGGGCGCCTCTGAGGCGCAGTTTATCTTTCTAGGGTTAAATGTACTACATAATTATAAACACGTTAAATACTTTTCGATGTAAAGTTGTTAAAAATAGCATTTCTGGGGGTAGAAATATCCGTTTAAAAAGTAGGTAAATCATTCTAAAAAGGGAATGATGATGATGGGAAAATGTTGATATTGATAATAAGAAACACATTTTTATAATAGAAAGGTTTATTGAACTTGTTCCTAAACAATATCGTTTCTGTTGTTTACAGAAGAATGAAGTGCATTTGTCAAGGCAGATGCAACTGAAAAATCTTTCATTAGATTGTTGAAGGCTAAATTGTAATAGTTTTGTCGAAATATTTTAAAATCTCTTTTTATTCTCCCGTTTACAGGCTCCACTACCCAACGACAAATTGTATCGGTTCTTGAATGATTTGCCTGCATTGTTGATAACTGCGTTTCACCCTCCTGTACACTTCCGGGCTTATGCACGTGGTACCTACACTCGTTTAATAATGGTAACGCATTTCTAAAACCCCTATCCAGTATAAAAACATCTCCAGGATGAAAATAATTACGTAACGGTCAATTTTCTCTAAACTCATGTCTTGCGTCGCTGGATAAGGGCCTAGCACCTCTACAATATAACCATCAGTACTTACAACTATAAACATATTTACTTGATTACAATATTTATGTAGAGAATAGGTGTTTTTTTTGGTACGGATAGTTAAGGCTTTTCTGAACATTTTGATATGTTCCATCCATAATAACAATTGGTACAGTCTGATCACCATGACAAAACCAACCATTTGGTAATACCATATTCCTATTACCTATTTGTTCCCTGTTTATATGGTTAAGGCCCAAATACCTAGGAACAAAGTTTTGAACCAAGCACTCACGTGCGTGAGATATTAGGGTTTTCAATGTTTTCGTTGGTATTTGCATTAGAGATCCAACTCTTACGTAAGAGTCCCCTCTGCGAATTTTTATTAAATATGCTGTCAAAGCCGTAGGTCCTCTAGGCATTTGAGTCACCCTAGGGACCATGGATAATATATTATTATATTGGTCTTTACTACGTCCTAACCAATAACGCATTAAGTGGTCTGGCATACTATTTATTTCATTAAAATCGATTGATTTTTTAGAATTTTTTATAATTGTAAACATGTCTTGTACATGTTTGGCACTAAAATAATTATTAGTGTTATAGGGTCTTTCCCTTATAAAATCCCATGGGATATTGCGTAGTGCACTGAGCAAGCTCTGCTATTTTTGGGAATATAATAATTATAGTCTTTTAATAACAAAGTACGTAAATATATCGGTATTCGATATCTCTCATTACCCTGACATCCCAATACAAAACAATGCATTGTTATATCTGCTGCACGTGCATAATCCTCCAAAACAATTGTTGACTCAGCAGTGGTAGACCTATTCAGATTGTTATTCTCTGTAATTATCAACGATTCATTTATGGAGTCATTTCTTGGTTGCTGCATGTTTGGTGTTCTAGCGGGTATTACGTCATTTAATCGGTTAGCATGTTGCTAGCATGGATGACAAATGTCCTGATATCTAAAACAAATGTGATTATTTTATTGAATATTAATATCTACCCGCATAGCGACCACCATACACAAAAGTTGGGGAACCTTACCGTAACTCACCTCGCGACAATGGATACTTTATTAGGACTGCCCTACAGTTACATCAGGTTTTACTGTAGCTACTTCGTCGTGTTCGACTGCCTTATATATTAATAAAAACATGCGAACTTTCGAGGATGGATCCATGTAGATATTGCAATATATATACGGTAGTGTTGCAACGGAACTGGCATAACGGAAACAGAAACGGAAACAGATGTCAAAAGTAAATCTTAACAGAAGCGGAAGCGGAAACGGAAACGGAAGCGTTAACACTATGAAAAAAAATCACAATTTTGCATTTAATTTTTTTTATTAAATTTGTACTTTAATACTTAGTTTAATATTCAAAATTAAAAAACGGCAAGTTATATTTTATGAACAGTAACTTGGCCGCTTTTTCGCCTTTAAGCCTATTTCTATGTTCGTCATAAATTAAACCAGCTCCGCTGAATAATTGTTCGCTGGCTACACTGCTGGGAGGAGCTGATAAATATTGGCGTACAATTGGTAAAATGACGGGGTATTTGTGCGCATTACCACTCCACCAATTAAGGGGATCCTCATGAAGAGGCAGTCTTTTTTCTTTTTTGTATTCCCGAAGGTGTGACTGTATTTTTGAATGTAAATTGTCACCATCGTCATCGGCTGTAGAGTCCTCCTGGTCTTCATTAGCACATAACATCGATTCCAGTATTTACAAAGAAGCTGAAGATTTGGAAGTAGAAGGCTGCACTTCAATGTCTTCAATTGCAATTTGAGTTCGGCTTCTTTTGGGGGAAGGTACGCAGTCATCATCTTGGTTGGAATTTGATTGTCTGGTTCTAATAGTGTTCATGTTAATGTTAATCGTCATATTAAGTAATTTGGATTCAACCTGCTCTGCAATGACGCTGGTGAAAAAATGCGATTTGTATCGCGGATCCAAATACGTCGCAATAGTGTACTTGTCGTCTTCGACCAGGTTTCCAAATCTTACACTTGAATTAATTTCATCGCGTAATTTTGTTATAAAATTTATGAAATGTTCTGATGTATTAGGTTTCGACTCTTCTTGTTGTAACGTGGTCTTAAGAACTTGAATTAAAAGTATGACTGATGAAATACTGATTTGAGAACTACTTAGATTTCTTGTTATTTCTTCAAATGGCTGCATCAATTGTACAAATTTTTGAATATTCATCCAATCTTCGGGGGATATCATCGCGATTGGGTTTGCGCTTAAGTACAAGACAAGCGAATCTTTGAGTTTTGAAAACCTTTCCATCATGTAAAATGTGCTGTTCCATCTGAAATTAAATCAAATCAAATCAATTTTATTTGCTAGAAATATGATCAGTAAATAGATGGTCCCAGAAGGTCACAGAAAATAAAATGTTACACATTTCACCTAGTGATGGCTTGCAAAAATTTATACAAAATTATAAAAAAAATATTATAATTAATAATTTATAAAAAATTTGTATAAAATTATTAGTTCTTTTCAAAATAGAAATACAAATTCAATTACCGACCTAATCTTAAAAATAAATTTATTTATAGGTATAGAAAACAGCAAGTCAAGCTTTACCAGTATAAGCTGAGCTTGGCCATGTAGTTTTTGTAAAGGGGCGCTGCGTGTGCGAGACCCGCTTACGGTGGGAATGTAAAGCTTGACATGCTATCTTCTGAACAGTAAAAAACTTATATTTACCTTGTCGGACAATCCTGAATTACAGAAAGAGGAGACTGATTAAGGCGTTCCTTTTGAATTTTTGTGAGCTCTGCCTGTGCGACCAAGGAATGATTGAAATGGGTGGCATTTTTTTTCAATTTAGCAGTAAGTTGTAGGAGCCACTCTTGAGATTCAACACCTGCTCGTATGCACAGCTGAATCTGGTGTATTGCGCAACTGACATCCTCAAAGCCTGACAACTGCATTGCTCTCACCATGTTGGATCCACGATCACGAACCATGCAGTGAACTTTTTGGCGATCAATGCCCCATTCTTCAAGAATCGTTTGAAACTTTGTTGATATTACGGTGCCCGTATGACGTTCATCCATGACTTCACATTTCAAAATTATAGTCTTTTTGCGAAAATCCTTTGAGATCCCATGTGCAGTTAAACTGAGCAATGAAACAGCAGAATGAAGTTCCGACCATGTCGCTTGTAAAAGATAACTTGTCAAATTCTTCAAGTAAATCTTTGGTTTTCTTCGCTAACTTATTGTACAAATTGTCGCATATTAATATCCTGAAGATTACACATGCCTGAAAAACCTTCTAATTCATCTTCTTCAACTTCTGATTCAGAACTAATTTCAGATGGATGAGAGTCTTGCATAATTTCCTCAATGAAATCAATATTAGTCAGTTTAACACCGAATGTTTTAAAAGCTTTTACGAAATTGCTGCCAATGTCTGTCACAGATGCAACAATTTTCTTCACATCAAGATCGTATTCTGCATTGATTTCTTGTATAATTTCAGATAGTCGATCGTAGCTGTGGATGCCTTTAAATCGCCGACAAGCTAATGCCACTGAAACTCTGCGTAGATCATTTGTAATCCAGTGTGCTGTGACCCCAATGAAACTTCTTTTTTTACTGGACTAAATATCTAATGTTGTGCACACATAGTGAACCTCTTTTAGATCAGTTTTGATTTTTGTCACTTGGTATTCGTAGTGTTTGTGAATACGTCGTCCTAGGGTACGTCGACTCATTAGACATAAACCCATTCCAGAAATATCTAAGTCCGTGAATTTTTTTACAAAATATGGATCTTCTGCTGCTCTTAGCGGAATCATGGAGTGAATAAAATATTTTAAAATGTTTTCATCGAATCGTTCCTGAGTAAGTTTATCCTCTTTCGATTCCTTCTTTTTCTTAGACTTCTCTTTAAAATCCTCTTTAGATATTCTTCTTCGATCAGATTTCTTTTTTTTTGCATATGCTTTGTATTCGTCAACACATTTCTGTCCGTGTCTTCTTTTCAAGTGACTTAAAAAGTTAGATGTACTATTATTGTATCCTTTTACTTTAGTTCTGAAATCTTCTGGACATTTCATGCACACAGCACTGATTTTTTTACCTGAAGATTCTTCAGGCAAGTACTTGAAATATGTGCCATCAAGTAAAAGCAGCCGCAATTGCGAAGATGACGAGGATTCAGCGGTAGTAGCGTCGTTGGGTGATACAGGTGATACAGATTCTAAAACTCTATTAGAGTCCGATGTTTCGATTTTACTATCATTGCTATCATCGTCAATATCCTCTATCGACGACATTTTTATACTGTCAAAACAAAACACTTAGGTATTAAAAACTATGCCTTTTACTCAAAGTATTTTTAAGCACAGTACACGGCACTGCACGCTCACGTCTAGTTCACGAGTGAGAACAGTCTAAACCACAGACCAAGTAGTATACAGACGACCAACTAGCCTATATAATCTTTAGCTCTATATCGATCATTCATTTCAATGAAAATGTCAGTTGACAGTGAGGTTGACAGAATGCATATTTTTAAAAATTCTACGTAAGGCAGGCAAAGGTCGTCGCATTCAGCTTTATTTCGGTCTACCCGGGCGACCACAGGGATTTATTTTAAACTATACATCGATTTTATTATTTTGCTAAGTTTCTTTGTAACACATTAGTGATACATAAAAAACATAGCAAAATAATAAAATCGATATAAATTTCTTAAAGTTCAGATCAAAGTAAATGAGTATGTTGCAAATAAAACTCTCAAAATTATTATTAAAATTATTATTTCTCCTTTATTTTAAATTTCTTTTTTTTTACATTTTTATATATAACGGTGGCGAGGCTTGAGACCCAAGCCACCGGTGGTTAGGAGCCCAAAGTGAGGAACCGCCTCACAATACGTGCCGTGTCAAGCAATACTGCCTTCTGAATCTGACTCCTGACCCAACAGCCGATTGAGAGCCTCTGTAGATGTTGGTCGAGGCTCTTCGGTATCAACCCATGAGCAGAAACGACAAATTATTATTAAAAATTTAAAAAAAATATTAATATTATTATCAGTAAAGATTTCGGTATTCAATTGTTAGTTTTAATTGTATCATAGAACAATTAAAAAGTTAATTACAATTATTTTAATTGCAAGGTACAATTAACATACTTTAATCTAAATAAATTAATCGAAAAATGCAACTAGTACTTTAATTGCAATTAAATTATTCATAATTAAATAAATTGCAATTGATTTTTTAATCAATTAACTTGTAATTTAAAAAAATATTGATTGACGCCCAACACTGTGGCGAACGACTGACGACGAGAGTGACATGTATATAATAAATAAACATATGAATTCATACACTATGAAACGACATATAGCAAAATTGCTATATTTTAATTTATTAGACAAAGCCAAAAGTTTGGCTACTACCCTTGCTTCTATTGAGCAGTTGACATATTTGAAGACAAGGAATGATACACTTGTATCTATTCCAAATTATAATTCTATAAATTATTATTATTTGACAACACGTCTTTTTGTTACCATTAGTACGAGTACAATCATACGAAACAATATCGACTAAATTACATGACGAAACATGATTATTACATTTTTCACAATTCGGGCGTATTACACCCATTTGACCGCATCCGTAACACGATATAGGATCTAGCATTTCACTTTTTTGTTTAAGTTTAGGACACACTTCACGATTATGGTCTGACTTTTTACAATAAACACAAAAAAGTGTCTTACCGCCTTGACTTTCTGAGGCGACGAGTTCGATTGGCGTTGCGTGCTAGACGCGTCGGGGGCTGAGTAGGCGCGCGCACGTCGCGCAGGCGCTCCGGAGTCCCGCGTGGCGCGCTCGGAACGCGTGCTCGGCGCGTACGCGGCTCGCAAACGCGATACACATGAAGCGTCGTTACTCGTACACTCGTCCAGTGTGTCTTCAACGTGTCGGGCTTTATCGATAAATTCGTCCAAGTTTTTGATCGATTGCCGGACCACACGTTCTCTAATAGGCTGGTTAAGGAGGCCGTAAACAATATCTACTTGTATCCTCTCTTCCAAGGTGTATGGCAGCTTTGATATATACGACCGGATGCGTGTCACAAAACCTTCAGCACGCTCAGCACATTGTTCGGTCACGAACATATCCCGAAATATTTTGTGAGCCGGTGTGGAACTCCGAAAATGGAGCGAAGGCGCTTCAGGGCTTCATCCCATGTTGAGTTGGATGTAGATAAAATGGTTCCACTGAAGAATTCGGGTAAGTTTGAAAAAAAATAATAATTAACAGGGGCGTGCGCTCCTTGTAGGCTGAAATGCAGTGCATTACTTGCCATTCACAGATATTTTATTACAACGTTCGTACGGTTTAGATGACTTTAATTTATAGTAAATAAATGAATAAACAAAATACAATAACTTAAAAACGCCTAATATTTTATAAATAGCATTTATTTGCAAGCACCCAAACATTATGTTTGCCACGCGACAAGCAAGCGGTGCTGCAAAGCAAAATAATGTAGCTAATCAACCAAGTCATGCCGCCGCGTCCCGCATTACATTTGTTTGCATGTGTGTAGTAATTTTCGTGTCCGTGCACAGGCGCAAACGCACACACCCATGAATATCGAAAGCCGCAACTCCTGCGGCAGGCCTCGGAAGTTCGGCAGTTATCGGGAGTAAACGGAAATGTTCGTTGCCTATAATCCGAGTAAAATTAATAGGCGGAAATCTAATAAATCACCTATGCACAGTATGCATTTTTGGTAAGTAAGGTTTTATTTGTTTAAATAGCAGAAATGTTTTGTGTTTCGAGGGGGCCATTTTGATTTTTTCATGTGTGTTTGCTTTGTTTACTATTTTATACCAGTATGTTTATAGTTTTCTTAAACGATTTTTCATTTTAACATTTGAAAGTGTATACATTTAACAGTTTACAAAGTTTCGATATTAATTGTAGTCATTTGCTTTTACTAGTGCGTTTGTTTATTTTTTTAAATGTTATTTGATTGTGAGGTTTGTGTTGAAAATGTATGTTTATCAAATGAATGAATGAGGTGGCCGAAATCTTGCGTTTATTTACATCGGGATATAGTAATCTCAAGTAACCGGAACCTTGAATATGTGAAAATTGAAGCTGACTAGGTGAGATTTTTATTTTACTTATAAGAATTTCTTTAGCCGCGACGATCGATCGCTGTTTTGTCTGCCGTAGAAGATGGATATGAATAGTAGTACATCTAAAAATTGATATGTTGTCATGGTTTCCGACTTAGAGATCCGTCGCGTGGCTGTGGCTATGCTAAAAACATAGAGTTAGTATTATAACTTATTAACTCCATGGCTAAAAACTATAAAAGAAAAAGATTTTGTGGCCGAGTACTCCGTCGCATACCCAGTGTCATAATCCTGTGCACTAATCATGATAATTAAAATAATTTGTCATGTTTAATTTACAATTTTAACTAATTTTTCAGGTCTGAAAATTCCATCAAGAGAAGAGACTAATGTGGTTAAAGTTTGAGTCGTATCGAGGATAAAATGGACAATACATTGCAAGTTTTGTACGGGCAACAAGAGGCCTTCAAAGATACATACGAACTTTTTGCATCTGTAGCGACCATAGGATGTAGCACTGCAGTGTGCGAATCTACGTTTTAAACGTTAACTGCAATCAATAGGCCTCAAAGGCTGTCAATGTGTCACGAGAGAATGGCTGGTACGATATTTATGGGCTTTGAAAAAAAAAGGTGATCTGAACGAAGTTTTTCGCATTTTTAACATGGCGAATCGTAGAATTCAGCTGTTTTAAATATTTTTATTATTATGTTAATTATTATAAGTTTGCAGAAACAATATGATCTAAATGTTATTTTTGGTCGTATCTATTTACTCGTATCACCTCATCCAACAATTAATTATTTCCCCACTCTCACTTAAACGTGGATCTCTACATCAAACTCTGGAAGTTCAACCGTCTTGTTCGCTTGTTCTTCATCATTGAGGATTTAATAGTTCTTAGATCCACGCTCATGTTTTGCCACAGAAATAATTTGTCTACAAATAGCTATTGAATGTACATCACTGACATAGAGGTCAGTCATATACATGGTGATTGATTTAGGAGCCCGTGCTTCGGAGCAGACCGATAAAGAAGACTTGATTTCAAAAACCACCTTTGTCAAATTTTGGCCCAAATGAGTTAACAACGCCATCTTGTAGACGATTTAACAGGCTTCTATTTGGTATTTAATGTTTCATTTAAAACCACCTTAGTCATGAGATAATCGATATTAAAGCTTTTAAGAGTTCTTCAAAAACAACCTTTGTCAATGGCGTTTCCCTCAAATGACATCGGTTGTTATTGTCAGAAAACGACAGCTGTCAATGTCACACTGCTCATTTTGTGTTCGCGGTAGGTACTACCCGCCGGCTCTTTTTAGTGTTATTATTTATTCAATCTGTGTTTCGCGTTTTGTAATAGAAGAATGGACAGTAATGAGGCAACGTGGCCTAGAAAAAGACCAAAAAAAGTGAAGGAAGCAGAAGTCATAAGACAAAAAAAGGTAAATGGCGAAGAACATGTAAACCATGTAGGGAAGTTAATACCTGCTGTAGAAGTCGGGCCTGATTGCAAGTAAGTAGTTTTTGGCTATCTGTTTAATAAATAAATAAATAACACCCAACAGTCACATACATAGTCCTGACCCCACACTAAGATCGAGTCTTGTGTCGTGGGTATCAGGAACTACGAGAGACTTTTCGGTCTCACAAACACCCAGACCCGGAAGAAATATTTGTGGGCCACACAAACATTTCTCTCGGTGCGGGGATCGAAACCGCGGCCTCTCGTTTCACAGGCGGTGTCTAACCAACTGCGCCACGGAGGCTGTCATCTGTTTATAATCAACTATCTGCATTGTATTAGTTGTACCTAGTATGCTTGGTATTTCAGGTGCAAACGGCATCAGGGCTTTGAAAAAATATGTGAGGAAAAAAGAAAACAGGTCTTGTCGGATTTTCTCACGATTGCTTCGAAGGATCTTCAGGACTCTCATTTATCGGGTCTCATCAAAGTCGAGCTTGTTAAACAAAGACGCTCAAGAAAAGCTACGGCTCCCGAAAATGACGAGGATGAGGATGAACAGGATATCAACCATCATGAAGCAGCATTTTACTATAAAGTCCGCATTAAAGAAAATGATAACTTTTTTGATCAACCGGTATGTGCAAAGGCTTTTTGTAGCTTTCATGGCATTGGCAGAAACAGAATAAGACGTATTCAGAAATCCCTAACTGATTCAGCAGTGGCACCTGTGGATAAAAGGGGCAAGCACACAAACAGACCCAATATGCTACCATTGCCAGTAAAGCACCTTGTAGTTGAACACATCAAATCATTTAAGCCAAGACAGTCGCATTATTTAATCAGGAAAAATCCCAACAGGTTGTAATTGCCAGAAACTTTATCCATAAAAAGAATGCATGAACTATTTCTAAATGATTACCATATTAATGTGCCTTATAAATCATACTGGATGATTTTCACATCTGAATTTAATATCAAATTCGGAATACCTCGGTCTGACACTTGCACAACCTGCGACCAACTCAAAATCAAGATTGAGTGTGCAACGGATGAAAATGAAAAAAATAAACTGAATTTGGAAAGAACTCTTCACCTTTCAAAAGCTGAAAAGTTCTATGAATTAAAACGGATTTGGAAAGAGAGAGCTAGAGAGGGCACAGCCACTGTTATATCATTTGATTTTATGCAAAATTTGCCTCTGCCTCATATACCTACCAACACTGTGTTTTATTGCCGGCAGCTTTGGTACTTCGTGTTTGGTGTACATAACCTAAGCAATGATGATGCATCCTTGTATTGCTACCATGAGGGGATTGCTAAGAAAGGGCAAAATGATGTGACTTCATTATTGTTTCACTACTTAACACAAAATGAAACAAAACAAAAATTGATTTTGTTTTCTGATGGATGCTCTGGCCAAAATAAAAACTATGTAATGGTACATTTTTTATACATGTTGGTCCATGTTCTGAACATGTTTAATAGCATCACCTACATTTTCCGTATCAGGCGACATTCATTTCTGCCAAATGACCAAGATTTCGCCATCATAGAGAAGAGAAAGAGAAAGGAGATGGCTGAAACACCGAATGATTGGGATTCTATTATGAGTAGTTGCAGACAGAATCCAAACCCCTTCAGTGTGATCAAAGTTGAACAAAATATGTTGTTTGATGTAAAGAAGGCTACAGAACAATATTTTTTGAAGTCACCAAAACCCGCTGTTCAGCTAAAAAACTTAAGAATGTACAAAATAAGCAAAGAATCGCCATTACTATACGTGAGAGATCATTATACTGGAGCATGGCGATCCTGTATTATCAGAAATAAAAAAAATCTACCAAATGAGCTATCTTTTTGCCCTATGTATGAAAGCCAAATTCCTATAAACAGAGCAAAATTAAATGACTTAAATAAGTTATTACCTTTTCTAAAGGAAGAAATTTATAAAACTTTAAGAGGCATTGATGAAGGAAATTCTATAGATATTGATTGCTCTGATAACAGTAGTGGAGAAGAAAATTAAGTTATGTCAATAAAGTTCCACAAATAACAAAAAATACTAATTAACGCACATTTTTAAACTTTTTATTCATGAATTTCCTACGAAAATCACCTTTGTCACTACCACTATTCATGACTTTCCTACAAAAACAACCTTTGTCACTTCCTCTTCCGGTTTAAGATATGTTATCTATTACTATAATAAATATATTTTTTGTAGAAAATATGCCAATACAAAGCTAAAACTACAGATAATAAAATATGAAAAGATTTCTACCAAAATCACTCTTTGATTAACTGTAAAACAGTTTTTTAAGCCTCCTGTAAATTAAGTAATTTATGACAAAGGTGGTTTTTGAAATGAAGTCTTCGATTATGATAAAAACGCTTCCCTACCTCAAATTCGACTCTAGCTACAGCCCTGAATTCTCTAAGTTTTCACGACTTTAACATTTGGATGTTACTCCGAGGCTCGCAAGTGTATGTTTATATGGTTTCGTCAATGCAAAATACATAACTGTAAAACTATTCAATAAAAAACTTTGGCCCGTTTTTACCGGCGCTATACATAATATCAAACATATTATTGTTTACTATCGGCCTGGCCCGACTTCGCGCGAGTACAGATACAGATTCCAGTCCATATTTTATTTAAACCCAACATGACTGCCATTCTCTATACTGCTTTTCCAATCCCGTCCTGTACTCTTCTGTCTCATTTTGTCCACCTTTTATTCAATCTCATCCCATCTCTCCACATCTAAATACAAAATCACATAAATTATTATTACCCAATGAACTGCTCTGAATTCAACTAAGATACGACTCCTGTATAATCACTACTTTGTTAAATTATTTCTAAAAGAGCAACACTTCACACACGTTCTCTTTTAATTATATAATTTTAACAATCGATCCGTCGATCTATGTTCACATCAAAAACGTCAGAACATCGAAGGAAGATCGCTATTTGATGACTCAAGATATACTAGAAAAATCAGTCTATTGAGAAATCTAATATCTATTCGACTGCAAACCTGCATCGATGACGTCGTATGTAACTCAGATCGTGGAAGCGGGTCAAAAGCCAGCAGGAACGGAGTTTGACATCAGCGACAAGTGGATTGGTTCGATCATGCTGACAGGATTATCTGAAAAATATATGCCGATGACAATGGCCATAGAACATTCTGGCATATTTATATCGACCGACGCATTTCAATCAAAATTAATTGACATGGAACCGGAATATAGTGGTTGGACCAATGTTGTGGCCTTAATGGCATGTTTCTGTTACCGACATGAGAAAACGAATAAGTTTATGCCCAGAAAAGATGTCGCGAGTGTGCAGAAGTCATCTGTCAAAGATAAACTCCATGTTTATATATAATTAGCCCTTAGACTACAATTCAAATCTTATGTGGTCAAGGTGCGAACCAATCAATTCTCACCCTTAGACTACTATTCAAATTTTATGTGGTCAAGGTGCGAACCAATCAAATCTCGCCCACAGACCTGCAAATGAACAAAATCCTTCTGTAGTTAATATAATCCTTACCTATTTGTCTTTATGTGTGTATGACTATCGAAAATCGATCAGATATTAAAAGTGATAAAATAATAAGCATATTACAATAAGCCTTATTCTCAAAATTAGCTTTTATCGTTCTCGGTGTCACTCCCATCATCGTTAACTGAAAGCGCAGCAACATGTATCCACGGTAGCATACGATCCGCAGCGACAGTGGTCCTGCGCTTAGGGCCCTTCGTAAGACGGCATAAGTTTTGTACGTTTGCCATCGTTATTAAAAGTTGTCTTTAATATCTTTACTAAGTCCCCCCTTTTGTAAATACAAGCTGGCTTCCTACCCCTGGTTGTAATGTTCTTTTTATTTTTCTTGTTCTCTGTCAATCCTAATTTTAACTTGCTCTCTTATAACACTAAGATCAGAGCTTTCACTAGGTAACCATCTACTTTCGTTCATGACCGGGTTTATTTCTCTGCTCATTTTTATACCAAACATAACCTCTGCTGGTGCCTTGCCAGTAGTCTTTTGCACCGTATTATTAATACCCTATTGAATAATTCCTAGCTTTTTATCCCAATCCTTTTCGTCATCTTTAAGGTTAAATGCGGTAATAATGAAACTTCCTTCCTTGTTTCCTTCACCTTCATTGAACGGAAGTTCAATGAGAAGCACTTTGTTTTATTATACCTTTAATTAAATATAAATTAATAAGTGGTTATTGACCCCAGCTCGTTCCTGGTAGTAAGGATTAGTTTATCTTGTGACAGCATTTTTTGGACTTGAGATAATTAGTTGCAGCAAGAAGTCAGTTGATTGTAATAAGTGAGCTTATTTTTACTAAAGTAATAGGCGTCGAACTCAAACTATTTAGTGGGTGTACCTTAACTCAAAGAGCGCAAAAACTGTGGTGAAAAACTCATATAGTTAAAACTCTTAGGACTGTCACATCACAGTAATCTGATTTTACTTTCTATAATTTCTCACATTTTAACTTTTGATGGGTAGTACATCATATGAAATGATGCGAAGTGGTAATTAAATCAAACATTGCGCTATAGAAATCTTTTATTAAAATATATTTTGCGTAGTTGTTACACTTAATTCGTTTGCATGTCTGGTTAAAAAGCCATGGACCCACGCATCACCCGGAATTTTATTATTAAATACGTGCTCTCGTGAATTGTTTTAAAAGTATTCATGCACCAATAACTTTAAGTCGAATTCAGTTAGTGGTGACCCAAAGTCGCACGACACTTGCAAAACCTTTACTATTATTTTTTCTTCTTGAAATGTTAAACTTGTAGGATGCCCGACAGACTTTATTGCATATTTTTTAATCTATTTAAGATAGTGCGCCGTGGGATTCCGAATTGTCTTTGAGAATCTCTGGAAGAAATTTGCTTTGAAGATCATATGCCAGCTTTAACATGTCTTGGGAGTAATTTTTAGATGGTCGGCATCCTATTTCGCGTCTTGACCTTTTTGGTTGAATTATGGTCTTATTTTTTTTATATAATAAATAAAATGACAGTTGAACAGTAAAATTGAAAAAGGTCATATTCATAAATTAAACCTACTTTATAATTATTTCTTAACTGGTATAGTCTAACATATTCAAAACTGTGCAATTTTAACCATATTATATACACGCTGGTCAAATTGATAACCTCCTTGTTTTGAAGTCGATTAAAAATACACTTTTCTGAATTAGGTTGATCTTTAAAGTAGTAGGCGGTGAAAACTTTTAAGATATTATCAAATTAATACATCGAGGTATTGACAACCCTAAGTAGTTTTTGATGATGGGCAATGTTGTCAAGGATAAGTCTGAAAAAGTCAGGCTAACATTGTTCATCCCGAAATTTATGACTTTTAAATGCTTAGATAACTGAGCCCTTATTAAAACACTTAACAATAATTAATATTCTTTGACATACATTAAAATACCTGCGGTCTTGCCACGGCGCACAATCCGCGAATATTTTCAGATGAAATTGGCCCGCTAAAACACAAACCTTTTTCGACAAGCTACTAAGTGAACCAATGATTATAATTATATAATAATGAAGATAGAGCTTGACACGTGTCACGTGACACGGGTCACTTTGGTATACAAATATGGCGGTGGCTCCGCCCCTAAAAATAGTGATACGCTAGTACCGAATTTTCTATCGACTTCGATGCATCAACAGTGGCATAAATACGACTGAAAAAAAATGAATTTGCATTAATATCAGTGTATAAACTTGTATAACATTTTTAATTTTCGCTTTACATGTCAATTGAGTATAAACAGGAGATTTTAGGATATGACAGTAAAATCATTAAAAATTAAATCCGATCAAAATAGGTCGATGTTTTGATATTTTTTTCATGCTACGATTTATTTCATGGGTAAGTTTTACCTGATGATTGGATTGGATTTGTGTCAAGTAATACACACGTGAGATAAAATACAACTTTATTAATATCTAGAATTTGTTTGCGACTTCGTTTGCGTGTATAAGACAGCCTCCGTGGTGCAGATAAGCCCAGAGTCAGGTATTTGTGCCCGATGTGTGGCAATAGGCTCGCCTCCTATAACATCGTGGGTGTCATATATTATTATGTATTATCTATGATCGTGGGTCGGAACATACAAGGCGAAATGTGGGTGTGAAATGTGGCTCATTACTTATTATTTTATTTAAAGTATTGAATGCTTGGGTCATTTGTCTGCTTGCAATTTGCACTTCCGTTGGGTTGTCACGTCGCCGAAGAGTACGTCTACTTTGTGATGGTTCAATTGAATTTTGATTATTCATAGTAGCAGAACCAGTTGCTACGGCGTCTTTTTCACAAGACTTTATTGTGTTTTTACTACTACTACTACTACTGTGTATTGTTACAAACCATATTTCATGTTAGTACATTTATATTAGTTCCCTTTAAATTTGTGGCAAACCTTAAAAATGTGATTGCTATTATGTGCTATAGACTAATTTTATAAAACGTATTGAATCCTTTAGATTTGTGGCAAACCTTTAAAAAAACAGAGATAATTGATATTATGGTTTTGTGCGCTGTAAACTAATTAAAATTTAATAAAATAATTTCTGAATCTTTTAAATTTGTGACAAACCTTAAAAAAGTAATTGATAAAGTTTTATTTGCTATATACAACTCTGTACTATCCAACATTACTTACATTGTATTTACCTGTAACAATTTATTACTTTGTAATTTGTATGTTAGGACCGCTTCTCCACTTACCCACAGGTTTGATTTATTATATTGTCACATTTGTATTGTCACCTACGTGTATAGTGTCTGTTCACTGCTGGTTGTGGTTTCCTGGTTAACACCATTTGCTCACTTAATTTCTTTCACCATGACTGAGGAATTACTAGCCCGCCTCTCTATCCTAGAGGCTGAAAATACCAACCTGCGTTCTTTGAAAATCCAACCTGACCCTGAGCTCAACCCATCCACATGCAGAGTTTCTGTCAAATTGCCACCATTCTGGGCCGATAGGGTGGTCATAGTCTGGTTTGCCCAAGCCGAGGCACAGTTTTTGCTGGCAGGCATCACCACTGATGAGACTAAATATAGTCATATCATCAGCAAAATTGACTATCAAATTGCTGGGGAGATTGAGGACATAGTAGCCAATCCCCCGGCTCAGGATAAATATATAAACTTAAAAAACACACTTATGAAAAGATTTTCTTCTTCTGAAGAACAACGTTTGAGGAAGCTTCTCAGTGAGGAAGAACTTGGTGATAGAAAACCATCACAATTCCTCCGTCACCTCAAATCTCTTGTAGGTTCCACACTTACAGATTACAACATCCTTCGCCAGTTGTGGCTGCGCCGGTTACCTCAGCATGTTCAAGGCATTCTTGCTGCCCAGGCCGATCTTGGTTTGGAAAGGATTGCCGACATTGCTGACAAGATTGTCGAGGCGCAACCAGCCACAACACAAATGTTTTCGCCGCCACCGTCACGCCTTCTCTAACCAATTTGGCAGAGCAGATTGAGGCTAAGAAAGCAAATTTCTGCCCTCTCCTCCACCTCTACTGGTCGCTTTAGACCTCGGCATCGCTCCTCGTCTAGAGGAAGGCAATCTTTTGGCAATAGTAATTCCAACCCCCACTCAAGGTGCTGTTGGTACCACAAGAAATATGGTGCAAAGGCCAACAAATGTATTGCCGAGCAATCAGTAGCGGCGGCGGCGGCTGATTGCGATTTCACTCAACTTAATGGCCGCCGCCTCTTTGTCACTGACTAGGTCACCAAGCGCCAATTCCTAATCGACACCGGCTCTGACTTATGTTGCTACCCCCGCCGCTGGCTTGCAGGTCAGAGGAAACCAACCGACTACGAGCTAAGCGCCGCTAACGGGAGCAATATTAAGACCTACGGTACTGTAAACCTGGCGTTGAACCTTGGTCTCCGCAGGAATTTTGTTTGGCAGTTCGTCGTTGCTGACGTTACCGCCGCTATCCTGGGCTCGGATTTCCTTTCTCATTACCATCTATTGCCCGATTGTCGAAATAACAAACTGGTTGATGGAACTACCAGCCTCTCAACGGCTGCCTCTCCCGCAACTTCGACACAACCCAGTGTCAAATCTGTTGTTTCAACGAATTCTGTTTTTGCACAGGTGCTTGCAGAATTCCCTGATATTACTCGACCACCAGGCTGTCCCAGAATTGTTAAACATAATACTGTCCACTTTATGAAGACAACGGACGGGCCTCCCATTTCCTGTCACCCTCGTCGTTTAGCTCCTCGGAAATTGATCTCAGCCAAGAAAGAATTTGACGAGATGGTTCAAGCAGGCATTGCAAGACCATCAAAAAGCGCCTGGTCGTCTCCCTTGCACATGGCCATAAAAAAGGACAATACTTGGCGTCCCTGTGGCGACTATAGGTCACTGAATGCTAGAACTGTACCCGACCGTTACCCTGTCCGTCACATAAATGACTTCGCCCATAATCTTGCGGATGCTAAGATCTTTAGCACCCTCGATTTGGTCAAGGCATACCATCAGATCCCCGTAGCTGAAGAGGACGTCCCGAAGAACGCCATCGTTACCCCGTTTCGCCTCTTCGAATTTCCCTTCATGACCTTCGGCCTCCATAACGCCGGCCAAACCTTCCAAAGGTTTGTCGATGAGGTCACACGGGGTCTCGACTTTTGTTTTCCCTACGTGGACGATATCCTTGTCTATTCTGCAGACGAGGCTCTCCACCGGGAGCATTTTCGGATTCTCTTCGGGCGCCTCCAAGACTATGGGGTAGTAATCAACCCTTCCTTGGTGTTAGCGATTTGTGATAATGGTTCACATATCTTTTTATGTTTCTATAATTGCTTTCTGGAGTAAAATCCTAGACATTTTTCGCGAGGCAAGTAATCGACAGGTGTTATGTATGCGTAATTGCGTAATGTTTATTACTACTGCAATAAGCTTTTGTGCGTGCTGCGTCCCGCACCCCGCGCGATGCGCCCGCGCGCCGCCATGTTGCCATGCAATAAATGAGTGTGCATCTAACTACGGTGTTTGTTATTGCTCCTCGCCCGCGTACTTACCGTGGCATATAAAACAACAGGTAAGCAATTCTTTTTCATTGGTTTATCACATTTTACTACATTTTTTATATAATTGCCTTTTTTGCGCAACTCCGTTAATAACTTTTTACGTGTGAAGCTCTTCTTAGGATAACCCATAATTTTTTGTACCTCAGGTTCCATACTGTGATTTCGTGATACATGTCTCGCAAAATTTAACACATCAAGCTCACAAAAAAAGCAAAAATCTTTGGTTCTGATTCTTTTCAGCTTTATTCCTTTGTCATTAGTATTAATGTACTCATTATTACTTGTTGTCAAATCCTGAAATATTCGTAATGCATATTCATAATAACTTCTTTTCAAATATTTCAATGAATTATAGAACCTATTTCATAATTTTGAATGTGTATAATGTATAAGCGTATGCTTAATATTGTAATTGTAACATCAAATAAAACTAGTGACATCTATTGAAAATATAGTGTACTAATTTGTAATGTCAATTCCAAAACGTGTAAAATTGTTTGTGGTGTAATGTTTGTCTATGGTGTGATGATTGTTAAAATATTAAATAAATAAAGTCTTCTTGTTCCGGCAGCATGGACGTACCATCAAATGGACTCGACATTCGAGTTCCACCGTAAGGGACAGACATAAAGTAAAAAAAAAAACAGGGATACCAGGTCATATATTTTCCCATAAATATTTTAACTAAATAAATAAATAGACGCAACATTCAAATTCATAGTCCTGACCCTACAAATGATAATCTTGTGTCGTGGGTATCAGAAACTACGAGAGACTTTTTGGTCTCACTAACACCCCGATTTGAAAAGAATATCAAGTCACTCAAATATTTGTCTCTTCTTGAGCTGGTATCGAAACCGCGGCCTCACTTTTACATCTGACGTCTAACCAGCTGCGATGAATGATGCGGATGAAGGGCGTCAGTATTAAACAACGTGACGTTTTGCAATATTTTCACAGAGGTTAGAAAGCAAAAAAGGAAAGTTGGCCTTGTATAATTATTAATACTTATATCATTTACGTAACTCGAATAATACACAGCTAGTAATGATAATATATACATAGAAACAAAACCTGCCGAGTGTTCTATAAATTATAGAAGATCAGAGAATTCATAGTAACGTAACTGCTAAGGATAGAATAACATCCTACTTTATTTTATTTATTTATTTTAAGAAAGCTTACAAACAAGTGTTTACAATATACTTAATATTTTCATAAATAAAGTTCCTAATAACAAGTTACTACAAACGAATTGTAAATAACAAAGGTACAGAAAACCTATTGATATAGACCTAATCATTTCTCAAATGTAACAAAATGGAAAAAATATACCTACATATTTTTTTCTTTTCTATATCTTAATTAAAATAAAATGATATAGCAAAGTATCGAATGTGTAATAATACAGCGCTTGTACATTTTTTTAATCATCTGGCTTTTTTTTCCTGGAATATTGATTTTTCAAAAATACATTTATGCACTTTTTGTTTTCATCCATATCAGGCTCATGTGTCCTTTCAGCACTCTTTGTTATTCCCCACAGTTTCGGATTCGGTCATCTGTAAAAATTAAATCTAATTAATGAAAGAATAAAATATATGTAATTCATATGTGCAGAACAAAATATAAATTGAAATAACGTAAGGTAACGTGACGCCTCGGGTCAAGGCGTGTGTGGATTGGGTATTTATTGCATTGACTTTAAGTTTTGGCACTCAAAGTCTGTTAGTTGTAAACATAAAATCTTTGTTTTTGTTTATGAAAACGACTGTTTGTGTCTACAATAAAATAAATAAAAAATAAAGAAGTATTAAGCTTGGTGGATTGGGTGCATTTTTGTAATTTTTTCGAATACAGACTTTAAATTTGAAAAGTACAACTTAACTGACTTCGAAACTACATTTTATAATTTATAGATTATGCATGTTGTAGCTTCACTTAATACACAGGAGGACAATTTATGAAGACAGGCTGCCGGGAGACTGATTATAGAAGAGGTTTCATTCATTTTCGTCTCAAGGATGAATAATCTGGATTTTTATTATTTAGATTAAATAGATTATAGTTTACCTTTATTTCGAATGGCGGGAGAGAAAACGGTTTTAAGAAAGTTATAATATGCTTAGTCTTCTGAATGCAATTTTTGAACGAGTGTGTTTACCCAGCTGTCTAATTTTCCGTCACATCCTATTTGATCCACAAAACACGCGAAGGTAAACCTTTTGAAAAGCTGAAATAAAATGAATGATGGTTTAATTTACCATACAACCAGGAAATGCAAATTGTTATAAGCTGGTATCCCGAAACATAATATAATCCAACTAATTTAAAATCATGTACAAAATGGCGTCCTCTTCGAGTAGTATACAGATTGTCATAATAAACAAAGTCAAGATAATTTGGTCGGATAATACTTTTAAAATACGTATTTTTTATGCAAATATAATCCTATTTTTCAATGTATTCTATGAAATACTAATTGCAGATGTTAGTAATAATGAACGTCTACATTTATTTTTACCAATATACTAAATGAAATGCACTTACCAGTGAGAGGTTATATTTTCATATTATCGTTTAGATCGGCTATCACAGCCAATAATAAAGCAGCACACCATACCTTTCGTCTTATAATCAGTTTCAACACTCTTTTACATACATTTTTGACCGCAAATATTCGTAAACGTCTTATTTGTTTGGGTACACTCAAAGTGTTCCCAACAAAATTATGTGAAACTATGACAAGGACCGCAAATTGTGTTTTGTCACTTTCATTTTTTAAGGTTTATGCATAAGTCTAAGTGAGATGGACTATATATGTCAAATGCATGTCAAGTCTTGTACTTTGTACTGCTAAGACCTAACAGTATCTAACTAGCTAACTAAAACGATAACTTTACCACTGACCCTAAGCTATATGCTTCATCAAATATACAGCTTCGATCAAATATACACTAGATACACAGTTCCCTGTAAAAGTTCTGTTAAAAAGTGGCACCGATGCATGACATTAAAAAAAGTAAACAAAAAGATCACATATTGCAAATACATTAACACAAATTCCACCTTATTCCTGGAGCTTAAAGTAGCTTTTCACATAATATTGTCTAAATTGTTGCGACGTTTTAGAAGCAACGGTCGGTGCGTGACTGAAGGCGAAAGAGTGCTTAAGCACTCTTTTTTGGTGCCATTTTCTAAGCGCTCATGTTGTATCTAGTGTATATTTGATCGAAGAGGGTCAGTGGTAAAGTTATCGTTTTAGTTAGCTAGTTAGATACTGTTAGGTCTTAGCAGTACAAAGTACATTGTGCACACACGCAGCACACTGCACAAGGCACATCGAATTGGATTGGAGTACAACAGAAATAGCTTCAAGTATGAACTCGTTCATTGCAAATGTGCCGAAACTGAAAGGACGAGAAAATTACAGCGAGTGGGCGTTTGCCGCCGAAAACCTGTTAGTATTTGAAGGAAAGTTAGATTTCATCAAGACTGAAGGAGTCGGAGTCGGCATTGCAGACGACGCCATGACGAAAGCCAAGTTGATCTTAACTATAGATCCGTCGTTGTAGGTACATGTCAAGAGCGCTAACACTTCTAAGGAACTATGGCAGAAATTACAACAGATGTTTGATGACTCGGGTTTTTCGAGAAGAATTATGTGATTGAGGAATTTAATATAAATACGTCTCGAAACTTCAGATTGTATGACAAGTTACATATATCAAATTATTGAAACGGGTCAGAAATTATCAAGAACTGTTTTTTTGGTTAACGATGAGTGGATCGGATGTCTAATGTTGGCAGGATTGCCCGAAAAATATTTTCCAATGCTTATGGCTATCGAGCAATCGGGGATCGCCATTACAGCGGATGTTGTAAAATCGAAGTTATTAGACATGTCCGGAAATGACGATTCGATGGATACTGCTTTGTACACCAGAGGGCGTCAGTGTGTCAACCAGAAATCGAAGTCGTTCAATAAAACCGTAGTACTCATTCAAAGATGGCGAAACTTCAAATGTCAAGTAATCGGTATGGATGTTAATAAATGTATGTTTTCTTGTTAATCAACTTTTATTATGCACATTACAAATAGAAACATTACTCCACACATTACTCACAGCAAGAATACAACGCAAGTAGTAAAAACACAACAGAGGAGCCATCTAGTGGCGCACAAGAAAAAATGTTGCCAGGATTAAATTTTTACTTTTTATAATATCAACAAAAGCAAAGTCAAGTGTTACCGTTGTGAAGGTTGTCTGGCAGAGATCGCTCAACGCGATAAGAGTTTTATTCTCTACTGTATTAGCAATTGTTCGATTCTTTAAGTAAGCTACTGTTTTTATAGCTTCAGGCCAATACCTTCTGTGAATTTTAGCTTCTCTCATTAAGCATCTACCTATATTGATAGCCGATCTATTATACCTCTCTGCTACACCATTTAATTCGTGAACATAAGTTGGACATGATAATAACTCTATTCCCTTATATATTATAAAATTATGAATATCTCGATTCAAATACTCTTTCCCATTATCACATTGTAATTTCTTTACTTTCTTATTAAATTTATTTTCTACTAAATTAACAAACTCTATAAAACAGTTTGCAACTTCTGCTTTGCTTTTAATACAAAAAATTCTTGTACATTTACTATAGTAATCGATAAATGTCAAAAAATATTTTTCTCCACCATAACCAGTTGTATTATGTGGACCATTAAATCAGTATGAATCAATTCTAAAATTTCAGAAGTCTTAGTTCTATTATTTTCAAAAGGTACATTAGCCATTTTGCTTCCAATACAGTTTGAACATTTCATGTCAACGCTTTCTACCTTATCGGGCAAACCTTCTACTAATTTATTATTTATTAATTTATTTAAATATTGGAAATTCACATGACCAAGTGCCCTATGCCATTTTTCTTTATTATTTAATTTTGTCGTGTTTACGTACATTCTATTATTGTCAACTTTTAAAATATAACTTTTTAAACAATAAAAATTGTCTATTTTGTTGGTAATAACTATTAATTCTCTTAACTTATTATAAATTTTTGCATTGTCATTTCTTGCTACAATTGTACATGTTCTAGTTATTTTTAAAAAAACTTAACAAATTTTGCTAAATACCATTCACAAAATAAACATTCTTCAAATCAATGTGTTTTCACCATCATAATTCTTAAAATAGATTTTAACAGAACCTACTTTGGTTGCTTTCAATGTATTGCCATCAGGCAGTTTCACACTAATGGGAATTTTTAAATCCAAATAATTATAAAATAATGTATCATTGTTAATAATGTGGTCTGTGCACCCACTATCTAGCAACCAATTTATTTCATTCTCATTATTATTATATTCAAACTCGTTACACATTACCTGATTCATCTCCAATGTAACTGTAACTTGTAGGTAACGCTTTGAGCAAATATCTCATCTTCTCCGTTTCATCTGTACTTCCACCTGCAGCGTTGAAATTATTAACAGTTTTCTCAAAATCTATAAAAAAATCTTGTACAGTGTTCTTAGTGTTATTCAATTTAATATCCTCCTCCATTTTACCTCTACATAATATGATTTGCATCGCTGTCGACTGAGTTAGGTATATACTATCAAACTTTTTTATTATAGCATATGCTGTTGTACATTCATTAATATATTCTAGTTGCTTATCTGATATGGTGCTCATTATTATAGTCCTTGCTTTTAGATCCATTCTCTTCCAGCCCGCCTCTTGATTTTTATAGGTATCAGTAGAAATGGCGGGTTCCACACATTCTTTATATTCTAGTAATGTCATTAACCTTAATTTCCAACTTGCGTAATTTACTCCATCGAAAATGGCTATCATTATATCTTCAATTCTCACTTGTTGGGCCATTTTAGTGATAAGAAACTTTGTAACTACTTATTCTTCACTTCTGAATTTCACGTGGCCCTGTTACCTTCTTACACCTAAATTCCACACAACCACTTTCAGCTCAACCAAGGCCCTGCTACCATGTTGGGTTAGTGGCGTTTTGAAGTAAAGATGCCCAGTAGTTTTATTAATGACTTTATTTTACATATTAGTATGTAATTTACATAAGTTTATATTTTACAAGTGCTTCATGATTCACAGGAAATTTGCAAGTGAGGCCATGACAGTTATTTGATATGTATATCGTTTATTCATAAGCTCAATAGATGGCGCTATAATTATATTACTTTTATATGTAAATTATAAAGAACATTGGTAAAGTTATTGTTAACGCAATTCTTAAGCGTCTATAAATTTCATGTATAAAAAGATTAATAATTAATTTTCTAAGTAATTTTGGTGCCTAGAACCTAAGCCTGAATACGAAAACACATTTTTCGTAAAACTCCGTTGATATTTGCTTTATTTTTATTGGAGAGGCGTTATGTCGTGTCAATGTTGCCATTTTTTAAATATAAGCTTGACTGACTTTCTTGCTGTGCTTTCTTGCATTAACAATAGCAAAATAATCACTGATTAATCAATAAAGGAATAACAAATTGCTTTTGTCACCCGAAAGCGCTATTATGCAAATAATAAAAAATAGTTGTCCCCTCTTTCCTTTTTATTTTATTGCACATGATATTACTATTAGATTAATAAAATAAAGAAGCACTCCATAGATTAATATACTTAAGTATTCAATGTTTAAATTGCGTGTAAAATATATTTCTTAACTTTTATTTGTGCGTCATAACTTTTCCTCACGCATTTTCATAAATTTTCATAAATTGAACAAAATAACATTAACTACCCACAGAGTTTGACAAGATATAGAAAATGTGTAAAACTTAAAAGTGGAATATCTTTTTTCCTAGGCTTGCTACAATAGTAAATCTTAAGAAATAATTGTTAGGGATTCGAAATCTATATTTTAAAATATTTTTCATCTAAATACACACAAAAAAAATTACAACAAAATAAATGTATGGAGGATTATCATTGTTCTTCACCATAGATTACAACAAGTTTAGTTATTAATTTTAACCTTAATTCTGACTGGGCATCAAGTCGATTTCTATATTTAGTTTTTACATACCTAGGTGTGAAATCCACTCTCACATAACTATGTTGTAACAAAGGGTAAAAGGAAATTCACCGCTTTGCGTGAGAGTTCGGAATACTCTGCCTGTCTAGCTTCCCAAAAACCTATTAAAGACCTCATTTTTAAATCTGCCTCAAGAGTTTGATCGATCGACATTTTTAATAAAGACTCCTGTTGCTTAACACTCAAACTAGAATTTATGCTCTCGTTTGTGACGCAAATGGGTTACGAATCCAAACTAGCTGCCTACCACAGCAGACGGGGAATTTGCTGTAGCTTGATTGTGACCGCGTGGAACTGGAACGGTTGCGGTTCATACCGCGACCATGTGGCCTTGATCGCGAGCGAGATAGCCTTTCAACTTGGGTTGACCGTGCATTTACCTGTTTTGCCAACTGGGTGATCAGGGTCATGCTGTTAGCATGCTCGTCAGTGGTCAGGTTTCGGCTTGGTGCAGACGCAGATGCCACTTGAGGCGTCACGACGTCGTGTATCCTGTCCGCCAGTTCAGCCAAAGCTTCCATGTTTACATTTGTTTGTGAGGCAATTACGTACTACTACTACGGCGTACTACTCGGAAGACGACTTGTCCGCAAAAATTCCTTGGACATGCCTACTCCGGCCAAGTTCACCAACCGCCGATAAAATTGCGAGAGTTTGCTATCACCGAGTTCTTCGTGCATAAGAAGTAGTTTTACCTTTTTTTCACGAGACAGCCTCTTGATGAGTTCTGTTTTTAACTTTTTATATTTGTCGAGGGTGGATGGCGATTCTATTATATCTTCCACTTCGCTGGCATACAGTGGATCCAAATTTCCGACAGCGTAAAAATACTTCGTAGTATCCGAGGCTATGTTCGCCAAAGCAAACTGCGCCTCCATTTGCGAAAACCAAAGAGATGGTTTTTCGGGAAGAAACGGGGGTACACGGACGCCCACGCGGCTAGTTTCACCAGACTTCTCATGCTCGGGTCTTCTCCACTCGCAGCCATCTTCTTCGCTAAAATGTGTTCCCACGGGGTCACCATTTGAATTATTTCGTAATTTTTTTTAGCAGGACTTCCAACTTTCCTACACCTAGAGAAGCTAAACTCTTCAACATCAAGCTGGATAGTAGAAAATGCCAGTGTATTCATGGAATCACTAGTAGATAACTGAACAAATTCCATCAACCAGTTCTATACCTCCGAGAACATGTACGCAACATACCCAGTCTAAAAGTGAGTATAATATTTTAAATTAGGTATATGCTAAAGGTTTGTGGACCAAGGGGTCGTGCAATGCACGCCGCGAAACGGCCAGCGAATATTATACAATGACATACGTCATTCTTTATCCTTGTAAAATATTTTCCCATGTTTATCATAAAGTCTCATTGTTATTAACTTGTAAATATTATATGCTGTACATACATGTGGTCTTTAATTCCGCCACAGGTTTTTTCATGTTTTTATTAAAACAAACTAGTTACATGAAGTATTGTGTAAATTGAGTACCTACCAAGATTAATAAAAAAATATTTGGATCGCAAAACCATAATAGTATACCTAGAGACATATTATGATTAAAAATTGTTTTGAATAATATAATGTGTATTTAATAAATTGATTCTATATTTTGTCCAATATGAACTAAATATAGTTTCATGTGGGGCTGAGATTACTGCATTGCATTCTAACTGACTACTCATCAAAACATAATAACACCACTTCGATGATTTTACATTAGTGAAGCCACATGCATACATTCATTAAGCCTTTAAAAATGTATATTGTATAATTCTGGAACCACATAAAATATGTCTAATTTGTCAATTTTCAGAAATGAAGATGGTAAAGACTGATGTAAAAAAGTGAGAAAAGTCATGAAGATGTTAAAGTCAAAAATTCTGAAGCGTGATAAAACCATCAACTCGTACAAAAGGAGGCTTCAAATAGCAAATGATGCAATTAAATCACATGATTTTCTTCAATTGCATAAGAATCATGGCAGAATATTTAATACAGACGAAAAAATTCTAGCATTATCACTATACAAAACCAGTCCAAAGGCCTAAAGAGTGCTTAGTGAAATCTCGATTTGCCAAAATGCAGCACTTTGCAGTTAATTCTACAAAAAGTTAAAATTTACCCAGGGATTAACCAACTTATGTTTGAAAACCTTAAATTAAGAGTGCAAAGAATGCCAGAAAAATTAAAATATTGCTGCATAGTTTTTTATTGAGATTGCTATGCTCCACATTTTGACATTTCCCAACAAAACGTGCTAGGATTTGTGGATGATGAAGAAAGGAGACAACCTCTGATTGCAGACTATACCCTTGTGCTTATGGTGAGAGGAGTCATAAAAAATACAAACAACCTGTGCAATACAGTGACTACGCATGGACAATAAAATCAAAAGAGATGAAACGTTTACTAATAAATGTTGTAAAAAATGTACAAGCAACAGGATTGAAGGTTGTGGCAATAACCTGCGATCAAGGTGCCACGAACATGGCAGCAATTAATAGTTTATTAAAAGACACCAAAGATTTTTTTCTTAAAAAAGGGAGAGAGTACCCAGGGGGCTTTGTTTTGATTGGTGGATCAAAAATATTCCCATTGTATCCACCACACTTAAAAAAGGGCATAATTTATTAACAAAAAAATTGTCCTTTAAAAAAGATAATAAGATAGGCCTCGCCAAGTGGCAACATCTAATAGAATTGGTGAGGAAAAGTCCAGGGTATAGAGGGGTAAAACTCAGAAAACATGTAATGCCATATCTCATACCGAAGATAAGAGTGAAGCACTGTACACAGGTGTTCAGTCGAACTTTGTATGTGGCTCTAGGTTTCATGGCAGGTTTGTATATTTTTTATTATCATCAAGCATTTAGAGCCACAACAGAATTTAAACTGTTTCTTGCTTTGGTTTACTTTTTTCATAATTAATCAATACTATGATTAATGTTTAATTATTTTATAATTAATGCATCAACCCTAATTTCGTCATCTTAATTTCTTTGATCTCAATACTTGTATATTTAAGTTAATTTTTCTGAATTTCTGAAGCAGGCAAACTCCCAGAAGAGGCCAAAGACACAGCAGAAGTATTGTTATTTTTTGACAGTTTATTCGATACAGTAAATGGACGTTACAGTAAGGTCAAGTCAAAATTTATAGAACTGCTGTAACTTCCACATCACCCCATAGTCAGTTATGGCGTAAAAGTTTATCGATCCTAAGGACAACGACTTGAATTATACGGACAAAAACGGCAAAAATTCTGTGGTACCCACAATCTCCAGCTGGATTAAAACTATAGAAGGATTTAAAATGCTATGTTCACATTTACATAAATTAGGTATAAAATCGATATTACCAAGGAACTTTAACCAAGATCCGCTTGAATTTTTTTGGAGCAATCAGAGCACATGGCTATAGCAATATCATGCCAACTGCATTAGCATTCCAAGCTGCATACAAAACGTAGTTAATAAATAATATGGTGTCATCACACTCTGTAGGGGCAAATTGTGAAAAAGACAAAAACAAATGCCTGCAGAACCTTAGATATATTATTTGGAAATATATATTACTGCAGGCAATATTCAGTCTGAATATACAATAAATGAAAATCATTTAAATATTATGCATAATAATACTTAATTATTAAACAAAATTTTGTCCCAAAGCATAGAGAGGTTATGTGCAGCTATTGGGTACTGTAGTGGTTGGCTGGTGAAAAATGCTAAAAATATGTATATAATAGTTGCACTGTTTGCTCTAGCCAGTTGGAGACTACAGAGAAAGAATTATTTCATAATTTCATAAAAATATCGGAATACACGAATTAAGATTGGTTATGCTACCCCCCATAAAGAAAACTTTTTGAAGCTTTTGCTCATATTGAAGTCATCACTATGGAAATGATGAAATTTGAAAGCCATAAACAAAATGTGATAGAATGACCATAGAATTAAACTGCTTGGCACAACAGTGCATTTACACTGCTGTTTGACGGGAGAAATAGACATTGCGGCGGTACCTACCCAGATGGCCTCTCACATATGAGAGAATTTATAGAACTGCTGTAACTTCCACATCACCCCATCATCAGTTATGGCGAAAAAGTTTATCGGTCCTAAGGACGATGACTTATATGGACAAAAACGGCAAAAATTCTGTGGTGCCCACAATCTCCAGCTGGATTAAAACTACAGAGGGATTTAAAATGCTATGTTCACATTTACATAAATTAGGTATAAAATCGATATTACCAAGGAACTTTAACCAAGATCCGCTTGAATTTTTTTGGAGCAATCAGAGCACATGGCTATAGCAATATCATGCCAACTGCATTAGCATTCCAAGATGCATACAAAACGTTGTTAATAAATAATATGGTGTCATCACACTCTGTAGGGGCAAATTGTGAAAAAGACAAAAACAAATGCCTGCAGAACCTTAAGATATATTATTTGGAAATAGATATTTCTGCAGGCAATATTCAGTCTGAATATACAATAAATGAAAATCATTTAAATATTATGCATAATAATACTGAATTATTAAACAAAATTTTGCCCCAAAGCATAGAGAGGTTATGTGCAGCTATTGGGTACTGTAGTGGTTGGCTGGTGAAAAATGCAAAAAATATGTATATAATAGTTGCACTGTTTGCTCTAGCCAGTTGGAGACTACAGAGAAAGAATTATTTCATAATTTCATAAAAATATCGGAATACACGAATTAAGATTGGTTATGCTACCCCCCATAAAGAAAACTTTTTGAAGCTTTTGCTCATATTGAAGTCATCACTATGGAAATGATGAAATTTGAAAGCCATAAACAAAATGTGATAGAATGACCATAGAATTAAACTGCTTGGCACAACAGTGCATTTACACTGCTGTTTGACGGGAGAAATAGACATTGCGGCGGTACCTACCCAGATGGCCTCTCACATATGAGAGAATTTATAGAACTGCTTTAACTTCCACATCACCCCATCATCAGTTATGGCGAAAAAGTTTATCGGTCCTAAGGACGATGACTTATATGGACAAAAACGGCAAAAATTCTGTGGTGCCCACAATCTCCAGCTGGATTAAAACTACAGAGGGATTTAAAATGCTATGTTCACATTTACATAAATTAGGTATAAAATCGATATTACCAAGGAACTTTAACCAAGATCCGCTTGAATTTTTTGGAGCAATCAGAGCACATGGCTATAGCAATATCATGCCAACTGCATTAGCATTCCAAGATGCATACAAAACGTTGTTAATAAATAATATGGTGTCATCACACTCTGTAGGGGCAAATTGTGAAAAAGACAAAAACAAATGCCTGCAGAACCTTAAGATATATTATTTGGAAATAGATATTTCTGCAGGCAATATTCAGTCTGAATATACAATAAATGAAAATCATTTAAATATTATGCATAATAATACTGAATTATTAAACAAAATTTTGCCCCAAAGCATAGAGAGGTTATGTGCAGCTATTGGGTACTGTAGTGGTTGGCTGGTGAAAAATGCTAAAAATATGTATATAATAGTTGCACTGTTTGCTCTAGCCAGTTGGAGACTACAGAGAAAGAATTATTTCATAATTTCATAAAAATATCGGAATACACGAATCAAGATTGGTTATGCTACCCCCCATCAAGAAATATTTTTGACGCTTTTGCTCATATTGAAGTCATCACTATGGAAATCATGAAATTTGAAAGACATAAACAAAATGTGATAGAATGAACATAGAATTAAACTGCTTGGCACAACAGTGCATTTACACTGCTGTTTGACGGGAGAAATAGACATTGCGGCAGTACCTTCCCAGATGGCCTCTCACATATGAGGAACCTACCACCAGTAAAGTTTAATATTCACTAAGTATATGATTAAAGTCTTTAGTCAGTTAATAACATGTGTTTGGAATTATTTGGTAGTGTATAAATAACATGAAACACTAGGTAGTTTATATGTTTTAATAGATTATTATTTTGGGTTACAGGATTTAACTACTTGAAGTTGTCGCTTGGTTCTGTTGGGATGATTCAACCACGACAATCAGATCCTCTTTTTTTCTAGGGTAATGAACATCAAGTTTTATCTTCAATTAGTGATGTGACTTGGCTGGGAGAAATCGATTTTTATATTAATCGATTTTTTTTACCAAACAATAATCGATTTTCCTAAAATCGATTTTTTTACTAAAAATAATCGATTTATGAAAAAAAAATCGATTTTTTGATAAAATAATAAAACAACCCAACTCAATAATCAAAAGCTGCTTCTCTGTATGAAATAATTATTTATTATACAAATAAAATATTTTTGAAAATATTGGATTCTTTATAATAGGGAATATGCATGTCATTTTTTATATTTTTAATCGATTCTGTATGTATTACATTACCGGAAAAAAATATAAGGCTTTAAAAATATCAATCAAAAAAGTACAAAAAAATAATCAAAACTGCTATCAGTTTCGAAGCATTTAAACGCCATTTTGGGGCGAACTCGCTGTGACGTCAGAGTACACTATATCGCTGCTTTAATTTGATAACGACATATCTCAAAAATGAACTTTTTTCAGGGGAGCAGTTTAAATGAAGCAAAAGAAGTAATTATTTATATATTTTATTTTAATATTAACAACTCTTTGAAAGGTGCTTAAATCAACGTATTAATCAATCAAAAATATCAGTTTTATTCACATGATATTTTAGATTAATTTGTGTTAAATGGTAACATTATCATAAAAATTACATTTAGTTATGTGCCACTATCAAATTAAAGCAGGGATATCAGCAACGTAGTGTTTGGATTAAGTTTCTTTCATTAATTGCTACGGAACTGTATTTCGTCACAAAATAATCCATTATTTTTTAAATCATATAAACAAAACTAAAAATAACTCTTAAACAAACGTAAAACAATACACCCAACAAGCTAAAACTTCAAAAGATAGTGTACTCTGTCGTCATTTTCCTTTTCAAGCAATAGCCCCGCGTTTCGAAAAAATTGCGCGGCAATTTTGAAATGTCATTTTTTAAGTATTTATTTTACCGATTTAGAGTTGATGAATTTAAAAAATATCTTTAAGGTACATTTCTATATCAAAAAAGATTACAAAAAAAAAAATGTATGACTTATTTTCGAGTCTCCTGCATATTCCCTATTCAATCTTGTGTTATGTTAATAAATTACTGTTACCACAGAAAAGTAAATCTTAGTTATCTAGCAACCAATCATCTCTATAAATACTACAGTCTTTATTTGTTAATTAAAATTAAGATAAAATTTACTAAATTTAAATAAACAAAAACAATTCCCTTCGTTCATGAAAACAAAATAAAAATCTTCAACTAACGATACACTTCACTAAATAACAAAAATCATCCCTATTTATTATTCAAAATTAACGAAATAAAAAGCTACGGATGCATCAACCTACTGCCGGGGAAACCATGAAATAAATCATCTATTTAGTGTATATACTATTTAGTATTCAAAGCTGCGACTATTGAAAAACCCGAAAGTATGGTGTGAAATAGCGAAATAAAAAATCGATTTACAAAAAATCGATTATTCTCGGTCAATGAATCGATTAATAAAAATCGATTATTCTAAAAAAAATAATCGATTTTTTAAATAATCGATTATATTTTCACATCTCTATCTTCAATCACTAGTGAAAACTGTTGTAAATGGAAGATGTTGAAATAAATATGTTTTATTTGTAACCTGGTAGTAATTTGGATAAAAAAAGGGTTTGAATACTAACTTGTATTAGATTAAGGTAATCAATTACTACTCGCCATTTCTTTTGTCCCGAAGCGTCAATTTTCTTCGGTACAACCCAAATTGGTGAGGACCAGGGGAAAGTTAAAGGTTTGATTATTCCCTGTTTTAGCATTTTGTCGATTTGGGATTCGATTTCTTTTTTATGGCATTCAGGGAATCGGTATATTTTAACGTGAATAGGATTTTCTGAGGTAGTTTTTATCTTATGCTCTATGGCATCCGTGGACGTTAATGGGTCATCTCATACTGGGAACAAATGGAATAAAGGGCTTCGGATTCATCGGAATTTAAATGTGATACGCGAAGGGAATTTAGGACTTTTTCAGTGCGCTCATAAGCGTTAGATTTGACGAATGAATTAATCGGAATGGATGAATTTAATTGAAAAGGTTCTTATCTTAATTTTAAATTGGAATTAATTGTCACAGGGTTTTCAGAAGTATTAACGACGAATATGTTTATGCGGCCATTTTCTTTGACTTTAGAAATACAATTCGCTACCAAAAGTTCGGATAGATGTTGGTCAATGATAATACCCTCATGTATTTCAGGATTAGTTACTGTGCATTCTATTACAACTTCGTTTCTGGGTTTAATTGTGTAAATTGGTTCGTTGAATAATAATTTAAATTTCACATTTTCTAAACTCAATGTGTTTTTGATATAATTTGGCCATTTTTTGATGAAAATAAATCGCTACCAATAATACCGTCACATTGTAGGTTTAAATTTTCAACAAGGTTGAAACTATGAGTGATACGGTTAATAATGGTATGTGGTTCGTCTTTTGAAAAAATAGATTCCATAATGGTTTCTTAGATTTACGCGAATGTTACACATTGAAATAAAAGTATTATTTACGGATTTTATCGCGGAATTGATTTAATTTTTGTTTTGTAAAAATTAAATCAATTCCGCGATAAAATCCGTAAATAATACTTTTATTTCAAAATAGATTCCAGTATTTGGCCTGAAGTTAATGTCTAGTTGTCGTCGTTTGAATTTATACCCTTGATTTTGAATTTTACACTTCGATTTAATATCTGGCATATAATTAATGACTGATTCTTTAATAATGCTTATCTTAGCTGCACCGGTATCGAAAAGGAAGGATAAGTCGTTGCTAGCGACTTCGGATTATATTACGATGTATGGTAGATATTTACTCGATATTTTACTTTGGAACTCGTAAATGGGCTGATGAGAACTAATTTCTTCTGTCTCATCGGATTTTGAAGTGCATGAACCACCGAGATTTTGGGGCTGGTTACCCTGTCCGTGGGTGAACAACGCGGATACAGAGGTTTTACATGAATCACCGAGACTTTGCGGCTGGTTACGCTGTCCGTGGGTGAACGACGCGGATACAGTGGATTTGCGTGGCGCGGATACAGAGGTCGCTAACGCGGATACAGTGGGTTTGCGCGGAGCGGATGCAAAGGTTGCTAACGCGGATACAGTAGGTTTGCGTGACGCGAATACAGAGGTCGCTAACGCAGATACAGTGGGTGTCGCGGCTTTTTCTGATAGTAAATAGTTTGGAGAGTTTTAAAATTTATTACATTTAAAATTACTTACTTAGTTGATGATCAGAAATGCAAAAAGAAATTGATACGTATTTGTTATAAAAGGATTAATAATTTGATTAAAAACAAAGAAATATAGTTTCAAGTAACTTACATAATGTTTTAATTAAAATTTCATACTTTTATGCTAATGAATGTTGTGAAAGGACAAAATTGTCACAGCGGCGGTTTGAGGGGGGTCATGAGTTTCGGCACTTCTAGTGTTAACAAGTGCTGATATTACTTAAAAGGGCAGATTTTTTCATAAGATTAGAGATGTTGACTTAATGTTAATATACCACATGTTTAATGTCAACGACATGATTAAAAAAAATATTTTTTTATAACAAAATTGTAATAGTTGTTTGTTTCATTTTACATCACGGTCTTCTTCCGGAGGAGTGTGCAGGCACAGCAGATTTCTTGCTGTTATTTGATAAACTTTTTGACTCATTTAATGGTCACTGTTATAAAAGTTGTGAAAAAATGTATAAGTCTGCACTGAAGCAAAATTCGGCCCATCATAAATTGTGGAATGACACACTTCCGATATTACGAACAATGCAATTCAAAGTAGATAAGAAGTTAACAGACGGAACAATATCTGCAAAATATGTACCAGTGCCATCCATTAAAAACTGGATATCAAATATAAGTGTTTACAAAGAAATGTTTGTATATTTACAAAACGTGTACAAAATAAGTAGTCTGTTGACCAGAAATCTAAACCAAGATCCATTAGAAATTTTTTTCTGCAATATTCGTAGTAATGGTGTTAGGAATACGTCCCCAACTTGCTCGCAGTTTATTGGAGCTTTTAAGACTTTAATTATAAATAATTTGACTTCTCCACACTCAATTGGAGCAAACTGCGAGCAAGACGATAATAAACCGTTGCAGTCATTGAAGTCCTTGGTAAATTACAAGAAAAATGAGGCAAAAGAACCTACAGATATATTTTATGTGGATTCGATAATTAATCATTTCATGCAAACATCGGAAATGCCAAATTGTAAAAATAATATTGTTAACAAAGAAGCAAAAAGATATGTCACGGGCTACATTGTAAAAAAATGTTTATGTAAAGTAACAAAAATGTCACACATGCCGAATGCAGTTAATGAGCACAGTGCCTCCGAATAGCACAGATTACATTTTAACAAGAGATTACACACGCAAATCACTAATTTATCCATCGGAGGCACTGTGCGGACTTGTAGACGATGTTTGCATGATCATTCAAATAATTTTAAATGATAAACCACAACAAAAATATCTGAGAGTTTCTTTAAAACAACTAATAAATATATTTTATTTCTCTCATTTTTCTTGTAAAACGCACCTAACAACTTTACAAGATTTTTTAATGGACAGTATAAGTAATTAATATTGTAATAAATAGTTGGTGTACAAACGTCAACAGAATACTTAAAGGAAAAATAAATGTTTGTCAATCAAATGTTACCAAAATACAAGCTTTAAATTACTATAAGAAACGTAATAAAAGGAAAACTTAATGAAACTTACTTTTTATTCATAATTTAATTCGTGGAATAAGTTAGTTCATATGTGTATGTACAATGCTGTTAGAGACAATTTTATCACCAATGTCTTGTGATGTAGTAAATATAATTCCTAAGTTTGACCTATATGCATATATGAAATAATTCATTCCATTCAAATATAATAACCTTTGTCTTTTCGGCTTTTGTACTAAAAAGAAACAAATCTTATTAGCGCCATCTAACGGGTTACGGGGTACTAAATAATCATATTGAACAGAAGCGCCATCTCTAAATTTGGGTGCCCTTAATTTACAAAACCTTATCTTGAGTGGTGCATCTATCTCATATATATAGTATTATCTATGCTCGCTAGTGAGGACTCGCCGTTGACACAGAGCGCCCGCTAGCCGCTTATGCGATTTGCTGTTAGCACGACCGGTGCCCATCCGATAATACTATATGCTACTACAATAATAATTTGTTTAAATAGTAATAAATGTCTGAATTTCGTTAGTGTATGTTTTGTTGTATAGACTGTTGAATAGTGTATAGATTTGCCCTATACCACAATGTCTTGCCTCTTAAAACATGACTCTAACAAGCATAGGAAAATTCCCATTCCGCTTAGGACGGATTCGGAATGCACAGAGGCCATTAAAAAACGAAAACGAGAAAAAGTTTATAGCCTGAATATAACACCAGAAAACCATGAATCCTTTTCTTTGATAATTGCTCCAACACGAAAATTGTTCAAAAAGAAAAAACTTAAGGATGGTATAATTTCTGTTCTACTCTTTCAGTCAATAACCACCCATCAGTTGTCTGTAGTAATATCAGAAGATTGAGGTCTGCTCTTTCGAATTTCTCTTCTCCTCAAATTTTTGAATTTTTGGCATGTAGCTTTTTAGATACACTTGCTCCTCCTTGGGTTGTCCAAAATATTAATGTGCTGCCTTTACTTGAAATCGGTAACATTGACAAGCATGCATAAAGTATTATAACAAATGCTGTAGATTCGACCCCTGGGATGGATGGTATACCGTACTCGTTCTTTTCTCATCTTAATGATAATGCTGTGGGTTATTATTTGAATTTATAAAAATTATATTATAAAATTATATTTATAATATAATCTTATTTTTGATTATGTTTATAAAAAGCTTTGAAATATATTTTTCTTTTTACGGATCAGCGAGGGAATCGTGCACGTACACCGGGAGCGTGGGATTTGCACATATTTTTTTGCAATGTCTTCTCTGATATCTCTACGAGATTATGGCTTCATCATGAAGGTACTTAGTGGAAAGGCCTCATCCCCGACAATAACGTGCGGCAAAGTAGTGTTTTCTTCTGGAAGAGGTTTTGACGGAGGTAGGGTGCGTTAGGGTAAGGCCGGACTATTTTTCGATTAGTTGCAATGAGCTGACGGATTTATAATAAAAAAGGGATGGTAAAATAATATAACGAACTTTATTGGCATTTTGCGAGAGAGTAGCGTTATTTCTAATTCACTGTTTAATTAATTAATTGTGTACATAATATTTTTTAAATCAATGCTTTCAATCACTCCAACATAGTATTTTCAACATTTTGTATACTATCGGACTAAAACTGTGTCGCCTATAGAATAATTTTTATCTTTCTTCATACATTTTCAGTCCCACGAATCGTTTGTTTTCGGGTTTGAATCTAACAGATGATAAAATAATAACCTTATTCCTATTTGTGTTACTTAATGATGTTGATTGCGTATTTTCGAATAATTCATTTGTTGTAATTGCACAATTATGATCCTTTTTTCGTACTTCGTTTACTGTATCACTTGGAAAACTCGTATACTGTTCATTTACCATTATATCTTTACAGGTCTCGTTTTGCTCAGATTATTGTTATAACATTTGTTTCGTGAATACTATCCATATATGATAAAAAATCACTTTGTGAATCGATTATATCAGTCACTGTGTAAACTCATATCTAGGCTTTCAGAAGTTGTACTAGTAGCAAGGCTCTGATCCCTCTTGCTTTGTGTCTTTTTTACAGCTTCCAAATTTTCGACGGCGGTGCATATTGTATTAACTTTCTTATGTTTTGATTGTGTAATAGGTTTATTTTTTAATTTTGATTTACTAGATTCATTTTACCTACGATAATGATTCCTAGTTTCGATAGTTCATACGAAAATTGGTTAGAGTTCCGAGACACGTTCTTATCATTTTTAGTTCATAATTGCGAAACAATCACAAAAATACAAAAATTTCATTATCTCATGTCGTCACTCAAAGGCAACGCAAAAGCGGTCATAGACTCCTTAGAATTTTCCTCAAATAACTACGACGTAACTTGGGAGTTACTCGTAAACAGATTCGATAACTCAAAATTACCATTGCTATTATAGGACTGTTGAGTAAGTTGTGACAAAAGCAGTTCTTCAAATGTGGTACAAGTTGAATCTTGAATCTTTTCATCTTTTATAATAGTGTTATTATATTTGTCTAAGCAAAGCTGTGCAGCGGGTTAGGCCGCCCGCAGGTAGGGGTAGGTAGAAAAATAACTACTCAGGGTAATTACGAGGTTCGGGCTTTAATATATTCGCATCACTATTTACACCCGGCACTGTTGCTGGTGGTAGGCAACAGGAGTCACTGGCCTTCGTTGGACACTGATCCGGGCCTTCGGCACGTGGCGGAACCCGGCGACAGCTCGCCGGCGAAGTTTGCTGCCACGTGGCCGGATACGATGCGCAGATCAGCGGCGCGGCGCAGGCTCAGGCACAGTCAGGCAGGAAGCGGTGCGGAGCAAAGCGGGTAGCAGGCACGGAGTCAGCTCTCCGTGGCGGAAGCAAACTAAGTAAGCGCCAAGAACGCGAAGTACGCCAAGAAGAAGAAGAACCTGGAATCAGCGTCCAAGAAATCGGAATGCAAACTAGGCTTGCATTCCGTGCCAGCGACTCGTGATAGCTCACAAGCCCGGCAGACAGAATACATTGACAAACAAGCAGTTAAGCGGTTAGCAAATAGAACACTCACCCCAGCGGGTTCAGAAAGACGCGTGGTAGCACGCGGCTTTTAGGTTAAAGAAAGGAGGACGCGAGCGACGTTACACGCGTATTTAAGCGAGCGCCGATGACAGTTCGCACGTCACGTTTGACAGATGTCAGAAATTGAATCAACCAATCAGCGCAACGGAGTCGTTGATTGGCATAGACAATAGGATTTATGCTGACTATTGAACTATAGATCGCAAATATAAGAGGTGACATTCCCACAACGTCACAGCTGTTTCAAAGATTTTACTTTAAAATTTATATTTTGACTTGCCAACCATCTTCTGTAAGCCATGGGATCATGTTTTTCTACGGGAACAACAGCGTTATTAAATGTGTAAATACTTCCTTTTTTAAACCCATTGCGTAAGATGCCATGTTTCGGCAAACAATTCAGCAAAGATTTGTTTATGTAGTCTTGTGCGTTTTGTCGTTGCCATTCTGTAAGTCTTCGATCCCAAATACTTTTAAAAGACTTATACACTGCTAAATATAATGGTTGAAGGAGATGTGATGTATGTGCAGGCAATTTTAGGATTGTAATCTGGTTTTCTACTGCAAGGGATACAACTTCTCGATTTACATGTGTACTATGACCATCGTAAACAATTAACACGGGTCGTTTTTCTCCTAAACAGGGTATGACGACACTTTTCATATAATTTAAAAAAAATATCTGAGTCTATCCAACCACGTTTACATGCGGCATAAGCAATTTGAAACGAATATTCCTCTTTCTTCTGCGAGCCATTGTTCATAAACATTTTTACCTTGGTAAATGATCAGAAGATCAAATTTACTGCCTGCCGCGGTAACAGTTGTTAACACTGTTATATTTTCTATCCCGGTACCAGCAGTAGTCCGAGTGCACGGCGAGCCAACGCCACCCACAACTTTTGTTTTTGTTGGGTCTAGTGCTACCGACGTCTCATCTAGATTCCATATTAGATTTGGGTCGTGTAAATTTAACTCATCAAGAGTTTGTTTTAGTAGTGAGAAATATTCGTGAATTACAAATGAGTGTCATTCTTTTTCTGAAGTACTCCACGGGTTGTGGCTTTTTAATCGATAAATTATTCCTTTTTCTGAACGCGATGAACCAATCTGCTCCAGGTCTGTTTGAATGGCGCTTTTATTTTATGTTTTCCTACAAATTCTGCAGTTATATTTAACACATTAACCGCCAAGCTAATTTGACCTATATGTTCAATTTAGGCCGTTTGGTATATAAATAGTATATGTTCTGGTATGTATGTATTTTTTTTTAAATTATATGCTTATTTTAGAAATTATAAAGGTTTTTTGTTTGCGGTCACCGGTGGCCGTCGCGGCGTATAGATTGAATTTCGCTTCACAGCGCCGCGCGGGTCATTTTTTGTTATTGGAGCGTTTGGAATTAGAAATTACCAAGAAAAATGTCGATATTGTGGCGCATACTGGGTGTGAAGATGTGGATATGGCTTTTCCGTACATTTCTGATATTAGTTCTAATTCTGATAGTGCGGGTGATTGTCTACAACCAGAGCGTAATAGAAAACGTCGCCGCATCCTGTCTGAAACTGAAAGTGAGGATGAAATAATACAGCCGTCGCCTCGTGGTTCTACATCATCTTCAGGAAACTGGTACTCTCCGTCTGGTAATCAACCCAAAATAATACCTTTTACGGAAACGCCAGGTTTGAAGCCTTTACGCCATAGCATGTCATGTTCTGGGCCAAGTGATTTTTATAGCTTGATGGTTCTTGACGATATTTTTGAACGCATAGCGAGGGAAACTAACTTATATGCCCAACAACTTATATCGAAAGACACGATAAAAAGAGTTTCGCGATTGAAAAACTGGACAGACACAAACAAAAGTGAAATAAAAAAAATGTTTGGACTCATCATGTACATGGGGCTTGTGCGACTACCAAAACTGAGTGACTATTGGTCAAATGACGATATGTTTGGACAACAATACGCTAAAAAGTGCGTGCGTGGTGGCCTGTTGGTAAACGGACCGGATGCGGCTGCCACTGTTCACGGTGGTCGCGGGTTCAAATCCCAGGGCACACCTCTGACTTTTCGAAGTCATGTGTGTATTGATAGTCAATCACCACGCACTAAAACGGTGAAGGAAAACATCGTGAGGAAACCTGCATTCCATAGCGATTCATAAAAATTTCTACGGTATGTAAGTCCGCCAACCCGCACTAGGCCAGCGTGGTGGACTATATGGCCTAACCACTCTCAATCGTACTCTCGATTGTAGAGTACGCCCGTGCCCTGCAGTGGGACGTATATGGGCTGATACAGAATAGATTTGAACTGCTTTTACGCTTGCTTCATTTTTCTGATAATACCCAGGCTATGTCACATGACCGCTTGTACAAAATCAGATCCCTCGTTGACGAACTGAATGTGAACTTTAGAGCACATTTTACTCCGGATATTTCCCTGTGTGTTGATGAAAGTATGATACCTTTTCGCGGGAGAATAATTTTTAGACAATATTTAAAACAAAAAAGACATAAGTACGGCAGTAAAATATTTAAGTTATGTACAGTTCCGGGTTACACGTGCAAGCTTCAAGTCTATGCTGGAAAACACTGCGATACAACAAATCCTACACCAACTCAGCTTGTAATGTCACTTTGTCGACACTTGTTAGTAGAGCGCCGTAAGGTTTATACCTCGGAATCCAGGGCCAGTCAATGAATCTTAATATAAACCTTGAAAATATGTTTTTAATAGTATATAGAAAAATGTTAAAAAAAATTTTTTTCGCGCTCTCAATTTTTTAAAAATTATTATAAACAATTATTAATTTTTTGGAGTTTTCATTGATTTATATTAGTCAAAAGTCATATTTTAAAAAGAACAACTATTACAAACTTGAAAACTTGATCTTGGATCTTTAGGGACTGCAGATATACCGATGAAGGTCGGGTTGGAGAATAGAGGGGATAACAGCAGCTGTTCGGTATTGTTCATGGCGGGCCCTCACAGGATAGTACACGTTGTAACTTGCTAGACTTAATACGTAGCTGTTGTTTTCGTTCCGAAAAATATTTATTTCAGATTTTTGTTTATTAAAAATTAATGTTTATATTATTGTGCAGTGAGTGTGATAAAAGTTAATTACTGAACATTACTGAGTTTTAAAAACTTTGAAAATAGTGGCATAAATTGTAAGTATTTGTTTTTCATTTATATTACATGCTTTTGAAAACAGTTATGAATATTTTGTAATAAATCGATGTTAAAAGTTAGAATATAATAGTAGAATTTAATAATATAAATCATTAATTATGATATAAAAGTTAGTCATTAATATTACTAATATTTGTTGTTGCAGCCACGTGTCGCAATGGGTGAACCATCCAGTATTGATAGTACAAGCAATGATTGCCTCATTTGTGATAAAATCGGATCTAGTTCTGAATTAAGCTCTGAACTAGGAGATATTATAAAAGTCACTAGAGGCATATCATCATTAAAAGCTGCATCTGCGGAAAGAGGGGATGGACTTTCTCAGTATATAAATACTCGCGACTTTGTCTACGTGCATTCGGTATGCAGACAAAAATATATTAATAAAGGATGCATTAATTCTTATTTAAAAAAAAGAACACCACATCTGCATGCTCTCCACCTAAAAAAAAGCTTCGAACAGCTACTTCAATTGATTTTGATTGGAAAACTAGGTGTTTCTTTTGTGAAAAAGAAGCGGATGAAATGAAGGAAAGAAGGAAGTCCAAGTCGTCAAGACAACAAATCAGCTACGTCACTAGTACTGATTTCAAGAAAAGTATAGTAAGTTTGATATGTGAAGACAAAAGTGAATATTGTCGCAATATTCATAAAAGAATTGTAGGCGTGTTAGATTTAGTAGCTCAGGGAGCTAAATATCACGCGGATTGTTACATGCGTTTAAAAACAACGCTAAAACAGACTTAGAGGGAGAAAAAAAATCATCCAGTAACAATGCAAGTAGATGCAGCAATGGAGCAGATTTTCAAATATATTGAAGAAAATGATGACTGTCAATTTTCACTCGCAGAATTAAAAAGTATTGTTACAATTGACCATATTCCTGACGATAAAACAATAAAAATGAGGTTAACGAACCATTACGAGGATAATATTGTATTCTCCAGTAAATTTGGTTCCAATACAATTATATGTTTTAAGAATCAACAATACGACATATTGTCCGACAACTGGTACAGTGAGAGGTCAAAAGGTAACGAAGAAGAAGAACGTCGTATTTTAAAGGCTGCTGGTGAAATTTTACGACGACACATCCGAACGCAGGCTTATGATACTAAAATTTATCCAGCTAGTGATCAAATGATTAATAACGTTCATGAGACAATACCGAAATCTCTATCATTTTTTTTGTCAGAAATTATTCTAAATGATAAAAGAGGTAAACCAGAGTATATAAATCATTATGAAACGAAATGTACCTCAATAGCTCATGCGATAATATCTGCAGTAAGGCCTCGTTCATTCATATCACCACTGCATGTATCTTTAGCTGTTACCCTGCATAGAAAATTTGGCTCCAAAAAAATTATAGAAATATGTAACGCTTTGGGCTTTTGTGGATCATACAAAGAAGCAATAATCTATGAAGCTTCTGCAACCTTCACAGATTCTGTGAAAATAAAACCAGGTACTTTTGTACAATTTGTGCACGATAACGCAGATTTCAACGTCAACACACTGGATGGCAAAGGTACTTTCCATAATTTGGGTTCGATTGAAATCGTAACTCCGAGCGATGGAATACTAACTAGAGAACCAATTAAACGTTTAGATAACATTCCAACAGAGACAGCCATTTCTGAACATGGTCATATACCGCTTCAAGTATATCCTGCTTCTGCCGGTGAAGGATTGAGAAAACTTCAAATCAAAATTTCGGAGGAAGAACCAAATTTAACCCCTACAATTTCCTCAAAACTAAACGTTCTCTGGATGTATCTAAAATTCAAAACTAATAATGAATTCCCAGGATGGAACGGATTTATGAATCTGTTAACTAGTGCACATGGTTTTGACACTTCGTCAATAATATTCTTACCATTCATTAACGCATCTCCAAGTGATTATAATACTTTGTATACGGCGATGAAAACATCAGTAGAAAACGCACCGTCATTAAATATGAAGACATGCATTGTAACTTTTGATCAACCTTTGTACATTAAATCGCGAGATATAACTTCAGCGGTATGTTTATCAGATGAAATGTTTACTGTTGTCAGATTGGGTTCTTTTCATACGCTGATGTCCTATATGGGATCTATTGGTTATATAATGGCCGGAAGTGGAATTAAAGAAGTTCTTTCTACGATTTATGCCACAAATACAATCGATCATATCATGTCTGGACGAGCATATGCTAGAGCGGTACGCGCACATATACTTCTGCAGCTAGCTTTATCAAGATTAATTTTCGATGATCTATTAAAAAATAATTCGGAATTCAAAACTGTCATTGCTGATCAAACGAATGCCAATATTTTTGAAATGTTTAATTATACCGAAATAACGGAAAATATTGGATTTCAAAGTTTAAATGAAATTTTCGAAAGAAAATTACATGATTTAGAGAATAAAAATGAAACGTCCAGATTATGGATCAGCTATTTTCGAATGGTATCAGTGCTAAAAGATTTTATTGCAGCTGAACGTATGGGTGATTGGAATCTGCATTTACAGACTATTGGGAGAATGATTCCATACTTTCATGCATCAGGACACTTTCCGTATGCAAAGTCCGCGCAATTGTACTTGCAAGACATGAAGGAATTATCTGTCCAAATGGACCCAGAAGAGTTTCAAAAATTCACACAAGGATATTTTACTGCTAGACGTTCCGATGTTTTTTTTTTCTGGAATTTCCACAGACCAAACCATTGAACAAACTTTAATGAAATCGATGAGTGTTGAAGGAGGACCTTTTAAACGTGGTGTAACAGACAGTATCGTGTATAAATGGATAAAAGGTGTTATTTCTTCAAAAGATATAATAGAAGGTATAGAAGAATTTTGTAATATATCTTTTAAAAAAAGTTATCAACACGCAGATTCAACCGATGCACGAATCAAAAGGGACGACGTTGACGTGAAAAAATTGGAAGAATATTTTATTCAACATTCTCCATTTCCAGATGTTAATGTCATTATGTCTATCGCAACTGGAATAACTGGACAAGGAAACGTGAATTGCTACGCAGCTTTTGAGCAAGGTCTAAAAATAATGGAGAAAATTAATGGGAAAAATTTTAAAGAAGTAAAGTTATCAAGAAAAGACAAGATCATTCCTTTGTTGGCTTCCACTAGCAAAATCAAAGTGGATGATGATATTATTCCAATTGATCCCCTATTATTATTTCAACGTATATGCGTGTTAAAAAATCGAATGAAGAACTAAAAAACTATATGACTTATGAATTAGCTCCTTATCCTCTTGCTCTCTTTGAAGATGGTCAAATACGAAAAACTACAAAATCCACGTTTTATGACCTATTTCCAGAAGTATCAGTGGATGTGAACGATGTCCGAAAATTTTCGTACGTAATTGATGGAGGAATGTTATTACACCGGTGCAAGTGGCAATTAGATGAAAATTTCGGTACCATTTGTCAACATTATGTCAGATATCTACGTACCAATTATGGACTCAACATTTATGTCGTATTTGATGGTTATAAGAAGAGCAGCACAAAATCGATGGAACGAACACGTCGCTCTAAAAAAAATGCATGTAATGACATAATATTTGATAAAACCATGCCTCTAAAAATAGCGCAGGAAAAATTTTTATCGAATGCCAAAAATAAGAGTAGGCTCATAGATATGATACGAGAAACACTCTCAGAAAATAAAATATTTTCTTGCCAAGCAGAAGCTGATGCCGATAAACTAATAATCGAAACTGCTGTTAATCTGCAATCTGAAAAGGTTGCTGTAGTGTCCGAAGATATAGATGTTTTAGTTTTATTGACTGCTCTCTCACCAACAGACCGAGAAATTTATTTTCGAAAACCATCCAAAGGCAAAATACCGCAAAAAACGTACTCTTCCAAATGCTTAGAGAGAATATTACCTAAGTGTAAAGAGCATATTCTGTTCTTACATGCATTCACTGGGTGTGACACGACATCAGCTTTTTTCCAACGTGGCAAAAACGTATTTGCAAAAAATTTTGAAAAGCGACCAGACTTGCAAAATGCTGCGACAGTCTTCAAAAATGAATGCGAAAATACTGATGACATTTTTAAGGCTGGTGTTACATGCACTCTTGCTTTATACGGTGCCCCCCAGAAAATAAAAGATCTTAATGCATTAAGATATAACTCTTTTTTGAAAGCAACTGCTAAAAATACCTGCGTTAAACTGCCGTCATTACCACCCACTGCAGATAGCGCATTTGAACACTTTAAAAGAGTATTTTTGCAAGTTCAAACATGGCTTGGAAGAGAAATATTACCAGAAGAATGGGGCTGGAAATATGAATGCGGAATATTGACACCGCAAACAATGACGCAACGACCAGCTCCGGAATCTTTATTAAAAATTATTTTTTGCCCATGCAAAACAGGATGTGGAGCATCTTGTGGGTGCAGGAAAAGTGGATTAAACTGCACTGCAGCTTGCTTAGAATGCAATGGTGACAGCTGCACTAATCCTTCACCTACAATCTATATCAACGAGATCGACGGCGACGACAATAATGTACAGTGATGTAACAATGTGTATCGTTAATGATAAATTTTTTTTGTAACTTATTTTTTACGATAATCTAATAAATTAACATTGAAGTTACTCTGCACATATAATTTATTACAAATAAAATTAACACTTTTTCCCCCTTCCGCCTCTCATTTTTCAGTAAATTGTTGTTAAAAATTGTTGTAAATCGAGATCGGTCAATTTTTTTTTTTTAACTTTTTTATTTGAGGTTTTAATAATGCAGTCTCATACTTGATATACAGATTCATTGACTGGCCCTGGGTTCCGAGGTTTGACCATTTTTATGCCTTACGGCACTCTACTATGTTCCAAAAAGAACATGAACTGTACACGGATAATTGGTACACTAGTATTGATTTGGCTGAAAAACTATTACAGGAAGAAATGCATTTGGTCGGAATGTTGCGCAAGAATAGAAAAAAATTACCGAAAGATGTTATGAATGCAAAATTAAAAGCAGGAGAATACAGTGCAGCTGAAAATGACAAGGGGATCACTGTGATGAAATGGCGTGATAAGAGAGAAGTGTCCTTGTTGTCTAGTAAACATACCGCAAAATTTGTCACTACCACAAATAAAAGGGGACAATCAAAAAGAAAGCCACAGATAGTTGTCGACTATAACAAGGCAAAATCTGCAGTTGACCTGTCAGATCAAATGACAGCTTATTCGTCTCCATTACGAAAAACTGTCAAGTGGTATCGAAAGTTAGCTTGCGAACTGCTACTCAACACAGCGATGGTAAATGCCATGGTTCTTTATAAACAAACCACGAAAAAGAACATTTCTGTCGTTCAGTTTCGTAAAGCAATTGTGAGCTACCTTGTAAAAGCTGATGAGGAAAATGAAATGTCCGATATTGCTTCGAGACGACCAAAACGATTAAAACACGAACTAAAGACTAAAGAAGGCAAAGTTCGTAGAACACGAAGATGGTGTCAAGGATGCTACAAAATAAATGTTCAAAACATGGGCAGGAACATTGCTAAAAACAAAACTAAAAAAGTAGCCACTTTTTGCTCCGACTGTCCATCACAGCCACATTATTGCTTGAGCTGTTTCAACAGGGAACATCGTTATTAGATGATTGTTAACGTTTTTAGGGTTCCGTAGAACTTAATTAAATATATAAAAATAAAATACATTTTTCATTTATTGCCATTTGATTTTTATGAAAATTGACTTGAAAACTTATAAAAATTTAGAAACCAAGCGCTCAATAATGTTCCTGGGCGCCGCGCGGATCACAACGTACGTTAAAATGCCATTTACGAGTGACCGCCGGCTCTCAGCAACGATTCAAAAACTAGTGTTCTTTACCGGTCACCGGTGACCCCCATGGCGCTGAGAGAAGGGTATGGTGCCGGTCACCGGTGACCCCCACGGCGGTTAATGTGTTAATACTTAATTCCTTGACAAACTCCAGCCCTATTTTTGTAGTACACATAGACACTGCGCTAATCTGGCCTCCATGTCGACAGGTATCGCTGGTGGTCACCACAGGGTAAAAAAACCAGCTTAGTAAGTTAGACTATGAAGAATACAACTCATTCGAAGAAGAATGTGAAAGTTTATCCGGATCCCCCTCCAGACAGTTTTTTAGGTTTTTTAGAACTAGTATGGTGCACGAAAATGTATTTTCAAGTGATGAAGAGACTGAAGTACGGCGAGTAAATATGGTTTTTCTTGCTTTTAGATTACGCCATTAAATTATGTGTGCATTTATTTATTTATTTTATTACTTGCTGCTTGCGTTGTAGAAGAGAAGTGGAAAGGGGAATTTGTCAAGACCTGGCCAGATTAGATGAGCATCACGAACAACAACAACAGGACAGATCACAGCCTGAATTAATGAATGTGCCACAACAGCAGCCGCAATTATTTCAACCTGGAGAAATAATATTGCCAGATTATAGGAGGGCTGTTAATTCAAATAACCCTTGTGTGTTTCCGAATTGCCACACTACTACTCTGCATGGTATACCTGACAAATTACGTGCCCAAATAATTAGTCAGTATAGGTATTATTTGCCACATTTAGCTCGCATATATGCTGAACATTTATCTAGTAATATGTGGGACACATTGTATGAGTCAAATAATAGCATTGAGACTTTTAGTGTTGACCATATACAGCATGTTTTTCACTAGTTAATGCATACAACCCAACATTAGATTTTGATAATCTAGAGAATATGAATGACAGGATTTGTCAATATTGGCTGGGATTCACAAAAAGGCTCAATATAGTGATATTATTACTGACATACCTCAGTTGGCTGCAATAAAAAGGGGGTCCATAGGTCTTGCAGCATTGCTATTGAAAATGCGTACTGGTGACTGACGAGAGAATTTCGTCACTGGTACAAGTGCCACGAGACACTGGAAGTGTTAATGGATAAGATGCGAAATATTTTAATTTTGGAATTTGTTCCCAAATATTTAGGAACAAATACTATAAGCAAGGAAGAAAAGTCGTGCTTTGACAATACCAAAAGGGTTATATGGGGAAAATAAGGCTATAGTTATTTGCGATGGGACATACATATATATAAATAAGAGTTTTAATTATAGCTTTCAAAAGCAAACATATTCATTACACAAATTCAAAAACCTTCTTGAACCATTTTTAATTGTTGCCTGTGATGGATATGTTGTTGATTGTTTTGGCCCATATAAAGCAACTACGTCAGATGCTGAAATTATGGAGGAATTATTTGGTAATGAAAACTGTCCTCTTAGATTATATTTCAAACCTAATGACACTTTTATATTAGATAAAGGGTTAAGGGATAGCATAAGTCTGCTTGAAGATTGTGATGCACATATGCCAGATTCATTGTTAAAAGGTAAACACCAGCTAACAACAGCACAAGCAAACCGAAGCCGCTGCATAACTATTTGTAGATGGGTAGTGGAAGCGGTCAATGGACATATAAAAGGAGATTTTAAATTACTCAGACAGGACTATTTTCACAAGGCCCTTCCACACATGATGGAGAACTTACTAATTGCAGTGGCTCTTTTAAATAAGTTTGGTATTCGCCTTCGTGACCATGAATATGCTGAAGAAATGCTACAAATAATATGTGAGAGATTTGACTTAGAAAAAATTTGACAAACCTCATTGTAGCCACAAATATGAACAGGTCATCCAATTTTCAAAATATTACGGCAGACCGGAGTAATACGCTATCCTTTCCCTTACTGGAGATGAAAGATTTAATATAATTTGCCGTGGGAACGTACCAAATTCGGCAAGCACGTTCTTATTACGATGAACATGTATGTTTCCATGGTGGCTATAGAATTAAAGTGTGCAAAGAATCAATTAGTGCATCTGAATTTAATTTAAGAGCTAATTCAGAAGAGACCTCTTTAATTAGAGGGAAAATAAAATCACGCCATGTATCAAATAAACAATATTATGTTTACATACTAATAAAAAAATGTACCTTGGTCGAGCTGGTATTGCAGAATACTTTTGTGGTTGCTTGGTTGGGCGCCGTACAGTAGGCTACTGCGCTCATCCCATAACAATTATCTAGTATTTGGGATGGGCCAGATATCAAAATAATATATCTGCCCCAGCAGCATTTTGAGATGAAGCGTTTGTACGAACCGATGATTATGAAGATGAATAAATAATTAAAAAGAAAAAGTGTTTTATTGGTTTCTGGACCACATATTTATTTAAGTATCTTTCTTCAAAATATAGGATTTAAAGTCTGAAGATATTCTTTGTACAATTATTCATAAATTACCTTTCTTCCTTTCCTAGCTTGTGCATAAATAAGTAAAATGTGGTTTATGTTATTTTTGTACCTAGTATGTATCTAATGATGAATTATTAAAACCAGTTCAACAATCTATAAGTGATCTCAGAAATATCACGATTTAAATGAATCGAAATGGTCCAACAACAACTTGGTGTTGGAATAACAGCTGTGAACCGAGCCTTAGTACTGGTTCTTGATGGAAACTATAACACTAAAATATTAGAAACAAACAAACTGCTAAGTGACGGCTACCGCATATTATGCAATATTCATGAGGAGAACTAAACCCAACTATTGCACAACAACCCTTACAAACCTGATAAAAACAGTGAACAAAGCCAGGAAAACAGTGAGCAAAGGTGTACGAAATTCACCTCAGCAGCGCTAAAGTACGTCCTGCATGTAGGACAAATACAATATTTTTATGAGTAATATGTTCGAACTTCGCTTCTTGAAGTTCATTTCATCATCTACAAATTTAAATGCCCATTTAGTTATGCTGTGGTTACATCAAGGTGAGTAATATCTAGATTATATTTAACACTTGCAAACAATAGTATTATTATTGAATGACGAACAAATGGTGAGAATGTTTCTATTCCCGCTCTTTGGAAGAAGCCCTTAGCAACTAGTCGAGCACTATATCTTTCATTATTATCAGAGTCCACTTTTTTCTTAAACAGCCGCTTCCTCTGGCATGTTGATCACATCCCAACTTAGCAAATTTTCAACTCCTTTGCTGATGCATTGACAAAACAATTATCTTAACTACTGTGTAAGTTTGATTCTTCTATGTAAATACTGTCATTATTATTATTCACTGTCCTAGTTGATGTTTCAGAGTCCGAGCCATCAGAATCTTTATGCTGGTCAACACTTTCGGATGAAGACTTGTCGTTTTCATTTATTGTTGCTTGCACTATTTCTAAATTATCCTGCTACATGATGGTGACATCCCTGCATGTTAACTTCATTGGATTTTGGATTATCAGCATACCCGACTAAATGATTCTTTTCGGCTTTCTTACCCCATTAAAGCCAAAATTTAGGGATGTGAGCCATTACTGTGCTTCCTAAGCCTCCTATATGACTGACATTTGGCTTACAGCCAGTCCAAAGTTCATAGGGAGATTTTTGGTTTAATCTCGCAGCAAGTTTTTTTTAGGTACACAGCTGTGTCAGCTTTTACCCAAAACTTCTTCTCAAACTTTGCTTCATATAGTAAGCATCTAGCTCTCTCCACAATAGTGCGGTTAAATCTTTCGCACCGTTTTGTTCTGGGGTATAGGGGTTGGTTCGCTGATGAAATTATGCCACATTCTCCATTTTATTTGAATAAAAATCTGCGCCATTATCTGTTCTTAGGACTTTTATACCGCAATTCATCTATTTTCTAGCCATGATCCTGAATACTTTAAAACAGGAGTAAATTTCACTTTTATTCTGCAAAAAATAGACAAATGACATCCTGCTGTAGTCATCCAAGAAAATCAAAAAACATCTGGATGAACCGATTGATTTGGTCTCCATCGGCACACACACATCTGCATGTATCTTCTCAAGGACATGCTCACTTCTATTATTGCTATGTGGAAATGGTAATCTGGTTTGTTTGGCTTCACAGCATACTGTGCAATTGAACTTGCTGATCTCAGCTTTTTTATCAAACCTTAAACCTTCAACAGCGCCATTTTATGTCATTCATGTCTTTGCTATTTATATGTCCAAGTCGCGAACCAACATGCTGACCTGGTGTTTCGACGCGAATGCCCTTTCATCGTAATTCTCACGACCTTTGGATTGGAATATTTATAATATAACTACCCACTGGTAGTTCTAGTGTGACCAACGTGCAGGTCACAAAACCGTTGCCTTGGAAAAAACCCAGCACTATTTTTTGAATCGTGGAAGCAACTTGGTGGAAATCTTCGCTGTTGCGCAACCTCGTAACCAAAACCTATACCCGATATATTCCCGTTTAACGTGTTCACTCAAGAGTATTGCTGCTGGAGTTGCCTGGTCTGCGAGAGCTGGTGAAGCCGGAAGCCTCGGTAAGTGGTAGACGATAAGCACTCCGTTTTGGAATTAACCGCTGTTCTGCGGCGCACATTACTGTCGAAATTCTGTTGGGGACCTCCCCCTCGGTAGCTGAAAAGCTCAGCTGAACACCGTGTCCAGCCTCCTTGCTGGTACATGTTTGAAATTTATTGTCATTATGAAATAAAGCGAGATGACAGCAAAAACCATTTATTGAAATAGATACTCAATTGTTACTTTCTGACATTAGTACGCTGGAGGAGCAATTAAGTTTGACATAAAGTAAACATTTAATACAACATTTAATTCAGGCAGAGGAATGTGATTGTGTTTTATAGTGTCACTGAGACGATATTATATGATAATGAGGCTGAAAGTAAGTGCAATATGGAAATACTTTGTTGATGTTGACGCGAATTCAGCTAAGTGCAAAATATGCGAGAAGACATTCAAGGAAATGAGGTACGACTCCATTAAGTGCCCTGACAGCTTTAATTCAGTTTTTGCGATTTGTCGCTAATGTCGCGAGTTACCGTTTGACAATTAATTTAACAATAGTCAAAACAAACCAATTTTTTTAAATTTAATTTAGAGTTCAATTGATCAGTTCTCGAGTTGAGTTGTTGTTGGTTGCATCTCATCGCAATTTTGGCTCGAGTCGAGATCCTAGCTACGCTTTGCCTTTTGAACGTGATTTCGTGCGCTGTTTCACACTATTAACATTTCGTCATGGTAATTCTTAAGTGCGGTGTTGGTGGTTGCACTACAACCAGTGATACTCACCAGCTATACCCAAGAGCGATAATTTAAGGTATTTATGACTGTCGTTCCTACTACCTACGAGTCCTCTTCTAGGTGAACTTAGATTGTGGCGGCCTTAGGAGGTGGCGAACAGGCTAATCACCCGGGCCTCGCTCTTACACTCAATCATCAATCAAACATATTAACCCTTAAACACGCGTTGTTGCATATCTGCAACATATCGAATATTCAAAAGATTTGATAGATTTCGTTTCGTGTATCCGAATGTAAACTACCATAGATTATAGATGACAATTATATTTATTTTGACAGTTCGATTGGCGGGTCGATTGCAAATTTCTAAACTTCATAATCACAATTTATAATATCGCGGGCGCGGGTAAACGTAAAAAGAAATTAGTGTAAAATTGTTATTCAGTTGTTTTATAATTCTATAAGGTAAGTGTTGTTTGTTTTTTTATTTTTATATTACTTATAATATCAAAAGAAAAATAAATAAATAATTTTATGGAAATTCCATTGTTTGATATACTTTTTTCTTCAAAATCCGTTTGTTGCATAAGTGCAACATTGCGAATTTACTTTCATAGAAATTTCATTTTTGAGTGATATATTTACCGTATTTTATCTAAAGTCTAATTGTATTTTTTTCTAGAATGGCGAGAAGGCTGAATGATCAAGTTATTGAGGACTACCTCCAGAACCTGGACCAGTCTGAGGATGATATGGAATCCTCTGCAGGAGAAGAGGATGATGAAGAAGTTTACTTCGAGAATAATAGGCAGTTATTAGCGGATTTAGAAGATGAAGAATTTGTTGAAGATATGGATATACCTATGGAAAGTAGTACTGTTGATCCACCTCTTATTTTTGATAATCATAATGACCCAATTTTAGAAAATTTGAATGAAACGCCACAGCCTTCTGGTCAACGGAATGGGACAGCTCGTCCACGACAAAGCCGTGTAACGTGGAGACGCACAAACCTCACCACCATTGATGATATTCAAAATTTTTATCAACTGCAATATCCTGACAGCATGTTAGAATTAGAGACGCCGTACAATTTTTTTTCTTTCTTTTTCTCTCAAGAACTGAGGGATAAGATCAAGGCAGAGAGTAATTTGTATTCTATCCAGAAAAATCTTTCCAATCCATTTGTTATCACTAGCAATGATCTCAATAAGTTCCTTGGGATTCTAATTTATTCTTCTATTGCAAAGTTTCCAAACTTCCGGTTATACTGGTCAGCTCAATATGGCTATGAACCTATAAAGTCAACCATGACACAGAAGAATTTTGAAAAAATTTGTTCGATTTTACATTTCAATGATAATACCACTCACTTACCCCAGGACCATCCTAATCACGACAAATTACACAAAATTAGACCAATAATTGACGATCTAAATAGTAACTATGCTGCTATTCCTTTAGAACAACGCTTATCTTTGGATGAACAAATGTGTGCTACTAAAATAGGTCACTACATGAAACAATACCTCCCCAATAAACCACATAAATGGGGATTCAAGCTTTTCTTGGTATGTAGTGTCTATGGATTTGCACACAAGTTTGAGGTCTATACTGGCAGTGATAAGAATCCTCTCGGAAATGGCGAACCAGATTTAGGACCAACTGGTAACACAGTTGTGCGGCTAATGCGTATTGTTCCAAGACGTGCAAACCACATAATTTACTTCGACAATTACTACACATCTGTGCCCTTGGTCACTTATCTTGCAAAAGAAGGAATATATTCCTTGGGAACTGTCCAGTCTAATCGTATCCCAAATAATAAACTGCCAGATAAGACGCTGATGAAAAGAACAGTACCAAGGGGACACCATGAGGAACAGGTTGCCAATGTCGATGGTATCGACATCAGTGCAATAGTATGGAAAGATAATAAACCAGTTACTTTGCTGTCAACCTATACCGGAGCCTTTCCTGTGACTACTATTTCGAGGTATGATAAAGCAACGAAACAGCGGGTACAAATAAATTGTCCTAACGTAATAAAAGACTATAATACCCATATGGGAGGAGTCGATCTGCTTGACAGTTTCATTGGAAGGTACCACATTACGCGTAAAAGCAGAAAGTGGACAAACCGCTTGTTTTTCCACCTTTTAGACGTGACCATTGTAAATTCCTGGCTTATGTACAAAAAAACTCTAAAACAGACCAGACCCAATACTACACTTATGAATCTATGTAAATTTAGACTAGAGCTGGCCAATGCATTATGTAATCTTGGCCTTCACAGCAATGGTACAAAAAGGGGCCGCCCAAGCTCTTCATCTTTAGAAGCTGAATTGCAGTTGAAAAAGAAGCGTGGACCAGCACAAACTGTACCTCCTAAAGATGTCCGCCAAGATAAAATCGACCACTGGCAAAAATGGGGGGATCGAGCCCGGTGTAAATACCCGAATTGTAAGGGCTACACGTTTACATACTGCGAGAAATGCAGAGTGAGCTTGTGCTACAATAGAGACAATAATTGTTTCTATAAATTTCATCAGGAATAAATAAATAAATAACTTTATGTATTTATTTTGAGTTTTTAATTTTCACCTAATTTACCATACATGGTATTGTCCTATAAGTGCGCACTGTTGCAGATATGCAACATACGGTTTTTTTAAATTTTCATTGGGTGTAAGTCGATATAATTTTTTTAACTATTTTTTCGGTACATCTTAAAACCTAATATAATTAAAAAATAATATTTTAAATGAATAACAAAATTCGCGCATTTAAGGGTTAAAAGATATTATAGACACATTTAACTATATTTTTTTTTAGTTTTGAATTCGGTCCTTAATTATTTGTTCAGATTATAACAAATATAGAAGACCTATTAAAGAAAGGAAAAATACGGAGTGCTCGAAACCGACGAGCGTGTATGAAGAGATTAATGACAGTTAAAGCAGCGAAAGATATATGTATGGACCGTAGCACTTGGCACTCAATAGTCGCTGCCTACCCCAATGGGACATAGGCGTGAGTTTATACATACATACATATGTGATGATCAAGAAACCTTTATAAAATATTTACTAACTAAAAGTGACTATAATCCTGATACATCTGAAAATATTCTTTCGACTTCATCATGGGTGCCGCCACCGTCATCAAGTAAAAACAGCGAGGATGATGATGAATTAACTACATAATTGTCCCTTAGGTCACCGGTGCCGCCGTCAACGCTATCCATTCAAGAACATGAATCTAAGCCCGAGTCTATGTCTACATCCATGACTACTGGAATGGAAAATATGAATCCTTAAAATGACCCCGGTTTGTGGCCCATAACAATTATTACTACTAATGACATCGAACTGAGATTTTATGAAAAGGTACAATCCGGGTTAAGTTTGTTTTATTTCCCGCAAAATGATCATGACCGGCGATGCAACGAATATCATTCCCCTCACCTGTCGGGCGAGCGTAGGGTTGTCGCGCCCGGAAATATCAAAAATACAGTTGACTGTCGGAAAGCCGTAAGGTGGCGTCCAGGGCATACCAAGTTTATATTGAGAGTGCCACTTCCCAAATAGTTTTCCGACTAATGCGCCCTTTTTTCAACAGAGGTCACACCCCAATCACGGATAACTTTTACAATGCTCCCCTACTCTCCAGAATCCTTAAACATACCCACCATACCGACTCCATGGGCACTCTTCGACTCCACAGGGAGTTCGTTCCAGACTCCCTCAAAGGTCTAAAAAAGCAAAATATGAGGACAGCGGAAGTATGCTTCAGCACTACAAAGGATTTGGGTGTGGTCATATGGAAGGATAAAAATGTTGAAGTCGGCGGCAAAGAAAAATTCGGGTATTACAAGTAAAAACTCACTCACACAATTGGGGCTCGATTACAACCTTTTTATGGGCGGCGTAGATCATATAGATCAGATGCTCCATGCTTAGCCCATAGAGAGGTGAATAAATTTGTGCTGGTATAAGAAGCTTTTCCGCCGGCTTCTAAACGTATCATTGCACAACGCTTTTACTATTTACAACCACGGCCGTACCCAAAATCCCGTAGGAAATCGGGACTTCCGAGTCCAATTGGTGCAGGAGATGCTGCAGACCTATTGCAGCCCTCCTGTCATCACCCAGACGCCAAGAAAGAGCATACTTCCCTCGGACTTGCATTTGCCAGGAAAAAATGACCAAGTTCAGCGGTGCAAGCTGTGTCATTCAGCCAATGTCCGGCGCACAACTATATGGAGGTGAAGCACCTGTAATGTAAATTTGTGCATGCCAGGATACTACACCGAATACCATGTCAAATTTGTGTGTCGGACATAAAGGCTACCGGTTGTAGGTCTCTAAAATGTGAGGGCCCGTCTGGGTAGGTACCATCGCAATGTCTATTTCTCCCGCCAAGCGACAGTTCCGGTTTAAAAGACATTGTAGCCAGTCTAACATTTAGCCGCTTATTTTATTTTATAACTTTTTAAAAATTTCAGTATTATGTCACTCACATGCAAATAGTTTTCATATTTAAAACTTTTTTTTAATTTTAGTATCTAACTCATATGCAAATAGTTTTCATAAATAATACATTTAAATAGTTACAACGGAATTTGCACTCACATCTACGCTGCTGCGAGAAAAGTGTATGAATTCTGCTGTAAGAAAGCTGTTGAAGAAGAAAAGAATGGGAACGAGAAACACGAAAGTCTTATTCTGAATTTGAAAGTATCACCAGATAGGTGATGGAACGTGGAAAAAAACGAGGGTTCAAATCACGTTTTGGTGTAACAATGCGCATCGGATATTACTCCAGAAAAGTTATCGATCTGGTTGTACGAAGCTCTTACTACCAATTATGTATATACTGGAAAAACAAACCGAAAAATTCAGCGGAATACCTAGCATGGAAAGACGATCATGACGAAGAAAATTGCTCGGCAACACATAAAGGCTCCGCGGGAAGCTTGGAGGTAGAACCTGTGAAAATGATGTTCTCGAGATCGGAGGCTGCTGTATTTAAATGGGCCAAAGCGTTTAAGGATGACTGCGAAACTGTTGAGAATCAGCCGCATGATCGTCGACCACGAACCACCATCACACCAGACAACATTCGCCGCGTAAAACAACTCATTTTAGAGGACCGTAGGATGAATGTTCTAGACATTTCGCCCGAACTCGGCATCAGTATTGGTAGTGTAGAGTTTATCATCCACGAACACCTTCAATATCGCAAAATAACGGCGCGATGGGTTCCCAAACTGTTGAACTTCGAGCAAAATTCATACGGTTGGAAGTTTGTCACCGCTTGCTGGCGCGATACGAGGCGGAGGGGGACGGTTTTTTAACGCGAATTTTCACTACAGACGAGACATGGGTACACTATTACACTCCCGAAAGCAATGTGTCGTCTAAAGAGTAGAGGAAGAAGGAGGAAGGGGCGCCAATCAAAGCGAGGACAACCAGATCTGCGGGTAAGGTTATGTGCACTGTGTTCTGGGACCGAAGGGCGTGCTGTACGTTGACTTCCTGCGCACACAACGTTCAATCAATGCTGCATACTACTGAAACTCTTCTGAAAACACACGTAAAACCCGCTTATCGTTCGAAACGGAGGAACATTCCAGCACGAAGTGCAATTCTTCTCCAGGATAACGCACGCTCTAATACCGCGCGTCTCACGCTCGATACAATATCGAAATTGGGGTGGGAGGTACTGGAACACCCCCCCTGCAGTCCGGATTTATCACCCTGCGATTACCACATGTTTGGACCACTGAAAGAAGCCCTCGGCGGACGAAGATTCGATACAGACGACGAGGTAGAAGAGTTCGTGCGCACATGGCTGTCAGAGTTGCCCAAGGAATTCTTCGATACCGGCATTAAAAAGCTTCCGGAAAGGTGGACAAAATGTGTAATTAGTGAGGGAAAGTACCTAGAAAAACTGTAAATTTTTATAATTTTTTTCGATAATAAATAAACGTGCCAGAGCATTTGTCTCGATCATATTTGAACCACCCTCGTACATGGCGTAAAATACGGCAAGTATATCGGTGATGGAGATTCGAAAACGTTCACAGCAATCCTTAAATTGAATCCCTACGGTGATGAACTGACAGTTGTCAAAAATGACTGCATAGGCCATGTTCAGAAAAGGATGGGAACTCGGCTCAGTGACATCAGAAAAACAAAAAAATTGGGCGAGAAAGGAAAGTTGACAGAAGCTTTGGTGAAAACGCTCAGCACGTATTATGGCTTAGCGATTCGACAAAAGGTAAACAGCGTAAAAGACATGAAAATGGCAAGTTTTCACCACATTATATCCACAGATGATAATCCACAACACGACAAGAACCACCAATTGGAAGAAGGGAATAAACGCCACTTTTCGACATATTCACTTTTATACACTCTTACATTCTTTAGACGTAGGGCTAAGTTGTGAGTTCGAAAAAAGAAACAAAGTCCATTCATTTCGTATAGATTCATGGGGCTAACAAAATTGTTAGTTGGAAGGAAGAAAAAAATCCATCCTTTATTTCCTTCTTCCAATAATCCAATAAAAGGAAATGTTGGATTTGCGGTTTGGAAAGACACAAAACAAGTTTCTGTAGTGAGCACAGCGTTCCACACAAAAGAAAAAAAGACTTGCACCAGGACTCAAAAGGACGGATCCAAAAAGCTTATTAGTTGTCCTGTACTAATACCAGAATATACCAAACGTATGGGGGGTGTAGATCGTTTTGATCAGCAGAGAGGACAGTACAATGTAGGCAGAAGGAGTCGCAAGTGGTGGAAGAGAATTTTTTACTTTTTACTAGATGTCGCTATTACTAATGCATATATATTACACAAAACTAACTCGCGAGTTCATAATGTTATGACTCAGAAAGAATTCCGAACAAGTCTTTCAAGGGAATTAGTAGATAATACTACTTTTAGAAAGCGATCATTCAAATCGATGCCGAATTATGTGACCAAGAAGAAAAAGGTAGAGGGAAGTGTAGAAAGACAGAAGAAATTATTTCAGGTGCCAGAAGAAGTCAGGTTCGAAAGAGTCAATGAACATTGGCCTGAAGAAACAGATGTGTACAAAAGGTGTCGTTACTGCAGCACGAAAGTTCATAATAAACGATCCAAAATAATATGTGATAGATGCCAAGTAGCGCTTTGTGTTACTCCTTGTTTCAAGCTGTTCCATCAAAAGTGATATGACCTGCACCAGTAGTGGCATGCTAGTTGCCACCACATTTTTTTTATAAACTATTCGTCTATTTTTTTTTCTATTTTTAAGTAATAAAATAAATGGCGATTTTATTTCATAATTAGTGAAAAACACTTCTACCAGTTAAAGGGTTAAGAAAACCTGTAAGTCATTAGCAAGGCTACGACATTCAAGATTTCGCAATATAGAAGCTTTGAGTATAGTTCAAGTCATAAAGGTTACTTGACATGTTCTGAACTTATTGATGGTTTCGTTAAAGCTACATTTTTGCCCCAAAAACCTTCTACAAACCCGAAAATACTTGAAACTCTGGCATATGTCACTAAAATACCCATAAATGAGAAAAAAATGAATGACATACAAAAAATAATCTAATATATTCCTGACGAATTCAAAGATTTCTACGATATAATTCTGACCTGGCCAACTACAAGATCCGAAAATGAAGAATAGAAGGATAACAGAGTGTATTTTCAAAGTTGTAATAAATAAATAGTTTTTGTCATTATATTGTCTATTATTTCAAATTGTTTTGTACCTGAACCAGTATACAATTATTGTATACTATTAATATATATTAAAGCATGTAATATATGGCTTATCTTTAGAATTATATGATAAATTGAAAGAAGGGAATAAATCCAACACATTTCGATGAACACACGTAAATAAATATTATACATTTAAGGCAGGTCTGTCGGTGAATAAATCAGGATTGATATTTTCTTAATAATCATTGATGTCCTATAAGTTTTTAAGTTGAAAGCAAAAAGTTATAAAGTTTTTTTTTTATTATCTCCGTTCCTATTTTTTGGATTTATTCCCTTCTTCCAATTGGTGGTTCCTGTCCAGAGGGAGAAGACAGCTGGTGCAAGCGGCAGCAAGCTGAAGCACTTGGAACAAAACCTGAACCGCGCCCTGCTACGTTACACGTCGACGTTCAAAAAGAAATTCTTCCGATATACGAAGATTTATCGAGAGACGATTTGCTGACGAGATGTTTAGGCGGTTAAACCGGTTTCCTCCCTTAATTCATAATGTGAAACTTCCAAGAACTGAAGAAATGGTTTTATTTTCATCTGGTGTGACAGAAGAACCCCACGGAGGTGATCATTTAAACAAAGTAAATTGTGACGCTTGTAAAATTACAGTTAGTAGACGATATTTTACCAACCATTTAAAAAGTAATATTAGTAATATTTTTACGCTCTGAAATAACACAAAACTCTAGAAAACGAATCAATTATAGAAACCGCTTTTGGACAAAGAATTATAACATATTATTTTTAGTGGAAGAGTCAATTGAAAATTATAGTATTTTTAAAGTTAATTTCATATTACATGCTGAATTCGTTCAACAAAGTAAAGATTAAATTTTATCATATGTCGTGGGGATGATTTAATTATTTTTTTAATTCTTGTGTGACACTTTAACAAATAAAATAAGTACCTTTGAGAAAAAAGATAGTGGATGGAGTCTATAACACATATAAAGCATAGATGTGAATATGAATAAATTTAATCCTCTTCGTGATTCTTCGTATATTGATTTACCCAGAGATATGAGTGCAAAAAAAGCTGTTATTAATGTTAAAAACGCAGATTATTTGTTTTTCAAATGGTCTTTACTCTCCGCTCTTTACCCTGTCAGTAAAAATGTAAGTCGCGTATCTTCATATGCTATGCATTCTGATAAATTGAATTTTTATGGTGTATCATTTCCTGTTAAATTAACTGACATTTCAAAAGTTGAAAACTTAAACAACATTTGTATAAATATTTTTAGTTTAGAATTGAATAAAAAAAATAAAAAGGACAGTATAATAAAAATTAAACCCTGTTAATTCATGTTCCAATAATCCATTCAAATCATATACAAATAATGTTCAAAAACACGAACCGTATAGTTTTAAGTGTTGGATAAAGTGTTCATATAATGACAATTTGTCGGAGTTTGAGACTTATTGTGGGTCCAAATGCGAACAAGTGTTTATGAATAGAATTTACAATGACTTGAAATTTGTATTATTTGTATTTGTAGCAAAAATAATTTCCGAAACCCTCCCAAACCATTGACTGTAGAAGATCAACATATTGTAAGTAATTGTAAATGTTGTCATATTTGTGAGACTGATTTGAACGAAGAAAAATGTTTAGACTTTGACTTTGTTTATGACCTCTTTTGATAGTTTAAAAGTAATATCTTTACCTAGCCAATACAATTTTTACAGCACATTAACAAATATATCTGATGACGATTATAATCATGCACAAGATGTTTGGAATCACTTTAAATGTTCATATGCTTGATTATTCAAATTTATATTTAAAAACCGATGTATTGCTATTAACAGATATATTTGAAAATTTTAGAGATCTTTGCATTGCCCCAGGTTTAAGTTGGGATGCTATGTTAAAGTATACTAAAATAAAATTAGAATTATTGACAGATTGCGATAAAATTGCTTTCATCAGGGCTGGTATTCGCGGTGGTGTATCTCAATTCTCAATGTAGTTAATCGTTATGCCAAAGCCAATAATGAATATTTAGACAATTATGATGTCACCACAGCTAAATCATATCTTGTTAATTTTGATGCTAATAATTTGTACGGTTGGGCTATGTCCCAATACTTCCCCGAACGAGGATTTCAATATAGATCCTACAAGTAGTTTTGATGTATCTGATACATCTGAAAATGGTTTTATCTTAGAAGTAGATTTAGTAGAGTATCCTGATGAACTTGATTTTTTATCAATAATTGTTAAGATTCAAAATTAATTTCTAATCTTAATAATAAACCAAAGTTTAAATTCATTACAGAAAAAAACAATGTCTACAACTATGTATGAAGTTGAAAAAGATACATAGAAAATTAAAATTTAAACAAAGTCCTTGGCTTCAAAAGTATATAGATTTAAATACAAACTTGAGAACAAAAGTGGTAAAATATTTCTATAAACTGATGAATAATTCAGTATTTGGTAAAACCATGAAAAATATAGAAAAAGGGTTAATGTAAAACTACTAACGCATTGGGAAAATCGAGGTAAATCTCTGGGAGCACAAGATTTGATCGCGAAACCAGAATTTCATAGACTTTCAATATTTTCTGAAAATTTAGTTGCCGTTGAACTACGGAACCAAAAATATTATACAATAAACCTATCCACCTGGGATTTTGTATTTCAGATAATTGTAAAATACTTATGTATGAATTTCATTATGATTACATGCTAAAAAAATTTGGTGATAAAACTAAGCTGTTGTACACTGATACTGATAGTTTCATCTATCAAATATTCACTAATATTTTTTATGAAAACATCAAACCTGATTTAACTGCACGGTTTGATACTTCTGATTATCTACCTGATAATATTATCAGTTTTCCTAGAAACAATAAAAAAAAAGTTAGGATTTTTCAAAGATGAAAATAATGGACAAATTTTAGAAGAATTTGTTGGTTTTCGATCAAAAATGTATGCATTCAAGGTAGGCAACAAAATAATAACAAAAGGGAATAAATAAAAGTGTTACATACATACATATTGTACATACATACATATTGTATAAGTTTAACGGGATGTCATTAAGTGATTTTTTTAATAATTTTAATGTGGATACGTTTAAAAATGATATTATATTGGATATGATGTTCAAATCAATTTTCTGAATGAATAAAACATGAACTATTGAAACAAAGTGTTATTATTGACGAGGAACAGGGTGATTAGCGTCGAGTGATAATACAATAACTGACCGTAATTAAGAATGAAGTCGAGGAGATATTTAAGATAATCACCTTAAAAACATTAGCTAATTAATAGTAGATAGTGAAGCTCGTGAAATTAAATAGCTAAAAAGCCAACGGTCACAGATGTAAGAAAATGGATAGCACAGATCGATCGGACCATTTTTTTAAGCGCTGAGATTTGTAATTCTGACGGATAGGTTTTTTTTTTGAATTCAAAATGTCAGCAAGAATGCATGAATATGTATTACTCATATGTAAGACAGGGGCGTGCGCTCCTTGTAGGCAGAAATGCAGTGCTTTACTTGCCATTTACAGATATTTTATTATAACGTACGTACTTCTTAATGACTTTAATTAACAGTAAATAAATGAATAAACAAAATATAATAACTTAATAACGCCTAATATTTTATAAATAGCACCTATTTGCAAGCGCACAAACATTATGTTTGCCACTCGAAAAGCAAAAGGCGCTGCAAAGCAAAATAATGTACCTAATCAACCAAGTAATGCCGCCGCGTCCCGCATGACATTTGTTTGCATGTGTGTAGTAATTTTGGTGTCCGTGCATAGTCGCAAACGCACACACGCATGAATATTGAAAGCCGCGACTCCTGCGGCAGGCCTCGGAAGCTCGGCAGTTGTCGGGAGTAATCGGAAATGTTCGTTGCCTATAATCCGAGTAAAAATAATAGACAGAAATCTAATAAACTGCGCAAAATGCACATTATGCATTTTTGTTTGGTAAGGTTTTATTTCTTTAAATAGCACAATTTTTTTGTGTTTCGCGGGGGCCATTTTGCTTTTTTCATGTGATAAGCATTGTTTATTATTTTGTTTGCGTCAGTTTAATTATAGTTTTCTTATAATATTTTACATTTTAATATTTGAAAGTGTGTACATTTAACAGTTTATTTCTGAGTTTCTATAATAATTGTAGTGATTTGCTTTTACTAGTACGTTTGTTGATTTTTTAAAATGTTATTTGATTGTGAGGTTTGTGTTGAAAGTGTGTGTTTATTAAAAATTAAAAATAACAAGTTCTCACAATTGTCATTCAGTGAAAAGATTCAAATTTTGTCTAAAGGTAGGTGTGTACCCGAGTTACAACAATTAAATCAACAAAAAGGGAATGTAACTCGAAAGTTTCATGTTAAAAGTTATGAAACGTATAACTGGCTGTGTGGTTGTGTACACACGATTAAATTATATTGTTTTCCTTGCATATTGTTTAGTAATTCTAGTACAGTGTGGACTGATTCAGGATATTCAGATTTAAATAATTTCTATGCCGCGGCAAAGAAGCATGACCATACAGAAAAACATCTGGAGGCCTGCTTAAAATTAAATACTTTTGGTAAATCTCGTATTGAAATGAGTATCAACAGCCAGTTACGATTAGATATTGAGAGGCATAATGCTAAAGTTGATCGCAATAGAAACATTTTTCAAAGGCTGATCGATGTTGTTTGCTTTCTGGGAAAACAAGAATTAGCTTTTCGCGGTCACGATGAGTCAGTATCGTCGTTGAATAGAGGTAATTATTTAGAAATAGTAGATTTATTAGCCAAGTATGATGGAATTTTAGAAACCCATTTACAGAGTGCAAGTACCTCATTCACGGGCATGTCGAACCGTACGCAGAATGATTTGATCTCGAGCGTTGCATCTGTGATGATCGATCGCGTTAAAGCCGAAATTAAACAGTCCGATTTTGTCGCCGTCATGGTAGATGAGACTCCTGATGTTAGCGGCCGTGAACAATTAGTATTAGTTTTGAGATATTTTCGTGATTTTGAAGTAGTAGATCGATTTATCAAATATGTTGATGTCAGCGCGGATCGGACCGCTGTAACCTTGAGTTCTATTATTTTGGAAATTTTAGAAGAGTTCGATTGTGTATCCAAATTAGTTGCACAAACTTACGACGGGGCAGCAGTTTTATCCTCACAAATTAATGGCGTGCAGGCTTTGGTGAGACAAAAATGTCCACAAGCTATGTACGTTTGGTGTTCAGCACATATATTAAATTTAGTTTTATCGAAATCGTTCGAACGAGTTGCTGAAACAAAACGCTTTTTTAGTATTATAAAATCAATCGCGGCTTTTTTTCACACCAGTACAAAGCGAATGGCCCATTACAACAACTTTGCCGATATGAAAAAGCTGCCTCGTGTCGCGGAAACAAGGTGGACATATCATTCGCGCACGGTTAATATTATTAATAATGCGTCCACCCACCTCCTAGAATTGTTTGAAAATATGAACGAAAATACACAAGACTGGGATGGTGAAACACTGACACAAGTCAGTTCATTTTTATATATTATGAAAGAATTTGAATTTAATTTTCTTTTAAAATTTTTCGCTGATATTTTTGCAGAAACGGATATTCTGTACGATATTTTGCAAAAAAAAACTAGTGACATCGCGTATTGTGTAACAAAGATAAAAGAGTTAGAGTAATTTTTAGAACGTTTTAGAGAGAAGTTCGAGATCTATTATGATGCCGCCGTTCACATTACCGGACCACCTAAAAGAAAGCGCAATGTCGATGATGTAAAAATACATTATCGGCGAATTTTTGTTGAAATAATTGATAATGTAGTCAGTGAATTAAGAAATCGTTATAAAAACATTAAAGATTTAAAGTTTATTGAGCTACTTTCTTGTGAGAATTTTAAAAAATATAGTGAACGTTTCCCTGAAAATGAAATCAGAGAGTTCACCAATAATTATCAGGCACATTTTAATTTTGATAAATTGAAAAATGAATTGCGCTGTATTTATAGATCACCTCAATTTGCAAATAGTTGTGTATTTAGTATTATTCAAAAGGAGATGGTCCAGAAATGTATGGACCTTGGGCCATGTTTAGTACATTTCACCAAATATACTTAGTGAAATTGGCATTCGATTTCTGTATGAAATACTATTATACGTTGCATATTAGCTTTATACAAAAATAAATACCAAGCCAAGAACAGCAACACTACAAGGGGACAATATGGCGTCCTGAAACGGCATGTTTGATTGTTTGACAACCGATGTCAAAACTTGACATTTATGAAATATGAAGTAATTCGTTTTCCTATAAATCAAATATTAATTTTAGTCGTCTGTGCTATAAATTACTGTACTCTATATAACTCGTAAATGTTTTTACGTCAACGGAATTAGTATCATACTTTATTGCTCATCTAATATAATATAATGTCTATACAACAATTTGCAACAAGTCTGCCAGAATCTCGTAATGTTTATAGTTATTTAATATTTAGAAAGTGACTGCTAGCATATGAATAAATAATCATTTTATTATTATGCATATGCACTTAATAAGCTCTTAGTTATTATAGTCCATACAAATGAATACGCTATGAAAATGGAATCGAATCTGATAGCAGCATGTATATTTCTATAACTTAATGTCTAGTAAAAGAACTTACTAGCAATTATTTCTGTACAAGCTAACATTTTAAACATTATATTTGGTCTACCCCTAGAAGTGTAATATACTTTGGTATATTAGACTTCTGCAAACTTAAAAATAATATTATCCTAAGGTCTAAGATATTATTTTTCAAATAATGTATTTGACATTAATTTTAACTGGTTATTTCTGAGCACACATAAGGAAAAAGTAGGATTAATTGATGAAAGAAAACTAAAATCAAACAAAACTTGAGGACAATAAAGTAAACCAGATCTTGTTTTATATTTTTTTATTTATATTATTATTTTTTTATTGCTATGAATGGCGAGACGAGCATGCCGTTCGCCTGATGACCAAACAACACCTTGAATTATAAAGCAATGCTTGGCATTCCACTGCGCTCGCCATCCTGAGACATAAGATGTTAAGTCTCAATATGTCCAGTAGTTACTCTGGCTACAATACCCTTCAACCCGAAACACAACAGTGCGTTTACACTGCTGTTTGACGGGAGAAATAGACACTGCGGTGGTACCCACCCAGATGGCCTCTCACATATGAGAGACCTACCACCAGTAAGCTTAAAAATAATCTCCAGTCAAAACATCTAGGAACAATGCCGGTGCTCCCATATTGTACTACTGCCTAGCCCAACCTAAAGGCTAAATACCACAGTATGATCATGGTATGAGTACAGCAACCCACTGTCCGGTGTCCAGCTGTGTTCCTTTCAACATGAAGCACTTGTGGGTGTTATATATGTCCAAAAGAATCGAGATTGATACAATCTTCTTACAGTGGAGTTGGAATAAAATCTTGCTCATTGTCTACAGCTTGATTTATTTGCAGCCAGCAGTTTGTACAGATAATTGCTTGTTCTGATAACTAAAACAAAATAAAAAAGATTAAATATTGAAGATATCGAAGAATTATGATGAATAAATAACTCTTTGCAGTTATGTGTTCCCAGACATGTGTTCCCTCCTTCCTATGATCTCGGGTCTTTCCGCTATAGTTCAAAGAGGCATCTTAGCAGGCCAGCCGGATAATTGTCTCAAATGTCATGGGACAGTCGTCTAATGCCATTAGATAATCTGCCTGGACGGCATTTGCGCTTACCATCAGCCATAATGTTGTTATTATGGAAATAATAATAATATATTATACATAACACAAGATCATCTGAGTATCCAGAACGAAATAAAAGAAAATGTAATTCATTTAACAATTTAAACAACAATATATAAAATATCACTTCTTACATATTTATGTACTAGTAGACTTGTCCAGTGGACAAAATGCAATTCAGCTCTAACATGAATACTTTTGTAATACTCCTTACTTTGTATTGACCTTGATTAATTGGCATAAAACATATATTTCCCAAGTTTATGAAGAAAAAAGAAAATAGAATACTTACTTCTTGTTCTGCCATTTCAGCAATGAAACGTCTTGAAACACTCTACACGAGAGTGAATTGGCTTCCCATGTATTTACTAAGATTCTGTTCAATGATAGAAACCATTTCATAATATAAACAATTGCAGAAGTGCAATTCAAGCAAAGCGCCACTTTTGATGTACTGAAAAGTAGAATTGTGGGTTAGAAGAGAAATATTAACATAGAAAACTTAAAAGTATTACTTACATGTGGCATTCTAAATAATATACATGTTTACTCACCAAAATACGAGCTAGTAATTGCGTTTAAACGTCAGGATATTATATCATCTGCGAGAATCAGAATCCATAAAACAAAGCCAAGTCAACAGAGAAGCAAATACACATTTGCGAAATGTATGCGAATAACAAAAAATAATCTGAATAACGGCCACAGAGCTTTGCAATTGCTGTCAAGTTAAACATTTTCGTTCTTAAACTAAAATCATGTAATATAAATAAAATAATAAAAGTGACTTCTTTAACAACATATAACGTCTTTTAAAAAGCAAAGAATATAGAAAAATAAATATAGACAATAATTATAATTAGTAGGGGGTTTTTAAAAATAAGACATATTCAAGTTAAAGATAATGGGTTTGCGTATTTTTGAACGAAATGACAATTAGGCATCATGGAGGACAGATTATCGAAGAAAATATTGCTTTTGTACTAAAACAATCTCATTTTTGTATAAAGCCCCCCGTTGTCCAAGAAATCTAAATGTATTTTATTTGAATTCCGCATTTTTTTTTAGAATTTGTATTAGATGTACACAATACGGCCCAAAATAAAACATCTCCTTTGTATAAGGACAATTTAAATAAAGTTTTTTCTGAAGTGTTACGATTAGCGAAATTCATTGTGACTATCCCAGCAAGCAGCGCATCGGCAGAGCGTTCATTTTCGTGTTTAAAACGTATCCACACATATTTGAGAAACACACAAAATCAACAACGACTCACAGAGCTTTCCATGATTTCTATAGAAAAGGCATTAATGATAGAATTAAAACGCAATCCAACTTTCTATGACGATATCCTAAAATCATATTTAAAAAAGGATAGGCGCATAGATTTAATCTATAAATGAATGAGTAGTTTTTTTTTACTAACCCGTAATTTTATTATTAAGTTTATTTATATATTTTGCGAATCACATGAAAATCGGTCTTTTTAAAGGCCACATCGGATATCTTGCAAGGGACGTGTTCTATAACCATCACTCACTTGGATAAGATATTTGAGGTGGTCGTTTATTTACATCGGGCTATAGTAATCTCAATTAACCGGAACCTTGAATATGTGAAAATTGAAGCTGACTCGGTGAGTAGTTATAATATTTTAGTTTATTAATCATTTACTTATTAGACTTTCTTCGGCCACGACAATCGATCGCTGGTTTTTCTGCGTTCCGTAGATGTATATGAATAGTAGTACATCTAAGACTTGTTCTGTTGGCATGGTTTCCGACTTAGAGATCCGTCGCGTGGCTGTGGCTATGCTAAACATCTATAAAAGAAAAGTTTTTGTGCCGAGTACTTCGCCGCATACCCAGTATCATAATCCTGTGCACGCCACTGATGTAAGAGGCCGCCAGGGAAAGGGGGTACCACCGCAATGTCTATTTCTCCCGCCCAACAGCAGTATAAATGATTTGTTGTATTCCGATTTGAAGGATATTGTAGCCAGCATGTATTTACTTGAACATTTTTTTGTTTTTTCAGGAAGTGATTTTGATGACGACGCGAGTGACGATGACGGAACGCCGCTGCCTCTGCCGATACCGAGGGTTATTCGGAGGATCGTCCAGGCCAGAGTTATTCCGACCCATATAATGCATTCATTGCTATATGGGATAGGGACATAATGGAACATATATATGGGCAAATCAACTTATATGTCCAGCAAATGACGAATCATTTGCTAACTACAGGGAGGCTTTGCCCACAGTGTAGGGTCACCCAATGAAAAGAGATTGATAGTAATGAACTGTATTTATACTTTGCTATTAGAATCGCAATGGGTATAATAGTAAAATCCAGTATAGAATTGGGGAAATACCACAGATATTAATCCATTTAAAAAATTATTTAAAGTTATTAAATTTTTAAATTAATATGTATTTCCTTACCTGAACGAAGCCACCGAATGCCATTGCTTGTCAAACATGACAATTATCTAATCAAAAGCACCAGACCTACTTTCCAATCACATACTTTTCACGAAGGGCAAAGGGCCTCGCAAAAACCTACCGCTCGGAGCCACGCAATGGGTAAGGCGGCCGCGCCGCTGAACTTAGTAAAAGTCAACTTACTACTTAGAGAGTTTGTTCAAACCATTTCAAACACCAACATGAGGAAAGTCACCGACTTCGCTATTCTTACCCCTGTTTGTTCTCTGAGTTAGACACACGGTAAGTGTAATTCATCTACTTATGTTTTTCCTTCAATTCTTCAATCATACCTATCTGTATATGTTATTTGAATAATTCATGTCTACCCCCTCAGGTCTTGGGTTTAATCCAATCAGGTTATTTATATCTACGTATATGAGTAAACATGTGTAATATTAATCAATTCTGTTACAGATCCTGTGAGGAAGCCAAATACAACGAAAAAGAAAATTGATGAAAGAATATTCGGCAGCGAAACAGTTGCAACAAGTTTTGGCAAAACCAAACATTTATGACAACTATTGTGCTTTGCCAAAGCAAGCACGCACTTTTATCGAGAAGCAGTTAAAGCACGCAAGTAAAAATAAAATGGCTCGACGTTTCTCTATAGATTAAAAATTTATAGCTTTAAAAAGGGTTTTTCAATAGGGACGCGCGAACTTTGACAGCGCATAGTGGCCATCATGATAAAGCGATAATTGTCAAATTTGGCATGAACACATATTGAGCACTTCGAAGCAGCCTACGCTTCGTGTTTGATAAACAATTTTAGTAATACGCATTCACCGGGGTCCAACTGCGAAAATGATGATTGCACTAACTTTAAGTCCCTCAAAGACCTTTTCTTTAAGGAAACTGAGACGTCAAGTTATATAATGGAAATTGATTATGAAGATGTAAACAGTGACAACATCTTTGTGGATATTGAAATTAAATGGCAAAATCCAAAAATAAAAGCACAACTAGAATATGTGGCGGGATACGTTTTGCGAAAATTAAAGTTACATAAATGCAAAAATTGCAAAAACTGTTTCTGGGATATCAATAAAGAAAATAGTACTCTTAATTATAGAGAATATAATAAGAATAAAGCGAGCTTAACGTATCCCTCCATGCCACTAATAAATTGCTTCTCAAATATTCAAGATGTTGTTACTGGCATAATTAAAAAAGACTATAAAAACCGAAACATAAGACAATATATTAAAACCATATTTTCAGTGGTAATAGATTCCAGTTTAATCAAGTGCAGCATTCATAAAACAGAAGCAATTACATAAATAGAAGACATATGTGTTAGTTTATTTATTTATAATTGGTGCAAAGACACAAATAAGTTATGAATTAGTTCAAGAACCGACTTTGATAGAGGTGACAGAATACAAGAACTGACATTTAATTATTGTAAAAAAAGGTTTAAATAAAATGTAATATGTATGAGTAGTGTTTAATTTTGCCAATAACTATAATAATTTATAGAATATTGGCTCTGAATTACTTATAAAAGCATTGATTAGCGATATTAAACCTTTTATTTTTTATCATGTGCATAAGCATACCGAAATGAGAATAGTTCGCATTTCCATACAGAATAATTTGTTTTTGGTATTTTAAATAGACAACATCCAAATCGATGCTGTTAGATGTAATTCAAATCCAAACCTCCCTCAAATATTTCGTAGATATACGTCAGCACACATATATCGGGATTATTTTTCTTACTTAACACCAGAGGGCGCATTGAATTGATTAAGTGACGTCTCTATCTCAGTAATAAAAATATACTCTATGATCTTTAGCCTATGCAAACAAACCTCAGTCAATTGTCGCCCAGAAGGCCAACATAACTCGTGTTCTTCGTAAAATCGACTCCTAATTGTGCGAAGATGTTATCCGAAATTGTCCGTCCACTAGGATACACCACCTACAGCGGAGTCGCGGCGGCCATTTGAGTGAATTTATATTCCATACATAATGTCATCGAATATATTTTAAAATAAAATGAAAATTGTGGCAATATCGCTTGAGCACTACTTTTTATTTTATTTTTAAGTTCGAGCGTTCGTAATGAAAATCCTTTTATTTATGAAACAAAGCCCTAAAACCTATCATCTATTGGAGAAGATTATCTCATTACCTACCAAAATAACATTGAACTCTCAGAAAACATTGATTTCGCACCGGGGATCAATCCACGTGTTTTTGAGAACATAAAACGCACGATGCATAATTGGACTGAGCAGAAAAAGTTATTCAGCATTTTATTTGATGAAGTTGCATTAACTCCACACATTAAATTAGTGAGAAAAGAGATGAAATAATGGCTTTCGTGGATATTAATCTTCGATCAAATATACACTAGATACAACATGAGCGCTTAGAAAATGGCACCAAAAAAGAGTGCTTAAGCACTCTTTCGCCTTCAGTCACGCACCGACCGTTGCTTCTAAAACGTCGCAACAATTTAGACAATATTATGTGAAAAGCTACTTTAAGCTCCAGGAATAAGGTGGAATTTGTGTTAATGTATTTGGAATATGTGATCTTTTTGTTTACTTTTTTTAATGTCATGCATCGGTGCCACTTTTTAACAGAACTTTTACAGGGAACTGTGTATCTAGTGTATATTTGATCGAAGATATTAATGGAGAAAAAATAATTCAATACTGCGATTACGCTATTGTATTCATGGTAAGGGGTATTTATGCATACTGGAGGCAATGTCTAGACTATAACTAGGTTCAATAAAATAGTTCAGTAAGTCTGCACGAGAGAATCGAACCTGTTACCTTACAACAGCCTTTTCTATAGAAATTTTAAATTAGTTCAATAAAAGCATTATGGAATATTTTTCTCATACATCATATTAATCTATGAATATTAGTACCAATATTCCATATACTATAATACTTAGCCATGGACATTATTCAATTAGTTACAATATAGTATTTTAAACATTATATAGAAATTATTGGTGTTTCTTTTTAAATGATCACTAATTTGTAGTTGACAATTGCTTCTTTTGTATATTTTACCCGTTTTGTGTAATATACCCCCAAATTCTGCGATATAATGGGTATGATATAAAATTGCTTGTTACAACACTTTTTTTTCAGATGCACATAATCTAAACATAGTTTTTAATCCACCTCATCTGTTAAAAAGCATCCGAATTAATTTTATGAAGGATGCGCTGTGAGAAGGCAGGTCTGCTTCTTGAAGTATATATTATTTATATATGATGTGGACAGCAAATTGGGGCATACAACAGCATATCGTGTCGAGAGAAAAAAAATAAAAAAAATGAAAGTCAGTATTACTGCCCAAGTATTAAGTGTACGAACAGCGACTAAGTTAAACTACACGAATGCTATATGTGTCATGAGAGTATATTTTATATGTAACTCAGTTTAGCTTCTTTATCATGCACATAATTTTCCATATTACAAGTCCAACTTGCCTGAGCTAACGAACAATGGATTCTCTAGCCTTAATCCGGCAGGGTATGGACTCTGTATTCGCAAAAATGACATTTACATTTAAACATTTTCATTACCTGTCTCATTTATGATATATTAATATTAGAATAGAACATAATATTTATTTTCTACTAAGGGCCGATTTTTCAACCAGCCCAATAAAAGTTATCAATATCAAATTCTACATACCATAAATTTTAAATGATCTAAAATGTTATCGTTATAGTTAGTGTTATATTCGTTGCATTATAAAAATATAATGAAATTAAATCTTCAGGTCAATCACCTTAATCCACAATGGAGATAACGGCAGAATTTGTTAAATTCATTGATAATTTATTGGACAGTGTCAACGTGTGCGTCAAATGCATCAAAAGGCAAATTGAGAAAAACTGTTAAACCAAATTCAGCTCACAAAACATTTGAGACTTCTGCAGTGCAAAAATTAAAAGCCATGAAATTTATTAACTCCAATAGCAAACTTGCTCGACAAAGTGGGTCTCACCTCGTAAGAGTACCATGTTCAGATTATTGGATAACAAGACTAGAAAGCTTCATTAGGATATCTTAACTTTTATTCAGAAAATATAATGTGGACTTTTATTATCCAAGACATATAAATCAAGACCCACTAGAAAATTTCTTTGGACGATTCAGAGCTCTTAATGACAGAAATGTAAACCCTACCCCTACTTCATTTATTCACGCATATAAAACATAAATGTTACCGAATGTTTTAGCCATTTCTCGAATTACATATTATGAACAGGATGAAGGGGAGACATTAATGAATTTTGTGAAAATTTTAGACAATGTATCTGTATAGAAGATTTTTTATATAAATAGGAAAATGTCCCCCGAACACGTCTCATAAAAATGTGACATCCTGTTTACCATACAGCCCAAAGGATTTAATTGGCCAAGTAATAGAGGAAAAAATAAAAGTCCATTGCTTGCCTACACTTGGGTTGGCACAGTTAGGTATACTTGTAGATTCTTATCTAAAACTGAGCTATAACCAACTACTAATAATATTCAAGGAATTCATATGTTTTTAAATTACAGAGAATATAAAAGGTTAAAACACAAAGGTTGACATATCCAAAGAGAAGTTTCCTGAGGCTGTATCGAGCCACGGCCATCCATAATTATTTAAATGCATGTAAAGGAAATTGATAAGTTCCTATAATTTAAATCTTTCCGCTCATCAATATCATAATTTATTCTGCAGTTGAATAAATGAACATGTGAATGAATGCAGACAGGAATGTCTGAATAGGGGAATGAGGGAGACAAATTGTAGAAAAACATTTTCGGTTTATATTCGTTTCTTACATAAAAGTATTACAATAAAACCAAGTGAAAAGTGTGATTTCAGATTCGATGAACAATTAACAGTAATTGTCATTTCTTTAATTACAGGTATGTAGTTTTGTTGAATTATTTTTAAACTTTGTATTAAGTAAAACACGTGTGTGATTAGTAAACTTTAATTACAGAAAAAATGGTGTTTAATTGATGTCTAAAGATACATTATCTTAGATGCATGTTTTACAAGGAAGAATGTAACAAAAAAATGTAAAAGTGCTATTACGCAAAACCTTTGATTACAAGTTTTTGATTAGTAATATGGAAACTGCGTTTAAGCTCAAAAAGAGCGAAAAAGAAAAGGACTGACATGAATGAAAGCCTTCTTTTAAATTTGTATACTCGACAAGTGCCAATAAGCCATGAAAAAGGAAAAGATCTTTTAAGTATTATAAAGATATACCATATGTCTGCGACTGTATTCAACGTTATCGGTGATCGGCGGTGCGCGAGCGCCGCGTATTTCATCCAATCCGGTGGGCGCTGCATCGCGTCATCGCGCGTCCGACCAATCGGCGCGCGCCATAATATCAGCGGTGAATCGTGGGCCTTCGCGGTGTGCGCCTGCGCCGCTAGCGAGAACCTTCTTCACTTCAAACAACGCAAGCGCTCCACATGCGCACTATTTTTATTTTACTTTCAATTTTGTATCTTTATTCAAATATAATAATTTTAAAGTTACAAAGTCTCTTCTTATTTTGTTCGTGCGCGAACACCATCCATGTGTTCTACGGACTTTTAGTTTTGCGTAACGGATTGGAGATATTTTTTTAAATTCCGAAAGCATCTGAATTAAAATGTTATTTCAGATGTACTATTGATTGTGAGTAATATATTATACTTGTTTATGGAATATGTTTATATACTGTTTATATTTACGAAACAAAATAGTTATAAATTACAGTTGCGGAAAGTTGTGTGATAAGGCTTATTTGATACCAATAACTTTAATTTGCAGGCCCTCTACATCGGTTTCCAAAACCGGAATGGCCTTACTTACTCTACTGAGTAATTTAACCAGTGAAAGTCGGTTCTCGATTTAACTATACAAACGAGAGGAGACGACTACATCTATAATTGTGTTAGAATATGTTATAGACACTTTGATAAGAAGTATTGTTTGCCAAGTAAAAGATTAACCAAAACGGGGACGGAGTTTAGTATCGTTTGGCACGAGGAGAGGGTTAAAAATGAAGGGTGGCAGGGATAGGGTTCCTGATAACACTCGAGAAAAGAATCAGGGTGAAAGAGTAGTGAAAGAATTGGCTCCATGCCGACGCAGTGGTAGAAATATCTGCATGGATAACTTTTTTACTACTCCGTTGCTAAACATTTGTTATCATGGAATATTACTATTGTTGGCACGGTAAAAAAAAATAAACCTTACATCCCTAGTGTTATGGGAGCAAATAAGACACGGGTGCAGTATTCGACAGTTTTTGGATTTCACGAAAAGGTTACCATGTGTTCTTACGTTCCTAAAAAAAATAAAGCTGTTATTCTGATGTCTACAATGCATTAAGATGCATCAGTTGGTAAAGACGCTAAAAAACAGAAATAAGGAATTTCTATAATAAATATAAAGCTGGCGTCGACACAATGAACCAAATGGTGCGGTGCAGAGTACAATCGTTACCATCGACCCCGACATCAACAGCAAAGCAAAATTTGAGTTCAAAAGTCATGCTGTGTATTTGGTGGGACCAAAATGATGTTGTGTACTATGAGTTGCTACAACCTGGCAAATCTATTACAAGCGATCGGTATAGGCTACAATTAATTCGATTGAGCCGTGCATTACGTGAAAAGCGGCCGAAATACGAACAAAGACATGATACAAGTTATTCTTTTGCACGACAACGCTCGAGCTCATGTCGCAAACGTCGTCATAAAATATTTAGAAACACTCAAGTGAGATATTTTACCAAAACCGCCGTATTCTCCGGACCTTGCTCCTTCGGATTACTGGTTATTCCGACGGATGCAGCACGACTTCGCAAGTCACCGGTTCACTTCTTTTGCAGAAATAGAAAATTGTATTGGAAGTTGGATTGCCTCGAAAGACAAATCATTTTTTCGAGATGGAATTCGGAAATTGCTTGAGAGATGGGAAAAAGTAGTAATCAACGATGTACAATACTTTGATTAATCTATTAATTTATTTTTATTTAAAATAAATATATTTTTAACAACAAAAAACGGACCGAACTAATTTGTACACCCAATAGATATGTCAAAAAATCTCGATTGCCACGAATGTGATGAAGAACAGGTTCAAGAATGGATGGATATCGACGATGAAGATCCCGGGTACCAAATTATGCAGGATAGTGAAATTTTAGACCTCATGACTAATAAGGCTGACGCCACCGCTAGCAACACATCAACTGCAAGTTCAGATAATGAAGATGAAAACATAGTGCTTCTGATGCGTTTACTTGCTTAGATATTGCCTTGCGCTGGTTTGAAACACAGGCCGAGAGCGAACAGTATCAAATATCTGTTCTCAAAAAAGTACGTGATCTAGCCGCTCGTAAGCGGGTAGGCTTGCTTCGGCAGACGAAGATTCAAGATTTTTTAAGTGTTAATTGTAATTAGTAGACTAGTTTTACTACAAATTGTCTGCACTTTTTTTTTGTTTATTTCCTATTTGTCATTAAAGATATTCATAAATGTAAATAATATGGTTTTCATTTACCTGTACGTAAATTTGTATGGCTGAATCAATATACATACATACATATGTACATTAGTTCGATTATCCGAAAATACCGGTTTTCCGAACACCCATGTCCCCCAATTAGTACGGATAATTGACGCTCTACTATAATAAATATTGTTAAGAATTTGAGCTTTTATTTGCAATGCTTGACATTTCAATATATCCAGTAGTTACTCTGGCTACAATGTCCTTCAAACCGGATCACAACAGTGCAAATACACACGAAGGTTCTCATATGTGAGAGGCCTACCACCAGCAAATAACTAAAATTTACTACAGTACACTTCCGAAATGTCGTTGAAGTATCAGGTATACAAATAAATTCTGGGTAAATATTTTGTACACGACTGCATCTACGCAGGTCCCCCACTACCAACACGCTTCAAGTCTCGTCTTTCGTATTTCAGCCCATAACACCCGTCAACAACAGTCTCTCATCGATGCTTTAACTTGCAATAAAAGCGAAAGGATGACGAGATGCAGCAGTTTTATCAATGGCGGAAAGGAGATAGAAAACATTGAATCGTTTTTGCCATCTCTGTGCCTGTTTAAAAGTTTGGGAGAAATATCGGACAACGATTTAATCCAGGGTTTACCATTGGTGTAATTCGGTACCAGGGAGTAAAAAACGAGATTGCTAGTATAAGACTTTAAACCGTGCGTAAGAGAGAAGTTCACGCCATTAAGGTTACCTTATCTTGTTTACCAGGAACTAAAATGTATCAAACAAGGTTCCTCTGAAAACACTGAAGGCTTTGTAATACGGAAAAGGATGTTGTTTTCTTTGCTCCCTGAACCTAAGCATCCGTAAACGCAGCAACTAGACGTGATTTACCATTTGTAGCGCCTAAAGATTAGAAGTAAGGCGCCACTATCATGGCATATCAACAATTGTTGTAATCGGCAAAGTACATCGAGAACATCCTTCACGAGAGAAAGTCACGCAACAGCACGGAATCTGTGCCACGAGTATCTAAAGTGAGATGTTCTTTCTGCAAGAATCCCGGCCATGAGTGCCGTAAGAAAAATACGGCCAAATCACATAGACAGAACCTTAATCCAGCGTCCAATCAAGCTCATCTACAGGTAGCGCCAACATCACAGCCAAAATGTTCGTACTATGACTGTGGCGCTCCAAACGTTGTTCGCACGAACTGCCCTACATGTGCTCGAAAATCCTCATCGTTCGTGAAAAACGAAGAAGTTGGATTTTGTTCTCTGGGTATTTAAATTGAGACCAGACTACAGCCTGTCATACCGACTACAATTACAGGCATTTAAGGTTACCCAAATATAGGAAGATACATACCTACGCTACAACCATGGGGGTGACAGTTCTATACTTGTCGCAGAGAAAAAATATTTAGATAGCGCTGTACCACTTCCTCATTTTGAAATTAGACTATTTTAAAATGTTGGGATTTTGTATCTTACTATTTTTTGGAAAGAAAATAATATTTACTTATTCCAAAAATAATCTTGACATACTTTATCACATGTGACCGAAAGGACTTGCATTTGATCTGTAAATGGTTCAAAAAAAATATGATTTATGTGTCAAAAAGTTTTAAACTCTCCGTTTTCCGTTGTGAGTTGTGGTTCGTACTGTGTTGTTTAATTATTTTCCGATTTCCGATATTTCCTCAATTTAGTGAACTTTGCGCGTTTTTTGGACCCTGATAGTGCTTCTTTTGATGTTATTTGGCTTTCTATACGGATATTGATTAACACACCTGATAAAACTCGGCTACGTTTCAAGGACTTGAACTGATCGCAATATTTAATAGACTTGGCTACGTTTTTGGTTTTTACTGATGGCGAACACACTGAAAAGCCCTCGCATTAAATGTTATTTCGGATGTAAAGAGGGTGGTAAATAATACAATTAATATTAGATAGACTTTCCATTTTGTACTTGTTGAATACGCTTTTAATCAATACTGCTCTTCATAAGTGTACTTGCGGTTTTGGACTTTACTAAATTGAGTCATAATACTCTTAAGACCTGTGCAATTCAATTAATAATGCAAATAAATATTTCAGGTCCTTTGCATCACTTTCCTAAATCTACAACAGATAAAGAAAGATTTGATGCATGGAAGAATGTGTTAGACATCCACATTAAGGAAAAGGAAGATGCATATATATACAATCAATTTAGATTGTGTAATAAACACTTTGAGAGTTATTATATATCCCCAAGTAACCGATTAACAAGAAATGCTATTCCAACATTGTGTCTTGGAAAAAAAAAATTACAATCAATGAAATTATTATTATTAGAGAAATTTGATTCATTAAATCCACCTGATTTTGCATGTGAAGTTGATTCTTTAAATAAATCACTAAATGAAATTATATCAAATAGTTCAATTTTGCATGCAGAAGCCAAAGACTATGTGGCAGGATATGTAATAAAAAAATGCAAAACAAAAATATTTAAAAATTGTAAAAAATGCATGAGTGATTTAATAAAATCTGAAATTGATCCTGATTCTTTCAATAATTATATGATTGATTATACAAAAAAATCTTTATTTAATGCATGTGATGATTTTATTAAATTACTAAATGAAATTTATTTTTTGATTATTACGTGTTTAAGGGAGTCTCCCAGTATAAAATATTTAAGAGACAAAATTGTTTTCTTTATAAATTGTAGATGTGATTTTTCAATTATTTCATGTAACAGACACAAATTGATTTTGATTGATTATTTGATTAATTTGTCAATTAAATTAATAGTCAATAGTTGGTGCACGGGTGTAAATAGAATTTTAATTGGAAAAATTACTGAATTCGATACAAACGATGAAATTAAATCACAAGCTTTCCATTATAAAATTCACTGTAAAAGAAAAAAATAGTGAACTGTCTTAAATAAGTAGCATTTAATAGCTTAAAAGTAAATTTGTTGTGCTTAAATGTTAATTTGGTTTGCAGCTGATTCATAAAGTTAGATTTTGGCATATTTGTTGTGAATTGCTGTTTCCCTCTGCATCTTTAAGTTATTTACCTATACCTACGGTAGTTTAAAATTAATTTTACTTTTATTGTTATAAAATAAGATTCAAATTCATATGCCAAAGGCTTCTTTTGCATGCGCTTGTAACATTTATTTTCCTAAAACTATGAAATTCCATTGATGCTGGATGTATTATTGTGCCAGTCCAATATTATTGTTACAATTCTATCTTAACAAAAATTATTGTCAATAATATTATTATATCAGCAGAGATTGGTATTACAAAATATTGTAATTGGCTCTTTAACAAATGAGAGAAAACGGAATTAAATATCGTTTATGCTGTCGCCGGAATCACTGTTGTCTAATCAAGTCTGTCGTAATCAAGTTTTTCTCTCTTCACATTTTATTAGATTACAATTATAAATGTTTGTTGTTCATGTTAATAAGTACACGTCTTTAAAACTCTACATAAAATACATATTTCTTAATTGTATTTGTTGTTCCACGTTACGTAATTCAATCGTATTTTCTATTTCTACAATATATTAATATCATGTCTTAATTAATCCATATACCGTATGTTTAGATGAATGTGTATTAAATAAATCAATATAACTCAATTTTTTTGTTTTTTGAAGGTGCATTGAAAATGTGTAAAAAATCTACTAAAAATATAATTTGATGACTATATTTTTAGTAGATTACTTACACAATATGTACTCTATACCCTTTGTAACAGTTCAACAAAGTAGCCATTTGTAGCTGTTAGGTAGCTATATATGTGTATATATATGAATAAAAATAATCAAGCGCCATCTACCGGAGAGCGCGAGTCAAAAAAAAAGTAGTTGATTGGCGAGTGGCTCATCTATCTCAGTTTATATGTATTGTCTATGGCTACAACCAACATTGCGTCATATACCCTGTACCGCCGATTGCGTGAGTTGGGGTAGAGTTTCTACAAGCAGGAAGTGAACCTTGAAGGGAAGTGAGAATTGGAAGTCATTACTTTAAAATTAAATAGTATTGTACTATAAAAAATGCGAAGAACTTTTTTTGTTCATTTGCAGACCACTAGAAGTTTAACTGTGGCATGTGGGAATGACTTTTTATAGCACTGAGCGTTTGTTTTTTTTTAGTATTGCGCTGACAAAGTGGCATTAATGGGTGATGACGCGAGAGGTGGTTTTATACCACCTTAATTTAAAGTGTTAACTGCGATCAGGACTTGGGCTCGTGGAGAGGTAAATAAACTATTTTCATATACGTAGCTTTATTTATATACTTATGTAAGTCAAGATCCTGTCTGTCGAAGCTGTCTGTGCTTCGATGATGATACTACCCGCGAGCAAAGGCAGCAGTTAGATAACCTAGCACCAATCAGAGAACTGTTTGATACTTTCGTTGAAAATTGTAGAACAACTTATTCTCCAGGTAAGTATCTAACTATTGATGAAATGCTGGTAGCTTTTCGAGGCCGATGCAAATTTCGACAGTAGGTATATACCATCGAAACCGGCAAAATATGGCATCAAGATTATTGCTTTAGTTGATGCTACGAACTTCTATATTTTGAATCTTAAAATATATCCCGGAAAACAGCCTGCCGGTCCCGTTGACTGCAAGCAACAAACCGTTTGATGTTGTGAATCGTATAGTGGGACCTATTTCAAAATCAAGCCGTAATCTAACGTTTGATAATTGGTTTACTAGCTATGATCTGGTTCAGCATCTGCTCAATGAACACAAGTTGACATCGCTTGGTACTCTCCGTAAAAACAAAAAACAAATCCCTGCTGCATTCATCAAAACTCGTGGCGTAGATGTGTTTTCATCTCGATTTGGTTTTCAAAAAGATATTACTCTTGTATCTCATGTACCAAAAAAAAAAAGGTGGTTTTACTAATGTCAATTGTCAAGCCTTCACCATGATAATAAAATTGACGATTCAAGTGGAGAAAAGCAAAAACCAGAAATAAATACATTTTACAATAAAACAAAATGTGGAGTTGATGCCGCTGATGAGCTTTGCGCCACATATAACGTGAGCCGTAACTCCAAAAGGTGGCCCCTGACAATTTTTTATGCCATGTTGAATATGTCAGGAATTAATGGAATTATAATTCATCGCATAAACAATAATAAACCAACCGAGAAGCGGCGCCAGTTTTTGAAAAACTTGGGTCTTGCCCTGGTCGGTGAGCATTTGGCAATCCGCCAGAATGTGAATCGCTTGCCACGTGAGATGCGAAAAAGAATTCGGGAATACGTTGGTGAACCATCAGAGGAACCACCTGCAAAGCTACCCAATGCCCGAAAAAGATGTCAAATGTGTCCTGCAAAAAAAGATCGCAAAACAAAGCACACATGTCAAGCTTGTCTCAAATTTATTTGTCCTGAACATATTATATCTTTCTGTAGTGATTGTATTTACACCAAAGATTCTGATTAGCTTTTTTATACTTTTTCCCTAAGATATTAGACTTAAGTTTATGAAAATGCCATAAGTAACCGAAAAGACTGGTTATTAGCGTAGTAATTTCATGAAAATTTAAGAGATCTCAATTTAGTTACTTTTTTTTGAGTTTATCCCTTAAATGCATATCGTTTCGAAAACGATACATTGCATTCAGAGACAATCCTTGGTCCTTTATTTTTTATTTATGGTCTCGAGTGAATGATGTAACGTACCTTTGACATTTACTGAACCAAAAAAGTGACATTTGACACATGACTGTTCTGACATCTTGAATTGATTTCACTTTCATTGTTGGCGGTCGACAAAGTTTGCACGTTGTGAAAATTCAGATTTTCAATCCCTTTGAATCCCAAGAAAACACCGATTATTTGTATTGCAAAAATTACAATATGGAAGGTAAGTCTAAAAGCAGGTCGCAGACGTTTGAATTTCTGATAATTTTTACTTTTTTTTGTTGTAAACTAACTTTTTTTCCATGTATCGATTTCAATACATTATGCACTAACGTTCCTTTTGATAACCTCATACTAGCTTGTTATCTGGTTGGTTTTGGGCTGGTTTTATTATGATTTGCGCTTGGTTGATGCGTCAGCAGCAATGTGTGGTGATTTTCAGATAGGGAGATAGAAGATCTCCTTCGCCGCTTGGATAATGGAGAGATTTTTGATGATGGCATGGAATCTGATGGGGATGGCTTACCGTACTATGCATCTCGTGAGGAGTTGGTGAGAGAACTTGAAATTCAGCATGGAGAGGATGTTTTTGATGAGGTTATGACTGCGGACGAGAGCGAGGACCCTCCCTTGATTCAAAATGATGCAGAATCTCACGAACAACCACCGTTACCAGGTACAAATTCTCAACTTCCGGCTTTTAGCATGAACAGCACAAAGAATTTAGTTTGGAAGAAGCAATCACTTGTATATGATGAGGATAAAATCAAATTTGGAGGCAGCGAAGAACTTTCTGCAGCTGTAATGGAACTGCAAAGTCCTTATAAATTTTTTAGCTACTTCTTCACAAATGATCTGATGGAAAAAATTGTAGATGAAACTGCTCGATATGCTGTACAGACAAAACCCGATAGACCTCAATCGCTAACAATAACAGATCTACGTCAATATATAGGAATTCTAATATTTATGTCTGTATACCACTACCCCAGCACACGATCCTACTGGTCCACCAAGTTTGGCTTCAGCTCTATCAAAGACGCAATGCCGGTCAACAAATTTGAAAAGATCCGAAGAATACTTCATTTTAACAACAATGATAATCACTTACCAGTTAGTCACCCCCAGCATGACAAGTTGCACAAATTGAGACCAGTAATAGACCACCTCAACCAAAAATTTTCCAGTGTAACAATAGATCAGCGACTGTCGATAGACGAACAAATGTGCTCAACCAAAATAGGCCACTTTCTCAAACAGTACCTACCCAACAAACCCCACAAATGGGGGTTCAAGCTATTTGTGCTCTGCAATTTGATGGGATTCGCTTACAGATTTATTATTTATGCTGGAAAAGAGCCTGACGATAGATTACCAAACGAACCTGATGTTGGAGTCGTGGGACAAGCTGTACTGAGGCTCCTGAGAGTGGTTCCAAGACAACAAAACCATATAGTGTATTTTGATAACTACTACACATCCTTGCCTTTGATGTATGTATTAGCAAAGGAAGGATTGCATACCTTGGGAACTATTCAAAGAAACCGTTTGGGCAAATCATGTAAGCTGCCGACAAAACAAGATGTTATGAAAAATGCTGTGCCTCGAGGGTCATATGAAGAATATGTCACAAATTTTGAAGGTGTGGATATGACCACCGTCAGCTGGAAGGATAATAAACAAGTAGTCTTAGCGTCTACATATGTCGGCGCACAGCCTGTGGAAAATATAGAAAGGTTTGATAAAAAAGAGAAGAGGAGAATAGCCATAGCATGTCCCAAATTGATCAAGGAGTATAATGCTCACATGGGTGGCGTAGATTTGATGGACTCCTTTTTAGGGCGATATAAAATACGAATGAAAAACAGAAAATGGTATATGCGAATCTTTTATCATCTGCTTGATCTGTCTGTAATCAACTCCTGGATCTTATACAAAACAGTTTCTGCTAAAAATGGTGTTCCCACGAAAAACATCCTCAACCTCGCCAACTTTAGGTCTGAACTGGCTGATACGCTATGCAAGTATGCTCCAACTACCACCAGAGGCCGCCCAAGCACTAGCAGCCCATCCAGCACATCACAAGGTCCACCACTTAAAATTCGGAAGGGTAAACAATGTCAAACATTGCCTCCACATGAAGTCAGACTGGACAAAACAGATCATGGCCAGATAAGGACAGAAACTCGAAGCAGATGTATGTTGCCCTCTTGCCATTTACTCAGCATTATAAAATGTGCTAAATGTAACGTACATCTGTGCTCTAAAAAGTCCAAAGACTGCTTCACCGTATTTCACAACTCTGCCAATATTTAGTTAGATATAGTACAATAATGCATACTGTATCGAAAACGATACTTGTAGTTTTTTTGAAAAAAAAAGGTTTTAAGATTTTTTTTATTATTTTTCCCATTATTTAGACCATTTTTCCTAACACATATATTTTTTCCGAGCGAAAATACGTTGTTATGCACTTAAGGGTTATGTAAAAGTTGATTAAACCTAATAAAACGTTTCTTAATTATTATTTTTCTTTTTTATTATCAAGTCCTAAATACCCTAATACTGAAATAACAACATAGTTTACGAATTTACATAAAATCTATGGAAATACCTTGTATTAAATAAATGGGTAATATTGACCCACCTCAACGTCCGTGTAACTGTTTCATACTACAATGACGCCGGGTTAAATCTTTTTTGCCTGATGTAAACGTGATTAGGCCTGCCTTCATTTTAAACTTTATTAAAGATCGCAACTTGCAAGAGTTGTATTCAAATGTATTATGTATGGATAGCATTGAGAATATTGATCACTATACCAGTAACTGTATCTAGTGGGGAAAGGAGTTTTTCTAAGCTTAAGCTTAATAAAAACCTATCTTCGATCGAATATATCGCAATCTAGATTAACAAACTTGTCAATCGAAAATGTAATGATAGAAAACATAGACTTTGATGTCTTAAAAAAAGTTTGCCGATAGAAAGGCACGAAAAGTAAATTTTTATTAGTTTTTAAATTGTTCTTTTTATATTAATTTGTTTGTTATTTTCTGTTCCTCTTATAATATTGTTTACCTCTAGGCCGCATGGATACAGACTGGGTAGCCATACCCGTGAGTGCAGACATGGTTGGCCAACCGTCCTTATGGGCTTAGATCCTCTACCGGACATGGAATTACACTGGTCTTGAGATCCTTTTTTTTTACAGGAAATTGACCAGGTTTTCCCAATCGCAAGATTAAAAAAAGAACGAAAAATTTGCAATGGAAGATCTTTATGATAAAAAGATTTATACAGTAGGGACAGTCAGATGCAATAGGAAGGATCTACGTCAGTCTTTCCCAAAGTGGGCGATAACGCCCCCTTGTGGGCGCTGCAGGACTCAAGGGGGGCGGTAAGAGACCCAGAAAGAAAATGGGGGCGTTGTGTAGAGGCCTGGGGGGTGATTTGTAATTTTATTTAGCTAGGAGGCCTCTTAGACAACGACTGAACGAGCTCTCGACTCTCAGCAACAACTTGTGAACATCAACTAATATGATTTAAAAGATTGCTCAAACTCGGTTCTATATTTCTCTCCGCGTAGTTCATATATCTGTCCTATTTTATTGAATATAGAAAAAATAAAAATCATGTCAATCGGTCGCTCCGTCTCGTAATGAAAGTAGACACAAACAAACAAATAAAAAGGCAACAGACACACTTTCGCATTTTAATAGTTATTAGTACTCGTAGATATCTAGCATGTTTTAACAAGTTTTTGTTAAATAACCCGAATTGTGCATTCCTGTATCAGTCGGCTGGATCATTGAATACTTGTTCGGACTTGTTGAGTACGATTGAGCGTCGAATGAGATAAACGAGTTTATGCATGTTTGTTTTATTCCTGTCAGTGCGTGCTGCTTAAGCATTCCTATATAAACAATGTAATATTTATTTTATTTTCATTTGTGGTTTCGCGCGCAATAGATGCAGTAAATTAGTACTTACGCCTCCTCTACACTACTCGCGAAGTTGAACGTATTTCTCAAAGCAAAACAATGACGGAAGTAAAAAAGAAGAGACGGCAATACTGTGCGGAATACGAGGGGTGATCAAAAAGTAATGATAAACGGGTAATTCTAAAAAGATAAAAATTAAAAAAAAAAAACATTTCGCTTCTTCAGTCCTTCACCACTTCCCAGCTAAAAAATTGTATAAATAGGACGTCATTTGGAGGAGCTACATTCATTTGAATACCAGCAGTCGGAGCGACAACACGAAAATGGAGAAACACGAAGTGAGATGCGTCATCAAGTACCTCTGATTGAAAAAAATGTCTACCAAAGAGGTACACGCCGATTTGGTGGAGACACTGGGGGACTCTGCTCCTCCATATTCTACGGTGGCACGGTGGTGCAAAGAGTTTAAGTTGGGTAGAACATCCACAGAAGATGAACATCGCGAGGGACGCCCAACCTCGTCCCTCACGGAGGAAAACGTGAAAAAAATCGAAGATATCGTGTTAGCAGACCGAAGAGTAACCATCAGACATTTAGCTGAGGTCACAGGGATCTCATATGGCAGCATCCAAAACATTTTGACCAGCAAAATGAATATGAAGAAGGTCTCCGCGCGTTGGGTCCCGAGAATGTTAACGGACGAACAAAAGAAAAAGCGAGTTGACATTTCAAGAGCCAATCTTGCAAAGTTCCAGGCTGACCAAGAATTATTTTTGTCACGATTTGTGACCATGGACGAAACATGGATCCATCATTTTGATCCGGAGACCAAACAACAATCGATGACTTGGAAAAGGCCATCCTCACCGACTCCTAAGAAGTTCAAAGTCTCGAGCTCGGCGGGCAAGGTTATGGCGTCCGTTTTCTGGGATGCTCAGGGAATCATAATGGTTGATTACCTAGAAAAGGGAGCTACTATTACGGGCTCCTACTACGCTGATCAAATAAGACGACTGCGAGACGCCATAAAGGAAAAAAGACGGGGCAAACTCCGAGCGAAAGTCCTGTTTCATCAGGACAACGCTCCTGCACACAGAGCCGAAGTTGCGATCTGTTATACCCTGGAAATGTAAGGCTTAATGCCTATTCCAGCCTAACTATCTCGCAGTCAGCATTTTGTCATTTGTTCCATTAGTCATAACAGATCCTCCAGAGTCAGTCTACATCTCGATCTCGGTCTGAGCGGTTGTCCAAAATAATTAAGTCAATAATTAATTGTATTTCTTTTTCTTAAATAATTAATTTTCTTTTTTAAAAAGTGAGTTTTATTTCCCGGGCTAACATTTTTGGTGGCAGCGGTGGGATACGGAATTCCCCAGTGCCAGACACCGCTCACGTAGACTCGCCCGTATCCTAAAAGTGTGTAAATTCTGTGCTTGTGGAAATAACTCAAAAGTGTTCATATCCGTAATTGATCCGTGCGGCAAGTGTATAGTGCCCCAAAGTCGGACTTCTTCGGCCCTAATTGTGTGGGACCAGCTTCGTGTCAAATCCGTGCCAGCTCCGTGCCAGCTCCGTATCAGCTCCGTGTCAACTCCGTGCCAGCTTCGAGCCAGCTCCGTGTCAGCTCCGTGCCAGCTCCTACCTGTAATAGGAGACCTACATACTTACTTCATACTCACCTCGTCACATCATTCGACGTGTATCCTGCGTGTGTCCTGGGATCCAGTGTGACCTACCTGTGAAAGAAAAATTCGTCGTTGCGTCATCCCAAACGAATCGAGTCGCCCGTCGCCGATCAACATCCAGATAAATTCAAGCGTCAGCGGAATGTTACTATCAAGCATTGTCGTGCTCGTATCAGTCGCCCACGCGTAAGTCTTTGGTCATTGTTTAGACTAACGGATTAGGGTTCTTTGAGATACATTTAACAACCCATCTTAGTTTTTTGTGTATTGTTGTGCATACTATTTTTTATATTTTTGTGCCGTATTCTAATTATGCCAAAACTGCCGAAATCAGAGGACGGCAAACTTCACATTGAGATTCCTGAATTAGACCAAGGCGTTAGCGACATTACCAGTAAATCTCCTACAAATTCTCCACGCATCACAAGGCGAACTGCTGCTACTATTGCCATGGCTGAACTAGACTTGAATATCCTATTTAAATTCATTAAATCATACGATGGCAGTAGAGAGACTCTTAATTCATTTCTTGTGAATTGCGATAACGCGTTTGAACTCGCATCAGATTTGCAGAAACCTATTTTATTCAAATTCATTCTTGCACAGCTAAATGGAAAAGCGGAAGTTGCCTGTTCCATTAAAGAATTCACGAACTGGGAGCAACTCAAGGAATTTCTTAAGACCCAGTTCAGTGAAAGGAAGCATTATTCCCACTTATTAATGGAACTTCAGGAGAGCAGGCAGGGTCCGCAAGAAAATGTCAGTCAATTTGCCCTACGCATGGAAACCTACCTCTCGCAATTACTAACAGAAATATCGCTTTCTACCACAAAATTAAAGGAGATTCCTGGACGCACAGCATCTATGGAAGATCTCGCGCTCCATTACTTCGTCATGGGTCTTCAACCCCGAATCTCGAATATAATAAGGTGCAAATCGCCCAAGACATTGAACGAAGCTATTAACTTTGCCGTTTCAGAGGAACGAATACAACAAACTCTGTATAGGCGACCACAAACAGAGCAAAGACCTAACAACAACAACAACAGGTTTAGGGGTAATCCTAGGCCAAATTTCAATGCACCTCAATCATTACGACCAAATTCGAGCTTCACCCCTTTCCAAAGATCTCCTTCAAATGCACCCCCACAAAGACCATCCAATAATTATAATCCGACCCTCTTCTGTCGTTATTGCAAAATGAACGGTCACGAAATCTCAAATTGTAAAAGACGCGAATATAATAATTCTAGAACCCAGGACCACCAAAATAGGACTCCGCGTGTTAACTTTGTTGAGCCGCCTAACGAAGAAGCTAGTTATGATGAAGTTGATGAGGTAGAACAATCCCAACCTAATTTAAACGAGTAGAGGTCTCGTCCCGGTGCCGCTCGAGACAAAATACAAAGACAGGCACCGAACCCAATAAAAAGGGTCCCGAACAGGGTAACCAGCCCCAAACTCGCACCCTCTCTAATCCACTGAGCCACGAACAGGGTAACCAGCCCCAAACTCTCGCTCATTCAAAATCTAATATAAAGGGTCATGAACAGGGTAACCAGCCCCAAACTCGCACCCTCTCTAATCCACTGAGCCACGAACAGGGTAACCAGCCCCAAACTCTCGCTCATTCAAAATCTAATATAAAGGGTCATAAACAGGGTAACCAGCCCCAAACTCGCACCCTCTCTAATCCATTGAGCCACGAACAGGGTAACCAGCCCCAAACTCTCGCTCATCCTAAACCTAATGTAAAGGGTCATGAACAGGGTAACCAGCCCCAAACTCGCACCCTCTCTAATCCATTGAGCCACGAACAGGGTAACCAGCCCCAAACTCTTGCTCATTCTAAGGAAATATACGAAATACACATAGACACAACCAAGAGACTATTACCACATGTCCTATTAGAATCCCAAGCGTCGGATATTCCTTTATCTCTATTAGTTGATTCAGGTTCGGCCATATGCCTTATTAAGGAATCGAGTATTCGCGCTAACCAAAAACTAGTTAAAGAATCCATTAAACTCAAGGGTATAGACCCTAGTGACGAACCAACTCCTACCACTGGACACTTTCAATTAAAACTGCAATTAGGAAACAATAAACACATTTCATATAAATTTCATGTTGTTCGAAACATTAATTTACCTTACGATGGAATTATCGGCACAAACCTTCTAACCGAATTCGGTTGTAAGATAGATTATACCCGTGACACTCTAAAAATAGGTAAACACGAAGTCAAATTATTGTTTTCTGAACCATTTTACGTCATTCCACCCAGGACTGAAGCCGTAATAGAATGTTCAGTCCAGAAGACCGATCTAAGTGAAGGACTCATTATAGATCAACATATTTCCGAAGATGTCCTTGTATCCAATTGTGTTGCTAAAATAAAGGATAACGAACGTGTTAACATTACCGTAGCTAATACGTCTGAGCGCTTTATAAATATTAAAGCTAACCTTGTGCTCCATGTAGAACCTATACATTCAACCTTATATCCGGTAAACATGTCCAATTTAGAAACATCTAAACGAACCGACGAAGTCATAAATTCACTAAGAACGGAACATTTGAACTGTGAAGAAAGAGATGTCCTTATAGAACTTTGCTCCCAATATTCAGATATTTTTCACCTACCTGATGACCAACTTACTTACACCTCTGCTATTGAACATAGCATTAAAACTAGTAGTGATACTCCCATTCACACCAAATCGTACCGATTTCCAGAATATCATAAGAAGGAGGTGGAAACACAAATAAATAAAATGCTAGACCAGAATATCATAGAACCTTCAATATCACCCTGGAGCTCGCCGATATGGGTGGTACCCAAAAAGGCAGACTCAGAAGGACATCGTAAATGGCGAATCGTTATAGATTATCGAAAATTAAACGACATCACGATAGGCGAAACTTATCCAATTCCACAGATATCCGAAATTCTCGATCAACTAGGGAAAAGCAAATATTTTAGCACCCTAGATCTTACTTCCGGTTTCCATCAAATCCTAATTTCCCGAGACGATGCTCCCAAAACCGCTTTCTCCGTACCTCAAGGTCATTTTCAATTCAACCGCATGCCATTCGGACTAAAGAATGCACCATCGACTTTTCAGAAACTGATGAACACCTGCCTTACAGGTCTTCAGGGTACTAGGTGTTTTGTTTATCTTGATGACATTGTAGTCTATTCCTATGACTTGTCATCACACATTAATAATCTAAAATCAGTATTTCAGAGAATCCGTAATTTCAACCTGAAACTTCAGCCAGAAAAATGTGAATTTCTCAGGAAGGAAGTCGCTTACCTAGGGCATATTATCAGCCAAAATGGCGTTCAACCCAATCCAGATAAGGTCAAAGCCGTCACAGACTTCCCAACACCTGGATCTCCTAAAGATATTAAATCCTTTTTAGGTCTCGTGTCATATTACAGACGATTCATACATGATTTTTCTAAACTAGCAAAACCCTTAACTAACCTTCTCAAAAAAGACACGCCTTTTATCTGGGGAAACACCCAACAACTGTCATTCGAAACCTTAAAGAATAAACTTGTTTCCGCTCCAATCCTAGCATATCCTGATTTTACACAACCTTTCCTTTTAACCTGTGACGCCTCAAATTTTGCCATATCAGCTATCCTATCCCAAGGGCACGTAGGGCAAGATCGCCCAATTGCTTACGCCTCTCGCACTCTCAACCGGGCAGAGTGTAATTACAGCGTCACTGAAAAGGAATGTCTGGCTGTAATTTTCGGTACTAAGGTTTTCAGACCATATCTATATGGGAGACGTTACACCGTTCTAACAGATCACAAACCACTTGAATGGTTATTCAAATGTAAAGATCCTGGATCGCGATTAATCAGGTGGCGTTTGAAATTGGAGGAATTTGAATACGATATCAAGTACAAAAAGGGCAAAATTAACACCAACGCCGATGCCCTGTCTCGATTCCCGATAAATCCAGTTCAACCAGAAAGTGCCCAAGAATTAGATAAAGATCTCATGGACTTATTAGTATCACCCCCTTCTTTCAATCCCGATGAGTTAGCCGTAGATTTTCAGGATCCTGGTGAACAGGATACCACCGAAATAACACAATCATTTGATCCTGTAGTTGAACCCAATCCGCTCATAACCTCTTCTCCAAGAGATCTCTTAGATTCGTTGGTATCACCGCCCACTTTCAATCCCGATGAGCTAATTGTAAATCCTCAAGATCCTGGTGAACATGCTACAAGCGAAACAAGTAAATCCCTTGATCCTGTAGTAGAACCTATTCCCTCTACGAGCACTCCTGCAAGTCCCAACTTACCTGATGACGATTACCCCGCATTCCTGAAAATAATGACTAATAATAACATGACATTTGACACAAAAATCGTCGAACATAATGAAGATATATCTAAATCAAAATACAAAATAATCATCTTACCCACTTCTATTGACCTCGACGAATCCAATCCATTTATCCAGAATGTCCTCGATACTATACCTGATAACTCTGAAATTATAAAAAGGGAAAGAACTCTCAATTCTTTCATAACTTTTGAACATGGTAACAAGAAATATTACTTTCTCTTTTCCAAAGTATATCATTTCGATAAGTCCTCCTACGTAGACATCTATAATAGTCTCAAGAATATTAGGAATGAATTAATCGTAAATCAAGGTGATTCGAATACTGAAATTGCGATTACAGAATTCAAGAACCCCTTCGATACACATCAATTCACTAAAATATACAACATGATCCTTTTCCTTTTCAATCGAACAGATATCACTGTTCATATTTATAGAGACAAAATAATTTACCCTACTCTGACAGAAATTCCTAAAATACTGAAGGAAAACCACGATATCCCAATTGCTGGACATCTTGGTAGTACTCGAATGCTTAAGAGAATCCAAGAAGTATTTTACTGGAAAAATATGCGTAGTGATGTAGAGAATTTTGTTAAGAAATGTCCGCAATGTCAGCTTAATAAATCCCTTAGGCAAATTAACCGGGCACCTATGCAGATAACCAGTACCTCAACGGAACCTTGCCAAAGGATTTCCTTAGATATCGTTGGGCCCTTACCTGAATCCGGTCCGGCGAAACTTAAGTATATACTAACCATTCAAGATGACCTCACCAAATTCTCCTCTGCTTACCCGATTCGAAGCACGACAGCTGAAGAGACCAGCGAATGTTTATTGCATTACATCTCAATATTTGGCATACCCAAGACTATCCTGACTGATCAGGGTACTAACTTTACCTCAGAATTGTTTAAGGAAACATGCAAACTTTTAAAAATTAAGAATCTCTGGTCCTCTCCATACCATCCCCAAACTCAGGGTGCTCTGGAACGAAGTCATTCAACCCTCAAGGAATATCTAAGATCTTTCGTAGACGAGGACCAAACGAATTGGCCTCGCTATGTATATACCGCTATGCTCACTTACAACACATCCGTTCACTCAACAACAAATTACACACCATATGAACTTATGTTTGGTTGCAAACCTGTCATTCCAAATTCCATTTACGAAGAAACTCCCGGAGCTACTTACCCAGATTATGTTCGAATGCTCCAGAACAGACTTAAACATGCAAGAGATAAAGCCTTAGATTCTATTAGGAAATCCAAAGAATCGTCAAAAGCTTACTACGACAATCATAGTCGTCCAGTAAAATATAAAGCAGGAGACTACGTCTACCTGAAAAATCATTTGAGGATGCGTAAAGCACTCTCACCTGCTTGGAAAGGCCCCTATAAGGTTATTAAAATCAATGGTAATAATACGCTTACCCTCCTCATTAACCGACGTCATGTGACTCACCATTTTGACCAGGTGAAACTGGCCGAAGTCACCGGAAATAACCTGTAAATAATTAATTCATTAGTCTTAGGCATAGTATGTAGTCTCCCTTCAGGAAAATCCTCGAGAACCTGTAATGTAGAATTAGGATTAGTATAGGTATATATATATATATATATAAAAAAAAAAAAAAAAAAAAAAAAATATACAATACATAAATAAATATATACTTACCTTACCCTATAAGAATTACATTAAGTTAGAGTAGTTACTTACCTTAGCCTTGATGACATTGTTTACAGCTTTACACGGGGAGAACCCCAGCGGAACTTCGTCCAGCCGATGACTTCAAGCTCGGGACTTTATTATGATTACTTAGGGAAACTTAAAATTAATAATGCCCAGTTACAAGTAGTAATTCCAGTAGACATTTCACATTTCAGACCACATATTGGCAACATTGAAACCACTTTAGAAACTTTGAAACGTCTTTGTAAAGAAACTAGGATTATAGAAATAGATCTGGAATGTCATAATCTACTACAGCCAATAACAGCGCGATTCCAAGATATGAGTAAGGAGTTCTCTGCCATTTCACATCTCCTCGATAATAGAGCCAAACGCAGTGCCTGGATAGGTGTCATAGGGACAGCCATGAAACAAATATTTGGTTCATTGGACGAAACTGATGGTATAAGATATGACGAAGCTATAACATCTTTGCAGGATAGTGAAAAGCAGTTAGCCTCTCTGATGAAGGAGAATATCCTAGTAACTACCTCTATCTTAAGGTCATATAATGATAGTTTATATAAGATAAGAGAGAATGAGAATAACATTGGTGTAGCTATCGACAAGCTCTCATTAAGTGTTAAAAACATTAGTGATTTAACAAACGGTCTGCAGATTTTCACGAAGGTTAATGAAGTATTTAACGTTATAGAAACTGCCATTCTTACCTTATCCTTTCAACTGGAAGACATTACTAACGCGATCATGTTCAGTAGCCAAAGTATTCTCCACCCAGCAATAATGACGCCTGGGCAGTTGTACCAAGAGCTTGCCGATAATTACAGACATCTCTCTAGCGATTTAGAATTACCTGTAGCATTAGATATTAATTCTATACATTTAATTTTAAGCATATCTAAAATAGTTTGTTTTTATATTAAAGATAAGATTGTATTCGTTTTACAAGTACCGTTAGTTAATACAAAAGAATATGTACTATTCCATAATGTAGCTATTCCGACGCCACACAAACCCAAAGAACCCAATTCGTTTACGTTAATTATCCCCGAGAATAAGTATATAGCGATGACCATAGACAAATCACATTACTGCACGTTTAACGACCTCGGAGTATGTCAATCGGTAGGCCCAGGAAACTTTATCTGTGATCTTGAAAGTGTATACTCTACAGATGCAAAACCTATTTGTGAAAGTGAGCTATTGGCTAAAGTGATAAGCAAAAAACCTTTTCAATGTGAAACGAAAATCATTTACGGAAACCTAGATATATTGAAATCATTAGCAAATAATAATTGGTTGTATGTACAGTCCGAACCCCAAAAAGTGTCTATTGATTGCATTGGTTCAAAATTATACGAAACTAATATCCTGGGTACAGGAATTCTTAAAATACCAAAAGATTGTATTGGATATTGTAATAGTGCAACACTTGTACCAAAACACAATGCTTTGCAGATTACTTCGCCCATTAACCATATTCCAAATTTCAGCCTAATTAACGATACTTGTTGTAACTTAGACAAAGTGAATGTCGAAATCGGTAATGTGTCTCCTATTCGTTTACACGATATAGACCTAGATGAATTCCATTCAGGGAGTAAGTTAAAATCTATTTTGAACAATTTACACGAAATCGAATTACGAAAACAACCCCATATTGTGGAATATGGGACACAGTACTCGATCCTCATCAATATAATACTTTTGTTAATTATTATATTCATACTATATATAGTTATTAAAAAATATTGTAATAAATTGAACAACCGCCCATTCCAGTTTATTTTGAATAAAAAACAATCAGTTGATCAAACTACCCCTGAGGTTATTGAAATGACAGACAGACCAGACATCGACCTTGAAATAATTAGTCCAGTTGCCCCACTCAGAACCAGAATATAATACGAGACTTTGGAAGTTAACCCCAAAGTCTCTTCTTAAAGGGGGAGGTGTTATACCCTGGAAATGTAAGGCTTAATGCCTATTCCAGCCTAACTATCTCGCAGTCAGCATTTTGTCATTTGTTCCATTAGTCATAACAGATCCTCCAGAGTCAGTCTACATCTCGATCTCGGTCTGAGCGGTTGTCCAAAATAATTAAGTCAATAATTAATTGTATTTCTTTTTCTTAAATAATTAATTTTCTTTTTTAAAAAGTGAGTTTTATTTCCCGGGCTAACAGATCGCTGCCATTCGAGAAGCAGGCTTCGAACTGGTCGAACACCCGCCCTATTCTCCAGATTTAGCCCCCAGCGATTTTCATTTATTTCCTAGGCTCAAGGAAGACCTCAGGGGCAAGAAATTTGAGGATGATAGCGAGGTGATGGATGCTGTTGAGGCATTTTGGGATAGTCAAGATACAGATTTTTTTTAAAGGGTATTTTAGGTTTGGAGAAACGTTGGACTAAATGTATCGACTTGTTAGGAGACTATGTAGAAAAATAAATTAAATTTAAACTACAATCGTTGTTTTTTTATACTTATTATCATTACTTTTTGATCGCCCCTCGTATATTAAATTCGGATTCATTGAAAATCCCACAAACCCATCGTCGCCTTTGTGTCTTCTATGTCTAAAAACATTTTCGAATGAAGCAATGAAGCCTTCAAGACTGCAAGATCATTTGAATAAAATGCATCCAGATAAGAAAGACAAGAATGTAGCATATTTTCAAGACCTAGAGAAGAAGCATAATACTCAGCCAAGTGTAGCAAAACTATTTTCAGCGGCTGCTAAGCAAGACGACGACGGACTTCGAGCTTCGTACAATATCTCTTTGTTAATTGCTCAAAAAGGCAAACCACATAACATCGGAGAAGAGTTAATATTGCCAGCAATAAATGAAGTAATAACTACTGTGCTTCATAAACCGGCCGCAGATATTATCCGAAAAATTCCTTTGAGTAATAATTCTGTGCAAAGACGAATTGATGAAATGGCTGAAAACATTGAAGAATCATTGTGCGATCACCTGAGGACAAGTCAATTCTCAATTCAGCTCGATGAGTCCACTTTACCAACTAATGAAGCATTGTTGTTGTCTTACGTGAGGTTTATTAAAGATGAGAAAATATGTGAAGAACTATTATTTGCTAGAAATTTAGAGACCGATACAAAAGGCGAAACCATATTCAATATATTGGAAAAGTTTTGCGATGAGAAAGAGATTCCTTTGAAAAATATTATTTCAGTTGCTACGGATGGCGCTCCGGCTATGACAGGGTGCCATAAAGGCTTCATAGCGTACTTAAAAAATAAAATTCCAAATGTCCTTGGTGTACATTGCGTTATTCATAGACAACATTTGGTTGCTAGAAACTTAAGTGAAAAACTATTTCAATCACTGCAATATGTCATCAAAGCAGTCAATAAAATCCGCAACAGCTCTTTGAATGATAGATTATTTCATCAGCTTTGTGTTACTAATGACGAGGATTTCAACCGTTTGTTTTTTCATACTGAAGTTCGTTGGCTATCAAGAGGCAATTGTCTGACTCGATTTTACAACCTGTTTGACTCTGTTATAGAGTTCTTGGAAACTAAAGATATAGAATTGCACGACAAGCTCATACCATCAAAGAATGATATAGCTTACATGACAGACCTGTATAAATTGTTCAACGACATGAATCTCCAACTGCAAGGCGATAAACTAAATTTAATTAAAACAAAAAACGTCGTTGCTGCTTTCGCAACCAAACTGCTTCTACACAAGAAGAATCTGGGTAGACGTGAGTTTCACAATTTTCCGAATTTATCAGTATCATGCAGTAACGATGAATTGTTTACCTACTGCCAACATTTGGAAAACCTCCACATTGACTTCACCGAACGATACCAGGACATTTTGAACTTGGAAATACCAGACTGGGTGTTGGATCCGTTTTCAAATGTCAACACAGCAATGTCACCTCAGCTGGAAGAAGAACTTATAGAATTGACAACAAACGAGGAAATAAAAATCAAGTTCAAAAATGGTTACCAAGAATTTTGGCTACAAAAACCGATCCCGCAATTGTACCCTGGATTGTGGTCAATCGTTCAACGATTCTTGATAGCATTCCCACCGTCATATTTGTGTGAACGTGGATTTAATGCTGTGACAACACTGCTTACTAAAAAGAGAAATCATTTGCTTGTTACCGAACGTGGCGACTTGCGACTGTTCTTGAGTAAATTGGAACCTGATATCAACAAACTTATTAAACAGCATCAGATTCATCCTTCACATTAGTTTTTATATAAGGATCGATTATTTTAGTTTTATTTTTAATAAAAGATACTCTGTTTTAATACTATAAAGTTGCGTTTCAATAATCATTCTTATTGGCAGGTGGAGCCCGTAAGAGTTAACTTGAGACCTAAGCGCCGTTGTATGTTACCTACTGCGCTCAGGTTTCAAGTTGCGGGTTATAGTAAAAGTTTCGTTTAGGTCACAATAATTAATTGATTTAATTTGAAGTTATAGTGGTTTTTAAATAGGTGAAAAAATGGGGGCGCCAAAAAAATATTTATTCTCAAAGTGGGCAGTAGACAAAATAAGTTTGGGAACCACTGATCTACGTGATATAATAGAGAAAAAGCGACCAAAAACATTGCTATTAGAAAAATATCAGTTTACAGCAGTTACTACAGAACCAATAACAACCATTAAATGTCTTGATACAAAAGAAGTATCTGTGCTCACGACAGCCCATCAGCCACTAGATACAATCTTTGTAAAGAGAACCTAAAAGGACGGATCCAGAGCAGACATTCTTTGCCCGAAAGCAATAGCTTTAGCTTATACACTTAGCATGGGCGAAGTAGATCTATTCGACCATTTTGAATCATCATACCCTATAAACCGCAAATCAAGGAAATACTGGATGAGACTTTTCTTTATTCGATGCATCAATAATAAATACATACATTACCTACAACTACACACATGTTGCGACGCTGCATGGACACCGAGAATTTAGGTAGCGCTTAGCACATGCCTTAATTGATAATCACACAACACGGAAAGGTCAAGTACTAAAAGGTGCTCTTTTAAAAAAAGTAAGAAAGGGGTAGATTTAGTGTACTAGATGAAATTTATTGCCGTTTTTAATGCCAGAAGAAATTAATACTTACAAAAAATGACGATTTTGAAGTAGGAAACAGAGAAAACAGGGAACAAAAATACAATGTTCCACCTGTGAAGTAGCTCTTTGTTCTTGGCAAGAACTGTGTCAAAACCTTCCACACTGTTCCGTCTCAATAATATTTTCCTTGGTAATTAAGGTTCAGTTTATATTAAATATTACTTTTTATGTTGTTATTTATTGTTTGATTTTATAAAATTAATCAATCATATTTTTTATAAAAATAAAAAGAAGCAAAGCAGTAGCAACTAATATGTATAGAATTTATAGAAAAAATGTTTCAAAAGTTGAAAGCTGTTCCAGATAATAGGAACTAATTTCCCACTTAATTATATTTTGCTTTGATATACCGGATAATGGGTAATAATTTCCCACTGAAAAACCTCCATTTTCCCCCACTTTATTAAAAAGGAGTATTTTTTGTCCATTTATCTAAAAACCGTGACCAGTTGATAATTATCACAAAAAAATATATATTAAGACTAGTAACTTTCAATAAGGGTTAAACTGCCTATAAGTCATTGATATGGTATGCTAATATCACATTTTTTACCTATATACTATATAGTACTGAGATTTAGTCTACATTCCATAGGAGTGTCTGATGTGTGACTACCTAACATATTAAACTTACTTAACAATTGATCTATAAAACTCTTGGAGGTTACAGAATTGTAATTGTACACAACTGGCATATCAAAACATTGTCATATAGTACCTACTTCTAGGTCTTTAATTTTGAAATTGTCTCCTAGAAACTTTTTCAAGTTAATTACTTCACTATGGTAATTGGAAATATGAAAAACATGCATAATATAACATGATAATGACCATTAAACATTCAGGTATTCAGATTACAACAGATACTATTGAAAGTAAGCACCTCCACATGGAAACAAAATTAATTATGAATTGAATAGTGCAGTGGAAGCATGGGCTCATGACCTAATGAAACAATGTCCTTGACAGTTTGACTTAGATTTAAAGAAAATAGACCAAGACGAGTTGACTTAAAACAAGTCTAATACAAGTTCACACTATGTAATACTAGGTGGACATAGATTTAACAACTTTATATAAACTAACAGTGACAATATATGTGTTGCTGTCTTGTTTGATAAAAGTAGGATAAAACATTATCTAAACCACTGTTTTGTTCAACTGCATCCACAATCTATATGCATAATTAACAACCATTCTATATTCACCTAGCAGAATGTCATATTTATTCATCTGCAACTTGCAATCAAATAGGGTGGGTCTTTTCTATCTAGAAATAATTTGTCATCAGTCCAGATTGATTTGGTCAAGACGTCAACATTTCTTAACAATCATAAAACTATACCACAATATGGTTGACTAAGAGCAAACATAATAGCATAAATTACCATGAGAATATCAAGTACCAATACATACTATTTACATGCTTACTATATATTGGACAGACTATGACACACACTTCTATCAATTAATGCTCACATTGTGCCAAACATTGCAACTGTGAGAATGGCTGCGCAACAATCAGCCTTAACATGACCTAGACCACTCAGTCCAGAGGTTCAGGATATGAATACAAAGAAGAATTACACACTAATTGTTGAACAGACTATGGTTTAATAAGAGACACGGTAATGTAGCCACAATGCACCTGATGGTACAAGCAATCCAAATAAAGAATCAACTGGCAAGAAATGATACTATCTCTCACTTTTAAAACAAACAACCAGGGACTAGAAAGGCAAAACTCTTGCAATTACCGCTGTCTTGGAAATTTTCACATGCAATGGTACGCAATTAGCTTTGTGTGAAATTTTATAATTTCAAATAATACCCAAGATTTTCCAGAGACGAGATTGTACCAGGTATGATAAAAGACTCTCCCTTAACTCTATCAGTTTGACAGTCTGGGAGCCGATACATGGCACCAAAATTCTCAGTAAAGGAAAATCCCACGCGGGACATAGGCACGGCATATGACATTCCCGAAAGACCACACGTTTTAGCGACTTTTAATAAAAAAAACCATAGTAGTGACATAGATAGTAAATGAGAACAATGATATACACAAAAATCGGCAATGCTAACACTAGATAATTAAAATTTACCAGCTAAAATTAAGAAATTATATCTCACAGACTTTATAGTTTATTTCGAATCGAAATTCGAAACGAAATTGACGTTTTACAACACAGCATAGACTCAGGCATAGATCAATGTTTAATTCTTATAGGGATGAACCAATGTGGCAATAATTAATCATTGCTCTTACTATACTCTATGCTTCATGATTCATCGACTAATCAAAGAATACGCAGCTTAGCAAATTATTTTTGGATTAAATGAGGCACCACTGAGCCATTTATTTAGCATCTTTTTAAGATCTGATTTTAATTTTCATGCAGAATAATTTTAGTGAATGTTTAGTAGGTGTAGGTGCGTACTTATATTCGCGCTGCACCACCTATATTTTTATTTATGTGATATTATAATATATGGAAAATGTTGTGGATAATGTACTGTTTAATTGTATTAAATCCTCAAGTTTTTTCTGTATTTTTCCAAATAAATTAAAAAGAAAAAACCTTTTTTTAATTTCGTTCCTTAATTGTTTAGCAATACTGGTAAACGTTGTTTTGGTGCTGAAGAATGGTTATCATGTTTTTTTTTTGCCATTGGTATAAAATGTCTCGTCACTTTATTTCTAAGGGCCCAAAAAGGAACATTTAAGCGTTAAGACACATGCATAGATTTGGCTGGCTGATTTGAATATCATATTATTTTAATTCCGTAATCAATTAAAGGGAAAAAATCCGTTTTCTTCTATCACCGCTCCTTCTCACCCCGTGCATTTCGGAAATATGCAGATTACGAATTTGACAAAAATAAAGGAAAACGCTGCAATTTAATCCACGTTCTTCAACTAAAAGATAAATAAATTCACCTCTACACACTACTTGGTCTGTGCTCTACACCATCTTTTACTTTGAAATATCCTTTGACAATAGATTACATGCGAGGTTTAAATTCACCCTTATCAAAGCATGCATGCAACATTCAATTTGGAGCGTGTCAACAATGATTTTGTACTTTGAGAATTCCTTAGTGATATTGCCTAAAAGCATATAATATTATAGTCTATTCTCCAGTCCGGTCTATTAATATTGTATTCTTCGGGCAAATATTATCGACTCCTACGGTCCACTGGGGTGAGAAGGACATGGACTTCGGGAGGAGTAGAATGAAAAGGAAAGTCATATTAAAACTTTAATCATATTTTTGGCAATAATAATGACATTTTGGTATGGGAAAATAGTAGACTATCATAATATATACTTTTAGACAATACTACTTAGGAATTTTGAAAGTCTAAAGAAATTATCGTTGACATGCTCCAAAGCCACTAACAAGTCAGACACAGTGCACAGCTCTAGGATTTTAATTTAAATATTCGGACATATTACCAACATTCTACTCGAATTACTTAACTGAAGTCAACATATTTTTTTTTTAAGTATTTTAGACTTTTTCACTAGTATTTCTTTACACATTATTGCTTAGGAACAGCAGCTTAATGTATATATAATTTGTTCTCGAATAAACGCTCCACATTAAAATCAACTAAAATCATTTATGGGAATCTGCCATTGTCTTTCAGATATCCGAGTATACCAAAAAAGGCGATTTTTGATTTGTCCAATTGTCTATGGCAGACATTTAGGTTTGAGACATAAAACTTGTCCTTGAGCAGCAGCACTAGCGGACGGCTTTTTTTTTCTGTGATCTGTCATCTGTCGCCTGTCGGCGGTCGCGTAAAATGTCTTGTCACAGAATACTTTGGATAGAATACATTTTTCAATTTGTTTTATAGGAAGTCTTGTTTTGAGATGTTGGTGTTTTACTTCTTAGTCTGTGTTTTGGTGGCTGTTAGTTTTACTTCATAATCTAAGGCTTGGACCGCTTAGACTAGTGTTTCATTTTCCATTTCTGAATTCGTATTTATTTTGTGATCACTGATCGTTTGATCTCGCAATTTATTATTAAATTCCTGAGTGGTTGGATATATTAAGGCTTGCAGTTCAGTTTGTTACAATGAGAGCTCAGTCCGCTGAATATCAGTCATTTTGGTGTTTCAAATTTCATATAATAAATTTTTTGAGATTCAGGATAGTTTGAAGTTAGAATTGTGTTCAGATGTTTTAGGCTTTAATGAACACGAGACTGGTGAAGTATTGGCTTGATTGAAAATATGTTTTTTTTTTATGTTCCCTTCATGTAATAATTTCATTCTAAGTATATTTCGAAGGTTAGCATTGCATTCTATCTATTTAATTAGTAACTGGCGCTATTTATGGTCTGTTATTTGGTCCACATTCTTATATTTTTCCATCCACATTTGGTCTCTAGTTTATGCATGATTAGTTGAGTTTTTAGTTATTTGTCGCTTTGTCAATAAAGAGTTGCATACATGGATTTTCTCGGGAAGACATCAAACAATAGATGTGTTCTGAAAAATATTGCCAATGCCTTCTAATTGCACCATGATGTAATGTAGTAATATCGCACTGCTATTACTAGACTGTATTAACTCAAAATAAAGCTTTTTTCAGAAATGACGAAAAACTGGTTCTGCACCTTCTGTTATAGTTAATGAAAAAGTGAACACTGTGTCAAGATTATAGATGAAATTATGAGTTTTTGGTACCTACAAATTTAAATAAATATTGCAAGTTGTCAAGTAATTTATATTTTTTGAGTTGATACGGTATTGTCAGAACAAATAACATAGTGAAGTTTTATTTTCAGTTGTATCATTATAGTAGAAATATTTTGACTTACTACAATTTTACTTGGATTTATTTTATATATTTTTTGTTAATTTTATTAAGTTAAGACAATTAAACATAGCTCTATTAGTTTAGACAAAGGTTAGGATGTAAATAAAGCAAGATAACCAAGTTAAGTTTTATTTAAAAAAATAACAATATGTTTATTCAAACAAACATTTATGGCACTTATTTTTACAAAGAAACAACAGAATAATCCTTGTACAGCCAATTTAAGTAGTATAACAACAAAAAAAAGCTGAACATAGTCTTAAGATCACTAATAAATCTTTTAAATTCTTATAAAAGATAAATAATATAAACGTAGAACATGTTAAACTTACATTTAAATTGGTTTCTAATTATATTAGTCTGAAGATTACAAATAAAAGTTTAATTAAAAACAAAGAAACAATAAATTAAAAATAAAAACAACATAAACATTGTTTAACAATAGTTATAAAAAGATGACAATAGTGTACCTACCTAAATACGAGGGGCGATCAAAAAGTAATGATAATAAGTATAATAAAACAACGATTGTAGTTTAAATTTAATTTATTTTTCTTCATAGTCTCCTAACAAGCCGATACATTTAGTCTAACGTTTCTCCAAACCTAAAATACCCTTTAAAAAAAATCTGTATCTTGACTATCCCAAAATGCCTATACAGCATCCATCACCTCGCTATCATCCTCAAATTTCTTGCCCCTGAGGTGTTCCTTGAGCCCAGGAAACAAATTAAAATCGCTGGGGGCTAAATCTGGAGAATAGGGCGGGTGTTCGACCAGTTCGAAGCCTGCTTCTCGAATGGCAGCGATCGCAACTTCGGCTCTGTTTGCAGCAGTGTTGTCCTGATGAAACAGGACTTCCGCTCGGAGTTTGCCCCGTCTTTTTTCCTTTATGGCATCTCGCAGTCGTCTTATTTGATCAGCGTAGTAGGAGCCCGTAATAGTAGCTCCCTTTTCCAGGTAATCAACCATTATGATTCCCTGAGCATACCAGAAAACGGACGCCATAACCTTGCCCGCCGAGCTCGAGACTTTGAACTTCTTAGGAGTCGGTGAGGATGGCCTTTTCCAAGTCATCGATTGTTGTTTGGTCTCAGGATCAAAATGATGGCTCCATGTTTCGTCCATGGTCACAAATCGTGACAAAAATAATTCTTGGTCAGCCTGGAACTTTGCAAGATTGACTATTGAAATGTCAACTCGCTTTTTCTTTTGTTCGTCCGTTAACATTCTCGGGACCTAACGCGCGGAGACCTTCTTCATATTCATTTTTCTGGTCAAAATGCTTTGGATGCTGCCATATGAGATCCCTGTGACCTCAGCTAAATGTCTGATGGTTACTCTTCGGTCTGCTAACACGATATCTTCGATTTTTTTCGCGTATTCCTCAGTGAGGGACGAGGTTGGGCGTCCCTCGCGATGTTCATCTTCTGTGGATGTTCTACCCAGCTTAAACTCTTTGCACCACCGTGCCACCGTAGAATATGGAGGAACAGAGTCCCCCAGTGTCTCCACCAAATCCGCGTGTACCTCTTTGGTAGACATTTTTTTCAAACAGAGGTACTTGATGACGCATCTCACTTCGTGTTTCTCCATTTTCGTGTTGTCGCTCCGACTGCTGGTATTCAAATGAATGTAGCTTTTCCAAATGACGTCCTATTTAAACAATTTTTTAGCTGGGAAGTGATGAAGGACTGAAGAAGCGAAATGTTTTTTTTTTATTTTTATCTTTATTAGAATTACCCGTTTATCATTACTTTTTGATCACCCCTCGTACTATCAGTCTGAAAATCACAAACATTAATACTTATGAATTCCTAGTATCTAATACTTTTCATTTAATTAGTCAATGATATCTCGATAGAATGATTCAAAAAAGGTCCTTGGGATTATATTTTTATCAAGTAATTCCTTAATATCTCTTTTTTTATTTTGAGTCAAAGGTATCTTGCTTGTGTATGCTGATGTCAAACCAAAAGAAAATAGTACCGATTGGTTTCCTGTACGTCGTGAATTACGCACAATAACATTAGAGTAATTATTCTTCTTCGATGAAATATACACTAGATACAACATGAGCGCATAGAAAATGGCACCAAAAAAAGAGTGCTTTAAGCACTCTTTCGCCTTCAGTCACGCACCGACCGTTGCTTCCAAAACGTCGCAGAACTTTAGACAATATTATGTGAAAAGCTACTTTAAGCTCCAGGAATAAGGTGAAATTTGTGTTAACATATTTGGAAGATGTGATCTTTTTGTTTACTCTTTTTAATGTCATGCATCGGTGGCACTTTTTAACATAACTTTTACAGAGAACTGTGTATCTAGTGTATATTTGATCGAAGATCTTCTTCATAAGAAATCTTATAAAAAAGAGTCAAAGGATGTTCGCTTGGAGGATCAATTTTAGGACGCACATCTTTATTGACTGTGATATGACATTCACCTGGTAGACAGCCCAAACCCTCAAAAACAGACTTAAATTTAGACAAAATATTTTCTTAAGTATTTTCTTTTTTGACATAACATGACTGATCTTTAGAATAATTTTCATTGAACTGTGACTGATAATTATTTTGATGTACAAGGCTATTTTTTAATATTGACTTTGACTGGCTTACATTTGACTTATCAGGACTTCCAAAATCATTTGAATTTTCAATATTAAACACCCTCTTAATGAAACCTAATTCTGAACATGTATTTTTACCTATGACAGTTGGAGATGACACATTTGCAATAATAAAATTAATATTTTTTGACTCCAGTTGATTATTAATATAATAATGACAGTTAAGCAGTTGTTGACTTAATATTGGTATACAATTTCCACAGTATGATGTTACTTTATCCTGACAAGGCAGAAATTTCTTATTTACTTTTAATGACTGAAATACATTATATGACATAACATTAGCATCACTTCCTGTGTCCAAAATACAGTTAATATTCATTTTATTAATTATTAAATTTACAGTCCATTGTGTATTTTTAGATGTGTTTAAAAATAAGCGTCTAACAACAAAATTATTTGAATCATTACCTTTAACATTTTCATCACTGTTTTCCAATTGTACAAATTTTATAGATTTTGACTTACACAAGGCTACATAATGTCCCATATTTTTACATCTTCTGCACCTAGCATTCTTGGCAGGGCATTTAAAGCGATGAATTTGTCCACATCTTGTACACTTTGACCTATCTTGTGACCGTGAACTAACTCTTTGTTTTTGCTGCAATATAGTTGACTGTGACAATGAACGACGTTGAAAGAAAATATTAGTTGAGTTCTTTAGTTCTGCCGCTTGTTCCTTTGCTGACACAATGCTTTTTGACATATTCTTAGCTTTTTCCAATGTTAATTTGTCTTCTAATAATAGTTTTTCTCTCACAAATTGGTAGTTTTCATGCATATTCGTTATAAATATGTCTTTTACCATTCTCTCTTCAAGCTCGCCAAATTCGCAACATTTACTTTTGTTAATTAAATTGGTCAAAAATTCTTCTAGACTTTCGTCGGCCTTTTGTTTCGTATTAAAAAACTTGTAACATTCATATGTTATGTTTGTCTTAGCTGTAAAATGCTGGCTAAATTTTGAAACCAGTTGATCAAATTGAAATAATTAAAAAATGTAAAAATTAAACCAAATCCGCGATAAAATCCGTAAACAATCGTTTTATTTCAATGTGTAACATTCGCGTAAATCTAAGAAACCATTATGCAGTTGATCAAATTTAATTTTTTCAATATCTACATTGAAGCTGTTAAAGATTTCTAGGCACGGAGAGCCTATGAAATGGAGCAGTACCGCGACCTTCCGTTCGTCGGATTCTTCGTACATTCCACTCGCTTTCAGGTTTCATGTTGACGCCATGACACACCAGGACCAGAGAGGGGGAGAGGCCGGTGTGGCCAGTGTTATGCTATTTTAATGTTGCCATAGACTATACATATAACAAATTTGAGCTCGTACTTCCGAAATTTCTGATTCTCGCCGTTTTTTGACTGGTGCGGAAGTTGATGAAGTATCGCCAGTTGACAAATTACTATTATCTTGACTTATGTCTTCGTCAGGAAACTCCATAGTCTGAAATTAAAACACCACAAGATAATTTCCATATATTTTTTCTGTTTCAGATGCCTCAAAGTGAACAGGGATGGCTTGAAGTTGCTAGAGACTTTGAAACAAAATGGCAATTTCCACATTGTTTGGGTGCTATAGATGGCAAACACATCAAAATAGAGTCACCTATTAATAGTGGATCAGAGTTCCATAACTATAAACACAGTTTCAGTATAATTTTACTAGCAGTAGCTGATAGTAACTACAACTTTTTATTTGCCGACGTAGGAACACATGGACGGATGAATGACCGTGGAGTTTTTAATGATAGCATACTTTATAGCAAAATATATGGTTCTAATTCCAATTTTCCGGAAGACACTCCTTTACCTCGGCTGCTTAAAATCAAAACATAGTAACTCGTTCCAACAAAAATGTTCAGGAAAGCCAAAAAACTGGTCGGCTACTTTGATTCGTTCGCCCGAAGAAACCAGAAGAGATAGCGATTTGGATGTTTGGCGAAAAGTTGTGCTATATTGTGGACATTTTAGTTTGTTATACTCGTAATATTTTTAGAGTATAGTTACAGTTGAATCGCTCATACTTTATTTTTATTTGTGAATTTACCCAAATATGAATGTAAAAACAATATCAAAACTTAGTAAGTCTGCTTACTAGGTTATCAATTTGATTTTCTATGGTAAACGTGAAGACTAAACAAATTCATTATACATTATAGTGTTTATAAGATTAAAAAAATTATCCCAAAGTACCTATGAATGCAGATTTTGAATAAAAATCCTGTTGACTTATAAAAAGATATTTATTAACGTACTTTAAAGAACTCTTAAATTAAAACATGACTCACACTCTCAACAGTCAACCAAAACTAAAAAAAAATAAACTTAAGATAAAATCATTCTTATTGATATTGAACTACTCGTTGTTATTGGTAACGATTTGACCATCAGTTTGCAAATCAATGGAGTTATATAATAATAATAATAAAGTTTATTTGGAAAAGAAACACATACAAATTATCAAGAAGTAACGGTGGTAGATGCAAAAGTTAAATAACTGCGGCGCATCTACCAACGCCCATCTCCATACTGAATAATAATGGTTCCATACACAATGCAAACACAAAAATATGTACCTAGTAGGAAAAATTAAAAGAGAAATAAAAAACTACCTATACATTAGTAACTAGATGTATTGTGTGTGAATGTGTGTGTGTGTGTGTGCGTGTGAGTGTGTGTGTGTGTGCATGTGTGTGTGCGTGCGTGCGTGCGTGCGTGCGTGCGTGCGTGCGTTATATTATGGTTGTGTGTTAAGATTAAGGTTATACTTCTACAAGTTGCTCTGTCTCATCGTAGCTCAGGGTTTTCAGCCAGGAAGCCAGACGAGTGTTCAGTTGATGTTTCGTTAAAGGATATATATTTATCGCACGATTTATTGTGTTGTATAATTTGGAGCTTATATGTGTAAAATGACGGCTAGCTAAAGATGTTCTGCGATGTTTTATTTTAAATATAATATCAGAGCGACGTTTGGCGATATATATTTTCGGGTCATAGAATAGTTGTCTGTGTTTATACAAGATAGTTTGGTGGATATACAGCTGCCTAACAGAGAGGACCTGACATGTCGAGTATAGGGTCGTCGTTGGGAAGCGCATCGGTTTTTTTTGCAATAACTTTAAGGATTGCCCTTTGAGCACGCTCCACGCGGATCAGCGTGGTCTTATGCACGCCACCCCAGACAGTTATGCAGTACCGTATTAAGGACTGCCCCAATGCCAAATAAATAGAAAGCAAACTCTTAATATCCATTATGTCTCTAAGTTTCCGAAATACGAAAATTAATTTGCGCAGACGTGACACAATAGAAGAAATATGGTGTTTCCAAGAAAAATGGGAATCTAAGGTAACACCAAGGTACTTGAGGGACTGGACACACTCCACCATGGGACAGTCGCATGTTGAATTGTTAGAGAAGTTGGGACAAGAATGCGCGTATATTTCCAGTGGGACTTTGGGCTGGCCATTCTTGTTGGCGGAGAAAGCAATAAATTTAGTTTTAGTAAGATTTAATGTAAGTAGATTACCCGATAACCATTTCATGACTCGGCTGAGGGCCAATTCAGAATTAGACCGAGCACGATTCCAATCACTTCCGTGAATTAATAGAGCGGTGTCATCAGCGTAAGTTATGATTTCACAAAATGGTAATGATAGTTTACACAATTCATTAACATATATAATAAAAAGAGTGGGACCCAAGACACTGCCCTGTGGAACACCAAAGGAAAGTGAAATTTCTCTGCTTACAAAGTTGTTGACCTTGACAAATTGCCTTCGTCCCGTTAAGTAACTTCTAAATAGATCTAAGGGCGTACCACGTATACCTATATGTTCCAGTTTTTTAAGTAGGATGGGAACAGAGACAGTGTCAAAGGCCTTGGAAAGATCAAGAAATATAGCAATGGTTTTTAGGTTCTTTTCCACATTATCAATGATTGAGTTAGTAAGGTGTAAGACGGCATCCTCGGTGGATTTACCGCTACGAAAACCGAATTGATTTTTGGCTAAAATATCCAAATCTGATAAATATTGAGTTAACCTACTATTGATCGTTTTTTCAAGTAGTTTTGAGAAAATGGAAAGCAAGGAAATTGGCCTGTAATTGGAGACACTGCCTTTGTCCCCGTTCTTATAAATGGGGTGGACTACTGCGATTTTGAAGATGTCCGGGAAGGTACCATGGGCAAAACACAGGTTAAAGATATGGACTAAAATAGGAATGATGGAATGTCTAATAGCTTTAATTGTGGAGGAGGATATACCATCCGACCCAGGCGAAGAACTGTCTTTGAGACCAAGAATGAGACCTTCAATCTCGGTGCTATCTACCGGTTTTAGAAAAAGTGAGTTTGGAGGGGAAGCCTGAGTTTTTTTTTTTTTTATGTTATAGGGGGCAAACGAGCACGCGGTTCACCTGATCGTAAGTGAACACCGCTGCCCATGGACATCTGCAACACCAAAGGGCATGGAGATGCGTTGCCGGCCTTTGAGGTGGGAATACGCTCGTGTTTTGAAGGTCGCCAAGTCGTATCTGTCCGGGAATGATCCCGCTGGCAACTGGTTCCACAGATTTGTAGTACGTGGGAGAAAGTGAATGAGTGGAAGATTCCGAGTCAGATGAAAGATTTTTGTACTGATCCGACTTCATGATGGTCAAGTACCTAGGCGATTTCCGATATTGGCAAAATAATCATTGATTAAATCAACAGACTGGGACGCATCACCACACGCATTTAAAAGCTCTAGAGCTAGTGTACGATTAATTTGCAAGTCAGCCACCTTCTTGATAAGTTTCCACGTAGCTTTAGGGTTATTCCTGGCCTTTCGAAACTCTGCACGTTCATATTGAAGTTTAACTTTTTTTAAGATATTGTTGCAATGATTGCGGTATCGGCGAAATACTAGTTTATCAATATCGCTATCAGGGTGCTTTATACACTTTAAATATAGTCTGTCCCTATGTCGAATGCATCTCAAAAGGCCCGGGGTAATCCACGGTTTAATTATACGATTTTTACTAGATGTATGGTAAGTACGAGTGTGAGATTTGACTATTGAGCATATTATTGATACTAAAGTCTCTGTTGCAGCATTCAGGTTAGTCGAATTATATAATGAATTAAAATCTATTTTGCTTATATTTTGTATTATTGCTGGAATGTCTAATTTAAAATTGAAACGGTAGGAAGATTTTGTCTTAGTACTAGGGTAACAGAAAAGTATAACAGGGTGATGGTCGGTTATGGGGGAATCAAGAACAAGAGTAGTGGCGGGGGATTGGGAACGAAGTATCACATGGTCCAAGCAGCTGGCAAGTCTAGTTGGAAAAGAATGGGCAGGCAGTAATGCGTGTTATCACTCGTGGGTAGATTCAGCCAAAACTCCCTTCTGTTCAATGGCATTAGGGGGACCAATTTTGAAACAATACCATCTTTCTTCGATGATTTCACCCCTCGGGGGATAGTATTTGAAAGTGGGGGAATAGTGTTGACATTAAATTTCTGCATCAAGAAGTTCAGTTCTTGGTAAGACTCATCAAAATCTGTTTTATAGAACAGATTTCGTGATCCTTTGAGGAACTTAGCTTCAACCACTGGGTTTAGCAAAAATGTGCTGAGAGCTGTATCGTCATTTGTGTTACGCCGTGGAACTCGTTTCTTTTTCACCCATTGGTATGATTTTTGCACTTCGATAACGTCAATGTTCTTTCTACAGTTCGCTATAATAGACTTGTAGTCCTCGTAATCGTAAACTCCATCTCGACGCCTCATCTCTTTTTCTATATTTCCGTGTACGCCGTCGGCAGACATATGGGTATGGCCTTTAGTGAGAAATCTCAGAGTGATAGTATCAATATTAATGCACTCAGAATTAACAATCATTACCAGCGCTGTAAATAAAAACCAATTTTTATTTTGTCCAGTGCAATTGTCACACCACAGTGTTAATTTTTTCACATCTCTTTCCGAAATAAGAAAAGCCATCAATGCATCTATTATATTATTAGCATCTCGAGCCATCATTGCTTCATGCCACACAACACACTTGCTGTTTATCTTTGCATCTTTACATAGTGGTGCAAATGTTAAATTGAAAGCCACTAGACGGCTCAAAAAAAATGAATCCTTTATTTTTGGCATATCTGGCAATAATGTCACTTTCTGAAGATCCATAGAAAAATAGTGTTCCATAGTATCGTTGCCTTTCTTCGCATCTTCTTTGTAATTTTTTATAGCTTTTTCAGCTTTAACCTTGTGTTGAGCGAAATCATTCTGTAAACTTTCCAAAGCTGATGCCTCACTTCCATTTTTAATCTTTTCCATGAATACTCCGCAATCAACACATTGGTCTCCTTTGGGATATTTTAAGGAAACTTTCATTGATTTCATAGTATTTCTGTAGGTTTCAATGGAACATTTGACATCAGGATTCTTCGATATGAAGTCAGTATGCATAGATTGCAGCGTAAGCGTTCTTGGCAAGTACCGTGTCAACGGTGCGTTGTTTCTCCTGTAGTGGCTCAATGCCGGGTTATAGCTCATGATATGGTCTTCGATTGGTGTTCTTGATAGTCTAGATTTCTTACCACCTCGATTTTCTTTAACTAATTCGTAAAAGGGTTTCCGTTTTAAAGCTCTACTTAGCTCGGTAATAACGCCATCAGTACAATGACCCAGAGTATTCAGGAAAAATGATTTACAAACATTTATCTCTTCATTCCCGAGACAAAAGTAGTAATACCTCGACTCGTTTTTTACGTGTTTTTTGTCTGAGTTAGGAACAGATGCAGATTTCTCTTTGACTGGTGCAATCTTTACACATTTGTTCAAAAACTGGCGGCGCTGAGTATAATTAAGATTCCAGTAACCATTCCAAATATCCTCTCGCTGTTTTTCTGTGAAGTTATTGCAACGTCGTCTACATTTACCGTCGCACATTTTAGATATCATGGGATGCATCGTTTTATTTTTTATAACCTTTGCTGTTTCTTTGGGATTATCTGAAATGTCGATTAATGTACCCGTATCAAATATGGGGCCTGGATAATTTGCAGTGAACCGAGCTGGTGGACGGTAGTCATCTGCTTGTTCAGAGTCGATGAAAATAATTGTATTTGGGTAAGTAGCAATGAAAATTGGCATTTCTGGTACATGGGATTGCATTGGAGGTGGTTGGGGTAGATTTTCTATGGCAAACGTAGGTTCTAGGAGATCGATATCTTGTAAACAATCTTCGGAATTATCAGCAAACAACTGTAGTGCAGGTTTTTGTACTACCAAAGGTATATAATCGGGATCAGCTACGGAGTCATCACTCAAGTAAGCTGCAGTATCAAATCCAAGGTTACTATCAGAAACGATACTATCACAGATCGTTACATTGTCGGCTGATGACCCAGGGATAGGATTGCTGTAGTCGATAACAGTTTCAGTATCTGTTTTAGCTTCATCATTTGCTCTGAAAGCGGAACAAAGAACCAAGCTAACACGCAACCAACACCGAAAACAAAAAGGCAAATGATTAGGCAATAAGTATTAGTTAAATAGCTTGGGTAAAGAAAAAAAACTTTCTTTCATTGTTTGGGTAAAGTCCCGTTCTGTTCTATAGGGCAACAAGTAAAGGGGATTTATGTGGCGCTAGTAGCGCCTGCACTAGTTAAAATTACACACATACCATCACGCCTGTATTCCCCGAAGGGTTAGGCAGAGGTGTAGCAGCGTACACCCACAGTGTTCGCCGGTATGTTTTAGGTCCCATGTAATAGGGGGCGAGCCTATTGCCATTAACCGGGCACAAATCCTATATCCGAGCTGCTACTGAGAATTTCGTAGAAAAACCCAATAACACTTTTTGCTCGACCTGGGATTCGAACCCAAGACCTCTAGCGTAACAGTCGCGCTTAGGACTACTAGGCTACCGAGGCAGTCAAAAGTATTATCTCTGTAAATACAATTAAATTTAAAAATCGGCCACAAAATATGGGCACTTCGATAAAATGTTTCTAGTATCTTTTGATAGAGCATAGGGCGTTTTTAATGAAAAGTGGCTACTTTTGTTATAAACATACCCCTGTATGTTACATTACTGTTTTAATTAGAAACTTCTTATATGAGATCACATTAAAAATTACCGAGATACCCGTTGTGGCTGATTTTTACATTAAATTTTCTTTACAGAGGTAATAATTTATAACCAGTGCAGGTGCCACTAGCGCCGCCTAAGGCCCCTTAACTCGGAACCACTACTTTTTGTCGATAATTAGCAAAACATACCATTAAAATAAGCAAAATCGGCTTTTGCACATTCATTATACGAAAGCCAGCACAACATACTAGTTTTGTTAGTTTTATTATGAAGATAATGCAACGACAATTTTATTTTGAGGTTATGTCACATTTCTTTTACATTTTCGTAACCATAATGAATAAGTTATTTCTTACCTGCATTCGTTTACGTTCTGCAGAGCACGCAGTATACGCCTGGACCGATAAAATTGCTTGTAACTCATTTTATTATTTTTTAACACGGAGCGAAACACTCGTGCGCCGGTGACACTGGACTTACTAAACGAAATGTCATCTATTTTACAATCGGCGCCAAATTCAAAACATAGCAAGTTGGTATTTCAAATTCATAACTTAGTAAGTCGCTTGAGCTGCTAGGGTTTTAAATTTGTATTTTGACATACTAAGTTTAAAATTTGTACTTCAAGGAAATTTTCGAAATCATGCCAAATTGCTTAGACTTGCTAAATATTTTTTTTTAAATTACGTATGAAACTGGGTGTTTTAAGGTCCACATCATTTTGATACTGCCTAGTAAGTCGAAAAACACCAAAAGCCGTTTTTTTTTTCAAATCACCTGTTACTAGGTATTGAATTTGGGCAGCCGACCTAACCGACGTCTTCCTGTGCCGTATGTTTTTGTGGAAGATGGAGCTTTTGCACTATCTAAAAGAATCATGAAACCGCTTCCTGGCACACCAGCAGCTGACTCACCAAATAGAAAATTCAATAGTCAACTTTCACGCGCTCGTGTTGTGATTGAATGTGCATTTGGAATAATGACATCGGTGTTTCGAGTGTTAAAAACCAATATGCTGTTACAACCCGAAAAAGCATCTATTATAACAATCACTTGCGTTGTACTTCATATTTTTTTAAAAAACAGTGATCACTCTCGCCGTATGTATATGCCAGAGGATAACATTAATATTTTAGAAGAGCAACAATTAAAGTCACTAGATCAAATACCAATAAGAACAACAGAAAATGCAAGAGAAATACGAAATGAATTTGCATCATACTTTGACTCATGTTAAATTACCTACCTAAGTACCTACAAAGTCAGTTTCTTAATTTATTTATTAGTACAAAAGCAATTTATCATAATTTAATGTTTTTGTTTATGAATATGTAAATAAATGAAGTAACAATTAATTAATGTTTCACTTACCTCTGTATTAATAGTAACTGTATTTGAGTTATCATAAATCGGAGCAAGAAAGCTGTCCATTAGATCATAAGCGAACCAATTCGGTTTAAAAATATCGTCTGTTGATGAACCAGAACGAGTAGAGTCACTAATTTTCTTTTTATAAAGGCGATATGTGCTCATCAATGATTCTCGCTTTTTTTTCAATTCTTCAACCGAGTAAATCATTCCCATATTCTGTTGAATAGAGCGCCATGCATCGGCTATTAAATTTTTATTTTTATGATCCTTTCGAGATGCTTTCCATATAATCGGATGTGCCTGGTATAGTTCTATAAATTCTATAAATTTTTCATTTGTCCATGCGGGTGGCGATTTTGTTGTTGACGACATCTCGACGTACGTACTCGATGCGTGTTGCAACAAGACTGAGCAGATCGCCAATATGTGGACGAATCGCGAACGTTCGCGCAGATTCCTTTGAAAAAAACCGACACTCGCCGGCCAAGTATCAACGGTCGCTCCAACGTTGGGGCCAATGCTATTTTCTATAGCCACACGTTGGGCGAGTGGCGTTGGGGCCAACGTGTGGAGCCGGCGTAAATGCATTAGATTCCTTGTTATTAGTTTTTAATTTGCATTTATTCATGAAATGTCCGAATTGTTTACATTTAACCCCTCGACCGCCGGCGAACCGCATTGCGGTTCGCCTAAAAAACATGACAGGTGCCGCGAACCGTCGCGAACCGCAATGCGGTATCCTGTGAATAAACAAATACCCTATTTAAATAAAATAAACCCTATTTCAATGACAGTAGGTTGCTTTTTGCTTGAAGCCGAGGAGACTCTTACGACATTTCGCAACTCGCGAACCGCAATGCGATTCCTGTCACATAAACCAATACCCTGTTTAAATAAAAATAAACCCTATTTCAATGACAGTAGGTTTCTTTTTGCTTAAAGAGCGAGGAGACTTACGACGGCCCGCGACTCTTCCGACAGTTCGCTGACATGACAGTTTTTTCACAGAAAGTCAATCGACGGTCGAGGGGTTAAAGCATTTGACATTGACATTTGACTTGTCGACGTTACGCGATTTCGATTGTCTATGCGTTTGTTTTTTTTCTTTGTGCTGCCAACCTTTCGACGCAAACGCATTCTGTGTGGAACTCGTACCAACTTCACTCCCATCTTCCATATCCAATAATTTTGACTTAATGGCGTCGGCCGTTAACTCAATACATGAATGCTCCACCGCCATTATCATCGGCTCAAATTTTTCAGGCAATCCTGCTATTAACAGAGATCCGACCCACTCGTCACTAATTTTGAATCCTGTATTATTCAATCGCTGGCTTGTTTCTAACAATGAAGTCACATATTGAGACATTGAATCACAATTTTCACGGCGAATAGATATGAGGTTACGAAGTAGTCCGATGCGTCGCGTGTAGCCATTATCATCAAATAGCTTTTTTAGCTTTTGCCATAGTCCCATTGCAGTTGATTCACTTTTTATATGCACAAATAAACTGGGATCTATAGTTAACACTATTCTTGCTTTCGCTTTTGCGTCATTCGGATCACCGCCGGTCATGATACACTGTTGCATGCCTTCCAATACGAGATAATTTTCCACAGCAAACGCCCAATCTTCGTAATTTTCCCTACCCCTTAACTTTGCAATACTAGCAGTAAGCTTTGTCGACATTTTCGCACTATATTTCCACCAAAAAACTTTTAATTCGCGTGATAGCCCATAACCTGTAAATGATACGCACAGTGGACGGGTAACAACTGACAGTTTATTCAAAAAGTTTTAACATAGTTGAGCACAGATGGCGTTACTTGTTACATTTTGTTATACATTTCAACAATATGCGTAGGCTGTTAAAAGATATGTATTTTTCTGCTGCCCACAACAATTATCGGAGTAGAAAATAACATCAATTGGATCCGGTTTATCTTGTGTAAGTCTAGTCTAGTCTATTTCAATCGCGCCTTGTTTTCCTTCCATTTCATTCCGTTAAAGTTACGTTGATCAATTAAAACAGGTAATAAGTAACTTCATGAAAAACTATTTTTGATATGGCCTTGTTCTACCATTTTCCATAGAACAACTCATCAATAAATACTATCTGTTGCAGCTCATGATCAATCGAAATATCATAGGAGACGAGCCAATCTGGAATCCTGAACAAATCTGGCATTAACTCGACCATTTCTTATACTCCGGTAAAAACTGAAGGCCCAAAATTATTGTAACCAAGATAGTGTGAGTGTCTTCGTTGCTCTCCCAATACATCCTACTCGTGGCAGTGGACAATATCCTGTTGATATCAATATGCCAATAAAACAATAAATATCATCATCAGACAAAGAAAATCCAGTGTTTCCACTTTGAACTGCGTAGATAACTATGTGTCGAAACAATATGCATAATAACTTCCTGACTAAAATAGGGGAGACCGGGTACAAAAGTAACATTTTGTACTTTTACTTTGGTTTCTTGTTAGGTGTAATTATTTTATAGAAATGAATATAAGCATTTAAACATTCCATTTATGGTCTTTACATCGGTATCTCAATTTTGCTTTTTATTGTTCATTTGATATGAATCACAGAGACTCGAAAAAAAATGGGAAGTTATTACTTCCGACCACGTAGGCAGGTCGAAAGTAACACATTGTGAGTCAAAAGTAACAGGCCAAAAGGGTTCGTAAAGAAAACAATATAACATATTAAATTAACATATTATTTATTTTAGGACGTTGTATTCAAAGAACTTGCATTTAAAATGCTCAAAAACTTATAATTTCTTCTTCTAATAATGAGATCAGTATTTTTTAAACTTTAAGCAATCATTTTTATAATCAGCCTTATTTTAATCAGACTTACAATTGTGACATATATAATTGGCATCATCATGGACACATTCGGCATGTGACCACATTTTGCACGAGAGGCATTGAACCCACTGTTCATTTGGCCGGCTATTGCCAAAGGTTTCTAAACAAACGAGGCAATAGCAATCATCGTCATCTGATATGTTTTCCTTCTCTTCAGCTGCCTTCTTTGTTCTTTTTCCTTTTCCCTTTCCTTTCGTTGATATCAACTTTTTCTTGCCATTTCCAGTATCAGGTGGTAAAACCGTTCTCTTAACTTTATTTCTTTCTAGGTATTCTTCCTCAATTGCGTTTTTTTCAGACGTGTCCGTCAATATTGCTGTCTTATGTTTTTTACGTCCTCTACTTGATACAGTCCTCGGGCCTGCTTGTGGTAAGGGTCTCAGATCTTTAGGTGTTAAATCAAATGGCTGTCGCGGCATCCTGTTAAAATAAATACACACATAACAATGATAAGCAAAAAAAGTTAACAAATCACAAAAGTAACATGTTACTTGTGTACCCATAGGGCTATGTTACTTTTGTACCCGACCACATTTCTGTTAAAATATCAAAGATAACCTTAAAAAGAAACGTGCTAGACAAAAATGAATTAAAATACTGTGTAATCAATCTAATGAAGAATTAACATGCAAACATTCAGATTGGTATCATCTTTAAAAGACCACGAAAACACTAAATAAGAAAACGATAAAATACTTACGTTTGGTTTGTGAAATCACAAAACGTCTTCTCACACAACCTAACAGCGCGAGGCGCGGGTGGCAACTGAATGCAAGCGAGGGGGGTACCGCCCCGCTGTGAACTTACGACATCGATGCGGTGTTTGACGGTTGGATATATAGTACGTACAGAAGATTTGTTACTTTCGACCCGCTGTTACTTTTGTACCCGGTCTCCCCTACAATTCAAAATACTCAACCGGGTCTGATGTTTCAGATAAAGAAATAACTGATCTTGGTAATGGAGGGATCCATTCTTCTTGTTTGCCGGATGTGTCTGGTTTTACCCATATCCGGGCTGGGTTAGGCGGTGGAGGATGAGGTGGAGGTCCAGATTGTAAATGCCGATTACGGTTACGCATTTGAAACAGACTGCCTGGAAGTGCTTGGACCAGGTTCATAATCAACTGCTGTGTACGAAGGCTCGTTATCCACACCTGCTCTAATTTGGTTTATAGGATCCTCGGGAGGAGCTTCTTTTTCATTATCATTGATATTTCGTCCATGAACTACTAATTTGACAGGTGCCAAAAGTTGACGACGTGGTAAGTTTTCAAAATCTACATTTGTTTCATCACCCGAATCGGAATCTAAAATAAGTCCTTCACCTGGTGGGTCCATGTATATATCAGCTCCAGTCGTTTCATCATCTGAAGCTAAGTCATTGATGACATCAGCGATTTCATTTGTAGTTAAATGCCTACCATAGATAATACATACAAACTGAGATAGATGATGAGCCACTCAACAATCAATTATTATTTTTTTGACTCGCGCTCTCCGGTAGCCGGCGCTTGATTATTTTTATGATTTTTTATTTTTATATTTGTTTGATGATTGATACAGCTACAAATGGCTACTTTGTTTAATTGTTTGAAAGGGTATAGTGTATAATGAGGCACCTTGATTATTTAACCTTTAAGTATGGACGTAATTTTCACAGGCTCCTATATGCACACACTTTTTTTTTGAGAATTTGATATAAGGTTGCTTTAAAACCGATTGGATATTGAAGTTAAGGGATTTAGCAATAAAATAACGTGCTTATGTAATCAACTTTTTTTTAAAAAAATATGGAAATGTGAACAATCAAACATTATGGCACTTTTAAGTCTAAATTTACTTAGGCTACATTTTTAGATATTAAAAACAGCCAAACTTATAACTATAACAAAATTAGACTTTTTTATTAAAATAGAATACATAAGGAACCGAATACATAAAACACCTACTTCAGGTAACTAATATAAAAAATATCGACAACAGTCTAATAACGTAAATTTATTGGCAGTCAGTGCACAAAGGTCTAGAACATTGGAGACACACAGGTTTCTTACTCAAGCTCTGTACTAAAAATCAATTAAATAGGAACAATAGTTTAGTCATAAATGATTTTTTAAGTTTCTGCGCTCTTTGAACACGCTGTGGCTTTTCTAACAGCTGATTACGTCCAACGCATAGGTCATTCACCTTAAAACGACAAATCTTACTAAAATCTATGCGCTGTTGCCGCTCTGACACAAGTCACATAAATAAGTACAACTAAATTACTTTAAAAGTTGGCGATGCAAATAAGAAAGCAATAAATACACACACACTTACACTTTCATTACGAGAGCGACATAGCAAAACATCTTGTGCGTAAAAGAAATAGAAATAGATCAGTATGTGTGTGTGTGACACGTACGCAATTAACCTCTAAAAAATAGTTTTTAGTCTGCCGCCGGTATCCTTTCAGAACGCATGTAACACGGAAGCTCCTGCGCCGCCGCGCCGCGCCGCTTTGATCTTGCCGATCTCGCGCCGATAATTTTAATTTTGTCTTGTTATTGACACTACTCGTAAATAAGTTTAAGACATTATTTTTTTTTTATTGTGACAGGACATGTAACTTCGGATAATTATTATTTAGTGTTAGTGTTTCTGTGTTAGTGACTGTTAGCCAACAATGAATTGGTCGATTAGGACCTGTACGGTGGCCACCGCGATCTCCGGACCTAATCCCTTGGATCTCTTTTTGCGGGGCTTATTAAAGAACTAGAAATAGGGTTATTAAGCATTTGAAAAACTAAAGTGCCTAGCCTCGAACACTGACTTAATAACAATTTAAACAATAATAATATTGTCCGTCGCTATAACTTGTACGTTCATGTAAATGGAGGACATATCGAAAATTTAAAAATCTAGTGTACCTAAGGAAAGTATGTTGTGCGCGTACTTCAAAAGTACCTAACTACGCGCGGTGCACACAGCCACGCTGCGCCGGCGGCGTGGCCTTGGCGGCGCGGCGCGGCGCGACAATAACACATGCCGCGCGCGACGTTGCCAATTTGTTATCTATTCGTATCTACAGGTCAATGAAATGTATTTAAACAAAATCTCATTTTTGGTATTATTAATTTTTTTGCCGTGTCGAATAAATACCAAGGACGTATAGTATACGTAGTGTAATTTAATGCCCATCGGTCACATCAACTTTGTATAAAATGTACGCATTCATGACACTCAAGTCTAGGACACGATATAACAACACCATGGGCCATCTCCTTGTTCGACGGCTACTGGAGTAAATCGAGTATTTTTTGTCAGCCTCATCGACGCCCCCTTTAGTGGAATTGTAATACATAATAATTTCAGGTTTTTTTTGTATTTTCATCTACCTGGTTACTATGGTGCATGGAAGATAATAAAGTAGAGTTTATTTCTCTTTGCTTCTTTGGCTGAAATTCTATCGGGATTTCCCTCTTTTTCTTCTTCAGAGTACCCACATACGTCAGTTTCCGTCATGATAGTTGGTCTACGAGCTCTATAGATGAAAACCAATTGTCAGCCGTCACATTACGGTTGGTTCCATAAATGGGTTTTGTGAGGCGTAGGACACACTGAGTTGGAACTACATTTTTTTTTCTTAAGCTGTCAGTCCGATACCTTCCGAGTCTTTTCCAGAGTAAATATATCCATTATAAAAATAATAGTTATTGGCATCACATAATGCTCGTATTATCAATCCATACTTACCAGGCATTTTTGGCATGTATGATATCAGGTGACTTCTTCCTCGAAATTTGACGAGCATTTCATCCACTGTGGCACATTCGCTCAATTCATACAACTGTTGACAATTAATCACAAACTTATTGAAAATATGGGATATGGCAGCCAACTTATCAACCTTCATTCTCTCTTCAAGATCATCAGGGTTTTCAAATCGTAGGCACAATAACAAAACCAAAAATCTTGTCTCTGACATTCCGCACCTAAATATCTCACAACCTGTGCCATCTGAAGAGAACAAATAACTCGTCTTTTCATCATTTGATTTCAAAACAGCTAAGTAAAACAATAGACCAATAAAGGCTTTTAGTTCAACCATGTCTAAATCATTCAATTCTGGTTTGTTATAACGGACATACTTGGTTCTGTAACCAGAAATTGTAAGATTGGTCCAAGTTAGAATGCACTGAAGCATTTCTTCATCAAAAAGCTTATTCCAAATACTGTAGTGATCTTTACCATCTTCAGAAGTTAATTTTGAAGAACCAGCACGAGATGTTTTAATATTATGTTGTGGGGTACGTACCCAAGCCAAAGGCGGCATTTTGGCCCATTTATACCCATTTTTGCCGTAGTAAATAGTAATAGTTGCTTGTCACTAACTGCGATAATGGAATATTGTCGGAACTATCACTATCTGATTCTTCTCCTAGGACCTGGTCCGGTTCCTGGTCCTGATTTTCATCACTGTCACTCTCATGATTTTGTATTAACTCGGACTCCAATATAAACAAACCTTCAATATTCTCTTCATTGTCAGACTGATCCGTAGCTAAAGACTCACTCACTTCTTGTTCGAAAGTTGGATCTGCGACACGAAAATTTTTTCGCGCAGGGCCTTGAACAGAACCCGTAGACGGTCGTTTTGATTTAAAATTACCGGCATTATTTATTTTTGACATTTTGTACTACAAATTCTGAAACAAACATAATCGCCCTTACAAAATATATTATATGACAACAATGGATTTGTAGCCTGACAGGCTCCAGTCTTTTTTTTTTATGGTTATTACTCACGTGATATTCACCGGACGACACAACCTCCTCCCTCGTTGGTAGTTTGGCAACTAAAACAAAAGCTAGCGGCACAAAGATACCCGAGGCACTCATGCAGCAAACAAGAGTACATAGTGACTCTCGCTCTGCAGCAGTCAAGGCTCCTATCTGTTTCTTCCCTCTTTTACTTACCACCTGCGGCACTTTTGACTGCACAATTGTTAACCCAGTCTCATCTACATTAAAAATCCTATCAGGAGGATAATTTATTTTTCTCATTTCTGTTTCCAAAATATCAAAAAATTCTTTAACTGCTTACGGTTAAATCCTCGAACACGAGCATACGATGTCCCCATAGGTCTACGTAATGATAAACTATCTCTATGTCGCTTCAAAAAGTGATCCAACCAAGCACGCCCTGCTACTTCATTTCTAAAATTATTTTCAATGTTGTTTTTTAATGCCATCTGATAAGCCATTTTTCGGACATCCATTCCAGTAAACCCATAGTATCTAGACTCCATAAACAAAATATATTGTACTAACTTCTCTTCTAGAGTGGCTGGAAGTATAGGTTTACTACCAAGAGGCTTATGCACAAGTAACTCCAGAGATTCTTGTGAGTCCTTAATAATCGTTTTAGTGTAGACCTTGGAACAGAAAATATTTTTACAGCCTTTTTATACCCCATGACCTTTGTTCTCACTGCTTCAATTGCTTTTTTCATTTGGTTAGGATCTGTCTGCTGTTCAGACATTTGCGAGTCGTATTTTTGTGGAAAATAAACCCGAAAGTTGTGTGGAAACTTGTTTTAATGGCAGCTTGAGCCTTTACATGGTTGTAATTACAAAAAGTGGTTGTGATCAAAGAGAATTTAAATCACTACGTCTGTTGTGATTGTGACATTTTAAAAAAGTGATTATTTTGACATAGACAATTGACATAGACAACAAAAATTAAGAAAATAGTGATTTGAGTGTTACAATAATAAAAAAAAAACAAACTAACATTGTGATTATAAGAGAATGACATCTTAAAGATAAATTTAAACAAAAATAATAAATAAAGCTGGAAGGTAGGCGCTGCGCGGCGCCAGGATCCCATGTTTTCCTTTTCTTTGAAGGTGGAGATAAGACACTTTGTCGAGACATCTGAAAGCGGAAAATAAAAAAAATAAGGAAAATAGTACTACCGTGTATGTAATATGGCCCCCGGGACTATAATACAAACAACATGAGGGGGCCAAATTGCAAAAACTCAAGAAATTATAAACAAATCATAACATAAATATTATATGAAATGTTTTAAATAATTACCTTCAAAATTCTGTAGAATAACGTTTATTAAACACAATGTACAAATCACCAAAGCTCAAACTCACTTATTTCCAGTAAAATGTGATAAAATGCAGAGCAACAATAAAAGTTTGCTACTTTCGTGTTTCGACCGGTACGCAGAAAAACAAAACGTAACGCCGCCTCGCGGACTTATTGGGTTAAAATCAACGATGTCACAGGACCTTCGCGTTGCACCAAAAGAAATCTAGGTGGCGCGTTTCTAAACTATAAATATCGAAGGGGGACAATATACCTGCAGGGGCCACATTACCACCTTTTCCTCTATCATTTTTGAATTATCACTAAAGTGTAGTCATATTTCTCAAACCAGTTCATTCGTACATTAGACATATGAATGATGGACATAAAATATTCAATTCCCATTGCTCATTTTCCTCCAATATGTATGATGGATCAGCTACATCATCAGCCTCTGAGTAGCCCAAGCCATCTTCACTATCTTCCCATTGGCCCAGAATATTCTCCAACTCCTCAGACGTCAAATGGCAAATTCTCTTACTCATTTTGAGCCTGGACGAGGAATAATATGTATTAGTAACAATGTAAAAAAAAGCCCTTTAGCGCCATGATGCATTGCTGCATCATAATAAAATTACTTTTTATCTATTGTATATAACTAAAAAAGCATTTGTACTACATCAAATCTATAGAAAATAACATCTTACCTTTATTTCACAACAATTTTAGAGCAAATTCTTCACTATTTCTAATAACAAATACAGTTGAACTCGCGCGCAAACTACGTAAACAGGTTTGAACAAGTTCCTCGCGTCGACTCATCAAAATATAGAGCTAGCGTCATCTAGTGAAAAAAAATTATAACTATTTTATTAGAATGGTTCGATACAGTAATGTAATATTGCGTTGTAAGGTGTGAAAACATTTGTTTGAAATTCTATGCGAGTTCTAATGGTATGATGCAGTACTGCAATTCTGCGCCGTAAAGGGTTAATATAATTGTTTTTGAAGTTTACATCAGCCTTGCGTCGACATGTACATATTGTGTAAGTAATCTACTAAAAATATAGTCATCAAATTGTATTTTTTGGTAGACTTTTATACAAAATTCAATGCACTTTAAAAAAACATAGAAATTGAGTTAAACTTATTTATTTAATACACATTGATCTAAACAAACGGTATGTGGATTATAATTAACACATTGATATGAATATATTTTAGAAATCGATTGATCGAATCGATAATACATCCAGCATCAATGGCATTTCATAGCTTTAGGAAAAGAAAATGTTACAAGCGCATGAAAAAAAAGCCTTTGGCATATTCATTAGAATCATATTTTACAAAAATAAAAGTAAAATTAATTTTAAACTACCGTATAGGTAAATAACTTAAAGATACAGTAGTGAAACAGCAACATTTATTCAACTTATTTATGAAAATATTTATCATTGCCATGCAATGGTAATTGTTCACACAATTGCAATTCACAAAAAAATAGCCAAAATCTAACTTTATGTATCAGCTGCAAACCAAATTTTCCTTTAAGTTAAAAAAATGCTACTGACTTTAGACAATTCACTATTTCTTTATTTTACAGTGAATTTTATAATAATGGAGAGCTTGTGATTTAATTTCATCATTTGTATCGAATTCAGTAATTTTTCCAATTAAAATTCTATTTACACCCGTGCACCAACTATTGACTATTACATTAATCGACAAATTAATCAATTAAAATCAATTTGTGTTTGTTACTTGAAATAATTGACAAATCACATCTACAATTTATAAAGAAAACAATTTTGTCTCTTAACCCTTAACCAGGCCCAATAAAACTGGTAAAGCTGGGCAAGTGATTTCTATGGATTTTCTAAATTACTATTTGCGTCTTGTATGACGTGTAGTTGGTGAAAAATGGAAAAGTAAAGAAAATGACGTGGGAAAACATAATCCCTTTGCCTGACAAGATAATGAAGAATATTACTGCGACTACGTCATATTTGAACCTAATATTTTTAATTTTTTTTTGTAAATAAATAATATAATTACTATTATACTTATATCACGTGTATCACCTGTAATTATAAAGTAAACAAGTTAATAGAAAGAAAAAGTAGAAAGTAGAAATAAAACATATTTTGTGATAAAATATAATTTAAATAAAATTACAAATTTCTCTTGGGTATCTTCTGAAAGCTGTCCAATGGGTAACACTGAAACTGATTTATATCTAATACTCTCTCCACGAATTAATATTTTATGCACAGAGGATGGAATATAATACCAGTTATAATTGCTGACATAAAGTCTAGCAGTCTGTAAAGCGTATCCACCAAACTTCTTTGCGTCAATAATTATACCTCAAGACAATGCTTGCAGAATTATATAAAATCTTCGGATTAAGGTTACGTCAATGCCTGTTATCTCTGCAGAACAATCAGCATTATAAAATAATCTTCGAGCAGTATTGCCATCGTTCCTGTTTCCACTCACTTGTCTTTGCTTATCTATTATTTATCCTAATTCTTCACGAAAACGTCTTTGAACATAGTTCTTCTTTTCCTGTTTCAAACGCTTGTTGTCATCATTCGTAGCTGACCATTTCATAAAGGAAAGGTTGTAAGAAATGTGCAAAAACATCTCCATACATCGAATCCGGGCATGTAACGTAGAAAAACCATATTCATAGCTGCTTTTGTCTTCTAGTCTGGCTGTCACTTTATCAAGATCATTCATTTGACGAGGAGTAGCACGATTTAGAGTGTAAGGCGAACTAGAAAGAGTTTCTATTAGCACGTGTGCAACTTTTCCATCTATCATAGTGAAAAATAGTTGGTGTTTAATTTCCACGCCTTCACCTTCTTTATTTATGCGTGTTGAAGTAATTGAATTTATTTGTAGTTTATATTGTCTTCGACTTCTCTTGTTTTTTCAGGAGTTTCTTTTGAAAACTCGATAGATATAGATCGACAAAACCTTACTGATGAAGTAATAGGGTGTTGCGAGTTATGTGTTGGGTGTGTGTGTAGGACTTTGCGACGATTGAATTATGCACCTTGTTTACTTTAACTTTGCTTTAATGACAAAAGATTACAAGTACAATGCTATATTAATTTGAGTTACAAGTCGAAGTGATTGCGCTCGAGTGTAAAGGCGTACCCGGCGGCGCGGCCCCCGGCCCCGTTGCAGCTCTCGGCGCGGCCCGGAACACGCCACAATGCTCCGCGCTGATTGGCTGCCGCGCAAGCGCCGACCAATCAGGTGCGGTGTAGAGAGCGCTGCACACATAATACTATACACGCGCCTGCATTGCGTCATGAATTCATGGCGCTATTAGCCGGTCGCCACGCTGATCTTCGCAGAACGAGTTAACATGGTTGGTTAACATCCCGATAGATGGCGTTGGTTATTCCGAATTTTCTACACAGGGTTCTGCTGAACTATTTCTCTAGTTTCTAAATTTACCAATTTGATTGGCACCAAAAAAGTTATGAATAAATTGGAGTCGGATATAAATTCTGATTTTTCTGGAAGTTTTTGTTCATATTCACTTTGACCAGATGAGCCATCACACCCCCATTTACTGTATAATGTTAATTGTTTTAAACCAGCTTTGTACATATACGGAATCTATCTTCAAAATTCTAGCTATTGTATGATCTAACAAAGCCTGTAAGGATACCACTTTGGCACTTACATTAGTTATTTTCATGGATGAAGAAGGATAACAACTCATCTTGCATTTTTGTATTTGAGAATATGGAGAAAAACAGTTGTTCTCATTTGCAAGATCCCTCAAGTACAGATATTGTGCTTTAGTAAGATCAAATCGACAAACACATTAAGTGCTTCCTCGTCAGATCATGTTTTGTTAGTCGGAGTACGATCAACTAAAAACTTGAGAAGCGGCTCTAGTTTTGTATTATCTGCTGACTTAATTGCTACGATAAGATTAGCTTCAACTCCTTTGCCAGTAGATCTTAGTGCTTGTATTATGCATCCTGTATGTGCTCGATCCCAAATTCTCTAAAAAGCGTAGTATTTTTACGTTTTTTGTGGACATAGAAGCAATATCATAAGAGACACTAGGTCTTCCACGGTTTCCAGCAGAGGTTGAAGGCGTCAAAAGGGCGTTTTCGTCTATTGATGCCGGTAAAATGACAGTATAGTTTTGATTTAACCAAGCACTGTTGTACTTTAAAAATATATCTTTTGTCCGTGACCGTTCAGCCGAACGTTTGTTGAATTGAGGTATAGGAGAGATTTTCGAAAATCCTCAATTATGAAATTTATGTTGTCCCCGGATACTTTCTTCTCACGTAAAAAAACTTCTGATCTGGATAAATCCTTTTGGTTGTTGATGTAATATAATATAAGTTCTCGTTTTGTACAGGTAAAACTGGCCATTTTCACCGTTGTTTTTTTTTCGAATTCTAATGTGAAACATTAAATATAATGCAATAATCATCCTCGACCGAGGTTTACATAGGAAAACTATGAGTGTCGAGTGCAACTTAACAGTTTATTTTCCACATGTAACGAGTGCTAACCCTTATCAGCAGCATTTCTTGATAATTATATAAAACCACACTGTTTTATTTTAACTGCAAAGATAACGTTTTAATGGACATGGGACTCGGTCGATATCTATCATCATAACTTCTTTATAGACACGTATAGGCAGTCAATTTTTATTATTTATCAAATAAAACAACTTGTTTCAATGTAAAAACAAAAGCGACTAATTTATTTGAAAGAAGAAAGAAAAAACAATGGTATTAAGTTGATGTTCTACAAATGACAATAGATGGCGCTACAAGTTACAAGAATAGATATTTTGATTTCCATACATATAACAACACCCCCACTCAAAATATATTTTTTAATTTTTACAACTACTTTATGAACTTAAACAGTTTTACAGAGTTTAAACTTTTTGTTAGCATATCTGCTGGCATGTCTTCAGTACATAAATATTTAATTAGTTTTATTATTTTTCATCTCTCTACACTACAATAGTGATACCTAACTTCAATGTGTTTCGTTCTATTATGTAAAACAGGATTTTTTTTTCTCCTGTATTTTATTTTGTCCGTATTGTTAGATGTCACTGTGGGGTGTGATGGTTGATTGTGGGATGTGACCGACCTCGGTAATGGTCTCGCTAATTGATACGATAAACTTTACCTTGGTCGGTTTGTGTCTGTGTGGGGGATCTTCCGGAGGGGCAGGACATCCGCATAGCCATCCTTCCGTCCGCCCCTCGTCGACCCCCCTGGTTAGTTTGGGATGGAAAACAGGGTTAGCTGTCAATTTATGTGCACTTTGATTATCATTGTATAAAGTAATTTGATACATATGCTTGGTAATTTCATACTGTAAATTCCTAAGGTATACAGCTTCTATGTAAGACTCTGATATTGCTACATATTCAGCTTCTGTACTAGAAAGAGTAATGCACTTCTGCTTCAAACAATTCCAAGATATGAGAGATCCTGACTTCCTGTCAATGGGATCATTAGCCCAATCAGCATCTACAAAACCTTTTATATAGGTATTTCCACTCTTACAAAACTTTAACCCCACATTTTTAGTTTTCTTTAAATATCTTAATATTCTTTTTACATAAGTCCAATGTTCTTCATTGTAACAATGATTAAATTGACTCAAATATGACACTGAATATGCTATATCAGGACGTGTTAAAACTGCTAGGTACATTAAACTACCTGTAAGCTGTTGATATGGAATTTGAGTTTTACAAACTTCAGCTTCCTGACAGTTAACTTAGCCTCCATTGGAGTGTTTGACGTTTTACAGTCAGTCATATGAAATTTCATTAGTAACTGATCAATATATTTCTCCTGACACAGAGTAACAACATCATTGCTTTTATTATAATAAACTGACATACAAAGACATTGTTTTATACATCCTTAGTCTTTAATTTTAAAATTATTACACAACATTTCTTTCAGATTCATTAATTCTCTTTCATCATTTGAAAAAAAAAATCATCAACATATAAAGCTACAACAGTTCGCTTAGAAGATACAATTTTGGTGTATCAGCAAGGCTCTAATTTAGATTAATTATAGCCATCTGCAATCATACAACTATCCACTTTCTTGTGCCAAGATCTAGAGGCCTGTTTGAGACCATATATAGCCTTTTTTAATTTCAGAACTTTATTTTCATCTGAACAAACAAGACCAGAAGGTTTGTGCATATATATAGTTTCATCCAGGTGACCATTCAAAAAAGCTGTTTGAACATCAAGATGAACTGTAGATAAATTTAATTGAACTGATAAGGCAAACAATAACCTTAATGTTGTGTGTCTTACTACTGGGGAAAAAGCGTCCTCATAATCAACACCATATTTTTGGGAACACCCTTTAGCCACCAGTCTCGCCCTATACCGTACACTGTTATCACTTTCATGTTTCTTTTTAAGAACCCATTTGCACTTCTGTCAATTTGAATACCTAAGCTTTTGATAAATACAAAATTTAAAACTTCGGAAAGCTTCGACAATAAAAAATACCTAATTGAAAATAGTAAACTAATATTTTATAACAATATAAACTTAATAATAAAACTAGGGGTTAGTAAAAAAAAAAAAACTACTCATTCATTTATAGATTACATCTATGTGCCTATCCTTTTTATATATGGGTGGTTATTTGAAATTTGGTTGACTTCTGAGCTAATTTTGAAAGTGGTGTTTTTAGTTAAAAATAGGCACAATTTATATTCTATGCTGTGTATATAAATTCTACTTTGCTGCATCTAAAAGGGCCAGTCACTTTACTTGTTATTTTACGAGAAATATACGATTTTTCAAAATCAGTGATCTAGGGACTGATGGGACTGTATTCGCTATGTGCGAAACGGGTGGTGGGTGTACCAAAACGATCGCAGCGCACAACGTGACAAAAAATGGAAGCTACTTCGGCTAACTGGCTGTCAAAATAGAAGTATTTCAGTACAAATCAAAGCTAAAAAATGGGTCACGACTATTGTTGCGTTGTTCAATGCAAAAATAGTGGCAGAAATAGCTCCTGCAAATTTTATATATTTCCAAGAGCGGCATATAAATTGGAACAACGAATAAAATGGATAGCTGCTGTGAAAAGAAGGAAGTAAGTGTCCTTAACCGTATTAACCTTAAATTACAACATTGCTGCAACAGTTTAGATGTTTATATATATTTTTTTATTTTGTAATTTTAGTGATGATGGCACACCATGGTCTCCGAAACCTCACGACAAAATTTGTAGTGCACATTTTATTGGAGGAAAAAAATCAGAGGAACGATTAAGTCCTAGTTATGTTCCTACGATATTCCCGACAATATACAGGAAGAAGAAGATTAATGAATCCCAGGTATTAGCAAGATATAATCGTTTTATAGCTCCAAGAACCACACAAATCTCAAAGTGTACTACGTGTGTAATTTATTATTAATTAATTTCAAGTACCCTACATTGCATTTATTATTATGAAAATCTACCACACATTGTTTCTTGCATGAAATTGGGCACTTTACTTCTATAATCTTTGATATACATCCATCTTCCACAACAACTCCATCAACACTTGCGCATAACCAGTTTTGATCTTTACAAATAATTACACCTACTCGTTTAACCTGACAAAAATTCAATTTTTCATAAGCCTTTATAGCTTTTTCTTCATTACATATGCCATATCGGGTCGCACCACAATCAACTTTCTTTGGATTTAAAATATCAGACACTAAACTTTCAATACTTTTGGTTGTACGGGTTATAATACTGTGTACATTTTTACTTGCACTTACTCTGACATGTCTAATTGCATACCACTCTGGGCATGCCGATTGCTTTATTGTGTTACAAGACATTTTAATAATATTCTCATTTAAGACAACAACATGATTCTCATAATATAATTTTAGATTATCCACTAGTGAGTAATCATTGTGATATAATTCAAATTCTGTTTTAAATATAAAAAAAGTATTTAAACAGACAACACAATCTTCCTGCTTTAAAAGTGATTCGACTTCATTCAATAAATTTGCTATCGCTCCCTTTACATCACTCACGTGTTGAGATTGTTCTCCTGCTTGCAAAATTTGTTTTAAAGATGACTCTTGAGATAATTCATAGTGAGTTACTGGATCCACTAGATTACATTTCTTCTTTGCAACTGGTGGGAACATATCTTCAAAGTATCTTCCTTTACAATATTTATTTTTAACAAACTGACGAATACTAGGCTTGCCCCACTCTTGTTCATTACTTGTTTTTGACAAGCTGATGGTGTTGTTAACATATGATATCAAAGCACCAACATGTTTGCACTTGCCGCTCTGATTATACACGCAGTCACATTTTACACTAGTGACGACACGAGCATCATTTATCTGTAAAAAAAATAAGCAGAATAATAAGCATACAAGTAGTAAATGAGAAATTACTCACACGAAAAAGAGATCTGACATCACATAAAAATTGCTTACATTTAAACTGGTTTTGTAGGGTGTTAGTGTCACAGATGTCTGGCGAATCACTTGGGCTCGTATTAAGTAACTCTTGCCGTTACTTCGTAATTCTTCAACATTTCTTACATGCTGGGCTAATACTAATTTATTGCCTTTTATCACTGTTTGTGGTTGGAAACTAATATTGTGTGTAATACTTTCGAACCCGGTTTTTATTATTATATCCATTTTACACATACACTATTTCAATAAATTGCACTCAAATAAAGTCAAAAAGTACCATTTACTCTTTATTTTGGTTTTTAATTGCAAAAATACTAACAATGTTTACATGTCAATATTTGACAGTCGCCGAAAAAGTTGCCTAAGCTGCGCGTCGCCACCGTCGCGCACGTTCCGAATAGGGACTGATGACAAACACTGTTATTATATCAAATCAAATGTTTATTGAAAAATCAACTGTAATAACAAATTATCTCTTGAGTTCACACATCTATCAAGTTATATACACAACATTTTTCTTATTAATTAGGTAATAAAAACGAAAATAAAGTATCAATATTTCTTAGCACTCATTTTGTACTTTGAGTTCAATAGGTACTTAAAGTAATTAACAATTATTAAATAATCAGCCTTTTAAAGTTCTGAGTAACTAAATTATAATTTGAATACAATATTCAGACTTTCAGTAATTAGTATGAGATCACAAATATTTTAAACTTAAACTATGTAACACCTCGTATTTATTTTTTATCACTATTTGTTTCACTTCTCGTAAACATTAACGGGTTTTTTTAAATTTGTATAATACTGTTTCTCTCTTGACGATTAGATTAGGTATTGGCAGTTTTTCTATGACGTCTTCGTAAGGCACGTCAGCGATATCATTATCATTTATTTTAAATTCCGTTCCATCTTCATTGCAAACTTTAAGGAATGTAACTGTCAGCTCTCCATCATCTTTACTTTTTGGTGTAAGTGCTTTCTTCTTCTTTATCATTCTTTGTTTCAGTCTTCTACTTCTTTGTTGTTCGCTAGCAAGTTTTTTCTTTAGATTTTGAATGAGTAAATCCTTCCTCTTCAGTATACTATTTCTTTTTTTCCGTTGAACTATACTCCTCCTTCTTGCTTCAGCTTCTCTTTCCTTATTTAATACAGGAACCTATAATTTCATCTTCCGATGATGGCGGCGTATTTTGGTGCACGTACTTATCAGTATTTTCAAGAATCTTTTGTTTTTTTCTATAATCTGATGAATAGGCTACCCAGTTCTTTCTTGCCATTTTAAGTTCACGCGGAGTCATGTCTTTAGACATTTCCGTTGTCCTTTTTCTTTTTTCTGTAGATATTTCAGTCTTTCCTTTTCTTTTTACTCTGCCAGCAAAACAGGGTCATTTTTTATTTTTTCCAATCGCCTCTTTGCCTGTTCAGCCTTTGTTTTTGCAATTTCCTCTTTAGACAACGTTGTTTACTTTCTGGGTGCCATATTCTACAACAAATACCTTGTGGTATTATGTTAAAACCATGGATCACACCCTTAACCATCAGTCCCTAGATGTGGCGTCAGGCCCTAGTCTTTATTATGACTAGGGACTGACGGACTAGGGCCTGACGAAACGAAACAAAATCAAATAAAACTTATTATTTAAAATCAACATCAAAACCAATAGGCAGTCCAAATAACAAGGCAGCCCAAACTCATATTTACAGTAAGTAATGAAATCAATTAGTTATAAACTATATTTAAAACTACTTACCTAGGGCCTGAGAGCTTGACTGGCACAGCACGTGTTTGCACAACAAAGTTGGCGATCGCACTAATAACAAGATGGCTACCGCGGCTTGGGTTGTGTTTGCAACTAACTTTACGCCGATGCTATCGTATTGAATGAGTTATGAAAAAGCCATACGCTTGGATGGCGCGTATTTATGAATTTCGTAAATGACTAGGGCCTGATATTTTTTATCGCTTACACTTTTTGACTTGAAATAATGTGATGAAATAATATGTTATTTTAAATTAAATTGTAACAATGTTAGTAAAGTATAATAAACAAGTATAAAGTGTAGTTCAATCAAATTATTCTTATATAATTATAATTACACTGATATGAATACTAAATTCGAGAGATCTTACATGGCTAGGGCCTGATGTTTGGAGTAAGATGTGGCAATTTTTGGAAATAAATAATATTATGATATATATCAAAATGAGTAACAGAATTTAATGGAACTTTAACATCGCTAAGTAGTTTAAAAACATTAGATAAAATTAATATAAATATGTGACAATTGAAGCTAACACCAAGTTAACCAAATTTCAAATAATTACCCATATATCATTTTAGGATATCGTCATAGGAAGTTGGATTGCGTTTTAATTCTATCATTAATGCCTTTTTTATAGAAATCATGGAAAGCTCTGTGAGTCGTTGTTGGTTTTGTGTGTTTCTCAAATATGTGTGGACACGTTTTAAACACGAAAATGAACGCCCCGTCTATGCGCTGCTTGCTGGGATAGTCACAATGAATTTCGCTAATCGTAACACTTCAGAAAAACCTTTATTTAAATTGTCTTTATACAAAGGACAATGGGCACAAATGTATGGAACCTGGTACCAGCTCCAATCGGAATGAGTGATACACCGTTGGAAAGGTATTTTTATGTATATTAAAGATATATAGGGCGCTAGACCTGATTCACTGTCCAATCGCAGAAATCGTACTTTATAGTTTAACATTTTTGTTTCATCATATTAAGTACATATTATACTTTTATTGATTTTTTTTCTTTATTTGGCATGGTATTATTATAAATCCAGGGCACATTCCTGCATTTTCGAAGTCATGTGTAGAGTGATAGTCAATTACCATGCAATTTTACGGTGAAGGAAAACATCATAAAGGTAACCTGAATATCATAGATATATTTTAGAATTTCTGTCTATGTGAAGTTCGCCAATCCGCACTTGGCTAGCGTGGACTATAGCCTGATACGTCTTGATCGATAGTTTGATTACTGAGGCGCGCCTTGCAGTGGGACGTATATCGGCTGGTATTGTTAAAGTATAGTTTTACTCTCACATTTTGATATCTACTGTATGCGTGCACGCAAAAGTCACACATCTTCTTCAATTCCGTCGTCAGTTATCCTCCATAGCAGCTTCTCTATAAGTTTCGATAAGATATAAACTGTTATTTAGGTGCTAGTTTTAACTGATACGTCCCCAATACATTAATATCACGTCTTGTTCACTTAATCGTGCAAAATCGGCCACATTATTGGCTTCTAATCTCTGAAAAGTGGCTCTTCTGTTATTTGATCTTTTTTCTTCTACATATTTGTACAATGTGGGATTTACATTTTTTTTCAGTTATTTTTTTGTAAAACACCTGCGTATTAGCCATCTCCAATTGGCACGTGGAAGCGTTTTATTATTTCTGCTGCAATCAGTCAAAAGTCCACAAACATATTATGAATTGTATTAATTAAAATATTCAGCCGCAATAGCTTAAAATATCTTTTTATTCGGCCGTTAACCATTTCCACTACCCATCAGCATATTGTAACCAGTTGGGAATTTTCTCATGAAGAGTGTTAAGCTGTGCATGCCCCGGGTTTTTTTTTTTCGGAGAAACGTGGCATTAACGTGGTATTCGTATCCATCTTTTTTTTTATTGCCCAAACTGTCACTTATCTCACAGTCTGTAATAAATACATCACTGTGATGAAGTAATATGTGCAAGGGGTTTTTCTCATCGTTCATAAAATCAGGCATCAGTCTTAGTGGCAGCGTATGGTCCTTTTACCTACTTCTATGATTTATCCGTCATTCCTCAAATCCGAATAGTGCTATAGGAATCCTGAGGTTTCTATCAAGGACATTTTCTCTGTGTACGTGATCGAAACCCTTGTGAAGCATAAAATAGTTAGTTCTAGGACACTCTCGTTCAAGAGCCAACTGGCGTTAGACTTTTATTCCTGACATATTAAACAATATTCCAAGTCTTACATTGCATACTCCAGTGAGTACTCTAGTCAAAAAAATACCCAAAGTGGTTCTGCGATCTAGACTTGCATTTCGTAGTAAAGTATTTTAGTCTAAAATTGTATTAAACTGTTCTGCAGTACGTCTAGTCCAAAAATACCAACAATGCATTTAATGACTGATTCTTCGTTCGTTTGACTTTGCTTCACTCAGCCATATTAAATATAATGCAAACATGTTCGGATTTAAAATGTTGTAACCAATTATTAATGAACTGCTGTGATTTAAAACAAATGGAACATTTGTTATAATCACTAAATTGTAAACTGGTTTTGAAAAGAACAACACTGCAGAATAATTTCAATTTGCAGAATATTTTAAATTCTCTCGTGAAAACCGCTTTCTAAACCAGGTAGCAGATAAAAAAATTACTGATTCTAAATGACGTAGATCATCTAAATGAATTCAATATATTATTTTCATTTCATTTCATTTTATGGATTTTCTATTCATGCTTAGCCCGGAATCAAAACCTGGAAACGTGGGTGATCTGGTAGCACAACTACCTACCCCTTTTGCGAAAATGGGGTGAGCTTGTATGCACTATGTTTGCATCTATACAAAAAAGGAAACGAAAGTTAAAACGTTAAATGACAATTAACCTCTAATATAGCATTTTCTCGAATTAATTCAATTACGCGTATATCTATGCACGTATTCTTGGTAGGTTTTCTGATAAAATGCGCACTTTATATCAGCCTCGGTATAGCCCTCTTCAACACATTACACAGTTACCGAATCGGTCGGTTATTACATGTGTATATCCTATATCTTCTGACGACTATATTTCAAAACGGACAATACATACAGGTTTGTCGCCATAATATTATTTTCTTCTCTTGAAAAAAGCTATCCAACGAGTGTAAATTCATTTTGATTGGACATGGGGACCAAAACGCCCATTATCCTTTTGAATAATACTAAATACACAACTATTTGCAAATTGAAGTGATCTATGAATACAGCGCAATTAATTTTTCAATTTATTTAAATTAAAATTGTGAACCTTCTGATTTCATTTTCAGGGAAACGTTCACTTTATTTTTTAAAATTCTCACAAGAAAGTAGCTCAATAAACTTTAAATCTTTAATGTTTTAATAGAGATTTCTTAATTCACTGACTACATTATCAATTATTTCAACAAAAATTCGCCGATAATGTATTTTTACATCACATTGCGCTTTTTTTAGGTGGTCCGGTAATGTGAACGGCGGCATCATAATTGATCTTGAACTTCTCTCTGAAACGTTCTAAAAACAGCTAACTCATTTATCTTTATTACACAATACGCGATGTCAATAGTTTTTTTTGCAAAATATCGTACAGAATATCCGTTTCTGCAAGAATATCAGCGAAAGATTTTAAAAGAAAATTACATTCAAATTCTTTCATAATAAATAAAAATGAACTGACTTGTGTCAGTGTTTTACCGTCCCAGTCTTGTGTATTTTCGTTCATATATTTTTCAAACAATTCTAGGAGGCGGGTGGATGCATTATTAATTACATTAACCTTGCGCGAGTGATATATCCACCTTGTTTCAGCGACACGAGGCAGCTTTTTCATATCAGCAAAGTTGTTGTAATGGGCCATTCGCTTTGTACTGGTGTGAAAAAAAGTCGCGATTGATTTTATAATACTAAAAAAGTGTTTTGTTACAGCTACTCGTTCGAACGATTTCGATAAAACTAAATTTAATAAATGTGCTGAACACCAAACGTACATAGCTTGTGGACATGTTTGTCTCACCAAAGCCTCCACGCCATTAATTTGTGAGGATAAAACTGCTGCCCCGTCGTAAGTTTGTACAGTGGAACTCTTTTAAAATTTCCAATATTATAGAACTCAAGGTTACAGCGGTCTGATCCGCACTGACATCAACATACTTGATAAATCGATCTACTACTTCAGAATCACGAAAATATCTCAAAACTAATACTCACTGATCACGGCCGTTAACATCAGGAGTCTCATCTAGCATGACGGCGACAAAATCGGACTGTTTAATTTCGGCTTTAACGCGATTGATCATCACAGATGCGAAGCTCGAGATCAAATCATTCTGCGTATGGTTCGACATGCCCGTGAATCAGGTACTTGCACTCTGTAAATGGGTTTCTAAAACTCCATCATACTTGGCTAATAAATCTACTATATCTAAATAATTACCTCTATTCAACGACGATACTGACTCATCTTGACCGCGAAAAGCTAATTCTTGTTTTCCCAGAAAGCAAAAAACATCGATCAGCCTTTGAAGAATGTTTCTATTGCGATCGACTTTAGCATTATGCCTCTCAATATCTAATCGTAACTGACTGTTGACACTCATTTCAATACGAGATTTACCAAAAGTATTTAATTTTAAGCAGGCCTCCAGATGTTTTTCTGTATGGTCATGCTTCTTTGCCGCGGCATAGAAATTATTTAAATCTGAATATCCTGAATCAGTCCACACTGTACTAGAATTACTAAATAATATGCAAGGAAGACAATATAATTTAATCGTGTGTACACAACCACACAGCCAGTTATACGTTTCATAACTTTTAACATGAAACTTTCAAGTTACATTCCCTTTTTGTTGGTTTAATTGTTGTAACTCGAGTACACACCTACCTTTTGACACAATTTGAATCTTTTCACTGAATGACAATTGTGAGAACTTGTTATTTTTTATTTTTAATAAACACATTTTCAACACAAACCTCACAATCAAATAACATATTAAAAAATCAACAAACGCACTAGTAAAAGCAAATCACTACAATTATTGTCACTTTTAGATCTGGAACGGGAACGTGGTCGTGTTTGCCTGTAGACATGAGATGTAAGTTTAGCCACTTGTTTAGTTAAAGCACATATCTCGTCTGAGATCGTCAATGCGTGATGTTGAAGGTTGGGGCGCTAAAGCAGATGTCATAGCTATTTAGCAGCTGTAGCTGCAAATGTGCCCAGTATGTCAATTATGTACCCATCGCAACAGACTACCATGAATGGTTTGACAAGGTTAGGGGTGTCCATTTTGAAAAAACATCGATGTTTTTTTCGATTCGATAAATCAGAACTGTACACCGATTTATTTCGATGTATCGGGTGAAAACATCGATATTTTGTACCTATTGAGTACTTTTTCAGGGTTCCGTACCCAAAGGGTAAAAAAGGAACCCTGTCACTAAGATTTCACTGTCCGTCTGTCACCAAGTTGTATCTCATGAACCGCGATATTTTGACAGTTGAAATTGTTACAGGTTATATATTTCGGTTGCCGCTATAACAACAAAAACTAGAAAATAGAATTCACGGGTCACAGACCAGATATGCTACTTCAACGCAATTTTTCATGCAAACGATCAATAATTCAAACATTGTTTTATTAAAAAAATAAAAGCCATGTATTAGAAAAATCTTTATTGTTATTTACGTATGAACAAAAAAAAACATCCGTAATAATTTTGCTAAGTCTGCCATGTCCTATTCCCAGTGTTCTTTTGAGAGACTTTGCAAAAACAACAGTTTATTTAAACGTTTGCTTTTCAGTCTGTTTCGTTGTTTATTGACGATTTGTGCCGCTTTAGAAAACAAACGTTTAGATGGGACTGAAGTTCCTACCATGGTTAAGTATTTGTATGCAATTGTATGAAGTTTAGGGAGCTGAATCTTGAGATCATTCCAAATTCCTAAAGGGTTCTCATTTACTCTGCCTACTGGGCTACGAATTATTTCATCAAATTTTGATGAGCATTCCAGGCAAGGACGAAAACTGTCCTTCCAGTGCGGTACACTGCAAATATTCCTGGAGGAATGGATCTACTAACCCAAGTTAGTCACTTATTGCACATATTATTTTATGAAATAAACCTGTTTTTTTTACATTAATAACTTCACTATCGTGCACTTTTTATTATATTACTTACTTGAAAGATATCCCATGTTGACTGCAACAGACCGACTGAAGAGTTGCGTGGCACATTTAACCTTAATTTTCGGTATTTTGTAAGGAACAACATGTCGATCTGTTAATTTTGGCATTAACCTTATACCTTTGTATGCCGGATTTTCACTATACAGTGCCATAATATGTGACCATTTGGCTATTTTATGTTGGCCATCCACTTCGAATTTCAAATCCTTTTGGATTAAGTTGTTTCATATCCCCTTAATGAGGTGTGGAGGATCGTATAATTGAATTATTTCTTCTCCATCAACTTCAAATATATTATTTCGTAAACATTTTCCTTCTCTCAAATATTTTTCTTTTGGACTTGTTATTAGCCAATTTATAGCTCTTACATTAGTCACGCATACAGTCGCGATGATTTTAAAGCCAATAGAGTTAATTTTCTTATTGTTACCTTTATTTGCGAAGCTAATGTCTATTACAAAATTCAAAGCTACTATCAAGCAAAAATTATGCAATAAAGCATATTATAAAATTTCGGAATATTTAGACGATAACAAGGCTTGGGAATAGAATAAAATTAAATAAATGTGTAGTATCTCGGAACGGAAGTCTTGGTGTGCTCTATAAAAGATCATTTAAATTAAGTAACTTGTCAAATTTGCCATTGTTTTCCTATGTAAGTGATTGGGTATGTCATGCTCGCTAAAAAGTCTGTGCTTGCGGTGGCGTCGTGTGCCGGGTCGGTCACTTCCCTGTAACATGGTTGAGGAGGCCGATGGCTGGCACATGCGTCATACTCGTGAACGGGTGCTGCTTGCGTAGACTGGTCTATCCGATCTGCTTACATTGTAACGGATTGATTGATGGATTACATAAGACTTTCGCAATTATTCACCACTTGGGCGAAAAAGAGTATACTGATTCTTCATTCTGGGCGACTTCGCTTCACTCAGCCATAGTAATTATAATATTATAATATTTGTATAAAAATATTTATTGTAAATTTACAATAAATTATTATTAAACTGCTCTGATTTAAACCAACTTGTAAATTTTGTAATAATTCACTACATTGTAAACTGGTTTTGAAAAGAGCAACACTAGAGTTTCTTGCCCGTTCTTCTCTAGTGAAAACCGCTTTCCGAACCGGGTGGTAGATAAAAAAAATGACTGAATCTAAATGATGTTGAACATTTTAATAATTTCAATAAATTATTTTCATTTAATTTCCATTTCATTTCATTTCATAATTCCATAGCTGGTGTTGTGCTTGCAGAAAAATGTGTACGAAACAGGCTGCTTGTAATCTTTTGCACCCCTCTTGCCATAAACACCAGGGCGTGGTCAGCATTTTTTTCAATAGGGAATATGCACGAGACTCCAAAATAAGTCAATTTTTTTTTTGTTATCTTTATTGGTATAGAAATATACCTTAAATATATTTTTTAAATTCATCAACTCTAAATCGGTAAAATAAATACTTAAAAAATGACATTTCAAATTTGCCGCGCATTTTTTTCGAAACGCTTGAAAAGGAAAGTGACGACAAAGTACACTATGTTATGAAGTTTTAGCTTGTTGGGTGTATTGTTTTACGTTTGTTTAAGAGTTATTTTGTGTTTTCTTTATATTATAAAAAAAATGGATTATTTTGTCACGAAATACAGTTCTGTGGCAATTAATGAAAGAAACTTAATCCAAACACTACGTTGCTGATTTAGTGTACTCTGACGTCACAGCTTCGAAACTGATAGCAGTTTTGATTATTTTTTTGTACTTTTTTTTATTGATATTTTTAAAGCCTATTATTTTTTTCTGGTAATGAAATAACATACACAATCGATTAAAAATATAAAAAATTTACATGCATATTCCCTATTATTTCTGCACTATTGTTTACGAATTCACTTACACAATCAGTTCTTCGATTGTAGTCGAAGTGTGGGGTTAGAGCAATTTCGTCAAATAATCGTCTTTCATTTTTTTTTTCCAATTGCTGGAATATATGTTCATTTTTCCCAGAATGCAAGAATGCTCTTGATATCATCCTGCTTAAAGTTAACGAAGACGGTTAAATAAAAAACATCCTTAGCCATACGTATGCCCTAGGGCCTTACTTGTAAAGGGCTAAAGACATATTTTTTTCGTCAATGGTAAATCTGCCTCCTAATTTGTGTTTACCGGACTCACGGAACTTTAGCATAGTAAATATATTCACCGCTGTCGAAAATTTGCTTATTGCTTTTTGGAATACAGTGTTCTCAGAAATTAGTTTTTTTATTTATACATCCTGCATATTTACCAGTCCACAAATTATTATTATGACATAATCTATGATAGGAATTAAATTATGGTCTATACAAGCATGAGGAAGTAGCATGTTTAACGCTCTTATAAGGCCTCTTGCCTTTATAAGGCCGAGAAAACTAGAGGTAATACAGAAATGAAATTTTGGTATGGTAATAAGGGTATTTTTATTTGATTTTTAAGATTTTTTTAAATCGGAACACTGTTGGGAAATATTATGTGGAAAATTTGGTGGCAGTATATGTGCCACTGCCCATACTATGAGGGTAATATTTCTATAAATTAAGTAAATTCTATTTTTTTGTCTATCTTTACATTTTATGAAATTAGAAATAAAACCATGTAGGTAATCATTGTCAACACAAAAATATTTATTTTTAGAAGCTTTTTCTTTATAAAAATATGCTTAGGTATAACTAGTGAACATTCGAGATCTTTTGAAACTTTGGTTCTTTACATTTAGTATTTATGCACATCAGTAAATATTTCTAACAAAATAACATACATAAGAGCTAATCCAATTTTCAATTCTTTTGGTGAAATTGAGTAAAACAAGGGGCAAAGAAATACTTTACAAGTTGTACATGACAACTTGGTTCTTACGTTATTTGTCTTTATACTACACAAACGGCATCTGCGCGGTGTGTCAGACTTGTCTATCAAATGTTTTCCAACGTCTTGGAATTTGAATGCACTCCTACCACTTTTTGGTAGTTGGTACTGCCTGTAGCTCTCTTCTTCTTGGCAATAAAATTGGGTTCGCTAGAAAGGGTCCTCTTTCTCGATGTGTAGTTTCCGATAAGCGATCGAGCAATCAAAATGCGAAACTGTAGATTCGATGGGGGTCCATGATTTCGCGGTGAAACTGATTGTAATATGAAAGCATTTGTGATAGCTAGATCAATTAAGAAATAAAAAATTCGGCACCACCAATGCCTACTCCGTCGTCCAACCTCATATGTACCTCTTTTTTGATCGAACCTATCGACTCCTCCCATCCTCTTGGTGTGTTCAGTGATTGCCAAAGGGCAAAGAATATTCTTCTTTGTGTCATCCTTCATCGTTCTTTGACAAAAAGTGTTTTCCACAGGATGGAAAGCTGTAATCAACACTGACGTTTTTTAATCCTTCCAAATCATGTATCTGTATCTGTATCAGCCCATATACGTCCCACTGCAGGGCACGGGCCTACTCTACAATCGAGAGTACGATTGAGAGTGGTTAGGCCATATAGTCCACCACGCTGGCCTAGTGCGGGTTGGCGGACTTACATACCATAGATTTTTTTATAAATCATGAATCTAATATTATTCTTCACTCTCCATTTGTTGTTTCCTCGGTCAAGCTTTACTTTCCCTTTTACGAATATCGGTAACTCTGCTCTATCTACATTTACGGTGGCAGTGGAGTAAATGCCATGTCCATAAAGGTATTCCATCAAAGGATAGGAGGAAAAAAAATCGAAAGCAACATGAGCTTGAACTTTTTCGTCAATTAGAGATTTTGTCAAGACTTTGACAACATTGGCGCCGAAGCCTAACACTGGTGTATTATTGTCATTTTTACCGGTGTAAATTTGAAATTCATATACATACCTTGAATCCCCTTTTTATGGGTTTAGCTGGCATGTCCTGTTTTAAAGATGATACGCCTTTGAACCGTATCATAGCTACATCGATACTCTGAGAAGTAGTTTGTTTTGCTTCTCTTTGGCATGCATAATTCAATAAGTTCAAGACAGGGCCAACTTTGTATAATTTGCCCTATTCTTGACTTGTTTTTGCAGGAGTCTTAAAATTATCAATCAGAGGAAGATTTTCTAAAAAAAAATTGAATCTTTTATATGTCATTCACTTGCGCAATTTCGCCCACTCTAAAAAATGGGTCACTAGACCAATATAGGTCTATAGATGGTAAAACATGAATACCCATCAGAATGATAATTCCCAAAAACGCATTAATATACTGCCTCTACCTTGAAAAGGGTTAACCTATTAATTACTCGTTCAACATGTATTCTTAACGCTGCTATCTGCTTTGATAGTCTTACTTTATCTTTAGTGCTAGATGTAGACTTAGAAACAGAAGGTGGTCGTAAAATGGTAAATTTTTTTGCTTGTAGCAAACATGACAAGTCTTTAAATCCTCTGTCAGCCATCACTGCTTTGTTTGAAGGCAAACATTGTAAGTAACCACAATCTTGAACTATAATTACATCAGTAGCCCTTCCATCATATCCGTCAGATATAAAGTTAATCAAGCCATCAGGCGTACGTGAAATAAAAAATACTTTACAGTGTTACATTGGTGGACTGGGTCTGACTGCTTTTCAATATGAATTTCTAAGCAATCAATGACAGAAACGACATTTGAATACCTACTCCTAAAAGGTATAGGTGATTTTTTGTAAATTTCGGTCGGCCACACAATTAAGTATTTTAGTTTACCTGCAATAAGAGGTATACTTTAAGAGAAGTCTCTAGTAATAGTAATAGTACTTTGTGAATATCCAAATTGTAATGCAATATAGTAAAGGACTCATTTAAATTAATTTTCTTGAGGGTTATTAACATACAAAGTTGATACGACCGAGGGGCGTTTCTTTAAACTCCATATACTTGGTACCATTTTATTTTATGTACTAAAAATCAATTAAATAGGAGCAGTAGTTTAGTATTAAATGTTTTTTTAAGTTTTTGCCCCATTTGAACACGATGTAGCTTTTCTAACAGCTGATTACGTCTAACTACGCATAGGTCATTCACCTTTCAACGATAGATTCTACTTACAATCTACACGTGGTTGCCGCTCATAAATCATGGGTTTTGCTATTGCATCTTAAATCTTTAGCTCCTAGCGATCCGTACTTAAGTGACCTCTAAAATAGGTAAGCGTCCACATATCCGCATCGAAAGCATCGGACGTATCGCATGAAACGGATTAGTTTTTTATAGTGCGTCCACTGTATCGGTAGCGATTGGATTTGCCAACGCAAGTACAAGCAATCGGATTGCCGATGGCATTTCATTTGGATTTTCGTAATGATCATACGTGCGGATAGTGCTTGTGAGAATGGAGGATTGCGAAGAACAAAATAGTTGTTATTGATTGTTCGTTAGCAGAAGAGGAAAAAACGCAAAAAAAAAACTAAAAAAGGAAACATTAAATCTGGATACACGACATACTCAAGAAGAGATCGAAAAGTGGAGAATATCACACACTATTTCCTGATGTGTTAAATGACCACACCAAATTCTTTGATTATTTTCGTATGTCTCAAGCTAAATTTAATTTTCTTGACATACTGAAACAATGTTTACTAAGACAACATATAACATACAGGGAGGCTGAGTTTCGAACATGGCAGGTGGAGACGATTGAGAAATCATTGTAGACTGAGAAGATATTATAGAGTTTTACTTATAGAAGCAGGCTAATCAAGCATCATTGTATTTGATTACTGTTAACAATTTGAAACAGTTCAGTTTAAATTTTAATTTGTTCTCGTAAAGGCAAAATTTTTACTGTTTATGCCATACTGATGAAAAAAATCAAGTAGAGGATCACGCTGGTTTCTGTTTTGTGCTGTTTTTGTTAAGTATTCTTGTAGAACAGTTGCTGCTATGTGAACAATATATGAGGATAGTTTCGGATCTTTTAAAATCTCCTGCTGGTGTTGCCGTCATTAGTTTTCCGAAGTTTGCTTTCGGCGTGTCAACTAATAAGCCAGTTTCATTGCGAAATCTGGTCTGTATTTTGATTTTCTTATTCATCTCCATGTCGACGCTTGAAAGGCAAACGTAACTAAGTGACATTGTGATTGTGATAACTTTAAAGGAGAGTCTTTCAAAGTTAAAATATTTAGAAAAACAATAATTTTATCGAAACCAACCGTCGGATTGAAATAATTTTAACAGACGAAGAAATAGTTATTTTTTGCCAAAGTTATTTAAAATGAAATACTGTCGTCCCAATAATAACAAAATACATTACGTGTGCCATTTTCATAGACACAAAAATTATAAACCGCTAGTTTTATGCTATAATATAAAAGCATTGATTGTGCAAAAAGTGTGTTGAGTACTTTTTCGAGATCGAAACTAGCACAAAGAGTTGAAGGATTATTTTCATGAATATTTTTGTGGACTTTGAAGCGGGAATAACTTTCTTCTTTTTCTATTTCATGTTCTTGGTTTTCTCTCTGTTTTTCGGGATTATCATTTTTTTCATACTGAAGACACTTAAGGCACTTGTCTTTTTTGGATATATGGAAGCCAATGTTAAAGTCATCTTGGAATACTTTACGAAAAACTCTCTCACTTACTACATCCATGCCCTGATCCACATAGTGTTTTTGTAAAGTTTATACAAATTGGAGACATTCTTAAATTCTTGAGAAAGGTAAACTCTACTTGAATCTTGACAATAGTGCGAAAGTACAGCTGGTAAATCTTTAATAAATCTCTTTACGGATTCTATACTGGTTTCCTTAATATTTTTTTTTATTGCAATGAATAGCGAGACGAGCATGCCGTTCGCCGGATGGTAAACGATACGACCGCTCATAAGCAGTAGCAAAACCAAACAACACCTTGAATTACAAAGCAATGCTTGGCATTCCACTGCGCTCGCCATCCTGAGACATAAGATGTTAAGTCTCAATATGTCCAGTAGTAGCTCTGGCTACAATGCCCTTCAATCCGAAACACAACAGTGCATTTACACTGCCGTTCGACGGGAGAAATAGACACTGCGGTGGTACCCACCCAGATGGCCTCTCACATATGAGAGACCTACCACCAGTAAAATATTAAAGATACTAAATTAATCTTAATTCTAATCTATTCAACTCTTTTCGGCACAGAATTTTATTACTAATGATAAGATCGTAATTTTGATAAAAATATAATATTTAGGCATACTATAAACCATATCTGTTGATTTTTTTTACTACATAGACCTGGGAGGTGTGTTATGAGGTGGTTACCTTAGGTGACCACTATGAAATAAATATACAAAGATTTATAAGTAAATAAGATTTTATTATGAATCACAAAACTGAGATCAAAATCAAATTAGGAACATAAAAATTAAAAAGATGCATGGTGATCTTTAAAACAAGTTTTACCCTTCCTATAGCATAGTGGTACTTTGCATACTTCGCAGCTCCATATGGTGCGCACAGGCATATTTTTCGTGCTACATACACAGCAACGTCTTGATGTACCCCTTATAGCCAGGTGGTTGGCTAAAGATTGAGCGTGGCACTTATGGTTTGTGCTTTTTGATGGCAACACAGACAGGAGAAGCAGGTTTGCTAGAAGTGCGAGACAACAACTTTTTGTTATTCACATAAGAAGGTGCCAACATATCTTGGTAGACATGTCGCCTAAAATCTTTCAGGCACAATTCTTCTAAACAAGAATTTGGATCCTTTTGAAGGGCTCTGTATAAATGATAAAAGCATTGACCACTGTGCAATCAAGAAAATAAAAGAATATGCGATGCCACCATTTCTTTGATTTCCGATCTATTGCGTAACTCCCTTTCAGCAGATCAAATTTATCTTTCAATGCTAAAGGACATGGTATTTCCATCCGTTCTCCAGTTTTTTCAGTCCTAGTTACATGAACCATATTTCGGGGATCGTGAAAGTTGGTCAAGATATGAACCCAACGTTTATCTTTCCATTTCATATAGGACACCATCTGATTGTCGCTAACTCTATAATCAACATCTCCGCGCTTCAATTGCCTGTCAGTTTTTAAAGTAGGAAGATATTTACGATTATAATTAACAGTGCCACAAGCATAAATGTTTTTTTGTCTCAAATCAACCTGCAATTCGTAACTGTTGAAATAATTGTCGAAATATACCCTATGGTGCCTACCCTCCAATCCCTCGCAGAATCTCTTCACAACTTTTCCCCCCAAGTTAGTCTCCACCTTCTCTCCAACCTTCCCAGTATATATTTCAGAATCTAAACAATAGCCAGTAGAAGCACATTTTGTCCACACTTTATAGCCCCTTTTTATCGGTTTTTTAGGCATATATTGCTTCAAAGAGCTACGACCTTTAAATTTTATCATAGATTCGTCAAAAGCAAATTTTTCTGTATGGTGGTAATTTGTTTTGTAAGCGTTTCGAATAATTTCTATACTGGGTGGAATCGCTTATCGTCACGAAAAAAAATGTGCATGACAAGTACATGACTTAGAACCCTTTGGCATACTTATTTTAATTTTTTTTGTTTTTTGTTTACGTAGTGTAAAATTAATTTACCACTACTAGTTACTAATTTAGAATAAGTTATTCATAAAAAAACATTGTTTAGAGAAAGATGATATAAATGAAAAAAAACTTCATAAATACACATCATTGTTACCCTACTTTATACAATATGAATTCGCGTAGAAACTTCTAAATCTAGGTAATAAAATCCTTTGATCAAGCCGCCTTTACCGCCGCGCCGCCGCAAGCGCAAGTACAAAGCGTACCGCCGCGCCGCACCGCCCGCTCCCGCGCCGCCGACCCCTTCCAGAGATATTGCCGCTTCCTCAGTCTTGCGAAATTCGGTACCGAGTGACGTTGTACGAAATTATTTTGGTTATTGGTTAGTTTTTTGCGGTCAAAATGAGTGATTACACGAACAGTGAGTATCGGACATAGCATGTCATCATTGCCACAGCAATGATGACATGCTATGTCCGATCCAATGAAAACTTGGGTCATGCAAGAAGGATGTATGCAGATCCAGAACATCTGCAGTCTTTGCGTAGGAATGGTATCATGAATGATGAATCCACGAGTTCCCAGCACAAGAACTATTTTAAAGACTTATCCGAGGCTATTTGATCATGGTAAGTTCAGACTTCCTAATCATGCAAGAATCCGTGACCTTCCACAGCGAAGTCGTCTATTCTCGTCTTTATTAAAAGGTTTAAATAAAACCATATGCAGCTTTTTCTAAGATAGTAGGTACGTTATGAAAATAATATGTTCAATTAAAAGTTAAAATATAAATCTTAACAACTTACCAAGAACTACATTTACTTAAATGATCCTAACACATTACAATTCTAAATAAATCAAAATGTTATATGATAATATTTCGAGTAATAATACCGATAAATAGGCGCAAAGTAGGTTCAAGGTCGCTCGATAGTCAGCTGTGGCGTGGCGTGACTCATGTCGTTGCACTTTTAAGTGTAGGGTGATTTAGATAATATGTATTTTGGGGATATCTTGTACTGATATTGTTTATGAGATAGTTTGTAGTTTTTAATGATAAATCTTGTATATAACATTAATTTCACATACACAATACACTATGAAATTTTCCGGACGATAAGCGATTCCACCCAGTATATGGTCGGATCTTGTACAGTTTATCAAAATTAGGATCGTTTCGTGAAGGCTGCAGATTATTGCCATTTAGATGTAAATTACCGAGGATCCACGAGAAGCGATTGAGTGGCATAAAAGATGATATAAAGTCGTCGCGCAAGTCAGGTGAAGATGACCAATGGACTCTGTAACTCGGGGTCTTTTTTATACCCATCACTAAATTCAGAGCAATAAATACCGACATCTCATCTGTGGTGACAGGCTTATACACATTTCCTTTTTGTTCAGCATATAAGTTTGTGTGAAATGTTATGTGCTGCAGAAGATCGTTTGTCCATAGCAATTGAAAAATTCGAAGAGGAGTCAACTGTTGACGGGCAGCTAGACTAGATATATCGTCAGGCAAATGGACAGAAGGAGTATAGTTATCAGGTTCTAAAATGGAGTAAGATTTCTTTCATTTTGGCCATCTAACAATAGTAGGAACTCGTGGCGGATCAGCAGCAGCAACAGCGGCGGGCTGCCTACGCTGAAGCAGCTCTGCTAATGGAATTTCCTACCTGCTGTACTCCATTTCTGCTTCACCCAAAGGTAGACTGTTAGAGAATGCCCCTGGCATTAAGTCCGCCTGTGTACTGTTTGGTATATAAAGTTAATAAAATAAAATAAAATAAATTTCATCCTCAGACTCAAACTCTTCGTCAGATGACATTGTATTCTCACCTAGCACCATCTCTTGCGGAACCACTTCTTCATTCTCAGGCTGGTCTTCAGCATCCGAGGCATCTCCACCAGCACAGCTATCAGGATCAGAAGGTATATCTTCGAATATTAATGCCCTTTCAATTTCCCGGTCGGATAACTTCTTCTTTGGCATCTCCTTTAAAAAACAGGAAAGTTAAGTAATATTTCTAATACACTAAGTTTTTCCATAAAAAATATACACATGACGAACGGTGGTTACCGCTGCTAACCACTTTGAATTTATTACAAAAAGTATGGTATCCTGAAGTTTAATTCTGCACTACATTTAATTGAATAGGTATATTGAACAAAACAACACAATAAATAACTTATAAATCATAATATTTACTTACCACAAAAAAAAAATTCACTTTCACTCCAAACTTAAAAAACGGTAATTTCGATTAAAGTTTTAGTACGTTAGAAAACCGTGGCGCTAGTTGTTTTCGATCGGAGTCTTACCGTTTGGGTCAGCGCAGCGCAGAGGATTTTATTAACGCACTTGAAAATAAACTTTAAAGTTATTTTAATAAACTGCATAAATGCTTGAACCTGAAAAAAAATGCTCGCACGTCCTCGAAGATACGCGGGAATCCTCGCGCAGCGTCGAATCGGCGCCCGCGTCCTACGCCTACTTTCAGTGTTGTCACTGGGTTTAAAGAGGGAGAACGTCATTTTTTTTTATTTTTAATCCGAATTACCTAGTAAAATGGACGAAGAAAAATTAATATTTTTAATATCATTTCATGAATGTTAATTTAATGTGTCAATATTTCATAATCCATTGTATAGTAATCGTAAAACAAAAGTCCTTTCGATGGTAAAGTCGTACACAGGGTATTAAATTCACCAAAACTACACCTTTCTTGCCAATTTTCCTCGACCCATATTCTTCGTCTGAATTTCTGACGCCTTATTTTATTTACATATTCTTCCATTTCTTATTCTTCCGCCAAAAGCACAATTATAATCATATCCCAGTCCACCATCGTTGACGAACTTTCGCGACAAACTGGCATGTTTACGGTAGAGTGGTAACCCAGAACGGTTAAATCGCACAGGCTCGCGAGGTCGCGCGCAATCTTGAGCATACGCGATCCACAATGAAAATGCCCGAGACCGCGCGGGGATTAATCCTCTCTGTCTGCGCTGACCCTTTGAGTTTACTAAAACCATCGTAGTTCGCGCGATTTTCTTAAGATGGCGCTGTTCTAGATTACGAGCCAAACTATAGGTGGTTATCCCTAGTAACCACTATGAAGAAAAGAGTGAATGGTTTCTTAGATTTACACATTGAAATAAATCTATTATTTACGGATTTATCGCGGAATTGGTTTAATTTTTTTAATTTCCCGACGCGACGTTTCGACTTTCACTTTACAGCTTTCATGGTCACGGGGCGGTTTGCGAGGACTTTGGGCTGGTCAAAACGAAGGTAATGCTTGGAGCCTTCTTCTATATGTTCAGCAACTGCAGACTTCGTTGAGCCTTGATGTTTAACATCAGCTATGTGCTTCGTTTAATTTGACCGATATAGGAGAGGCCATAGTCGCAATCTATTTTATTTACGCCCGGTTCTTGCAAGATTATATGGCACTTGACAGGTGGTAGCAACTGACTAATCTTCTTGGGCGGCTTGAAGTATGTTTTGATAGAAGTACGCTTCAGGATATAGCCAACCTTGTCTGTGACTCCTTTTATGTTTGGCAATATAGTCCGCCCGTGACCATGAAAATTGTAAAGTGATCGAAAAGTCGGGTAATTAAAAATGCAAAAATTAAACCAAATTCGCGATAAAATCCGTAAATAATAGTTTTATTTCAATGTGTAACATTCGCGTAAATCTAAGAAAAAATCGCGTAAATCTAAGAAAAAAATACTCGAAAAAGGTTTGCTGTTTTTTCATTGTATTCGATTTCGACGACAAATTTGATGCTACTGGCTCACGATTTTCAGATATTTCCCGCAAAGTTTCATTTCCCAAATCTTTAAACTCTTCTGTGTGTTTTATTTTAACATGGTTTAACATTGCCGTCGTAGAAGCCTTTCGTCCAACACCACTACGTGAAATTAGAGAGTTGCATAAAGTATATTCCACCTTTGCTTTATCTTCTACAATCTCGACATAAAACGCCCAAATTCGGGATCTTTTACGTGAAGTCATTATGTCAACGATCACTGATCATAGTACACACATCGTTAATTAAAAACTTTTTCAATTATTTATCTACTATGACGCGCAACGTGACGTATTTGTTTGCAAACTATCAAGCGACTTGTAGTTGAAACTTTCAACTTGACCCCACGCCTTTCAACTTGAAAGGCGTGGGCGGAGTGAGGGGTGTATCAACGCGAGCCGGCCTATCGACCAGCGCGAACCTGTTTGTACTTGTTTACGAGCGCAAAATGGGAATTTGATAGAACCGAGTTACTCGGCCGAGTTACTATAAATTTGAGTCTATATAAATTTAGATTAACTATAATTTTCTGAAAATGATCAAATGTGACCGCAGACTTCAATGACAAACAGCTAATTAAAGAAAGCCAATTAAATCTGTCAAATAATCTGATTGAAATCGAACCATTTTTCTAAATACAAATTCGCTTTTTTAACCCTCTGCGACTGACGTGTATTCCTTTTCACAATCCTATTGATGTGGTAGTATACCAGACACCAGTTTAAAATCTAATATATTTGAAAATAATATGATAACACTTACTCCAATATTTATTAATTAAATATTTTGAGTACTCTCTTGTGATTTATAATAAAATGAACCCGGAAATAAAAATACAAACTGTACAATTTAATAATATTTATTGACAACACCCGAATAATATCTATACTTATTATTAAAGTTAACTCTTATAATAATCAGACTTATTAATTTGAGCGATATTCATTGGTTAATTTTTTTTTATATCATCCTCAAAATCACATGTTTTTTTGACAATTTTCACAAAGTGGCTTAGAGCATTGAAGACAATCACAACAACGATACTTTGATACTCTTTTTATTTTCGGTGGACATATTGAGCATAGTTTCCTTCCACTTAATGGAATAGTTACAGTTTTTGGCGGTGGAGGGAGAAGATCCTTGCCCAAAACTCTGCTGATGGTCATTCGCAATTCTCTTGGCAATCTTTCGTTGTAAACACGAATTTTCGTATTATCTAGTACCAATGCTCTCGCCATATTAAAACAATATTTACCCAATAAACCCCACAAGTGGGGCTTCAAGTTATTTGTGATTTGTGATGTGAGTGGATATGGCTATAGGTTTGAGGTTTATAGCGGCCAAGAGAATATATGCGCAGATGGCGAGCCTCAATTGGGTGCATCATGTAATGTCGTAGTTCGACTTGCCAGAGATGTGCCTACCGACCAGAATTATACATTGTTTTTTGATAATTACTACACATCATTGATTGATTGAATACCTGTCACACCGTGGAATTTTAGTATTGAGCACTGTTCGAAGAAAACTCCCTGAAGAAAAACAACTAAAAAAACAACCAAGGGGGACATCAATCGAACAAGTTGGTAGTTATAACGGAGTTGACGTATCTATAGTAGCTTGGAGGGATAACAACATTGTCAATCTGGTATCCAATTTTGCTGGTAAAAACCCCACATCTGTCTTCTGTTCTGTCACATCTTCTCATTTTATCACTAATGTCAGCACTCATTTGATATAATACAAATGTGTTTATACAGCAGGACCTCTTTAATCCGAACTCTGAAAATTTTACCCCCGTTCGGATTAGTGGAGCGTTCGGATTATAGGGGTATAGATGATAAGGGTATTTTTTGTGAATAAAACTACTTAATAGGTAGGGGAAAGCAGGTAGGATTCGTACACTTTTTTTTCTAAGAATTTTATAATTTTAATTATTAACTTTTTTCAAATAATTTCAGTCGTGTTATGTAGCTTAGATATCTATGTTTGATAATGGAAATAGTAAATTGCAGTATATAAGAGTATTAGGATGCCATGACAATTTTTTGAAAAAATGGCAAAGTGTTCGAATCTGCCCCACCACGGGGTAGCTTCGTTCACCATGTGGGATACCTTCGTACATAGTGGGGAGCGTTCATACACAGAAATTAAAAACTATATTATAGTAAAAATAATACTCTTTATTGAGATCAATGTTGAGAAAAATCACAGAATCAGCCTTATGATCAACCAAAACAACATAATAACTTTATCATTAATCAAATATCAAGATAACATAAAAAACAAATGCAAAAGACAACTTATTGAACATTATACATGACTAAATCTTTGGAAAAACTAAATATCTTAGCTGTTCGCGAAGTAGATGTCGATTTGGATTGAGGAAGTATACAAACCAAATCAGACAAGTATACAGTTCCATTATCTTCTGTATTGGGAAAAACGAACTTCCAGGTACCAGGTTTCCTTCTTAAAAATGAAACTTTATATTCCGTGGGGCTGTATTTTGTTATAATCTGTCCTACATAGTGTAAAATACTTTTTTCTTTTCAAATTTCACTAATGCAAAGCTTCCTGGTTTGATATCTTCCGTCACAACTGGAGTTTTATTCTCAATATCAGATCTTTCTTCAACAGAAGAACAAGAACTTTCTCGTAAACTTATATCAGTCTCATTTTCACTATCAGTTTCTACTATTTTTTTTCAATTTCTTTGGTTTAGTTTTTAAATTTGTTTCCTCCGCTAATTTTAAAGCACGCTTTATTTCTTTAGCCCTTTGTTTTCTTTCTTGTTCTTGTTTTTTCATGTCTTTCACCTTTTCAATTTCTTCCAATCTATTCTTTTCAGGTGTGTCTGCATATATTCTAGATTTTCCGGGCGTTTTTCCTTTTCTTACTTTTTTGGATGCATTTCTATCTACTTTCGGGAAGGGTCGAATGATTTCCGGTAATATTAATCCTACAGCTGTTGAAGAAGATGGTAAGTCGAGTTGGTGAGATATTAAAGAAGGTGACACAAATAATGATCTCTGTGATATTTCTGGCTGTGTAAGATCTATGTTTTCAGCAGCCTCGGTTGTGGTAAGATCTATGTTTTTAGCAGCATATATATGATTATAAATAAAAAAAATAAATGCAATCTTCAGTTTAGCCTTAAAAGGTCCGAACACACCCACATCCAAGGGTTGAAGACGGTGCGTAGTATGGGGCGGGAATGATAGAAAAACAATGCCATTTTCACGTGCGTAATCTACCGCCGCAATGGTGACGTGACTTTCATGATTATCTATCAGAAGCAGAATAGGATTCTCTTTAGAGCATGATGTTTTGTTTTGAATATGTTTTAGAACCTCCAAATATATACCGGAATTTATCCAACCACTCTTTGATGCAACTCCTAAACTCCCTTCTGGAGCTCCATGCAGGAAATGATCTTTATAGTGCACCCTGGGAAAAATGAAGAGTGGAGGAATTGTGTTCCCACGAGCAGAAATGATACCACCAAACGTAACGAGTTCACCCCTTTCTTGGGCAACAATTTAGCCAATTTGTTTTTGGTTTTTTTCAGCCAACACTTTTGGCGTGTTCATCACTGTAGATATACCCGATTCATCAAAATTGAAAATTCGATCTGAAGAAAATTCGTATTTTCGTAGAACTTTTTCTAAATTTTCAAAAAAATGGTTAACAGCTGATATGTTAAAACCAAATGATCTGGCCACACTTGTGTTCTCTGGTTTTCTTAGGCTTAAATTTGGATTCCTCCTACGGAAGCTGTCCGACCATTCTTTACCGGCCATCATATTATTATCCCACGAAGGAGGATAACGTAATTTATTTTGCTTTGCAAAATCATATGCTAATTTACGGATGTGTATTATGGTCAAACCGTAGTGCATTTTTGAGCATTCAATGATATATTTATTTAAAAGAGTTTCTTCTTCTACAGTGAAAACTTGATTTGACGTGAATTTGGAACTAAATACACGCTCACTGGCAGTATCTTGGTGAATCGAAGCAGCTTTCTTATGATAATTTGTCAAACGACTTGCAAGAGTTGTCGGTTTGATGCCATATTTTTGTGCGGATTTTCTGATGGATAAAGTTTTATTTAAAACTTCATGCATTGCAGATGACATTGCATCTTCATCGACGTCTTGCATAGTTCTGTAATAATGATATTCTTGTTTAAAATGTATTAAACCTATCAAAGCGTATGCGTATATTATGCGTGGGGTACATTCGTACAGTACGAATCTACCCCACGTATAACTGTATGAATGCACCCCAAGCCGAAAAAACAGTAAAGAAATTCTAATTAAAATAGGTACTCTTACTTTATTAACTCAAACACCACAATATCTTTACAAACTAAAGTTTGTGACCATAAACTACAATAAATCACACAAACCAATCAAGAGAAACCCTATTAAATAATAGATTTTAAAAATAAACATAATAATTACTTACGCGGTGCGAAAACACGTCTCGACTCATCACGACAAAAATGGCGTACTGATCGTCGTTCCGTCTCGCTCTGTAGTACTAGCGCCCGAGTGCGATTCACGCACACAAATACGAACCCGTCAGCGAGTTTAGTTGTGTTAATACGAGGGGCGATCAAAAAGTAATGATAATAAGTATAAAAAAACAACGATTGTAGTTTAAATTTAATTTATTTTTCTACATAGTCTCCTAACAAGTCGATACATTTAGTCCAACGTTTCTCCAAACCTAAAATACCCTTTTAAAAAAAATCTGTATCTTGACTATCCCAAAATGCCTCTACAGCATCCATCACCTCGCTATCATCCTCAAATTTCTTGCCCCTGAGGTGTTCCTTGAGCCTAGGAAATAAATGAAAATCGCTGGGGGCTAAATCTGGAGAATAGGGCGGGTGTTCGACCAGTTCGAAGCCTGCTTCTCGAATGGCAGCGATCGCAACTTCGGCTCTGTGTGCAGGAGCGTTGTCCTGATGAAACAGGACTTTCGCTCGGAGTTTGCCCCGTCTTTTTTCCTTTATGGCGTCTCGCAGTCGTCTTATTTGATCAGCGTAGTAGGAGCCCGTAATAGTAGCTCCCTTTTCTAGGTAATCAACCATTATGATTCCCTGAGCATCCCAGAAAACGGACGCCATAACCTTGCCCGCCGAGCTCGAGACTTTGAACTTCTTAGGAGTCGTCGAGGATGGCCTTTTCCAAGTCATCGATTGTTGTTTGGTCTCCGGATCAAAATGATGGATCCATGTTTCGTCCATGGTCACAAATCGTGACAAAAATAATTCTTGGTCAGCCTGGAACTTTGCAAGATTGGCTCTTGAAATGTCAACTCGCTTTTTCTTTTGTTCGTCCGTTAACATTCTCGGGACCCAACGCGCGGAGACCTTCTTCATATTCATTTTGCTGGTCAAAATGTTTTGGATGCTGCCATATGAGATCCCTGTGACCTCAGCTAAATGTCTGATGGCTACTCTTCGGTCTGCTAACACGATATCTTCGATTTTTTTCACATTTTCCTCCGTGAGGGACGAGGTTGGGCGTCCCTCGCGATGTTCATCTTCTGTGGATGTTCTACCCAACTTAAACTCTTTGCACCACCGTGCCACCGTAGAATATGGAGGAGCAGAGTCCCCCAGTGTCTCCACCAAATCGGCGTGTACCTCTTTGGTAGACATTTTTTTCAAACAGAGGTACTTGATGACGCATCTCACTTCGTGTTTCTCCATTTTCGTTTTGTCGCTCCGACTGCTGGTATTCAAATGAATGTAGCTCCTCCAAATGACGTCCTATTTATACAATTTTTTAGCTGGGAAGTGGTGAAGGACTGAAGAAGCGAAATGTTTTTTTTTTAATTTTTATCTTTATTAGAATTACCCGTTTATCATTACTTTTTGATCACCCCTCGTACAAGCGCTGTACGAATCCTACCTGCTCTCCCCTACATAAGTAATACAAAGTCTGTATTCATCTATAAACGTTACATATTTTATTCAACTTTTTTGAAGAAATCCAGTATTTTGGCTTGTCGTGTGGTGTTTAATGACAAATAAAATGCTTTGTCTCGTAATTTACGTAAAAGCATTTTTCTGGCAAAGGAATATCCATTTGATCAGCCCATTCAAGACATGTAATTTCAATTCCAATCCCAACTTCGACCGCGTCGATGAAGGCTTCGAGACGCTCGTCCATATCGCGGGATGCGCCGGCGCCGTCGAACCGCGCGGTGCATTTTGCGAAATTTCCTGCGCGGTGTCGTGACGATTCGTCGGGCCCCGGTGACGGTGACAGACGGGTATTGGATAAGAGTCCTTCGAACGTTTGTCGACTGGCTTCGGCTTGGCTCGCTGAAATGGCGGCGATGATGGCCGTCAACTGCGCGTTGGTCATCAACACGGAGCCGGCATCCAGGGTAGTTCCGCGGTCGTCTTCTGCAGTCACGCGGACGCCGCTGGGGGCTCTATCGTGTCCTCGCGTCGTCATCGGCATGTTCTTGGCTCGAATGGCGGCGTGGTTTTCGACTCAGTTTGGAGCGCGTATATAACTTTCGCGATTATTGTGTGAACTTTCGTGCCATAAGTTCTGACTCACGGTGTGTAAGTGGTCTATGGTGCCGAATTCTCTGCGAAATCCGGCCTGCTCCGGTGGTTGGAAGTCGTCCAACCTTCGTGCCAGCCTATTTGTGATGACCCTCGAAAACAACTTATAAATGTGGCTCAGAAGCGATATAGGGCGGTAGTTTTTGAGTTGGGTCTTGTCCCCCTTCTTGAAAAATAAAACTACCATGCTCCTGCTCCATGCTCTTGGAGTTCTCCCTTGGTGGAGAACGGAGTTAAATACACGCTGTAGCTGCCTAAGGACAGGAGTTACCCCTGCTCTTAACACAACAGCTGACTGTCGCTTCGCACTTCAAGGTCGATGAACTTACTTTGCGCCTATTTATCGGTATTATTACTCTAAATATTACCATATAACATTTTGATTTATTTAGAATTTTAGTGTGTTAGGATCATTTAATTAAATGTAGTTGTTGCTAAGTTGTTAAGATTTACATTATTATTTTCATAACGTACCTACTACCTTAGAAAAAGCTGCATATGTTTTTATTTAAACGTTTTAATAAAGTCGAGAATGGACGACTTCGCTGTCGAAGGTCACGGATTCTTGCATGAATAGGAAGTCTGAACTTACCATTATCGAGTAGCCCCGGAGGAGTCGTTAAAATAGTTCTTGTGCTGGGAACTCGTGGATTCATCATTCATGATACCATTCCTACGCAAAGACTGAAGATGTTCTGGATCTGCATACATCCTTCTTGCATGACCCAAGTTTTCATTGGATCGAACATAGCATGTCATTATTGTCACATACTCACTGTTCGTGTAATCACTCATTTTGACCGCAAGAAACTAACCAATAACCAAAATAATTTCATACAACGTCACTCGGTACCGAATTTCGCACGACTGAGGAAGTGGTAAGATCCCTGGAAGGTGTCGGCGGTGCGGGAGCGGGCGGCGCGGCGCGGCGGCACGCTTTGTACTTGCGCTTGCGGCGGCGCAGCGGTGAGGGCGGCGCGATCAAAGGATTTTATTACTTAGATTTAGAAGTTTCTACTCGAATTAATATTGTATAAAGTAGGGTAACAATAATGTGTATTTATGAAGATCTTTTTCATTTATGTCATCTTTCTCTAAACAACGTTGTTTTATGAATAACTTATTCTAAATTAGTAACTAGTAGTGGTAAATTAATTTTACACTACATAAACAAAAACATAAAAAAATTAAAATAAGTATGCCAAAGTGTTCTAAATCATGTACTTGCCATGCACAATTTTTTTCGTTACGATAAGCGATTCCACCCAGTATATTAACTCAAAAAGAAAGTGCCATAAAAAAACAATAGATCAAACAATGCAGGATCCAGCACCATCATCAAGTAAATCAGGTATGCATTTGAAAAATCTTCCAGTCTTATCAAGGCCAGGAAATTGCATTTTATTAGAATGTAAATTTTACTTTTGATTTGTTACCTTGTGCATATAAAAAAGAAAAATATTAGTAATATGGCGGTGCGATGATTCTTCTTTTGTTCATTACTGTTGAATTGTAACATGTGTGCAAAACTGATTAAAGAATTCTTACTCAAGTATTAAAATTTATTATTCCCATAACCTGAAGTCAACAGGTTATGGGCCCAGGACGCAAGAATATAAATATTGAGTAAAGAGCAAAGAAAAAAAACGTTACGCTGTTTCACAAGAAATTTAGTTTCGCATATTAAAGATGGAAGTAACAAATTCTATGCGAATCGACAAATTCGCCGGAGAAGACTTCAGACAATGGAAGTTTCAAATAAATTGCGCACTAAAAGCAAAAGGATTGAACATTAACGTAAAGAAACCCAACACGGGTGACATTTCTCAATGGGAGAAAAATGATGGAATGGCGATGTTCATAATTACATCTTCGATGCACCTAAGCCAAATCTCTTTGATAGAAAATTGCGAGTCGGCAAAAGAAATCATGTCAAAATTGGAGTCCATCTATGAAGCCAAATCAGTATTAAAAAAAAAATGATGGTACATGAAAAATTCTATCAGTATAAAATGTCACCGACTGACAGCATTGCCAAACATATAGCTAAAGTTGAAAATTTAGCGAAACAATTAAAAGAGAGTGGTAAAGAAATAAGTAATACCGCAATTATGACGAAAATCTTGAGCACGTTGCCCACGAAATATAGATCTTTGCGGCAGGCATGGTTATCGTTGGATCCGAAGTTGCAAACAATACATAATTTGACTGCAAGATTATTGGACGAAGAAGCTAGCTTAACCAATGAGGAAGAAGCTGAGAATGCCTTATTAACAACAAAACACCAAAGTCAAAATAGAAATGACAATGTGAAGTCCGGCCAACACAGTAATCATCGCTTCATATGTTACAATTGTGGCAAGAGAGGGCATTTTGCAAGAAATTGTCGAGCCCCTAAGAAGTCAACGTTACAGAAACCCCAAGAGCAGAAGCCACTTGCATTTAGTGTGGAGCAATGTTTACAGTCTGAAAGCAATACAGACAAATGGATTCTTGACAGCGGAGCGTCTATACATATGACTTATAGACGTGATTTCTTCTGTGAGCTTCAAGAATATGGTCAGAACAGTGAAAGAAAGGTGAAATTAGGAAATAAAAGTGAACTTCAAGTACATGGATTTGGAAATATAATGTTCAAGAGATATGTGAACGGTCAATATCATCAAAGTATTTTGGAAAATGTTCTGTACGTTCCTGATTTGCGTAGAAATCTGTTTTCAGAAGACATGGTTACAACAAGAGGTTATGTTATTGTTAAAAGAAATAAAGATGCTTTAATAATGAAGGACAACAATATTGTTATGACTGCTACATTGAAAGAAAATAACCTATATGAAGTAAATATTAAAACTATAATTCAAGTAAACTGTAATGTGGTACAAAGAAGCTTGAAAGTCTGGCATGAACGTTTGGGACACCTTAATGTGAAAGAAGTGAAAAATATGAGCAAAAATGGAGCAATACCAGTATCCTTGACTGATGACGACAAGTTTATTTGTGAAGCATGTCATTATGGCAAGCAGAGTCGCTTACCATTCTATAAATCCCATAGGGGACAATGTGAACCTGGTGAACTAGCCTACAGTGACATAGGCGGACCTATAGACCATGAATCTGTGTCTGGTGCAAGGTATTTTATTTTATTCAAAGATGGTGCAACCAGTTATAGACATGTATATATCATCAAACATAAAAGCGATGCTTTTGATTGCTTCAGAAAATACAATGCAATAGTTAAAAATAAATTTGGACATGGTATTCGTATATTTCATACAGACAATGGACGTGAGTACATTAATAATGAATTTAAAGAATACTTAGAATGTGAAGGGATTGTTCATGAACGCACTGCACCATATACACCTGAACAAAATGGAAGAATTGAGCGAGAAATGCGCACAATAATGGAGAGTGCAAGATCTATGTTGTATGCTCGTGATATATCAATGAATTTATGGGCTGAAGCAGTGAACTGTTCGGTATATTTATTAAACCGAAGTACATCAAATCAAACTAAGGAGATATCTCCCTATGAGTTGTGGCATGGAAGTAAGCCCTATCTTGGACACATAAGAGTTTTTGGTTCAGAAGGCTATGTACATGTTCCTGATGAAAGAAGAACGAAACTGAACAGAAAAAGTATAAAACTTATGCTAGTAGGCTATGATAATGAAAATTATAGGATGTTTGATGTTGAGACTGGAAAAATTTAATATGTTTTAATGAAAACAATATACCAGTGTTAAGGAAAAACATTACTTCAGTCTCTATTACTGATGATAAAGAGGAAAATAAAGTACAGGATATGTCAATAATTTCACAAGATTTACCCGGTGGTAATGAAAATACAAATCAGCCGGAGGAACAAGCTATTTCAGATTCTAGCTTTGAAAGCACAAAAAGCCAAGATGATCCCACTTATGAGCCTTCAGAAATAATATCCAGTGATGATGAAAGAACTATTACACTGAGGCCTAGAAGATGCAGAAATGAAGTAGCGAACCTTTGTGAATTGGAAGTACCAACCACATATCAGGAAGCTATGAAATGTAAAGAGAGCTATAAATGGAAGGAAGCTATTAGAGAAGAATTAAAGTCACATGAAGAAAATAAAACATGGGAGCTAATAGATAGAAACAATGAAAAGACTGTAACTTCAAAATGGGTATTTAGTATAAAGAGAAACCCAGATGGTAAGATTAATAGGTACAAGACTCGTCTTTGTGCCCGTGGATTCACACAAGTAAAGGACATTGATTACAATGAAACCTTTTCCCCTACTACCAGATATGACTCTATCAGAATTATATTATCTCTTGCAGCTCGAGAAAATTATGAAATTCAACAATTTGATGTACAAACAGCATTTCTTTATGGTGAGTTGCTAGAAAATATCTATATGGAAGTGCCTGAAGGTGTTGAATCTGAAGAAGGAAAAGTTTGTAAGTTAATTAAATCCTTATATGGCTTAAAGCAGTCATCTCGCTATTGGAATAGAAAATTTACTTCTTTTCTGACTACTTATGGTTTTAAAGTATGTCCATCAGACAATTGTATATTTGTTGGATATTTTAATAATTGTAAAGTTATTTTGATTTTGTATGTAGATGATGCATTGCTTTTATTTAAGAGTAAAGATTCATTAATGTATATTTTAAATGATCTTCAAAGAAATTTTAAGATAAAAATCATAAAATTAAATAATTTTATCGGTATGAATATAGTTAGGAATAATAATTCAATTATTATTAGTCAGAAGCATTATATAGAACAAATAATAAAGAAATTTAATATGTTAGAAGCCAACCCTTGTAGTACACCTAGTGATCATAATGTTATATTGATGAAAAATATTAATAGTAAAAATGTCATAAATTTTCCTTATAGGGAAGCAGTGGGAGCCCTTATGTTCTTATCAACAGTATCTAGACCTGATATTTCATATGCTTTAAATATGGTTAGTAGATATTTGAATAATCCTAGTAAGGATCATGTAAATGCTGTTAAAAGGATAATTAGATATTTAATAAATACAAAAGATATTTGTATTACTTATAACTGTAGTAGTGAGCTTATTGGTTATTCTGATTCTGATTTTGCCTCAGATATTGATTGTAGGAAATCTAATACTGGTTATATTTTTATGTTTAATGGGGGACCTATTACTTGGGCTAGTAAAAAACAAAATACTGTGGCTTTGTCAACCACAGAATCGGAATATATGGCTGCAAGTGAAGCTGCCAAAGAAATTTTATGGCTACGACAGCTATTAATAGATATAAATGAGCCTCAATTAATGATTACCCTATGTGTAGATAACCAAAGTACTATTAAATTAATTCATAATCCTGTGTATCACAAAAGGACAAAGCACATTGATGTAAGGTATCATTTCATCAGAGAGAAGATAGAAAACAATATAATTAATATTAAATATGTTGAAAGTATGTCTCAACTTGCAGATTTTCTAACTAAGTCTTTACCTCTTGGTAAGTTTTTGAATAACAGAGACAAGGTATTAAACTTAGTTTAATTTTTAAGTTCTAATAATTGTTATTTTATTTTTTTTGTTGAGTTGAGTAAGATTTTGAAGTTATATTGTGTGTTTGTTATAAAATTTAAGTGGGAGAATGTAAATTTTACTTTAGGCAGTTTGATTTGTTACCTTGTGCATATAAAAAAGAAAAATATTAGTAATATGGCGGTGCGATGATTCTTCTTTTGTTCATTACTGTTGAATTGTAACATGTGTGCAAAACTGATTAAAGAATTCTTACTCAAGTATTAAAATTTATTATTCCCATAACCTGAAGTCAACACATTTGAATAGTACATTACTATCAGGGATGTACTTGTATGGGCCAATACAATATATAAGATTAAATATTCAGCCAAGTTGTAACTTTTCATCAATTTATTTTGTTTCAGATTTACAATATATTCAAAAGACAAATATAGACCAGCCCAGCTCAGAAGACAAAGCTGTTCAGGCACATATAAAATGCACCTATATTAGAAGCAAAAGTACACAAACTATAATTGCATTGAGAAATACAAAATCATCTCCTATCAGACCATCAGTAGCATCTATTGCCCTTTCTCCGTTTAAAATTAATAAAGTGCCTAGAGGAAAGCCATCAAAATCAGGACTTACTATGATTCCTAAAAAAATATTTGTACAAGAAGAAAAATCTGACAGTGATATTTCAACTTACTCTTCAAACAGAACCCAAAGTGAACAATCATCATCTGTTAGTTCCTTTCAATATAAAACACCATCAAATAGTAGCAGTCTAGATGAAGAATATGCTAATATACAGAAACAACATGATGCTGAATTGACTATCAAAGTTAGCAATTGGAAAATTGATAAGAATCCTAGGTTTTATATTGGCATAGCTAAAGAATCCCTGTTTCTTATAGATCTATTATCAGAATGTACTAACAAATCTAAAGATAATATTATGTTATGTCTTAAGAAGATAAGACTTAATACAAAGTTTACAGAACTTGGAGATGATTATGGTATATCTACCTCATATGCAAGCAAAATATTTCTTAATAATATTCCAATAATAGCATATTATCTAAAACCTTTCATTATAAAATCAGACAAAAGAACAATTAAGAAAAACCTACCTATTGCATTTAGGCATCACTATAATAATGTAACCAATATTATTGATTGTTTTGAAATAGAATTTGAAAAACCGACCAAATCTGTACACCAAGCACTGACATGATCAGGATATAAAAAGGCGAATACAATCAAATATTTAATTTCAAGCACACCAGATGGTCTAATTAACTATATATCACCGGGATATGGTGGTAGAATTAGTGACACCCTGCTAGTTGAAGAAAGTAAATTTTTAGAAATTCTAGACCCAGGAAGTATTATCTTAGCAGATAGAGGGATTAAAAATATTGAAAATCTATTATCGTAAAAGCAGTGTCATCTGTTAAGACCACCAAGCATTTCCTATGGTACAAAATTTTCAAAACAAGAGGCAAGGAAATCAAAAGAAATAGCCAGTCTGAGGATACACATAGAAAGGGTCATAAGAAGACTACGAGAATTTTCTATGTTGCAACCTCATTCAGTTGTAAACCACAACTTAATTCGCGTTTTAGATGAATGTGTAGTTATAGCATGTGCCCTTATAAATCTACAAGATAGCATTATCAAATAAAACAAAATAAAAAATATTGATTGAAACGCATGTTTGTTTTATTTTGTGCTTTTATATAATATAGGGTAAATATTTGTCTTCCAAAAGGATGTCAGCTGCTGAATTACACCTTTAGTATATTCCTCATCATAATCTATTACAATTAAATGGATAATATGGCTATTCTCGAAATCCCAACTGGCCATACAAAAATAACATTTCTTTAAATTTGTCACAAACATTTGCAACTGCACCTGAGTCATACATTATAGGCATTTGATGCCGTAATTCGTGCATACCTTAATTCATGCCACATAAAACTTTTATATTGGCATTGTGTGTCTTTTTCAACTTTCTTCACATTGGCATCGGTGAAAAGATGGGATATATTATTCAAAAATACATCACAATCTTTGTCAGCATGCTCTATTATTAAAGTATGTAAAGACAATTTTCTGCAGTCATGAATTTCAAAATTATCATGTTTTAATAGCTGGCATGAATTTAATTTTCTTTTCTTTGCTTCTTCCAAGTAATTAGATATTAAAAAAAATTGACTGTGTGTAAAATTACTCTTAGCAACTGGCACTGCTTTTGTAAGGTCTTTTGAAGAAATACATTTTAAAGTTGTCCCAACTTGAGCTAGTTTGGACTTTTTCCAATAACAAGTAGTTGATGTTGTTGATTTTTCTTCACTCCTTCTATGAGCCCACATCAGGAAAGCAACTGCATGTTTGCATCATCCCTGTGATTCAGCGCAGTCGTGACATACCACACTTATTATTTGGCCTTGATTTTCATCAACAACCATAGTGGCTGCGTATGGTTTTGTTCGAACTTTATGCTCTGGACAAACTTTACGCTTGAGAATGCATTTATTGGAGTCACGCCGCAGTTGTACGTGACCAATGGCATCATCGCCGTAATAGGGTCTTGATGATCTGAGAAAGACGAAAGTAAATTATAAATAGTTAAATTCAATGCATAAAAAAAGTACAATAAAAAGACAGTGACACGTTTTGTAAGAAAATTATAACTAATATTAATATTATACATTTAATACAGATCAGAATGTTTTAGGTAAAGTACTTACGCAATTGTTTTCACGTTTCGAAACTCAGATGCAATAAAATTTGAGTTTGATGCAAAATAATTTGCTACCATGAGAGTGTCTACTGTAGGCAAGTTAGCACTATCAGCTTTCTCGAATCCCGCTTCCATGATTCAAAATTGAATGCTGAAGTCCTGTTTTAGGTATATACCGTTAAATTTACTAGATAAGAGTATAATTAAACAGGAAATTTAACTTTCACGCAGCTCATGGAGTTCTTTTCGTACTATGTGATCGATGTTTACTTACAATATGACGTCACGGGCAATGTAGCTTTTTGGATCACGTGACAGACAGATTAAAAATATATTTTTTATTTATTAAATTAAAAATACTAATTAAATTTATTAAATAACATATATAATTCTAAAGTAAACTTTTGTGGATGTTCTTTCGTTATAAAATAGTTTGGTATTTTATATTGATCACTGGCAAATACCCTATTGTGAAAGCAAAACTACCTATAATTATCAAACAAACCAATAGTAACATTTGAAATAGTTCATTGCTTAGGTGCCCGTTTTTTTTTTGCAAATGAGTTTATTATGTAGACAATTAAATGAATCTAAAATCGATTTAAAATTTTCAATTATTATTTTGCGCCGTTTATGTTTTTGTTTCTAAATCTGAACATCTCGTCGTAATTTTGGTTTTCTCGGGGTATTTTTTTTTGAGTACTTGATTCCTCTTGTTTGATTTTTATATAAGACAGTTCTTCAGAAATTTCAACATCATATTTACTAGAAGATCCTGCTTGTGTGATATCGCTTGAAGTTCATTGCTGTATAGAAGATTCTGGTTCCATATTTTGAATACTCAAAACTGTAATTTTCTTGCTTCTTGGAAATACCTGAAACATAAAAGACTTGATACGTTACATTATTACATAGTAGTTTTTTAAATTTTGATAGGATTGAAGTCTTTTGCAACATGCAGGTGCTCAAATTACAAATAATCGAATGAAAATCATAGGATTGGTTATTAATTAAATTCACTACACCATGTAGTCAAAATTATAGGTTTTCTAAATTGATTATTCAAATTTAGTATATGACATAGATTAATTACAATTTACAAGACAAAAGTTATTAAATATTATAATGATAAAGAATATCTCACATTATTAAAATATATGCTCACACTAGTAAAAAATAATCAATGAATCTCTTACCTTTTGAAGGATATTCCACAACCTGGATAGGATTCTCGCTTACAACTACTTACAATACAAATATTCACCATAATTACACGGAAACTTTCACTATTTTCGAGAAAAAAACAAGCCACATACTGAAACAGCGTTCTTTTAACTTCGAACTACAAACGTAAATAGACGCCATTTTGTTCATAACCATTCATTGCTTTTTTTTCGGTGCTGCCAACAATTAATCTGGCTTCTTATCAGATTCAACATGAAAATCATTATACATCTACGTACCATTAAATTTTCCACTAAACAGTGTTCTTATTATTATAGAACAATATTTTTATTGTTAAGGCGCTTTATTGATATATTCTATTAAGAATCAATATATACTGGCCAAAACTGAGAAATGTGGGGGATAAAAAATTAATTAAAACAGTATACTTTGCTCTGGGTCAATCCATACTCTCATACTGTATCACATCGTGGGGCGGTTCATCTAAAACATTTATGTTAAAAATCGAAAGGGCACAAAGAGCCTTATTAAAAGTTAGTTTCGATTACCATTCTTCTATTCAACAACAAATTTATACGAGCTATGTAATGTTCTTACAGTCCGACAGTTATATATACTAAATACAATACTAAAACAACACACCTTACTAAATTATAACCCAGTAAAAACTAAAAATAAAGATACCTATGACCTAAGAATTTTAATAAAAGGCTATTTAGATAGATCTGGACAAGAAATCAAAAGGTTTAAAAATAACTTACCCGGTGTAGAGTTTGTGAATAGTTTTTTGAAACGTTATAACAACGAAATATCAAAAAGGATAAGTCAAAATATAAAAAGGTCTAGAGCCGCAGTATCACCCGAAATAATAACGGAATATTTCAAAGAATTGAAAATATCCTTAGAAGGAGTACCCCCCTCCAATATTGTGAATTATGACGAGTCAAATTTATCAGACGACCCAGGCAAAAAAAAAGTATTGACGAAAAGGGGAGTTAAATATCCCGAGAGAGTGATGAATGGCAAAGGCATCAACGTCGCAGATGATGGCTGCTTCTGGAAATGGGACGCTATTGCCCTGTTATGTAGTATATAAAGCCGTCCATCTTTACAATACTTGGACTACTAATGGCCCCCCAAATTGCAGATATAACCGCACTAACTCAGGATGGTTTGACAGTAATGTTTTTGAAGATTGGGTGAAAACCATTGCACTCCCCTACTTCAATAATATAGGGGGAAAAAAAATATTGATTGGAGACAACCTTTCCTCCCACCTATCCATAGATTTAATTCAAAAATGCCAAGAACAAAATATACACTTTGTATTTCTTCCCCCAAACTCAACTCATCTGACACAGCCTTTAGATCTATCATTTTTTAGGCCAATGAAAATTGCGTGGCGGGATATTTTATTTACTTGGAAAAAGACTGAAGGCCGACTACAGCCAACTATACCCAAAAACATATTTCCAACACTTCTTAAGAAAATGCTGCTTAAAATGGAACCGAATTTAAAACAAAATATTATAGCAGGCAAAAGCTGGGATAATACCACTGAACAAAGATAAGGTTCTTAGTAGATTGCCAGGCAACAAATTAGAAAATGACCTTAGTTCCGATGAAAAAGAAGCCATTGATGAAACAATCTTGTCAATTTTAAAGGAAATGCGCTATGGGTCACAAGTTCCAAAACCTGTAATGAAAATGAAAAAAAATAATGTAAAAGCTGGGAAAAGCGTAGACAGTGACTATGTAGAAAGCTCAAGTTCTATCGATATTCTAGAGAATCAATCAGATTCGATTGAAATAAATACCTCTAGCAAAATAAATAGAGAAAATGATAACAAAGAAAATAAAAAAAGAGAGAGATTAATAAAGGAAAGGGCGTTGGAAAAGAAACTTTAACACAAAAAAGCAACTACATCATTAATAACATTCCGGAAATAATACAAGAAAATCAAATTCCAGCATTGCAAGAAAGTCTATATCTTAATGTCATGAATGATAAAATAATGGTTTATACCCCATTTTTCAGTCATTGTTATTAATATTTGACATAAATAATCAGAATTATGGGGCTCAGTTAAATGGGACACACCAAAATTTATACTAATCAGTTCACTTTCGTGTATAAAATGTCCAGTTAAACCCATGTAGCTTCTAGTATTATGTATATCTGTCCATATATCCGTAGTTAAACATATTGACTCTACTTCTAAGAGCTTTTCTCTAAATTGCAAAGAAAGAACATCATATTTGTCATCTATCATTTGTGTAATTATCTGCCGTGAAGGAAGCTTATATAAAGGCACTGCTGTTTTCACTAAGTATGTGAAACCTTCTTTTTCAACTGTATTTAATGGCGACGTATCCTTGCAAATCATTAACATGATAGCATTATTTAGTTGTCCATACTTCTTTCCGTTTACTGGAAAAAAAATCAAAGGTATACATTATAACCGCTCATAAATATACCATGACCATAATCAACAAAGTAAGTAATTCATTACGTAGATAACAAAAATTCTCACCACAATCAAAGGAGTCGTCGTACAGCATGCCTGTGAGCGTTGTGGCAAAATGGGTCACAAAGAGAATAAGTGTCGTTTTAAGCAATATACATGTGATTCATGCAGCAAAAAGGGTCACTTAAAAGCGGTTTGCAAAAAAAGGTTTGTAAAAGTGAAGTGAATGACAAAAGTCGGAAAAGTTTTTCATCGAATCAGATTCAGAAAATGAAAACAGTAACTTCTATAACATAGTCGTAAGTAGCAAGGGAAATGGACCTTATGACGCACATCTTAAGGTAGAGAACGTTCCATGTAAATTTGAAATTGATACAAGCAGCAAAATATCAGCTATTTCAAAAAATATGTTTGATAAACGCTTTTCACTTTTAACATTGGATAAAAAGGCATGGTCACTTAGATCATATACAGGTGACATCATTGAAACACTAGGTTATTTAATAGTTGAGGTTAAGTACAGAGATAAACGAGCTATATTAGGGTAGGGTTTCCCTAAGTCGGATTTGGGACAAAGTCGACCTATTTTACCCAGAAAGTTGGTACACTAACTACCATTGGAACATATTTTCTACGTTTTTAAAAAACAAATAAAACAAAAAGCATTCATAAAAAGTTCATTTATTATATACATCATTAATATAATTTATTAGTTCCTCAAAGGATCTTTTCTTTTTTTTTTTTTCTACTTCTCTTCTACACAGATATCCATACATTAAGGCATTAATAGCTCCGGGACTCCGGGACCAGGACCTCTAATCTTCCCGGCGACTATTTGTGTATTTGATTGGTAAGAGACCACTGCCTCTCTACAATAATTGCGACAGTCACTTCACAACAGTCATTAATGTATATAATATAGTCTGCATTGAGGCAATTGTTTGTATGTTCAACAAATATGGATTTTAGTTCTGAAAGTTGTTAGACTGAAGTCACTGGTAGTTCCTGACACCAACGCCACGAGACACGTTCCACCATCCACATCTCATTTTTCAATCAGTAGGCACCTACTTAGTGTTATTTAATCTAGGTTGTAAGAAAGTATTTTGTTTATTTATTGATTGCAGTGTATAATTAATTATCATATCACATTTTTTTTTACAAAAATACAAACATTTTCCAGCATATTTAATCTATATTTTAGAATATATCGTGTCCTAAGGGAAATACAAATAATAATTGAACATAATGTGAATGCTTTAAAATGAAAAAATGAATGAAGTTATGCGCAATACTAAACAAATAAAACGAATATTATAATGCATTTGCTACAACCGAATTTGGATAATATGCTATGGAAAGCGCTATGCTCGGTATTTTTCTATCGCATCAGTAATTCGTAAAAAAACAAGGGTTATTAAAGTAGCCCAAAGGATTATCAAGTTGAAGTGGCAGTGGGTTGAGTATTTATCGCGAAGAATTGGTGACTGTTGGAGCCGAGAGATTCTGGAGACGTATAAACAAGCTAAACGTCGGACGCCCACTTACCAGGTGGATGAATAATCTAGTTTGGGTTGCAGGAAACGAAGAGATCCTTAAAGGAGGCCCATGTTCAGTAGCGGACTTTCTGTGGCTGAAGAGAAAGGGAGAGACATATATTTTTTGGCATAAGAAGGTCAACTAATAAACTATTTTAATTATTTTATTCCTCGTCCTACAATTATTTCATCTAGAAATTCTGCGGGTGCTGAGATGTTTTGCTGATGTCTGGCCCATCCCAAATACCAGACTAGGGTCATTACATGAGCGCAGCAACCAACAGTGCGCCTACCAACAATACAACTACAGCAGTATTCCGTGATCCCAGTCCGACCAGGATTGTTATTTTCTATCAAAATATAAACGTAATACTGCTTCCTGATTACGTGGCGTGACTTTATTTTTCCTCTTATGAAAGTATCTTCACTCGATATTTTGATCCTGTAACCCTTATGGAAACGTATATATTCTCCATAATTAGACCGCGCTTGCCTTATCTGATAGGTGCCCAGAGCTAATAAAATTAAATAGTTATATTCCAGGGTTGGCAAATAAAAAACGTGGTCACGATCAGCAGTGATGTTTCTAAATTGGGACGTCCTTCTATTCATATTTAGGGCGTCGACCATAACTACCAGATTATTATTTTCAAAGTTCATTCTTTCTCTAATATGCAATATTTCGTTACTTATTCAACAAAGCCGCCGCTATTTGGAATCTTTGCATCATATGTGGTAGTTAGCGATGAAAATATTTTTGTCGAAAACGTGTGATATCTCTTCAGTTGACCATTATTTACAACCTCTACCATTCAATGGCAAATAGTGACACAGCGACTTTGATTTGCTTGCGTGGTGGTTAATTGGTGTTCACCTCGTAAAAGTGACTCTGGTATACATGTTTTATAACTGCATCCTTATAATAAACTTGCACTGTCCCTAAAACCCCTATCTTAAAAACACATCATCTTCTCTGAAATACAATGTTAAAGCAAAATTCTCAGAACAAAACAGATTGGACATTATCTGAGTATCTGATGTAGTTGCTGCATATGGGCCAAAACAATCAACAATGAAACAAACCCATCACATGCAACAATCAAAAAAGATTTAGTAAGTATCCTATATTTGTGAAGGGAATAACTTTTCTTTTGGAACATATAGTTAGAATTTTTGTGAATATGTTATGGGCCAAGTGATTAATCGAGCATTATTCATAATGCCCGGGCATTATGAATAATGCAAAGTGCCTATTGGGCAGAGTGATGTAAAGCAAATTAAAATCAAAACAATGAGCCGAAGTGGTAGAATTTAGAATAGAGCAGCACAAGGGGGTGGGTTGGGAGGAGTGGAGGGGGAGAGGGAGTGTCGCGCCTCCCCTGGTAACACTCCCATGAAAAGGTAACGCACCATTCCTGAGAAATATCTATTATAGCAACCTAACCCTTGAAACACTTGTTGTCAATACAAATTGGCTTATGCATCGTCTCCGGCGCTACGGGAAGTTCAGCCCCTTCGTCCTTGCGTAACAAAAGATAGGCACCCATGCTCACCTCCGCAACCGTTGCCTATCCTTCGTTACAGCGGGCGGGGGCTGCTCTCCCTCCGCGCCTCCTGCATTTTATATACACTCTAGGGTCGGTAACCAAAAGACTACGTGAAGTCGGGGTGTTCCGAGTCGGTTTTGGGGCACAGTCGACCTAACTGATCCATAAAGTGGGTACACTAATTTTCTTCTGAAGATAATGTTTCGGACGTTAAAAAACAACTAAACATAAGCAGATCAACCTTTCTAATTTATAGATCTATCGCAGATGCGACAATGCGGCAGCGCAACACGTAAAAAATCACCTATTAATCACATTGCCCGATCATCATGTAGCCATATTCATAATGCCCGGGCATTATGAATACTGCCCGCATTAATCACTTGGCCCATAACAAATATATTATACGTATTTTCCATCACACATTACAATCGGTTGTTTTCGTTTCCGTGTATAACATTTGGTATTAACAAATATGTTGTATCACAATCTAACATAGAATTATAATTATTGACAAATGAAAATATATGTTGTATCTGCTGAGCGGTAAATGTTTGCATGCTATTTTTCGAATTAAATAGCGTCTCCCACGAGGTGAGCTTGGTAGATAATAATTATGGTTGCTCAAAACAATAGTACGTAATTTATCGGAAATACTGTACAACGTGGTAATGCCACAATTTATGAAAATACAACGGTTATTGGTGTTGGCTTCTCGTCTGTAATCCGGTAAAATAATGTATTCCTGCGCATTAACATTAGTCAGAATCGAACAGGGCTATTGGTGCTACCAGTTTTCTCCTTGTCTGGGTTTCTTTGTAATGCAAAGATGCAAGGAGTTTTGTTGCATCACCCATCAACTTGAATACCTTAGTTGTTTCTTGGCCCCTTAACATTCCGGAAATTGCCAGTCCCAGACAGGTTATTGCAATGCCCAATTGGGTATTTGAAAAAAAAAAAAACAATTTGTGATAAATGGAAAGATCGTTATGGTTACGCCATATTAATGCATTTTCGTTACAAATTGTTATTGGCCGGTGTCTCAAACCGCCATTTACGCGAATTTGGCAGTATTGTTAATTCAGATCATCCTACATTCCCGCTCTTTCCTTCTCCCTCTAAAGTACGCCTTATATATATTCTGTACTCGCGCAACGTTGTGCGCGAGAACCGCGGGGACGCGCTAACGCGCCAGCGCCCGCCCACTACTTCGCTTCGAACCACCGCAAGCGCCGCACACGCACTTGTAAGAAGTATGTGTTCCCGCCGCCGCTAGCCATGCATGTGCATATGGTGCTCCGCTAATCAGCGCATAATTAATCAATCGCTCGCCGCTTTGATCTAACCTTTGTTAATTAAAGACAGGACCGCAAGGTTGACGCCGGCATAGCTATTTAAGAGGGACAAGCCCCTGTTGAGCGTGTGTCGTGATTCTGTTTTGACGCCATTGCGCCGGGGCCGCGTGCCACCTTCCCGAGGATGCAGATATGAGGTAAGGCGTGTATTCCCGATTCCCATTGCTTGCTCCCGATCCAACCGCATCCGCACCGCGAACCAGCCCCTTCCGAAGGGGATATTCACAGGGGCGTGCGCTCCTTGTAGGCAGAAATGCAGTGCTTTACTTGCCATTCATAGATATTTTAATAAACCGTTCGTACGATGTAGATGACTTTAACTTAAAACGCCTAATATTTTACAAATAGCACCTATTTGCAAGCACACAAACATTATGTTTGCATTTGCGACAAGCAAGCCGCGCTGCGAAATAATGTACCTAATCAACCAACTCATGCCGTCGCGTCCCGCAGGACCTTTGTTCGCATGTGTGTAGTAATTTTAGCGTCCGTAAAATTACAGTTCGCAAACGCACACATCCATGAATATCGAAAACCGCGACTCCAGCAGCAGGCTACGGAAGTTCGGCAGTTAGTAGAGCGCTGTAAGGTTTATACCTCGGAATCCAGGGCCAGTCAATGAATCTTAATATAAACCTTGAAAATATGTTTTTAATAGTATATAGAAAAATGTTAAAAAAAATTTTTTTCGCGCTCTCAATTTTTTAAAAATTATTATAAACAATTATTAATTTTTTGGAGTTTTCATTGATTTATATTAGTCAAAAGTCATATTTTAAAAAGAACAACTATTACAAACTTGAAAACTTGATCTTGGATCTTTAGGGACTGCAGATATACCGATGAAGGTCGGGTTGGAGAATAGAGGGGATAACAGCAGCTGTTCGGTATTGTTCATGGCGGGCCCTCACAGGATAGTACACGTTGTAACTTGCTAGACTTAATACGTAGCTGTTGTTTTCGTTCCGAAAAATATTTATTTCAGATTTTTGTTTATTAAAAATTAATGTTTATATTATTGTGCAGTGAGTGTGATAAAAGTTAATTACTGAACATTACTGAGTTTTAAAAACTTTGAAAATAGTGGCATAAATTGTAAGTATTTGTTTTTCATTTATATTACATGCTTTTGAAAACAGTTATGAATATTTTGTAATAAATCGATGTTAAAAGTTAGAATATAATAGTAGAATTTAATAATATAAATCATTAATTATGATATAAAAGTTAGTTATTAATATTACTAATATTTGTTGTTGCAGCCACGTGTCGCAATGGGTGAACCATCCAGTATTGATAGTACAAGCAATGATTGCCTCATTTGTGATAAAATCGGATCTAGTTCTGAATTAAGCTCTGAACTAGGAGATATTATAAAAGTCACTAGAGGCATATCATCATTAAAAGCTGCATCTGCGGAAAGAGGGGATGGACTTTCTCAGTATATAAATACTCGCGACTTTGTCTACGTGCATTCGGTATGCAGACAAAAATATATTAATAAAGGATGCATTAATTCTTATTTAAAAAAAAAGAACACCACATCTGCATGCTCTCCACCTAAAAAAAAGCTTCGAACAGCTACTTCAATTGATTTTGATTGGAAAACTAGGTGCTTCTTTTGTGAAAAAGAAGCGGATGAAATGAAGGAAAGAAGGAAGTCCAAGTCGTCAAGACAACAAATCAGCTACGTCACTAGTACTGATTTCAAGAAAAGTATAGTAAGTTTGATATGTGAAGACAAAAGTGAATATTGTCGCAATATTCATAAAAGAATTGTAGGCGTATTAGATTTAGTAGCTCAGGGAGCTAAATATCACGCGGATTGTTACATGCGTTTAAAAACAACGCTAAAACAGACTCAGAGGGAGAAAAAAATTCATCCAGTAACAATGCAAGTAGATGCAGCAATGGAGCAGATTTTCAAATATATTGAAGAAAATGATGACTGTCAATTTTCACTCGCAGAATTAAAAAGTATTGTTACAATTGACCATATTCCTGACGATAAAACAATAAAAATTAGGTTAATGAACCATTACGAGGATAATATTGTATTCTCCAGTAAATTTGGTTCCAATACAATTATATGTTTTAAGAATCAACAATACGACATATTGTCCGACAACTGGTACAGTGAGAGGTCAAAAGATAACGAAGAAGAAGAACGTCGTATTTTAAAGGCTGCTGGTGAAATTTTACGACGACACATCCGAACGCAGGCTTATGATACTAAAATTTATCCAGCTAGTGATCAAATGATTAATAACGTTCATGAGACAATACCGAAATCTCTATCATTTTTTTTGTCAGAAATTATTCTAAATGATAAAAGAGGTAAACCAGAGTATATAAATCATTATGAAACGAAATGTACCTCAATAGCTCATGCGATAATATCTGCAGTAAGGCCTCGTTCATTCATATCACCACTGCATGTATCTTTAGCTGTTACCCTGCATAGAAAATTTGGCTCCAAAAAAATTATAGAAATATGTAACGCTTTGGGCTTTTGTGGATCATACAAAGAAGCAATAATCTATGAAGCTTCTGCAACCTTCACAGATTCTGTGAAAATAAAACCAGGTACTTTTGTACAATTTGTGCACGATAACGCAGATTTCAACGTCAACACACTGGATGGCAAAGGTACTTTCCATAATTTGGGTTCGATTGAAATCGTAACTCCGAGCGATGGAATACTAACTAGAGAACCAATTAAACGTTTAGATAACATTCCAACAGAGACAGCCATTTCTGAACATGGTCATATACCGCTTCAAGTATATCCTGCTTCTGCCGGTGAAGGATTGAGAAAACTTCAAATCAAAATTTCGGAAGAAGAACCAAATTTAACCCCTACAATTTCCTCAAAACTAAACGTTCTCTGGATGTATCTAAAATTCAAAACTAATAATGAATTCCCAGGATGGAACGGATTTATGAATCTGTTAACTAGTGCACATGGTTTTGACACTTCGTCAATAATATTCCTACCATTCATTAACACATCTCCAAGTGATTATAATACTTTGTATACGGCGATGAAAACATCAGTAGAAAACGCACAGTCATTAAATATGAAGACATGCATTGTAACTTTTGATCAACCTTTGTACATTAAATCGTGAGATATAACTTCAGCGGTATGTTTATCAGATGAAATGTTTACTGTTGTCAGATTGGGTTCTTTTCATACGCTGATGTCCTATATGGGATCTATTGGTTATATAATGGCCGGAAGTGGAATTAAAGAAGTTCTTTCTACGATTTATGCCACAAATACAATCGATCATATCATGTCTGGACGAGCATATGCTAGAGCGGTACGCGCACATATACTTCTGCAGCTAGCTTTATCAAGATTAATTTTCGATGATCTATTACAAAATAATTCGGAATTCAAAACTGTCATTGCTGATCAAACGAATGCCAATATTTTTGAAATGTTTAATTATACCGAAATAACGGAAAATATTGGATTTCAAAGTTTAAATGAAATTTTCGAAAGAAAATTACATGATTTAGAGAATAAAAATGAAACGTCCAGATTATGGATCAGCTATTTTCGAATGGTATCAGTGCTAAAAGATTTTATTGCAGCTGAACGTATGGGTGATTGGAATCTGCATTTACAGACTATTGGGAGAATGATTCCATACTTTCATGCATCAGGACACTTTCTGTATGCAAAGTCAGCGCAATTGTACTTGCAAGACATGAAGGAATTATCTGTCCAAATGGACCCAGAAGAGTTTCAAAAATTCACACAAGGATATTTTACTGCTAGACGATCCGATATTTTTTTTTTCTGGAATTTCCACAGACCAAACTATTGAACAAACTTTAATGAAATCGATGAGTGTTGAAGGAGGACCTTTTAAACGTGGTGTAACAGACAGTATCGTGTATAAATGGATAAAAGGTGTTATTTCTTCAAAAGATATAATAGAAGGTATAGATGAATTTTGTAATATATCTTTTAAAAAAAGTTATCAACACGCAGATTCAACCGATGCACGAATCAAAAGGGACGACGTTGACGTGAAAAAATTGGAAGAATATTTTATTCAACATTCTCCATTTCCAGATGTTAATGTCATTATGTCTATCGCAACTGGAATAACTGGACAAGGAAACGTGAATTGCTACGCAGCTTTTGAGCAAGGTCTAAAAATAATGGAGAAAATTAATGGGAAAAATTTTAAAGAAGTAAAGTTATCAAGAAAAGACAAGATCATTCCTTTGTTGGCTTCCACTAGCAAAATCAAAGTGGATGATGATATTATTCCAATTGATCCCCTATTATTATTTCAACGTATATGCGTGTTAAAAAAATCGAATGAAGAACTAAAAAACTATATGACTTATGAATTAGCTCCTTATCCTCTTGCTCTCTTTGAAGATGGTCAAATACGAAAAACTACAAAATCCACGTTTTATGACCTATTTCCAGAAGTATCAGTGGATGTGAACGATGTCCGAAAATTTTCGTACGTAATTGATGGAGGAATGTTATTACACCGGTGCAAGTGGCAATTAGATGAAAATTTCGGTACCATTTGTCAACATTATGTCAGATATATGTATTTGATGGTTATAAGAAGAGCAGCACAAAATCGATGGAACGAACACGTCGCTCTAAAAAAAATGCATGTAATGACATAATATTTGATAAAACCATGCCTCTAAAAATAGCGCAGGAAATTTTTTTATCGAATGCCAAAAATAAGAGTAGGCTCATAGATATGATACGAGAAACACTCTCAGAAAATAAAATATTTTCTTGCCAAGCAGAAGCTGATGCCGATAAACTAATAATCGAAACTGCTGTTAATCTGCAATCTGAAAAGGTTGCTGTAGTGTCCGAAGATATAGATGTTTTAGTTTTATTGACTGCTCTCTCACCAACAGACCGAGAAATTTATTTTCGAAAACCATCCAAAGGCAAAATACCGCAAAAAACGTACTCTTCCAAATGCTTAGAGAGAATATTACCTAAGTGTAAAGAGCATATTCTGTTCTTACATGCATTCACTGGGTGTGACACGACATCAGCTTTTTTCCAACGTGGCAAAAACGTATTTGCAAAAAATTTTGAAAAGCGACCAGACTTGCAAAATGCTGCGACAGTCTTCAAAAATGAATGCGAAAATACTGATGACATTTTTAAGGCTGGTGTTACATGCACTCTTGCTTTATACGGTGCCCCCCAGAAAATAAAAGATCTTAATGCATTAAGATATAACTCTTTTTTGAAAGCAACTGCTAAAAATACCTGCGTTAAACTGCCGTCATTACCACCCACTGCAGATAGCGCATTTGAACACTTTAAAAGAGTATTTTTGCAAGTTCAAACATGGCTTGGAAGAGAAATATTACCAGAAGAATGGGGCTGGAAATATGAATGCGGAATATTGACACCGCAAACAATGACGCAACGACCAGCTCCAGAATCTTTATTAAAAATTATTTTTTGCTCATGCAAAACAGGATGTGGAGCATCTTGTGGGTGCAGGAAAAGTGGATTAAACTGCACTGCAGCTTGCTTAGAATGCAATGGTGACAGCTGCACTAATCCTTCACCTACAATCTATATCAACGAGATCGACGACGACGACAATAATGTACAATGATGTAACAATGTGTATCGTTAATGATAAATTTTTTTTGTAACTTATTTTTTACGATAATCTAATAAATTAACATTGAAGTTACTCTGCACATATAATTTATTACAAATAAAATTAAATTTTTCACTATAAACACTTTTTCCCCCTTCCGCCTCTCATTTTTCAGTAAATTGTTGTAAATCGAGATCGGTCAATTTTTTTTTTTTTAACTTTTTTATTTGAGGTTTTAATAATGCAGTCTCATACTTGATATACAGATTCATTGACTGGCCCTGGGTTCCGAGGTTTGACCATTTTTATGCCTTACGGCACTCTACTAAGTTAACACCCAACACCCAACAGTCACATACATAGTCCTGACCCCACACTAAGATCGAGTCTTGTGTCGTGGACATCAGGAACTACGAGAGACTTTTCGGTCTCACAAACACCCAGACCCGGAAGAAATATTTGTGGGCCGCACAAACATTTCTCTCGGTGCGGGGATCGAACCCGCGGCCTCTCGTTTTACAGGCGGCGTCTAACCAACTGCTCCACGGAGGCTGTAGCTGTCGGGAGTAATCGGAAATATTCGATGGCTATATCCGAATAAAAATAATAAACGGAAATCTAATAAATCATGTATGCACATAACGCATTTTTGTTTAGTAAGGCTTTATTTGTTTAAATACCGTAAAACCTCATGACTTTGCCCAGATTGCTTGCGCTTTCTAATTTGATTTGAAATATTTAAAATAATAATGTAAGTTGTAATATTTTTTTGGTGTCACACTATTATTAAATGCACTGTTCTATTAATATAATTTTTAATAATGACCAACAACTATATATTTGTATCATAAAGATCTCAATTTTAAACCGGGCTAAATGTTTAGCAATTTTTCAAATTTGTCCATTTTGCAAGAACTTTCATAACGTCGGTATTTTTTCATTTTAAATCCAAAATATTTAGAGACTAGTTTAGAAAAATAATGAATGCAAGATGCGACCTTATATCTTAACTGCTAAACGTTCGTTTTATCTGTCAAAAATGAGTGGGCAATGTCACAAAAAATAACTATGTTTTTCATATTAAATAAAACAGTTAGCTAGGGCTGTCACTTTTTATTCTCAATTAATTATAATCAGTCTTTAACATTTCTTCTAATATATCTTTAACATAGCAACATTATATTAAGGAATTAAACAGTTAGCAATAATTATCAATTCTTAACATATATCTTTGGAGTCATTTCAGGGTAAGACTATACGCGATACAATTTTAAAGGTTACTAGCAATTCTTAGTATAATAGCTGATGGAACTTTTTTGTCGGGCTGATTACACTGGTCGGCAAAAAAAAATGTCCGGGAGCAAAAAGATGAGTATGTAATTCTTATTGGCTTTGGTTAGCAGAATGCAAATCTGTTTACAGATGTATGCTACCACGTCTAGTTTTCGAGATACTGCCGTTGAAATAAAATACCGAAATTTATATAATAAAATACCTATTTATTTTGAAAAATAGAAAATTACAATGTTTTTACTTTTACAATATGATTCAAAATGTTCATTTAAAATATACCTATGAATTAAAAAACTAATACAAATTAAAAAATAAGCGTTATTTTGTAGATCGCTTCCTTTTATAATTTTTAATTTCTGTTTTTCGATTTATTCCCCAGCAAAAATCAGCTTACATTGCTGGGGTCCACTTGCCATTGTATCTTTTTTCCATGTGGGCAATGTCTTGATGGAATCTTTCCCCATGCTCGTCGGACACGGAACCCAATTTTCCGGGAAAAAATCTAAATGCGAATGCAAGAAGTGTATTTTTAATGACATGTTGCATCCGAGTTGTTGGTATGATGAAAGCAGTTCTTGTACTATCTCTACGTAATTTTCAGCCTTGTTATTTCCAAGAAAATTATGACATATGTTTTCAAAAGCTACCAACGCCCTTCTTTCCTCAGCAACCAAATTAGACTTGAAAATTGAGCCTTTAAAAATTTCTCTTATTTGAGGACCGACAAATATGCCTTCCTTTAATTTAGCCTCACGTATACGAGGAAATTTTGTTTTCAAATACTTAAATCCCTCTCCGTTCATTGCTTTCACCAAATTTTTTATTAAACCTAACTTTATGTGTAGTGGTGGCAAAAATATTTTATCTCTGTCAACTAAAGGTTCGTTTGCTATGTTTTTATGTCCTGGAATAACAAGTGATCTTGAAGGCCAATCTTTTTGTACATAATGAGTTGCTTTTGCTCTACTATCCCACTCGCATAAAAAGCAACAAAATTTTGTATATCCACCTTGCAATCCTGTTAGCATGGCTACTACTTTTAAATCAGCACAAACATTCCATAAATAGCGCTCGTACTGAATTTTATTAAGCAAAAACTTCATATTTTCGTAGGTTTCTTTCATATTTACTGCATGAGCTAATGGTACTGACGGATATTGACTCCATTGTGAAGCAACACTGCTTTCAGGCTCAGTTTAGACGAGTCGATAAAGAGTGTCCAAGCCGTTGGTTCTTCGGGCAGCTGTAGTTCTTGAAGAAGTTTTTGTGGATCAGTGCAATAAACTAAATCTTGATCTTTACCAAACAGCTGCAAAAACTGGGAATGTCTCTTCCTGAAATATGAAATTTTCGTACCCTTTTCTAACAGATTCCATTGTTGTAATCTGGATCCCAAAAGTTGAGCCTTAGATTTCGAAAGTTCCAGATCGCGAACAAGATCATTAAGTTCAGATTGGTTAAGTAAATGTGGTTCTCCGGCTGGGCTAGATATACTGCTAGGGTTAGATTCGTCTGCGGTTGATTTTACTGATGATGGTGATTTGGTATTATCGATATAAATTTGCTCATCCGAAGGAGGAACTGGTACTGGTTGCTCTTTACTACGAGGAATTGGTCTTTGGGCAGAAGTTATATTGAAATATTTTATTTTATGTTTATTTTTTCTAGAGTATCCTTTTATATCTGTCATACAAAAATAGCAGTCATTTGTGTGATTTTGTTGCTCTCTCCAGATCATAGGGCGACTAAATCTTAATGATTTTTAGTCCCTTTTAACCAGCCGGTCAAAGCTATAGCACATGTTTTGCAACACATCTTTGGCAACCATCTTTTGTCTCTTTCATCTATTTCCAAACCAAAATAACAATGGTAAGCATTTTTTATTAACGGTGTTAATTTTCTACGATGTAAGGCTACTACAAAATCACCACAAATATAACAAAAATTGTTTGGTGAATTTTTACATGAACGTGGCATTGTCTTGAGCCTAAAACAATTAAAATGAAAGGCATTGTAATATTGTATACTCAATAAGTATTATAAAATGGTTATTTAATCGATGGAAATAATATTATTTAAAATTAACTTACCGAAAAGCAAATGAAAACAAACAAATCACTCTTTTGTTTTTTTATAACTTTCTCCACAAGCGTCGCTCACTAATTCAAAACAATCACTGCGCTTGCGCATTTTTGTTAGTTAGTAGTAAACAACAGCTTGCTATCTCTTTCTAACACAGAGCTAAATACAGAATACCATGACAATCATGCGAAAACGTTTACGAATACCGTTGCCTGTATCGAATTATGACGAATTCTAGCGAAATCTAAAAAAGCTCATTACATCAAAATTTTACGTGCTGGACAAATTATCACTACATATTTGTATTTAGTCTGTCTATACGTATCAAGTTCACATATTCACATTTTTGCTCTGATTTTGATGCCGACCAGTGTTATGAAGTATTAAATAACAAAATTGTAACTTCCACGGTTTTCACAGCCGTATAAAAATAATGACCCCCAGGTCTAAAAAAGTAATGACAAAAAGTTATTGTATTCAAAATAATATTGTCCTAACAATTAACAAAACAGTCAATTAGAATGTATTCATTACGAACGTTTTAATTTAATAGCCTTGTAAGAAATCAACATTATTCATAAATTATTAAAGAAGTAAAAAAGTGTGGTAGGTAGTTCTCAAACGATTTTGGAACATTAATCATTGTAGAACAGTAATCATTGTAATACCTATAATAGTACCTTTAGGTATTGTGGCTTGGCCATCTTCTTGGCTTGTCATTGCAATCATGTTATTATTATTGTATGTTGTATGAAGGATTAAAGTTAACATCAAATATTATTTGTCCTCGTCTGGAAATATTTGGGGTTGGTAAAATCACTTCGACATCGTCTGGATTTATGTCACATACGTCCTCTACATTGGGGTACGAGAAACACTCTTTACGGTTTTTCCAATTTTTTACTTTTCTAACAAATTTTACTACCGGTATGTGATTTTTCATCTGTAAAATACGGCCCACATAGTGCTTTATACTTTTTTTTGTTGCAAATTTCACAATAACCCAGTCTCCTACTTTTAAATCTATATTGTTTGTAAAATAACTGATATCTCTTATACCAAATGGTACAGTTAATTCTTCTGGTTCCCAGTTTTCTTTATTTTCTATGTCTTCTAAACATGTTGATACATATTCATCAAATGTTTCTGAACTATCTGTGTCTGCAAAACTTAGAATATCCGACTCTGAACTTGTTTCTACATATTTCGAACTTACTTTCTTTCGTTTCATAGCCCTTTTTTTCCTTTCACTTGTCACAGATTTTTCGATACAATTCGTTTTTTCATTATCCAATATCTTCGGAGCAATATTAAGGTGTAAAGCTGATTTCCCGCTAAATTTAGTTCCTATTTTTTTTTTTTTGATCGTGTTCATTTTTGGTGTTACTTTAATATTTGACGTAATTATTACTTTTGATTTACGGTTTGGTCGTAAACATTTTGGTAGATAATTTTCGTTATACGCTACAAAAGCCTGATTCTGGTCCCCGTCTTTATTTTTATCTAATACGCGCGCAGAAGAATATAAATGCTTGTTGATTGTTGATATACAAATTGTAATAAGTTTGCTGGGATAGTTCATTACGGGTGAAAATTTAGATATTAATGGTGGTATTTCACAGCTAATTATATCATCTGAGTTGGACGGTATATTTTTAATAGTTCTTATCATTTCACCTGTTGTTTCATCTAATATCTGATTTTGTGAGAATATTTGTCGTTCTTCTTCTTCTTGGTTCGCGTTTATTGTTTCATTTCTATTTTTTTTTCGTACGTTTTGTGTAGTAAATTTTATGTCCTCTACACATACTGATTTTCCAGGGTCTGTGCGTAATTTCTTGGGCCTTTTCACTTCCATAGGCTTAGGAGCTCTTGTTTCTTTGAGGTACTCTAACAAAGTCGTATCTATCCCATATTCAGTGTCGTCCAGATATTCCGGAATTCTTTTAAAAACATTTCTTGGATTTACTGGCCATATGCCGGTGGCTCTAAATCCACTTGTTATATTATTTGCTTCCTTATGTTTAATGTTTGTAACCAAATTAGACAAAAGTTTGAGAAAATGTTTTTTATTTAAGGTGGTTTGTCCGGGATTCTTCAGTTTATAGTCTAAAAGGATCTTTTTCCATTCTTTTTTAAGTGGCCCAAAATACGCAACATCCATCGGTTGTGTTAGATGGGCGGAGTTCGGTGGTAGAAATACTAGTCGTATGTTGTGTTTTTGACACAACTCCATTACTTCGATGTTAATATGTGAAGACAAATTATCACCAATAACTACTTTTGGTCCGACAATTGGTTTTGCCCACTTCACGACGATCGTTTTAAAATAGTCTTCGAATGAAGCAGTATCGAACCAACCGGATTTGGAACAATTGTATCTAGTTCCATCTGGGCCTCCTTCAATCCACTCTGAGTATAAATTTGTGGATTTATATACAACATAAATTGGAAGACATTTTCCAGCTGCACTTGCAGTTAACATGAGGGAAACGCAACTCTTTGTGCTATTAATTATACGTTCAGGATGTTTTACACCTCTTCTGCAGACACACTTAAGATTGCCTGGATCATCAGACAAATTTGTCTCGTCGTAGTTTAGTATATTTGTTGGTGGTATACCTTGAAGTGTCACTTTTAGATCGTCAAAGAATTGCTCCATTTCATCTAAACCTTTCTCGGCTCGTACCTTTTTTATATTTTGCGTCATTCTGAAAGCTAGTTTCGAACGATGTCTGCTCAAAAATCCTTCAATCCATGTATCGCTGGGTAATTTGCCATCGAATAAATCAGTTCGTGAATTTTTTTCTACGTATTTATAAACCAGCATCTTAACATCCATTTTAGTCATAGGACTGCCGTTATCTGCTGAAGCTACCAACACGTTTGCCAGTTTTTCTTCCTCTTCGTTAGTGAGTTTTTTTTTTTTGCCCTCCAGCTGATTTCATGTGTATTTTTTTTACTTTTTTCAAAATAGTCCGGCGAGGGATCCCAAACGTCTTTTCCGCTTCACGACTTGACATTGTTATTTTCTACCATCTCGACTGCTAATTCCAACATATCCATCGAATAATTTCTATATGGTCTCGATCCCAATACTCTTCTTTTTTTTCGTGTATTTTTAGGCTTATTCTGCATTCTGTAATAAATATAAAATTTACACATCAAATTGTAACGATAAATCGTATTAAAATAACATTGAAGTATTAAAATTTACTCTATTTCTTACTATTTCTTCTACACTTGAACTTAGTTAACTACAAAGAACTGCACGTGAAACATTATTTTATGTTCTTTCAAAGTTAGTACGTATTTGATATTTTTTAATTTTCGGGAAGGTGACAACCATAGCGGTATTTATTCAGTGGGCAAAGTCGTAAAAACTCTTCAAGAAAACTGATTTAACATTGCCCACCTTTATATTATTAAATATATGACATATTTAGAATACGTAATACGCTATTCCTTACTAATCTGTTACAAATTAATAACAGTCAAATATTTACTTACCTGTGACAATTGTAAATCTAGTTGTGGGAAAAGTTTTTTACACCACTTTTGGTCCACAAATTACACCACCAACTTAGAAGTAACCTGGAAGTCAACTGAGCTGTCATTACCAAATGTCACTTAGTCAGTGTTGCCAGACACATAATCATTTTTCTTCGACGGATTAAAAAATATGTCAAAACTTCATATGTTGCCAGTTCTTTTAAAACTTGTGACAGGTACGTTGCTGGGCAAATTCAGATTGTATGGGCAATCTTGTAAGGTTTTACGGTAGCAGAAATGTTTTGTGTTTCGCGAGGGCCATTTTTTCATGTGATGAGCATTGTCCACTATTTTATATTGGGCCATTCTACTTTTTGCCTAAAAAAAATTAAATAAAAATAAAACACCAAATTTAATATTGTTCAAGACTTTAATATATTTATGAGTATAATTAATCAAGAAAAAAGAAATGACAGAGGTCGCCTGCCTATTATGTAAGAAATAATAGGCAAAAACAAAAAAATGTGATGACAGTAAAGACGCTAAACGTCACAGAGGTGACGGCATTCTACATAGTACTCATAAAGACAAAACAAATCTTCATTATACACCGTAGTCAAATTACAAGGGTGGTCGATTACCATTATCAAAAATAATTATGTTTGAAAATATAAAGTGAACATAGAAAAAAATATTTAAGGCATGATCACAGAAATGACGTCACTTTCAGTAAATTACACTAAATCAGTCAATCAGTAATTAATTATGGTTAGAATTTTTAGAATATATTACTTTCATCAGATGAGTCAGATGTAAACATATTGTAATAACATTGTTTTTTTGTAAATTGTGAAGTTTCGCTAAATACTTGTTCAGTATATTCATCCTTTCTAATTTCTACATTTGCTATGTCCTCTGGCAATAATACATCACAGGGTTGGTAACAAAAGTTGCGGCTTCGTTTAGAAAGAACCGATACCGTATCAGAGGCATGTTCATCAGCAAAAGAAAGACAATTCGAGGATCCAGGTTCTGAATATAGACAAGGCTCGCCAGTAGAAAATAAGTGAGTGCATTCTGTATTAATTACACCTATCTCGTAGTGTGGACATATTTGATTAGGACGGCATTCCATGCAACTCAGTTTTCGGGCGTGTAAAAGTCCCGGGCTATCTTTATTTCAAGTCACTTGGTGAATGCCGAGTGTACCTTTAAAAGTCGATGTTGTGCTTTTTGAGAGCAAATCTTGTAACATTGCAATATGCTCGTCATCTATTGGTATAATTTTTATACCTTTGCATTTCTCGTCCAAGCACTCAATTAGTTGTTGGAAGTTTGCTACATCTTGTCCTCTGGCAACAGATAGGTCTGCCGTTCGCTTAACCGTTGCACCAATCCCATCTGGTGCTCCTTTGCCGTGGCCGGCTTCGTTATAGTGCCATATTAAATTGCACTTATTAAATATTAAATTGCATTACGAGAAAGTTAGCCATTAAGAAAAACATTGATTTGTTTCTGTATTGTGAAGAAGGTGCATCACTTATAAAATGCATTGTCTTTAAAGTAGGGTGTAAATCTTTAATCATTTTTAAAACAGGAATCAAGTGGGTGCAAATGAGTATTGGATCATGGGTAAGATTTTCAGAAATTGTGCAAATCGGAGTTATAGCTGACTCAACATCCCCAAGATGATACAAAACTGCTGTGTGAAGTGAGATCTGGGACTTGGAGGCACCAAAATGTACTGATTGTACTTCCGCCGCGTATTTACAAATATAATTTTCTGCAAAATCTATGTGCAGTACAGCAGTGTCTTCATCAATCTGTCTCTTCGCATAGTTGACGGCTTGGTACTGATGGTAAATATTATTTAAATGACACATAAAATCTGGTAATTTTGAAAGAAAATGATTGGTCAAATCTTTTTTCGACATTAAAACTTTTTCTTTTATTGTTTTTTGGCACATTTTTTCTTTACCCTTTATAGACACTGGAATTTTTTTAGTGATCCATCTGAAATATGGAATTGGACTATCACTGTCAATAATATTCAATGTAACATTTTTTTCTTTACAATCTTTACATTTTCTAACAAGGCATTTCTCTTTTAACTTTCCCTCGCAACAAATGGTCTTCACAAGGGCAATTGGAGCATTCTGATCAATTATTTTCGCCGTTTTTAAATCTGTTGTTATAAGTTCCATATTCGCGTGTTGAATGAACACGAATAAACACGTATCACGTCGTCTTGCGTCTGGAGAAATTATCCAAAAAGGGCGATAGCGGCAAAACAGAGAATACGATATTTTATTATTAATTGTTGATTTAAATTTTGCATATAAATTCAGTAACGAATCGTTAAGCATGCGTATTTGTTTTTTTTACTTTTTTTTTCGTTATAGTTTCTTTGGTACCGGCCGTTAATCTACTACAATCATCTCTTTCCAAAAAAAATTCGATCTGTTTTCTGACCTTATCTATCCTACGATTATTTTTATTAACGTACGTATTAGTTTTCTGTTTCACAATGGCTCTATTGTAACGCATTTTGTACTTTCTTACTCTGTTTTCTAAAAGTCTCAGTTTTTCTCTTAGGACCATATTCTCCAATCTTAGGCGTCTTCTGTTTTTTTCTCCTGACTTTCTACCAGACTGAGCTCTTGATCTTGAGCTGGAAGCAACAGGGCTGCTAGGAGGAGTGTCGTTTCGATAAATTGTTCAGTCTGACGACTAATTAATTCTTTTGCTTTTTTGTTGTCCCGGTATCTTTGGGATCTCTCTTTCCACTGCTTTCTTATATTTTTTTGAGATCGTGGTGTCAGTTCGCTGATGCTTTTTACATGCCCTTGCTCTTTTTTGTGTTTGTATCGTTCCCTGTCCTTCCTTCTTCTTTCTTCTAGCTGTTCATTTGTTAGCTTTAATCGATATCGTCTCATGGCGAGTCTTACTTGTTCTTTACGTTTTTGCGTCTTTTTCCGGATAATCATTTTTGCATTTTTGTTGTTCTTTCGTGTACGCGGCGCCATGTCGAACCTAAAATAATAAAATACACAAAGATGTCAAACACACAACTCAAATATTCAAAAATATAAACGAAATCTTATGATTTCGATCAGATTATTGACTTTAAGTTTACAACGGTGCGGCGGCAGAATTGTTCAATTTTGACTATCAATTTAGATTATAGGAAGCCAGATACGCTCAATTATCGACATAATGTGCTTAAAGTGCCAAAAATAGCCTCTCAAATTTAATAAACTATGTTTATGGTTGCTCAAAACTATTCCCAGGGTATAATCTGCATCAATGTAAAAAATCATCAAAATCGGTTCAGTAGTTAGTTCAGTAGTTCATTAGTAAAAGACATATTAAAGATATTTCGTCACTTATGTGAACATCCATCACAACTGTTATCACATTGATAACTGGCGTGACGATCACAGAAATAACGAACCATAAGTTAAACGGCCATACTTTGTAGTCGTTCAAGTTCAAACATGTTTGTTGTACACAACTGAAATTATTATACCAAAACCCATGTGAACCATGCAGTTTTCAATTTTAATTTTATAAACTTACCTTGGTATACCTTCAACAGGTGTGATGCACGAACTTTTACACGACAAAATCCACAAAGAAAATTGCAAATCACCAAATATTCTCACAAACTTTTTGCACTACCAAGCCGGCATGCGTATGACATTTGGTTTGTGTTGCTGTAAATTAAAAATAAACAGAATCGAAAGAATGTTACCATTTCTTTCCATATTGTTTGTACTTGATCACCGGAGTGACGATTTTTTTGATACACAAGTAGAATCAAGCATAATTCCTTGTGGAATTCACTTAATTTAATTTGCTTCTTACACAACATAAATGACTATATTTAAAAGTCATTCGCATAATTATAATTAATTCCTATAAAAAACACTATTTTTTTGGTCCCGCTAAACTCAAGAGGGTAGCAAAGACACAGATAACAGAACGTGACAATCGGTACTTCCAAGATCCCGTTTCACCTTTTTTATATTATTTCTGGAGTTAATTGCCTATAAATAGTATATTTAAGGTCAATTCCTATAGTTGGAACCAACAATTAGGTAACATAGTGAATATAAAGCATTTAATATCTTGAATGCACACTTTTTCGCCTGTAGAATAGAATGGCCCATTTATAGTTTTCTTAAAAGATCATTTTAACATTTTCTATAATAATTGTAGTGACTATTACTAGTGAGTTTACTGATTTTTTAAAAATGTTATTTGACTGTGAGATTTGTCTTGAAAACGTGTGTTTATGAAATATTAAAATTAACAAGTTCTCACAACTGTCATTCAGTGAAAAGATTCAAATTGTGTCTAAAGGTAGGTGTGTACACGAGTTACAACAATTAAACCAGCAAAAGGGAATGCAACTCGAAAGTTTCATGTTAAAAGTTATGAAACGTATAAATGGCTGTGTGGTTGTGTACACACGATTAAATGGTATTGTTTTCCTTGCATATTGTTTAGTAATTCTAGTACAGTGTGGACTGATTCGGGATATTATAAGTTTTTGTGACCGAGTACTAAGCCGCATACCCAGTGTCATAATCATGTGCACGCCGCTGGATATTCATTATACAGACCACTATATACTCGCAAACTCCGCCTCGTTATTGCTTCGCATCAACCCACTTCCCATAACTTTGGTTCATACCTTTTAGGGGCTCTCAGCCAGCCCCCACATCCGCCCGCACGGGCACGTCGGTCAATTTACGCACCATATAAGTTTTATAACAAAACTATTTTTTTGGCAATAATTCAAAAGTTATTTTAAAATAAACATTAATTTTTGAATCCAGTACCGAAGACACGCCGACAGCTCCCGAACAAACCCGCGCGCGCGTGACGAAATGTTAGTTTTCACCATGGACGTAGCAGGGTATTTCTTCAAAAGCGGCTAAAAATGTTTTCGGCAAATTATTTTGTTAATTTGAATCGCTTCCATGATTGCGATTGTGTCTTTGATTGTGTTTTGTTCTATTCTAAAAGTAGACACGATTTAAAAGAGCATCTTACGTTTATTTTATATGATTTTGGTTTCTTGACATAACCAAACGTCATTCTTCTCTTGTGCCGATTTCAACTTTCGTTGCGACATGTGCTCACAAAATATTTATTTTTTAACGTATAAGATGTAAGCCAAGAATTTAAAATGTTTACGAAATTTAACATCGTTTAAAATAAAAAAACCTATAAAACTTTATATTTTTTTATATAAGTATCAATCAAAGTTTTGTCATGAGAAAATCGTCATTAATCACAGCAATGTTACTTTTGATAATTTTCTTAACAAATTTATTTCGGAACGCAACTTAAATCTATCCCCGCGCTTCCCGGCGGGGCCCCTCAGTCGAGGATAACGTTACAGCAAGAGTATGTAATGGCAAGGGTAAGTAAATTTTTAACGCTCTCCAAAATTTGTCGTCTAAAATATCATTTGTAATAACATTATTACTTCCATAAACGTTACACATTGAAAGTTTTATGTTATTTCTGTAAATAGTGAACTTGAGAAGATTCCGTATTGTAGAATAATTGCTAAGAATTCATGATTATAAACAAGTCCAGACATGTTTTATTCTCAGTTCGTCACTTTTCACAACATCATTCTTGCCAACGTCGTTGTTGTGACAAATGACACACGTTTCGATTAATGATTATCAAGTTGATTAAAATGACGACGTGTTACTAATAATGATTTTTAAGTCTGATAAATAGAGGAATTGAGATGTTTTGGGGATAGTTCGGTAAAATTTTACTTGCCTGTGCAACACAAATTATGACGATCTTTATTTTATCATTTTATTTCATAGAAGCTGAGATAACTGGGTCAGCAAAAATGCCACAAACTAAGGAAAAGCTATTAGCACAACAACGTCTGTGTAAAAGAAGACGCTTTAACGAATTAAAAAATGATCCGGAGCTGTTAGCTGTTGAAAAAGAAAAACGGAGAATTCAATATCTTAAGAGAAAAGAAGAGGGTAAAGTTGTTCAAATTAAAGATAAAACACCTCGCTGCCAAAGAGATCAAAGGAATAGGTGGAAAGAAAACTCCAGGAAGTACAGACAGAGAAATAAAGAAGAACAGAATAAAGAAATTCAATAAGAATCTATTCAAATTGCAAGAGCTAACACTTTGAAAGCTACAGAAGAATCTAACGACACTATTAAAGATCAGGACCCCCTGAGACATGGTTCTGATTTTCCAGCCGTTAAACGTGCTGTTAGAGCTATCCGATATAAGGAACTTAAAAAAAGAAAAATCCTACTATCTATCATAAATGACCTAAAAAAGAAAAATGAATCTCAACTCAAAATGATTAGAGTCCAACAGCAAAAACTAAATATTCTAAATTTGGAGTCACCGCATAGAAATGTAGTAAAACAACCAAAAGTCACCCACAAACCAATTACCGCTTCATTTACATCTACATATCAGACTTATCGCCAATCCACAATTAACAAAATCATTGAATTTTATTGCGACGATTCTAATAGTACGGTTGCAGCAGGAAAAAAATAGAGTAGTTTCGGGTATTATGGCCCATCCGGCCAATATAGCCTGGCGGTTTTTTCTCGAAACTAAGCAACACTAGCGATGTGCGTACACGCCATATTGTTGCGGCTCCTCCCTCGACCCCCTCAGTCGATCCCTGTGCGTTGGCGAGTGTGCGTGTGTGCAGCGCGCGTGACGATCGAAAACTATCGAAATCGATGTAATTTTTTAGTAAGTTTGACTCTTTATATTTTGGCAAATACTCATTGTTTTTATTATGCTAGTGTACAGTTTTCTAGATTAGCTTTTTTCTGTAGTGTTGTGATATTTTCTAAGCATATTTGTTCACTAGTTTTTAGGTTAAACATTTGTTGATCACAATCTGCCTAGCGGCCATTATGGCTCACTAGTGGAACAGCCAATATGGATTACTAGGCCATATTGGCCACTCATAACGTAATCTTTCTGAATACTGATTTTTCTTTTTCTTTTAAGGCAATGGCTCCACGAAAACCAGTTTCGGAGAGAAAGCGGCAAACATGGTGCAAGGAATCTATGAGAAAGGCAATCGAAGATGTGAGAAGTAAGAAAATGGGTTCACTAAAGGCTTCCAAATTCTACAAGGTACCCCGAACAACTTTAAGACGCTTGGCAGCTAAAGTAGACCTCTCAGCCGAGGTTGCAACTTGTTCTAAACTAGGAAGAAAGCCTACCTTGCCAGGAGAACTAGAGAAATAATTAGTACAGTACGTGTTAGCAATGGAAGCTAAGTTGTTTGGTTTAGTACGTAAGGATGTCATGAGTCTAGCCTATCAGCTGGCAATAAAAAAATAATATCGCTCATACTTTTTCTATTAAAAATAAAAGCACCGGTAAATATTGGCTAAAATCATTTTTAGAAAGACATCCCGAACTTTCTTTTCGCCGTCCAACAGGAACTTCATTTGCCAGAGCTAAGGGATTTAATAAAGAAAGCGTGAATCACTTCTTCAACCTTTGTGAGAAATTGATGGATGACCACAAGTTCCCCCCAGACAAAATTTACAATGTGGACGAGACTGGAATAAGCGTAGTGCCATCCCAAATGCTCCAAGTGCTGAGTCCAAAAGGAAAACGTCAAATTGGTGCTTTAACATCTGCAGAAAGAGGTTCTTTAATAACCTGCGTGATATGTATGAGCGCTGGAGGTTAATTTGTTCCACCCATGATTATTTTATTTATTTATTTAAACACTTTGTACAATTTAATAGTACAGGCGGACTTAATGCCTAAGGGCATTTTCTACCAGTCAACCTTAAGGTAGTGCAGAGAGATGGAAGCAGGTGCTTATTAATTTATAAGGAAATAAATGAAAAGAAAATACATATAAAATGTAAATAATAATATTTATACGAATATATATTAATTTAATTATTATGAGCGCTGGAGGTTCATTCGTTCCACCCATGATTATATTCCCCAGGAAAAGAAGCCACCCGCTTCTAATGAAAGGTGCTCCTCCTGGTGCTATACATGAATGCCATCCATCAGGTTGGATTCAAACCAACTTATTTACCAAGTGGTTCGAACATTTCATTCAGCACGTGAAGCCCTCTAGAGAATCTCCTATACTGCTACTTTTAGATGGCCGTAGAAGTGAGTGGTTTTCGTGTCACAGGGCTATATCCTGTTGATAGAAGAGTTTTTAAAGATCATGATTTTATTGAATTGGATAGTAACGAAGAATATCACACCAGAACCAACAGCCTTGCCTTTTACTCAGTAACAGAAAATGAGTCCAACGAAGTTACACCTTCCATAAGTAAATCTGATGAAAGTAGTGTGATAACTAATGATGTAACTTCAGCCAGATGACCACAGCCATCCACTTCAAGGGATCAGAACTTTATATCACCGTTCCAATTATCACCGATACCAGATATAAAAGCTAGGAGAGCTTCTAATCGAGGCAGAAAGGCGGCTAAATCAACATCAACAACAACAATCAACAATCGTTAAAAAAGAAGCAAGACCAAACTATGGACAAAACCAAAAAAGGAAAGTGTAAAGGAAAAAAGACGAAGGTAAAATCTAAGGAGGTACACATGTCAAGTTCGGAGGAAGAAAATGAACCTTTATACGCCGGCAGTTCTGACGAAAGTCCAGATAAAAACAATTTTTCGGATGCAAAGTGTTTGTATTGTGAGAGTCTCTATTCTATGGATAACAGAGGCGAATCGTGGATTCAATGCCTATGTTGTAAATTATGGGCTCACGAAGAATGCTCAGGAATAGAAACAGATGTATTTTTCTGCGAATTTTGTTCTGCAAAGTAGTACAAAGTTTAATTCTTTTGTTTTTTTATTTTATTTGTTATGGTGGGCAATACGGCTCACTTGATTTGTGGCCAATATGGCCCTAGGCCATATTGAACTACCATGTTAAATTTTTTCAAATATACCAATTGTTTAAAAAACGTTGATTCTAGTTTTTATATCGTATTAATTACATGATAATGTTAAGTGTTGATTACTAGTAACTTGAAAGGACTGATTTGACCAATAAAGACTGATTGATCTCAAAAGTCTAGTGTTTCATTTCCAAAATAGCTTATGGTGTGCCATATTATCCGAAATTACTCTAATATATAACAAGGAATAAGAAAAGAATGCAGAAAAGATATCTAACAGCTCCATTGATTGATTTATATAACTACTGGTGGTAGGTCTCTCATATGTGAGAGGCCATCTGGGTGGGTACCACCGCAGTGTCTATTTCTCCCGTCAAACAGCAATGTAAACGCACTGTTGTGTTTCGGGTTGAAGGGCATTATAGCCAGAGTAACTACTGGACATAATGAAATGAAATGAATGCGCACGGCATGCTCGTCTCGCCATTCATAGCAATAAAAAAGAGAAAAAAAAAAGGAAATTTGTGAGTAATTTCCGAAAAGAAACCTTTTGCAATTAAAACGAGGTATATAGCAAGTACAGCTTGGTTCTTGTTTTGTCCACCACAGTTATCTGACCACAAAATTAATCTCCAAATGAATTCCCATATTGACAAATGCCAGTTGACGACTGTAGTACTGATAGCGCGCGAGTTGAATGCAGTCGGGGCCTGAGGTAAAGAGCGGGAGCATCTCCCCCCGCCGTCCGCACGTGTCCCCTCCCGGGCCTGCAGCTTAGTGCAGTACTTCCGAGCTATCGTACGCTTGTTACTACTACTGATACTCAATATATTATAGCCCGTGTTACTATTTGTTTTTTCAATAATTCACTATGACTGATCTTACATCAAACTCTGTTAAAAATAACGAGTATTTTTTCGTCGCCAAGCACGAGAAATAGCGAAAATTGTGAATGAATAATTTCTTTTATTTGATTTTGGTGTGTAAAACAATTACTTATTAAAAATGTGTGATATTTATCATCTTGTTTATTTCTTTAATTATGTTTACCTAGTGACAAATAACAAACTTAAAATAATTTTAAAAATATCGATATACCCACTATGGCCACCAATAATTAGATCACCGCACTACCGCATTCCTAAGCTCTGCATTCAACTCGCGCGCTATCAGTACATCTGTGTATGGGTTCATGTTGGGAGGTACATCTGTTGCTGGAGGTCAAACTGAACCACTCGAACATCTGAATTAAGGCAAATAGAGTCTGCTCCATCATTATGCATTACTTTTCTGGCCATCTCAGCTTGCTTGTGATGAAGGTCAAGCTTTTGCTTAGCGAGGTCTTTTACTTCTTCAGTTGGAGCAGTATCTATTTTGATTTTAGAAGAATCACACATCGGCCATGTGTCTACTCGCAGAGGCTTGAAAGAAAGATTAAACTCAGTCAAAAATATTTCATTAAACGTTTTACTACAATAAAACGTATTTCAGTTCGTTTGGCACTTAAAACGTTATGGTTTGGCACCCCTCATATTAACATCATGAATATTATCAGACTGCCTTAATAAATCCTTTATCACACATAGCTAATCGGAACTAACTAACAACTCGTGTTTTAGCAATAAATTATCAATATTATTGTCTAATCACGTGTAATAGATGTAAACCTTAACCGCTGTACTGTTATTAAATAGCTATAACATTAACATTAACATTGGCGCGTTTATATTCACGTGATTTTTATTTAAATTTCATCAATTTTTAATTGTTTATAATTAATTGAAAATCATGTTTTTAAGTTGTTTGCATTGTATATTAATAACATTAATAATGAAGTTTTAAAATACTTAAAAGAAAACAATTATTATTATTTTTCAAATACCCAATTGCTGTTGTTTCTCGAGAGTTCTTATACACTAATTTATGAATTATTATAGGAATTTGGTGGTAGCTCAACAGGATTTAGCAAAAGTAATCCATATATTTGGTACATTATTCTTGCTCGCATTGGCTCAGGATATTTACGTAATCTTTTGGATAAAAGTTTCGCATAGATATCGCACTCGTCTTCATCATCTGCTTTGTCTTTATTTCTTTTATCTTGTATAACTTTGTTTAAAGTATCTAAAGTCTGGGTTATTTTTATTTGAGCCTATATTTGCTTTTTCCTTGTTTTATTTGGCCTGGTGTATAGTGGTAGTGGCGATGGGACTGGCTGTGATGTCAAAGTGACTGGCTGTGATGGTGATGAAGTTGGCATGTCAATATCTTCATTATGTAAATCCAAAAAAAAAAAAAATTTTATTGTTTCATTTTCCACAAACACCAGCGGAATGGTTATATCTAGAAGAGGGATTTAGAAATAAAGGAGACGGGCGAAATTGGGCTCGACCCATGCCTGACTGTACACTTATGAAAGATTCACCAATATTTTTTTGAATTTTTTTTTTGTTTCTCATCGAAACATAATAATATGTTTTACAATGGGAAAATGAAATTAATAATTCAATGAGTATTTAGTAGATTTTCATAGCAGCCTGTCATCACGCCATCTTCTAATTACTGACATAAACTTAATTTTATGCTGCATTTACACGCTTGGCCAACCTCAGCCAGCCTCCACCAACGCCAGCGTGTAAACGGGGTGTTTGGTTTCGCTGGCCTTAATATTTTTATTGTTGATAGCTTGGAGTTGGTAGACGTTGGCCCAGCCTCAGCCAACGTGTAAATGCACCATAAAATTGTATTTGTATTTTGACTCAGTCACTCTTGTCACCAGCGGTTGACATTTGACAATTATGTTTTATTCTTATTATTCATTACTGCCAGCACCATGGATATACTTTAAAAAGTTTGCACATGAAAAAATGTCAGTTTTGGTACTTTTATTTTCTAATAAATACCGATTATCAATATACTCCCATTTGGCTCCCATCCAAAGGTTTTGATTTTTATTTTCGATATACTGATCTTATCCCTATAAAATAAAGCATGAACCAACTCTGTAAGGCTGAGCCGAAGGTTCTATGAAGTTTCGCCCGTCTCCTTTCCACGGTGTGTCAGAGCTATAGATGGGAAGCATATTGTAATTAATTGCCCACCATACAGTGGCTCACAATATTATAATTACAAGCAAACATATAGCATTGTACTTATAGTTTTAGTTGACAGTGAATACCGTTTTATTTTTGCTGATATTGGTGGCCAGGGACGCATTAGTGATGGAGGAATTTTTCAAAACTGTTTACTTTGGCAAAAAATTGACACAAATACAATTAATTTGCCACCAGATGCCCCTTTACCCGGAAGATAAATTAATGTACCCTATTTATTTCTTGGTGATGGAGCATTTGCTATTCATAAACATATAATGAAACCATTTCCAGGTATAATAATAATAATACGATGGTGTTATGTACATCCCTAGTTTATACCTTATTCATGTATATCCCTAGTTGTGTTTGCTGATTAGCACTGATTGTCCCGAGGTGAAATGATTAAAAAAGTCAATTTTACACGATGAAAGATTTATTGTTTCTAACTCACACGTATATAAGGTACACACTGCTGATCGCCTAACGATTACCGGCTCGAATGAATATATTAATTAGTTGTTGAAATTATGGAATTGGAATAAGGTGACGCACGGGTAAAGTATATAATAATATGGTGTCGCCACAATATGGGGAATATTTTACTAAAATTTGAATCAACCAATGTTTATATAATAATAATTAAAAAAAAACTAAAGCAAATATGAAATGTAAAAAATAAAAAAAAAATTACATCATTCATATCGAGATAAAAATAATAGTGTAAAAAAAATATTTTTGACGCAACTTCACAAACACATTCATCGCCACATTCACTGACAACACACTATTTTCACTTATATTCACTAATTGAAGTGAATACGGTCCCTGGCTGTGCGCCCATGGCGCAGCGGCACTCGGCGCGGAGGCGCGCTGATGCGCGCTGATGCACGCTGATGCACGCTGACAATGATGATGATGAATAGACAAATAAATAGTGTACCATAGACCTCGGTGTTTAATTGACGCAAAATACAACATTGGCGACGAGTGATTCGTAAAATTAAATTAAACCACACGCGTTTAAATACAGTAAAATGCCATTAGGACATGTAGAAAATATTAACGTGTGACTGTATTATGGCGTGTGTGTATAATGTGGCGCACGGTTTGCGTATCACTCGTGTATCAAATAAAACTCTCGAAATATTTTATTCGTCAGTCGTACGACACTGATCATATTGTAGGCACAATACATCCCCCTTTATTAAATAATCTAAACTACATACATTTTTATTTTAAATATAGGTATACTTTTTTTACGAAACTAAACATAGAAACTCTGATTACATACATGGATACACTAAAAATAATATTACGTGGTAGCTTTCTTATATTTAGCACTCACACTTGCACTGTTTTTATTAGTTTTATGACACACGCATCATATTACACTATTACGTGCTGGGGTGAGCAGCTGTTTGAGCCTGGCTCACTTTGCGCATCTCTCCTTGTTTATTTGCTTGTGGATTGATTGCCCATGACTGACGAGTGAGAGAGTACAAGATGAGTTACTTCTTTACCGAGCAAAGCGAACAGTAGGTTTAATTGTACGACCGAATCTTGACACCTTCGATTCCTTGTCTATTAGCGGGAGCCATATTTGGCGTTGTTTTGCATTTTTTGCTCTCAAGTGTAAAAGGCTGGTTTTAATCGATCATTACTAACGATTTTTTGTACCGAACTTCCTTGTATTATTTTAAAATATTTGTCGGTCTTATCAATAACTTTGAATGGTCCCATGTATGGTTGTGTTAACGGTTTTACAACTTTGTCGACCCGAACAAATACATGTGTGCATTCCTTTAAATCGGGATGGACAAATATTTTTCCTTGTAGTGTCTGTTTTCTTGGTACGGTCGCTAGATTAGTATTTTTTTTTCGCAGCTCTGACAAAAAAGATTCACTATCGGAGGTTTCATGCTTTATCGGCTGGAAGAAATCTCCTGGTAATCGTATGGCTTCTCTTCGCTTATCTCCAGATCATTTATCTGCACATTATTAGTAGAATGTGGTTAAGGTGACGGAGGAGCATGCTGAACTTCTACCACATTTATCTGAATTTGGTTATCACATTCTGCTGAGGAATCCAGGGTGTCCAGAAGTTCTTCGTATGAGATACTTTGGATTCTATCTACGGCACAGTTCACATCGCACCTTTAATATTAAACTGACCGAATCCAAAAAAAATAGACAAGATAGAATAGATCTTATGTTACAAATCTTTAAAGAACGTTTTCCAAAAAATGTTTTTTTTAGTTAGGTCTCTTTAATACTAAGGGTGCGACATCTAAAGATAGACTTGTATCACTGAAACTAAAGTTATCTATTTCCTTTTCATCTTCAGAAGATTCCAAAAATGCTTGCAGCTCCTTTGCAATTTCTGTTAAAATGTATAACAAAATAAATAATAGCGCCATCTATTTATGTAAAGTGTCAAACTGTATTGTTATTGGTGTCTTAGCTACTGTATGTGATGTGTGTAAAATGTTCTCGAGTAAAATTAGTCTGATGCAACCGCCATCCAGTTTTATTAATTTCGTCATCACGTAACGGTCTTTTTTGAGACATTTTTACATTCTATAAAAATAAAAATAATGAAATTAGTAAAATTTTCCTAAGGGCTCGTATCAAAATAAAGTGACATAATCGGGCAATGGGAGTATATCTCCCACATAATTTATAAGCCGAATATCACTTGAATTGATCATTGATCAATGAAATTCACACGTAAATGCTAAATATTATAAAACTATGAATGGTGGTAAACTTTCGTTGTTTACAGAAAAACAGATATTTTGTTGCACTGAAGACCAATCGCGCGAAAAAAATCGTTGCAGAAAAATGATCATCAGCCGTCAACATGACAGTATGTTGTTGTTGTTTTTTCTATTTATCCTGACGGAAAGGCAAAGGTCTAAGCCATACAGCCTAGTCTTAACGTGTTGAGATTCTTCAGTTTGTTTTGTTCAGATCTTCGAAACTGTGTTTTTTCACATAAGTGTATATGTTTTTGTATAAAACGACGTTTTTTAAAAGCAGGTCCAAAGAGCGGGGGATATTATCGGGTGATTCATACTGGTTGAAGAGCTTTTCAATAAATATCATACGTTGGACAGAGAAAGCCGGACAATCAAAGAAGATGTGATTTATCGTTTGATCCTTGTTCAAGTTACAATATTCACATAAAGAAGTGTTAGACATATTCATTCGATGTAGGTGACATTAGGCCCTTTTTCAAACCAGGGTTTTTTATATTCTGCTGAATGAAGCTGTACCATCTTCCTTTGTTGACGGAAACTAATTTGAAAATATCTGTCCATTCCTTTAATTATTCAGTTTTAAGTGTAGCTTTATAATCGGTCTGTCACTATCAGATGCTAAAACGGTTTTTGCTAAAAAGTCAACTGCTTCGTTTCCTTGATCTCCAATGTGCGATGGTGTTTAGATTAAAACAACATCTTTCTTATAATTATTATTCAGAGTCATTATCATTTCTCTGATTTCGTATATCATATACAAAGTGCGTCCATCAAGTTTTGTATGTTTAATTGCCTCTCAAATGCTCTTACTGTTCGATACTATAGCCAATTTTTCTTCCAAGCTCATTTGTATATATTTGAGTGATTCAAGTATTGGCACAGCTTCAGCAGTATAAATAGATGCATGAAAATTAATTTTATAGCCACAATAAAAACCATGTTTAGACAAGTGAGCCGCGGAGGACACCATGTGCCCGCCAGTATATCGGGTCCAAGGCGCCGCGTCGGACACCGTGTGTCCGCACGCCCTCGATTACTTCAGAAGCCTCTAGATGGCCGACGGACACCGTTTTTACTATTTTTACGTAGGCAGGTGACCCGCGCGGTCCCATAGTCTAACCTAACCGCTTGGCACAAATAAATTCAAGTAAACTTAGAAATTGTGGTCTTTTTCGCAAATTTAGCATATCTACGGCAATTTTTTTTATACCATCGGATTGATTTACGCAGTGGAGTTGAATAAGAGGCCATCTGGTCAGCTAAATCCACACCTCCTTTAGCCTTGTTATATTCCAAGACGATTGTCGGCTTCCTCACAACGTTCCCACGTTTTGTGATCTCGACGAAGCGCACAAAGTGTTTTGTGGACAAAACAAGGACATCGCGCTTGTCTTTCCATTTTTAACACCGTTATTCCATCTCGACTCTCCTCACTATAGTAATGCCCCATTTTTTTTTTTTTTTTTTAACGAGGGCAAAAACTCTTTATGGTCCTCTTCCTACAGCCCTGGGGGAGGGATGTAGGAAGGATGTGTCGGGGTCACCGGCCTTCCAACCCGGCTTTGAGATGTTAATGCCGAGCTGGGTCCCTAACGCTTATATCCTACGCCGGCATACCGACCAAAACCCCTCGATGGCCCTCTTCGCGCATATTAGGATGACTGCGGTCTCTGCTAGCGTGATTCGCCTGGTACTATTCCGCAGTCAACCTATGCAGTTTGGAGACCTCTAGCCCCCCCCCCTTCGTCCATAACAGAGCGACACGTACGTGTCCCCTTTGGCCCTACTCGGGCGTTCGCCTCGGGATTACTTTAAGGAGGATGCCCCCCAAAAGCACCCAATAATCCCAGTGGTCCCTTTTAGTCGCCTTCTACGACAGGCAGGGAATACCGTGGTGGAATTCTTTTCGCCCCCTTGCCACAGGGCGGGGCGCCAGGACTAATTATCGCCATTAAACTGGCGCCGTCTTCTCCGATGTCTTTGCCGACGGGCGGGATCGGTTCTATCGCGATCCCTTTCTGCGCTCTCTTTCTGTGAGATAACTCGCTCACAAAAAGAGAGCACCGCCTGCCACGACCTTCGATTCCCGACCATTGAGACAATAACGGCCGGGAGTGTAAGGTCGTCCCCTACAATAGCGCGTAGAGCGCTGCGTTCTTCTTCCCAGACTGGACATTCCATCAGTGTATGCTGGGCTGTGTCGTCTGGGCAGTTGTCACAGTGGTGACACACGGCGGACTCCTCTTTCCGTGCCACTCGCCACAGGTAATGTCCAAAGCAGCCATGCCCGGACAGTACCTGTGTCGAGCGGAAAGTCAGTGCGCCGTGGCGCCTGTCCATCCATTGGTCGAGGACAGGACGCACTGCCTCGACTAATCTAGCACCAGCACTGGGGTTTTCCAGCCTGGTTTGCCATTCCTCCACGGCGGCTCTACGGAAGGAGGCTTTTTTTGCCTCGATCTCCCTCAGGACCGGCATTGCCCCACGGTCTATGGCTTCTTCCCGCCAATGATATGTGCGTGACAGGGATTTGGCATCAAGATCCCAGGGCAGGGTACCGGCCATAACGCAGGCCGCCTCATGGGAGATCGTGCGGTAGCCCCTGATCAACCGCTGCGCCAGGGCGCGCTGAGGCCTTCGTAAAAAAGCAACACAGCTGGCGCGCAGGGACTCAGCCCATACTGGGCATCCATATAAAGCCATGGACCGCACGACTCCCATATGTAGCCTTCGGCAAGGGATAGTAATGCCCCCTCTTAAGTTTGGAACTGATAACTTTTTTAAGAAGACCCCGCCTGTTTTTTCTGACCGTCCCTACAAGATGAGTTTGTTTATCTAAAAGTTTTCGAGCCAAATCCATGCTGGTATATCAATTATCAGTATGCAAAGTGTGCCCCCGGTTTACATAGTCTTTACACAAGTCCATGACAACATTTGTGGGTGTCGTGTTCTCATTGCCGCTTTTTCCAGCGTAGACATTTATTTATTGCACAAAAAAAAAAAAGTTTATTTATTGCACAAAAACAATAGAAATAAAGGTACAAGTATAACAAAACTAATTATTACACTTAATAATATTTGGCATATCTGTGTTGAACATTACAAAAATTATCAGGGGTCCCCAAACTAGGTCGTGCCTGTATCTTGGGGTACCTAAAAAAAGGAGTTGTATTTGTAGCCGTGAGTTTTTAAAATCAAGAAAGTATTTGTACATCAGGAGTACAACTAGGCAAATTGCCGATGTCGACAATTCTGCAAAAACAAGAACAAACGATAAGTCTTACACTGAACATAAAACAAACAAAATATATGTGAATATAGAATAATGCACAAAAAACGGTAATTGTAATTATAAAAGTGGTGTAGTACAAGGGTTACTGAAGGTCAGGAGAGAATTGACAGTAATAATGATAATAATATTTGTGACAAAAAAAATGAAACAAATAAAAAGAAAGAACTGTATACAAAATAATAAATTAAATCTAATTCTGTATTAATACTAATTTATCAATAAATCTAATGAGATCATATTCATAATTTATGAGGGTGTCCCTTCCATGGATAAATAGTTATTTATTCACGAGGAGTCACCAGAAACCAAATGTTTAAAAAAGTACAAGTTCTGTGTCGTTGTAATCAAGTGTTTTTAACCAGTTGGTTAGTTTAATTTTGGCTTCACGTACTGAGCAGTGTTTAATGTTGCAGAGTTTGACTACTGCGTTGTAAGTGTGTACTCTATTGAAAAGCCCAAATCTGCGTGCGAAAGAGGTGTGTGTGTGTGTATTCTGTGAGTATATCCAGGAACAGAGTACAATTTGAATAATTTGACACTATACTTATGTCGCTTATTTTTATTGTATTGTCTGAATATGATCCTGCCACGAAATGGCACCATACTCTCATCGATGCAGATGTCTTCGTTTGCAGTAAAATGTTGGCGAAAAGAAATATTCAATTGGTTCATGAGCTTTCTTACACGATGCAGACGGTCGGACTTATTTTCTTCATCATTTTCTGAAAAATGCAACATGCGAAGCAAAATTTCGAAGCGGTTACATGACATAACAGTTCTAGGAAAAGGGTGACTAATAACTTCGTCTTTTGACCAATAATCCGATAATTTTGGAAGCTTTACCACACCCATAAATAGTAGCAAGCCAAAGAGTTTCTTCACCTCCACAAGATTAGTAGGTACCCACTGCTTGATCCGCGCACCAGCAGAAGCATCATTCTTGGATATTTGTTCAATAGCGTATTTGTTAGTTGCAGAAACAATACAATTTATCATTGCATCAGGCACATAAAGCGAATAAAAATAAGATGGAGACTTATTCACCATTGTAGAACGTATAGCATGCGATGGTCCCGGAATATCAGTAAATGGAATCAAACGACGTTGTTTACCTTTTGGCGGTCCCCATGTACTGTCATCATGTGAGCGTTCTGGCAAATCAGGTGGAGCATATTCTGCAATACTGTCGTCACTTTCCGAGTAGATGATACGGCAACGACGCCGTTTGTTAGGCTGCGACACTAAACAAATATCGTCCTCACTGCCAGAACATATGTGAAAACTTGAATTTAATAAGTTTATACCGATGTTATCGATTTGTTCTAAATCTTCTTGGGTCACTTGATAATTATCAATATCTTCCATTTTGCTACAAACTATCTTAGTGAGTTTTCTCTTTATTCATAAAAATGTGATATACTCCGACGTCTCGCTGTGTCTTACCGGCGCGGCGCGGGCGACGCAGAGCGGGGGTGCCCCCGACAGCGTGACCCGCACGGCGCCCGCGTAAGTAAAGTCGCGTGGACGTAATGAGTAATGACGGGCCGCGACGGACACTGGTGTCTGCTATTCGATATCTCAAAAAGTAATGTAAATATCACTATTTTTATAAGTTGCTTACTATTTATAAATGATTTAATTACAGTATTCGCAAAAAAATACTTCAACATTTTTTGTAACAGTTTCGATTGTTAGTGCGGCCCCTGAGGAAAGTATGCTGTCGGACACATGGCTTCCGTCGTGGCGTTCAACGTGTTAATGAACTGTCATACATAACCATCGATACATTCCTATCATTCTTTAATCCATGAGTGTATAGCACTCTATAGCCAACATAACCATCCAATAAATTGTACACATCTTCCTTAGACACTATTCGCTGGGTGCGAAGTATAAGGTGGGGGAACCACGAAACGATCGCAGCGCGCGTCATGGCCAAAAAAGGAACTATCGGTGGCGGACGCTGTCACGTTTTACTAGCGAGATTTACGTTTTTAGTAAATAAAGATGAGTCACGAAGCTTGCTGCGTAGTTAATTGCAAAAACAATGGCAGAAATAGTGATAAAAAATTCTACAAATTTCCACAGGCAAGTTGGAAACGAGAACAACGAATGAAATGGATAATGGCTGTCAAGAGGAAAAAGTAAGTAAGCTAACCTAGAAGCAACATATCTAATACTTATATTTTATATGTTGTAGCACGTTACAAATTAATTTGTTGTTTTATTTCAGTGTCGACGGAACACCGTGGTGCCCAAAGCCACAGGACAAGATTTGCAGTGCGCACTTTATTGGAGGCAAAAAAGCTGATGAACAGAACAGTCCTAGTTACGTCCCGAGAATATTTCCTGCTACATCTACCTCTGCAAGGCTTAATGCAAATTTAGCCATGTCAAGATACAAACGATACATGGAACGCAGTAACAAGAATGAATAAAATACAGCAAATGTACCTAACCTTCATTACCAATCCAATAGTGCATTTGAAATAATGGAAACTACTAATAGCACAAAAACTGATAAAGAATGCCAAATTGAAATATTCTCTAATATTGAAAACGAAGGAAAAACATTCATTTGTAACAGATATATTAGAAATAGTGGCAAAGAAATATGTGACTCTGAAGTTCAAACTGAAATATCAAGAAATTCGAAGATTATTAATAATTACAAGAAGACAAAACACCAAGGATGTAATACTGTTGAAAAGATTTACACTGATCAAACAACCTTAACAGAGAAGAAATATTTTACTGGGTTTCGATCAATTAGCGAAGATGAGGAACTCATTGATCTTGCAGGTGTTACCCTTGATAATTTCCGTTTTTTATTAAAACGAACAGTGGACAATCACAAGTATATGGTTTCCAAAGAAGATAGACTTCTTATTTTTTTGATGAAAATAAAACTAGGTGTGACATTTTCAGATCTAAGTGTCTTATTTGGTGTACATAGAACAACATTATCAAGGATATTCTATTCGTATCTTGGAGAATTAGCATCTGCAACATCAGATATGATTTTTTGGCCCAGTAAAAGTGTTGTGCAAAAAGCAATGCCGGACTGCTTTCATCCAACCTACACTAACACTCGGGTAATTATTGATTGTACTGAGTTTCAAATAGAAATACCATCTACAGTTGATAATCGCGTGTGGTGCTATTCACATTACAAAAAGAGTTTTACTGCAAAAGTGCTCATAGGTATTACACCAGGAGGCTTTATTTCATTTAAATCTAAAGTGGCCGGTCGAAGGAAAAACGATTCACAAATAACAGTTGAATCAGGATTGGTTGATTATTTAGAAAGTGGAGACATTGTATTGGCTGACAAAGGATTTCCACAAATAAAAAAAATTTTTGATGAAAGTGGAAAAGAAATAGGAAATGTTATGCCGCCTTTTCTAAAAACAATATGGAATTTTCTAGAGATGAGACAGATGCTACTTATAGTATTGCTCGGGTCAGGATTCATGTCGAGAGGATAATGCAACGGCTGAGACTCTATCAAATATTAAATAAAATTCCTCACAACTTGTTTTGTCATATTGATGATATTTTGCATATTTGCTGTGTGTTAGTAAATTTACAGCCCTCAATATTTTCTAATAAATAGACCTGTGCATGTTTTTTGGGATTTTTTGTATGTATGATGATTGTAAGAAAATAATTAAATGAAAAAATCCATAACACAGTTTACTTTTATTTAAAAACGCAATAATAACATAAGTAGTAATTAAGAAAACAACATATTTTATTACCTTAAATAATGTGAACAAATAACGTTACTCTTATTTATTACTAGTAACCAACACTAATAAAATATGAATTTTCAACAACTTCAATCAGTATTAACTCAAGTTCATATTTTTCATAGGTAGATTGATTGAGTTATTACCAGTAAAACTACGTTTTGGCAGAATCTCTTTAATACTGATTTTTTTCCTTCAGTTCCTCATTACCAATCGTCACATACAAATGTGGTAAATAAAGTTTAAAATAAAATTCTTCACTTTTTAAAATCGCATCTTTTATAAAAAGTTCATCTCTGTCTACTCTTATTATGCAACTACCGTTTTCCACTGGAGAATAAACAAAAAGATCGCATATTGTCATACCAGTGACATACATTTGTATTTGTATTTGGGTATAATATGAGTGTTTTTTCTTTAATTCAATGTTATCATTATCAAACTCCAGATATTGCACATTACTAAGTTTACTGACAAAATCCACAACTTATTTCTGGCAAGATATTGGACATTTAAATTCTACAAGTTTTATAATACATCCATCGTGTATAACAACTCCATCTATGCTTGTGCATAGCCAAGGCTGCTCTTTGCTAACAATTACTCCAACTGTTATCACACGACAGTTGGCAAACTTTTGGTATTGTTGTAGCGCATGACATTCATTACGTTTACCATAATTAGTAGCATCACAATCAATGGATTTCGGGAACAGCATATTATGCATCAAACTCTCAATTGATTTTGATTTTCGCACTTTTATGTGGTGTACATTCATACTGGATGAGATTCTTAATCTCCTGGCAGCATACCACTCTTTGCACTTTGACTGTTCAATTGTTTTACAACATAAATCAATTATTTTATCATCTCCCATCGTAATATTTGCTTCATAAAACTCTTTCAAATTCTGGTCAATTTCTATCTCATCACTTTTATGAACCTCAAATGATTCTTTAAAAATACAAAAGTTTTTCAAGCATTCAATGCAATCTTCTATTTTTAAATTAAACTCAACCTTGTCAACTAAATTTTTAACAACTTCGGTAATGCATGCATCATTGTCTTGTGTATTACACAAAGCACCAGCTTCCATTACCGCCTTTAATGGCGACTCTTTCAGTTCCGAAACATCAAACCGCAAAGGATCATACCTAATTTTCTTTTTCGGTGGATACATTTCTTCAAAATACTTTCCATCATTTTTCTTTGGCAAACTGTCTGGCACTTGGTCTGCCCCATTGCTGCTCTTTGCAAGTTTTGGAGAAGCTCTCAACATGATTTATGTAGTATATCAGAGCCGCAATGTGTTTACACCTGCAGCTCTGATTGTACACACAATCACATTTGGCACTCGTAATATGACGGCTAGAATCAATCTGTAAAAAAATAATTATTTCGTTAACACCTACTAATGGTGTAATATATTACGTACTACATCAAAAAAACATTCAAGGATGTTTTGTATGGCGTTGATGTCACTGAAGTTTGTCGAATAACATGTGCTTCAATGGTGTGGATCATAGCATCTTCATATTTAATTTCTTTCACATCTTGCACGTGTTGAGCTAAAACTAATTGTTTTCCTTTCAATGTTGTTTGTGGTTGGAAAATGATGTCGTGTGTGATTGGTCGGAATCCAGTTTTTATGATTAATTTGACCATGTTTAACTGAAAATACATAAAAGGATGTATTATTGAGAGCACAAGCACTCATAAATAATCGTCTGCTATTTACATGAAATGCATTATTCGATGAAATTTGCTTATTTCTTTACTTACTTCTCATGACGACAGCCATGAAAAATCCGTAATGTACTAAGCGAAATCTATTGATTGTGCCATTTTAGACGAAAAATAAAAAAGACTTACCTTATATAGATTTAGAATATTTATTGGAATAAATGTAAATTACAATATTTAATTAAAATTGTTCGTTTGTAAATAACTCGTAATGACAGCCGGGCATTTGACATTTCGGAGGCCACCGTAGTTGCAACCGCTAGTTGGGGCTGTCGTCGCGCACCCAGCGAATATCAGGTGATATTACAATGGATACTTCATGAAAGGCAGAGTATTGGATTCTATAACAAAGAAGTATATTAGACATACATATAGAGAACAGGTATTCTGTGTCATTAAATCATTTTTTTTCAATAATTGATGATTAGGAGATTTTAAATGAAGCAAATAATAACAAGGATAAATACTTGAATCTTAAATGTAGTGAAGGGATGCAACATTCTACTTCTAAGGAGTTTATTGGGGAAGTTATAAAACTTCCGGTAATCAAACGAATATTTTTGTTTTGATTTTTTTCTAATTTTGCTACGATTTTTTTTTTATCAAGGGCAAAACAAAGATAAGCGTATTCAAAATGACTACAAAGGATTTATAAAATATTTTTAATAGCTTGGGATTAGAACTCCAAGTGGTTTTGCACAGACATTGAAGCATATTTATAGCTTTCTTTGCTCTGATGATAATATCGTCAACATAACTGCGCATTGAGAGATTCCGACAAAAGTTAATGCCTAAGAAATTAGCATTATTTACAAGAGGAAGTAGAAAATTGTTATATATTATTTGAATATTTATGGGTTTTTTATGTTTGCTAAATATTAAAACTTTACTCTTTTCAGGACTGATTTCAATACCCAGCTGTGAAAAGTAAACTTGTAGGTTACAAAGTACAGCATTAACAATATCTCTTGCAGAGTTAATATCTGTGTGAGCATAGTATAAAGCTAAGTCATCTGCCTATTGAAGATTGCTAACATGACAACCCAATATTATGTTGATTTTGTGAATATAAACAATAAACAATAACGGACTCAAAATACTACCCTGAGAAACACCGTTATAAGAAAAACGAGGATCATACAGCTGTCGATTAAACAATTTAGGAAATTGTAAATCCAGTTTGTTAATTTTACATGCAAACCAAAAAGATTTAATATTTCATAAATTTTATAAATATTAACATTATTGAAAGCTCCAATTATGTCTAAAAAAGTACAAAGAACAAATTTGTTTACTTTAAAAGCTTTATAAACATCTAACTGTTATTGAGTAAAACTTTCTCTGCAAGATTTTCATATTTTTGTCATCATATTTTTCAGCATCTATGGTAGATTTAGTTTAGTTATTTTTATTCATATATTTCTTAGTGGATGGTAATGATGGAAAAGCTTGTTCATTGTATAAATCTATGTATGGGACTCAATGTAGTTTCTTTTTGTTTTCATCAATTTTAGATTTTTTAATGGGGCAAAATGTCGAAATTGTGACATGGTTGTCTTTGCAATTAAAGCATTTGGCATTTGCTGGATTAATTTTGCATTCTTTGTATGAATGGTTTTCTGTACATATAGAACAAGTTTCATTTTTGCAATATTTGTATGGCTAAGTGGCCATATCGCAGGCAATTATAGCATTGTTTTAGTGGGGGAATATAAGTGGAGACAGGGAAGTTCCAATAATTGATATCGATGTATTTTAGCAAGGTGGTGGATGCAAAAGTTATTGATACAGCTTTAGTAGGCACCAATATAAATGTGTTATTTTCTCTGATTCGACACATCAGTCGTCGCACAGAGACTATTTTCGTACTGGATGTTACAGCCTTAAATATTTTTTTGTTGCTCATGTATATGGGAACATCCTTGATTACACCAGTGATCTCCATGAAACGAGCTGGTTTGCTATATTTTAGCTTATAATCGCAGAGGAACTGCGAGTTGGCCATTAATTTATTAGCATTTCATGCTGAATCTAATATTACGCCAATTTTCTGCTTATTTATTCGTCTAAATTTTTTTATACCCTTATTGTATCTGTTGAAAATGTTGGATAGGAACGTCATGTCTCTATCTCCTATAGGCTTTTCTTCATTATTCGACTCAATATAAACAATGAAATCTATATTCGAATTAGATTCAGTGTAATTCCTTGCATAATTAGGGTAAAAATAAGTTTTATATCACATATCTTTGTCCGCCTCCGCCTGTTTCATAAGCTCCTCTTCAGACTCCGATTCTGTACTTGACATAGCTACATTTTCTACAGAGTCTTGTTTATGTTTCTTTTTCCGTTTCCCCATAATGAGGATATTATATTACAGCTTGCGTAATGACTTAAAGTATTTAGTTTATTTATTAGCAATAAATTTGAAAAATATTTTTTGATTCGTTCCTTTACTTTTCGACGATTCCCGCCCTTCTTCCATGACAGTATGCCTTCCGACACTTTTTTTATTCGTTCAGAAATGTCTCTTTAACTTTATAGTCTATGACAGTATGTGGAAGTATTACAGCCATGATTCGGTAAAAAAAATAAAAACAGATGTGGGAGCTATGCTCCCATGGTTTGATTAAGGGTTAAAAATGATAAACTCAGAAGTAAACCGAGCGTCTTCTTTTATCGTTTTATCCTTACATTAATTAAACTATTGTTAAAAGTTCGTAGCGCACTTTATTTACAAATCGAGCACAACCATAGTTAAAACACTTATAGGTTCAACTGATTTATTTATTTAGGTATTTTTGTTTAAGTGATTTGTACCGATTTGTATGTTCCGCACTTTTGTCGATATAGATATAAATTTTGTGAATTTTTAGCAGCCAAATTTTATAGTCATCATCAGTTTTAGCAACCAGACGCCAACTAATGCATGCCTTCGGGAAAAAACGCCATTTTAAGCATTTTTTATGGACTTTAGGCTTGTAGAGATTATAATTAGGATAACACGGGATAGGGTACGAAATAAAACGTAAAATGAAAATAAAAGTTATATTAATATATGGTACATGTAAATTACAATTTAACCCTCCCAGCCTTTTGCTCTGCGAACAAATCTATGGCCTTGTCATACTCAATTTTATGGGCAACTCGATTTTCAATCGCTATGATTGCGAGACTCGTTAAACGTTCCTGACTCATCGGTGTTCGCAAATATTTTTTTATAAGTTTTAGGTTGCTAAAACTACGCTCACAGCTTGCGGATGTAATGGGGAGGGTGAAGTGAATCCACAAAGCAATACAAATATTAGGAAATATATCCTGTAAATCATGCTCATAAATCTGTTTCAATAAATTAAAACGGTTCGCCTTTTTTATGTCAAGAAATAAAAGTGGAGCTTGCTGTTTGAAAACGGAGAGTTCCTGGCAGAATTCAGCAATATTTTAATCTCGCTCACATTTTTAAGCCAGATTTGCTCCATGCTTTTGCAATTCTTCATTTGACATTTTTAAGATTTCAGCACCATTAAGAAAGGAAAAATTCGAATTCAGCTTGGTAGCGCAATCAAACCTCTCTTTAATCTCTGTAATGATTCGGTCAAATACGATCATTATTTCTTTGGAAAAAAAGTTAAATAGGTTGAAGTGTTCGTGATTCGTCATGACACCTCTCATCAAATTGTTTTTTTAATTTTTGGAATTCGTTTATTAGGCAAAATAGGCTTAACCCCCATTTTTTCAACTACTTGTCTGGCATCATTTATCCAATATTCAATTGAGTTTTCTCTCATTTTTTGCAATGTTTTAAGCAAACCATCCATTAACCCTTTAAGCGCCGACACCGTAATATTACGAGCTCTGAAATCTGTGCCCGAATCGCCACACACGTATAATTACGTAATTTTATTTAAAAAGTTCTCATAGCGCACAAACTCCATATAAAATGTGTCAATTTTGAGATGTAGGGTATTATCTTTATTGTTATGGACATTTTTCAATGTTCTGAATGATAAATACTGTGAATTTTGAGGATTAAATATATTGTGATCACTGTCTCCTTACCTGTATCGCCAATAACGTAATTTTACGAGAACTACGGATGTAGCGAATTCGACAAATACATAATAGGTTGTCTAAGAATAAACAAGGCACTATAGAAATTAATGTCAATATTTGCAATGAAAGTGGGTACTTTCATTGCTAAACAACCGTACTGTTACTTTGATACAGGTATTTATACACAATAAAATGTATTTAAGTTTAAAATGATTTAATTTAAACAACAAAAAATATAGAAATCTCATTACGCGGAACCTCACTAGTGCAGACAGTCGCCGGTCGCCGTCACCGTAATATTACGTGCGGCCAAGGAGATTCAAGGTTAAATCGCGCTGTATAGGCACCGTGCGGAAACTATAGATGGCGTTATAATCCCGACAGTAGAGACACCGTGCGAGTAAAAAAAGAAACTTTCCAGACCCATTGGTTGTCACTGTCTAGTCTGTAAATGTGATTTTACAATGATTAAAAATATAAAATACAATGATTAAAATTATAAAATATGGTTTTCTACCAATAAACAATGATCGGCAGCGTGGTCAAAATATATCAAAAGGCCAAAAGCTATTCGAGTCGGGACATGTTTTTGATGTCATAGAAACAGTTGGCGAAGAACGAGAAACAATTTTAACTGGCAAAATTGTTGCTCAGACAAAAATTTTAAATGTATATGATGTTAAGATAACAGTAAGTACCTTTTTTAAATTAAATGTTATTACAATATCTTTAGAAAATAATTATTTTTATTTTTAATTTTTATTTCTGTCTTTTCAGCTTGATTGCAATAGAAACATTAAAAGTGCAATTTGTAAATGCAAGGCAGGTCTATCAGGACAATGTAAGCACGTCGGTGCCTTAGTGCATTACGTAAATTCTGCAGAAAGTGCAGAATCGAAAACCAGTTATGCACAACAATGAGGCAAACCAACGTACCGACAGTTACTGGGTTATGATAAAGGAGTGACAATGGCAGAGTTATTTCCAACTCCACCAATAAGTATTAAACTTAATAATTGGATGGAACAACTAGAATCAAAGGATCTTTCTACAGCTACTTTAGGAGAACCGTTAGCTCATACACCTTTGTACAAAATTTTACAGTTAGAAGAAAAACATGAGAAAGCAATTATAGCAGCAGAAACATTGGTTGACTTAGTAAGAATTACTGAAAAAACAAAATTAAATCAAAGAATTAACCATCTAATGCTAGAGATTTTCACGTTGCAGAGCTTTGCTATTTATTATTACTCCTCTGAACTAACACTACCAAAACATTTATATGACTTTTATAATGATAAAGTTTGTTGTAATGTTGATTCTGGTTCAAATATTTGTTTTGAAACTATTGACCAAGCAAACAGTTCTCGTTGGTACACGGAAAGAAAATTGAGAATAACAGCAAGTAATGCACATAAGTTAAAGGGTGATCGTTTTGATGTTAATAGAGTAATAAATGATTTATTAAGTACAAAAACATTGAAACATCAGCTATGAAGTACGGTAAGAAAGTGGAAGAAGTGGCTTTAACAGAATATAAAAATAAGTATTTTCTACATTGTGAAGTATTGAAGGTTGGTTTAGTGGTAAATATCCACCAGCCATGGTTGAGCTGCTCTCCAGACGCTGTTGTGATTTGTGGCAATAATATATGGGAAAAGAAATTAGTAGAAATTAAGTGTCCTGCAACATGTACAAATAAACCTGTAATTGAAAGAGATAATTTAGTTACAAACGTAAAATATTTACAATTTGATGAGAATGGTTTAAAGTTGAAACAAAAACACTCAATTTATACACAGGTTCAGATGCAAATGTATGTTACAAGTATACCTGTCTGTGATTTGTATGTATATTCTCCCAAGGGAAGTGTACTAGTGTCTATTAAAAGGGATAATATGTTTTTATCTAACTTAGTTCTTCGTCTAGAAAAGTTTTATTTCACTTATTATTTACCAAAGTTATATGCCAATATATTAGAAGAAAATGATAAATAATTATGTATTTATTTTATATCAAGTAGGTTGTTAAATACTTGTTAAATAAAATAATCGAAGTTCAGTTAAAAAAATGTTTTTATTTCCTCTGTTTATAACTCTCGTATTACTAATTACTACATAATGATAGTATAAAAATACGTTATAAGCGGAGTTTCAAAAAATGTTTCTTTAAAACAGTACATATTACATTTATTGTTTAATAGTTGGATTTTCAACATTTACTAACGCACAAACAACATAGACTATTTGATCTCTATATTTTAACAAACTAATTGGTATTTGATCAAAAATATGAAATTGCTTAATCCTCTGTATGACTCTTTCTATATGGATTCGCAATGAAGCAATTTTATACGTTTCTTCTACTTCCTCTGGTGAAAATTGATTTTCATGAAGAAACGGCGGCATAACTAAAACAGCTTTTTTCTTATCAACAGATGTTTTAATAGCAGGAAAACCTTTATCGGCAAGAACAGTATCACCAGGCTCCAATAAATCTATCACTCCGCAATGATTTGTTATGAAACAGTCGCTAGAGCGACCTCCATAACATTTAGATACAAAACATATGAATCCACAAGGAGTACAACCAACTAAAAATTTCACTGTATAACCATGTTTATAATCTGAGTACATTTGAACCCTCTGTTTAACTGTTGGAGGGCATTCTGTGTGAATCTCAGTACAGTCTATTATGACACGAGTATTTGGATAAAATATTTTAAATGACTCTGGCATATTAATTTGAACAGTTGATTTTAAGGGCCATATAATGAATTTCTTTAACACAGAGTGTAAAAAAAACAAGTAGGTTTCAAATATTATATGTGCGGTTGTTGTATTTGAAATATAACACTCAATACTGAAAAACGTAATCCTGTTTTCAGTTTCATCAGTGTAATAAGTAACATTGTTTTTTTATTTATGAACTTGATTTTGACATCAGGAAGTAAATTAAAGAGTAGATTAAACACTGAAAATGGAACCCCTGTTGTGTTAATAAAATTTTCATCCGTTTTCATTGAACTTATCCCATGAAATCCAGGGCAAAGCAGAATTTGTAAATGTTGGTCAATAGGATCGCAACTAAAATCCTTCATAACTTTGTTAGATGGAACAATATTTGCTTCACAACTTTTATGTGCTATTACTTTCGATACAATGTTACACTGGGCCTCAGCAGTGCAAACACCATTAGAATTAAATAAATTACATAAAAAGAATGGAGTGTAAATCTCATTTTCACATGATATATTATCATTTTGACATCCGACACTTCGACTAGATGGTTTTTGAGGTTCAAGTTCAACACTATTTTCAGGTCTAAATTTCTGACAGGACTTTTCTTCTTTTACTGATCCAGCTCGTTGCATTCGACGTTGGTGTCTTTCAAAACTTTCAATTTTTTGATCCAAGTTTTTTATATTTTCTTCACCAGGAAAAATTGTAGGTACATACGACGGGTGGAGAGGATTTTCTGATTTCTTGTTGCCAATAAAATGGGCGCTGCAGATGGTAGTATTTTTAGACGGGAGCCAGTTATTTGGATGTTTATTGAAAGAAACAACGGTTATTGGTTAGGTTCAATCATCATCATCATCATAAATATGAAATTGCTCGAAGACCTTAATCGAGTTTCCCAACAGGTGGGTCTTAAAATTAACATGGATAAAACGAAGATCATGTCGAATATCCACGTTGTGCCCACCCCCATTGGAGTTGGGGGCTCGACTCTCGAAGTTGTAGACGAATATGTCTATTTAGGACAAGTGGTCCGGTTAGGCAGGTCCAACTTCGAGAGAGAGGTCAATCGGCGAATCCAACTCGGTTGGGCAGCGTTCGGGAAACTTCGCGACGTCTTCTCGTCCAAAATACCTCAGTGCCTAAAATCGAAAGTCTTCGATAGTTGTGTGTTACCAGTGATGACATACGGCACCGAGACGTGGCCTCTCACTGTGGGCCTCATTAAAAGGCTCATAGTCACTCAACGAGCCATGGAGCGGGCTATGCTCGGTGTTTCCCTACGAGATCGAATCAGAAATGAGGAGATCCGTAGGAGAACCAAGGTTACCGACATAGCCCATAGGATTGGCAAGTTGAAGTGGCAGTGTGCCGGGCACATAGCTCGTAGAACCGATGGCCGTTGGGGCAAGCGAAGTGTCGGACGCCCGCCTACAAGGTGGACGGACGATCTGACTAAGGTCGCAGGAAGTCGCTGGATGCAGGCCGCTTCCAACAGGTCATTGTGGAGATCATTGGGGGAGGCCTATGTTCAGCAGTGGACTTCCTGTGGCTGATATGATGATGATGATGATATAAATAAAATCAAATAGTACTTTTTAAATACTTGAATGCATACTTACGTGTGTTTTACAACTGCATTTATCCATTTAATTCTTTTATCCCTGAGCCATGGCATGAGAGTACTATTAGTAGGGAAATAGTAAAATTTTACACCCTTAGAGTTGTTTTTGGATGTATTACAGCATCCAGCAATACAACAATACATTTTGATAACTTAAATTAGCAAAATTTAACACGAATATTCAGAATTTTTTCCATGGTTCGACAGTACAATTTTTGACACTTGAGGTAAAAGTTTCGGATATAAGTCACGAGATGGCAGGGTCATCGCCACGCACGGTGCCTATTGTCAGTTGCCTCAGCGCCGTCGCCGTGAAATCACGGGAAAGATTTATCGCTCAATGCAACTAGTGTTGTAGCCCTTTTTTATGTTATTGTGTGGAACTCTAAATGCAAAAGAAATGCTGGAAGACGAAGAGTTATTAAATATTTTGCAATGGAATCATGAATTGCCAAGCGACGACAGTTCTAACACAGATAGTGATGTTGATTTGGTAAGTTTAATTCGTTTAATTCGATAATTTAATTTGGCAAGAAATTGTGTTTGTGTTTAATAAAAATTTTCGTAGTGTTATTACGTTTAGGTATATACCTATATTTTTATAATAATGCCTGTATGTATGAGCAGTATAAGTTTTTACCGGTAGAAACCAGTAAAATGATTCCAGGGCAGGTTACAATGCTTTTCTTGTTAAGAAATATTCTCAGAGTACCTACTTACATACTACTTGTACCATTCGCAATTTTATAAACTTTTCTTTAACTTGGTTAACTTTATTAAAATATGTAATTTGGCCTAAAATAACATGCCTACTTCTATTAAAAATACATTTTTGTATTTATTGTTTTAGGAAGAGGAGGAATTAAATAACAGATGGAGTTCGACAGCTTTCGTACCCGAAATTCATGGATTCAATGATTTTGCTTCTGGGATTCTAACAGAAAATATAAATCTCAGTACCGAATCAACAGAAATAGATTTTTTTAAGCATTATTTTGGCGAAGAAGTTGTGTTGAAGTTGGTTGAATTTACAAATGCTCAGCACCAACATTTTATTCGGAATTGTGACATAAGGCTCCATTCAAGGTTTGCAAGTTGGCGAGAAATAACTATTGCGGAAATTTATGTGTTTTTAGCCGTAACTTTTTTATTTACCAGAAATTAACATTTCAAAATCGAAGAGCATTGGTCAACTGACCCTTTGCTACAATCGCCGATATTTTCAAAAACTATGCCTCGTAATCGCTATACTACTGTATCAGCCCATATACGTCCCACTGCAGGGCACGGGCCTACTCTCCAATCGACAGTACGATTGAGAGTGGTTAGGCCATATAGTCCATCACGCTATACTACTATTTTCGGATTATTGAGGTTTTCGTCGCCAAATGCAGAATCTTCCCAAATTTTGAAAAACGTCTTACCATTGGTAAAACACACTAAGAAAACTTTTAGAAATTCATATATACCTCACCAAGACCTTTGTATAGATGAAAGTATAATGCCGTTTAAAGGGTATGTTTCCATCAAGCAATACATACCTAACAAAAGGAACAGGTTTGGTATCAAACTACTCATTTTGTGCGACGTGAAAACAGGACTTATTATGGATTTATTTATTTTTTTTTATTTAAAATTTTACGGCTTTGGAAACAAGTCCTTTTAGCCAATCCTTAACTATTACAAATCGTATGTTCGAATTATGTACAATCATAAATCTATATAACAAACTTTACAATTTTTCTACCGTTCTACATATATATTTATACAACGGTTTATACATTAATGGATTCTTTAATATTTCTTTAACTGAAGTAGGCTTATATGTTGATATTTCTAATAAATCCGAAATTAAAACTAAACGTATTAAATTAAATTTAGGGCAAGATAAAACAATATGGTCTAAGTCTGCTGGTTGTACGCTACAATATTGGCAATGATCAGATGCTAATATTTTCATCCTAAACAGATGAGCTGGAGTCTGACAATGACCAAATCTTAATCTATTTATTATAGTTATACATTTCCTTTCTTCAAATTGCATTTTATTATTATTAAACCATGGGCGGGCGGGTAGGTTCTCTTGTATTGATGCATACCATTTTCCTTTACTTTTATTTTTTCCTTCCAGTAGCACTCCCATCTTAATCTAGTTTTTTCTTTTAATGTCAGAAAATAATCTGTGTAGGGTATTTTCAGTGCATCACTATGGTCTTTATCCCAATGAGAATTAGCTGCTTTATCAGCTAATTCATTACCCTGGATTCCCGAATGGCCGGGTACCCATTCAATCCTAACCACCTTGCTCTTGTTCAAATTATACAACAATTCTTTTATATTATAAATTATATAGTTGGTTTTATAAGCCAAAGTTGAACCATATATTGTTTTAATAACACTTTGAGAGTCTGATAGAATAAGTATTCTGTCAACGTTACCTAAATCTCTCGTGTACATTAAGGCTCTATAAATTGCGTATGCTTCTGCTGTGAAAATACTACTCTCGTTATTAATTCTATAGTTTTTACTTATTTTCTTATACGAGTCATAGAAAGCAGCACATACACGATCTAGGGTCTTTGAGCCATCAGTGTATATTTTATACCAGAGCACATTATTTATGTCATCTACGCTATCCCTTTCTTGAGTTGAATCTAACAGAGCATCGTATTTATAATTATATACAGGGTACATACTAAATTTATACATATTTACACTAAGCTCATTCATATGAGCCATTATAGTGCACAATTCAGGAATGTTGTTATACATTATATCAGAAGGACGAATGCAATCGTCTAATGAGGCATCGCATAAGTTTTCAGGCAATTTAACAGTATCTAATAATATTGAGCTGGTTTTGCATAAAGCTTTTAAACAAAACTTTTCCGCAAAGTGTAATCTTCTAATAGCCAGAGGAGGTACGCAGACCTCAGCCTCAAGTGCATGTATAGGCGTAGTTCTCATTGCACCACTTATTATTCTCAATGCAATATTTTGAATAACATCCAATTTTTTTAACAAATAAGAGCCGGCATACCTATAAGCTAAATAACTATAATCAAAATGACTCCTAATGATACTTTTATGGAGCATTACTAAGGTTTTAGGGTCTGAACCCCAGAATGTTCCTGCCAAACTTCTCAAGATATTTAAATTTCTTGTTGCATTTTTACATATGTAATTTATATGGCTTTGAAATTTAAGCTTATTATCTATTATTACTCCTAAAAATTTCTTTTCTTTCACTTGAGGAATGGATAAATTATTATATTGAATATTGATCAAATCATCAGTACCAAATACAACAAGAGTACTTTTTTCCGTATTAATATTTAATTTTAACTTATTACTGTAATATGAATTCAACTGACATAAAGCTAGATTTAAATTTTGTTGAGCAACCGAAATATTTCTGTCAATTGAGTAAACAACAATGTCATCTGCGAATTGTAATACTTTAACGTTTTTCGTAAGATATTGTGAAATCTGAGAAGTATACAGGTTGTACAAGATAGGTGACAGAGATGCTCCTTGCATTAGGCCTTTACAAACAGAATATGGGCCGTGTAGTAGCCCATTAAATTTAACATGAAACGACCGATCGTTAAGGAAATTATGAATCCACTTTAACAATTTTCCGGGTAAACCCAATTCATATAATACCAGTATCAGTTGATTAATATTTACATTATCATATGCACCCTGAACATCAAGGAAGGCACAAACTGCAACAGATTTTGAAAGGAGACATTTTTTCTTGTCTGTGATAAAGGTAACAAAACTTTCTGGAGCACTTTTACCTTTTCTGAAACCAAATTGGATATCTGGTAAAATATTGTAATGCTCTACATAATAATCCAGTCTTAATTTGATAATTTGTTCTGTTACTTCACCTATGCAAGAGGTTAGTGATATGGGTCTATATGAATTGTAATCTTTAGGAGGTTTCTCAGGTTTCAGAATTGGAATGATGCACTGAGTTTTCCAAGATTCAGGAATAATTTGATTAAGCCATAGCGAATTTAAGACCATTAATAATTTCTTTTTACAGTTGATAGGGAGTTTTCGTAAAAGGATATAAGGAATATTGTCTAGTCCTGGAGCCGAATCCTTTCTTGAATCTAATGCTATACAAAGTTCCTTATATGTAAATTCTCTTAACAAAAAAGTATTAATTTCATTGTCATTATTTTTATCGAAAAATATATCATTACCCACTAAACTACTGTTTGATCCTTTTACTAATTTTATTAATAAAATCAGGTAACCATTCATCTTGTTTAGGTTTAGTCATAACATTAATCCTTTTAAATCTACGGATGTAATTCCAAATTTTTGAAACAGGAGTGTATCTATCTAAGGATGAACATAGGGTTTTCCAACTATTACGTTTTTGCTCACTGATATTTCTTTTCTTTTTTGCATCCAGTTTTTTATATTCAATAAACAGTTCCATTGTCATTGATGATCTATATGCTAACAAAGCCATTTTTTATTTTAGTACAGCTTCTGCACATTCGTCATTCCACCATGGTGCTGGGATTTTCCTATGGTTTGATGATATATTACATTTGAAGATAGGTGTACATTGGTCCCTTAAATTGTATAATAATTCACAAAATTTATTATATTGTGAAAGAGGGTCAGAGTCTGAAGGAATAAATTCACCAAATAACTTCTCAGCCTCAATCTCAAATTTAATCCAATCAGTTTTATGAAATAGATATTTTTGTATGTTATAATTTATTTGGTATTTACAGGGGGAGATCAGGATGTCAGTAAAGATAGGGAGGTGGTAACTTCCTAATGGATCTTCACCAACACTCCATTCACATAGTGGAGCTATGTCTGGGCTAACACAGGTGAGATCTATTGCTGATGGATTCCTATTTGGGGCCTGGACTGTTGTGGCTTTGCCATCATTTAACAAGCACAGATCAGCTTCATCCAGTAGGTTAAATAGCTGAGTACCCCTTGACTTTGTTGTTGCACACCCAAAAGCTATGTGGTGAGCATTAAAATCTCCTGATATTAAGCAAGGTCTAGGTAAGGAATTAAATATATTTCTTAATTTATTTATTTTAAATCTACTACTTTTAGGTGGACAATACACAGTCAACATGGATAAAGGACCAGTGTGAGTTTGAACTGAAATTGCAACTGATTGAATATCTTGGTAGAATGGGAGTTGTATGTTTTCATATTTAATATTATTTCTAATCAAAATACCAACACCACCATGATCATTTTTAGCATTTTTATAGATTAAATTATACCCTGGAAATTTCAGATTATGACAATTGTTTGTTTTTAACCAAGTTTCATTAAGCAGTAAAATGTCAATGTTAAATTCTGTTAATAAAGACATTACAAGTGGCCGTTTGTTATTAATACTCTGAATATTATGATGTACTATTCTTATAAATCTATCCATTATGTAATGTAATATGTTTCAATAAAATTTCTTTAATTTTAATTGTAGTCTTAGGAGCGTCTTTATTGTTTCCTAATGATATTAGAGTTTTTACTAATGCATTAATTATCCTATCATTATTAATTATTTCATTGGTTTCTTTAATAGAAGAAATATGTTTAAATTTGTTAAGTCCTGAATTTTGGAATTTTAATGTATCATGTTTAGGTAAGGGAAGTGGAGGGAAATTCCTATTACTACTTGCATTATTAACAGAAGTGGCCGTTGTAGCAGCATAGGAAAGTTTTTTCTGTTTCAATTTGGCTTCCTTCATTGGGCATGTTCTGGCAATAGCCAGATGAGGACCCCCACAGTTAACACATTTAATTTCCTCCTCATTAATGCATTCTTTGTAGGAATGCTCACCAGCACAGATCGAGCATACTTGTTTATTTTTACATATTCTGGCTGAATGATTGAATTTTAAACATTTAAAACATTGTAATAAAGGTTTAATATATGGTTTAACTTTGAAGCGCCAGTGATCCAAGAAAACAAATTCAGGCAAGGTGTTACTAACAAATGTTATAGCTACCGTCTTCAAGGCTTGTCTTACTCCATTACTGTCCTTTTTGGTGAACCTTCTTACCGCCACCATTTCATATTCACATGTGAGTTTTCTGTAGAGTTCTTCATTGGAGATGTCGAAGGGAACAAACTGGATTACACCGATGACTTCCACTGAAGATGCTGGAATGTATGCTTTTATATTATGAGCTTCTAATTTGGAATTGTTGTTCAGAAAATCATTGGCTGAACTGGCTTGCTTAAAAACAATTTGAATTTTATAAGCATTTACTCTACTAATTTCATACTGTCCTTTAATGAATTCTCCTAAAATATTTAATATGTATATCGGATCTTTGTTTCCAATAAATTCATTTTCAGTACTTTCAATAAATACTGGGAAGTTGTTATTGTTACAGTTATCGGTATATTGTCTCTTGTAGCCAGGTTTGTAGTATGTTTTTAGCGCCAAAATCTCTTCTGCTGGATTACTAGCAGAAGTAGTAGCAATCCGATCATACTTTCTCTTCTTATTATCTTTTATTGGGTCTCCATCGCTATGGGTCCCCATTACTCCGGATATTTACAGTATTTAAAATATTTTATAAAATTAAAAATTTTAAATAATCCGCCTTGTTTGACTTCCCGCCAAAAAGTCCGACTTATTATGGATTATATTTAGGGTTGCCACCCGTACTTTATTATAAAGTATTGTACGTTATTTTAGGTAATTGTACTCTATACTTTATGAGAACAATAAAGTAGACGAAAATACTTTATTTATCATGATTTGATTTTTTCGAGATTTTGAAACGTTTAGTCGATTATTTTGTTAAACGAAATTTATCGATTGGTGGTTTGCTGCTGAATCGATGTCGCCACTCACAAGCGCCACATCACTCAAGCACTCGTTTTTTACAATTGTCAATTGATGTCTGTCAATCATTGTCACCACAGACCGTTTATTTAAATGTTTTATAGATTTATGCTATAGTACATTATGGATAAGAATATTCCACATACACCTGCAAAACGTAATTTCGATAGTGAAAAGGATGAAATAGACAGTGAATATACTACACCGAAAAAATGTTTTAAAAAAATGATCCGACAAAACAGTACCCCAAGCAGGAACATTTGGCTCTATAGTATAGTAATAGTAATAGTAAAATTTTGTATGGGAATTTGAACAGCGCCATTGTGAGCGTATTTGGTACTAAATTATGGCAGCGGGAAACGTTTACGATACTATAGTATAGTAATAACGATAGTTTTGCTATACAAATGTATAAAAAGTGGTAGCAGGAATAATTCTTGACGTATAGTATCGCCGATTTACTATCGAGAAATACGATTGTTTTGTCACCGACATTTTTACCGTGAGAACATTATCGAGAGTATATTTTTGTATTTCTACACATCGAATTAAGGGAAAATGTGTTAATTACGGTTATGCTTAGTGTTTCCCGATGCCTTAGTGTTATTGTGTGTAATTATCTACTCCGTATTTCGCTAATAATATGAAATTCAATGATGCGATATGAAGTTACAATTATTGTGATACCTAACTCAAATATGAAGGTTATTTCTTAGACGATGGACTGTTTGGAATCGGAGCAACGAACTTGGGAATCTTGTGAAAAAGTATGAGTTTATAGAAAGCCTGGAATTTATTGTAGTTAGAAACATACCTAACCTAAACCTGTAAAAAAACTTATAAATAAAATATTTACACGGAACTTTGATTTTCGTTTTGCGTACCTACTTGATGTTATAAGCTTGTTTCAATGTATAGTCGAGCAAACTCTTAGGACAGAGAAGTGTGAGCATATAATATGTGAAAATAATTGCCGAGGAACTTAACGAGCAAAAATAAAGAGAATACTTTCATAAAGCTCTCCTCCTTAAAAATGTATAGGGATTTTATAAAACATATATACGTATCTTATCTATAAACCTATATATTATGAGAGTTATTGTTTTGCATTAATTGATAAGTGAAAACCGCTAATGTGTGACAGCTAATAAAAAAATTGCTACGTTCGGAAATCTAAACGCATAATTAATTGGAGTCATTTTTGTATATTGCGGAATAAAAGCAATAAATATGTATTTGCTTATTAATTTATTCCCATAACCTTTCTACGCGACATTAATGCATGTTTTATATTTGTTTGTTATTTTATAATGATAATAAATTAATTTACCCACGTAGTGAATGGCAATTCCGCACGAATCATTCAGTAACATTCGTTCATTACCCTAGGTTATCTGTCACTATCGTAACGTAATAGTATCGAGTTCACGAGAGTATGGTTAAACGATTCATGCTACCGATATTGAGTAGTAATAGTATAGTAATAGTTGTCACCATACTATTACTATACGATACTTCAAAATGTTCCTGCTTGGGGTACAGAAAAATAAACGATTGCAGAAGTATAAAAGTCAGTGGGAAATAGAACATGGTATGTAATTGGTTAATTAATGATCCACTAAACGAATATAATGGAAAATGCAAATTATGTGGAGTTACATTTACAGTTGCTTCAGCAGGAATAGGACAAGTAAGATTTTTTTTCTGTATGTTAAAATGTGTGTGTGTGTGTGTGTGTATTTGTATGGTAACTTTAAAAGTATAATTATTTGATGGTGACTGGAGGTGATGGGTAAGGTGACGGGATTAATCTTATTATTTTCAGATTAAACAACACTTACAAACCAAACAATTAAAAGTAGAAATGAGGAGAAAATCTGGACTACTTGAGAAATTTCTTGACTCTTCTGCTGCTTCTACCTCTTCTCGATACAGTGACAAAGAAAATATTGTTGCATCTGAGTAAGCCTTTACATATCACACAATAAAACATAATTTGTCCTACAATAGCATGGATTGCACTATAAAATTGAATAAAATTATTTATGTCAATTCACCTACAGCTACAGCAATTCGTTTAGCTAGAACAAAAATGGAAGCACTAGTTACAGAGGTGTTGGGCCCATATTCTTTACAAAATGTAATAGATGCTATCAAAACAGATGCTTCTAACAAAAAAAATATAAAACTTTTTCCATTAGTGATACAATATTTTACAGCCAAAAATGGCATTGAAAACAAATACCTAGATTTTTATGAAAATAGTAATGAATCTGCTGACGGTATGTTTGAAGCAATTTAAAAGTCATTAGAGCAATACAAATTATATTTTAATAATGTATCTGCGTTAAGCGCTGTTAATACAAATGCTAACTTTGGCGTTAATCATTCTTTATTTACAAATATAAAAAATTTAGTACCAAATTTGATTAAAGGAAATTGTCATGCACATATAGTGCATAATTGTGTAAGGCATGCAATGAGCTTTTTATCACATGACATAGAAAATGTAATTTTAAAAATTTATGCACATTTTTCACATTCAGCGGTAAGAAGAGAGGAACTGAAAAAAATTATAGCTTCAATAGATGGAGACTTCCATGAAGTTCGACGCCATGTAGGAACAAGACGGTTCTCCCCTTTGGCATGTATAGATAGTTTATTATTGAATTGGTCACCTATTAGAACCTACTTTCTAAGTTTAGACCATTGTCCAATACTTTTACAAAATTTATTGATGCTCAATGACACTGAGAATGTTACAATTGAAATTTATTTGCATGTTTGTAGTCACTTATTAAATTTATTTAATAAAGCTGTAAAATGTCTAGAAGGAAACTGCATTACAATTTTAGATATTTATGGGATTATGATTAGTCTTAGAGATCAATTAACACAAAGAAAACAAGATCTGTTTTTTGGCTATGAAACAGGCAAAAAAATTAAACTGTTATCTTCACCGGAACTGACTAGGAAAATTCAAGGAATTTTTTTATTATTTATTGACAAATCCCTAGAGTACCTGAATAAATGGTTTGATTTTAATGAAACAAACTGGTTATTTACACTAGGTCAGGGTAGGCGAACCAATGGCACGCGTGCCATTGATGGCACGCGACACAATATTTTGGGCACGTCGCAGAATTAGGTATTTTAAGACGATCGAACGCGATGCTCCTACGCTGCGAAGTGTTCGGTGCGCGGGGTGGGGGCAGCGCGACGGCAGGCAAGAAGCGCTGCACGGCACTAGTTTGTTTTGTTTTTATAATGCCGTGGGTTTCAATTGCGAATGACGCATTGTTTGCTTACGCATAAAGTAATAATGAGTTTTGTTGACGTAATTGTATTGTAAAGTTTATTCGAGTGATTTTAAACTGATATTAAATATTTTTCTTATTATTATTAAATTTTAATATGGCCAGCTCAGCAAAAAAAAACAAAAAGTTCATGATACTAAGTTTAACAGAGAATTTCAAACTTGGTGGACTGAGAAATATGGCATGATTAGTAAAGGTGACAAAGCGGTGTGTGTTTTATGTTCTGGAACAGTGGAATGTAGAACATCGTCTGTTAAACGGCATTTTGAAACAAATCATAAATCTGTTAGTCAAAAAAGCGAGGCAGAGCAAAAAGAATTAATTGCAAGTGCATTGAATGACAGAAATAAACAGTCAACGTCTATGATTAAATTTGTTGGCAAAAATTGTAATACAAGCGCGGCAAGTTACGCGGCTGCAAATGTCATTGCTCGGCAAGATAAACCTTTTCAAGAAGGTGAGTTTTTGAAGGAAGCCTGGTTAGCATGCGCGCCCTCTCTTTTTGAAGATTTCGACAATATAGAAAAAATAATTCAGCGCATCAAAGATACTCCTCTATCAAGAAACACAATAAAAGAAAGAATCTTAAAACTGGCCGAAAATATAACAGATCAACAAAAAATTGACATTAAAGATGCTTCTTTTATATAGCTATGTCTTGACAAAAGCACTGACGTCACTAAATCTGCACGTTTAGCTGTTTTTGCTCGGTATTGCGTAGAAAACGTCATTAAGGAAGAATTAATTGCAGTAAAATCGTTGCTAACAACTACAAAGGGAACAGATATAAGTACGGCAGTTAAAAATTCGCTTGCTGAAAAAGAAATCGATATAAAAAAAAATGTTTCTGTAACAACTGATGGTGCTCCAAGTATGGTGGTTTATTTCAAGCTGACGTAGAAAATTCGATTCTTGAATTCCACTGCATCATTCACCAACAAGTCTTGTGTGCTAAGAGTGGTTTAATATCCCTTGATAATGTAATGGCGGTAGTTACAAAAATAGTCAACCTCATCTCGTCACAGGCTTTAAACAAGCGAAAATTCGATGCTTTGTTGGACGAAGTCAACTCGGTGTATAATGGCTTACTGATGTATAATAGTGTTCGCTGGTTGAGTCGCGGGAATGTACTTGAAAGATTTGTTGATTGCTTGGAAGAAATCAGACTGTTTTTGCAAAATGAGGGAAAAATTGAACACTACCCACAGTTATTGGACGTTATGTGGCTTTCAAAATTGGTGTTTTTTTTTAGACATATGCCAACATTTAAACACATTAAACGTAAAGCTTCAAGGGACAAACAAAACAATTATTGCCATGATAGATCTCGTTCGCGCTTTTGAGGCAAAACTGCAAGTTTTTAGAAACGATATTATCACAAGAAAGTACAAGTATTTTCCAAACTTGAAAAAATATATGAATGATTTAGATATTCACGAGACAGCAGACAAAGAAAAAATTACTGAAGAATTTATTTCTGTGATCGATTCTTTAATCAAGGAATTTTTAGGGAGATTTTCTCAGTTCAAAAAATTGTCGGAAATACTCAAGTTCATTATGTACCCAGATGTGACTTAATTTCATAAACTGAACTTCTCTCAATTTGATTGGTTGGAAATTGAAGAATTTGAAATGCAGCTGATTGATTTCCAATCTAGTTCAATATGGATTCAAAAATTTATTGAAACAAGGAAAGAGTTGCAATTAATTGAAACTGAAAGATCGACAAGTAATTTAAGTAAAAATGCTAATAATAAAATTCTGGAAACATGGAATGCGTTACCAGACAAATTTAACTGTTTGAAGAAGCTGGCTCATGCTATTTTAACCATGTTTTCATCTACATATGCCTGCGAGTCATTATTTTCAGAGATGAATAACATTAAAAACTCGGTTAGAAACCGTTTGACAGATGAATCTAGTTCAGCATGCATTTTGCTAAAAGTAACATCTTACAACCCTAACATAAATTATTTGTCATCTAACCTGCAGCAACAGAAGTCACACTAATTTTACTGAAATTTAATATAAACATACCAAAATGTACCTCTTTTGCTTACTTTATTTAATAAAGAGTTTTGATAGTATTTATAATTATTATTTTCCAAGTAATCAGAAAGTCAAAATTATTTGATGGCACGCGAATGACCCCATTAAACTTTTTTTTAGAAAAAATGGCACGTTGCATGATGCATAAAGGTTCGCCTACCCTGCACTAGGTAATATAAATTTAAATAGTAATATACAATTTGATAATATTGTGAACTTCATTGAAAAGGAGACGGGCGAAACTTCATAGAACCTTGGGCTCAGCCTTACAGAGTTGGTTTATGTTTTATTTTATAGGGATAATACCTGTATATCGAAATTAAAAATCAAAATCTTGGCGCCAAATGGGAGTAAAGTGATAATCGGTATTTATTACAAAATAATTTTTATTTTTTATTTTATTTATTTATATTTATTTACAGAAAATATAAAAACTGGCATTCTTTCATGTGCAACCTTTTTAAAATATATCGATAGTGCTGGCAGTAATAATTAATAATAAGAATAAAACATAATTGTCAAATGTCAACAGCTGATGACAAGAGTGACTGAGTCAAAAACCAAATACAATTTTATGGTGCATTTACACGTTGGCTGAGGCTGGGCTTTTACGTCTACCAACTCCAAGCTATCAACAATGAAAATATTAGGGCCAGCGAGGCCAAACACCCCGTTTACACGCTGGCGTTGGTGGAGGCTGGCCAAGGTTGGCCAAGCGTGTAAATGCAGCATAAAACTATGTTTATGTCAGTAATTGGAAGATGGCGTGATGACAGGCCGCTATGAAAATCTACTAAATACTCATTGAATTATTAATTTAATTTTCCCATTGTAAAACATCTTATTATGTTTCGATGAGAAACAAAAAAAAAATTAAAAAAATATTAGTGAATCTTTCATAAGTGTACAATCAGGCATGGGTCGAGCCCAATTTCGCCCGTCTCCTTTAACACTAGAAAGACCAAGGCAGTCAAATTGGCGGCAAGGCAATTTCATTGTTAAATATTTTACAAACTATGTTTTTGTATCTTTTCATATTTTATGACTTTTCCTAATTTGCTATTGTTAAGCTAAATCTATATAAAAACAAAATTAACAATATATTGTATATGAGTTTCAATTACAAATACCTACTAAGACCGCGCACCGTCAATGTCACGGCATACGAGGGGCGATCAAAAAGTAATGATAATAAGTATAAAAAAACAACGATTGTAGTTTAAATTTAATTTATTTTTCTACATAGTCTCCTAACAAGTCGATACATTTAGTCCAACGTTTCTCCAAACCTAAAATACCCTTTAAAAAAAAATCTGTATCTTGACTATCCCAAAATGCCTCTACAGCATCCATCACCTCGCTATCATCCTCAAATTTCTTGCCCCTGAGGTGTTCCTTGAGCCTAGGAAATAAATGAAAATCGCTGGGGGCTAAATCTGGAGAATAGGGCGGGTGTTCGACCAGTTCGAAGCCTGCTTCTCGAATGGCAGCGATCGCAACTTCGGCTCTGTGTGCAGGAGCGTTGTCCTGATGAAACAGGACTTTCGCTCGGAGTTTGCCCTGTCTTTTTTCCTTTATGGCGTCTCGCAGTCGTCTTATTTGATCAGCGTAGTAGGAGCCCGTAATAGTAGCTTCCTTTTCTAGGTAATCAACCATTATGGTTCCCTGAGCATCCCAGAAAACGGACGCCATAACCTTGCCCGCCGAGCTCGAGACTTTGAACTTCTTAGGAGTCGGTGAGGATGGCCTTTTCCAAGTCATCGATTGTTGTTTGGTCTCCGGATCAAAATGATGGATCCATGTTTCGTCCATGGTCACAAATCGTGACAAAAATAATTCTTGGTCAGCCTGGAACTTTGCAAGATTGGCTCTTGAAATGTCAACTCGCTTTTTCTTTTGTTCGTCCGTTAACATTCTCGGGACCCAACGCGCGGAGACCTTCTTCATATTCATTTTGCTGGTCAAAATGTTTTGGATGCTGCCATATGAGATCCCTGTGACCTCAGCTAAATGTCTGATGGTTACTCTTCGGTCTGCTAACACGATATCTTCGATTTTTTTCACGTTTTCCTCCGTGAGGGACGAGGTTGGGCGTCCCTCGCGATGTTCATCTTCTGTGGATGTTCTACCCAACTTAAACTCTTTGCACCACCGTGCCACCGTAGAATATGGAGGAGCAGAGTCCCCCAGTGTCTCCACCAAATCGGCGTGTACCTCTTTGGTAGACATTTTTTTCAAACAGAGGTACTTGATGACGCATCTCACTTCGTGTTTCTCCATTTTCGTGTTGTCGCTCCGACTGCTGGTATTCAAATGAATGTAGCTCCTCCAAATGACGTCCTATTTATACAATTTTTTAGCTGGGAAGTGGTGAAGGACTGAAGAAGCGAAATGTTTTTTTTTTAAATTTTTATCTTTATTAGAATTACCCGTTTATCATTACTTTTTGATCACCCCTCGTACATATAAAGGCGGCGATAAGAATAGTAAGCAACGAATTCTACAAACGAATGTGGGTACTTTTGTTTTTATTTATGTTGAATTGAATTCTGAGTAAGTTATTACTGCCTAGCTTGTTTACATTTTACAGTAGACATTGGTTTCGTTCGGTGAGCAGTCGTAACTTGTTATAATAAAATGAGTCGCCGGCTCTCAAATTTGGAAATAGAATAAGAATTGTTGCGATATCGGGATATACAAGAAGATGTGTTAGGTGATGAAAGTAGTGATGATATAATAGACAGTGTTAGTGAAAACAATGCGGCGTGCAAGACGAGAAGTACCACCGATTAGAAGTAGTATTAGAAGTAGTATTCGTACTAAAAGATATGAAACTTTCATAATGAAAACCGAGACCGATATAACCCTTACTACCTATCAAGGAAAACCAGGAAAAAATGTTATTATTTTGAGTACTCTGCACCCCAACGTAAGCATAGGTACTGATAAAAAAAAGCTGCCTGAAACAGTTGAATTTTACAATGCAACAAAATTTGGTGTAGACATCATCGATCAAATGGCACGCAAATACACCGTAAGCTGGAAGTCGGAGATGGCCTGTTCACGTTTTTTACAATATACTTGATTTAGCATCTATAAACTCGTGGATTTTATATCAAAAAGTCACAGGAATAAAAATTTCTCGTCATGATTTTGTCCTTCAACTAGTGAGCGAACTACGTGAAGAGCATGTGAAAAAAATCCACTTCAACTGCGACTCAGAGACAAGGAACTAATTCTGAAACAAGTGAACCATCTACTACAAACAATAAGAGGCGGCAATGTCAAATCAATAGTAATTGTAAAAAAAAAACATGTGAAAACGGCACTATCTGTAAAAAGCTGTTTGTGGAAAATGTACAAAAGAGTCTAAAAAAACTATTACTTGTTACAAATGTTACTAACTTTAATGCTAAATTGTTTACTATAATAATTAAAAAATAAATTTGTATTATTTTTATTTTATTTTAATTTAAAATATGTAATAATTTCATAAGTATTCTCACTTAATCTCTAGTACCGTCAAATTGACCGCTGCGGTCTTTGAAGGTATAGCATGAAGCCCGGCCCTTCTAGTGTTAAATTTGCAAAAACTTAATGTGGATAGGGATGACCTTTATGGAGAAGTCACTTTATTAAACCAACTTTATAATCAGTTATGTTCTTCTAAGCGTTTTGCAGAACTATCAACTGCACAAAAATGGCAGCAAGTATTTAGTAAGAGTGACAATAATTTTTTAAACTTGTATAAAATAATTTCATTTTTGTTGTCTATTCTCGCCACGTCAGCATTTACAGAAAGAGTGTTTTCTGTGATGAATAGAAAGTGGCGAGACGAAAAAAATAAAGCGTCTCTGAATTTAATTAAAAATGAATTACTTATTTACTTCAATTTAAATATAGAGTGTAAACATGCTGTGCAATTGTTTAGTAAAGATGCTAATCTGATAAAAGCTGCAAAAGGCAATAAAAAATATGTGTTTAAACATAATAATTTAGAAAAATAAATTGTACTTTATTTTGATACTGTGTACTTTTTTTTTCTTAACTATAATAACCAATGTACTTTAACTGCAAAAAAAAGGGTAGCAATCCTAATTATATTGACTATTTTCTGAATTCCAGAAAAACCCACCATCATTATGAGTTACCAACGAAGAAACGATCGCTATAATCGACTTCCTCCCCAGTCGTCGGTCTTTAATGGTCGATCGTCTTCCAACCGTAATTGGCGTGAAACCGACGATGATAGGCCACCCCAGCAGGCCCAAAACCAACGTCGTTCGAGACCCCCAAGCCAGCGTAAATGTGATGCCGCGCGGCAGGATGCTTTTCGTGAAAATAACCCAAAAACCCATCAATCTTTAAAAGACATTGAAGATAAGATTAATAAAGCACTATACTTTGGATTTGGAGATTCTTTAGCTGCCGAAAAGCAAGTAGATTTTTCGATTCAGAAAACCGCCGCAGTTGTTCCCGTTACTACTTGGGCAGTGGGTTTCTATACGCAGTGGATGTTCAAAAAGGTGTATGAGTTGTATGGTCGCAGACCTGACAGAATACCCGAATGTTCACCTTACGCATTTTATCGCGTATCACTTGCGCAATTCGAGTATCGGTTGCTGTGTGGAAAAGCCACCCAGATTAATACGCTTGGGATTGATGCTGGTTTGTTTTACCGCCCATGGTTGGACATTGAACACCGAGACGTAATAAAAGCGATGGCTTTGACCTTCTCGCCGCTCGCCAATCTGTTGGCTGGAGTAGGAAATTTTGAATACGAAGGCGAAGCATACTACGTTAAGTGTCCGAATGATTATATCCTCGGCACTTTATTCTCAAACCTGGAGCAGACCGTCAATAATATGGCGAACCCAGCTACGCCGCAGCCCGTCCGAAAGGCGTTTTATGATCTAAACCCCTTGCCGTGTGCGAACTGGAACCAACCCGTTCGTGCAGGAGTTAGGCGCCGTCAAGATGGACAGGCTCCGCCGGACCCAGGTTTTCCAATTCTCCTTAATCCACAGGAGTTTTGGCCTGCAGGATACAACATCGATGCCTTCGAACATGATGTTCACCAGGTGAAGAATTTCATCTCATTCGTCGCCCGAAAGGAGGATCCTAGTCAGCAACTCTGCAGAAGGACTCCGAAACCCTGACCGGATGTTCCAGGGTCAGTGGGCAGATGAATCCTAATTATATTATCTATTGTGGATCTAGAACCGAAATTGTGAATTCGGCAAACTTAGGAATAACAGGCGCTGTGGTAACAACCCTGTTAAAAGACCTGATGCTTGCGCATAGACGCTTGTACACAGATAACTGGTACTCGAGTCCAAAATTGTTCGAATACTTGTACCAACAACAGACATATGCATGCGGTACGGCTAGAATTGATCGGTTAAAGAAAGCCGGTGTTACAGATTTCAAACCTCTGAAAAAGGGTGAAATTGATGTAAGATACAAAAAGCCACTTATGGCATTAAAATATAAAGATAAAAGAGACATACACATGTTGTCTACCTTTCACACAGCTGAATTCGGGCCTACCACTAAATATGACAGAGAAACGGGATTGCCTAAAATGAAGCCCGAAGTTATAGTTGACTATAACTTAAAGAAAGGAGCAGTTGACAATACCGACATGGTATTACATTCGGTTCAGTGCATAAGAAAAAATAGAAAATGAGAAAAAAATCTAGGCTTGCATTTAATTGATTTATGCATGTTAAATGCTCATGCATTATATAAAATACTGTATTCTAATAATAAGTCCATCGCCGATTTTCAGTTTGCCGTTATTAGGCAATTAATCGCAAAATATAAAGCACAAGAATTAGAATATCGTCAGTGCGCCTGCCAAAATCGTTATGTGCATTTTTTGTTTTTTTTTTTTTTTTTATTAGCTAGACGTGCTTGAAATCGAATTACGCATCGATTACAAAAACAAATATGTGTTATTGCCTTCTAGAAATCGATTTGTCAAAATCTTTATGTGCACATAATTTTCATTTCTGGCAATGATAAATTGGTTATGTGTTCAAATTAAACGTTATTATCCATCTGTGGCACATGTCAGATTTGGATTGCACTTAAATAGTTTGGCAGTTTGAATTTGAACAGTTTGTGTTTCAAATTCTATCTCTTAATTTTGTAAAAACGTCTAAAAACATGTTAAACTAAAAAAAAACGAGACTCAGGTGAGTACATTTTGTACTATATAATATTATATTGTTTTCATGGTTTTATGGAAAATTAAGCTTATATAATCGGGTTTAATGCTCCAATATTACGGCCGTTTATACTTAGCCTAAAAATAAGTTTCAGTTTCATTGTTGGTATTGAAGATTTGTTTTTGGCCGTTGTTTGTTGTTGCAATTGTATAAAGTTATCGTTGCGCTTGGGATATGGAAATTGAAAGCTTGGATGTTACCTACTAAATTTGAATTACAGGTAACTTATTTTGATTCATGTTATTTTTCTCTCTTTGCATGTACATAACAAAAGCTTCTGATTGCTTCCCCATATTCCTGAGTTCTCTAAAAGAATGGCGTCCTGTAATAATTGGCGAGGGAGACTTCTCGTTGACATGAGCATAGGAAACATTTCTATAGAGGCCTCTGAACAATAAACATCAGATCCTTTCATATCTACCAGCTATGATCCAACAGCAGCATTTCAACTACCTCATGAAGAACCGCCGCCGCCCGAGTCCTCTGCTACAAAGTTTGTAGAAAATTGCGGTGAGACCATGACCACATCTGCCTCAACCGATTGCTTCGATATGATCACACCAACACTGAATTTTATTGCCGACCCTGTTAATTATATAGATGTGGGTACACATTCCGACGAGATTTTTGCCACAGTACCTATTAAGAACCACAAAGCATGCACTGTTACCTCAGCAGTATGCTATGAGCATTTTACTGGTAGTAGGTCTCTCATATGTGAGAGGCCATCTGGGTGGGTACCACCGCAGTGTCTATTTCTCCCGTCAAACAGCAGTGTAAACGCACTGTTGTGTTTTGGGTTGAAGGGCATTGTAGCCAGAGTAACTACTGGACATATTGAGACTTAACATCTTATGTCTCAGGATGGCGAGCGCAGTGGAATGCCAAGCATTGCTTTGTAATTCAAGGTGTTGTTTGGTTTTGCTACTGTTCATGAGCGGTCGAGTCGCTTACCATCAGGCGAACGGCATGCTCGTCTCGCCATTCATAACAATAAAAAAAAATTAAAAAAATGAGCCCGAGTTCAACTTGCAGCTGTTACCGATGGAGATCGCCGACTCAGGGCATACGGATAAAGCAATAGTTGGCCAAACGGGTTCGTACTTAGATGATGTTACTGGAGAATTCGTAAGCAAAAATGCAGTGGAACTTGGGACTGGACACTTCATTCTGGATGAAAAAACTGGAGAGTTGAAAGAAATTGAGGAGGAAACCAGGGGACCAGTAGAAAACCAGGGATGAGTACGACATTAATGAAATAAGTTATAACAAAAGAAACAGGGACTTTAATAAAAAGCAAAGAGTTAAAGGAAAGCCTTACATGGGAAGAAAAATGGAAGTTGATAGTGTACATTCCAAAAAGTTGCTCAACTTTATTCCGAAAAACCAGAGAGCAATAAAAACTAAAACTTGTACCCATAGCGCTACTGAAGCAAAGTCACACAGGACTTTCTTGCGTGGAGCTTTAAGTGAAGATCAAAGAGAAGCCACTTTTCGATATTACTGGAGCTTGGATACGTGGGATGCTAAAAAGGCTTTCCTAAAGAATTTGATTCGACTACGTCCTATTAAAAGAAGACGCAAAGCTACACAATTGCAAAATGCTATTAAAAAACAAGGATTTGATTTTTTTATGCCCAACGAAAACAATGAACTTATCAGTGTGAGCAAAAGTTTTGTGCAAAAAAGCGAAGTGTGTCAGGTAACATTGTGTGTAACTCCATGTTTCAAAATTTATCACACATGTGAAACATTTTAAAAAATATCGATATAATTATTATTATTCCACGCATCCCTAGATTGTTATGCACCGATTCTCTTCAGTTGTGCCTCCAAATTTAAATAGTTCAGTGGTCACGTCCAGTTGTTGTTTTCGGTTCTGAAGGAGAGGACGTGCGTCATGTCGAATAATGAAGAATCGCGGCCTACGTCGCCTTCGATTTTGTGTCCACGTAAAATGATTTCAAGTAAAAGAAGACTAATTACTACTTCAAATAAATCGACGCAGACAAAACCAAATTATGTCCATTATGCAAAGTTAGAAGATGGTGATGTGACTGCTTTTATAAACTTGCCAGACGCAAATTTCTTTAATCAGAGACCAAGTGATCCACGAAATGAATACTTCGCATCTTTAATAGCCTTTAAGCTGGAAACTGTACGCCCGGAAATCCGTTCAGAAGTTTACATGAAAATATTAAATTTAATACGACATGCTCGTGGAAAATCGTCACCAATTGAAGAATGAACTACGTGCCCATCTCCCGAGTACTGATTGTGTAACCACACGATTTTGTAATCGATTGAAGACTGGACAATGTTAGGTTATTAATTAAGTAGGTAAATAAAACATTGATTTTATTTCCGGCTTTTAATTTTGTTAATAAATAAAGAATTTATGCATCGATATTAAGTATTCTCAACATTGTTCCAACTTATACCTAAAGTGACGTGGCGCTGGAGGTAAGTCAAAAGTAGCAAAATCTTGGCGGTTAAAGGGTTAACCCTTAAATGCATCTTGTTGCCAAATGGCAACGTACATATTTTGACATAAAAAAGTAAAAAAAAATACAAGTGACAGTTATTGAAATGATTGTTTATAGAATTTCAAAGTAATAGACTAAAAAAAAATATTCGGAAATGACATTTGGCGCCAAATTCGTGCGTCATAAACGTTTTTTAAGTGAAGGTGAAGAAAGTTTGTGCGAGTTGTTGTTACAGTTTTTCAAAACTGATTTTTATTAACAAACAATTGTTATTTGGATTAGACATACATATTTTCCGTTTGAAAATAAGGTAAGTTATTAATTTTAGTCATGGAAGAGGAGCAGGTACCTAATAGGTCTCCTGTAGCTTCTGTCTCGGGGCCTTCTTCTGCTTCTCCAGTACCTAGCGGTTCTTCTAGACAGCAGTTAGGAGATATTGTTGGTATGGTAGCTTGGCCGTCTCGAAGTCGAGATCTTATTTGGAGAAGGCGGAGTTTTGTGTATAACGAAGACCGTAGAGCATTTTTAGGAAACTCAGAGCTCGCCCCGGATATAGCTCAACTAATAACACTTTTTCAATTTTTTTCACAATTTCTCAATGAAGATATACTAATCAAAATAGTGGATGAGACAAATTTGTATATTACTCAACAAGGAGTTTATAACTGCCCCCCCGTGAATACCACAGAAATTAGACAATTTCTAGGAATAATTATTTTTATGTCGATATATCACTATCCTAGTGTAAGATCATACTGGTCTAAGTTTGGTTTCAGCCATATTATACAAACAATGCCCGTAAACCAATTTGAAAAACTGCGATCGGTAATCCATTTCAACGATAATTCTGAGCATAAGCCTGTTATCTATCATATGTATAGTCATCCTGAACATGATCGTCTCCATAAAATTAGACCTTTAGTGAAACATTTGAACGAAAAGTTTCTGGCCACCGCACCGTTTGAACAGAGACTTTCTCTTGATGAACAAATGTGCGCTTCGAAGGTAGCGCATTTTATGAAGCAATACCTACCCAACAAACCCCACAAATGGGGATTCAAACTGTTTGTGTTATGCTCGCTATCAGGATATGCACACTCCTTTGAAATATACTCTGGAAAGCGAGACGTCTAGCTTTTGCCTGAAGAACCTGACCTCGGTGTCGTAGGAAACACCGTTGTAAGACTGACTCGTGCGATTCCACGACAGCTAAATCACATCATATATTTTGATAACTATTATACGTTCATACCTTTGCTACACTACCTCGAAAGCCAAGGTATTCATGCGTTGGGCACGATCCAAAGAAATAGATTGGGAAAAAATTGCAAATTACCTACGCATAAAGAATACATGAAAGATTCAGTAGCGAGAGGCAGTTATGAGGAGCAAGTTGCGGACTGTGAAGGTGTAGACATATGTGTTACCTGCTGGAAGGACAACAAGCTTGTTACGCTGGCCTCTACGTACGTTGGAGCCGAACCACTAGAATCTGTAAGTAGGTACGACAAAAAAGAAAAGAGAAAAATTTCTATTCCCTGCCCTAAGATCATAAAAGATTACAACGCCCACATGGGTGGTGTAGATCTCATGGACAGTTTCTTGGGCAGATACCGTATAAGGATAAAAAGTCGAAAGTGGTACATTCGTCTATTTTACCATATGATAGATATCCCTTAATCAAATATTGGGAAATTATTTCCCACTTCCTCCTAATTCACAAAATATTTTTTATTTTTTTAATGGCAACACCCAGGAATGTCATCTATGGAAATTTAAAATCTTGGTAATATTTAAAATTTGAAAAATGGCAACATTTTTTTAATGGCCGCCATATGTCACCAAATGTCAAAGGGAAAGTCAGAAGTCACGATTTTTTTTGCCAAAAAACCAGTTCTCGTCAGTGTTTTGAGGTTAAATTGAAAAAAAAAATCTGGTAAGTGCATATAGTGAACACTATTATAAACTAGACTTATTTTCTGCATATTTGGCTTGAAAAGAACTGTGGAAACAGTACGATTTACTAGAAATTTTTAGGTTTTAGTAAGTGGGAAATAATTTCCCATTGTTCGTTCCTGCACTTAAAATTTTCTTTGTTCCCGTAATATATATATATATATACAACTTCTGACCGTCTGTCTCGTGCACAAAAAAATTATCCGTATCCGATATTGTTTTTCTTCAGATTTTTATTATTTATTTCCAGCAAAAGAAAAATGAATAAGAAAAAAATACGAAAACCACAACCACTTACTAAAAAACAACTAGAAGGAGCAGTAGAAAACTTGGCTGACTTATCTGATTTATCCGATTATGATTCTGAAGACGATAATTGCTTTGCTAATAGCATTTGTTCCTCCTTCCTTCCTTCTGCAAGTTACTTAAATCAGCCGGATGAATATCTAATAGAACATCGTCTCGAAGAAATTTTTGGCATCGAAGATGATGACAACGTTGAAGATGAACCCGTTTTGCAGACAACACGATCAGATTTGTTGTCAATTTTAGATGACCAGTCTCAGAACGCAACGATACAAAATACGGACGGTAATGTTTTCGAGCAAGACACATCTAGTAGTCCACTCCATGTTCAAAATACAGTCCGCAATGTTACTAAGCAAGATACTTCAATGAGTCCACTCCATGTTCTAGAATTATGCACTCAAGATCAAGGCAGTCCCTCATCTCATGACATTCAACCTGAAATAGTTGACATACCCGAACAAGTGGCTACTACTCAAAGACCAGGCAATATGTTTGAAGAGGACATTGATATAGATGAATTAATGGAAGATGATCAAGAAGAGTCTCAGAATCACAACGTAGTTCCCAGGGACCGGTCTCGACCTAGAGATTGGAAGACAGCTGACTTAACCCATGATATTCCAGTTTTTGATAAGCGTTTTAAACCCAAGTTTCAGGACACACACAAAACTCAGCCCTTGACTGTTTTTGAAAGGTTTTTTCCAGATAAATTGATATTGATAATAGCGTAACAAACTAACCGATACGCAGTTCAAAAAGAGAGCGCCAATAGGGAATATGCACCAGACTTCAAAATAAGTCAAAATATTTTTTTTGTAATCTTTTTTAATATAGAAATATACCTTAAAGATATTTTTTAAATTTATCAACTCTAAATCGGTAAAATAAATACTTAAAAAACGACATTTCTAATTTGCCGCGCATTTTTTCCAAAACGCGATCTATTGCTTGAAAAGGAAAGTGACGACAATGGGCACGTTCTTATGAAGTTTTAGCTTGTTGTTTTACGTTTGTTTATGAGTTATTTTGTGCTTTCTTTATGCTATTAAATAAAATGGATTATTTTGTCACGAAATACAGTTCTGTAGCAATTCATTAAAGAAACTTAATCCAAATACTACGTTGCTCATAACGTGCCCTATGACGTCACAACGAGTTCGCGCCAACATGGCGTTCAAATGCTTCGAAACTGATAGCAGTTTTGATATTTTTTTTGTACTTTATTAATTGATATTTTCAAAGACTTATATTTTTTTCCGATAATGTAATAACATACAGAATTGATTAAAAATATAAAAAAATGACATGCATATTCCCTATTGGAAACCAATCACTAAAGAAGATATCAGGGCTTATCTAGGAGTTTTGATCATGATGGGGTTAAATCCTCTTCCGGATTTCGAGTTATACTGGTCGTCAGATCCTTTCTATTATAACAAAGAAATTGCACAAGTTTTTCCAATCGTGCGATTTAAAAAGATCACTGAAAACCTACACCTTAACGACAATGAAATGCAACCACCAAGAGACTCTCCTGACCACGATAAATTATATAAAGTGAGACCTCTTATTACAGAACTGAACAAGGTTTATCAAAGACAAGCATATAATTCAAGCGTGCAGTCAATAGACGAGTGCATGGTGAAATTTAAAGGTCGCAGTACATTAAAACAATATATGCCAAAGAAACCAATCAAACGGGGTTTCAAAATTTGGGCTAGATGTGACGCCAACACGGGATACTTGTACCAATTTGAAGTTTATACCGGTAAAGGTGATAGCACAGAGAATGACGGACTAGGTTACAATGTGGTGACGAAACTATGTATTAATGTACCTGGAAATACGTTAGTTGCTTTCGACAATTTCTTCACCAGTGTTCCACTTATGGAAGATCTATTTGACAGAAATATTTTTGCAGTAGGAACAATTCGAAGCAACAAAAAATATCTGCCTGATGTCATGAAGAATAAAAAGCAGCCGAAACAGATGAGATTGGAAAAACATCAATTCACAGCTGTCACATCAGAGCCCGTAACAGCCGTCAAGTGGATGGACACTAAAGAAGTAAATGTGCTCTCAACCGCACATCAACCACGTGACGTAATGCTCGTGAAAAGAACCCAAAAAGATGGCACTAGAAAAGAGGTTCTGTGCCCGAAAGCTATTGCTTCATATACTCTAAGCATGGGTGGGGTAGATTTATTTGACCATTTTAGGTCTTCATACCCAATTGACCGAAAATCCCGAAAATATTGGATGAGACTTCTATTCTTCATGTTCGATGCTTCCATTATATATGCATATATTACTTACAACGACACACACGTTGCAACGTTGCATGGTCACCGAGATTTCAGGTTGCGTTTGGCACGGACATTAGTAGACAATCACACAACAAGGAAAGTACCAGGACAAGCTATACGGTTTAAAAACAAAAAGGGTGGTGTCTTTGGAGTGCCTGATGAAGTCCGTTTATTGAATGTGGGCATACACTTGCCAGAAGAAATCAGAACTTACAAGAGATGTAAGTTCTGCAGTTTGAAAAAGAAAGAACAGAGAACCAAAATACAATGTTCCACATGTAATGTATCTCTGTGCGCCAAAACCTGCTTCAAAGCTTTTCATACTACTTCATCTGAAAAATAAATTTAATAGTTATAGTTATAAGTATGATGATTGCAATGATAATTCCGCCTTTTTTGTATTAATACTTTTCTTAATTTCGTATTATAATATTAAATAAATAAATAAATAATAAACATCTTTTATTTTGGTTTGCATGTTACATAGTTTGAGTTACTTACAAAACAAAAATTAAATTTCAAGCAAAGCAGGGGGGAACTACTAGTAAAAATAAAAGTCCGTAACCGTATCGGACAATGGGAAACAATTTCCCACTTCCATAAAATTTTGCTATGCAGTAACGGATAATGGGAAATTATTTCTCACCGCAAAAACACCCTTTCCCCACCCCCTACCTAATTTTTATATTTTTTTTCTGAATCTACGCACCCAACTTACCTAAAAACCATTCTTAGTTTTCATTTATCTCATAAAAAAGTATTCTGTTTGATTAAGGGATATGGCAGTAATCAATTCGTGGGTAATCTACAAAAAAGCATGTAAGACAAGAGGAGAAAATGCAATGAGTTTGGCAGACTATAGGTCTGAGTTAGCAGAAACATTATGCAATTATAGAAAGACAGAAAATAAAAGAGGAAGACCATCAACCTCTCATATGGAGAGAGAACTGGAGGCCAAAAAACATCGTGGGCCAATGAAACCTGTTCCACCCAGAGATGTGAGGACAGACGGTGTGGATCATCAGGACCGGAGATGTGCCAATAAAAATCGGTGTAAACTGCCTAGGTGTAAAGGCTTTTCACGTACAGAATGCACAAAATGCAAAGTAGCACTATGCCACACAAAAGATCGCAATTGTTTTGCAGCTTTCCATTCTTTCTGTTCTTAGATTTTAAAGTGCTTTTTATTTCCCTAACGCATATTGTTGCCAAATGGCAACATTCATATTTTTTCAAAATATACATTACTGTAATATAATTTTTGGTGTTTTTACTTATTCCCCTCATTCTATACCTAAATTCCGACCTAATAACATTTTTTTTCTTTACATTTAAAAAATCATGCATGCAGGGTTAAAGCGACGAAACGTGCAAGAATTATATCTTCCTTTTGAATTTCGATATTCACTCAATTGATTTCGCGGAGAATATTTGCCCAAATCGTCAAATTAAGGATAAATTTAAAATTCGATAATGCGATTAAAAGATGATCTGCCTCGTACTTTACTTCTGGAGCGTGAGAAGTTTGCCTAACTTCTTCCAAAGCGTACGCTACTTCTGGCAAATTAGTTAACAGGGCATTCACAGCTACATGTTTCGCCGACCATCACGTCTGACTGCTTCATTTTCAACTTATTTATTAAATTTATTTTCTTTGTCAGTGCAGTTTTCAACTTGTCCTAAATTTTTAATACTGAAAACAATTTGTCTGTTTCTTTCATTTTGTTTGAAAAACAAAGAAATCATCCACATATAAAGCAATCACTATTTTAGCATTATTCATTTTTGTAAATACACATGGTCCAACTTACATTTCTTAATATTTAACTCGCACAAACATTGCTCGACTCTCTCGTACCAAGATTTAGATGATTGCTTTAATCCATATATGGATTTATTAAGTTTTACAATAGTCTTTTATTATTTATATCACAGGAAATATGTGGTTGGGCCATATAAATGTCCTCTTTGAGGAACCATTGAAGAAGCTGTCTTAACATCTAGATGGGTAATGTTCAAATTTAACTGTACTTCTGAATCAAATAAGAGTCTAAGGGTAGAATGCCTTACCACTTTTGAAAAAGTGTCATCATAGTCCACACCTCGCCGTTGCGTATAACCTTTTGCCACTAAACGCGCTCTATGTCACACACTTTTATCACTGTTCACCTTTCTTTTAAATACACGTTTACACTGCATTAAAGTTTTATCAGAAGGCAACTTGTCAAAAGGCACCCATGCTTGATTATCCTCTAACGCTTGCAGTTCTTCGCGCATGGCCTCACTCCATTTTTCTTTATCCGAACTCTTAAGTGCTTCTTCAACATTTATGGGATGACTGACACATTCTGTGCTTGATGATATGCATAGATTAGTATAACCATAACGCTCGGGTTGCTTTTTGATACGCCTAGTTATAATTTCTGCTTGATCTAACACTTCTTCTGTATATTCCAATTGTTCTGTTGTATTTAGCTCTCCATCTGTGCTTACAGTTTGTTGGAATATAGAGTCTGAATCTGATATAGCATTATTCTTTAACATTGCTAGTTCCTCCTTCATTTTATGATCTGATTCTTTTTCTTCTCAAGTATTCCCAGCTGAAACTTTGGCATCTGAATACTTTTTCTCAGTACTTTATGAATGATCACATCTCTAATTGTTGGCACACATCTTTTGATGGGATCATAAACTCTGTATCCCTTGACATTTTAGAGAAACCAACTAGGATGTGTTTCTTCGGCTTGATATCCCATTTCAATCTTTTTATCTTGGTACATGTACCTCACTACCAAATATTTGATAAGCGATAAGGCCGCCCATTGTAATACCATGAGTCTTATATTTAATTTGTCTGATTTTGTGTTTGTTCTTGTATTTGGTTTACAATAAAGAGTATTTTATTGTATTGTCGTTTGTTCATATACCGAACATTGCTAATAAGAGAGTTTGTCACTACAGACCGAGAAAGTGCCCTGGCAGATTACTAAAAGCCCTCTGCAAAAATGTGCCGTGGCTTGTCACAAAACAAGTGAACTAGCATATCAGTATGCTGTTTGTTTAGAACTCAGTACACCATCATCATGAAATGAAAATATTATGGCTAGTCTATATTGTTTCATGAGTTTTCTAAAATGAAAAGACTTGCTGAACGTAAGAAAACCTGATAATACTTCTCTAGCTAGAATTACAAGTTTTAATTGACACAATGTACAAAACTTTTTCCGCAACTTAGATAAATGTTATTTGAAATATGAATTTCCTGCTAATATGATATGGAATTCGGATGAAACTGACTGGACTGCTCTCACACTATAATACACCAAAAATAGTTGCGCAAGCAGGTGCTAAGAGAGAGTTGGTCATATTAGTTCAACAGAACGTAGTCACTTGTAACTAAGCTGGTATTCGCAAATGCTTCTGGTGGAAGTATTCCTCCTGTGTTCATATTTCCACGGGTTCATTTTAAAGAACATATGCTCGAAAGTCCCACTGGTGCTTTAGGACTTGCAAATTTATCTGGTTAGAAACTTAGGATTGTTTTGTAAATAAAAATAAAACCTTTTGTTGATTTCGTAAATCCCAAAGCTGAATCGATTGCTTTAATAGTCCTCGACAATCATAACACGCACACAACCATTAACGTGGTGCTTTATGCTCGAGCGAATAACTTAATAATATTAACATTCCCACCTCATTGTTTACACCGCCTACAACCTTTAGACTTGACCGTATTTGGCTTAGGCCTAACCGGTCACTACAGAGAGTACTCAATTTAGTTCATAATCCAAGGATGTTAGTTCGCTTTATTAGTTCATTAGTTCTTTTTTTGAAATAATTTAGTAAGAACGTTTTTTTTATTTTTATTTAAAAAATACAAAGTATTACATGAAAATTTTACACGTTCATTTGTGTAATATGGGATTTTTTATTTAAATAATGGAAAATAAAATAATTCATATTAATGATTAGTCAACAGCTAGGCTAGTTCCTAGTATAATGTGTAATTATATTAGAATACTTAAAAAGTATGAATTTTTATAATAGGGAATATGCATAAAAAATAAAATGGCCTGATTTTTTTTCCTAAGCTTTTAAGGTCGTAGTATTACACTCATTTCGTTATTTTCAATACTCAATACTCAATTTCTTTATTGCACACTACATGTTATAAAGATGTTAACATTTTATAAAAGGTACAATGTGGACCCTGTTGGGCACGGCAACATTTTAGGAGAGGAGAGGAAGCCATATTATTAATTTTATGTATTAATATATTATTTAGAATATTGAATCGTTATAAATTATAATTAGTGTACATATTCGTATTTAACATGCACTTTTATATATAATAGAATCATTATTTTAATGACATATTTTTTAATTTTCATTTGGTATATATTTCTGTTTTGCTGTTATATAATTATTGTAATTCTGTACAAGTTTATTCATTATGTATTTAGGTTCATTAATTAGTATAATATATTTGAATCAGTCTTTTATTTATTAAAGTTAGCTATTTATTTTTCATTTAGATATTCTGATATTGTGTAGTAAGTTTTTGTAAGTAATAATTGTTTTAATTGTTTATTAAAGGATGTTTCATTACTTGCATTTTTTATGTAGTCTGGCAGTTTATTATATATTTTAATGGACATAACAAATGGGCTAGAAGAATGCATAGTGAGTCTTGAAATTGGTAGGTTCAATCTATTTTTATGTCTAAGTGGGTATTTAATTTGTATATCGGCTCTTTTAGTATAAAAATCAGGGTGTTTGCGGACAAATTTACATATTTCTAGTATATATATACTGGGTAAGGTTAGAATTTTAAGTTCTTGGAAATGTGGTTTGCAAGTGTCAGTTTGTTGTATGTTTACTAATATTCTAATCAGTTTCTTCTGTAGTGTAAACAGGGTTGGTGAATCTGTGCTATTTCCCCATAGAATTATGCCATAACTGAGCCATGCGTATGCATAGGCGTAATAGGTGGTCAAAGCTGTTTGCAAATTAGTTGTTTTCTTTATTTCTCGGAGAGCATATGAAAATTTTGATAATTTTGCTCTAAGCTTGTTTAGATTCTGTTTCCAATTTATATGTGTATCTATTGTAATTCCTAATAAGCTAAATTCATCTACTATTTCTAATTGTGTACCATTATAGTCGAAATTTATGTTTAATTTTGGTTTTTGGTGGGGATGGAATGTCATTAGTTTTGTTTTTGAGAAGTTTATTTCAAGGTTATGGTTATTCATCCAGATTACTGTTTTATTTAATATGGAATGTATGGTTTGATTCAGGTTTGTTATATTTTGGCATGGAACGAGTAGAGAGATGTCGTCAGCAAACAAAACGCATGGTCCTTCTATTATTTTAGGTAGGTCATTTATATAGATTAAAAATAATAGACAACCTATGACGCTTCCCTGGGGTATTGATGCATTTATAATTTTTTTGTCTGATCTAATGAACTCTATAGTTTTTTTACTTTGATTAAAAAGCTCTAATTCAACTATTTGCTCTCTATCTTGTAAATATGATTTTAGCCACTCGTGAGCTTTTCCGCGAATTCCTATTTCATAAAGTTTATTTAATAGTATATCGAATTGCACTTTATCATACACCTTAGTCATGTCTAACAATATTTCTCTCGTCGTTCCCTCACTGCTGAGGATCGCGACCACGTACGATCTTTCTCCAGTGGGCTCGGTCATGTGCTGTGTGGACCGCACGGTGCAAGCTGCCACCGACTGTCTTCACTACTGCATCAAGCCATCGTGATGGTGCCCTTCCCCGAGCACGCCTGCCTTCCAATTTGCCTAGCATTATCTGCCTCTCCAGACAGTGTTTTGGAGATCTTATAATATGTCCAAATAGCCTCAGTACTCTTTGTTGGCAGATTGTGGAGAGTCTTGTCGTGATTTTGAGCTCTTTTAATACGGACTCGTTGGTTCTCATAGCTGTCCAAGGTATACGGAGCAGCCTTCTCCAACACCACATCTCAAAGGCATCGATCTTCTTGATGTCGCGTTGTCTCACAGTCCACGTCTCGGCACCATATAAGAAAGCAGAGAAGACGAGCGCCCGCACAAGTCGTACCTTAGTTGTACGTCGAATACCTCTGTTCTTCCAGATCTTATCGAGGTTAGACATGGCACTCTTGGCTATACCGGCTCTTCGGCGAATTTCTTTAGTGCAGTCACCATCACAGCTTACCAACGATCCCAAATACACAAACTCATAGACTCATAGTCTAACAATATACCGATTGTATATTTTTTATTATCTATTAAATTTAATGCTTCCTGAATAAATTTATATACTGCTAAGGTAGTGGAACGACTTTTTCTGAAACCATTTTGGCATTCGTTAAATATTTGGTATTTTTCGCAAAAGTAATATATTCGAACACACATGGCTTTTTCAAAAATCTTTGAAGCTGTGGGTAGAAGCGCTATGGGGCGATAATTATTTACGTCCGTTTTATCGTTTTTCTTATGGATAGGTTTTATTAAAGCTTTTTTTAACTGGTCTGGGAATATACCTTCTTCAAATGATTGATTAATTAATTGGCAAAACGGAGGAGTTAGTTCATCTGCACACTGCTTCAAGAGAGTTGGTGGAAATTCGTCTATGCCATGGCTCTTTTTGTTTTTTAGTTTTTTTATAATTATGCTTACTTCTTTATGGTCTACCGGACTAAGGAACATAGAATTTTCAGTATATTGTAGTGTGGAGTATATTCGGGGCGAATTGGTAGATGGACTTGTTGTTCCTTCGCCTATGGAGGCAAAGTATTTTTTAAAATGGTCAGCAATTAGTTTCGGTTCAGATACGAGTTGGTTATTAATTTTTATTTTGATGGTATACTTATCTCCCCCTTTTTTTTTATTAGTTCGTTCATTTATTATACTCCACATGGCTTTCACTTTATTATAACTGTTTTCTTTAATATTTTTTCATATTATTTATAGTATTTCAATAGGATTGGATTTTTTGTCTTTGTAGTGAGTATTTCTAATTTAATATGCATTTAATTATTTAAAACATAAATCAAAGGGCGCGTTCCATTTGACGTTCACGGCGCTCACAACACTCATTTCACCGTTCCATTTGACGATCACGATCGTTGTGGTCGCGGTGAAAACGTCATTGGTGACGTCATGACAAACGCTCACGCGACGCTTACGACGACCCATGTAAAGAGGTGGGTTGTGGTGCGCGTTGAGAAAATTGGCGGGATTTCGAAACGTCAAAACAATAAAAATGTCAACTATGAAAATCACTGTATATAATACGGAGAGGGATATTTTGGTGGAGGTGGACGTTTCTGCAGCGGATGCAAATTTGTGCCGCCTCAGATAAATATAATATAATAAAAAGTAATTGCAGTTTATGAATAATAGGCAATTATACATTATTCTTCGATTGTCATTATTTTAACCCAACTTTATACATGAAAATCAAGTTAGCCGACATTTAACAGTTATTTTGATTTTTCTTGTTGAAAAGTTAAGTATGTATTTCATAATAAAGATGTAAAAATGGGTACTATCTCTGAGCAGTTAATTGTTAGTTTCAATAAAAAACGTTTATTATCAATAATAATATATATGTGTAATGAATACATATTTTTTGTTAGCTAACTTCTACGCTAAGAAGCTTAAAAAAACCTATAAAGCCATTAAGGATCATAACAGTCAATCGGGCAATGATAGACGGAAGTGGCAATTTTTTGACGTTTGTATATTTATATTAATCTCTTTCTTCCATACTTTCTTTATTTCAATATGTATAGGTCGTCTTTGATCTTGCGTTGAAAGCGGTGTGGTCGCGCAAAATTTTCATTATTTATATTTTATGTGAAGTTCTGAATTCGCCACACGCCGATAGACGACTTTTAGCCATTTTTTTATAACGCAATATTAATAATAATAATAAATGTATTTTAATGACAAATGTACGATGCATTTTTATTACATAATGGAAGATATTTTTGCCAAAAAGGCATGGTGCAATCCAGTAGCCGTTGCGTCGTCAACTGGAATAAGGACAGTTCAAGAAAATTAATATAATAATAGTGAAGGAGAATGTTCCAGAAGTGAGTCAGTCACACCAGAAAGCTTTTATTTAATTAAAATCTTTTAAACAGTAAAACATAATTCCAGGATCAAATAAAACATCGATGATCGCATCTCTTTTGAAAAACAGAATTCATCAAAAGGAGGATCAAGAGGAGAATAAAAACAAAAGGCACAGAGAAAGAATGGAGATGGATGCAAAATTTTTAGAAGTATTGGAAAAAGTAGCAAAAAAATAAATAAATATATTAAATTGTATTTTATTGTTTCTTTCTTATGAAATACCGACACGAAATAAATTGAAAACAAAAACACGTTTTACATCGCTTTGACCGCTATAAAAAATTAATACACCCAATAGTATCATCATAGTCCTGATCCCACACTAAAATCAAGTCTTGTGTCGTGGGTATCAGGAACTACGACGAAATACTTGATCGTAATCTTTAATACGTGGTCGAAGTTTTCTTTTTTTTTGGCAACCATAATCTTGTATTAAAATATGCCATTCTTCATCCTTGGATGAACCACTACTATCGAAATCAATATTTCGACGCACGACTAAATATTCAAATGCCGCCGCAAAAGACATTTTGTTACTTCCACCGTAAATCAATTATTTTTCCACTAAACGCAGTATAAAATTGTGTTTTTTCAACATCAATCCATTTATACCTACAATGTTATCACAAAGTACAAGACGATAAAACTTTAATGTTTACTGTCAAGATTTACAAACTTAAACCATAATGCAACCTCATTTTTTATAGCTTCTTTAAAATATTTATGACATAAACGCTCAAAACACCCCATAACCCGTTCCACTTGGGTTTTCGATCGCAACGCTCACGAGCAAGTGGAACGGTAAATATCGCGGTCGTGAGCGTGGTCGTTGCGATCATCAAGTGGAACGCACCCAAAAAGTGAAAAATTTACGAGCGGAATTCAAATTTGTAAAACGCCTCACCATTGGTCGAATGAAACTTGACGTCATAGGGCACCACCTCGTCCTGTCAGTCAGTCACCTGTGATTTATTTTTATACATTCAGGTTATGTTGGAGAGAAAAATTCGTTGTATTGCTATACTAGCTTAGTTTTCTAATATTGAAATATCAAGAAATATTAAGCATCATCAACAGCAATGACGGACAACGGTTTTTTGAAAGCACAGTCGGATAATCTTCAAAAAATAGATGCATTTATGATGACCACATATTTTGCGTCGAACCCGGATTTTACATCTGCTGAGGTTAAAGGAGTAAAAGCTGGAAGGTAATTATTGTAAAACATGGTATTTTTAATCTAGTAAATCTGTTTTTATGCATACATGCACTTATAAAATTATTTCCCTAAATATAACCTCAAATGTTGTTTACATTCATTGTACTTTATTAGAATTAGATCTAGTGTATAGAATTTTATGTGTGTGAAATTGTCAGCGTTTATACTATAACCCTAGGTACTTACTTCTCCATCAAAATACTTATGAAGTACATTATACGATCAATCGCATGTTTTTATGAAAGTAGGTAAGTAAACCTAGATTATTGTTTGTTCCAGATCATATGTGTAGTGAAAGCTCGCATCACACCAGAGCACAATGTTCGTCAGAAGTCATATGCAGTACAAGCTGTATGTGATGAAGCTGAAGAAACTGTTATTTCTGTGGAATGTTTGGATTGCGCAGCACACTTAGGTACGATCTCTTTTACTTACTTTGTGTTTGTGGCTGATGATATACTTGTTATCGAAGTAAAACTCTTGACAGTCACAGGTCATGTATAACCATAAAAATTGTCAAATTATTATGAGGTCAAGAAGTTATAGCAGCATTAGGTTAACCATTACTACCAGAGTGATATTATTGTGTAAGAAACATAATTTCATTCTGTTGTTTTAGGAGGATGTTGCATGCTAATGAGGAGGAAACATGCTAATGCATTTTTAGCATGGCTTTACCGACGTAGTGAAGATCCGCCAAGTACAAGCATTGAGTGGAAAAAAGTCCAGGCTTTCTTCAATTGGTACTAGCTTGAAGTTTATTAAAGCAACAGCACCTAAACTGAATCCCGCATTCAAATTTTCATCAATAAAAGAACAAAATCATTTTTATTAATAAGTAGATAAGAACCTGACTTGTTCATAGTATCAAATTGAAAATTTCACGATAGTCATTACACTTTAGGAACTTTGAAGACTATTTTTTACATAATATTATTAAGTAAAAATAAAAGTGTCGAAACTTTATTCGGTTTCAACAATTTACGACGTTGAGTAATAATTTGTCCTGCCCCGAGAAAACTCGTTCACAAGGCACAGATGATGCGACGATACAAAATCTTCTTAGAATATATCGCACCTTCGATGCAACAAAGTCATAAATAGCCAAAACTGGAAAATCGAACTAAGTATGCCAAATTGTTTCTGATTCATAACTATACTTGGGGCAACAAAAACATCCGCGAAAGTATATCAAAATTCTGCTAGATGGCGCATATGCCTTTGTGGTTATTGGTGGATTTTTCATGCGTTTTGGGCCGACAACGTTTCATTGGCCAGTAGTGCCCCCGCGCCCGCGAGTGTTTGACGTATGTTGGAGCTGTAGCCGCACAAAGGTATTTATGACCATTTTTATTCTCACTTATTATACTGTTTCCATTCGTTTATTTTATTTTTGACACATCGAGTACTGAATCAAATAGTGATGGCCTGATGCGTTATCGAATCAATTTTTTATAACAAACGATTTTATTTTTGAACAAGTTTTAATCGATTTAATACATATTTTATTTTTTGCTCCATGCATTGTTTTATAAAACTTCAGGGATATTTAAGTTACTTGATTTAATAATTATATTAAAATAAACCATTTACTCATGTTAAGTTAATATTCTTATCACTTCCGTCGGCAATAGTAATGTTGTTAAAAACAAATTGTGAAACGGCAACACTGGGCAGACAGGTGACGCGCGCCGCCATTTTGTGGTCACTCACAACGAGACGCCCGCGCCCGTGCTAGTGTTTTCCGTTCGCTGAATTTTAATTCACATTTTTCATACGTCGAGTTGAGTATTTATATTCCTCCGTATTGTTTTACCCGTGAATTCCTACATTTGGTTGAATTGAGAACATCGTACCTGCCTTCATCACTTTCAAAATGCCTAAAGGAAAGGTGCTTAAAGGACAAACAAGGGAGTTTGTGTTGCGACTTCATGAGTACTTTGAAAGGGAAAGCCGTAATGGTGGACCTCTTATACCAGTGACTCAAATCAGAGACCGTGTTTCAGCAGCATTAGGTATTACTGCTCCAACAGTTTCAAAAATAATTAAAGAAGGCTACGGCAGTAGTGGCATGGAACAAAACAAGCCATCTACACCTAAGAAAAAACGTCAGCCCTTTAAAGTGACAGCAATTGACAGTTTTGATGGTGATGCTATTCGTCGTCATATATACGATTATTACCAAAGAAAAGAGATTCCTACTTTACATAACCTAGTACAATTTCTGAAAACTAGTGGCTTGTTCCGTGGTCAAAAGTCTTCTTTGGCGAAGGTATTGAATAGGATTGGATTCCAATACAAAAAATGTGACAAAAGAAAAATATTGATGGAACGCAATGATGTTGCTTTGTATCGATGCGAATTTTTAAGACAAGCTAAAAGAATAGAAGACTGGTCGAATGTTGTTTTCACCGATGAAACTTGGCTCAATGCGAATCACACGGTATCAAAAACTTGGACTGACAACACTGCTAGCTCCTCGACCGCAGTGCCAATGGGAAAAGGTGAAAGAATTATAATTTGTCATGCAGGAACCGCAAAAGGATTTGTGCAAGATGCTATGTTAGCTTTTAAATCAAAGAAAACAGGGGATTACCACGAAGAAATGAATTCCGAAGTATATGAAAAATGGTTTCGGGAAATGTTATTGTCACTCGAACAGCCATCAACAATATTTATAGATAATGCGTCCTATCACTCTCGGCAAATTAACAAAATGCCAACGCAAGCCAGTAAAAAAAATGAAATAATAAACTGGCTCCGTAACAATGGCGAGGAGGTGGACGAGTCCCTATTAAAAGTAGAGTTACTTAAAATATTAAAAATGAGGAAGCAGCCTAAACGATACGTTATAGATGAAATGGCTGCAGAACATGGGCACACCGTCCTTAGAATTCCTCCATATCATTGCCAGTATAATGCCATAGAGCTAATATGGGCGCAAGTGAAAGGATATGCTGCGAGAATAAATACAACTCCTCCTTTCACTGCAAACAAAATGCTGGAGTTGCTTAAAAATGCGTGTGAAAATGTGACGCCTCATAACTGGGCGAGTGTCGTAGATAAGACGAAGAAAGAAATAATGTCTGATTGGGATCGCGATGTCGCATTTGACAACTTACCCATGCACTCATTAATTATTAGTGTTACTGGGGATACGAGTGACGACGACGCCGATTCCGACGAAACAGACGATTGTTTATAAATAAAAATATTAACAAATTACCTTTTAGTTGTTTTAATTATTTAATCCTTAAATACCTTTATTCATATTAATTAATTTGCAGCAAATACATTCGATCCTAATATTGGGTACTATATTACGTTTAACTGTTTTCATTAGCATTTTAATGTAATTTTATTTCAAATGATTCCGATTGATTGATTCTATTCAAAATCGTTTTTGTTATCTGTGGTCATTCGTTACGAATGGCACAACTCTAAGTGGGCGTTACCCGTCAAGAAAGTATCTACTTTTATTTCAAAATATTGTTCTACTGTAATGTCGTACTTTATAGGCGTGAACTGTCAAAAATAAAATAAACGAATGGAAACAGTATAGGGCGACAAAAACGTATCTATTTTTAAGACCTCAATTATTTTATATAAATTCCAAAAAATTTGGAGCTACAACAGCATTTGCTATAAAATGCTATGTGTTTTTATAGGTTCATTAATATTATTTTTTAAAATATTCTATTGGGTCTATAATGTCTTATACTATAAAAATGCTGTAATGGCCCAATATAAGTATTTAGAAAGTTATAATAAAAATACTTGTGACTTTGTAATTCCATTTTTTTGTATCATAAGGTCTAGCTGTTAAGGTTAAAAAAAATGTGACTTTGCTACCCAGTAATCATTTACTTATTATTATTTTTTTCAAAGATTAATGTTACATAAACCACATTGTTTTTATTTAAATGCTACTTAGATGACGAGAGCGATAATCAGCAACGTTATTCTCTGAAAGCCTGTACGACCTTAGTATGTCCGCAATGGATTTCGACTTTATGCCCTAAAGCATAAAGTTGAAAATCCATTAAATACGCTCGACGCCGAGAACCAAAACAGTTCGTTTCAAATTTTAGTTTCGGCGTTGCTGCGGCAAAGAGTCCTCTCATAAACCGTTCATAATTTCCCTACTGTTTTTTGCTCAATTCAGGCATTGCCTTTGCATTATAAAAAGCATTGTAAATATTTATATTTTCATTTCAGAGAGCAATGGGTTCCCGAAGTAAAAAAATTCTTTCTTTGATTCCCATTCAAGACAATAATTTAAAGGAAAATAAAACATTCGTTGAAACCTGGTTAGCAAACTTTTCGAAAGATCAGGACAATGATCAAATTTCCAATTTAGAATCCTCTCGTTTTTCAATAAATAATATCACCAGTACTTCTTACGACACAAAAAAATATCTGTCGGCTACTGACAGGAGCATAATATGTGATAATGACGTGGACACAGTTTTAATACAAGAAGTAAACGCTAATTCAATTTTACCAATTACCGTAGTAAAGAATATCGCAACAAAAGATAGCAAAAGATTGAACCTTTCAGATGATGCAAAAATAGTTTCTTCCAATATTGTTACCATAGATATAATGCCAAAAAATACCTTAGAAAAACCTATGCTAAAGGGAGACTGTTGACGACGCACGCGCTCCTCACTCCGCGAAGTAAATAAGAAGATACTATGTGTTGCGAACGCACGCGCACATCACGACGCGTAATAAATAAGAACATATGTAAGATCTCGTCACGCCACGATCGAAGTACGTGCGGGCGTGACGAGACCTATCTTACAATGTATGATATGTATTTATAAGTTTAATGTTTATGGAAATAAAGGGGAAAATGACCGCGCCTCGAAGTGATAATGGACCCGAAATTAGAGCCATTTCACGGGGGTCTCCCTATGGTCTCGGAGTACTTAAGCTGGAAAGCAAAAATATGAAATTACGGGATCAACGAGATCTAGTGTTGAGTAGGACATGACTTGAAAAAGAGTTTGTATGAGTAGCCTCATTTTTGTACTAAGCCAGTACAATGTCCCACTTCAATTGAGGTGAGGCGTACTGACGCTTGGCCATACGTAAAGGCCCCAGTACACAATGGCCCATGCGGGCCCACTACAGGCCATCGCCATTGTGTACAGGGGGTAATGGTATATGATGGCGGACAATTGTCAATCGTGGCGCGCAATCGGGGAGTTGTCGGTTTTTTGAGCACACTTCAAAGGAATCGTGGCGTAGCGTGGCCTGTGGTGTTTACACAATCGGCCATTGTTTAGTTCGTCACCGGCCGCTGGCCGAGATAGTACACTTTTTGTTGCGTGCTAGAACTAGAATTTTCGATCGACCAAAATGTCAATATCGTGGAGCAATGAAGAAACTTTCAAGTTTATTGATTTATATCAATCTGAGCCCGCAATTTGGGACACAAATAACGCACTGCACAAGGATAAGAACAAGGTATGTTTATACTATTTTTATGTTGATGGAAATTATGTATACCATCTATCTATACTTGTATACTAATATTATAAATAGGAAGACTACTAGTACTACTAGGACTTAAATTGTTTGTTGGAATTGAATAGGCTCCGAAACTAATGTAACGATTTGAAAAAGAAAATAGCATTAGAATAGTACATTATCCCTGATGAAAATAGGCGAAAGAGCCTCGTCTCAAAATAATATGTAGTATTGTGGGTACGATTTTTTCAGGTGAATGATGCATGGAATCGCATTGCAGGCTCCCTGCAAATTCCTGTTTCGTAACTTAAAAAAAAGAAAGAGACATTGATGTCAGCATTTCGGATGCATTTAAAAAAAAAACAAGATTCGATCCGATCTGGTAGGGGAGAAGAAGAAATTTATAAGCCAATTTGGGTTTTTTATGATGCTATGGAGGCATTTTTGAAAGAAAAATATACATGCAAAAGTATTATTTCGACAGATGAACAAAGGGTAAGTAAAACAATTAAATAGCTTCCAATATTTTTTATTAATAAGTAAACGTACATATTTACTCATTTTGATTTCCACAAATAATAAACTAATTAAATTATGCATCATAGGCCCTACCACTGCATAGTCGACTTTGATGGATGTAATTCATAAAAGAACATCGGTCACGTCCATACATATTGGGACCTGGCAAAAAAAAATATTGTACACAGCTGAGATATAGTTTATTTTGTTCCATAGTGCTTGAAGAATTATGTCCAATTAGATGAAGGTTTTAAAAAAGCTGGATTTATTAAAATATTTCATATATTTGTAATTTTTTAGGTTAGGATTACACGTATAAAAAAATAGCACATTATAATGTCATTGTCAAAAACAACAACATAATACAAGAACATAATTTTGAAACACTATGCTGAATTATATGAACACAATGCAAAAAACACTTTGAAGGATATACTGACGCTCCGGGTTCATATTGGAAATATGAGAATACTTCGCACTTTTAACGAAAGCACAAAGCGTTATCATTATCCAATGGTCAATCGTACAAGGTCTTCAGAAATGCAAGGGTCTATCGGAGCCCGTTATTGAATATCAAAGCCAAATCATAAATATAAACAGAGAAATAACAGTAGGCGTAAATTGGAAATCACAATAAAGCAAATGACAGCGCTCAGAAGTCATATGTGTCATAGAAAATAACTACACTTTATTTTTAATTCAGCACTGACTACCTTTAACGCTGTAGATAAAACCTTATTTTGAAACAAAGTATGAGTGATGGAACGCGCTCATACGCGTTCAATATTATTAAAACACTTTAAGATTTTCTTTTTTATCCGGCTATTTAAAAATATATGGAAATATGCATTTTTATTTTAATAAATCGTACTATTTTTTGATGTGCCATTCATAACTGGTCCCTTCCAGGTCCTTTATGGCCGATGTTCTTTGATCTTATTTGCGAAGCATTAGTAGGAGCCCGACGAGGTACAAATTGTAATGGTAACAGAGTTTCTTCATGGTTTACTCTCATACCTACATGCATTAATTCACCATTCCTATCATAGCTGTCAGTACTGCCTGGTGGAGTATAAATATGCGAGATGATTTGCTCTTTCTTAAAAAATTGCGTAGTAATAAACAGCTGTGGGTTATAATAGAAGTTTTAACGACATCTAATGGAATAGGTCTTTTAAATACTCTAAAAACTGACGATAATATCCCGAAAGTATTCTCTACGACTGCACGAGAACGTGATAGTTGTTGATTGAACATTCTTTCTGGGGTACCTAACAGATGATGTCCAGGAAAGGGCTTCATAATATGAGTACTAAGAGCAAAAGCGCCATCACCCAAAAAAACATAAGGCATATTAGTATTACTTCCAGGAAGTGGGCAACTAGGTGGTAAATTAAGGGACCCATCACATATTTTTTTCCACAATTTGCTTTGATTTAAAACACCCCCATCACTAATTCTCCCTTGGCTTTCTATGTCAGCAAACAAAAAGCAGTAATCACTATCTACTAAGGCTAATAAAACGATGCTGAAACTTCCTTTGTAATTAAAGTATTCTGATCCGGTTTGAGCTGGTGCTAATATGGTAATATGCTTCCCATCTATCGCACCAAGGCAATGGGGAAAACTGAATTCTTCCGTTTTGGCCAGCCTGTAACGATTACCATACTTGCCGAATTATAAGATATTATTAGAACATTATAACTTTAATAAGAATTTAGAATTCAGACTTAATAATTATATTCAGTAACACATTTCATTACATTAACTTTCCGAACGCAGCGGTAATGTCAGACGCACTAGCTATGGGGCGCCGACGGGGTGCGAGGGATGAATGGACACTTTGGTGGAGCGCGCACGCATGCATCTTCATTTTATTCCGTATTGATATTAACGGCTTATGTGATTTAGAAACGTGTACACCAAACGTGTTACACTCAATTGTGTCTTGTGTTACCCCAAATTGGGTGAGTGTTATCTGTATCAGCCCATATACGTCCCACTGCAGGGCACGGGCCTACTCTACAATCGACAGTATGATTGAGAGTGGTTAGGCCATATAGTCCACCACGCTGGCCTAGTGCGGGTTTGGGTGAGTGTTAACCTTATATTATTTATTTTGTTTTTATACTGTGTATAATTGCAACGATGCTATTTAATATCTTCTTGTTGTCGGCTATGGCCTATTCTGATTGTAAAGCTTAACAATATAACCTGCTGGTACCTTAACTGCTACAACATATTTGAATGTATCAAGATAGCTGTAATTCCCTATTAATATGTTTGATATGTTATGTTTTTGTAGTTATTGTTTTTGTTATGTTCAGTAATCTAGCTATATTATTTTAATCGTAAGTTAAACAGTATTTTATTGGCTGCCACATCGGAACACATCTAGGTACCTCGTTTCACTTTGCCGCAAGGTTACACTTATGTAGCAGACAAACCTAAAAGTTGGTCATTATCTGACACGTCCGACTATTGGATTTTTAGGGTTCACCCGGACGCTCAGCGGGTTCGCTACTACTCGACTACTGCACCGGCCCTTCCTACCACTGCATCGAACCCCGTGGACTGCATCGCGCGTTGCGGTCTTCTGCACCGATTGATGCGACCTGCGGCATACACGCGCAGTGATTCCACGATCCAAGACTTGTGTTGTAACTCGGTCGTGCAAGGTTTTTCGGCTCGTGGATGCAAACGTACCCCGACCCTGATTAATTTACTGTACCTACCTACAAATAAAAAAAATAATTGTACGTCTTCGTTTTCTTCCAACTATTCCCATCAAATAGATAGAATACTAACGACGTAACAAGCCATTCTTCAGGACTTGTGGGAATCTGAAAAAATATTTTTTTTTTTCAGGCAGTCATTGGAGAACAGACAGAAGACGAAACGGAAACTCCAAGTGATGCTAGAAGCAACACAGAAACAAAGGACACGAATATAAAGATACCTGTACAGAGGAGACGTTCAGTTAAGCCACCTGAGTTAGAAAAAGCAGATAAGGAAATGTCAAAGGCTTTTAATACGTTAAACCAGGCTATTCTTAATAAAGACCAAAATAAAATAGAGGACGACTGCGACTTGTATGGGAGGCTTCTTGCTAACAACTCGAATCTACAAAAAAACCGAAGAGGCCCGAAGTGCGAAGCGATCCCGAAGTCGACATTGCTTGCCGGCGTTACGACGTTTGCGCACTCCGGGGGTACCATAGGGCGGGGCGCGGTCGATCCCACGTATATTTTATATACCGTCAACCGTGTGTTTCATTGCCCGTCCTATACAACCGCACCTTTCGGAGCGATATCTCTAGAAACTAGGCGTCAAATAGAGTGCCCGAACACGCACCAGAGGGTGCATAAGCTGGTCTCCGGCGCCCGAGTTAACACCTCGGATTCTCGCCCAGTGAAGTCGCGGTGGAACGTCCGTGCCCGTCTCCGGGTTCCCGACCTCCGCACGCCTACAGGAGACAATATCTCGAATGCCAATAAATAGACCGTGACAGTAATGAAGATTTTTCCGTGAGTGATGATGGATATGAATATGAACCTCCGCAAAAAAGCTAAAGGTTTTCAGCCAATCCGTAGAACATCCAGCTCTAGCAGTGATTCTTCCACCTCTAGCAGCGGTTCTTCCAGCTCAAGTTCATCTAACTCTGGCAATTGCTCCAAACGTGTTTCTAATGTTACAATTGTACATCATAATGCAGCCTCTGAGAATATTCAACCAAGTACTGAACAAGCAAGTACTGTAAAATCTAAAAAAAGAACCAGAAACGCAAGTCAGTGGAAAAAAAAACCCAGAGAAAGTATTTAAAAACCACTGGTCAAGCATATATATCAACTAGAGGTAAAGCAAGTAAGGGCTTTAATGGACAACGATCGAATACCATCTCGCTCCAGGTATAAAGGTAGAAAACATTATGGCAACTAAGCCGCTCATCATCTCGGTGATCACGCTCCAATCAGAATAAATACCAAATATGCTGGTACTATTTCAAATTTGGGGATCGCGCAAAGAAGTGCATAACACCCTGTGAGTATAAGACGGGAAACGAGACCAGCAATCGATAATGGCGGCTAACGATTGCTCCAACAACGCCGGCCGCCTTTTCGTCAGTGACGAATCGTCACGGACCGCAGTTCCAAAATGCAGTATTTAATAGATACTGGAAGCGACTTCGACTGCGTGTACCCTCATTCGGCGCTCCGGCAACGACGTGCGAAGGCAGACTACCAGCTGGCTGCAGCGAACGGCACTGTGATAAATACTTATGGTTGTATAGAACTTAAACTTAATTTCGGTTTGCGTAGGGACTTTATATGGCGCTTTGTCGTAGCTGACGTAAATAAAGCCATAATTGGCGTAGAATTTTTATCTTTTTATCATTTTATCGTAGATATTAGACAAAAACGCCTTATAGACAATACTACTAATTTAAGCTCAGTAGCTTCAATTTCTGTGCGAGACAGCTTGATATCGAGCGTTAAGATCATGACTGGACACTCAAAATATAACCATATAATTTCTCAATTCCAGGAGATTACTCGACCAAGTGGTACAATGCACACAGTGAAACACAACACGGTGCATCACATACGGACCACACCGGGAACTCCTATCTTTTGCAGTCCCCGCAGACTTGCACCAGACAAGCTCAAGATCGCCAGAGGGGAGTTCGAACTTATGCTGGCAAATGGTACAGCACGTCCTCCAAGAGTCCTTGGGCCTCACCGCTGCACTTAGCCCCCAAGAAAGACAACTGCTGGCGACTTTGTGGTGACTACAGATTACTTAACTCACGCACCATCCCAGACAGGTATCCAATCCGTCACATTCATGACTGCACATAGCATTTCTGGTTGTAAATTCTTTTCAACTATAGACTTAGTGAAAGCCTACAACCAGATACCAGTGAATAATGCAGACATCCCTAAGACGGCAATTACCACGCCATTTGGCTTGTACGAATTCCCGTACATGACCTTTGGGTTAAGAAATGCAGGACAAACCTTCCAAAGATTCATTGACGAAATGACCCGGGGATTGGACTTCTGCTTCTATTACTTAGACGATTTTTTATATATGACATAACTTAAGACGTAAGCACGCAGAGTTCGAAGTTGGAGACGTCGTGTGGAAGCGATGCTACTTTCAGAGCGATAAAGACGCGCGTTTCACTAAGAAACTAACACCTAAATACTGCCAGTGTGTGGTAAAACTTAAAAAATCACCACTGGTGTACATCCTGGAGGACACGTCTGGTCAAGATATAGGAGCGAGCGAGGTATTCATCTACAAGTTATATAGAAAACCTTCAAAATTACCGAACCAAACCCACATATTCTGTGTGTCTACCTCGGTCGAGTCCCCAAAACCAACTCAACATAGCCACAAACACTCAACCGAATTCATCCCCTTCTTTTGTATCTATTCCATCTACAAGTCCTCATTTACAAATCAATCCTAAATATTCTGTCCCTTTACCATCGCCATGGCCGAGTCCTCATAACCATCTTCACTTGGGTACATACATACAGCCCAATTTATCTCCTCCTAATCAAAATCCGATACTTTATGACGACTCAGTCCCGAATAGTGTTCAATCATATGTTTCACAGTTTACAGCTGACTCTAATGACGGTTCCGAAGGTTATGATATTAGCCAGAAGTACAATATTACTACAGAATCTAATTAAATTAATTCTTACATTTAAAATTATATTAAGATTAATTAAGATTGTATTTTGATTGAAATAAACATCTTTTAAAATTTATCTTGTTTACTTACCTCAAAGTTACAGCGAGTCTTTCTTCAGCTGGCACAGACAATCTCAAGTTGGTATTTTCATATATTAATGCAGGTCCTAAAGTGCGTAATAATTCATCAAAGCTTCTAGCACTCATTCGGAAATATCTAAAAATTTTCTTAGGATGTTTTCGAAGTTTATAATACATAGTATAGAACTTTCCACGTAGAAGCCTGTCACTCCATAGGGGGTGTACCCAGTATTCTCTTCGCTTTCTTTTTCTCCCGAGTCTCACGAGTTCACAGAGAACGACCGTCTCTTCGAAATCCATAGTGGCAAATGACACTTTGATCTCGAAAATGTTTTGTCACTGTCTCTATTCATGAGCGCCCTCCAATTTGGAAACGTGACGTGACAATGACAAACACTTTAAAGTCACCGTGACAAAAATCACCAGTGCGCGCTAGCTCTTATACGCAACACAGTGTCTCTTATCTTCAGATTCTTCTGCTGGATCTAGAAACCACCTATGGCCTCCAGTAACCAGAGATAATAAGTTGAAATTTTTCGCTCTAGTTGGATGTATGGGATTGGTGAAATTACCAAGTATCAAAGATTACTGGAGAAACCACAAACTCTATGGCTCGGAAGATCGTACTGTTATGCCTCGGAATAGATTCGAGCTGATTCTGAAATTTGTTCATTTCGCCGAAAACCAAACTGCTGATACTGATGACAGACTGTATAAAATAAAAGAACATGTTTATAAAAAACTATCAAAATGTCTACACACCAGGAGAAAAAGTTTGTGTCGATGAGTCATTGGTCACTTGGCGCGGTAGACTTATCTTCCGCCAATACATTCCAAATAAAAGGGCCAAATATGGAATTACATGGAACCTAAATTTATATTGCGGTAAATTGAAGGAACCTAACACAGAAGTCTCAGAAAAGGTAGTATTATCTTTGGCAGAGGGTCTTTTCAATGAGGGCAGGACCATGTACACAGATAACTATTACACAAGTGGTCCACTTGCACTGCGAATGCGTAAAAGAAAGACACATTTAGTAGGGACATTGAAAAGTAATAGAAAATACTTAAGTAAAGAAGTTAACAACACCAAACTGAAAAAAGGCGAAATAGTAGCTCAGCAATCGAGGGAAGGCATCGTAGCATTAAAATGGCGTGACAAACAATGTGCTTAAGCTTTCCACAAAGTAATTTGGTCTAAAAACGGTCAGAAGGAACAGAAGAGCCAAAAGGAACAGAGGAGGTAAGGGCGTAAGTAAACCTGCAAGTATTGAAGATTATAACCTTAGCAAATCATCAATAAATGTGAGTGACCAGATGGCTACTTAGGGGTCAGCTTTACGTAGATGCACCAAATGGTATCGGAAGCTGATGTTTGAAATTATATGAGGCACCAGCTTGGTAACGCCCATTTCTTGTATAACCAGTATACCTGTAAAAAGAAACTAACAATCACAGAGTTTCGTGAACGAGTCATCACAGATATGCTCGGTCAGCGCTAAACATTACCTGGTCCCGAATACGAAAGACGGAGTGAAAAAGAAAGCTCGTTGTTCTGGATGCTATAAGAAATACGGTCGACAAGGAAGAATTATCGACGGAAAACTACGGAAAGCTTCCCAAGTTGTAAAAAAATGTTCTGTTTGTGAAGAGACCTTTTGTAAAAGTTGTTTCAATTATTATCGCTAATTTTTTGTTTCAAGTTCAGTTGTTTATTTTTTTACTATTTAGTCCTCGTCAGTGCACTAATAGTGTTTTATTTATTTACACCTTTTATTGATTACTTGCCTCCAGTTTTCTTTGAAATGAAATAGTTCCTCCATTTGCAGTAGATGTCGCTTCTCTCAACATCGCATAATTATTGTTGTTAAGAAAAAATATGAATGGAGAGAAACAAAAGTATCTATATATAATTATAATCACAAGAGAATTCATAATAAAAAAACAATACAACCGGTAAACTGTTATTTTATTTACTTAGAAACCTTTGCTTAACTCTAGTCATGTTTTCCCTAAAGTAATTTCCAAAAGCCTACTCAGTAAAAAATTCGGACTTTGGAAATTACTGGGGAAAATTATTATAATATGAATTAATTGAATATTGATAAGACCTATGTTCTATTCGAACGTCGTATACCGACAGAGGGTGCTAATTCCAATAATCTGACTGTTAACTCTATCTCCGTATATAGAATGTACTATGTGCTTGCCTCCTAACCTAGAAAAATTATCCTGAAATTAAAAAGTATATATTTTTTTAAATCACCTCCCCAGACCATTTACGTCGGAAAAATAAGTATATCGTTTACTAAGTAGAAAGATACACATGGTGTTAACCCTTAATTTGATAAAGTCCGGTGTGACGGACACTTATTTAAAATAAATTCTGCCTAGTTTTTATTTCATGTTCATCGAGATCTAATCGATTAAATGTTTATTTATACCATAAACAAATAGTAAAAAAAGTAATGATTGTTGCAACATTGCATATGTCAGTTGGGACGCAAAATGTCTGCGAAAAGGCTGTTTGCTGTTTTGCTCAAGGTATTCATTTATAATTGTTTTTCTTATTTTTGTCGAAAAATGAATTGAATTATAGATTTATTTATTAGATAATAAACATGTCAATAATTATTTACAATAACATGCGCACTTCATTACATTTTTATGATGTTTATTTGTAACTAAAATGTTTTGTCCGTCACAGTGGACATTGCTAATTGTATAGAAAAGTACCACTTTATTACTATGTCCGCTGCGGCGGACAACACCAAACTGTGTGTGCTTTTGCTTGTCTGGTTATGGTGCTGAGTTTGTGTTTTTTCTTTGCCAACAGCCTAAGCGCGCAAGTAAAATTATTGCTTTAGTGCCGAATGAACATGCACCTTCCGATGCTAGCGAAATATCAGATTCGGAAACTGAATTGCATGATGCACGTACTAATTCTTCCACCCCGCTGTCTTCTCCTGCACCATCAATTGTATCTTCCCTTGCTAACCTAACAATAGATACATCCGACAACGAAGAATTAAACTCCGAAGATGCTGATATTATACCAGATTCAATCGTGCGTGAAATTGGCGACTCCATTTATGAAAATGTTCCATCCCAATCTGCCATTCCTTCATTGCCTGCAACGCCTCTAACACCAATAGCTTCTTCATTAGCACCCCGAAAAACAAGAACTAGGAAACCACCCACAGTCAAAGCCAAAACCAAAAAAGCCAAAAAATTTCAGCTGACTTACAATTGGAGAGTAGCTCAATTCCGTCACCAAGCGACAATAGAAGAGGGTGAGGATGATGATTACATAGACCTGCCAGAAGATGATTCATCTTCGAGTTTCTTTCACCTTTTTTTCTCAAGATATTCTTACTAGTGTCGTAGAGCAGACAAACTTATATTCAGTTCAACAAACCGGCAAGTCAATTCAACTAACAGACGACGAATTTAGAGACTTTTTAGCTATCCATGTTCTTATGGATATTGTTGTAATGCCTTCATATTTTGATTATTGGTCAGAAATTTAGATATGGTAATGTCGCAGATATAATGTCTTTGAAAATATATCAGCTGCAGTGCTATTCTCTAAAACACAATCTCTCGGCCGTACTCGACGACGAGCTCGTCGACGAGACAGCCTTGACATCGACCGAACACGCAGCGCTGTTTTTAATGGTATTCACTAACACGGATAAGCTCGTCGACGAATTCGAGGCTGTAACGTCTCAGCGCTGTTTCGACGACGAGTTAAAGCTTGAACCAAACATCTTTAAAACACAATCGATTAATCTCGACTTAGTTTTTTATGGGTTCAAAGAGGCTTGCCGCATGTAATAAATGATAGTATTTGAGTAGTTGAGTGGTAACAAATTTAAAAATGTAAAGAATTTATTAAATAATGTAGCAGCTACACGAAGTGCGGCTGAGTGACGATTTCTTTGCCTACTTCAAGACACTTAGAAAGGGCGTTATTTTTTGTAAACAAAACATTTGACTCGGCTGCTTTGCTTCACTGGATTTTTGTGTAGATTCCAAAGTTTTAAAACAATATTTGCTTTTTGAATTTAAAGTGCGAACATAGTTCTGTGATTGGGAAGGATAAAATAATATATTGACATGTAAGTAATAACTTAATGTTGTGTCAGCAATTATAAACAAAGTATTAAATATATGTATTTTTATAAATTGAATTTTAAAGTTATCCTGTATATGAGATAATATTTGAATAACTACGTAGTAACTTTTTATAATTAACTTTTAGTGTTCTATCTAAACATCGAGAATGCCAAGGAGTGCGGTCCCATCCCATGCGCAAATAGAAATGTTACTGAAGAGTTTGGAAGAAAGGCGATGGCTTGCGACAGGGCACGCTCGAACATCGGCATGCCCGAGATTTGACAAGAAGATTTGAAACATCATCATCATCATGCACGAATCATGCTTCAAGGCACATTGGACGTTTGTTTTAGTATTGGAAGGATAAGAAGTCAGCAGCCAGGAAAAAAGCTAGTCAAATAAGAAAGGCCAGGCAACGTACTGGTGGTGGTGGACATGAGGAGCGGGTTCTTTCTGCAAATGAGGAGAGAATCATTGCTAAAATGGGTGGTGCAGGCTTTTACATTGGAGATAGGGAGTAAGAAATTGAGCTTGTACTTATCTTTTATTTTAACTTATGCTTGATTACTAATTTATAATTATTGTTTTAGCCATTTGAAAATGAGCCTGGGCCAAGTGCTATTGTTGATAGGCCTCAAGCACAGAATGCTATGGTCTTGGTCTATATTTCTGAAATATTTACAATTAACTTAATTAAAAAATTAAGTATCACTAAATTAGATTCGAATCCAATTAGTCGAATCCAACTCGGTTGGGCAGCGTTCGGGAAACTTCGCGACGTCGTCTCGTCCAAAATGCCTCAGTGCCTAAAATCGAAAGTCTTCGATAGTTGTGGCCTCTCACTGTGGGCCTCATTAAAAGGTTCAAAGTCACTCAACGAGCCATGGAGCGGGCTATGCTCGGTGTTTCCCTACGAGATCGAATCAGAAATGAGGAGATCCGTAGGAGAACTAAGGTTACCGACATAGCCCATAGGATTGGCAAGTTGAAGTGGCATTGGGCCGGGCACATAGCTCGTAGAACCGATGACCGTTGGGGCCGAAAGGTTCTTGAGTGGAGGCCACGTACAGGCAATCGAAATGTCGGACGCCCGCCTACAACGTGGACGGACGATCTGACTAAGGTTGCAGGAAGTCGCTGGATGCAGGCCGCTTCCAACAGGTCATTGTGGAGATCCTTGGGGGAGGCCTATGTTCAGCAGTGGACTTCCTGTGGCCGATATGATGATGATGATGATGAAATTAGATTTTGTTTTGCAGAGCATGTAGGATATTATTGAGAGCCCACAGACACCAGAGTCTATGAGTATACTTCAGGTATTTATTTTACATCTAATTATTATGTAATATTTTATACATATATATGCATATAAAATAGAATAAATAAATAATATTATAAATTTACTTTTTATATAGTCATGTGCAAATAGCTGTAGAAGCCACCACACCTGCTGCAGTGCTGCTCCAAACAGAACAGTCCACCCCTACATTACTAGTAAGTTCAATAAAATAGATATTGTAATTGTTAATTAAAGATACATGGAGTAATCTTTTAATGTAATTGTTTATTGTTAATATAAATTTTATTAACAAGTGTTTATATTTGAATTATTGTAGGATGTACAGCCAGGCCCATCTTGATATAGCCATAATATATCTGTGGATGACCCACCTCTCGCCACCAGTGGATGGACCCCAAGGAATAATGCCCCAATCGCCACTTCATGTAAGGAATGTTTTCATTGATCTATTTTAGCTCTCAATTTATTTATTTTCTTGCACATCTTTTATCCAACTATATTTGAAGTTATGTACTCTTGGATACCTATAGTTTTATATTGTATGCAGATTATTTAATTTGTGGCTACTAAATGGCAATATATTTGTCTCCTATGAAATTAGATTAAATAGTTAATAATCATCTGTCCAACTCTGAAAATAATTGTTGCATTCCATTTATGTTTATAGCACCTCGAAGGCGTCGTTTGGTGACGGCACGACGTCGTTTGATAAACCGTTCGCCACCTTCACAAAGGCGCTCACATTTGGCGAGCCTAACGGAACGATTTGTGGCTATTGAGGAAAAACGCATTGACAATGAGAGATTGCTTATTGACAATCAGCAGAAGATGTTGGAAGTTTTTAAAGATATAAGCGAGTCATGGTCAAGGCAAACTCAAGCTATGCACGACTTGTGTGCATCCATCAGTGGACGCAATGGAATGCCTGGAACATGACGGTTGTATAGTTTTATAACATTATTTTATTTCATAAGTATTCATTTTATGAAAAAATGTCATATTTTTTCGTTATTTTTTTGCAACGCGCCCAATTTTGTAAGTACATAATGTATACAAATTCTGCTTTAATCTATTCATACTTTTCATGTTTAATATATTTACCACAAGTGTTAACGGTTTTTCAAACAATATGTAAATAGAGAGAGATATATATGTAATAGGAAATTATCTTTCGTGATAAAGATCACGAAAGATAATTATATCAATTAATTTTAGATATAATCTAACTACAAATGAAATTAATGTTGTACAATATGCATACATACATAATTGATGTTCAAATTTCTTGTTTACTTATGGAATTTTATTTTCCTTGCAGCTCATTACGTTGACGGAACGCCAGTGAGTACTACATTAAAAAATACTGCTGAAGTTGTGTCATTTTTTGACGACCTCTTCGATTCAGTGAATTGATGCAGTTTAAAAAACAATGCTAAGCCACTTCGACAAGCGGCCACCGTAAAATCTCTACATATGACCTTTTGGAAAGAAGCTCAAAATAAAATTGAACATATGAAATTAACTAAACTAATTAAGAATATTAACAACCACGATGATCCCGTACCTAATTTAAATGTTTTATATTTCAGGATGAAATTTTTTATTGTGCTGCAACAATCAGCGATACAGGCAGTGATGTCACGCAAACTCCCACATTAACAGAAGATACCTTTTTAAGTACATCGCAACATACACCTGATTTTTCTGGTGATTCTCGAAACTTACCTCAAAAACCTAAACGCAAAAGAAACCATGTGGTGGGAAATAAAGGTAATGAGAACTCTGAAGACGTGATTGCTGTGCCATTGGAGAAATTGGACAACCTAAGAAAAGAAGTTGGAACTATGAAGGAAGATGAATACGATATATTTGGCAAATACATTGCGTCTTCGTTGCAACAAATGCCGAAAAAACACTTTATTTCAGCAAAATCAATAATCCAGCAAACTATTACAGAATTTGAGTTGAGGATTTTATCTGAGGAATGTACAACATCACATAGTACAAGTAATTATCCAGTACATTAATATTTCACACCCAATTATACTACGAGTACTACTATGAGTACTAGTAGCCAAAGTAACATAGCAGTTGAAAACATAGAGCTAAATACAAGCAACGATTGTATCTCAAATGTGATTGGTGTTCTTTCGAACCTAGAAGATTCTCAAAGTGCATGATCAATTAGCTTTAAGATCATTTCTGGAAACGATCCAACATTCATAATACCTATGTTTCGTAATTTTGAAATTATATTGATTACAACATAAACCACTTACCTCGATAAATGACTAACGTCCCAGAAATGGCATCGCATACTTCTGGAATAAATAAACTTATAGCACTGTCAGAAACTCTAAAAAAGAACTCAAGACATTTGTAAGAATCGCCTGTTGCGAAAAAAACGTAAAGTTATTTGTAGTTTTATTTTAGCGTTTAAACACTCTCTGAATGTACCTCTGAATGTCTTTCTTTAAATATTCACATTTTTTTAAAAAAATACCACAATTATTCGTAAGCTTTGGCAACGAAGACCACACACAAGGTCAAATTTTTGTGCTTCATTTTATATAACGGAATGCAATCTCCATTTGGATACCTTTAAGCTTCTTGGACACAGTAGTTTAGTATGGCAAATAATAAACTGCCTTATATGGTAGCACTGGTTAAAAGTTTGAAAACAAAGTTACTTTTCTTATGTAAACTGTGCTGAGAAAATTACAAAACTATTAATAAACAACGATAAAATATCGTTTCCCTAACTTTCATCGAGTTTTCATAAATAATTATTAAGATCAAAATACTTTGATACTGGCAAAAGCACGAATAGTGCATTGCCAAGAAGAGAGAAAAAAAAACAACGATAAAAAATCTGTGAGAATAGACAAAACCAGTGGCTCCTTGTGTACGCGCAAAATACAAACACTCAAAGAGTGAAGAAGTTTTCTAATATATAAATAAATTATATAGGGGAAAAAAGCTAAAGGCAAGTATTATTTTTTTAATATTACATTTATTTTAGTCTAAAAAGTGCGTCTAAAGTTTTTGTTTAATATTTAGATGGCTCAATCGTGCACACAGGAACAATTAAATGCCCTGCTCGAATTTCTAGTGGAGCATAAGGAATTGGGGAAGGGCGTTATGCGAACTATGGACGGAAGGATACAATCCAAGAGATTGTGGGATGAACTGGCCACATTGTTAAATTCTATGAACGGCACAAAAGAAACAGTCCAGCAGTGGCAAAAGGTAATATTTATTTACGCTTATGCATGCATGTTCTTTTATCACTAGTACGTCTTGCTTCACAAAACCCACCCTAGGAAAGAAAAAACATGCTGCAATATTTTGTTACAATACCTAACGCAATTCATAATAATTATTATTTTACTTAAATTTATATATCTTGCTAATATTATACACAAACATAAATTCAGGTGTGGACGGACCGGAAACACCTAGCCAAAAAAAATGCCGCCGCTCTGCGCAAGGAGCAGACGGGGACTGGTGGTGGACCATCGTCAGTTTCACTTGCACAGTGGGAACTGAGGGTGTTTGAAATAATGGGGGAAGGGTTTGGTGCACTCCAGACAACAGCATATGTACCAGCCTTCCCTATAGATGTAAGTGCATTTATAATCATCTTAAGATTTTAAAATCAATCTGGAATGTTTGCAAATAATATACTCAAACACATTATAATAATTTATTCAAATGATCTTATTATATAGTTTTGGCTTGCAAACTGCTTCCTACAGCGTAATAATTGTAAGTAGTTGACATTCAAAATTGGTGAGTGTATTCATAAAGGATTGTCATTTTATTTAACAGAATTTAGTAGAAGAGGTTAATCAACCCTTTACATCACCATCCCCAGACCATAGCAGCAGAGTTGAGCCTGCAGCTGACAATGCCACCCCTGGACCTTCTCAAAGGAATAGTGAGTTTTTTTCTGTTATACACTAAATCATTTTTGCTTGCTTTTGTGAGGTGGTGGTTTATTTATTATCTAAAATACATCATAATGTTTATGATATTTTCTGTGGGTAATATGTTTCAGTATATTTTTAAACGGGCCATTTTATTTTTTAGGAACTCCTGTATTTATCCCCAGGAGAAGACATTCTAACAAGAACACTGGGGATATATTAATAAATATGGAAAAAGAAAAAATTAAAATATTTAAAAAAATCAATGACAATTTAGCTGGTCTAAGAAAAGAAGCTGAAGAGAAAAAATAAATTTTGAATAAAATTGATTATAATTTAAATGAATTAAAAGAACTATTTTTAGAATATGTAGCCGTAGAGAAAATCAACGAAATAAATTATTTGATTTCGCTAGATTTGCATAAGATAGTAATTAGTTTAAATATTTTTATTTTTGCCTCTTGGTTGTATAATGTGTTGATTTTCCCGTATTTTATTATTTTTCTGTGATCTAAATAACATTTTAGCTATTGTGTTTAAACATACATTTTTAATGTTCTACATTGTGTTGATTTTTCTTAATTTTATTTGATTTCACTGATCTCTTTAACATTGTGTTTAATTATTAGTTTTTGCCTCTAAGATGAATGTGATATTTTTTATTAGTTACAATTTAGTTTTTAATTCATACTTTTATTAGTATTATATAACTTTGTTGTTGATTATGTTAAAATGTTTTTTTTTAGTATATTTTTGACAATTTAAGACTGAAATCTCATAATAGAAGTATTTAAGGCTAGCACAGAAATGTAGCAAATGCTAGATATTTTATATAGATATGTTGGTATAGTTAAATTTTATTCCCTTTACTGTTTAATTTATGTTGTTGTTTTTTATATTTCAGTTGTAATTGTTTTTAAGTATTTTTGACGACATTGATAATTTAAGACCAAAATCTCATTAGAAACACTTTACCAAAAATTGAAATACATGTGGCTCAGAAATGTAAATATACAATTTTTTTTCTATTATGTAATTTATTCTTTGTTTATATGCCCAATTATGTCACTTTCATCAATGAATATTTTTTTCAAGTACTACATATTCTATGAATGTTCAAGTTGTTAATTCCATACATAATATCAATATTTCGTAAATTTCTTGGAGTTTTTATTTTTTATATGCAGACTTACATTTTGACTCAATTTTTATTTTTTAAAGGGTTTAATATTAACTAGTTGACTACACATAGATTTTGACCTAAAGTCAAGATATTAAAAAAATATTTATAATTTTTAATTGGTCTTAAGATATTTTAAGACTGATTTTATAAATAAAAGAAATGTAAATTTATAAGTAATTTGATTTATTACATCTAACCACTTGGTCATTATCGTGCTACTTTACAGGGTCATATATGGACAGATAATTAACCAATACAAACAACAATATTCATAATCAAACAATATTTACAAACACTACATCACAAGTCAACGAAAAAAAACTGACCATATATGCATTTATATTATTAATCTAAGAATTGTTGTTAGCTGTGTGTATGTCCTTCAGGCTTCTAAAACAGAAGAGAAATATGCATTTATTAAAACTATGGAATGTTTATTCTCCTATTATGTTGATCAGTTTACATCAGAAACAGTTATAATTGAGGCCTATAAAATCAAAGGCAGCTAAACGCCATAATATCGTAAAATGAGTTAACTATGGAGCCATCTAGTTTGGTCAGTTGTTCATACTTTAGCATATTGATTTTACTAACAAATGCAGCTTAATTACTATAAAATTCGGGTCGAAAATCGATACTGGCATCAAAGACAGCTACATGCCAACCAGTAAGAATCAAATATAGCTACGAGTTACGCCAACCAATTAGAGGACAGTATTTCTAAAAACTAACATGGCCGTTGTCATACAATTCATGTGAATGTGTCGTCCAGTTTTTAGCATTATTCTTGTATTTTTATTGAATTAAGTGTCAATTCGTTTTCTAATCTTCGAATTTGGATAACTATGGAGGTCCTTGTAACAAGAGCAACTGCGAACAAGGCTCGTAAAAGAACAAGAAACCCCGAGAACTGGAAAGCTAATATCGCTAAGAAACAAAGGTTAGTGATGTACCTACATGTTTTTAGTTCCAAATACCAATTATATTACTATGATAAAACTGCAATAAAAAAAATATAATGTACATATTATAATAACATTTTTAATAATCTATTATGCCAACAATATTGCGCGACTGATTCCAGTAGGGTTTTTTTATCCGTGGGGACTTCCCCTGTATTCATTAAATAAGTCTGATAAATAGCCGCGGCGCGGAGAGCGTTATTCACTAGAGATAGTTAGTCGATAACAGGTCTTTCGCAAGACTAGGCACATCTATGTTGGTTCGAATATTGTTATAACGAGATTTGTACGAGTCACGGAGGAGCAATTCCTTGGTGCGATTAAGAACATTGACTCCATTTGGAATATTTGTCCGTTGGAGGACCAGCTCGTAGCCGGGGGGTATCCGCTTGAGAGCTTGCGACAGATTTCACTTTTGCGCACTTACGAACTTATAGCAGTCGTCCCTCTTGTATACGTGGAGATGGTGCTTAGTTTCGTCGCGTTCAGTCATCACCGCCAACTTAGGCCGGACGTCGATGATTTTTTTAATTAATTTAGCCATGTGTTTGTCTTTATCTATTATCAGAGAAAGCAACTCGGAAATTTGGTTTTGGCCGATTTGCAAAGAAACATACGCGCCCGTTTTTCTGATAGTGGGCAGCACTTCTTCGTAAACGAAGCGCATAAACTTTTTTGCTTGCGATTTGTTTGAGCGCGCTAGTAGAGCGTAGATACCGGGTTCTGATACAAAAAGCGTCTCTGGATGCCAGTTTGGTGGCGTTTCAAGATGGGCCGTGATCGGGCCCAACTTGTTCCATGAACATTTCCATTCATCTGGAACAATTCTATAAGCTTTTTTAACATTCTCATAGCCCAAGAGCAAAGCAAACTCCTTTAGTTTACAATAAATATTATTGTCCTTGGTGACGTATGCCCAACATTTGAAATCACTGTCCTCGTCGCCAAGTTTGGCCAACGGAAAATTGAAACGTTGCAAAGACATGATGCTCTCTTATAACACAGCATTTTTTCTATTTTACAGGTATATGCCAAAGAAAGCACCTGAACGAATAATATGTTCACATAAAAATAAACATCCAAAATGTTCGAGTTTGACAATGACTGATATTATGAATTTTCACAGTTCTTTTTATTCCTCAAATAAACGGAGTGACCAAGATGCTTTGATACTTAAGTGCTGTAAAACGCAGAAGGTAAAAAGAAGGCGACCTACCAAAAACATCAGATTAGGTAAAGATTTTAATATAAAGTATAGCGTTTTCAGAGCTCGCAATGATTGTGTTCCTGTTTGCCAAAGAGCGTTCCTAAATATACTCGGCATAACAAAATATCGTGTAGAGTACGCCTTGAAACATTTATTTTATACAGGGCAGATTGCCACGGAACGACGAGGGGGTAATCGAAAAATAAATAAATTTCAAGGTCAGAAGGAGTACATTCGAAAGTATATTATGAAACTAAAATAATCATACTTTCGCCATATTTTTAACAGAGAATTTAATTTAGGTTTTGGTACCCCCCACACTGACGTCTGCTCAACTTGTATAGTTAAATGAGAGAATCAAAAACGAAAACGATGAAGTCAAGAAAAATGAGTTAATAATTACAAGTAGAGTACATAAATTACGAGCAAAAGCGTTCTTCAAAATGCTACAGGATCAAAAAAAAGATATGATAACATTTTCCTTTGACTGCCAAAAAAACAGTCCACTACCTCGAATTCCATGCAAATTTCACAATTGTGCAAGGAACCTCTAAAGACAAGCTTAATAAGAACACAACCTTTGCATACACCTGGACAGAAAACGAATATGGTAAAACAGCCAATCAAATAGCATCAGCAGTCTATGATCGATTAAATAAAACGAATTTATCAGGTATTTCCATCATACGCTTATTTGCTGACGGATGTGGCGGGCAAAACAAAAATAGTATAATGCTAAGTATGCTATCTAAATGGCTATTGGAAAATGTCTCTGTCAAAAGTATTGAAATAATATTTCCCGTAACAGGGCATAGTTTTATGCCCCCGGACAGAGTTTTCGGCAATGTAGAAAAACTTGTAAAGAAACAAGAAGTAATCATCCAACTAGATGAATATTGCGAATTCATTTCTAGTAGTGCGACGGTCACGAATCTAAGGGATATTATTATATATGACTTCAAAACAGCCACTCAAGAAGTCTTTAAACCGACAGCGAAATGGCCATTCAAAATAACCCAATGCAAAAAATTCATTATAAAAAGATTGAAGATTTCAGGAAACACACTTATCCGCGGTGAACCGTTTTATAATTCAGATTCAAATAAATCCTTTAATGTTTGCAAAACCGGCAAAAAAACTATTATGCTCCAGTCTACCACCATTCCAACGGGAGTGCCTGTGTCGCAGACCAAAATAACCGATGTTGAGAGATTGTTAACGAAACATTTTGGATTAGGATGGCAAGAGAAAGAAGACTTACAATTTTACTTAGGTATTATTAGAGGGCCATCTGTTGAAGGATAAACGGATTCATAAACAAGTTCATAATTTGTATTTTTATTTTCTTAGGTCATGCAGCGAAACACAACACGACACCACCATTTACGGCTAACAAAATGCTAACATTATTGCATAATGCCTGTCACCAAGTTACCGCAGATGATTGGAAAAAGGTTGTTGAACACACAAAAAAAATAATTATAGAAGACTGGGAGCGAGATGTCCACTTCGACAGCGTTTGTGATCAAGAATTTATAATTAACGTAGGGGATGGTTCTAGTGAAACTAGTGATGATGATGATAATGATGTTGATAATAATGAACACGATTTAGGTTGTACACCATTATATTGAAATACATAATTTAAAATTCCTTGTTTGATTTTACACTAAGGGCCGTATTTCTTACGTTCATACGACCGTTTCACCGAATAAAAGTAGGTTACGAGCCGAAATCGCCACTGTGGGACGGCTGTTATTGTATTAGTAATAACTTATTTTTAAAGTAATAATAATAAGTAAAATAAAAACTGTTTTATAAAATCCATACATTAATCACGCAATTATCGATAACAAGATAGAAAAAATAATAATCGAATAGATTCATTAACGTTTAGGGAAGGTTTACGGTAGTGTATACCACCGTCATTCCTACTGCGATCTGTCATAATTATCATCCTATATTTTACAGGGCGTAAGTAAGCGTTTCAGTTAAACCGAATGCGGCCGCCACCTTCGGTGATCGACCTAATGTAAATGCGCCATAAGAGTCCATACGTATATTTCGAACAACTTCATTTTCTTCGGCCTACCGTGGTAATTAATGAAACTCAAAATAGCATGAATTAAACACGCACTGCCGAAACCCACGCTAACAGCGGTAGTACTCAAGGTGAACGACCTGTTTCCAAAAAGAAGAAGACAAGTGACGACGATAATTTGGTGCAAATATTAAGGGAAAGTATTGTAATGAGAGAAGAGCGTGAAAGACAGCAAGAGTCTGATTCAGAAAGACTGTTTATACTTCCACTTCTAGATGATTTTAAATACATCCCGAGAAATCGTAAGTTTTCTACAAAAATGGAGTTAATTGAAGTTATAAAAAGAGCTCAAATGGAAACTCACAATTCCGAATTTAGTCCGTTTCGGCAACGTTATGTTGATACAATACCACAAACATCGTTCAGTGGACAATATCGCCAAGGTCAAGGATACTCGACTGAATATGGATCGGAAACCACAAGCAGTGGGCAGTATCGCTATGGATATTCGACACACACGAATTATAGACCAGAATCCTCGACCACTGAAGGCCGCCGTGGGTATTCTGCGGCTGTTCCAGACAGGCAAGACAATACTGTTTATACTGATGCGTTATCACCAACTGACACAAATGCAACAGATATGTCTCAGGGTTCTGAATTATTTACTACACAGGACAACTTGAACTAGGTAATTCATTACCATACATGCAAGAAATAAATAATAAATGTTAGGACTAATTAACAATATCTTTCATTTTCGTACTCACTTCAAAGTTATCACCAGTTTTTCTTCAGGTTTTATACAAGCTCGCATAGGAGTATCAATGCCCTTGATTGAATTTCGTATTTTTTCCAAAAGGTTATCAAACGATTGCACCGATATCCTCGTGTGGTTAAAAACCGGCCTGGGAATGCGCGAATATCTTTGAAATAGGTTTGGAATAAGCCTTTTGAGTGTCTTTCTAGAAAAAGAGGATATACCCAGTGTCTTTTCTTTGTTTTGCGTTTTTTACGAGATAGGTAAGCAATAATTATAAGTTCTTCCACGTCCATATTGCTCGACGGAAGGATATAGACTAGTCGTTGATTCGCTGTTATAACTGTCTGCGCAAATATTCTGGCTGCCGCAGCCAGGCTGCCTGGCGCGCGGGGGGCCTAAGAATAAAACAAACTAAGAACAAATATCAGTATTTTAATTATTACATATTTGGTAGTTACATCTCGAATAAGAAAATTAACACGCAAACTACTTTCATGCCACTGCAAAATTATTACTTTGCGAAAAGGCAATATAATGCCAAGGATTAATAAGTTTTTAGCACTAAAGACTAGTAATAAAGAAATACATATGCAACCATGGGAAAAAACCGCAAGTACACCGGTAGAAGTTTTTAGAAAAAGCCTTAGGTATTGCTATATATACGAAATCCCCTAGCATACACAGACACTTACAACATATAATGGCATTACCTAGCATGGGTACTCTAGAAATTCTGATCCAAAGCATAATCTTAGAGCCAAACCATTATGGTTAATCTTAAAAAAAAAGGCTGCCAGTTAAATTCAAAATATAAACTCTGTGCTTTGCTCTTTGACGAGATAGCTTTAAAGAAGCGTCAAAACGTTAAGCCTAGGACAGACAAAGTAGAGGGATTTGCAGACCTAGGCGTAGACCAATATAGATCTTTGGTTTCTATACTTCAATATTTCCACAAAAAACTTAAGCAACTCGTAAAGTAAACTTTTGTAAGATAAACTATATCATCACAAATTCTAACCGTACTTATTAAACAAGTTATTAAGGCTGTCACTAGTATTCCACATTTCACGACTAAGGGCCCACCAATATTAGCAACTAATATTTACTCAAAAAATGGTGATCTTTAAATAGATTTAAAGGTTTTTCTATTTGATGATGTTAAATTACATATCATGTTTGATAATGGACAAATTGTAATAGACGGAAACAAAGCGAAGTGATCACATCATACTAAAGTAGGAGAAAAAATCAAAACTACCTGACACTTCAGAAAATCTACATCCTTACTCGTGAATCATCCTACATTGAGATCTAAAATGAAAGTAAAACTTGCCGCTCAAGTTAGTAATACTGTTGCTGCAATATTAAAACTAATGGCTGAAAAATATGGTGACTATTAGAAAAATCTTGGAGACTGTGATAATAGTAGTTTATCACCGTTTTGATTCTACCGTTCTGGTCCTACGTCCAGAATGGATATCATCAGGCAATTAAGAGAAAACTTTTCGAAGAAAACAAGTCACGTTAAATTGTGGAAACGTTATTTAAAATAAATAGTACGATTCATTTCATCAACGCATGCGTTCAGGGATATGTTACTGCACTGTCATCACTTGTAAATATTTGGAATCATGTGGAGTCTAAAAAATTCAAGCATTTAAATCTTCGTCAATTAAACCAAGATAGTTTGGAAAACTTTTATGGAATGATTCGTCAACATTATCCAAGCAAGATTTTTCATTCATTCCGAACCTTGACCAAAAAAATAACGCTCATAGACCTAAAATCTGGCCTCGTTATACTAAGAATAATGAGAGCGAAGTACCATATCAATCAGTATAAAAAAATATGAGTATATAAGGCGTACAACTCTCTCTCTCTTATTTATGTTGTTCTCGATTAAAAATGGGCAGCTTATGAACCGAATTCTCGCCATTCGCGGGAAGTGTTAATTAACTTTTTTAATTACTAAATGAAAAGACTATGATTTGGACGTGGTCGTTTTAGGGCTCATCTTAATAGAATGCGTATTGTATCGTCCCCCACATGCGCAGATTGCGATCAGAATGTTGACCAAACAGTTAGTCGCATAATATTAATTAATATGTAAGTATTGAATAGCGGGCTCTATTGAAGAGTTGCTTAATAATATAGAATATAATTTATTTGCAACACCGTTCCGAAGATATAAACATATAATTTCGGAAATACACTTAAACAAGATGTAGGAAAAAAGATCTATGTAGACTGCTACGCTACCATGCTAGCCTCAACCGTCGACCAGCCAAACCACACGCTAAGCGTCATCGTAATCTGGAGGAAATGCGTTGGCTGTAGAATTTAGTCTTCTCTTTTGTGGAATTTAGTCTCGTGTTCTCCGAGTTTCAATAATGAAAATATTATCAGATTGATGCAACTTTATGAATTTCACCGGGTCTTGTGAGATAGCACACTAACTGATTATCGAAATAACGATTTACGCCAAGATGCATGAAAGGCAATTTCAAATGAACTGAAAATTCCAATAGGTGAATTAAAAAAAAAATGACAACTTTATTAGCAACTAATAGAAAAGAAAGGAGCAAAATTAAAAAAGTTTGGCAACAGGATCAGGTAATTTTTTAAATTGTTTATTTACGCATTGTATTCATTGAATCATAAAAGAAATAGACATATTTATAATAGCCTTTATACTTTTATATCTTTTTACAGGAGCTAATGATGTATATATATCGAATATACACATATATATCGAACGATAATAATGTTTGCATCTGAATATTTTACTTTTCTAAATGATAAGGACAAACATCTGCCAACAACGGAGACTGCTGTAAGTAATTACGATTAGTTATTAAAGTTATTATATATATACGGGTGTCTGAGGAAAATGGGATAATAATGCTTATAATTGTAGTAAAGTGAACCGCTGTGAAGAGGTCTTATAATACGTGTATATGTTTCCCGTCTATTGCACCTATACAATTGGGAAAATTTGTTTGTGTCAAAAAAACCATCTGTTCTTCCCATCGTGCACGTGAAAACGATGACATGCAGTCTTCCTTCAACCTTTCATTTATAATTTAACAGACTTCTTTCACTATTTTTCTGATTGTGGTTATTCCTGCCTGCTACGCCAGGTGTAGGTTCACGAAAGTATGTCCGCTTGCCACGTACCTGTAATATATTCTTTCATTGTTTCAGTCACAAAAGTGCAATCACGATGGAAAACTGCAAGGGACACAAATATGAAAGTGAAAGTAAGTTAAAAGAAACTGAAATCAGGTACATGTGCCAAAACGGGAAGTTATATATATTTTTTTAAATGTTAATCTTTTTAGATTCGAACTCAATTAATGAAGCAGATGAATCTATAGAAAATCAGAGTGAAGATCAAGAATAAGACTCATCATGAACAAATACAATTTATTATAATAACATCTCAGTAGCTCCAGTACACGAGAACGTACAAATAATAATACAGAGCCAGAATGAAAACGTAAACGTTGTATTTTTTGTGTCCTGGGTATTGGCAACTCCTTCGTAAGGCGGATCCTCAGCACGACCAATATGAGTACCATAGGTACTATATAGATTAGTATCGTTTATTACGCATCCTGTACTTGTTCTCTGTGTACTATCCCGGTGGACTTCACAAGCATTACAAAAATGCTACGCGAGTGGAAAGACCGAAAACTTTGAAACACATCCTGGAAAAGCAAGAGCCAATGGTATAAATATTTTCGGGATACAAAGTAGCCCATCTTTTAATCTAGTGTGTGTTTCTTATTTGGTTTTATTTATGTGCCTACCCTGGTTTTTCTAAACCGCCCAAATTATGCACACTTATATTTGACGAAGTAGCATTGAGTCCTGGCTTATATTAATAAATAATAATAATAAATAAATAACACCCAACAGTCACATACGTAGTCCCGACCCCACACTAAGATCTAGTCTTGTGTCGTGGGTATCAGGAACTACGAGAGACTTTTCGGTCTCACAAACAACCAGACTCGAAAGAAATATTTGTGGGCCGCACAAACATTTATCTCTGTGCGGGGATCGTAGCCGCGGCCTTTCGTTTCACAGGCGGCGTTTAACCAACTGCGCCACGGAGGCTGTCAAATAAAACATTAGATGAAATAATTGGTTTTGAGGATTATGGTCGGCAAAAAAACTGATAAGATTGCTGATCATGCACTTGTTTTTATGGTCAAGGGTTTAAAAGGGAAGTACAAGCAGCCCATTGGCTTTACATTCTGCCAGAGTGCAACTAAAAGTGCAGAATTAAAAAAACTTCTTGTAGATGCACTAAAATCTGTAGAAAGAACGGGTTTAATAGTCATTGCCACGGTGTGTCAATCGCCTATAAACATGAGTGTAAAAAAGCTTTTAAAATGATACAAAGAGAAAATATTTAACAGAAGCTTAAGCAGAAGCTGATCCTGGGGAAGGCGATATTAGGCTTATTAATAAATTAACTGCGAGTCATGTCGTCAAAGAAAAAATACCAAAAATGAAAGTCAAATATGCAGCCCAAGACTTCAGTCAAAGAGTATCCACTACAATGAGATATTAAGCATGTAAGTATTTTTACCCGTATAGAATGTAAGCTTTAGGAAATTTGCCCATAGTAAAACAATCAAAGTTGGTTCTTTAATTTCAAAGTCCTACATTTATAGACTTAATTTTAAAATGAACTTCTCTAGCACCGCGGCGTGATTATAAATTTGATGATACGAAAAAGCGACACCAAATAGAAACTTGTTTTTTTTTATTTATTTTTTTATTAAATGTGTTCTTCTCTACATTGAATTATTTTTTTTAGTTTGGTAAAAATATTTTGAAAAGAATAAACTAAGTCTATTTTCGAGAACTTCAAAATTTCTTTGACTAGAAATTCTGCATACTTATCAAGTACCGATGACAATAATTTGAAAAGGAGCTGGAAATTGATTTATTTTAAAATAAAAATTAATTTTCGCGCAGCTGTTCCTTTGATAAGATAAAAATGCGTTTTTAGTAAGAATAATAGTTTAAAAAATACAAGTGTTCTTAATTTTTTTAAGCGTAAGTTGTTGATTTTAACGACTTTTAGTTAAGTACCTCTAGGAAATTTACAAGTTGAAACTAGGGGTGGACGATTCGATGTTTTAAAAACACTCGATGTATTGTATCGATGCATCGTATTGAACCGATGTATTGTTAATACTTCAACACCGAATACATATCGATGTTTTTCATTCGATACATCGAATACGCAAATAAGGATCCACACTGCGTATTTATCCCGTCAAATGGCGCATCGTCGATGGTTTGACTGACAACTGTCAATTTCATACATAATCGTGATTCTCAATCAGAATTATTAGGTTTTTTCTAATATGCCACTGTGTTAAGTACCAGGCGGTTTTAATCGTGGTAATCCTCTTTTTCCAAAAGCCCAGCATTGAAAAAAAGAAAGTGAGAAAGAGCTACAAAAATTATAACCTTTGTATCAACAGTTGATTCAAGTCTGTGCAAAAAACATTTTAAAGACACGGATTATCACGGAAAATCTGCTATTATAGGATTGTAGAACTACTTTTGTACGCTGCCTGTGCGTTTTTATTGCCATAAGTCGGCATTTCAGACCAAAAATTAACCTAAAATCATACATTTTATTTTCTGAACACAAATCTGTCTTAATCGTTTTGAAGTGCACATTAATATGACCACATTAAATTAGTTACTTATTAAGTCATCACTATAACAGGAATAACACATTAAATCAGGAAGTAATTTGTCAATCTTGTGGAAACGACACCTACCGTTGTATAAGGTAATATTTTTTTCCTGTTACTTTCCCACCACGCTTCTTCAACTCTCATTTAAGATCTGACATTGCCTAATTAGAATACATGTAAAAAATAAACAAAACACACCGCATTTGCTAAAAACCATTGGAAAATAAAAACTTTCACAACAACAATGTTTGACATTTACGCACCGCCGCGTCGCTAGCGACATCTGGGAACAGCATTGCGTGTGGATCCCCATTATGAGGTGAGTATATTATAAGTGAAACGAAACGTTATAATCAGTGCTGCCAATATATTAAAGTAAACCAACCAAACCAAAACAACAATATGCCGACCGAGTTTCTGCTGTCTAGATGTTTATTGTGTTTTTGTTACGTTACGAGTGTTTGCCTTGTTTGAAATTTGAAAGGAAAATTTGATTTATGAACAGGTACCCTATGTGTTTTAATAAATAGAATAATGTATCAAGCGATAGCGATAATTGTTTTGATATTTTACTGGTAATGTCACATTGTCTTCTTGTAAAAAATCCTACAAATTAAATTTATAGGTAGAAAATATTTTACATTTATTATTGCGCGTGCATAAAACTAATTAATATGTAAAAAGTTTATGACGTGTGCATTAATTTCGCAATATAAATACGATTTGTTTAAAAATCTTTCCTGCGTTACTACCTACTGTAGTGATGCCAAGTTATCGATAAGTACTATATTATTGATTATAATGCGGCTCATACTTATTTGTATTCTACTAGGCAGTTAATAGGTATTATTATAAATACCCCGTTAACCGTGCTATAAAGTTTTGTTTTTTACTTTCAGTTATAATGGGATCTAAGAAAAGAAGTTCCGTTTGGCAATTCTTTAACAAAATTGATGATAGGAAAACGAAATGTAAACTATGTCAAAAGTAAATTAAGTCTGCTGGAAATACTACGAATTTAGAGCGAGGCCCCATTAGTGCGTTGCGTCGTCGCAGCGTCGTCGCTGCGTCGTTTTCCATACATTTTTTATGACATGCCCCATTAGACCGTTGCGTCGTCGCGCGCGACGTTTTAACGGATCGACGGACAAGAGACGAAGCGGGGGGAGGGTGATGCGTTGCGTTGTCGGAGCTCCGCTGCGCCGACGGACAGTGATGCACTGCTAGAGGAGGAAGCTAGTCGAGCGTAACGACATTTTTTATCTTACCATGAGTGATAAATTTCGTGAAGCGAATGAATGGGTAGCTGTTTGTAAAAAAAATATTTCAAGATTACAAGGAGTTTGAGGACCAAAAAAAGAAGAAGATTGGTGAGTTGTTATTTATTATATTTATATATCTATTATATATAGTATATATATATATATATATATATATATATATATATATATATATATACAAGCATTGCTCGTTTAAAGATATAAGATATTATTTGTAAACTCAATACATAAGTTAATTTATATCTTTTTCCACTGCCATGGTAAAGCCCCTTCTGGACTCATAAAGTAATTAGCAAATTGATCTCTGATAAAATTTTCGGCTAATGATTCTTCATTGCTATGGGGTCTCAATTGTGGGAACCTACTTATTGCCATATTGTCTTGTTGTTTTAACCCATCGTGTTGTATAACAAAATTGTGTAAAACACAACATGCTTTGGCTATATTAATAGTTAAATCATATGACGTATACTGGGTGGAATCGCTTATCGTCCGGAAAATTTAATAGTGTATTGTGTATGTGACATTAACGTTATATACGAGATTTATTATTAAAAACTACAAACTACCCCATAAACAACATCAGTACAAGATGTCCCCAAAACACATATTATCTAAATCACCCTACACTTAAAAGTGCAACGACTTGTCAATACTCAGGCGCGCGAGTGTATGGGTCACGCCCCACAACAGCTGACTGTCGCGCATCGACCTTGAACTTACTTTGCGCCTATTTATCGGTATTATTACTCTAAATATTACCATATAACATTTTGATTTATTTAGAATTTTAGTGTGTTAGGATCATTTAAGTAAATGTAGTTGTTGCTAAGTTGTTAAGATTTACATTATTATTTTCATAACGTACCTACTACCTTAGAAAAAGCTGCATATGTTTTTATTTAAACGTTTTAATAAAGTCGAGAATGGACGACTTCGCTGTCGAAGGTCACGGAGTTTTGCATGATTAGGAAGTCTGAACTTACCATTATCGAGTAGCCCCGGATAAGTCGTTAAAATAGTTCTTGTGCTGGGAACTCGTGGATTCATCATTCATGATACCATTCCTACGCAAAGACTGCAGATGTTCTGGATTGCATACATCCTTCTTGCATGACCCAAGTTTTCATTGGATCGAACATAGATATGCTATGTCATTATTGTCACATACTCACTGTTCGTGTAATCACTCATTTTGACCGCAAGAAACTAACCAATAACCAAAATAATTTCATACAACGTCACTCGGTACCGAATTTCGCACAACTGAGGAAGTGGTAAGATCCCTGGAAGGTGTCGGCGGTGCGGGAGCGGGCGGCGCGGCGCGGCGGCACGCTTTGTACTTGCGCTTGCGGCGGCGCGGCGGTGAGGGCGGCGCGATCAAAGGATTTTATTACTTAGATTTAGAAGTTTCTACTCGAATTAATATTGTATAAAGTAGGGTAACAATAATGTGTATTTATGAAGATTTTTTTCATTTATGTCATGTTTCTCTAAACAACGTTGTTTTATGAATAACTTATTCTAAATTAGTAACTAGTAGTGGTAAATTAATTTTACACTACATAAACAAAAACATAAAAAAATTAAAATAAGTATGCCAAAGTGTTCTAAATCATGTACTTGCCATGCACAATTTTTTTCGTTACGATAAGCGATTCCACCCAGTATAATAGGGTATTTTACCATAAAAGGAAAAAAATCTAAAAATGTGTTAATGCAATATAATAAGCATAGATCAGTTGGAGAACGTCAGTTTTAGACCTTAAAATACTGAAATCTTTTTTAAAATTCAATACAAAATAATCTGGTTTATTAATCTGTTCGAAACAACATGAAATGTAGCCGCCATGTTAATGACGTCAAATCGCTTGGTAAACTTTGTCAGTACCAGTGACACTGGCAGTGTCACTCAGTGTTATTTGTCATCACAGTTTGTCATCCTCCGATTTCAGTATTACTAATAAAGGATATTAGTCAATATAATATACGTTTAACGTTAACGTAATTATAATATACTTTCTACCATGGAAGCCGGTTTCGTAGAGGGAAACACCACAAATTTACCGATAGTAAGCTCTATAATGGTCGGTAAATTCTTTGCCGCGAATGCTGATTTTTGTTCTGCTGAGTTACGAAATGTTAAAACATCGATGTAAGTATCTAATGCATTATCTTAAATTTGAAAAATACTATTTGATGGCGATAAGGCGTGCTCTAAATTTCATACATTGTTTTCAGATCTGGAAGGGAGTCTTACGGCGACGACGCTATAGGTTGTGTTCAGGTAAAGAGGGAACAAAATTTTTGTATCATTAAATGTACAGTTTGCCCACAACACAAAGTACGAAGGAAACCATATGCAGCTATATATATCATGATGAAAATTGTGATAGTTTTTTAAGGAAGATCTCCCAATATTTCAAAAATATAAATTTAAAAAATGCAGTAAGAGCTACTGAAGGTCAACACAACAGTAGCTTATGGTTTGAGCTTCGTTATGGAAGAATTACAGCTTCCAAATTCTATGAAGTCAGCCGTTGTAAAACAATTGATGGATCTTTGGTTGCTGGTATTTGTTTCACATTGAGATTGGATCCGCCGTATGGGCGCATAACATGCTTACTTAAACCAAAAGCTTCATCACCGACGAGTACATAAGGGATTGGTGGCTCGTTATTATGATCATTTCCAAGTGGTTGAAGATCAGGCAATGGTAATTCATTTCTCATTAAAATCTTTGTATAAGTTCCTGACATGTTTTTATTAGCAACGCACCTCAACGCATCAATGCATCATTTTTTATAAAATAAATAATTCAGTGTACCGTCAGATCCCGTGCCACGCACGTCGTTTTATTTTCCAAATTCTTTTAATTCCCGAACATGGTCCATCGACACGGATTAACTTGAAGTATTAGCATAGCATTTGAAGAATTGGCGACCAAAACACCAGAAGAAAATTGATTTTTCCACCTACGACGTAGAACGTGGTTGAGTGCACAAGATTATTATTATCACAGTGTTAAGTCGTTTTTACTTTTAATTTTATTCCCCAACACTCATTAAGGTAGTAGAACTGTTTTTGCTAAAAGTGAATTTATATAATTTCAATAATTTTATATGCTTACAAGTTTACTTGTAAAAAGTTGTGACATTGAGAAGGTCCTTGATATGCAGGGTCAAAATATAGTACATTTAATAAATTACTAAATTTAGTGATTTTATTGTTTAATATTAATATGTAAACTATTGCTCATTACATTAACTTTTAGCAGAGTACATTTTAGTCATTAATACAGTTGCCTTAAATATGTTTAAGTTGGAATAATTAATTGTTTTTTCTCTGTGATAATCACTGTTGATTTTGTATTTATGTTGCTTGATTGCACTCAGGGATCATAATTATAATTATTATTTGGTACCTAGATATTGTATATATTGACAAAGTGATTCTTTTAATAAAAACTTTAAATTAGTTTTGATTAATTTACTTTGTGTTTGTTGTATGTATTGCTGAGTTGTTATCCATTTAAAACTTAGTTTTGTTAATTTGTATTAAGTTCCTTTATTGTGTAAATTCTAGGTTGACTTTATCCAACTCCCAGAATGGCTACAGAGGAGTTGCAAAAGAAGGAATTGATAAAGAAACGTGGGAGCTTTAAAGGTAGACTGACTGCATTTGCCAATTATCTTGATGCACTAGGTAATAAGCCATTGTCAAGTTCTGATGCTACAGAGCTACAGTTGCGTACAGGTAAGATGGAGTCATTATATGAGCAGTATGATGAAGTGCAGTTAAAATTAGAAATAATTGTGGAAGATGATAAAGCTCAACTTTGTGAAAGATCTGAATTTGAGTCATTATACTATAAGATGCTGTCTAAATCACAATTACTTTTAAATGAATACAATAAAGATAACGAGTCAGCAAATAGTGATAAAAACACTAGTGTCAGCAACAGCCGAAATCTAGTTCAGTTACCTACAATATACCGGGTATCTCAAGACTGCTACCGAAAACGAAGCCGGGTGGTAGTTTTAGTGACTACAAACACAATGTAACTAAAAATTTCGCAAAGAAACGCGACAATTATTTTTTATGATTTTTTAAATATCGTCATTTTTGGGTGGTAAATCCATAGTTTTTGCTAAAATAATAATTTAAACACTTTTATTCCCTAGATTATTTATAAATAAAAGGGTAAACACTATTATTTTAGGAAAAAATGTATTTACCACCCAAATATGGTCATAGGAAAAAAATAACAAAAAAAAATTGTCACTTTCTTTTGCAACTTTTTCTGTTGCATTGTGTCTGAAGTCGCTTAAACTACCACCCGGCTTCGTTTTCGGTAGCAGTCTTGATATACCCTGTATTTACCAAAGTTTGATGGTTCTTTTAACGATTGGTTGGAATTTCGTGACACCTTTATTAGTCTCATTCATAATAATGATGACATTCAAAAAATTAATAAATTTCATTATTTGCGTTCCTCTCTGGAAGGTTCTGCTGCTGTGGTACTACGGTCTATCGAGTTCTCAGGAAAGAACTACGATGTAGCTTGGAAACTATTATGCGATCGATTCGATAATAAAAGACTATTAATTGAAAATCACGTAAAAGGTTTATTTCATGTAAATGCAATTAATAAAGAGTCTTCAGTCGCATTAAATAATTTAATAGATTCTGTGAATAAAAGTTTACGATCATTAGAGTTGTTAGGTGAGCCTGTTGACAAATGGGACACTCTGTTGATTTATATTATCACACGTAAGCTTGACCAAAGAACATATCGTGAATGGCTTCAGCACAGAGACCGTTTAAATAAGGATAGTACGATTACATTTAACTTATTGATTAACTTCTTGCGTAACCGTGCCAGTTTTATGGAAACTTTAGAATCACCTCGTAATGATTTATTGCAAACACCTAACAGATCGAATGCTAAATTAAAGACTTTGATGGTGACATCGAATTCTAATAGTTCAGGGAACGAATTGGTTTTAAGATCTTGTCCCCATTGCAAGGGTGACCATAATTTAGGGGATTGTTCACAGTTTCTTAGCTTAAGTGTTCAAGAGCGTTTAAAGTTAGTACCTAGTTTTAAAGTGTGTTACAATTGTTTCCGTTCAGGTCATTTTGCCAACCAATGTAGAAAGCTCGGATGCAAGTTATGTAAACGTAGGCATAATATATTAATTCATTTGTCAAATAATAAAAATGCAAAATTACCGTCTGAGTCAGGATTGCCGTCTTCTTCCCAAGATAAAAATAATGTCGTTTTATCTGCAAGGGTTGATTCGAATTGTGGCGGATTCAAACAACGTGGAGTTTTGTTGTCAACTGCTTTGATCAAGCTATTTGATCGTAATAGTGATGAGCATGTTGTTCGCGCTGTCCTGGATAGTGGCAGCACTTCATCTTTCATGACAGAAAGGTTGCAGAAAAGGCTTAACCTTTCATTTGTTGAGGTAGACAGGTCCATAATTGGTATTAATAACGTAACTTCGTACGTTGGTAAAGCATGTCAAGTGGACATAAAGTCGCTTGATAACAGCTTTCAGAGTAACCTGTATTGTTTTGTTTTGCCTCATATAACCAATGACGTGCCCTGTCATAGTGTTGATTTTTGTGCCTTGAACATTCCATCTAATATTCGTTTAGCTGACCCTTCGTTTTATAAGCCCAGTGAAATTGATATTTTGATAGGCGCAGACCTATTTTGGGACATATTAGGGATTCAGAGGATAAAGTTAGGGGATGGCATGCCTGTATTATGTGATACCAGGCTAGGTTGGATAGTTTCTGGTCCAATTATGTGTCAATCGAGGAAGTTTTCCAACAGCATTAAATGCAATTTAGTTAATGTCAATTCGGCACGTGATAGTGATTTGGATAAACTTCGATTTGATTTAGCCAAATTTTGGCAGCTAGAGGAAGTGAAGTCACCGTCATCTCACTCTCCTGAAGAAAAATTGTGTGAAGAACATTTTATTAAAAATACGACACGTCTTAATGATGGTCGCTTTTGTGTTCATATTCCGCTTAAGGAAAGTCCGTCTGTTCTAGGCGATTCGTTTCGTCGGGCTTCTCATTGCCTATATTCATTAGAACGACGTTTAAAATTTCAACCTGTTCTGAAAGGGTTATATTATGACTTTATGTCCGAGTATGAGAAGCTAGGGCATATGACTGAATGTGAAAATTCAGATTTAAGTCAGAGTGGATATTTTATTCCACATCATGGAGTACTTCGAGAGTGCAGTAGTACTACCAAACTTCGCGTCGTGTTCAACGCAAGTAGTCCTACATCGTCAGGAGCATCCTTTAACGATCTTCAGATGACAGGACCGACCGTTCAGGATGATCTTTTGTCTATACTTATTCGATTTAGAACTTATAAGTACGTTCTCTCGGCTGATGTAGAGAAAATGTATAGGCAAATAGTTGTTCATCCATCAGATCGACATCTGCAACAAATCGTTTGGCGTGATGATGTGAAAAATCCTGTAAGAGTATACAGATTGAACACAGTGACGTATGGCACAGCTAGTGCGCCTTATCTTGCCACAAGATGTCTAAAGCAAGTAGGTCTTGACTGCAAAAATAAAAAGATTGCAGATGTAATAATTCACGATTTTTATGTGGATGACTTGCTTACGGGTGCTAATGACGTGGATGAATTACTTTTTATCCGTCAAGAAGTCACTAACGCACTGGCTTCAGCTTGCATGCCACTTAGGAAATGGAAATCGAATGATTCGCGATTGGTTTCAGATTCAGATCAGCCATCATTCAACCTAAATATGGAATCCGATTTCTCGAATAGGTTATTAGGTCTTGATTGGTTTGCAAGTCCTGATGAGTTGGGATACTTATTAGGATCGACGATTCCTTCTAAGGGCAATACAAAACGTGAACTTCTTTCAGTGATCGCACGAATCTTTGATCCACTCGGACTACTCAGTCCATGTGTTATCACCATGAAAATGTTGCTCCAAAAAATGTGGATCGATAAACTTTCATGGGATGAGCCCTTATGTCCAGAGCTTTGTGTAACCTGGAAATCTATTTTAGAGTCATTACCCGAATTAAATAATTTTCGTGTTCCTCGCAACGTAGTTTGTGATTCTTATGAGCATTTAGAACTCCACATATTCACAGATGCCTCTGAAAAGGCATACGGAGCGTGCGCTTATGTGCGTAGTGTGAATAAAGTGGGTAAATTTATGGTTCGTCTATTAATTGGTAAAAGTCGAGTCGCGCCAATAAAAACTACAACAATTCCGCGATTGGAGTTGTGTGGCGCCTTAATAGGAGCTCGTATTTATGAGAAGATTCTGACCTCTCTTAGGATGAAGATCAGTGATGTATTTCTCTGGACTGATTCCACCATAGTGCTAGGTTGGTTGCACATGCCACCTTCTAAGCTTCAGCCGTTCGTACGCAATCGCGTAGCTGAAATTCTTGATAAAACTATCAATTGCACCTGGCGGCATGTACCTACAGATAAAAATCCCGCAGACTTAATATCTCGTGGAGCTAATATAAGCACTCTTAGGCATTTGAACTTGTGGTGGTATGGACCCGATTTTCTAAAAGAGGATCAGTCATGCTGGCCGTCTCTATTCAAACACACTAGTCTAGAATCGCTTCCAGAAATTCGACAATTACCTGTCTTAGGTTTGATTACAGAAAACGCTATTAAAGATAACCGTCTTATTGATTTTAATCGATTTTCTAATTATTCACGACTGCTACGATGCATGGCTTATGTGTTACGTTTTATAAAATCTTGTAAAGGTCATAAATTTTCTAATATTACATTGTGTCAAGAAGAAATTCATGATGCGATAAATAAATTGATTATAAAAAGTCAAGAAGAATCATTTACGGAGTATCGATTGCTTATTAATAAAAAAGTATTACCTAAAAAGAGTTCATTATTAAAGTTTAATGTTTATTTAGACGAGAATAATTTAATGCGAGTTGGGGGACGTCTCGATAACTCAACCTTTTGTTACAATAAAAAACACCCTATCTTACTATAGTCCACACATCATTTTACAAAATTATTATTTAGTTTTGAGCATAAAAAATTATTGCACGCAGGGCCTCAAATGTTATTGGCTTCCATAAGGGAAACCTATTGGCCCATAGGCGGTCGTAATTTGGCGAAAGCTTCTTATTATAAGTGCATTCGTTGTCAGCGTTTTAAAGGTAAAACTGTTACTCCGATTATGGGTAATTTGCCACAGCAGCGTCTCATTCCTGGTGGATACGCGTTTGAAAGTGTAGGGGTTGATTATGCTGGCCCAATTATGTACGCTAATCGCCAAGGTCGTGGTTGCAGGCTAGCAAAAGCATACATCGCCGTTTTTATTTGTTTTTGCACCAAAGCTATCCATCTTGAACTAGTAGGAGACTTAACTAGTAATAAATTTCTGCTGGCATTAAATAGATTTATTGCGCGTAGAGGTAAACCAATCAACATATATTCCGACAACGGCACTTCATTTACTGGCGCTTATAACGACTTGTCCAAATTTTTAAAGTCAAACTGCTTTTCAATTAGTGTAAACATGGCAAATGATAACATTCAGTTTCACTTTATTCCTGCGTATACTCCTCATTTTGGTGGCCTCTGGGAGGCGGGTGTCAAGTCAACTAAATACCATTTAAAACGAGTGTTGGGAAATTGTAATTTAACGTTTGAGGAACTTGCCACGACTTTAACACAAATCGAGGCTGTGCTGAATTCTCGACCACTAACACCATTGTCTTCGGATCCCGCTGACTGCACCCCACTCACACCAGGACATTTTCTCATCGGAAGGCCGATGACGTCGTTGCCTACACCAAACTACCAGGATTGTTCCGCAAACTACCTGAGTCGTTTCCAAAGATTGGAACAACTCCGTCAACATTTTTGGTCCAGATGGAGCAAGGAATTTATTGCTGAATTACAACAGCGTACGAAGTGGCGGACAAGTAAGGACAGTTTAAAGCTGAATTCCTTGGTTGTAATTAAGGAAGACAACCTCCCACCGCTAAAGTGGAAGTTAGGACGAGTTGTAGCGGTTCATCCTGGTTCTGACGGAGTGATACGTGTGGCTGACATTCGGACAACCACTGGAATAATTAGAAGAGCCTTCAATACAATCTGCCCACTGCCCGTTTTAGAGGATTCGGGTTGAAAGCAGGCTTTCAACGCCCGGGGGCATGTATAAGTTCCTGACATGTTTTTATTAGCAACGCACCTCAACGCATCAATGCATCATTTTTTATAAAATAAATAATTCAGTGTACCGTCAGATCCCGTGCCACGCACGTCGTTTTATTTTCCAAATTCTTTTAATTCCCGAACAATCTTGTACAGTGTCGAATTTCTAAAAATTGTAGATTCACTTTCCTTACCATATGCACCCACGTCGACAAAACAAACTTATAATTTGAGTCAACAACCGCCAGCAAAACAATTGAAAAATAATTTTTATAGTTATAAAACGGAGAGCCACTTTTGTCTTGTTTTATTAAACGTATATGTTTCCCATCAATTGCCCCGAAGCAATGAGGAAAGTTAGCTTTGAGATCAAAATCTAATGCAATATTTTGTAGTTTTTCTACTGTGATCTCTTCTATGTACTGTGGTCGAACATATTTCCATATAGCTTGACAAACTGACGAAATAGTTCTAGAAATTGTTGCTCTTCCACGTTTAAATTTGAAATGCAAGTCGTTTATCGAATTTCCGCTGCCTAAGTACCTCAAATAGAAACACAAAAAATATACAGGGTGGCCTATTTAGATTGGTCAGTGTAGACAAGTTAGGTACTTACACATTTTTTTCTTTCTTTGCAGGTAACGAGGTTGTGAAAAAATGGAGAAGCGTGAAGGACAACTTTTTCCGATACGTAAAAAAAATAAAAGAAAACAGTTCGTCTGGATCAGGGGCAAAACAATTAAATAAATATCATTATTACAATCAGTTGCTGTTTTTGATGAAAGTTGCCCACAATAAAACTGACAGTAGCCTTGAAATGGTGTCTGAAGAAACGGAACGAAATGAAAACACAGCATCATCTTCTCCATTTCCTACAAAAGAAATGTCCTCGTTACCCCCAGGTCCTGCTTGCTACGTGCCTGCAAGCCGTAAGAGATCAAACCAAGCAATAGATGATTTCGAGGCGCAAGCATTAGAAGTGTTGCAAGGAAAAGAAAACCGCCACTTATCATTTTTCAAAGGAATTTTGCCTTCTTTGGACAGCTTTACGGAATTACAAACTTTGACATTCGAAAGCAAAGTTATAAATATCATTACCGAAATTCGGTTCGGGGACAGACTCAATCAACAACATGGCAGTCACGTGGATATCAAACTGGACAACAGTATCAAGCAACACCATTGCAGTCACGCGGATATCAAACTGGACAACAGTATCAAGCAACACCATTGCAGTCACGCGGATATCAAACTGGACAACATGCCCAGTCACCATCGCCATCGTCGTATCGAACAGATGAATTCGAAACTACGTACTCAACCAACACTATGATTAATAATTTTACTGATGATAGTCAAGAAGAACATTATAACTTTGCTTTGTTCCCTATTTAACGATAATAAATTAATAACTGATGAACATTACGAGTATTATGATATTTGAATTACTTACCTCAATGTAATACAAATCATTTCAATTGGTTCTAAAGGGTGCCTGAATTTGGTATACTGCTTTTTTATATGTGGTTTTAAGGTTTCAACCAAATTATTAAAGCTGGCCACACTCATTCTAAAAAAATTTAAAAAAGTCTTTTCATCTAATAACAACTCCCTATATTCCTGCTTAAAAAACTGACCATCACTATTTCTTAATGCTATCAAAGGAGATATCCAGAATCTTCTATGATTTCTACGTTTATTTCGGCGGTGCCGTAATAAAAGCATCAAAACACGTTTGTATCTATCCATTGCAAAGGCTGAACTGAGACGCAGCTGCGTCGACGTGCATACCCTCTTGCGTTGCGTTGGCGCAGCGTCAACGCAACACAGGTGTGGCATACAATGCGTTGTTCCGTTGCGATGACGCGACGCAACGCAACGCAACGCACTAATGGGGCCTCGCTCTTAATTGGACACATTCGTAATGTTCATAAGGCAACTTATCTGGAAATTCTGCCGAAACAAAAAACATCCAATGCAGTAAATACTACAGAAGAAATATCGAATCCTCTGGATACCAAGGTTACGCCTTGTAATAAAATTGATGATGGTGTACTTCAGTTTGAACCTATTCCTAGTACAAGTACAAGTGGAAGTGGCAGTCTAAGATCCAGTGAACCGTTACCGAAACTCGTAAATGTAACTATTGATTCAGACTTAGACGAAAACGTCCCCACCCCTTTAAAACGCCAAAAAACAATACAGGCTGCCTTCAAAGATATTTCCTCTTACTCAGAATCTGGAGCGAAGACAAGGAAACTGAACAACTATTTATTATTCATGATTTGCAAAGACCATCAGCCTTTCTCATTCGTTGAAAACGAAAGCTTTAGAACTCTAATAAAAGCAGTTGCTCCTCAATATAAACTCCCGAGTAGAACAACTCTAAGACGCTGGCTGGACGATAAATATGAAGTAATTTCAGAAACAATTAAGAAAACGCTGTCCTCTATAGAAGATATGACCCTAACAACGGATATTTATTTGGTCGGATACCTCAAATATGAAAAGTTTTTTGGGCGTCACAACACATTTTGGAATAGACATTGAACTGCATTCAGTCACTTTAGGTGTGTATGAATTGGATGAAAGACATACATCAGATTATCTTTCTGAAATTCTCTTAAAGGTATGCCAAGACTGGAAAATAGATCTAGAAAATGTAACAGCTGTTGTTACTGACAACGCAGCCAATATAGTTAAGGCGATCGAATTAGCGTTCGGTAAAAGGAAACTCATCCCATTTTTTGCCCATAGTCTGAATTTGGTGGCTGAAGGCACAATGATATATACTGAGTGGAGAAACATTGTTTCTAAAGTAAAATCAATCGTGACTTGGTTTAAGCAGAGTTGCATTGCGAGTGACGAATTACGTTAAGCTACTGCTGCGGCTATGGAGACTCCTGCTGGGTTACAATTAATACAAAGCGTGGATACTCGTTGGAATAGTATATATTATATGATGCAAAGATTTCTAGAACTCCGTAGTCTACTAAATGATATTCTCTTCCGCCATCCTAGAGCACCTGCAATGCTCAGCGCATCGGAAATAGCTACTGTAACGTCTGTCATCGTGGTATTGCGGCCCTTGGAAGCGACTACTAAAGAATTTCGGGTGATAAATACTGCACAAGCAGTAAAATTATTCCCTTAGTTCGTTGCATGCTCTCTAAAATAACTTCAGCTGTTATAGAAGATCCCGTAGCGAAAGAGGTGCAGAAACTTGCTATTAACGAATTAAATAAAAGAATGGGTTCAATAGAACATGTGACTGCTCTGGCTGTCGCATGTATTATGTGAGAAACATAATTTTATATGTTTGTAACATTATGTTACATTGAGCGACGATGTAAATATTAATTTTAACTAAATATATGGATATTGATGTAAAATTATCTCAAATCATTACAGAATGGGGTCACACTCACTACGGGACAGTGGTATATGTGATTTATTGCACAAATATGATAGAAAAGACGGATTAGAGGACGATAATGACAGCGTTATTGATCCAGATTTTCAACCGTTATTAGAAGATTTAGAACTTTCTTCTGACTGTAAAGAAAATATTGGAGTTGATATAGATGCAATTATTGAAGAATCAGTAAGCCTGCGGCTGGCCCCTCGTCTGCAGATCCTAGACAGCAAGATAGCCAATCAAATAGAGCTTCGACTAAACAAAAGCAACGAAAGCGACAATTAATATGGAAAAAGAACCTAGTTCTAAACGATCAGCAGTTGCGATTTACGGCAAGTACCACTTGACCGCCTAATTTAAATGAGTTAGATACACCAATTCATTTTTTTTTTTATATTTTATTCCCAAAGAATTGATAAATTTTATTACTGAACAAACAAATCTCTACATTATACAAAAAAATTCGAAGAACCAGATTTAGGAGCATCTTGAAATGTCGTAGTCAGAATGGCGCGGGACATACCAAAACATCAGAATTATCAACTTTATTTTGATAATTACTTTACTTCCTTGGCATTACTTGAGTACTTAGCTAAAGAGGGTAAATTAAGTCTGGGGACAGTACGACGCAATCGCATTCCGGATTGCAAACTACCCGCTGACAAATAAGTAATGAAAAAAGAACGCGGATTACTGTTGAATACGTGGCGGATATGGACGGAATTTATGTGTCAAATGTTATATGGAAAGACAACAAAGTTGTAACTCTCTTATCATCTTTTGCTGGCGAATTACCGAAGGTCAGACGTTACGATAAGGCCAATAAGAAGTACATCAACATTGATCGCCCTCATATCGTCGGAAAATATAATCGGCATATGGGAGGCGTAGATTTGATTGACAGTAGGTGTAGGCACGTAAAAAGATTCATTTTTAACTGTCAACATCCTCGCAATAAAATATTAGGTCCATTGACTTTCACAGAATTAAATGCAGCGCTGGAAGTTTTATGCAAACAAGTCCAACGTGATGTATATTGTAAACAATACTTACAGTTACTTAACAAACGCCAGCTGTCTCCTAAAGACAAACTTCTCAAATTAAACCCTTTTATTGACCATGTAGGTATAATACGAGTAGGAGGTAGATTGTCAAACTCACACTATGACTACAACACAAAGCACCCTATCTTACTTGATGCAACACATCACATAACCAAAATATTGGCCGCACATTACCACAAAATTCTTTTACATGCTGGGCCACAGCTGATGTTATCAACATTACGTCACAAATACTGGATAGTCAATGGTCGTAATCTTTGTAGAAAAATTACCCGAAATTGCATATCCTGCCTTAGATTTGCAGGTAAGACTTACCAGCCTATCATGGGTAATCTACCTCTACATAGATTGCAAGCAGACTACCCCTTCAGTAATACAGCTGTTGACTATGCTGGTCCCATCATGATAGCGAACAAAAAAGGTCGTGGCTGTCAGCTGAAGAAAGCATATATTGCTGTTTTTGTATGCCTAGCAGTGAGAGCAGTGCATATAGAACTTGTCACCGATTTAAGTTCTGAAGGCTTCATTGCAGCCTTAAATCGGTTTATTGCCCGCAGAGGTAAGCCAGCTATGATCTATTCCGACAACGGAACGAATTTCGTGGGTGCTTGCAACGAAACAGCTAGGTTTCTAAATAATCAATCTAACGACATTGTTTCATATGGGGCTAAAAATGAAAATTTTCAAATTTAAAAAATTTCAAATTTAGTCCAGCCTATAGCCCACATTTTAACGGCGTAGCAGAGGGATCGGTTAAATCAATTAAAAGGCATTTAAATCATGTTTTGTCAATGGCCCATTTAGATTACGAAGAGATGAACACAGTATTGGTTCAAATTGAAGCAATACTATAGGATGCTGCTCCTGCCCCAAGGGGGCCAGTTTGTTAACGAACGAATGCGCCCCTCCACTCGACGGCGTCCGCGCATTCAGTCCGCCATCGACCGATCGTGCGATCACTCGAGTTCGTGTCATTTCAAGAACCCTCGTTAACAACAAGCTTAGTACCATATGTAATACAATAAAATAGTGATAAACAAGTTCGTGTCATTTCAAGAACCCTCGTTAACAGTATCAGCAGACCTGGAAGAACATACAATTAAAAGAGACTCAGCACAGTTGTGGAAGTTCATAAATACCTTTGAGAAATTTCTCAATCCATTTATGTTGGATCTAAACTAAGATTGTCTGTATAACATCGGTAATGGCACAGTAGCTTCGATCGCAGTATAGGATTACTTATTGAATTTTATAGAATCTGGAGAAAGATTGATAGAGAATTTTATAACTGAATGTTCACAGAATGGGAAAAGATTTGAAGAAAGAATTGCACAAGTAAAAATTATAAATTTTGCCTCTGAGAAAAAAAAGAAAAAAGTCAAAGTTGGTGATAAGGTTCATGAAATCCGTGTGCAACGTGATTTCTTTCGTCGCCTATTAGCTCTGTCAATACAACATAACATCGATTTGGAAAAGACGTTATCATACCCCATTACAACTGTTCCATTGTCATTGTGTCATGAAGATGGTACAATACATAAAACTCAGAAATCAGCAATGCTTGAAATTTTAAAAGCAAATGTCAACTGTGAAGACGTACCAAGACGTTTTAATGTTGTCATTTTTGATGGATTCTTCTTACTGCATACATTCAAAAATATCCCCAAATGATTTGGTGGTATTTCCAAAAAAATTATGTCACTACTAACAGCTACACATGCCTCACGAGTAGATATCATTTTCGACCAATACTTTTCGCCGTCAATTAAAGATTATGAACGAGCCAAACGACAAGAAGTACGGAACATAAATTATTTCATTACCGGACCAGAACAAATTCGACCAGTTGATTTTATGAAAGAACTTCGTAACATACAATTTAAGAATTTTAAGGCATTTATAGATTTTTTTTATAAAGCTGGCTTAAATAGCTCGAATAGACAAAACCTGAACGATTTGAGGCGTACAGGTGGTACGGGAGTTGAAATCTTTCGGACTACAATGTCACTGCATAGGTTTTACTTCCAAAATTATTTGAGATACGATGATAAAAACACTCAGGACCAAAGAAAAAAGACTGATAATCTAGCTGCAATAAGAGACATTTTCCCATGAATTGTTCTTATCCTCCGACAAATGTCCGTGGCATTGGAGCCCCGAAACGAATGACGATAGCGAAATTGTTTTTTTATTTTTCGATAACTTAATTCGTGAGTGTACTTTCTTGCATTCAAGGTGAATTTTTGTTATTTGTAGAACACCAAGTATTTATTGCATTAATATCTTTCTGAAGGTCCAGTGAGTCGTTAATACATGAAATTATTATAGTATAAAGTTTTAAAGTGATCTGGAATATCGTTAATAAAAAATTGTGAAAAGTAATGGTACTACGGTAATTTATTTGAAAAGACGGTAATTTTACCCTGCTGAACTAACAGTAGTTTAGACAAATAAATAACTACCGTATCTGGTTACAAGTTTGAAAACCAAAGTTACTTTTCCTGATAATCTGTACGGAGAAAGTTACAAAAATTATAAACCAAACGGTGGCTCAAACGCACAAACACTAAAATAAAAGAGTGAGGAAGTGTTGTAATAATGAGAGGGAAAAAAGCCAACAAGCGAGTTTTTTTTAATATTACATTTTAGTCTACAAAAGAGCGTCTAAAGGTCTTATTTTATGTTTAGATGTCTCAAACATAATCGTGCACTCAAGAGCAATTAATTGCCCTGCTCGATTTTTAGTAGAGCATAAAGAATTAGCAAAGGGCATTATGCGGACCATGGACGGGAAAATAAGAGCAAAAAGATTGTGGGAAGAACTTGCTACGTTATTTAATTCTTTGGGCGGCGCACCAAAAATAAACCAACAGTGGCAAAAGGTAATATTTATTTACGCTTATGCATTGAAATGTAGATGTTGTATCACTAGTAGGTCTTGGTTCACAAACCCAACCCTAGGACGGAAAAACATGTAATATTTGGTAACACAATACGCAATTCATAATTATTATTTAATTTATATACCTTGCTAATAATATACACAAACATAAATTCAGGTGTGGGCAGATCGGAAACAGCTTGCAAAAAAAATGCCTTCGCTCTGCGCAAAGAGCAGACAGGGATTGGTGGTGGACCATCTTCAATTTCTCTTGCACAGTGGGAACTGAGGGTGTTGGAAATAATGGGGAAAGGGTTTGGTGCACCCCAGACAACAGCATCTGTACCAGCCTTCCCTATATCTTGTAAGTGAATTTATGATCATCTTAAGATGACATGACAAAAGCATTCGATTACGTGAGACATGACATACTTTTAGAAAAAATGAGCAGATACGGCATTAGAGGTAATATACTTAACCTAATAAATTCCTATCTCAGCGGACGAATTCAATACACCGAAATTTCTAGAGTAAACCTACATACTAAACGTGAACAAAAGTATCGGTCTGGCCAAAGAGAAATAAAGTTCGGAGTACCACAAGGCAGTGTTTTAGGTCCATTATTGTTTCTTCTCTATATTAATGATTTACCTCGTCACACTCGTCAACCAATGGTTCTATTCGCTGACGATAGTACGGCTGTAATAAAATGTGTTGAAAAAGAATTGTATGAACATGACATCAATAATACCTTACACATTATAATAAACTGGCTTATATCGAACAATCTAATTATAAATATACAAAAAACAAAAATTATGCATTTCCACCAACGCTTAAAAGTTCAGGAATACCATATAAACTATGAAGGGCAAAACGTGGACAGAACTAATGCCAGTAAATTCCTAGGTATCATAATCGATGAGCAGTTGTCATGGAAACAACAAGCAGATAATATCTGCAACAGATTGAGCTCATTGGCTTATCTATTATACAATCTTGCAAAAAAGGTTAATGAAAATACTCTGCTAACAGCTTATCATGGTCTAGTAGTTTCAATATTAAGATACGGGATCATCTTCTGGGGAAACTGCACAGACAGGGAGAAAATTTTCAAAGCTCAAAAACGGTGTTTAAGATCTATGTTCAATCTCAAAAGTAGCGATAGTTGCATACCATTATTTAAAATTAAAAAAGTACTTACTTTTCCATGTCTGTATTTGTTAGAAGTTGCAATATTTGTTAGAAATAATTTAAATTTGTTTACATCAATGGCTTCCATGAGCACACGTCCAGAATATATAAGATCACAGTACAAAAGTTTGCTGCATACGGGTAATTACAAAACAGCATTAATAAGAAAAAGTGTTTTGACAATGGGACCATTAATATATAACAAAATACCACAACACATAAAAGAATTGCCCATAAATAATTATAAAAACAAACTGAAAACATTTTTTTTAGATAAATGCTATTATTCCATATCAGACTTTTTAAATGATGATTCTGTTAAATAATGTTACTTTGTTCATTGTATTCTTGTTTTCTTTAATAATCACTATAAAAGTTTATTATTCTAGTTTTCTTTTATTCTTTATAGTTTTATGATATAAGGTTTTATTTTATATAACAATATTATTTTAGGACGCCTCTGTTAATATTTTATAAGTTCACAATATAACTTTTGCACGCCACATGGCAAAATGTACAGGAACTATTTTATATAACATTGTATCACCTTATGCCGTTTACCTACATTTTATGCAAATAAATGATTTCTGATTCTGATTCTGATTCTAAGATTTTAATATCAATCTGGAATGTTTGCAAATAATATACTGAAACACATGATAATTATTTATTTAAATGATTTTATTATATAGTTTTGACTTGCAAACTGCTTCCTACAGCTTAATATTTGTGAGTAGTTGACATCCAAAATTGGTGGGTGTATTGGTAAAGTATTGTAATTCTATTTAACAGAATTTGGCAGAAGAGGTTCATCAACCCCTAACATCACCATCCCCAGACCTTAGCACAGTTGATCCTACAGTCGACAATGCCACCCCTGGATCTTCTCGAATGAATAGTAAGTTTTTTGTTCTGTTATACAATAAATAATTTTCCCTTGCTTTTGTGAGATGGTGGTGGTTTTAGATAATAATACATAATAATGTATATTGTATTTTCTATGGGTAATATTTACAGTATGTTTTTAAACGGGCCATTTTATTTTTAGGAAATCCCCTATTTATTCCCAGGAGAATACGTTCCCAAAAGAACACTGGGGATAAATTAATTGAACTACAAAAAGGAAAAATTTTTGTATTATTAAAATTCAACGACAACTTAGTTGGTTTAAGAAAGGAAGCCGAAGAAAAAAGGTTTTTTTTTTTTAACTGGATGATATTTTAACGGAGCCAAGCGTTAGTTCTATAACACTGGATCAACAACAAACACTTGAAGAAGATGAGAAAATACTACAGATAGTTTACAACTGTCCTGCACATGCCCATATCGAAAACTTGATAAACATAACCCTGGTGTTTCTGCTTCCTGACACGACATCAGTGTTGCAATCCATGGATCAAGGGATTATTTGAACTTCGAAATCACATTTTCGTAAAACACCAGTTCAGTTCAAATCATTGGGGCAGGCCTATGTTCAGCAGTGGACTTCCTTTGGCTGATGGATGGATGGATGGATGGTACGGTCCAACAATAATTTACTCTGTTCATAATAACATTCAGACATAAAAACCTTCAACACTGAAGTCATAACAGTGTTGGAAGCGAATTTGTTCAAAATTCAGAAAAATCTGCATGGACGCTAAATGGAATGAGAGTATTATTAAAAAAATTACATTCTGAATTTGACTATCATCGGTGTCATCCCAACCACCGTGCATGAATACTGCACGGGTCGGAACCACCGTGTCGCATGGCGTTTTGTTGTTGGCTACAAGAGCGCATTGAAACTTATATATTGTGGAGTGACGAATCGATTTTAAGCGTGTTGGAGTCTACAACGCGCTCAATGAACTCTGGTGGAGTTTCCAGTTCAATTCTTATAAAATAAAGGAAAAAATCCCACCAAATAACATTCAGTGTCAACGTTTGGGCCTCAATCATCAACGATCGGATAATCGGTCCTGTATGGATTAAGTATTTGAATAAATACGTAATTAAATATGATAATTTCTGTTATTGAAACCATGTTAGACGATGTGCCTCTAAGCTATCTCAGAGGGATGTACTTCCAGCAAGATGACTGTCCAGCACATTATGAACGCTCTGTGCGCGAATACTTGCACAGTGAATTCAGTGGTAGGTGGATAGGTCGTGGTAAACCTGTAAATTGGCCAGCAAGGTCACCAGATCTAACGCCATTAGACTTTTATTTGAATCCGGAAAAATCACCGTGGACTCTGAATAGAATGAGAGCATTATTAAAAAAATTACATTCTGAATTTGACTATCATCGGTGCGGTTACGCCAACGACATCAGGACCCCTGGAAAGTTTCTTTGGAGTAGTGAGAAGTCATGCGTGTCACAAAATGAACCCGAATTGAACGTAGAACGTAGAAATGTTTTTTCCATTATTGAATTCTAAGAGATACTTGTCACTTTATACATGTATTTATACTTACAATTTTTTTTTGTTTACAGAGTTTATACCGTTGTTACTCAATGGGTAAGCTACCCAGCGCATTCAAGAACGGCGGAAGACACCCTGTCAGCAATGACAATATAGTATTAGATGCAGTAATTCATGATCCGTCAATATCATTAAGAAAGATTCAAGACAACACCAGTGTGACCAAAAGCAAAGCCCAAAGAATTTAAAAAAGACATCACTTCCATACGATGTGTAATTCGTACAATGCCTGTTGCCACCTGATTACGGGAACAGGCAAAATTTTTGTAACACGATGTTGCTAAAACATGATGAAGACTCTCAATTTCTGAATAATATTTTATGGACTGATGAAAATTATTGTAAAAAGGACAGTTTATTTTTATAATATGCATAATTGGAACATAAAAACTCACTCTTTACGAGAAGAACTGTCACAATACCAGTTTAAGATCAACTTGTGGACAGGAATTTTGAACGAGCAGATTCTTGGTCCATACATATATACATACATATCTCGACATACCACGCGGCCTCTACCACTCGCTGCAGCGACATCCTCAAGCCCACAATCATACACGATTACAACTTGTGTATGGGGGCGTCGACAAAGAGGATCAGCGTGAGGAATATGATCCATTCAATTTAGACGACTCCGAGTTTATTAGTAGATACAGGCTCACCAAGGCGCTCGTGGAAAATCTTTGCGAAGAATTGAGGCCCTTGTTTAAAATAAATAAAAGATTAACAGATTTGTCTGTAGAAACAAAGGTATGTTTATTTTACACTTATGCTTTAAAAATTACGGCTCTTATATTTACTTAGAAAACATCATCTTCGTAGGTTATAAAAATCTACCAAGGTATAAGCTACCTTTACGAATTGTTCATAGAAAAGCTTACTAAGAGTATGGATATTTTAGGTACTCACTGCCCTGTCGTTTTACGCGACGGGCTCCTACCAACGTCTTATAGGCAATCAAGAAGGTCACTCCATGGCACAACAAACTGTGTCTTCTGTAATTGCCCAAGTTACTGCTTGACTTAACTCCATCCAGTTTAGGCAGAAGTATATACACTTCCCGGTCAATGAACAAGAACGCAACAAAATAAAAGCAGAGTAAGTTTATACAAGTTATTGATTTCATAGTCTCTTGTTAGAAATGTTGATATTCTTAATAATAAATTATTACTAAAATTCATACATTATTTCATACATAGTGTAAACCAAAAAAATAACAATTATCTAAATTGTATTGCATTTCACACAATAATGTATTTTGCTATTTCAGATTCTATAATAAATTTCAAATGCCTGGTGTCTTAGGTTGCATAGACTGTACCCATGTGGCCATGGTAAGACCTGTAGACCATGAAGAGCGTTATTACAGTCGCAAGCATTACCATTCATTGAATGTTCAAGTGGTAAGTTATATTATTTAAATTATTATGCAGGTACATATAACACTATTTGGAATTATTGTTTTACTGTCCTGCAAATGCTAAACTATTGTAGATGAATACTATTGTAAAAATATAAACCTATTTGAAGTTATTATAATACCTATAAATGGTAAGTTATTATTTTAATTCAACATAATAATGCACACATAGCAAATGATATGAATAAATCATATATTTTCTAAAACAGAATACATGTTCATCCCTAGGTGAGACAGAGAAAAAATAAACATAAAAAATATAAAATAATTAACATAATATTTTAGTAACAAATAAATATAGTAACAATATTCTATTCAGTCTCATAAATTTTCAGATTTGTGATGCAAATATGCAAATTATGAGTGTAGATGCAAGCCATGGTGGTGCTACTCATGACTCCTTTATATGGTCAAATCATCCACTCAGGAGTCACTTGGAAGAACTGAGCAGCAATGAAAATATCTGGTTTCTAGGTAAGACTCAGATATTAATGATATATCTGAAAAGTTATTAGAATATCAGATACTTGAATTATTCAAACTACTGAATGAATATCTTTTTTTTTTTTTTATTTTTTTTTTTATTTTACTAGCCTATACTGTCCCACTGCAGGGCAAAGGCCTCCCTTTCCTTCTTCCACCCGTCTCTATCCAAGGCTTTCATCCTCCAGTTCTTATTAAAATTATCTAGGTCATCTTTCCACCTTCTACGCGGCCTACCACGTGGTCTTTTGTTGTTTTTGTGTGGGTGGTGTGGGTTATGGTCCAAATCCCCTTTTTCTTCATGAATCACATTTCTTTTAGCTTTAATATTTATCGGTATATGCGTGACTTGGAACGTAAATAAAAAAGTTAGCGATCTTAAATCAGGGAATAGACAACCATTCATTCTTTTCCAGCACTATGCAGGAGTATAATAATATTGTTTTATAACGTCATGGTACGAATTTGAGTAATATTACTTTAAGCTTGAAATAAAACGTTCCTGCGATATGATGGTTTTGTAAAAGATGGTGGTAAGGCCCCAGATGCTTGCATGTATCCGACTGAAAGCGAACCAAGGTTTGGTACGAGAAACTGTTTCGCCGGTTGTTCAATGTGAGTTTATTAAATTCATACATTATGTAACATGTTAATAATATATTTGTTACTTTAATAAACCCACTACTGCGCATCGCGAATTCCGTTTGCAATTAGTGCGCCAGTTGCTTGCACACCAGCACCAGCAAAATACACTGAACCCTCCTGTTTCCCAAATTACCGAAGTCCCCCTTAAATTTTCCGCTCAAGTCCAAAACTACCTTCCCGAAGACTACCCCTGTTACCAAGGCAGTACCCAAAAAAACCGACGCCAGAGTGTGGTATTACAAGTGGCAAGTCACGGGCGCACACCTATTGTCCGGGTTGCAACGTTTGTCTATGTTCAGCAGAGCGGTTTAGGGACTCTTGTTTTTTCAAATACCATACTTAGTTTTTCTTAAAATATCCTGTGGACAGACGAATGCACATTTACACTTCGTGGGCTATATAACATTGATCTTTGGATAGGCAGAAGCGAACCTGTACAGTTGCCGGCACGCGGCACCTTTAGGGACAAAGGACATAGAGTACCAAACAGAACCGCAAAGTGAAAATGAATTAAAAAATTTAAAGCAATGCTGCATTACTTGCACACTCAGATGTTCAGGCCCGACTAGCTCTTGTTAGACGCATCCGCCCTGGCCATGGGGGCAGTTCTGCTGCAAAAAAAGCGAAGACTTTGGCAACCTCCAACTTTTTTCTCCCGAAAATTGAGCCCCGAGCTGCAAAAATATTCGCCTTACGATCGCGAACTATTTGCGATGTACGAGGGGATCAAAAACTTTTGGCACATGTTGGAAGTCTATACGGACCACAAGCAATTTTGCCATTTAGCATTATGGACGTCGATGATTCCAGTATATTTATGGCAAGTATTGTTGAATAATGGAACGATTTTGTGGAAAAACGATCGAAGTTTATCCACATTTTATTGCCGTCCCATTATATTTATGTCCACGAAAGAAACTCAAATTACCGTAGCAGAAGGCCAGTATATCAGGAGAGATTGAGGCACTTTAGCCATCTATAGTCAAAAGAGTGAAAATATTCCACGTATTTATAATGACAATGATTGATGGCAAAATAACTTCGTACTTTTCTGTGACTTCAACAGCATTTTGTGACATTTGCAAAGTAAAACCAACAGAAATGAACGATTGGAATCCCACAAACTTCGAAATAAGAATGAAGAAATCTACCAGTATGGATTGTCATAATTGCATGCATGGATAAGATGCATGGCGTACTCCACATAGCTTACCGTTTGGAGGTTAAGAAATGGAACTACAGGGGTGACGATAAAGAGAAAATGAAGAGCATAAAGTCTGCAATTCAACAAACATTTAAAGAAGAATGTGACTTACTAATTGATATAGTGAAACAAAGAGCAGGCACAACTAATGAGGGTAATACTGCTGGCAGATTTTTTAAATATAAAGCCATAACAGCGCGTATCACTGGCATTACAACACGCCATAAACAACAGCGACTACAATTTGCTCGAGAATATATAAACTACGATTGAGCCATTTTCTCTGATGAAAAAGTGTTTGTTTCTTCAGCTGATGAACGTTTGTCTTTATGGCGGCCTAATACAACTCGATATTGAGAAAGAAATATACTCGTAATGACGTCTAGAAGTTGCCGGATAAGCTTCGGCGTTTGGGACTGGATGGTAACCAGAGACCCCAGTGAACTACCGAGATCAGTGGTCGAATGAATAGCGAGCAATATAGTAGTATTTTATGCATATTAATTTATTAAATCCAATGTATGTCCAAAAGTGGGACAGCAACCAAGCTAGAACCAGAGAAACTTGTTTTATTCCAGTATCCAACCACTATTCATTTATGAAACTGTAATGTATGTATGTATGTATGTATGTATGTATGTATGTAGCCACTGTTTTCTGGGATTCACAAGGTGTCATCTACATCGACTACCTGGAGAAGGACAAAACGATCACATGGCTGTACTATGCCGAATTATTGGGCCTAATTAAAAAACCTATCCTCTTCCCTACTGACGTCCTTTATAAAGAGTTTCCTGTCCTTCGAGTAAGACATCTATTTATACTAAAAGCAGTCCTTAACGTACATAAAAATATAAAGTTCAGACCCGACTATCACTCTTTACTTTCAAAGCGTTTGATTTCAATTCCTCTTCCTCGCATCAACTCGCGGATGGCCAGACATAGCTCAAATTATTCACATCTTCATATTTACAACGTTGTCAGCAAATACTGTAATGTTAAGTGTGCCTCAAAATACTCTTGCCAAAAATTAGTTAAAATATGGCTCAACACTATTAATTACGAGGAGACCGAAAACCTTTTCTTTACCTAAACCCCACGCAATGTACTTAACATTCTACACACACACACACATACACACAAACACACAAACGCTACATCACAATAACTGCAAAACAATTGTAGATCTTATGTAATAAACGCTAGTCCAACTCAGGCACCCAAAATACAAGCATTGTGCTTAGTTTGGGGCCACAGACTGTTAAATTATAGGCCGACCATTTAACTCGCGTATCGCCTGCGCGGTAAGAAGGGAGCGAGGGGAGATGTTAGCGGGTGGGTGAAAGGGATGCGCGGAGCAGAGAGCTTACGTCAAATGCGACAGTGCGCTGGCTGTGCTTGCAGCGCGCGGTTGGTAATTTTGTTACGGACACTTGGACATAAACGCACAAGGTATACGACTTGCCAAGATAAATCTCAAGATGAATCGCTCTTGCAGTTTTGCGAACAAAATTAACAAGCAAGCTAAACAAATAGCATACAATGTATATTCCTTTTTTAAAGCCAGAAAACAAGATCATAATTCTACAGAATATCTCGAAGACGTAAACCTAAACAAACTTGTTGCTAAAGCTACAGGACTCTCGGTGACTACCATATGTAAAATAATAAAAGAAGGAAATGAACTAAAAGATGAACAAAATAATGTAAATTTTAAATCACCAAAAATAAATAAACAGATCCGAAAGAAAAAAATTGAAGTTGACAGTTTTACAGAGGGCGTTGTTAGAAGAAAAATAACTCAATTTTATACGGTTTATAAGAAGATTCCTACATTAAAAATTTTAAATGCGAAACTCAGAGAAGAAGGAATTTTAAATTGTGGCCGAGAATATTTAAGAACATTGATTCATAAACTTGGCTTTCGATTTAAGAAATGTCAATCAAAAAGAAAATTACTGATTGAACAACCAAACATCGTATCGTGGCGGTGGCGTTATCTTAATGCGATAAAGAAGCACAGAAGAGATCAAAGAAACATTGTTTACCTCGGTGAAACATATCGCTCGGATCATAACAAAAAAGGTGGTAATTTTGGCGTACCTGACGAAATTCGACTGAGAAACGTAGGCGAACACTTTCCTACGAAAGATAATTCTTACAAAAGATGTCGATTTTGTAGCACAAAATCAAAAGAAAAAAGAACAAATATAAAATGCTGCTAATGCAATGTTTCACTATGCCCGCAAGAGTGTTTTCAAAGCTTTCATATAAGCGAATTTCGTCATGCAGACTAAATAAAATAATTAAAAAACAAAATATTTAAATGAGGATTAAATTTAATTACTTAAATGATAATGAAAAAAGTTAATTAAATTTACTCATTATCATAAAGCTGATCTGTTTTGTTTTTATATTAATTGAGCCAAGTTAGAATAAGTAATAATATGTTTTTTTAATTTTAATAAATAATTGATGACATTGATTTTCTATTTATTTTTCACTATCCATTTAAATGCAAAAAAGTACAAGCAAGTCGAGGGCAACAACTAGTCAAGCAAGCTTTGCAGCATAGGATATAGGGAAATAATTTCCCACCACCAAAACTTGGCATAACCTATCCAAATATAGGGAAGTATATTCCCACCATAAAAAAACCTATTTTGCCAAGTTTTTTTATTTTTTACTATAGACAATAAAAAACTAACCCGAAATGTGAACTGAATCTGTTAAAACACTTTTGATAGCTTTTACACAGCGCCGCATTTGTTTAAGGGTTAACATAAACAAAAATATTAACGGGGATGCAATAAAAATTGGAGACATTATGAATATTAAGTTTACTAAAAATTGCGCTAATTATCAATATCGAATAACCTACAAGACTGAACACTGGGAAGAGGCTAGAGAATAATATAATAGAACTTAATAGAAAGAACTTACGTCGAGGTCGAGGCAATGTTACAAACAATAACGAGTTTGTTTTGAAGCCAGCGTATACCTCGAAGATTGCTATTACAGAACGCAAGAAGCGCGACCTTTTGAGTTTGGTAGAGACAAACATAGTACCAAGATACTATGAAAAGTTCTTTAAAGATCACATTTAATTTTAATAAACTTGTAATAGGTACATGTTGAAAACAAATTCAATATATTGCAATATTTCAAATTTTAATTGATGTTAATTGTTTTGGATAATTTAGTAAGGAGTTCCTAATATTAAGTTAATAAGAATTATTATTTGTTAAGATACAGGTGATTAAGTCACTGTGATGTCACAAGTCTGATTAAAATAAGTATTTATATAGGTAGTAACTTGATTTAAGAGTATGGTGCTGAGCTCATAAATAATTTTAAGTAAATATTGACTTAAGTTCTAACCAACTCTAAGATAAAATAAATAAACGAACTTACGTAAAATTCTCATTTTGTCGTATTGAGATTGTTGATTGGGAGACTTTCTTATACTGTTCACTTTTCGTTTTGTGTTTATTTTATTCTTTTTTTCTACAATAATGTAGAAATTTTGAGAAGTACAAATATATTATGTTTGTTTTGAAGTGTTTTAACTTATTTTATTTCTTTTGATAATAACAGTTCATATTTGTGATTAAAAATAAAACTTAGTAAACTATTTGTTCTTGTTTTCTTTTTAACTCAGTGTGACATATCTACAGTTTCAATTTTTCTTTAGATCCACAACGTCACTTCTGAGGGGGGTTGAAGTTTTAAATAATTGTACAGTATATTTTTAATAATATTAAGTGACAATTATTTATCCAAAACTAAAGTTAAAAGTTGACGTTTTAGTATAAGCAACTCATCTCGCCTATATCTCCTAACGTCATTGCTTTGGTGGTGTCAAAATTTAAAATGCTTCTCCTGAAAAACTACATTTTATGATAGAATAGACCTAACAGGAGAGAACTCACCAAGCTGAAAACGAAAAACAAATATGTTAATAAAAAAATATCAAAAACCCAACAAGTCTAGAATCTTGGAACTTACAAAAGAACATGTGTACCTGTAACTAAACTACAAAATTATGAGATAAAACTAGAGGACAGCAAAAATATATATGAAATAGACACACAACGGTTACTGTGTGCAATTAGCACTTAGGAGGAGCAATTAATATAATTAGTAGGACATACAGCAATTATTTAAAAACGCAAACTGAAATTCAAATTTGCTCAAAGCTTGTGAACAGAGTAGCAATAAAGTTATTAATAATTCTAATACATTCACAGATAAGTCTGTCTGTTAATGTAATTCTTGATACAACTTTAAAAGATGACATTTGCAATACAAATTGTAACATTCTATTAGCAACTTGTACAAATATTCCAAGCAATAAAACTCTATCTTCATAATATACTCAGACAACATAGGAAAGGGTATTTGAGTTTTAATAAATAAAAGTATGAGTCATCCCCTGTTAAACTACTGTATGCCAGGGGTGCCTTATAAACATATTATTAAAAATCTCTCACAAAAAGACTACAATGAAAATAGCTTGACAATATGACTTGGAAATTGTCATAATTTAAATAAAAAGGACATTACTAAGAGTTTTGAATTACTATTGAAACTTAATAGAATCATATGGTGTGCCTTCCCATATCTGAATAATGTGTCCGACACCATTAATAACAAAACATACATGTGTTAAATAGGCACATGCAATTTTTAACTAGTCACTACAGTGACAAATTTTCTTTTTTTGACACTAATATATTTATTGGTTGTAGCACTACCACTTTTATGTTGTTTTGTTAATGTCATTTCATTTCATTTCACACACAATACACAATATGACCCAAGCAAATTAATCTGAACGAGTGGAAATTTTGACTTTTCGCGTAATATCAAGGTCCTAATATAAATATACAAACTCAATGTGATCATGTTTCAAATGTTTCAAATCAATTATAACATAACACTTTAATTTCTACCAATTGTTGGAACCAAATTCATTATATTTAAAAAGCGAGTACCAAACCCGTAGACGGAGAAACTAAACCAAACCCATTGGCTGTTCCAGATTGGGCTTGATGTTAAGATTATCATGTCATATTTTCAGTTTAAATCTATGTGTTCTTTCACTTAGCATTAGATAACTTATAATCAAAATGTCGGTAAAACTGAGAACGAAAGGCATAACTAAAAGGTCTGGTTATTTTACAATATTTGAGTACAACACTAATTTCAAGAAAAAGTGACGAATATGGCTCGGGACACATTACATGATGTTACAAAAAAGTAACACACTGGCGCGAATCAAGAAAAAAACGCAAAACTACACTAGGTTTTATAGTTTTTCTTACTCCAAGAACCCAATATATAAATCAAAACAACACACCGAAAATCGAACAAATTTAGAAATGCAAGGTTAAAAGTTGTTTTCGCTTCAACAAGAAGCGATTAAGTCTGAAAAAATGTAATTAGAAATAAGTAGACCTGTAGACCACAAAAAGTATGACGACAAATACAAGTGCAAGAACTCCCAAACCCAAAAAATTAAAAATGTGGATCAAAACGAAAAAAATAACAGGCGAACTGAAAATTGAAAAAAGATTAAAATTATAAACTGATAAACAAGCGCAGCTGCCAACTGCCCACCAACTGCCAATCCAAAACCATGAACTATAGAAAAAGAGCACAAAGGGATAAGACAACAGTTATCAGTAATCGACTAATAATCGTTTAACATTTTATGACTATTCAGCGCTTCAGATGATTTTATATTAAAACATCACAATTAATCAGTTACAAAAGAAAACGGTCTGTAAAAAACCACTACAAAGTAAAATATGAAAATACTATAGCTTTGCAGGTTGGGTTCAAATTCCGAGTCTTCCGAGACCACAGCTTTGTAATTATATTAAAAAATGGGTGGAATAGAAGACAAAAAAGAGTACATCTTAGCATTCAAAAAAATATTAGCAATCTCCATTTGGGTATAAGTTTTTTGGTAAACTTTAGTCTCGAAAAAACTGGCACGCGCCACGCGCCGTTAAACAAGAAATATTCGTGTATATTCTCTTCGATTGCGGGTCGCAATCGCTTTCGTTATTAGATCAAGGCTATATTTTTAAACTGAAAATAAATTAATCAATTAATACTACGAGTATGTACAAATATTTAAATTATATAAATATTAAATAGTAATGTAAGAAGATGAATATCGACTAAGTTGCAGTATTTAACGTTTGTTGAGCAACACTAGTCCTCCTGGGACCATAGACTATTAGTGTGTCAACAATGTGTCAGTGTGACCAATACTAAATAATTTTACTATTTCTGTGTATAGATGTCACTATTATAAGTTCATCACTATCACATGTCGAAGGATAAAATTAAAGTTTGAAAACTTGTATCACACCCACACCTTATAAGGATAGCAGTTATCACACTGAGTAAGTGAGTATAACATTTTATTAACATTTAAGAAAAATTTATATATAATTACTAAAATGATGATACATTTGTTCATAGATCTACGAGTTAAATCTAAGATGGCGCTAGTGGTATAATATTTTTTATGGCCTATGGAATTTTAAATTCACCGTCGCGTCGTCATGATTCATGATTCCAGCTGTGGTGATTTCTTATTTCGTGTAAAATATTCGTGTAGTGGATAATGACAATACTGTATAAGCGTCGACTTTAAATTAAGCTTAGAGATCCTGGCTGGCAGGAGTTGCTGTGGTAGGTGTGTGGGCGGGAAAATCACTATCCCGAAAACTGTGGTGTTCCTCTGGGTTTAGCAAGGAATTCAAATTTGTATATTGGTTACTCTTTGAAGCTCAAAGGAATGAAATGGGATATATCATGAGAGGACAAAATTGCGTGGCTTGAGTCATGGAACAGAATGAGACAGTACAGGACGGGATGTAATGAGAAGGGGCGGGAAGGGAAAAGCAGTATAAAGGACGAAAGCACATATATTTCCCGACTCGAGGATCTCGCTTCGAGCGAGATCCACGGACCACGCGTGACCCCATTGAAAGTCCGAACTCGTTTCGGACTTTACCACAGATCGACACCATCTTTACGGGTTGCATGGATAGATTACACCCAGAAGGCACACGCCTAGGCACTGTTTCCACAATGTGGGACCTCCATTACGTTGGTCTGCGGAGATTTAATATAAAACTACTACTACTAGAAAGAAAGAGTTTTAATATAAAACTGTTAGTACGTGAAATCGGTAATATGTTGTTCGGGCCCCTAGTCAAACAATATTTCGTGATCCAGCCATAATTCTCAATAATGTTTAGGAAAATGGTTATAGGTATCAAATATGAAACTATACGCACATAAAAACGGCAGCGCGTATGTGTCAATGCCTGAAGCATTCTATGACCACAGAACATTTGCAAAACTTTCTTTTGGATCTAAGACCACAATTTCGGTGGGTGAAAGTAATGTGGGTACTTTAAACTATTACTTAAATGTCTGCCATTGTCATTTACGTGTAATATGTTTTATCGCCACATACCGTTTCACAAAGCGCTGCAAAATATATTGTACAGTTCAGACATCATTCATAATTGGCAATGGAAAAAAAGTGTACTTATAATCTCCTCTACTGAAGTCGTCCAAACAGTGGGTTAAAATCGCTAGGAAATCTTTGTCATTTTGAGGGAATTTTCATGGATAGTTATAATATTATAGGTATATACCTATTGCATATTTCGAGTGCCATCTTTAGTTTTACAGACATTTACAGGCAGGCTCATCCGGGGTGGTACGACTGTCTCAAAGGAAATCGACTTGAAGCGACAGTTCTGCTATCGGGTTTCGTCCGATGTATTAGATTACCGGATGCCCAATATCCTTTTCTTCTTCCCGTCCATTTTCCTCCCGAATTGATGGGCCGACAGCACATGCATGATCCAAGCGTTGTGGATGTACATGGGCGGCAGTGATCATTACCATCAGGGGACCTGTTTGCTCATTCCAGGTGCAACAACAAAAAAATCGCTGTCCTAGTACGGGTTAGGAGACTTTGCATACCATAGAAATTCTTACAAAACGCTGTGTTATGCAGATTTCCTCATGATGTTTTTCATCATTGTAGAGTGTGGTGACTATCAATAAACACATGAATCCGTTAAGTCAGATGTGTTCCCAATGGATTTGCAACCGCGACCACCGTGAATATATTAGCGACAGGCCACCACGCCCTGTTACACATTCTATACCTAGATAGTAAACCATTATTTTGCTATTTGCTTAATTATTTGTAATAATGGCGCCATTTCGTGTCACTGAACCGTCTATATAGTTGGCGCGAGTTATTGTGAAAATTAGTCAAATTACACTATTATGCAAACTTTCAAATTTGTATTTTCAAAGTTTTGTTTGTATACTCATTTGATGAATAAATATTATTGTTATTAGGGGCCCTACTATATTCATCCGAACGAACGAAAGAACGAAGTTCGTAACTTCGGATAATCGCAGTTTATATACGATACGAATGTACCTACATATACTTATGGTCGTAATTGACTTATGGTTACGATGTACGTTACACAACTTCGAACTTTTACAGAGTAGATACATTCGTATGGTATATAAACTTCGATCGTCCGAAGTTTCGAACTTCGTTCGTTCGTTCGTTCGGATGAATATAGTAGGGCCCTAGGTATTAAGTAAATTACTGGCATTTATAGTTCTATTTAGTTAGGTATCCATATTTCGTATTTCAAACATTTATCAAACGAAAGGAGAATGTCCATTCATAGTATCGGTAAAAAATATCGATGATGATGTGAAACGAGCGGCCGCGGGTTCAATCCCCGCACCGAGAGAAAAGTTTGTGCGGCCCGCAAATATTTCTTTCGGGTCTGGGTGTTTGTGAGACCGAAAATTATCTCGTAGTACCTGATAGCCACGACACAAGACTCGATCTTAGTGTGGGGTCAGGACTGTGTATGTGACTGTTGGATGTTATTTATTAATCTTCCACGACCACTTCACTTCTCCTGAATATTTGAGGATCACATATTATTATTTCTCTTGGTACTGTCACTGGTAATACGAGTATAATACAAATCGTGCGTACCTAGTTGTAAAGGATTGCGCACACTACCCGTGCTGCCATGGCATTGACGTCACAGAACAGGATCACGTGGCCATAGTCACGTTTGGGATGAAGGGCACATACGGTCGGGGGCTAAAATGTGACTGTTTTTTTTTTATTGCAATGTATAGTGAGACGAGCATGCCATTCGCCTGATGTTAAGCGATACGACCGCTTAAACAGTAGCGAAACCAAACAACACCTTGAATTACAAAACAATGCTTGGCATTCCACTGCGCTCGCCATCCTGAGACATAAGATGTTAAATCTCAATATATCTAGAAGTTACTCTGGCTACATTGTCCTTCAATCCGAAACACAACAGTGCATTTACACTGCTGTTTGACGGGAGAAATAGACATTACGGTGGTACCCCTCCTTCTCCGCTCTGTGGGTGCACGTGGATCTAGGTTCCCTGAGCCGCATCTACGTGTGCCTTTACAGGTCTCACAACGGGGATGATGAGACGACTCGGCTGTTCAGGTATCTTAGCCAGGCGGCTGATGACGCGCAGGCGCAGTTCCCGTCGGCCGAAATGGTGGTCTTGGGGGATTTCAATGCTCATCACGAACTGTGGCTGGGCTCCTCCAAGACTGATCATGCTGGCAGAGCTGCCCATGCATTCGCTCTGACTCATGACTTGACACAACTGGTGAACCAGCCCACCAGGATCCCAGATGTGGCGAGTCATGCGCCTTCTCTGCTGGACCTTCTGCTGGCGAGTCACCCAGCCGGGTATCATGTGACCGTTAGTGCGCCTCTGGGCACTTCCGATCACTGCCTGGTTGGGTCGTCAGTACCGTTCGCATCTCCTCCACGTCCCGTGCAGGTAAGGCGGAAGGTCTGGCATTACTCGTCGGCAGATTGGGATGGTATGCGGGAATATTTCGCATCCATCTCTTGGGGGCAGCGCTGCTTTGAGGGTAAAGATCCCTCAGCGAGTGCCAACGCTATTGCTGACGAGATCAGACTTGGAATGGAATATTACATTCCATCCTCTGAGATCGCCAGTAAGGGCCGTGGACGCTCCTGGTTCAATCGTGCTTGCGCCGATGCTGTCGGTGACAAACAGGCGGCGTATCGCGCTTGGATCAGGGGTCGCGCCATGAAGGATCCGAATATCAGTTCCCTCAAAAAAGCCTACAACCGTGCCACCAAGGCCTGCAAGAAGGCGTACGTTAGGGCGGATGCCCAGCGCGTTAGCAGGATTGGGCGTGCGTTGGCCGATCACCCAACTAGCAGCCGTGCTTATTGGAGGTTGGCCAGGGCCGTCCAATCTAACTTCTGCCGCCCAGCGTTGCCACCGCTGAGGTACCCAGAAGGGTCGCTGGCCCACAAGCCGCAGGAGAAGGCTGCCTTACTGGCAAATCTCTTTGCGGCTAATTCCCGCCTCGAAGACCGTGGTTCCCAGACGCTGCCCACACTGCCTGATTGCGGTTTCTCAATGGCGGATATTCGCATCAGGCAGTGTGATGTGCGGCGTGAGTTACGGTCTCTCGATGTGCGGAAAGCCAGTGGCCCGGATGGGATACCAGCGGTGGTTTTAAGGGCTTGTGCAGCCGAGTTGTCTCCTGTACTGACTCGCCTCTACCGAGCGTCCTACCGCACAGGTGCTGTGCCGGAATCTTGGAGGGAGGCCAATGTGCAACCAATCCCTAAAAAGGGTGATCGGTCGGACCCTACCAATTACCGCCCTATCGCTATCACCTCAGTGATGTGTAAGGTCATGGAGCGGATCATAAACGCTCAATTGGTCCGCTACCTGGAGGATCACTCGTTGATCAGTGACCGACAATACGGATTCCGTCAAAATCGATCAACGGGTGATCTTCTAGCGTTTGTCCTGCATCGCTGGGGTGAGGCGATTGACCGGCGTGGCGAGGCTCTTGCTGTGAGCCTCGACATTGCCAAGGCGTTTGATAGGGTCTGGCACCGAGGTCTTCTGTCCAAGCTTCCGGCATACGGTCTGCCCGGCAACCTGTGTTCGTGGATTTCCGGCTTTCTGCATGGGCGTAGAATGCGTGTAGTCGTTGACGGACACGCTTCGGCGCTCATGTCGGTAAATGCCGGAGTTCCTCAGGGCTCGGTGCTGTCGCCCACCTTGTTTATTCTGCATATCAATGACATGTTGTCGCTTGGCAACATTCATTGCTATGCAGATGACAGCACGGTTCATGGGCGATACCACTGCGGGCCTCCAGGTTGCCGAGTCGAAACTGTGAAGGGACGCGAAGATCTTGTCATTGAGCTCAACCGGACCTTGGATCTCATTTCTACATGGGGTTCTAGGAATATGGTTGAGTTCAATGCCAAGAAAACCCAGGTGTGTGCGTTCACGTGCAAAAAATCCCCGTTCTCTCCCCTCCCCATTCTTCAGGGTGCTCCCCTCTCAATGCGGAATGACCTAAGTATCCTTGGTGTGGATATCCGCTGTGATCTCAATCCAAGGGACCACATCGAGGGCGTAATAACTGCCACATCACGCAGGGTTGGAGTCCTGAACAGGGTGCGTCGGTTTTTCACGCCCGGTCAGCTTTGTCGCTTATATAAAGCGCAGGTCCGGCCGGGTATGGAGTACTGCTCGCACCTCTGGGATGGATCCGCCCAGTACCTGCTCGATGCCTTGGATGGATTGCAGCGGCGGGCCATCCGCATTGTCAATGATGCAGACGTTACGAGCAACTTAGAGTCGCTACAACTCCGGAGGGATGTCGCCTCTCTAAGCGTGTTCTACCGCCTGTATCACGGGGAATGCTCTGAGGAATTGTATAACTTGATCCCCTCCTCTCCATTCCTTACCAGAACCACGCGGGCTGGCTTGCGAAGCCATAGCTTGTCGGTCCAAACCATCCCGGCGCGAACCAAACGGTTCTATAATTCTTTTTTGTGCCGCACCGTCAGGCTGTGGAAAAAAAAAAAACAAAACCTACCCAGATGGCCTCTCACATATGAGAGACCTACCACCACTAAATTTCTATGTTATAATATTGTAATAACAATAGATTAAAAATATTTGTTGGAGCGTTTGGTTGAAATGTTGTTTCAGAGGCCGCGGGTTCGATTCCCGCAACAAGATTAGTATGTGAGATCTACAAATCATTCGTGTTTAATTTAATATTATTAATATTTTAAGTATCTATAGCCTTTTCCATAGACAGTATTTTAGTTATCGAATGTTGAAATAATAAATAAATGACTAAGGCCGACTGTTTATACGTAGAGTAAGGCATATATATTAGCCTATTTGTGTTCTCTTCCGTGACCAATATACAAAGGTCGTTGAGCCTATTCGCCTTCCTATTCGCACTCGAGATTGGAAGGTATTAAAATGTAAGGCGCAAATGTCTTTATAATCGTAAATAAAGCTGAAGAGTTTGTTTGTTTGTTACCTACCTCTAATCTCAGGAACTATGGTTCGAATTGAAAAAATCGATTTATGATTTATGATGAGTTATGATGATGTCTTCCACGACGTATACGTCGACGATGTGTAAGTTTCTAAGTGTAAGTAAGTGCGTCATAGAATACACGTGTTGATGGCTTTGTTGATGGAAGCTCAATAAAGGCTCCTACTTTCCTACTCACATTATTTTTCCTTCTCTTTAACTTGTTATTTTGAGATGCCATGAGATGAATGCTGCAACGATATTAGAGTTATAGGTGTCTTGTGCCTTGTTGTCACTTACTGGTTTACTGGTGGTAGGTCTCTCATACGTGAGGGGTCATATGGGTGGTTACCACCGCAACGTCTATTTCTCCCGTCAACCAGCAGTGTAAATGCACTGTTGTGTTTCGGATTGAAGGGCATTGTAGCCAGAGTAACTACTGTACATATTGAGACTTAACATCTTATGTCTCAGGATGGCGAGCGCAGTGGAATGCCAAGCATTGCTTTGTTATTCAAGGTGTTGTTTGGTTTTGCTACTGTTCATGAGCGGTCGTATCGCTTACCATCAGGCGAACGACCTGTTCGTCTCGTCATTCATTGCAATAAAAAAAAAACATCAAATAGGCTACTTTTGAGATCACACAGTCTCAAAACAGTTCCAATTCCAATACGTCAATTAATAGTAAGTACTCTTAACAAAGCGTTCGTTGATGTATAAATACGATCGATTAAACTTGAATTCTTTTAATTCAGACATTTTCTACTTCTTCCATAAATAATATTCGCAAAATAACGGTAGATAGTAACTAGTGTCAAGAAATGACAAGTTTGGCAATGGTCTGTTCCAATTACAATCGTTCGAGTGTCAAGAACAAAAAAAAAGTATCTTGTATTTATCACATTGGTTTCACGCCCATTGTACAAATGTTTATGTTATTATGATCGGGGTGTCAGTTACACGCTTCTTTAACCAGTTGGAGGTATTACATTTTAGGGCTCCCTAGAGTTCAAGGGAACCCCTATGCCCTAGGCTCCATGTCATACATCATACACAAACTATGATTCAAATACGAGTACATTACACGAGGTAAGGAAAACGACCGCGTTTTTCGATTTCTATCCCGTTCGCATTGTTTTTTATATCTTATATATTTTATACATTATATTGTTGTGTATTGAGTTGACTGCGAGCGAGCAAATACAACAATTCATTCTTATTCTTACGGCAGGGCTCCCTGAGAGGCTCGCCGAGCTCCGGAGCTCGGTTATAATTCTTTGTATGCCACTGTTGATCAAGGCTGACAAGAGTTGCAGTGATGCGTGTGTGGGCGGGAAATTCTCTCTCATTCTTACGGTACTATTATGTTCATACAGTCCCCCTTTAATAGTTTTTCTTATATATCTTAATAGTTTTTCTTATATATGCTATCCCTTGAAAGAGCTCAACGTGCATTACTGAAGGTCATGTTGCGTAAAGACTTTAGATATTCAACGGATTTATTGTATAAAGAAGCAGGTGTTTTAAGAGTCCGACAATTATATATCCATAAAGCTTGTGTTTCAACTCATAAGTCTATAATTAAGTCTGATGAATATAAATCACTATTAACTAAAAGGGTCTTCAACCTTTCATTGCCGTCAGTCAAATCTAGTTTTGGAAAAAAGTTTCAATATTTTGCTTACTGCTCCATTTACAACAAGGTTAATAAAATATGTAAAATTAAAAACTTGTCAGTAAATGCGTGTTCAAAAACAGTCTCGTGTTGGTTGCAAAGCATTGACTATAGCGCTACCGAAACTATAATCAGTGATCCTGTCTCAAACATCAACTTTCTGTAAACAGACTATTGTACTTTTTATTTGAACTTTATTTTGATGTTTTCTACTTTTAATTAACATTGATTTTTCTTTTAACTTTTATTACTGTCTAAAAATAATATTGCTATCTTGTAACTCAGAGTTTTGGTTTCCCAAAATACAGGCTTCGCCTAGTTTGGCAGCCCCTGGTAATATCGATGTATGTAACAACTTCTTATAATTTTATTTGAATCTGTGTATGTTTAATCCTATGTAAATCTGATTTTTAAATAAACAATTTATTATTATTATTATTATCTTGCAAGTGCAGACATCGATCAGTAACAAATTGTAGATGATAGAAGTTTATTTCGTCATACTGGATATTATAAAATTGACTTAATTATTTGTACTCTTATGTCATTGTGCTACAAAACAAACATTGATTTATGCTACTGGACGTTACTTCACGTGTACACAACGTGATATCACTAGAAAATACGCTTATGTGATGCGTGATATCCTAATTGTCATCTCGACCTGTCTCCTACTATAGGTTCCTATCTATTTTAATTGTTGCGTGATTATAATTATTATTCTGTTACCAAGTAATATATCGATGGTTACCAACTTATTTTAATGTTAAATGTATCTACAATGCAATCTCCTGTAACTCAAGAAGCCAAAAAGTGTAAACCTTGTTATATTAATCGAGAAATGCATATTCTTCGCTATCTAGGATCAAGTAAATAAAATAAAAGTATACTTAAAGCAATGAAATGCAAACAAAGCCATCACAAAATGGCGCCTTATACAAGATGGCGGCAGTGCATCGAGTTGCGCCGTCTCTCACGCCGAGGAACACGGTCGGCGGCGCGTCTGATCCGATCACCCTCGGTTTCTGGCTCGACGGGCCAGAAACTAATCACAATAGTTTTATTTGTAAACAAGCTCATATTTTAGGTTTTCTCGATATTAACAATTGTTTTTTTTATAATGGTCTCTTAGATTAAATACTTATTAAAGTAGGTCTTCATAATAAAGTATGTCTTCTATCTCCCGTTGAGCATAACACATCAACACTGGCATACCCCTTTTAGTCTCACCTAGGGTACCGAAAAGGAAGTTTACGAGCCTTAGTACTACTAGTAACTACCTTTTGGATCACAAAAGGTAAGAATAACAAATCATTTACCTACATTTAGTTAACATTCTTTTTTTTTTTTTCTCTTTTTTCTGACTATCTATCCCAAAATGGTGATCATTCGTATTCTTCTACCAAGCCCTACCCCATAATGTCGTCATCGCATAATCGCGTCTAGTTGCAAGAGACCTATGGAGACTGTCCCGCCCTCACACCCACCACTGCAACTCCTGTAAGCCAGGATCAACAGCGGCACGTATTGTAATGACACCAAGCATTGAAGCTCAGTGAGTCGCCGGGAATGTCTGACATGTCAGAAGCCCGCATCAAAATTAATCATGAAGTAAATAATAGGAGGAGTTGGAAATATTTTTGTCCACTCCCCTCCGTAGCAAAGCAGGTGACAAATCAATGAACTAAAGACGTAAATAACCTCTGATAAAGATTTTACAGCCAAAGAAGCCAGCTGTAAAGCACCACCGACCAAACTATTTATATATTCATTAATGGGCACTATTATACAGCAGTGTAGCTATTGCAAGAGACCCGTAGACTTCTCCTCTCGATCAACAATCTACATATTTCTGAGGAAAAATATTCGATACCAATTACAAACAAAAACAAATAAAATATAATTTACTTAATAACATCTGCCTCGGACTGCCTCGGTGGCGTAGTTGTACTATGGTACGATTGCAAAGCTGAGGTCTCGGGTTCGAATCCCGGGTTGGGCAGTGATATTGGATTTTTCTTTTCATTATCAGCCCAGAGTCAGGAATTTGTGCCCAATATGGCGATAGGCTCGCCACCTATCACATTGTGGGACGGAACATACAAGGCGTAATGTGGGTGCCCTGGCATCTCTGCCTACCCCTTCTGGGAAAAAGGCGTGAGTTTATGTATGTACTTAATAACGAGATCTATTCAATTATTATTAACCGAAAGTAGCATCGCCTTGAGATATATTGTGCCTGACAAAAAAAAAACCTCTTAGAACACGATTTTTTTTTTTTAATATTGATATTCTCAATTCATTCTTTATGCAATCATTCACTGCAAGAATATACCATGACAATATGTCCTAAACATTATTCAAATCCAGAGCCCTATTATAATTGAATAAAAAATATCAAAACGTAATAATATAATCCCATGTATAAATGTGCAATCAAAACTCCATCAGGTACAATACATTCGAATACCGTTAATTTGGCACATCTAAAATCAATTTATATCTTGTTGAACCTGCTTTCCCCCAGGCGTAGGGCAGACGGGCTTTCGGCTTTACAATTTCGTCTATTGGATTAAAAGGGTATGAGAGAGCAGTATGCCACATTTGTAAAACATTTTGATACAAGATGGGGTTAGTGTTTTGTATACCGTCGTTGTATATTCGTATAGTGATCGTTGTTAAGTACATATTATGTATTATGTGCTGACGTGATATGTAATAAACGTCGGAGTAAAGGTTTTCTTAAGTGGAAACATCGTCTTGGCAAGCGCCAAAATGTGTGTAAATCTGACAGGAATATAATATGAAAGATTTCTACATACATCTGCTTCTCATATGGGATTCAATTTAATAACAAAAAGTGGCCTCTACGATTTATCCGCATCCAGAAACTAGAAAAGTATTTGTTGAACCTTACGATTCAAGAATTACGTAGTTTAGTAAAGAAACAGAAACAAATAGGTTAACACATAAATATAGATAAAAATATGTTTTTCAGTTATTCACAATTGTACCATATAGCCTATCGCCATCTCGGGCACAAATTGGGCTAATGATTAATAGAAAAATCCAATATCAATTTGCCCGACCCGGGGTTCGAACCCGAGACCTCAGCTTTGTAACTCCCTAAAAAGAGAATGACAATATGACAACAAACATCACTAGTTAACCTACTGGAACTTTCTTTACTGAGTTTCAGGGTAACGACCGAGGATCAAAAAAGGCGAACTCAAATATCCATAGCTGCGGGGTGAGACCAATTTTTAATCACTAACTCAAGTACGATTCGACTGCAAAAAAATCAAGTAAACTATAGCTTCGATCGCAGTCACGTGGCATAGTAGGTAACGTATATACTTATTTATGAGACATTGTATTACGTTTATTTTAGAGGACCAAAATTATTATTGAAACTTGTAATTAAGAAGTTTCTTCTTGAGATTTATTTGGATTGTGTATAGTATACATATCAGTATTTTATTTGAGGTCTCTTCAGAATCAAACGTATTAAGGTTGTAACACGGCCTATAATCGTGTTTGTTGTTGTAGTAAATAAAAAGCATATTTATATTTTTTTTTTAATTTATGACTTGTCTGTCCAAAAATATAATGCGTAGCTATCAACACTTTAACAGGCTACTGAACTACAAAGTGCAATTCCCTCATGTGAGCTACAAGGACTATACAAATAGGTATATAAGTTCTGTGGACGTGTGCCGGAATTTGGAACTACAAATAAAGGAGAATGCCCATTCATAGTCTTGGTAAAAAATATCATTGATCCCGTTACCGATACTGCTTCAAATTGATTATACCATTTTTCACGGTTTTTCCTTAAACGTTTTCCTGTTTTATCCCGGGCGACAGATTCTTATAAAATGAATTTTTGAAGATCATTGTAGGCAGAGTAACTAAGGACATCCTTACTACCTTCCTACCTTCTCAATATGTGTTGAGACTTTACATCTTATGTCAAACTTCATATTATGTTCACGGAGCCCCATACAAAAAAATATATTTTTATTGGACTTATTTCTCCAAGAACTCCGGCCTGGGTCTCAATTGTGTTTATATTTATTAAAAATATATATTTTTCCGTACACAATAAAGGAGGTTTGATCATGGCACAACAATCTTCTCACCGATAATAAGTTTCATAGTAAAATGGGCATTCTCCCCTAAAAATATGTATTTAACAGCTTGAGGTATGTGTTCATTATATAACAACAAACACTTATACTCGTCGTCTAATAGTATTAACATGTCGAATATAATGATATATGAAGATTAAAAAAATATTCCTAATTCGATAACAGCGTGACAACGACGCATTCACACGCCAAAAGATCGTACACAATCTATAAGTACATGTTTTTGGAACCAACGTTATATTCAATTGGCAGGGCAAAGTGCCTACAACGCATCTGATTTACAGCCTCCGTGGCGCTATTGGTTAGACGCTGGCTGTGAAACAAGAGGTCGCAGGTTCGATACCCCCGACGAGACTAACGTTTGTGTGATCCACAGGTATTTGTTCCGAGTTTGGGTGCTTGCAAGACCGGAAAGTCTCTCTTAGTTCCTGATAAGCACGACGCAAGACTCGATCTTAGTATGGGGCGAGGAAAAGACATGTAACATTTGTTTGCGCCTCTCATCATTCTTTATAACGTATGAATAGTGCAAAAAAGTGAAGTACTATGCCGTGTAAACTGCGACTAACACGCGAAAATCGTGTCGAAAGGATTTGTTAAATAACTAGGTATTAAAAATGATGTGTCTCAAATGCTGATTACTTGTCATGGGAATAAATGATGCTAACAGTATTGATATATTTTGGTGTAAATCTTGATAAGTTATTAGACCTTTTTTTGTGTTTTCAGAAGGAATATTTGTTATTATAAAAAAAAATTGATTAATTAGGTCGTTTTTTTTTTCTTTTTCATAATTAATTTTACTTATTGAATTTGCCCTTATCCCAAAGCCAACAAGTGGATCGGCATAAAAAAAACATAAGCTACACCGGGCCCAAGTATCGTAGGCATATGTAAAAATGTTAACACCTTTTGTGAAACGATAGCTCGCGAGTTCGATACCTGGAAAAATATTATTTTTTTATAAAAATAGTACTCTTGTGACATCAAAAAGTATTTTGGAATTTCCGATACACGAATTTACTTAACCGGAGTGACTCTTGAAGGTAAGTGCTCTTCAGTCCAATTTGAGAATTAACTAATGAAGAAAACCTTTATTTAAATAACATGACATAAAAGTGCATGGTGGCCTGTTGGTGAACGGACTAAACACGGCTACCAACATGTTCACGGTGGTGGCGGGTTCGAATCCCAGGCACATCTCTGACTTTTCACAGTAATGTGTGTATTGATAGTCAATCACCACGCACTTAAACGACAAAAAAATTGGCATTATACAAAATTACCCCCAGTACCAATTGATTATTTATACATACATAAACTCACGCCTTTTTCCCAGAAGGGGTAGGCAGAGGTGCCAAGACACACACATTTCGCTTTGTATGTTCCGTCCCACAATGTGATAGGTGGCGAGCCTATCGCCATATCTGGCACAAAAATTGATTATTTATTACTGTGTTTAAAGCAGTTAATGTTTACATAAGGTCCGGAAGCGTACACTGAGTTAATTTGCGAGCGGCCTTGATACTTGAGTGTCGGTGTTGTGTCGGTCCCACGGCAACGCGCCGGCATTGTTGTTAAACACCTTTCAGTATTCACCCCGAGGGATATCTCACTGTATATACGGCTTTGAATATAATAACTATTTATTATAACACCATGTAACAAACAATAAACCAAAGAAAAAAAAATCAGTAATCACAGAAACACATAAAGTTGGTGGTTGAATATACAGGGTATGTTAAGACTGCTACCGAAAACAAAGCCGGATGGTGGTTTTAGTGACTTCAGACATAATGTTTTTATTTTATTTTTCCCTATATTATTTGGGTGGTAAATACGTCGTATTTACTAAAATAATACTGCACGCCATTTTTTTCAAGGCGCCGTGATACGCAATGGCTTAAATTATTATTTTAGCATAAACTATGTATTAACCACCTAAACATGATGATATTTCAAAATCCACAAAAAAAAAAACCGTCGCGTTTCTTTTTTTGGTAGTATTATATTTTTTCTAACTACGTACACGTACGTACGTACACGTTTAGTGACATGCCGTTTATTCTACTCCAATCGAGTAACCAGTCTTTTTGAAACACGTACACATCTTCATAGGTGGATACATGGTAGTAAATAAGGTTGTCAGCATAATATTTAATATTCGATCTAAAATTGGAAATCAAATCATTGATGAATACGAAAAATAGGAGCCCAAGATGCGATCCCTGGAAAACACCGGACGGAATGACTCTGGCCACAGACTTAAAGCCTTGACTAAGAGTCACGATAGAGCTTTGCTGAAGCAAGTTAAAAAAACTCATCATATATTGCTTTCAATGATTCTGGATAGCGATTTTTTATATATTTACTTCTAACATGATTTGATAATTTCTAAAAGTTAAGCATTTGTAGCACAACAGTGTTAACTATCCTACTTTTGCTATATTGATATGTTCTCGATCTGTCCTCTAGTATATTAAAGTATTTTTGAAAATGGTATAAACAATAATTATTTATTATAATAGGAGTATAATATAAGGGTTAATTGTGAGCTGAAATTTTTTAGTATGTTTCTTTCGAAAGTAATAAATAGCTATGGATACATTTTTTCAGTACAGATTTAAATGTGTCTAATAGGTATTTTCGTGCAAATGGATGTATATAAAAAAGGCATTTATTACTTTAAATTAATTTCAATAAAAGAATATTTTTTGTTAATGTAGTAATGGGCTTATTTAATGTGTTTCCGATAGCCGAAATTCGATGCCCGCCATAACATCTGCATAATTATCTTTACGTAATATTGCAGTGGCATACAATGAATTCTTTGAAACTTATATACTACTAAGCATTTGTCCTTTACAATGCAAAGGCTAGAGGCGAGCTTTTGTGAAATTGTTTTGTTCAATAGATCCATAATGCGGCCGTGTAGCGCACTCTACGCGGCCCGCGCCGCACACAATGCATCCGCAAAGGTTAACATCGTTCACGTTCACATCTCGCCCGAGACCGATAACATTCGACCTATCCTATAACACCGCCGAGTGCGATACCCAATATCTGCCCTCGGCGCATCACTCCCCAGACACACTTCTAAATTCAATCCAGTAACCACCGTCTGACGAGCCTCCACTGCCTCCAAAGTGAATGCAAAATAACGATCACAGCCGAAAACTCACGAGCGGCTTCGGCTCGCTGAGGTTATAAATACACCCCGCTCGGAAAACGACTCCCCAGTACGACACAGCGCGCATCGGGGAGTGTCACTCGCGTGAAAGGCGTCGGCGCCAACAATAACATTGCAAAAATTGTTATGTGAATAGCTTATTGTTGTCATAACAGTGAAATGCCCACGGACGTGATGTCGGGTACGTGCCGCGGCGAGCACTTCGGACAGAGTTTCAGTAAGAAATGCGGCGAGAGCGAAGTCAAGTCAGGCTTTCTGGTGCTGCTGGGCCCGGGCGGGATGCGGCAGGACGTCCGGGTGGTCGTGTACCGGACCTCCCTGGAGCATTTTGCCGTCATCTACCCGCGCAAGAGGGTGTCCAAGCCGATCGGCGTAGTGAACCTGCGGAACACGAGCGTGGAGCGCGAGGAGTCGAGCAGCGGGTTCGTGGTGCGGCAGAAGGGCTACGACAACACGGTGTCGGCCAAGTTCGTGTGCTCGGAGCGCGACGTGGTGTCGTGGGTGGCGGCGTTCGGAGCGCGCGCGGCGCCGCACGCGCTGCCCGCCAGCCTGCCCGTGCTGCTGGAGACCGAGGAGAGCTAGGCCGCGCGCGCCGCCGTGACCCACGGACTGGGCCCAGCCGAGCGCGAGCGAATCTCAACTCGACTTATCGAGGTTATGTTTGTTTGCAATGGGATGCGAAAAAGTGAAAGTTGGTTTTTTGCAAGAGCAAGAAAGCGCTATTTCTCTATAATCGCTACGTGTAAGAACCGGAGTGTGATAAAAACGGGCTGTCTTCGAGCGTGACTCATTTCGAATTAGGTTACTTTGCGCCGTAACTGTCCGGTTGTTGTCGGCTGTTTTGTTTTGCAAATGAGATGTCGATCGGCACACACTGCTTCTTATGTCATGTAGGAATATGTTGAACGGTGTGTTTATATTAAGCGTCGATTATTTATTCATATTTCATCTACGAAACGTAACAAGTCTGACGCTGAGTCAACTGAGTACTGACTGATTGTAGCGAGATGAGAGTGACTGTTGTCACCACACAGTTACCTTCCAACTGTGAACACGAGCTTAAATGGAACTATTTGTGTATAAAGGATTGGGATAGAATATAGATATACGACTGCATATTATAATGTAGGTGTGAATGTATATGGAGAATGGCCAGTTTAGTTAACTATGAATTGTATAACTAATGGAATCAATTAACTTTCAAAACGGTTTAAAAGATATTTCAGTACATAGGGACATTGTAGCTTTGAGTAACGTAGATGATATATTCAAATATATGATAGTATTTTATCTAAACCTTTTACACTTCTTGCCCAAATTGATGAATATGTTTCATTCAATATTGTAATCGTATACCTATTGTTCAACATTAGCAAAACTAGACAAAATTACGAAGTTGATATTAAATTAAGGTGTTGTTTAAACGAATTACAGTTTTTCAAAATTGAATAAACTTTTATTTCTGAGCTGTTAACGCCTTCCCTTTTTATGTGAAATTAATTTATTAATTTATAAAGATTATGAAAATAAAAACATTATGCCGCCCGAATAAGGATTTGGCATTTATACAATGCAATTGCAAAGGCCTGTTTTAAGGTCATATGACAAACTGAAGCGTGCAGCGTGTACTGTGGATTACCAAACCATTTATTTAAGTTTTATTTTTGCTCACTTCAAATTTAGAAATATTGCTGAATGTATGCTAAGGTTGAATCTTTGCAACATTTCACAATGTTAAAAACATGCAGCAGATATTATCATCTGTAAACTTAAAGACACGCAGAAAATATTTTTAAGAACAGCTTATTCAATATTATCGATATTTCTTATACCTTAAATTTTTAATTGCGTTGATTTTGAATTTAGAATGTCTGGTAAAAGTGTTAATATATTCTTCGATAAATGTATATTCTTAACTTAATACTTGTAAGAGATTTTTCCGAGAAATGTCGATAGTGGGTGGATTTTCGAAAGCATGCACGAGCCATTAAATCTTGGCGCAAGTGGGAGGACAGTAGTGACACTGTTTTTCGTATGTTCATAGACGTAAGAAAGAAATCGTTAAAGTTTTTACATTATTGCCATAGTATTGCCAACACTATAAATAACATAATCGATCGATTACTTTGTAAATAGAAATAAGATAAATCGATCGTAAAATAAACTTTTACAACCTTAACCTTTTTAAATACATCTAAATAAGTGTTCGATACGTGGATTTTTTTATTATTTTATTAGCACCTAAGTTTACAAACGAATGTTTGAGAAATTTATTGTGGGACTAATATGGGACTAATAACTTAGATATTTAATATTTTTTCATTTTTTAAATCATCGTAGAAAAACTTTTCAAACTACATTACATATATGTTTAAATCCTTAGCTTTCAGTAGTTTCTTTACTGTTACCGAAAATTTAATACAATCTAATACTTTCCAGCTCCAAGTAGAATTGTAAACACAGTATTATACAAATATTATTACTATTATATAAAGTTTCATCAAGATAAAAATTGTATATTCAGCTGAATTACGATTGTCTGTGTGTGAATGTGTATGATTTTGAATAAAGAATCGTGCGATTTTAAAAAGTGAGACCACTTTATTTTACCGTTATATACATAAACACGACAAAAGTTTAATGATGTATTTAATTAACATTTATTAAATTTGTTTTGACAGTTTTCAAGTTAATTCTATATCATCCGAGCGTTTCATATTTTCTCTTACCTGTCCTCATCCTTTTATAAACATAGGTACACGTTTATACTTAGTGTGGTATGCCACGTGAGACAAATTCCTTTTCGGAATTCCCTGTATTGTAAATTTATTTTGAAATTCTTCCCTGGCGAAAACCGCCTTGTGAACCGGATGGTAGTGGAAAAGAAGTGACTGAATCTAAATAATGTATTACACTTTATTGATTCAATAAATATTTTCATTTTCATGATCATTAGTGTAACGGGTTACCGTCACACTAATATTAATTTGATACAAGTTTTTTTCGATACTCGACTGCCTCGGTGGCGTAGTTGTACTAAGGTACGCTTGCAAAGCTGAGGTCTCGGGTTCGAATCCCGAGTCGGGAAAAGTGATATTGGATTTTTCTATTCATTATCAGTCAGGAATTTGTACCCGATATGGCGATAGGCTCGCCACCTATCACATCGTGGGACGGAACATACGAAATGTGGGTGTCCAGACACCTCTGCCTACCCCTCCTGGGAAAAAGGCGTGAGTTTATGTATGTATGTATGTATCAGTTTTTTAATATTTTTTTCGACTTTATATGATAATGCCTATGTTTTGATAACCACTCATGCGATAATTTTAAAAAGGAATGCTATTCTTGGACATTTATTATTTCACCGACAATAGATAAACTATAGTGAAAAGAAGACTTTTCACTATAGTAACAATAAGAAAGAAGTACAGTTGGCGGTGTTATCGCTATAGGCTTTAAGTTATGACTAACGGCCGGTACGATCTATGTATAATCGATATATGTGTCTTTAACTATAAGTTAAAATGGTTAACGTGAGTGTATTTCAATGCTTTTTATAACCCAGTACAGTTATTATGATGTTGATTATGTTGCATACATATATTTATAGATCAATAGCAAAGATAAACATATATTTTTATTTTCAATTATTAAAGCATAAAAATAAAAATTCATCCACGTAGTAATTGTTTCTATATTAACTTCTTGTTAAATATAGTCAGGACATGTTCACGGTGGTCGTGGGTTCGAATCCCAGGGCACACCTCTGACTTTTCGGAGTCATATGTGTATTGATAGTCTATCACCACGCATTATAACGGTGAAGGAAAACATCGTGAGGAAACGTGCATACTATAGCGATTTCTATGGTACGTAAAGTCCGCCAAAACGCACTAGGCCAGCGTGATAGACTATATGGCCTAATCACTCTCAATCGTATTCTCGATTGTAGGTGAGGCCCGTGCCCTGCAGTGGGACGCATATGGGCCGATACATATACATCATACATAAACGCCAATGTCCCATTGTGGGAAACAGAGACTATAGCGTGAAATGTCCATCCACAATTTCACACATGAAATAAAATCAAAGATGGCGGCCATAAAAATTCCATTTGGATGGATGGGTACCAGTTTTTGCGAGTGTGGCTCAAATTGTGTTACCATAACTAATTGGTCGTCAGCGCGTCTAGCGAGTGGTTTAAAAAAAGTGCGTTTCCAATTGTTGTTTTTTGTCTGCGATTGCTCGAACAAGTTCCGACTAAGAGATTGGAGGGGTTCCTAATGTCATAGTAGGTATGTAGCTTATGTATTAAGACTTTTGAATTAAATTCAGTTTCTAGATGAGAATGTATTTGACAACGCAGTATAACATCGGTTAAGTTGCTACTTATGCATGTAAACATGCAAATGTAATTAGTCTGATGAATAATGATAAATACACCCAACAGTCACATACATAGTCCTGACCTCACACTAAGATCGAGTCTTGTGTCGTGAGTGTCAGGAACTACGAGAGACTTTTCGATCTCACAAACACCCAGACCCGAAACAAATACCAGTGGCTCACAAAAATATTTGTTTCGGTGCGGAGATCGAACCCGGGGCCTCTCGTTTCACAGCCGGTGTCTAACCAACTGCGCCACGCAGGCTGTCAAATAAATATAAATGCAAATATAAATAATCTCCGACGGGGAAGCCAGAGGTGTCATTACATCCATTCACAGTTTGCCGATAATAGTCCCAGGAAATTCATACAAATTATCTAAAATTAAAAGCTCCCAAAAAAACAAATTAATCTATTTGCGAGTTTAATTGAGGACTGCAAGTTAGACTTCTTTCTACAAAGGCTTCCGCGGGGCCTATTATTGAACAAGAATTAATACTAAGGTAATAAAATAAAGCTTAGAAAGAATATGGATTTGACAATAACGACAATATTGGCTAGAAATTACGGTCTTTTGATAAAACGATGTTAGTACCCTTACCCATATCGACAAACCGAATGGTTGTACTTTGTAACCGTGAAGACTGTCAGGCCTTATTTTCTATTATTTTAAGTTAAAAGTCATATCTAAAACTTTCGGAGTGTAAAGATAAGAAATACTGTGCCGATATTTACAGCACACATTTTAATGACACCGAACACTGAAGCTCAGCTAGTATCTGGGAATGTGTATGTAAATCTTATTTAAGCTGCAACAAACTTAATTTAATTAAATTACAGAACATAAAATAAATAAGAGTTGGAAAGTATCTGTAGTCCTAAGGTGATAGTAAAAGCTCTGAAAGCAGAATAAAAGTTACGGCAAAATATCCATTTATCTCATTAAACTGGCGCGCGTTTCCAATACTTCCATTTGTTGTCCAATGTAATTTTGATTGATTGTCAGGTTCAATAATTCACTATTATTTATAAAAAAAGATTCGTATTTTCCTCCTGACATCGGCGGTAATGAAAAATCTCTTAAAGTCTTATCGAGACAAAAAATAACCCTTTCTCATTTGGTTTTTGGCAAGTGCCAACTAGCCTCATACAGGGATGTAATCAGTTTAAACCAAAGGAGTGTTATTTTAATAATATTTACTTACTGATCATACAATTTATTTTTTGTCGTACATCAAGACTCTTTTAATTTAGGCTTACAGTTTTGAATAAAAAAAAACATAGTTCACCAGCAATTTAAAACGTATTTAAATATCTAGTTTTAATAACTTACATTAACCCTGTATTATCTATCTTATGATTGGTTGTCTAGAAGACTTCGCCTCTTTTCTTTTTTGTAAAATTAATATTGTTTTTTTTTATCACTGGTGTACTATAAAGCTTTTAAGTTAATAAATAAATACCCCGGCAAATGACAGGGCTCGTCTTAACTTAGTTCTGTCTCGTAATAACAATTATCCATTTATTTAAGCTTCATAGAATGTTTGTATTTTGATATGATAATCTGAAATTAGTGGCGTTGCTCTAGCTACATTATCTCTATATAATTCTATTTTAAGTATTTGTTGAGAAAGGCGCTTTATCCGACTACTAATGTGCCTGAAAGGAGTGTTACATTTACTTATAAAATGTTTATACATATATTGTGGCCCTTTATCATGAATACCTACAGCAGTAGCTATCAGTAGGAGAGACCAGGGACGAAAGTAACGGTTTTCAAGTTTCTTGTACTACCTCACATTCTACAGGAGATAACAAAATTGTAATTACATATTGGTATACTTCATACATTGGTCTTTTGGCTATCAATTAACACCAAGTTGATTGCAAGCGCTTATACAGATTTTGAGATTAATGTCTATATAAAAACTGTGGAATTTGTTACAATCATCCCTACCCCTAAGTTTAGCTGTAGCAGTGTATAAGGTTGATTGTAACTTTGTAAATAAAATATAAAATACTTTCATTTATCAATATAGGTATTTAATTTTAATCAGTCTAAAAAGTAATTAAAATTATCCCTCTCGAACGACTTTTGAATTTCGTTTGAGCGACGAAGAGAAAACATTCGATAACAAAAATAAGGTTTAAGACTGTCCTTGAATAACGCCGTAAATGTAATCAATCTATAATAAACTAATTTCCCGTAGCCCTATTCTGACATTGACATTTACATACAAATTCTACAGCCACTAAAGCGTACGCGTAACTACTTAGCATGGTAATTGCACAGGAGATCTATTCCAATCTAAATGTTAATGGGACTCGGTGTTGTCTCCAAACGACTTTTCCCTTTGATGAATAAATAGAAGCAAGAATTATGGATAGAAATTCCCGTTCGTTCCGAGCCGTATTCAAGAAATAAAGGCACCTATTTTAGTTCTTAATTGCGTTTTCTCGGTAAAGGCCATTATTTTTTGCTTGATTCTGAGTTATAATTTGAAATGAAGTTTTTCGTCGTATTGTTCAATGTCGTGCCAGGATCCGTTTGTATTTTTCAGCTGTTTGTTTCGTGACTCGAAATGAGATATAATTATGACATGAACGGATAGTTTGCAGAATATAACGCAATGCAGTTTGTGTAAGGTCACGGCTTTGCTCGCTTAATAGATTGCAACTCGACTGTTGCGTAACTTTAATAATTTAATTCTACTTGTTTATGGATTATGTTGAATATGTTTCCAAGTGGTTATTGTTCACATATTGTGTTATAAATCCTTTATTGAGAATATAATTATTAAGCTGTATTATCAATAGCTGTATTATAATATCCGCCGTGTACAGAGAAGTTCACGATTTATTCGTTTTGTGTTATTATTTCTTAGATTTTCGTTTAGAAAAAGAGATCTGTATTCCGGCAGACGGCACGATCTTTCTGCAATATAAACACGAATCATGTTGCTAAGACCTCCGTACCTAGATATAGTAGCAGGTTGAATCGACGATTGTTTTAATTTTTCTGTTTACTAGAGTCTAATAGAAATAACAATCTTCAAAAAGCGACTACGGAGGAGCTTTGTGCTCAGAAAAATTTAGGGCTGATACAGTACACTATAATATTATCGTATCGTACAGACATATAACCGTTTTTGAATGCCGAAGAAAAACATCGTCTGGAAACCTGCATACCATAGCGATTTGTACGAATTTCTATAGTAGGTAAAGTCCGCGAATCAGCACCAGGCCAGCGTGGTGTACTATATGACCTACCCCTCTCAGTCGTATTCTCGATTGTAGAGGAGGCCCGTGCTCTGCAGTGGGACGTATTTGTGCTGATACAGTGCAGCACACCTACAATTACATATCATTCACAATGCAGTATAAAAAATATTATTTTGAGTCCCCATTGCAACTCTAAGTACGCCCTCGCAACGTCTACCCTAGTTATTAACATTATGGAACTCATTCTCAGTATTTGATGCTCCGTGAACGCCAGACGAGCTGGCTAAGCAGGCAATATTTTTGGCAAGACCTTGCGATCGTCGTGTATTATACCGTTTTTTTGCGTTTTTATTCAGCGAACGTGTTGTTGATGTACAGAAAACAATAGATTTTATCGGTTAGTATTGGGATTTGGATATAAAACAACTAGGTATTATAATAAAACTATTTGACAATCTCCGTAGCAGATAGACGTTGGATAGTTGGATAGACGCCGGCTGTGAAACGAGAGGCCGTGGGTTCGATTCCCGCACCGAGACAAATGTTTGTGAAGCTCACAAATATTCGTCTCGGGTCTGGGTGTTTGTGAGAATGAAAAGTTTCTCGTAGTTTCTGATATCCACGACACAAGACTTAATTGATCTAAGTATTGTGTCAGGACTATTTATTTGACTGTTGGATGTATACATAACGTGACCATACGTCCCGATTTAGGCGGGACAGTCCCGCTTTCAGGAAGTTTGTCCCGGTGTCCCCAGCAAGGCCTACATAGTCCCGCTTTTGCAAACAGACCAAACGATGATCAAAAAGTATTTCCCGCTCGAAATGCTTTATGGAACTATTACTGAAAACGGTTGGGTTAATTATTGAGTAGTTTATGTGTCTGCCTGGAAGTCACGCCACTACTGGGGCTAACTAACTATTTTGTGTTTAGTGCTATGATTATTTTTTGTAATTCAACTTTTTATTATTATTTAATTCCACAGATGTCCCGCTCTGGCACAAAAAATAAATGGTCACGTTATGTATACATAATGTGCGTGGTGGGCTGTTGGTAAATGGACCAGACGCGGCTGCCAACATATTCATGGTGGTCGCGGGTTCAAATCCCAGGACACACCTCTGACTTTTAAGAGTCATGTGTGTATTGATAGTCAATCACCACGCATAAAAACGGTGAAGGAAAACAACGTGAGGAAACCTGCATACCATAGCGGTTTATAAAAATTTCTATGGTATGTAAGTCCGTCAACCCGCACTAGGCCAGCGTGGTGGACTATATGGCCTAATCACTTTCAATTGTAGAGTAGGCCCGTGCCCTGCAATGGGACGTATATGGGCTGATACAGAACTATAGAATACATACATATAATGTGGAGTTATAAATAACGCAAGTTACAAATTACACAGTCTTAACTCCACATGAAATTAAGTTACGTGTTAAGGGAATCAGAGACAATTCAAGACACTTTTTGTTCTCACAAACGTACAGACCCGAAATAAATAAGTAAGCGTTGTTTACACAAAAAATTGTCTTGTTGCGGGGTCGACCGCTGTCCAATATGTACTCAATATTTTGTAATAAAATGTATGTAATTCTGCTTTTATTACAACCGGTGTTAATGTATCGCTTTATTAATCGCAAGTGGAGCGGATTTACATAATCCCAATCATTTTCTATCGATGCTCCATTACATGAGCGGTGACGCAACTCGATGCAACTCGTAATCACACTCGGATGTTTAATGATGTTTTAAAGATCATTACCGCCTTGATATTATATAAAGTACTCTAAACAGTGAAAGAAAACGCCAAGTGATAAATAAAATGAAAAGAAAAATAAATAATGAAATCATAAAATGTCATACGTTATTTAGATTCAGTCACTTTTTTATTTCACTTCCATTCGGTTCACAACGCTGTTTTCGCCAGAGAAGAACGGGCATGAAACTCTAGCGTTGCTCTTTTGAAAACATTTTTTTATTGCATGAGTGGCGAGGCGAGCTTGCCGTTCGCCTGATGGTAAGCGATACGACCGCTCATGAAAAGTGCCAAAATCAAAATCAAAATAACACCTTGAATTAAAAAGCAATGCTTAGCATTCCACTGCGCTCGCCAATCTGAGACATAAGATGTTAAGTCTCAATATGTCCAGTAGTTACTCTGGCTCCAATGTCCTTCACTCCGAAACAACTGCATATACACTGCTGTTTGACGGGAGAAATTGTCATTCCGGTGGTACCTACCCGGGCGGCCTCTCATATATGAGAGACCTATCACCTACCACCAGTAAGTTCACAATATTGTAATACTGTGATTATATGGAGTCATAGCTTAGTTGAAATTAGAGCAGTTTATTTAATAATTTATGATATTAATTTATTAGTAATATTGGGTAAGTGATTTTGTACGGCAAGTTAAGTGAAGTCGCCCAGAAATCGGAATCAGTGTACACTGTTCTGCCAAAGCAATGAATACTAAAAACATATAAGAATATACTGGTGGTAGGATATCCGTATAGCAACCACTATATTCGCAAAATCGCCATCACACACGAATGACGCATTCCGGAAACAATCTGTATTTATTCGGTTTCGGTGAGAGATAAGTAAATAAATACACCCAACAGTCACATACCTACATAGTACTGACCTCACATTGAGATCACTTAAGCCTTGTGTCGTGGCTATCAGAAACTAAGAAAGACTTTTCGGTTTCACAAACGCTCAGACCTGAGACAGATATTTGTGGTCTTCACAATCATTTGTCTCGCTGCAGGGTTCGAACCCGCAGCCTCTCGATTTGCAGCCGGCGTCAAATCAACTACACCACGGATGTCGAAAGTTATTTGTTAAAATTTCTCGCTGTAAACCACATCTACTGGGCTGGAGTTCCAAGTTAGAATTAAAACACAGTTTAACGAAAAGCTCGCCTCCTATTTGAATAGAATTAATTTAATCGGCAAATTATAGATTGCGCTGGCAACTCAGCTCACCTCAGCAAGGATACGCATGAGTTTGGTTTGTATAATCACAAATTAGAAAATAAACCTACAAAACAAGCGACTATTATGACATAATGTGCGTTTAATATTATAATGAGTATTAAAATAGCATTTTAGTATGAATAATAATATAATGGCGGTTATTTGCGGTCTCAAAGGAGTAGAGTCACTAGCCTTAATAACGTGAATTTAAAATCCTTTGGGTATTGTCTTTATCGAAACGTTATGGCAATCATACATCATAACTGGCTGTGTAAAGGCCGTCATTACTAATTAGACTATACGATCGCTACATTATAGTAATTTTGTAATACATTAAAATAAATGCATTTCTAATATATAAAGCTGAAGAGTTTGTTTGTTTGTTACCCCTAATCTCGCTGGTTACTACGGTACTGGTTCGAAAAGAAAAAAAACTTCTTTTTTGTGTTGAATGGCGATCATCTAATGAACACAATGAGACTTAGCATCTTATCAGTCTCAGGAAGGCGAGCGCAGTGAAATGCCAACCATTGCTATGTAATTCAAGGTGCTGTTTGGTTTTGCTACTGTTCATTATTGCAGTAATATTATTGCAACAATATTGCAGTCGTATCGCTAAAATCAAGAATATTATGGAGTCCTTATAGATACTACCTCACTTCTATACCAGCGAAAAAATTAATAACATTGTTATAAAAGTTAATTTAGTAAGCTTTTTTACAAGAAAATTACTTTCCGCGTCTTGATTGAACTTGCGCCGGAATGAAGAATATAAAATTTTCAATGACTTTTTGTATTACTAGTTAATGAGCTTCTCGGCTCTTAATTTAGTTTTTTATAAGAAATAATATTCAAGCTACGAGCTAGGTTAGTAGGCAAATTGAAAATCCTTTTTTTCTTTGGCGCCATTGGTCAAGATGTTGGTAGTAAGTGGTGACGTAGCAGGTTCGATTCCCGTATCAAATGTGACTGTGAATGTGTGAATAATACCCAACAGTCACATACATAGTCCTGATAACACTAAGATCGGGTCTTGTGTCGCGAGTATCAAGAACTCCGAGAGACTTTTCGGTCTCACAAACCCCCAGACCCGATAGAATTATTTGTGGGCCTCACAAACATTTGGATCGAACCCGCGGCCTCTCGTTTCACAAGCGGCGTCTAAGCGATAGCGCCACGAATGCTGTCGAACACTTACTAACTTTAGTCGTAGAACATTTTGGGGAGCCCTTTTTATCAGCAGTTGACTTCATGCCGCTGAAGAGAGATCTATCTCTCTAATGGGTAATAATTATACAACTCTCTAGAGTTGTATAATTATTTCCCATTGATTTCAAGACCCGTCCTATTCAAACAGTTTAGATAATTACAGCATTATAAATTAAATAAATCGGTAGCAAAGCGAATGCACGCTGTTCAAACTGTGCTAATTAATTCGGGCCAATCGTACGCTAAGTACATCGCTTCCTCGAGCATAATAACGGGTTTACCACGGTTACTCGGAATTTTTTCACTGCATAAATATACGGGGAAATGTATTCTTTGTATATACTTTTTTGTTTGTAATACATAGGTAATAATAAATCAATTAATTAATAAAACTAGTGAACGGCTCATACTTACTACGATACCTGCAAAGGTCTGTTGCTCTTTAAAATAATAGGAAAAAAAAGGGGGAACAAAAGGGTTTTAGACCTCTCGCATTTTCCACGAATAAAGCCATCGCATCAGTCAGTTTTGTCCAAGACAACAGTACCCCCCTGTTGAAAAAGGTATAACTTCAGGCTTCTACTATTGTAACTAGAGTGACGAACTTGGTAAGTAAATCTTATTATGCACAACCTGGCTTGTCGAATGGCCAGATACTAGATTTAATTTGAAATTTCAAGTAGGTACCTACCTAACTCTGAGCTTACATAGGACACAAATCTAGATTGCTTATGACGGCAATGAATTTCTTGGTTTAGATTTACGGTTTGATGTTTCACAGACAAGTTCAATCAAGTTCGCTGAGGTGTAGACTACCCTCTCTGCTACCTAAGTAAGTGCAAGTATGAAGACATAAAACGGAACTGAAGACACATAATAGATATTTTTATAACACCAGAACCGGTTGACCTTAAACGGCCTTACAACGCAGGTGGAGCTAAGACGGGTGGAATCTAATTAGTATTTATTTTATAGGCTAACCGCTAAACCATGTGGAAAGCGTTCCGTAAGCCTGTTATGCATATTATGCAACGGATGACTGTACTCACTACCCGCTCGGTATCTGACACATCTTTATTAAACAGTTACGTACAGGCTTCTTGTTTTTTTTTAATATACTCGTAATTAGGTGTTTTTTTATGCAAAGAAGCGGCGGCTAACGGACACCTGAATACTAGCATTTATACTAATGAAAGCATGATGTTTAAAGTATATTGACTCATAATAATATTAATAATGCGGCTAAATAGCAGTCAATAGAATAAAATGATTTAATAAAATACTTTTAATCTATTTCGTATAAAAAATATATTGAATACCACGAAGGCAGCTTGGCGTTACATAAACATTTCCACGTCGGATAATGAATTCGTGTTTACTACACTATAAATGTCAGCCAGCATAAACAAGGGCTGTAACGATGCTCTCGCCGCCACTCAAATATTCCACTCCACTTCCCTCGCTATGAAAACTTCGCACAGAAAATATCGCAGCGAAATTCCAATTAATCTCCCTTCATCCACCACGGACGTTCATAAACCCACTGTTATAATTACATTAGTTATAGAGATGGTTAAGTGGCAAAAAGCATGCAATTACATCCAATTTTAATTCAAGCGTACGATACGCCGATAAGTAGATAGTCGTTCGGTCATACGCCGCCCCACACGCGACGTTGCAAAATGCTCACTCGAAAACCACTCGACTCAAACTAATGGTAACACGACTTGTTAAGAGAGGAAGTTGAGTTTTTTAATCGTCCATTACAAAACAAAACATCCAGTATGAAATTTGGACGCGAGTAAAGTTGTTATCAAGATTGGTCGTTGGCAATTTTGATACGTTTGTGCAATCGCTCCACTAACCGCCGCGCACGTCAACTGCCGTAACGTTTTTATAACGTGATAAAGGCCAATTAACCGACTAACTAAAACATGAAGAACAGAGCAAAACGTCGACAAACACGCCCAGAGCCTAACATGTTGAAAATCAATTTCCTACAGCTGATGCTGTTTCTGATATTCACTGCGGCGTTTATCCTCGTAATCGCCTTCCAACCGTTGACTAAAGAGGAACAAGTGGACCGCTACAACAAGATGAATGAATACGTCGAGCCCTTTAGAAAGAACTTGACAGAATGCGCTCGACAAGTCAAAGCATCAATGGCGGACGTAGAACACTTCTTAAAACGAGTACCGCAATCAACGATGCAAGGAAAGTGCTTCGTGGCTTGTATTCTAAAACGTAATGCTATAATTACAAACAACAAAGTAAACGTGAAGAATCTTCTAGAAGCTAACAAAGCCGTGTATGGTGAGGATAGCGAAGTACTGGCGCGATTGAAAGCGGCGGTTGAAGAATGCGCGAAGGTTGTGCAAGACGTGTTTGAAATCTGCGAGTATGCTTCGGTTTTCAACGACTGTATGCATATGAAAATGGAGCATTTACTGGACCGCGTGACGATGGAGCGAAGAATGGAAGCTCTGGGACAGATGACTTCTGATCCTGACGAGTGGACCGAAGAAGAAGATGAATTACTGAAGCTTGTGAAAGACGAACTTTAATAAGATAATAATACAGATAATATTTCTTCAGTGACTTTAAAATATCTTCGTTTCGTAGCAATGAAACTGTTTATACAAATTGAGCATGTGACCGTTTGTTAATCATCTGAAGATGTATCTTTACCTGCCCTTGTAATTTAATTTCTTACATGCAAGTAATTAGTTAATATGTTGTCATGATTTTTCGGAGCGTAACCACTTAAAATTCTTTTTACGCCATAGCTAAGAGTGTTTAAGAATCTATATCCAGTCTAGTAACTTTATTTATATTAAGGAAGTGGTGTGTATAAATAATCTAGAGATATTGTTATTTTTGTCGATCACCATCCAAACTTCATGGAGATTACTGTAATCTCCGACACGAAGTTCGAACGTTCGACGTCCACGTATAAAATAAATGCTTACCACTTTTATTTTTTATTGCAATGAATAGCGAGACGAGCATGCCGTTCGCCTAATGGTAAGCGATACCACCGCTCATAAACAGTAGCAAAACCAAACAAGAACTTGAATTACAAAGCAATGCTTGGCCTTCTACTGCGTTCGCCATGCTGAGACATAAGATGTTAAGTCTCAATATGTCCAGTAGTAGCTACAATGCCCTTCAATACGAAACACAACAGTGCATTTTCACTGCCATTTGCCGGGAGAAATAGACATTGCGGTTCACTTCTAAAAATCAATACTGTTCTCTATGAAACTTATCATTCACTCCAAGGTGAGAAAGTACGCTGATAAATTCGAGCATTTTGTATAGTATTTAAGTATTATATTCGTATAGTTTTACGTACGATGTTCGCACATTCGTCGGCATGAGCTGCCGTCCTCAAGTTAAAATGCCGTTAAGTATTTTTTGCCGCTTTTTAGTTATGCACAAAAATTTTTACACGCTTTATATTAGCTTCACTTGTATGTTTGTTTGTATGTTTGTAACCGACTCCTTTAGACGCGATTTTGACCGACTTTAAACGGACAGATTTTTTTAAAGTGTAATGTCGCTTTTTTTGTGCATAACTCAAAAAGCGGCATTTGCACTTAACGGCATTTTAGCTTGAGGACGGCAGAGAGTACAGAGTAACCCCCCACAATAGCTGATCGTGTGCCTATTTCAGATTCATGCGCAGACAAACTTTCAGCTCTTATAAAATGACGAAAGTCTGGCGACCACGGGCTCTTGGGCCATTGAAGTGTTCTATAATAATTCGTACAAAGAATACAAGACTGGTCATACTATTTTTTTAATTCGAATTCTATATATGGTGCGACATAGCCAAGATATAATATCAATAAACAATACCAGTATTATGCGTAAATGCTAAAATAAAGTTATTATCGACATTCCAGTGTCCGCTGTATCTAACGACAGTACCGGGCGACCTCAAATCACCTTGCTGCAGGATTCCTTGCATTTTAATGTTATATCATTTACAATCTTCACATTTTTTGCAATTGTATCATCGGAATTAATTTGCATATGTATTTATACCTATAATTAATAATATAAAATAATTGTTTTAAATTTACTTTGTCCCGCAAATTTGTTCGAATAGAAACATAGGCTGACAAACTTGTCTTAACTAGTGTCTCTTGTTTATCTTTTACCTGAACCCACAATAAGATTTCGTCCTGTGTCATGGGTATCAGAAACTAACGATAGATTTCTAGGTGGCACAAACACTCGGACCCAAAACAAATAGCTGTAGATCATACAAATATTTATGTGCGGGAATCGAACCCGCGGCCTCTCGTTTCACAGCCGGCGTCTCACCAACTGCGCCACCAACGTTTAACTTATCCTTGGTAAATGTGAAATGTTGTGCTTGGAAATCCAAGACATTCATGCTTCCCAATCCATAGCTGCAGCGAAACCATTAACAATCGAAATGTCTATGGCTACCGTTTACTGGCTATCAAACATTTCAAAAATGGTACCTACATTGACATTTAATTCAGACGTGCAACTATTTTTAAAACAAAAAATATTAAAACTCCGTTAAGTGGTGAAAAAAAAAATACACAAATACTCCGAAAAGTCGGGATGCCTTGGGATTTGAACCCGCGACCACCGTGAACATCTTAGCAGTCGCGACAATGGTGAACACAATAAAACGGTGAAGAAAAACATCATAAGGAAATCATGCCTTAGCGATTGGTATGAATTTCTATGGTAGGTATGTAAAACTTTACCAATCCGCACTAGGCCAGCGTGGTGGACTATATGGCCTAACCACTCTCAGTCGTATTCTCAATTGTGGAGTAGGCAGTTGCCTTGCAGTGGGACGTATATGGGCTGATACAATACAAAGTCATTTGTTTTGGGCGTTGTTGTTCACTTCGGGGAAAACTAAATAAATAATAAATAAATACACCCAACAGTCTCATACATTACACATAGTCCTGACCCCAAACTAAGGTCGAGTCTTGTGATTCCTTCTCTATTCCGTGGGAATCAGAAACTACGAGAGACTTCTCGGTCTCACAAACACTCAGACCCAAAACAAATACCTGTGGATCACACAAATATATGTCTTCGTGCGGGAATCAAACCCGCAGCCTCACGTTTCACAGCCGGCGTTCGACCAACGGCGCCACCGAGGCTGTCATACTCAACTGCGGTAGAACTGCGCTTCACAGATCGCACTATATTCATATCAAAAGTATCACTCTTGGTTATATATTTCTACTATCTCTACATCAAGTTGTATTGATTTTAGATTTAGATTCAAGTCTTCTTCCGTTGCAATCAGAAACTACGAGAAAATTCTTGCACTAAAAAGTCCAAAATGCTTTAGGTTAAATATGAAGCGACTAATTTAACCAAAAAATGTAATGTGGATGACAAAGGACTTGGTAGGTCGTTCATATGTGAGAGGTCACCTGGATATGTACCACACATATCCAGGTGACCTCGCAATGTCTATTTCTCCCGTCAAACAGCAGAGTAAATTCACTGTTGTGTTCCGGGTTTGGAGGACATTTTAGCCTGAGTAACTACTGGACATATTGAGAGTTAAGAATTTATATCTCAGGATGGCGAGCGCAGTGGAATACTAAGTAGTGCTTTGTAATTAATGGTGTTGTTTGGTTTTGCTACTGTCCATGAGCGGTCGTCTTGTTTACCATCAAGCGAATGACCTGCTCGTCTCCCCGTCCATTACAATAAAAATAAATATTTCGGTGTTAGGATCGAACCCGCAACCTGTCATTCCACAGCATATCCAACTGCTCTACATAGGCAGTCAATTCTATAAACACAAATTCACGCCTTTTTTTCCAGGAGTAGGCAGAGGTGCAACCAGGACACCCAAATTTGGCCTTGTATGTTCCGTCCCACACTGTGATATGGGGCACAAATTCCTGACTCCGGGCTGATAGAGTAGAAAAATCTAATACCACTTTGCTCAACTCAGGATTCCCTGGACGGGATGTCAATAGACCTCAGCTTTGTTACCATACCTTAGTACTACTATGCCACCGGGGCAGTAATTTAGTATTAAGACCTTATTATATACTTTAATATCTTTATTGAGAACATTAAGTCTGTACTTATTTGGTTGTACTCTCAACCTCGGCTCCTTTAAAACAAAGGGGAGTAAAATAAAACATAAAAATGTTAAGAAGAAATTTTTATTTCTTTTCGTAAGTTACCTAACCAACTTTTCGATATGATTCCCTTATGTTTACACTAAAAGCGAATGTTATACGAAACACAAACTAAATTTTCCAATATTTTTGCCAAATATTCGTCACACATAACACAATACATACACATTTGTGACAAAACTTTGATCCAATGCAAACAAACTAGAATTATTTCACAATAATTGTTTGTTTTTTATGAAGGGATTTAGAAGGAGATCGAAAAATTGGGTCCTACGAAACATTTTTTACTAAAATATCACTTCGCATTTTATTTCAATTAAATTATTTGAAAATCCCTTCATAATGATGTCTGTAAATTGAATACGAACTTTAATTCGCAATGGAAATATATTTATAGAGTACATTAAGGAATTCGTTGTGTGGGTTAGACAAATTTAAATTCTACACGTACAACAAAACGCACACAACAGAAATAGGAAATAAATATTAATAATAATTATAACAAAAACTGTTTGTTATCGATTCCTTTGCCGTTTGTTTACTCAATTTTTTAAAATCATAATTCGAAATTCAAAAATTTGACACTGGTTAGTTACAAAAAACACCATATTCTTGAAGAATTTGTAACCGTTTTTTTAACGATTAACCACGTTCCCAAATAATCGATAAATTAAAACTTAGCAAGATTACATGGTCGATTAATCGTACTTCACAGTTCGTTGGTGAGGAATTTCACTGCGTAATCTAATTAAACAGCATTAATGCGGTTTTTAAGTATATAAAAATGCAAACAGTGTAATACGAAAGACATTACATTTTTTAGCTAAACATCTTTATTCTTAGCCGCCACTCTTGTTTAAAACAAATTGATTTTAGCTTATATAAAACTTTATAGAGGAAATATATGTAAATCTTTTGTGACGTAAGCACCAGGTAAAATTAATATTTGTAGAATTCTACATCATGTGGTATTAAACTGTGAATGGGCCTTTAAAATCTATAAACATGTAAAGACAAAAACATGTAAGAGTATTTGACCAATAAAATAACTTCCATTATATTAATAAGAAATTGAGGAATCGTATTTCCATCTTATGGATGAATAAATTATTTTCACACAAGCAAAAGAATCGATCACAAACAGTTCATGTTAAAAATAATACAAATAATAAATTAAATCAGTTCTTTTACACAAATTACAATATTGGCGAATGGTGACGCGGGGGCGAGTATTTTAGTTTTTTACAAATCTATTGAGTTGTTGGAAACTGTTTATAGTTGTATCTAAATTCGTACTGGTTTAGTTAATGGCTTGTGTTATTTCATTGCAATGAAGACATAATAGTTATTCTTAAAATGAAGGTAATGTCAAAATTTAATTGCGTTTTTGTCAATATTTTCTATTGAAATTAACAAAAAAAATGAAGAAAGAAAATGCCCACGAGCAGAGAGCCTGTTTTTTTTTTTAAATAAAACACAAAAAAATACTTTTTTTGTTTTTACTTAATTCCACGTCATCACGCGCCCAATCAGTTTCAGTTAGTATTGTTATCAACAATATAGAAGACATATACTCGTACACGACTCTCAGATACATCTAAAATCTAAAGATAGTTGAGCGGTTAAGTTATTAAACGGTTTATACAGAAAGTGTAATTTATATGTCACTTATTTGAAACCTGACGTTCGGGTAAATTAAAAAAAAAACCGAATTATATATTTTTGTTTTATAGTAGACATTTTTTGAGTATATTAATAATAGCTATCTAGAAAATCAATGTTAGAATCGATTGCAACATATTTGATTGGTAGCATTTTACATACAACAAATTGATTTTTAATATTAATATCCCGCCAAAAGCTTTGTAAACATAACTCAGTGTTGCAATTATGAAAATTTAATATAATTGCATGTGAAATTATTTACCAACGGTACATTTATAAAATCTATATAATAATTCACTTTAATTTATTGACATGAAATAACCAAGTAAAATAACTTATTACTGGTGATTTGCTTACTCCTTAAGCTTCAATAAAAAAGTAAACATCGCCAATGATAGGGAAGGAATGGTTCTATTTTCCCGAATTTTAGGGAAAATGAACCTCCACGTATTATAGGCGAACGATAATTAACATGAGCGGACTTTTTAAAAAAACATTATTTTGAAACATTTTAGGGTTTTTTTTTGTAGCAAACACCAATGAACGTCAGGCCACAATAACCGTGCACATTAAAAATTACAATGACACTAAACAAAATCTCTCTAAAAACTACTTGGTACGATCGAAAACGGATTACTTACGAGTTACGAGTGGATATATCACCTATGTTAACATTACACCAATGTAGAATAACTGTTAGTTGTTAAAACTTAATAAAACACTATATATTATACAGTCTTAATTCATTTAAAAATATGCTTTCAGTATATTTAGCTAATTAAATCCGAAACATGTGTTCGTTTATTTTTTTTATTATAAGTTATTAATTTCTAATATAAATAGAGACTTAAAACTGACCACATCCGACGGCTAAGTAATTTCTATTAAACAAAAAAATCGTTCCATTTGGAGTATCAATTACTCTAATCGCCTAATGCCGAAACGTGTTATTCAAACTTTTACCTTGTAAACGAATATGGCAGTGTCTTAAAAACGAAAAAAAAAGTACCGTTTTAAAAAATAATAAGCGTCAACAGTATGTATTAAACTAAATTAATAGATATAAATAATATTACACTTACACTAAGCTACAAAAACGATGTCTTAATATTAAAACACTTGATTCCACTTGCTTGCAATAAAACTATTATATGTATCCTATTACGTTAAGTTGAAAAAATAATTTGAAATTAAAATATGTAAAGTTTATTGATCTCTCTCGGTGTTAAAATATATTATATATTTATTGCTTACGGTTTTTGTGCATGCAAGTGTGTTTTAAAGCTAACGTTGGCGGTAATAACTAGAGACATTTTATTTCCAATTCATCATTACATTTCGACGCATCTGTTTTTTTTTTTCAATTTCTCGAACCAATCCTATTGTTGATCCAAACCAAGGAAATTTGTCTATACTTCGATACGAATTTCGAATGTTCGGACGTCGATGTCGTAACCATAGACTAAGTTCGGAGTGAATGAAAGTGTTATAGAGAATAGAATTGATTTCTAGAAGTGGAAATTATTTCGGACATCGAACGTTCGAAATTCGAACTTCGTTTCGGATCCGTAGAGTAAATCCCAGATCTAGTGTCAAAATCTTGTTTTCATGAAATATTTTATTTTTCGGATTTTTTTTCAAAATGCCATCTAATTAACCCGCCCCACAACTACTAAGTAACGACGATAAAGCTGAAGTAAAAATACATCTATCAATATGGATCGACATTATTTATCTTTTTTTTTTCTAACTATAAAAATACATTTCTTTCTCTATGGACTCATTTTTTTGGCCCGCGTTGTTCGATTAAATGAAAGGATAATACACGGAAGATTTGTATGAAAGGTATGTATTTACAAAAGGTTATAAACGGCAGTATATGAATCAGTCGTATCTCTCGTCCTGCTTTCTCTGTGGATTCTTAGCAGGTTCCCCTTGCATGACGGAGGTAAAAATCATCATTCAAAATTGTTAAACGGACCAAAAATATTCACGTCGACAACAGGTGTATACTCAAAAACGAAGGTATATTCATTAATTTTGACCAAAATTTTCAATATCTAATGAAATTACAACATGGAAAAAATACGACTAACGACAATTTTCCTTTTCTAAAATCTTTATAGAGCAAAAAATATTTTGAAATATATATTTTTAAAATTTCAATTATAGAATCATATATTTGAAATTACGCAGGATTGTATCGGCCACGGAGGGCGGCGCAAGGTTTGCTAATTTCCTTTTTGTACTGAGTTTACACATTCATTGCTCTTGCGTTACATTCAAAGACACCGTTTATATTAACATCAAAACCACAAAACAACTTCGTGAAAGCTAAACCTTTATGAGCCAGTCGACATATATTTTAGTAGCTAAGGACATATTGTAATTATTTACTACTTATTTGATATTCATGACTTGTGACTGCACGTATGTATTGGTCTTTAGGTTTAGAAGATCGGTCTCGAATTTTTCGTTCTATATCTTCTGACATAATATTTCAGAAAAGGTGTCGCAACATAAGTCTTGGGCTTAAATTTAGGGTACCTGGCTGGTTTTTTACCGTTCTTTTTATACAGTTAATACATAATTACTAAAATATATGTCAACTGTAAACAAACCGGAACAATCTACAATAAACGCTAAATTAATGACATAACTACATTGAGATATTACACTAGACAGCGAACAAAATGTACCAATAACCACCACACCACATTCTGTCTCTGTCACTCTTACCTACATCTTCCCTCTCACTTCACTGGGTTCGCGCGTACGTGCACAGATATTCACAAAATCCTTGGTGCCTTTTTCTGTCTCTGTCACACCTACCCGCAACATCTTCCCTCTCGCTCTTTCTTGCTTTAAACATATTTTGTCATTTGTCTCTGTCACTCCTGCGCACACTATCTTCCCTCTCGTTCTTTCTTACGAGTACAAGGATATTTTGTTCGCGTTTCAGCAATATCTCAATTAAAACAGAGTTCCGAACCTACTGGGCGTGGGCCTTTGTCATTCCTGCGGGCAGCTCTGCACGAACGAGGCTGGGAAGAGGCCCGTACGTCCCGTGCGTTGGAGGGTGCCCTTGTACCAACCGTCCCCTCTCTTCTTCGACACTATGACTATGTCGTCCACTTTCAGTTCGAGCTCGTACTCCGAATTCGGCGGGTAGGGCACTATGCACCGGAATCTGGTGGTTTGAGAATGAATTTGTATTTTACACGTTTGCTTGTTTTAATCACTGTACAACCCAGACTAAGGTATCGTATTTTGGATTCTATAAAACTAATGTAAATACTATATAGCAAAATAACATATTAAAAATTTAAAAAAAGGTTACATGGAGACAATATTAACAATCGATTTTACGCCTTAATATCACCACATACAGTCTCATTTCTTGTGGATGTGCTAGTTTAGTTTACCTCTCTTTGACAGGTTGCGAGTGGTGCCTGTCCTTCCTGGCGGCGGTGACGTCGAGCGACTGTGACTTGCGGTGCTGCGACTGCCACGGACCCTCGGAGCCCTGCCTGCAACCACACCACCATTCTCACTACCATCATACACCCAAGGGCGGATCCAGCTTCCAATCCGATATCGATACTCAAATTCGTAATAATGATTTTTAAGTTTGTTACAGCCGTGATTTGTGAACACGCACATACTTTTTACTTTATTTATCAAAAAACAAAGAATTAATTGTGCTTATAAATCTTATCAACAAGATAATAAACACATTCTGTCAATCTGGAGCCAGCCAAGGGTCTTGACCCCTATGACCTCCCCCCTGGATCCGCCCTCGCTCACTACCATCATAAAACGTAGAGACTAGGAAGAACTTCCATGCTATTTGGCGTTTTTGCCATACCTATTACTGGAATCAAGTATAATAGTTCATAATAGGTTCCACTTAAATGTAATAATGTTTGGATCCGTGGTGCTTTACAGCTGGCTTCTCCGGCTGTAAAAGTCTGTTTGCGAAGTTATTTACGTCTTTAGTCCATTTATTTGTCACCCACTTTGCTATGGGGGGAAGTGGACTAAAATATATCCAACTGACATGAACTGAAATGATACTTGGCAGTGATGTGACTTCTGTCATTTCAATACATTTGATCTTTTCGCTGGCGTTCACGCCAACAGGAAAGTGACATTTGTCTAGGGGCACAGGACACCCATTTTATCATATAATTGAATTACGACACTTGCAACAGCTGTTATCAATGAGCCAGAAATTAGCATCTTTAAAATACTCAGTTTAAGATGTTTATAAAGCATAGATGCGTTGTCCGAGCTTTATAATGGCAAGACGTTTTGGAGGTAATTGCCCCACGTGCAATCAGTCACGCTTCAACCAGTGGCGCGGATACACGTTTCTCTGACTATTTGTATTCTCAAAACCAATTGCGGAAAAATAGATTAGACTGATTTAAAATAACGTACAAATTATTCTGAAACTGTGAAACAAAATAAATATTTTATTTAGTGTGCAAGTACACACAAATTTATTTTTTTATAAAATAAAATTATTAAAGTCGCTCTCATGGCGACATTTGACAACTCTCGCCACGTCATCCCGTACTTGATGCTTGGTGCTACGTCACACGCGCTTTAGCCAATAACAATGCGGCACTTATTGTTACGTAACTAGCGATGTCTATTCATCGCGTTTCATCGCATCGCGCCATTTTTTTGTGCCATTATGTTAGTGTATGACGCGTCTATTTGTAAAACGTCATTGAGTTTAATAGTTTGAAATACTTTGTCAACTCTATCCGTATATAACTAAACATTAATATATCTGTTTTTATTACTTTACTATCAATAACAGAAATATCCTACTAAAGTATCCCGATGATGGTTCCATACATAAGTGTGCTAAACAGTTATTCGTTATGTGTGACGTGGACTCATGGGTGCGTGCGATGATCTAAGCAACACAACAAACACAATATAACAGGCAAACAAAACAAAACAGAAGCTTCAGGCGAAACGCAGCGCATATAAACCACCTCTCGTCTGAGATCAAATATATATTTGATCGAAGCCTCTAGTATTCATTTTAATATACTTCATATAATGTTTCATTTCGACTACATTTTTATTAATATTATTATTTCTTGGTTTTTACAAGAACATAGAACGTAAAGATTCCCTAATGCTAGGTGTGTTTATACGCTTGCGTCCGCCGGTGCGTCCGAACCTGTGCGCGTGGTGTTCGTGCAGCGCCAGCGCGGCGGGCCGCTCCTTGTGCCGCGAGCGCTCGCCCCCCGCGCCCGCGCCCCCCGCCGCCCCCGCAGCCCCCGCCCCGCCCGCCGGCAGGGCGCGCAGCAGCTGCGACGGACAGGAGCCCGACCTGCCCCACGAGACCGTCCGCCCCGGTTAGTGCAGTCAACGTGTCGACATGTCAAACTCCCTCCAAATACTAGCTACCTTATAATCGTGACTAGCGCTTTATTTTATTTAAAATAAAAACAGACTTGAAAACAAAAAATAACATAACGAGTTTACATTCGAATTGAGAAACTACTCCTTTTTTTGAAGGCGGTTAAAAATATACACTAACAGAATAAATTATTCAAAAATAAAAGTCAAGAAAATGTAATGTAGATGAAAATATATAAACACAAATGTAAAAATAACTACATCATTTGTCCAATATGACTTTTATAGACTGAATTATAATACTAAATATATTATGGAAATAAAAAAGTTTTCATACTGGTATAACAATTTCAAAATACCTCAAAAGAGCATGCGCATAACTAAACGAAAAATAGTAATTGACTTGTCGGCACGTGACATGGTGTACAAACGGATGCAGGTGCGTGCTGGGTTAGCAAACAACGCCACAAACAAAACGTACACGTAGAACAAACAATAGACAAACACATGCGTAAGGTTGAGTGATATGAACGCAGATTTCGACGTGTAAATGTAGAAGAAAATGAAATTCGTGAAGTATAACAAAAAAATATTTCGTAAACAAAAAGAAATTTCGACAAAAATAATCTGCATTAGAGGGGAAAAAAGTGAATACATCGATATCTACGTCCATATTAATGCAAATAAATGACCTTTAATGATTTTAATAGATTTATAACTCTAATCAAAAGTTTTTACGTCTGTCGATTTGAAGTTGTGACATTTGTTTCTAGAATCTTTGCTTACACTAGTAATATTGTGGTAAAACTGTATTTCATTAAAAATATTTACAAATAAAGGCTCTAACAACGTTTTCTAATTGCAAAAAAAACTAAGCTCTATTGCCTCTCTACAATACACTTAAAAATCTTTTAAAAAATAACTTAGTTGTCATTTGTACTCCACATATTTTCTTTTTTTTTTACATTAAACTGGTGTATATTATATAATACTTTATAGCAAGTGCGATATGAATGATTTGAGAAAATATTAGCAAAATTATTGGCCTTCCGCTTATGGTCAACCACTCCTACACAAATATTCAAATGAGTGCAGGCATTTAGTATGTTTAAGTTTTATGCGTAAGATGTAGTTAACACTTGCCAGGGCAAAACTAACCTTATTGCAATTTAAGTAAGTTTCATACCTTTAGTTTCAAACCACGCGTTTTAAATTAAACCTTATTATATGTCAATAAGGTTGATTTTTACTTGACAAATATCACCCCTAACACTTACTACAAAAATAAATCTTATATCGTTAGTAATAAGGTATATTTCCGTACCTGACGTGCAGCGCGTGTCGGCGGTGGTGCGCGGGTATGGCGGACAGCGCGGTGATCGTAGCGTCCTCGAACACTGGGTTGTCGATGCTGTACCCGACGGCGGGAGGTGACTTGCACTTCTTCATCGCAGCTAGCCTCTTCATAAGGTTCACGCCGGTTGATATCGTTGATCGCTCTGGTTTTGTCTTCTCTTTTGTTTGCTGGCGGAATGACGTCATAGTTCATTATGGATATTTTTCTGATAGTACTGCTAAGTGGCAGGTTTAAAATGTCTTTAGTTTAATTCCAAATATGTAATTTACTAATTATTTTTATGTTCAATACACACATTTTTTTATGCATAGCAGGTTAAAAAAGTCGTTTGATTTGTTTTAACTGCTTTTCAGTATAAGTTCAAAACAACTGAGGAACCGAAGATGCATTACTGATGTTTCAGGATTGTGAATGGGAACAGTGAGTCGAAATTAATGAATAAATCGATTCTTAAAATATGAAACACAAAAGCACAACAAAATGTAGTTAGCTTTGATTATAACTTTTAGATAAGTACATATGAGCCATCATCAAAGTTAAAGTTATGGTCAAAGTTTCTCGATGCAACTGGGTCTTAGAAAAATGAAGACAAATAGTAACGCTCAATTTCAACTGCTTGTAATTCCAGAATGACTTGCCATGCAATAATGAAGGCTACAACGCTTGTCTACTACGTATTTAATAACAAACATACTAAGGAAACAATTTTCAATCGTCAAATATAACTTTTCATCACTTAAATAGAACACAAATAAATTAAAATGTTAGATATTTTAATATTATTTTTTGCTATTGTGTAACTTCAACATTCGATCAGGTTATATTTACCTGACGATTGAAAAATCGGTCAACATATAAAGATACTCTAGTATATACAGGGTGATATTGACACATGGTATTTAATTTAAACCTCATGTTCCTAACCGCCCCAGGTAACATTGTACCAAATTTAAACAAAAACTGCCTGATAGTTTTGTCAAAAAACGCGAGTCTTTTTACGGCTTAAGTTAGTTCCCGAACCGAACTGAAGTTCAGCTAAGCGAAAAAAAACTTGTATCAATATGGGATGCCGAAAAATCGAGAAAACTAAAATCATGATTTTTTACAAAAAATCTTCTCATATTTTGTTCAAATTATGTACTGGTGTTATAAGGAACATGTGGGTTAAATTAAGTACCATGTGTTAATATCACCCTGTATAGCAACATACCTTATCAGATCTGGGCGTGCTCTGCTGTTGCGGCTGCACTTGAGAACTCCACGGATAAGTTAGAGGTTGGGCTGGGAAATAAAACATATACCCTACATAAGAACTAAAACTGGATGAGATGACAAAAAACAAAATTTAAACGAGTAAAAGTGATTAAATATAAACACACCAATTATTATTTTTTTGCGAACTTTATTGCTACAAAATTATTTCAACATCATTACTGGCCCATGTAATTTATTTTTGAATAAAATTAAAACTAATAAAAACTACATATCATAAGCAGAAAATTTAATACGCCATATGGTGTCTTATATCTGTTTGTTATTTTGTAATATAGTAAAAAAATGCATCATATTCCCGATTATGTCTAAAGGCTGGAGAAAACTGCCTGTTGCCAATCGATTCTCTATGTGAACGGCATTGCATTTACCATCAAGTGCAGGGCACTCATTTTGCCGAGTCATAATAAAGAAAGAAAAATGGATCAAAATGAACTTGTATGATGTATTATGTGATAAGTGTTATGTGTTTATGTATGTGTAATTTTATATGAGGGCCGGGGTAAAATTACTAGAATGCACTTAAAGTTTATTGTAACGCAATGAATGGTATTCAAAGGAAAGACATAATACTCGTACAAATATATTACGTCAGCCTCACAAACATGGGTGGGTCATTATGACGGATTTTTAATATTATGTAGTATGTATGATAGTAATTGTCCCGTAGGATATGAATCTGTATCTGTATCAGCCCATATACGCCCCACTGCAGGGCACGGGTCTACTCTATAATCGACGGTACGATTGAGAGTGGTTAGGCCATATAGTCCACCACGCTGGCCTAGTGCGGGTTGGCGGACTTACATACCATAGATTTTTTTACAAACCGCTATGGTATGGTATGTACGATGTTTTCCTTCACCGTTTTAGTGCATGGTGATTGTCTATCAATACACACATGACTCCGAAAAGTCAGAGGTGTGCCCTGGGATTTGAACCCACGACCACCGTGAACATGTTGGCACACGCGTCTGGTCCGTTTACCAACAGCCCACCACGCACTTTTTATGATGCAGGATATGAATATTAATGATTAATGTTATATTATCAGACCCAGTATATACCAGTCTAACATTGAGAGATGTATTGAAGTACCACGAGTAAATGTCTTGTATGTTGCGGGTATTTGATTTACTGCGTAGGTGTGATGTGTATTTTTAATGTGTATTATAAATATTAATGTATACGTATTTGTAGTGTCTGTTTGTGTACTGTGTTGTATGTACACTGTGTTTGCATGTGTATGTGTATCGACGCAGGAAAGCTATCTTGTCGTATCTTGAAACATGCGAATATGAGTTTTATACATCATTCGATTCAGAAAAAATTTTAGCGAAAATGGAAGGTTTTATTATAAAATGTTATTACTAAAAAAATGGTTTTCATCAATCTTCTAGTTGAGAAGTATTTTTTTGAAATAGTTTATTGTGTTTGGTGTAAAGTTGCATTTGTCGAGATAGCACAAGATTGCTTTGTCCCGTCGATGTATGTATGTGTGTATGTGTATGTGCGGGTAGTTACCGGTTGCGGGCGGCGTGCGCGCGCGCGGCGGCGCGTCGGGCGCGGGCGCGGGCGAGGCGGGGCCGGGCGCCGCCCACGCCGCGCTCTGCAACGCAACACTACTTGTACTCACCCGCACTACCACCGCGCTACATCACTACTACCTACTACTGACCTCAAGTGGAAGGGACACTGCCAACTATATCAATCATATACATATTCATATAGATATACATTCGTAGCGTCATAAACTTCGATCGTCCGAAGATTCCAACTTAGTTTCAGATTTTCAGAGTAGTTATTGTTACATATTCGCAATGTCCCTTCCAGAATAATAGCTCAATATTTCTAATTAAATGCTACAATACATTTAAAAGCACAAACATTCTTGGAAAGCGAGTAATGAGAACGCGACGATCTAAACTGAACATCTAGCTTAATGACGGGTATTGAACGACCTACTGATTTGCAGTAAACGAATGTCGGCAAATAATGATCCAAGAACTAATTTTAACAAATTATCCTAATTTCTAATTATAATCTTAAAGCCAATCAAAAGATTTCTAAGGATCGATGAGTAAATAAAAAATATGTAGATAAATGAAATATGGGCGAGAAAATAACTTATCTACCTGATCTATTTTCAGGGACATTAGCAAGAGGACAAGATAGTCTATACACTTTGATCGTGAATAAAGATTATATAATTCTAAAAACCAATCTAATATAGTAAACAATTACACTACAACTATGAATCATTCAAACTACTGCAAAATTAATGGAGACAAAGACCCGTAAGACATCTACGATCCCCCAAGTATAATTTTATGTGTTTCGAGGCCATAGTGAGCAATTTTTACGAAAATTGCAATTTATTTACATAAACGTAGGCGGGCCTCATCTACAATCGAGAGTGAGTGAGAGGAGTTGGGTAATAATCCGCTACGCTGGCCTAGTGCGGTATTGCATGTAATTATTTTTGTCTACTAAATTGTTATGGTTTTTAAATTCTTGTAATGTGGGGGTTTACACTATGATCCGAAACGAAATTCGAATATTCGGACATCGTACGTAAAACTGCACGAATGTGAATAATCACTCAACAAAATGTTAGAATCCTCTATCGTACGGGTACCTACTGGTCCATCTGGGTGGGTACCACCGCAGTGTCTATTTCTCCCGTCAAACAGCAGTGTAAACGCATTGTTGTGTTTCGGGTTGAAGGGCATTGTAGCCAGAGTAACTACTGGACATATTGAGACTTAACATCTTATTTTTCAGGATGGCGAGCGCAGTGGAATGCCAAGCATTGCTTTGTAATTCGTTTGTGTTGTTTGGTTTTGCTACTGTTCATGAGCGGTCGTATCGCTTACCATCAGGCGAACGGCATGCTCGTCTCGCCATTCATGGCAATAAAAAAAAAAACGTCGTAATCATAGACTAAATTTGGAGTAAATAATAAAAGTCATAAAGAATAATAGTATTGATTTTTAGACTTTTTTTTATTACTTTTTTATTTGGAAACTTACAGTTTAAATATAAAAATTTACAATTACAGGTTTTCACGGATATAGTAACAATATAAATCAATGGTATGTTGTCACAATTAAAATCATAATTACAAGATTAATTATGCAAAAAAAGAAAGGCTCAGCAACCGTCTTGCTTTGGTAATGCTTGTGTCTTGTCTATATCTCTTGGGTCTATATTTTTCTACTTTCTCCGGACATCGAACTTCCTAACATTCGAACTTCGTTTCTGATCATAGAGAAATGCCCTAATCACGTAATAAATCGCACATTTAGAATTAAAGAGACCTAACTAAAAAAACCTTATTTTTTGGGAAACTTTCATAAAAGATTTATAACATAAGAAATGTTGTACTTATAGAAGATACACCGAGAAGACAGTAGTATATATCTTTGTGTCTTTCACGCATCAATAGGTCCTTCTTTAAGGGTCATTTTGAGCTTATTCCTTATGATTCAAAGCCATTTTTTTTTTTGGATTAGGTCACTTTAATTCTAAAGGTGAGTGAAGGAAATATATAGTCTCGTATAGTTTACCTTGTCGGGTTTGGGCCGTGTGTTCCCGGCGGGCGCGACGTAGTTCCCGGGGAACACGCCGAAGCGCTGCGAGCGCTCCGAGCAGCCCTTGTACCAGCCGTCGCGGCACCGCTCCGTCACCGTGTACATGCCTGCAAACATACACACACCACGTGAATTTTATTACTCTTTTTTTTTTATTAAAAAAATGTTTATTTCGTTTCACAAAACACAAAATATAAGGGAAGGTTGGACCTTCTAGTAAGTCCTTTTTTATTGCAATGAATGGCGAGACGAGCATGCCGTTCGCCTGATGGTAAGCGATATGACCGCTCATGAACAGTAGCAAAACCAAACAACACCTTGAATTACAATCCAATGCTTGTCATTCTACTGCACTCGCCATCCTGAGACATAAGATGTAAAGTCTCATTATGTCCAGTAGTTACTCTGGCTACAATGTCCTTCAATCCGAAACAGTGCATTTAAACTGGTGTTTGGCGGGAGAAATGGACATTGCGGTGGTACCCACTCAGGCGGCCCCTCACATATAAGAGAGCTACCACAAGTAAGTCTTAATATATTCAGTAATTACTCCAGTACCAGTAGCTACAATGCATTAACACTGCTGGCACACTAACAATCCAGGCGACCTTTCACATATGAGACTAGTAAAAGTAAGATAGGCTGATTTTAGAGTGACGCTGACCGCATGCCGACTGTCGGCGCCGACAGCTCAGCGCGTAGCTTACGGGCGGCGGTCAGCGCTGACAACTACGCGTTGTTTTAAAACGTTCCTTTGAAGCTCATACATGTCAACTGTCAGCGGTGACGGTCAGCGTAACTCTAAAATCAGCCTAAGTTATGGGCGTAGCCACGGTGGGGCAGAGTGGGGCGCTTGCCTGGCTCCACCCTGGCTCTGACTTGTAAGGTACCTAACCAAACCTAAAAAAATTAAATGATCTAGGTAAAGGACTATCTATATGTAAATAAAAACCTCTATTGACTTATTAACAAACTGGCACACGTCCAGAGGCCAAACGGGGTAAGACCGCGGGGATAATATGCTAGTTAAATATTTTAGACTGCTGCCCCACCCTGAGCCCATGGCTGGCTACGCCCATGGCCCAAGTGATGTCGTGATCGCGTACCTCCTTTCTTGAGTTCGAGTTCGTCGGGTTTCTGCGGGCGGTAGGGGTAGAGCGCGAGGTAGAGCGCGGGCAGCGCGGGGTCGGCGCGCTCCGAGCTGCGCGCGCGCCGCCGCCGCCCCGCGTCCAGCAGGCTCGTCGCCACGATCTCCGCTGAGTGCCTGCACACAATTCATTACACTATTTTTATTGCCTTTTATTTATTTTACATGCCCTTCGTAACCACCTAAACTGTAAAGTAATCGAAACGTAGGGAAGTTAAAAAATATAAAATAAAACCATGCCCGCAATAAAATTCGTAAATCATAGTTTTATTTCAATTAACATTCCCCGTTACAAAATAATACATAGTAATGAGAGATTATTTTTACGTTTCCAAATTCATGTCAATTCCAAATGGCAAAATTTATTTTCCCAACCATCAATGTCATTTGATATTGAAATTGTTGAAAATGAAGTCCAAACAGTGAACGAACTTTAATTCACAAATCATAGCGAGTATTTCGAAAATAAATAAAAACATAATTTTTTAAATCCCATAAAATACCAAAAACTCACCGATTCTGCGTATGATTCGCTTGTAGATGCGACGAGGGCGTCAAGCTGTGCCGCTTGTCCCGGTCTCTGTGGTGATGGTCCCGGTGCAGCCTGGACACCATGTAGTTCCCGTCCTTGCCGTGAGAGGGCGACAGCGCGGCTTGGAGCCCGAGCCCGAACAACAGAGACTCCGGCCCGCTAGACCGAAGCACCGCCTTGCTAGAAGACGGCGCGTCGAGCCGAACCTCACTTGCCCCTTCCTGATTTTCGGTCTGCGTGCTCGAGCCCGAAACATTCGGCTTCGGGCTCTCAGACGGCGGCAGACTGACGTTCAGCGACGTGTTGGTCGCGGTCGAGCTCTCGTTGAGACTCATCACTCCCATGGACGTGTTGAGGGAGAACTCCTGTTCGTTGGTGTCTTCGGCTTCGTTCTGCGTGACGTTGGCGGCGATGACGGTGGCGTTTCTTTCTGTATTGTTGTCTGGGGAGCTGGGCATGCTAGGGTCGTTGCTCTCGCACGAGCTCGAATTCGAGCTGGTATTCGGCGTGGAGGTGGAGCTGACGCCGACAGACGGAGTGTTCATACTCGAGCTGGAGTCCGAACTGACGTTGTTCGCGTTGAAGTTTGCGACGGATACGGGGAAGTGTTCATGTGTGCGAACGTTCTGGTACGTAGTGTCCACCTTGTGCACGGGCGTGGAGTTGTGGTTGTCGTACTTTACTGTACGCAGTCTGTCGTAATTTTCTCCGATACGCGACACGCTCTGCAACCCCATAGTGCCTTGATGCGCCTTGTTATGAGTGTTGGTAAAATGGATCAAATCTATCGAGTGTTTGGTCTGTGTTGGCTCCACGATGTTTCTGGGCACCGCGCTGGTGGAGACCAAGCCGCCGTGTGACACCGCCGTGACCGTCTGCGGAACCAATATTTGTTGTTGTGGCGCCAACATTTGTGTTTGGTGGAAGTTGGGATGGGATTGGCTCATGGTGGCCACGTTTTGGTACTTGCTCTGGCCGCCGGCGGGGGTGGACATCGATATCTGCGGATATCTGTGCGGGTGCTGGAATTAAATTATTTTATTTTAAAATTGTGTAATGATTTATGTATAGAAAAGCCTGTGTCCAGCAGACTCCTGGTTCTATTTTGTAGTTAATTAAGGTGAGTCATGTTACCTGCGCGTGGTGTCGATGTTCGGAGTGTCCAGGACGAGCGAGGTCGGGTATCGGCGGCACCGGCCGGTTTAGGGGAGTACTGCAACAGACATACGACATTTATGAAATCATCGCAAAATAATTACCCCTTTCCCCCTATTGCATTCTTCAGTACTTCCAAATCTTAATCATTCATCTTCTAAATCCTTCCATCTTAAGTAATTCGTCATCTCTATCGCAATTCACAACGCACGTTCCTTATCGGTCATTCCAACGTCAACGTCTATGGTTTCATTATACTCGTCTTTCATAATATTTCAATCCTACATTAATGTTTTTTATTGCAATGACTGCGAGAGGAGCATGCCGTTCGCCTAATGGCTCATAAACAGTAGCAAAACCAAACAACACCTTAAATTACAAAGCAATGCTTGGCATTGCACAGCGCTCGCCATCCTGAGACACAAAATGTTAAGTCTCAATATGTCCAATAGTTACTTTTGGTACAATATCCTTCAATCCGAAACACAACAGGGCATTTAAACTGCTATTTGGCGGGAGAAATATACATTGCAGTGATACCTACCCAGGTGGCCTCTCACATATGAGGAACTTACCACCAGTTAGAATTAATAAATTAAATTAATTTGAAAAAGCAATAACTCCCATTACTAAAAAGGACTATGTATGTTTATTTAACAGAATATCTATGGCAGAAAGCAATCTTGTGGTATCTCAAAAAATGCAACTTTACACCAGAGACAAAAAAAAAACTATTTAAAAAAAATACTTTTGAACTAAAATTTTAAAATACAACCTTCCATTCACGATAAAATTCAATGCGGTATTTTTTTCTGAATGATGTATAAAACTCATATTCGCATTTTTAGAGTTACGACAAAATCGCTTTCCTGCGTCGATATCGATAATATATGTGCAATGGTCACCCGTATACGATCTGGTTGGCGGCCTGGTTGAACTCCACGAAGGCGATGGGGAAGATGCCCACGCGCTGCTCCAGCCGACCCTCCGCCCAGTTCTCGTCCACGCGACGGTGCACCGTTATTATCGCACCTGACACGTTCACCATACATTATTTAATACTCTAGCAGAGTAATTCATAAATAAACATTATATATGTTACCGACAATCTGTATAATTTAGGCATTCTATACAATACCTAAGCAATGCATAGAATGCCTGAGCGTAAAAGCAATGTATGAAATATTTTGATATATCTTATCTTTTTTATTATGTGCTGTAATGTAAAATAAAGAAAGAAGAAACATAAATAAAAGAGAAATCACTTTTTTCAAGACGAAAGCGCTTTAAGCTCCCCTCTTGTGACTATGGCGAGGTAGGAAAGAGTATGCCGGACTTTTTACACACTACGCAGACGCCGACTATTTTAACCACCAACCACCAAAACTTCACACAAATATTCACCTTTATCAAAAGCGAGACATCCTTCCTCGTCGGGCGCGGTCATCCTGAAGTCGTACATGGCTTTACACAGAGCCGTTGGAATCGGCAGAGGTACCACCACCTGGAAACAAAGTGAGGATCCATTAGCGCGCTGGCATGATTGTGTTTTGGAGTCGGCAACCTTCTGAGCCGTAAGAGCCAAAAATTACAATTCACAAAAAATTTAAGTTTTTAAAAAGCCATTTTTTTCTGTTGTCACGCCTGTCGCGGGCGATGGGTGCGGAAAAAGCGAGGACGAGTGTCTGAGAGATTGAAATGGTGTCTCATTGATCGGTTCAAAATTATTTTAAGTATTTATTTTTTAAATAATTGGTATTGGCGTATGAAATTAAAGAGCCGTAGCTTCACATCTAAATTCGCATATGGCTAAGACCGCCGTCTGATGCCATTCATATCTATCTGGACGGCATTTGCACTTACCACTAGGTGCAATGAAGTCACTGTACCATGCCAGATTTTTTTTTTTTAAATGCGTGCATTATAATAATAAATAATACCTTATTTCGTGAATCATATCTATACTAATATATAAAGCTGAATAGTTTGTTTGTTACCGCTAACCTCAGGTACTGCTTGTTCGAATTGAAAAAAATGTTTTTGTGTTGGAAGAATTGAATATCAATTTGTAAAAAATTACAAATATCCTTCCAAAAAGTCGGTCAAGCTTTTTATGACAATATTTTACCGTGACTATTTTTCCTTGTAATCAAATTAAGGTCATTTGAATGAAAAGATAACAATTTTTGTTTTTGCAATGTGCATGAAATATTGCACCGGCAAAGACCACATAGATGAGAGATAAGAGAATTTCACCGTCTTGACCCCATTTTGAATTATTATCAAAGCAAAATATACGCAAAATAAACATTTATTGCGAAATTAATATGGAGCTGAAAGGTTTTTAGAATCTTTAGAAACAAAGGGCGATAACTTAACAACCAGCAATAGAGTCTAGCCTTCTATCAAAATAAAATGAGTTTTTCATCTTGCCGCCCGAGCGTGACGTCAGCGCGCTCCGATCGCTGTTTTTTTTTATTGTAATGACCTGATGGTAAGCGATAAGACCGCTCATTAACAGTAGCAAAATAAAACACCTGGATTTGCAAAGCAATGCTTGGCATTCTACTGCGCTCGCCATCTTGAGACATAAGATGTGAAGTCTCAATATGTCCAGTAGTTACTCTGGCTACAATATCCTTCAATCCGAAACACAACGGTGCAATTAAAGTGCTGTTTGATGGGAGAAATAGACATTGCGGTGGTACCCAGGCGGCCTCTTGCGAATGCTTGCTCGTCTCAGCATTCAGTGCAATAAATAAAACATACCTGTACAAAGGTGATGGGGAACATGCCCGTTCGGCCGGAGCACTCGCCTTGATACCAGTACACGTCCAGTTTCTTCTGCAGCAGTATCGTCTCGCCCTTCTTGAACGACAGGTCTCTGTAATGACAAAACAAGGGATATTAACAATATATTAATTATAATTTATTGAGTTTTAATTTAAATACTTCATATACAGGGTATATCCAGAGTACGACCGAAAACAAAGCCAGGTGGTAGTTATAGTGACTTCAGTCACAACAACAATTTTGCAAAAAAAAAAAAAAACGAGTTTTCTTTTGTTATTTTTTTCCTACCGTCGTATTTGCATGGTTAATACATAGTTTTTCAAGGTAAGGTGTAATTCAAGGTGTTGTTTGGTTTAACTACTGTTCATGAGCGGCCGTATTGCTTACCATCAAGCGAACAACATGGTTGTCTCGGTATTAATTGCAACTAAAAGAGGCAAGATAGTGTAACTTCGTAGGAGTGACAGGGACAGCAATAGAAATTCCGGTACGGTACCACTCTTTTTCGTTAAGAGCGTGACGTCTGACGAGCCTACCTCCACAATCAGAATTTCAGAAAAACGATATCCGGTCTAGAAATACTCAGAAGCCAAGAGTTCACGGTTGACAGCCGACATGACGCCGATAAACGTATCATGTCACGTATCCCATTACACAAACAATAAATCGACATATCGTGCTGTGGGAAATATGTGCGTGTGCCAAATCAGCAGTAATAAAATCTGTGTAGACTAATGAGTAATGACAAATGTACAATTAGGATTCACACGCGTCGCATAGCATCACGTGATGAAACGTGATCACGAGAGGCGAAATTTCGCTTACACCGCCCAGTGCGTTCACACAAACATTAATAATTGATAAATAAATGAGATACTACATATTATCACGTTTAATCAAATGATTAACGATGAAATTTTATCCACAGTCAAAGACTTTGCGAAATGCATGCACCACCCTAAAGTTGACTAGCAGAGAATGCCTCAGGCATTAAGTCCGCCTTAATACTGTATTTGTATGAAAAGCGTAATAAATAAATGCCAATTGAGATCATCATGGGGTTTATAGACGTCAAAAATACTATTCACTTATTAATGACTGGGAATTCCACGTATAGTTAAGTGCACATGATTGTATAAAGTGTAAATAAAAAAATAATACATTAACCTTCTGGCTACAATATCCTTCAAAGCGAAACACAACAGTTGAATTTACACTAACATATGGCGAGAGAAATAGGCATTGCGATCATCCCTAGCCAGGGGCCCTACTATATTCATCCGAAACGAAACTTCGGACGATCAAAGTTTATATACGATACGAATGTACCTACATACACTTAAGGTCATTATTGACTTATGGTCGTAAACATAGACTTATGATTACGATGTACGTTTTACAAATTCGAACTTTTACAGAGTTACATTCGTATCGTACAAAAAACTTCGACCGTCAGAAGTTTGGAACTTCGTTTCGGATGAATATAGTAGGGCCCCAGGCCGTCTCTCACATATGGAGACCTACCACCAGTAAACGTCGGTTGTGTTTATACTTATACAATAATATTGATATCTCACCCAGGCTCCTTAGAGATGTAGTCGTACATGGCTCTGGCGTGCGGGGGCAACTGCTTGCCGTCGCGAGCCGACTGCTGCCCGCCTTGTTGACTCTGACGATACACATAACTATTTGTTAGTATTTCATATCCGTAATCTGAATACGGTGACACAATACTATAGTATATCCTTGATTACAACGGGATTTACATGTGTAAAGCAAAATTCCTAACCAGAACCATGCGTACTGGGTTGCGAAGCCATAGCTTGATGGTCCACACCATATCGGCACGAACCAAAAGGTTCGCAAATTCTTTTTTGTGCCGCACCGTCAGTCTGTGGAATTGTTTGCTGACACGCGTGTTCCCTCCTTCCTATAATCCTGAGTCCTTCCGCCGTAGTGTGAAAAGGCATCTTAGCAGGCCGGCATAATTGTATCGAATGGCTTGGGACAGCCATCTGATGCCATTTGATACTCTGCCTGGACGGCATTTGCGCTTACCATCAGGCGCAGTGTTGTCATTATGCAGAGCCAGTGTAAAAAAAACTTTTATAGCATATCAGATATGAAACCATAATGCTTGTAAATTGTTATGATGAATTTAAAGGTATACAGAAATTTTCTTTAAACTAAAGATTTCTACCACAATAATATTATTCATACCACGGTCGTGATATGGCCGTAGTGGGCAATAATTTGTTTGTTGAAGTTATTATAATATACTTTGCCATAGTAATTACTAATATTACACATTATATATATATATATATTTTTGCCTGAATCATTTATAGCCACATACGATTAATCATACATCGATAAATACATAATTGTGACGCCTGCACCCAACGAAAGTAGGTACACAGAACCTATGGATCTTCATTTTCCTAGATCCTGACATCGCTGTTGTCTACTATCATCCATCATTTCATGCATTCAATAAATCATCTGGGCATATAAAGTTGTCATTACCTGTGAATGTCCACTCCTGGGCGTCCTCTGGGTGACATTGAGCACCTTCCTGGGCGCTGAGTTCCTCATGCCCTCGAGGATCCTCATGAGGAGCACGTTCGGAGGCAGCTCCTCCACCTTCGTCTCCACGAGGATGCGGCATTCTGGACAGCGCAGCTCCTTGTGCGATTCTACTATCACCTGGAACAATACCATATCATCCATGAATTATTTTATTGGTATTAGCAACGGAATCTGCAATGATATAATCATAGTTTTTTTTTGTGTTTTTCTTAAATGATAAATATATTCAATTCTCCTTCCCTTATATCCATCCAAAGGTTGTCTGGCAGAGATTGCTCAGAGCGATATGACCGCCTTTTGCACTTTAGTTTGTGTTTTTATAATAAATCAGTGTACAATAAAGATAAATAAATAAATATCCAAGGCGGTAGACAAATGTGTCACTAACAGCGTAGTCATCTCGCCAGGCTCAATTCCTTTCTAGGATATACTACGAGACGAGCAGATGGCCAGGTACAAATTCCAGTCCCCGATTATGAGATATCTTAGACTAAAAACTTATAATGAGGCGATAGATTTCTACGAAAGAACGTAAACTGGTATAAAGAATCTCAAACTACAGTAAAATAAAAGTCATTTAACAATGTCATGATGAGCAAAAATTTCACTAGTAAAACGAAAGTCGAGAGTTAAGAAGATATTTTGCAAGTCAAACAGAAACTTAATAAAATGAACTTGTTCCAAAATAAACTAGTGCACTTATGACAATATATTCATTCACAAACTAACGCCAGTGTCACCTAAGAGATATATAGGGGTGCCACTGAAGCGACCAATAGTTCATAATACCAATTTCAAAACGTGTGAATGGGCGAGACTTGTATCTAAATCCAGTATAACATTGACAATACAATAAATCCCGTCATCACTCATCTTCCAGAAGACGCGTGGTTGAGAAAAGAAAGCGGGAGTCTACATTGCACTACTAAAAATATTAATATCTGTCATTTAAAGACCCATTTTGTTTTTTATAATTGAAATTCTTAATTCAATGCTAATTAAATATTGCTCAAAATGTTGCATTTGAAACATTCTTACACAAAGATATTGCAGTTCAGAGAACTCAGTACAAAAAATCTTATTATCAATTTACAAGACATCCTCCAACATTCTTAGTTATTTACAGAGGTCCTTTTTCTCCGAAAAGGACATATGACAAATAATATTAGTCACACCCACTGGTCTTGTAAAACTGACTAATCAATGATGACTAAACGTTTAATTGAGGCGTGCTTTTACCATCACATAATGCATGTCAGAGGCCAGAGATATTATTAGATGCTCTGTTAAATTTTAGAGCTTTTGTTCTTTAGGTAGTTTAAACTTCAAACTAGCAGACTTCAAATGTGTATAGTCAATCACCACTCATTATAACAATGAGGAAACATGCATACCGTAGCGTTTTTATAATATTTATGATATGTAAAGTCCGCCAATCCGCACTAGACTAGCGTAGTGGACTATATGGCCTAACCTTCTCAATGTTACTCTTGATTGTAAAGCAAGCCCGTGCACTGCTGTGGGACGTATATAGGCTGATACAGAACATAAAAAAAATTCCATAGATATTTTTGTAAAAATCTCTATTACATGCAACAAGTTCAACGATTTAACATCGTAAACAGAATTAAGTGCAAAACCTGGTGTAAACAGAGTATAACACATTAATCCGACAATGCGTCTTCGACAATATCATAAATATTTACACAGAAACGGAGACAAACACAATGGAGATCGTATTATGCATTCGGGAGCGGATGCAGACGTAAGATCCTGCAACGGTACCGATGACGCAATACCTAGCTATAGCTCGCTACATCAACCAATGCTTCAGTTTAAAAACTGGTTTTCCTAACAGTGTTTCCCGAAATGAGGAAATCCGCAGAGTAGTTAGTTATTTGATATAGTTCAACGAACTAGCGAGTCGCAGTGGCAGTGGACAGGACACATAGCGCAGAGAATTAAATTGAAAAGTTCAGATTTGGTGGCTACGCACCGTAAAGCACAACGTCTGTCGTCCACTCGTTAGTTAGTGAATACAAGCAGTTAGGGGCCGTCCATTAATCACGTGATGCTTGAGAGGGGGGGGGAGGTTTGGGATAGGAGAAGGGTTTGACAAAAATCACGAAATATAACAAGGGGGGATGGGAGGTCTAGTAGGATATCACGTGTATTTTTTTCGACACATAAAATGCTAAATAAAATATCACATAGTGTGGGGATCCTTAAGAAAGGTCTACTCACAGTAGTGGATTTGGAACCAATGTGATGAACAGCTTCCTTCCTTTACACCATGGCCATACTAAATCTACATCGGACCATATACATTTAATTACTGAGAACAGTTTTTATACTATAGATGTCGTCCATACGCACTATCATTAAATCATCAAATCAAATCAATCAATCAAATACCATTCCTTGAAGTTTACATAATTTCACCTAACTAATCCAATCGCCATACGATCTACACTTCTTACTTTATTGATTGCAAATAAAAATAAACCTCAAATAAATATTGTGTTCCACTTGTATAACACAAACACTTGAAAAGAACAACACGAGTATAATTTGTATATTGTACATTAAATATTCAACTGGACTATATTCGTGTGTCATATTGATTTCTTACGAAGCTATTATTGGAAGAACGTTTAATTTGATGTACGCCTGAGTATCGCTTGATTTATTTAGCACAAGGCGCAGTGCGATAAGAATATATTCAAAATATTGCTCCTATTTCACAATCGTCTGCTGCAAAGACACAAAGAATTGATTTATAACATGGATAATGTTTCAAGTATTTAATTAACATAATCTTAAAAAATAAGGTAATTTCGTTTTCCATTCCTTAGATTGTTTAACCAATGCAAATAAAACATAAGTAAACTTATAAGTCTGTTTGTACAGGAAGGTATGAGAATAAGCCCTCTTGTGTTATGGTTTTTTGGCGTAAAAATCTAAGGCAAATTCGCCGTGCGTAGGCATGGTTGTCAGTGTTGTATGGATCACTATGAGAGCTTGTCCACAAGGCGGCGAATATGGCGGGTGACGTAGATTTGCCGTGCCATGTACAAGCTTGCACGTTTTGTTAATTATACGGCTATCCCGCCGTACGGCGAAAAAAAAACGTGTAATTGACAAGAGGCCTAAACGTCTATTTATGATTACATCGTTGGACGTGACAATATCAAATAGAAACATGTAACGATACCGATACACTAAGGGGGACTTCTGTTAGTTGGTATTAACAACACAGAAAACGGCACTTGGTCAGTAATCGAACATTCTGATGGCACTAAGTCCTAATTAGCCGTCACAAAATTAAATGGAAGAAAATAAAACTGGCGTTGCTGGAAATATTCGCCAAGTAGGAAGCAAGAAATTAAATATAAAATTGGTGTATATTCATAATTCTAATGAAGTAGCGTGACTTTCTGTACTAAATGGTAGCAAAATGCAATTGAAAAAAGTCGACCAACAAGATACGCGAGCGTCTGTAATTACTCGCAAAATAGCTTTTTCACCGTCCGTTGCTAATGTTTGTGTACTCTGAAATTAACCAGATAGTGTTTATTTTTATGAGAAAAAAATTCAACTAATTTAATGTAGGAAAATATGATTTTTTGTATAGCGGTTCGTGTTCTAGTTGCAATGACGAATACCTAGTTAACGAAATGCTTTTATGCATTTCTAGGCACAAGCCTAACAACTCTAAATCGTACTCTCGATTGTGGAGGAGGCCCGTGCCCTGCAGTGGTGCGTATATGGGCTGATACAGAAGACAGAAGAACCACAATAAGTTTCTAAAACCCAAATACACTAATCATTGTAGCCAGAGTAACTGGACATATTAAGACTTAACATCTTATGTCTCAGGATCGCAAGCGCAGTGGAATGCCAAGCATCGCTTTGTAATGCAAGGCGTTGTTTGGTTTTGCTACTGTTTATGAGCGGTCGTATCGCCATCAGGTGAACGGCATGCTCGTCTCACTATTCAAAGCAATAAAAAAAAACACTAGTCACGTATTAACTTTGGACCCATTTCTCAAATTACACTATCCAATTATCTTTGTAGGACTTTTAGCTTGCAACTAGACCATTGCTTATTAAATACTAAAATGTAAATAAACGCTATCTTCGCTAAACACAAGTTAGAGAACATTAAATTAGCGCTGTAAAGTATTTCCGCTCAATACATCTTATATTATTAAATGATCTTCGTCAGCCTTCTTGGTGCAGTTGGTTAGACGCCGGCTGTGAAACTCGAGGCCGCGGGTTCGATCCCCACACCGAGACAAATATTTGTGTGATCCACAGGTATTTGTTCTCGGGTCTGGGTGTTTGTGAGACTGGAAAATCTCTCGTAGTTTCTGATACACAAGACTCGATCTTAGTGTAGGGTCAGGACTATGTATGTGACTGTTGCATGTATTTATTGATTTTAATAACAATATAAAGTTGCCGATAGCAGGTCATTAACGGCATACTCCACGTGCAAAGAATAACATAAATATCTACAAAAGTGCTTGAACCAGTACAGTCCAGGGCAAGCAAGCATTACCTTATGTCATTGGACTCTACTGGCCAATGGACGAAGTGGAGATAACAAAATTAAATAATAGGCTCAATCAATGTCATCATCGCGAAAAGCTCGTCCTATCCAACTAGTGAGTAGCAAGTACTTATAGGCGAAACCTCTAAATATTATGACTATGAGTCACGAACACTCAAAAACTTTCTGATAATTTGTCCCACCATGAGTCATCGAACACACTAGTACAATCCACTTCAAATTTGCATTACGATTAGAGCTGTCAATTTTATTTGCGCTATCCTTATCAACTTCACGAAAAATATCAATATAGATTTTCCCCCTTATTCATAAAAAAACCCGCTAATAAACTATATAAACGTATATTAGTAGAATCATGTTAACAGAAAATAAGTTTTGCTATTCATAATTTATATTTACATATTTTAACTAATTTTGCCACTTTACTGAAAAACACTAATTCATTCAAACGTCCCGGAGACAGACATCGGCCGTTTAAGTCCTTTTGAATAAGCGGGTATCTAAATTGTATATCCCATTTGGTAGTATCCATATCAGCTTACAATATCAAAATGATACTCAGACTTCCGTTTACGATTTTGTATTGGGTTTTTTGCCACCTCGGATGCATTATATTGATTAATTATGACGGCGTCCATTCTATTATTTTCAGAGCTCCCTTAGGTTCATTGGGCCTCGCCTGTGCTAAATCTATAACCGAAATTAACTATTTAAACCTCTGTGACACGGGCACGGACACACAGCACATCTGTTACGAATAAGAGGACAATAAAAACATTCAGAAATAAACTTGTTTGTAACTTGTATGCTACATGCGACACATTAAGAAAACTAAAACGAAATAATAAAAGTAAATTTGTATGTCAACATTAAACAAGAACTGCAGTGTCAAGCACTCCTGAATGAAACGAGAGCGCAATAAATCAATAAATTAACTGTACGAAGATGTTACTAAGACTTGACGTTCCGAAGTGGTGGTAGCAGAAACTATCTATTCAGAAGATTTTGAGAAAGATTTGAATAAAGAATATTTTCATTTTGATTTGATCTTGGCAAATGGTAATTACCTTATAACATAACACATTACCAACCCACAATATGCCAGCATGATGAACTATATCTGTATCTGTATCAGCCCATATACGTCCCACTGCCGGGCCCGGACCTACTCTACAATCGACAGTACGTTTGAGAGTGGTTAGGCCATATATGATTGATGAACTATAGCCTAAGAAAATTCAATAAAATTCTCAATAGCTAAGATGCCGTATAGTCAGCAGTGTCTGAAGAAGTATACAGTAAAATGTAACATAATCTATCCAAATCATGTTAATCTATTTACAGCCTAGATACTAAGCTAATAAACCAATTAGATTAAAATTAAAACTGCATGTATAAAATAATTAACAAAAGATAACCCGCACCGTTAATCTCATTTATTTTACATGCACTATCGCACCGATTACCTAATGGACCGCACACAAATTTACAGATTACCGAAGTATTTTTATATCAGCGGCGGATGAGGCTTCGCAAGGGTAAAATTTTCACAGATTTCTCTACATCTTGACAACATATTTTTATCAATCGGACTCTCGGTTGTAGAGGAGTCCCATGCAGTGGGCTAGGTTGGTTCGGTACAATACAACATCTTTCTCGTAACAGCTTTCTCCAGCTCTGCTTGTCTACGTGGTCTCCACTCATATACCAAGAGACATTGAAGCTGATAACTTCCAAAGCATCCACGATCGGAACTTAATAGCAGCTGATGCATATGTCAAAGCCATGCCCAGACAAACTTAAAGCTTTTATAAAATGACAAAAATCTGGCGGCCACGGGCTCTTGGTCTATCAAGAACTTTTCGGCCTCATCGGCTATCAGGCATATTATGTGATTGATTTCGTTGCGAGTTAAAGACAAGTTAGACATTCCCGGAGACTTGCTGAGCTTCAATGCTCGGTGTCATTAACATGCGTGCCACTGTTGATTCTGGCTCACAGAAGTTGCAGTGGCGGTTGTGAAAGCGGGACAGTCTCCATAGGCATACAGTAGACAAAAAAATATACAGTCAAATTGAGAACCTCCTGTTTTGAAGTCGGTTAAAAATATTTCTTTACAGATTACGATACCATAAATATTGCGAGTGCAATAACAAACACAGTAATCAGCTGATGCGTTCACCCGCTATCTAATCTATCGGTTTTTATCAAACTTTTATGAGTCAAGGTGAAGTGCGTAGTTTCCGCTTTGATTTGGCTCAAATTATATGTCAATCAATTTTGATATCTATTGTAATTCTTATAAAAATTTCGATTGATAAGCAGAAAGCAATTATTACATTAGAAATTCCTGCTCAACCTTATTGATACGGCTGAATGAATAAGTGCGCAATTTTATTTTATTTCCTTATTACTAAACAAACGCAAAGTAGCGTTTTCAAATATTCGCAAAGATGAGTATTCAACGTTGATCGCTGTGATTTTTATCGATCTTCACTTACAGGAAGTGGAAAAAATGATTTAGGTGGACTATCACTTTGAAACGTCAAGTTGTCTAACAATAGCAAATAATAATATTTGCACGGACTTGTGGTCAACCATTAAAGCTCTGGTTTTATATCCGCGTAGAAGATATTGGAGTCATTGATCATCATTGATTTATATCAAGTGGAATAAAGGACACTAGGTTCGAAGGTAGATCTTGGCACCTGTGTGGATTACGCGAAGAAAAATTCCGAGTACATGAGCACAATAACGTGATCAGCAATCAAATCAGAAACGATCTGCCACATCCATAATTGATGTTTTGTCGTGCTCTGTTACGTGTTTTAACCGAACCTTATATTATTTAGTTTATTACAATGTTCCATCGACATAAATAATGTACAAAAATACTTTATGGGAAGAGTGGGAACTGGGAACTCAAACTGTTGTCATTGAACTAATATTTACGGATTTTGAAACGATAGGAAGATAAAAAATGTAAAAATTAAACCAAATCCGCGATAAAATAATTATTTTATGTGTAACATTCGCGTAAGTCTAAGAAACCATTATATCAAGCATGTAGTATCTAACCTCGTAAACTAAGATAAAAGCAGTAAAATTTTATTCACGTATGAAAATGTAAATTTCAGATCGGATGACAAATTGGTAAAATCAGAGATCAGCTTCGATCAAATATACACTAGATACACAGTTCCCTGTAAATGTTCCTTTAAAAAGTGGCACCGATGCATTGAAACAAAAAAGCAAACAAAAAGATCACATATACCTATTCAATTAACACAAATTCCACCTTATTCCTGGGGCGTAAAGTAGCTTTTCACATAATGTTGTTTAAAGTCTGAATGACACGCCCCCGAAAGTAATAAAATTTTACGACTTTAGTTGGACACCCGAATAAAGGCGCAATGGAGTCGAATGATTACATATTTTTCTATGAATTTACAAGAATGTAATAATTATATTATCTTAAATATGTTGTCCGAATATGTAGTGCATAGGCATATGGAATAGGAGTCACACACACCACGCTCGATTTGTTAGGTTTAAAATTTTCTTCGTCTATTTCTTGCGATATAATTTCACGCCACTTATTCCTTTTTATTGCATTAAGTGGAAATTTGTAATAAATGTTTCTGATGTTAATTTATAATAAGTGTACATTAATTATTACTAGTAATTTAAAAACAATAAAACTATTCCATATATTTTCTGTTCCAAATCATGACACAACTCATCTTTGTCTATTTAAGCGAGTAGAAAGGGACAACTGCGATGCACAGTCTGTTGATTTTAGTTTGCTAAATTTATTTATATTTATTTATTGGTACTCAATTTCACATATTTATTAATGTAGAAAGCAAGTACATGGATTATAATTGCCGAAAATATGAAATCCCATGTGTTTTAAACATTGTAAGTGTTTTGTTTTTGCATTTTTTCACAGAGCATTTAGGCACTGTCACAAGCAACGGTCTGTGCGCGACTAAAGGCGAAAGAGTGCTTACTCGAAATTTAAGCACTCTTTTTCGGTGCCATTTTCTAAGCGCTCATGTTGTATCTAGTGTATATTTGATCGAAGGAGATCAGGGATATTTTAAAATACGTATACGTAAACTTAGGTATAAATCCAAGAAAATTGGAAATGTAGATTTAAAGGAGATCCCTAGCATAATATGAAACTGTTATTCGAAATGTCATGCTTTGCTGATGTTAGAAAAATTACTTCTAGATGGTTCAAAAGGTTGTATGTATTACCAGATTACTATTACCACAGAAATGGGCAAACTGTGCAAAACGTGGTATGGGAACTATTGCGAAGCATTCAACAGCTAGGACTCGGTGGTAATGGTATCCAAAACTTCGAGGTCAATAGTCCACATATCATAGGTTTTTACTTTCAAATGCTACATAAAAACACTATAGCTGAAGAACTAACTACCTGGCTTCGATTCTCCAAATTGTTAAGGTTCCGAAGCGGTTATAACATAAGACTGTTGCAATAAACAATGTTCTCTTTTATTAATCTGCTCTAAAGTGTATTACATTAAAATAACCTTTACAGCTGATTGAATTACTCATAGCTAATCCGAGTGGATCTCCCCTACCAACAGCGGTAATAGTACTAGTGATTACCGGCTGAACGGCAAGGTCATTTCAGTCTCCAACAGTAAAGTGCCCTGATGGTTAATGTCATGTAATGGTTCAATCATTCCCTTTAATAGATTTATCAATACGATTATTAAGTGGATAGCTGCCTTTTATAATACCGTGATTACATTGCGCGTGACGATGTGATGTGATTTTACCACAAAGGCATAATTCCAGTGCCCAGTAAATTAAATCTCAATCAATTCCAAGTTTCAGTTAGTTCCAATATTTAAAAACACAGGTTTTATTGTTCCATCTGGGAATCTATTTTAAGAGTTCGCATCTCTAGGAAGCTCGCAGCCTATACAAGATTTTACAAGCACAATGATCCTACTGTATAGTACATTAAATACTAAAGTTCAACCCAAACACGTGTTGGCCATCCGACTCGGCAACAGTATCGATCAACAACCGGCCCACTTACAAAGTGGGTCTTGTCAACAGAACTGTCTGTCCTACAGTAGTCGTTTTCGTATTCCTTCGCAATGTTTCATCGTTCATGTGGCTCGTAGAAACAAATACCAGTGAGTAAACATCTAACTTTGTACTATAACTATACGCATGCATGTAAACGCAATGCAATCCAAATAATATCAAATGGTAGAAGCGATTAATTCTCGCGTCACAATTATGTTGGTAAGTTCCAAACTAGATATGCACAGACTAGACCTAAAAAGGAACACACTAGCTAGGGTCTGCAGTTACCACTACTAAGGCCTAGGCTTTCTAGCGCTGGTGCTGTCACGAAAACTTAATTTGCATAAAGGTCAGATAGAGGTGTCATTTCGCCGAGCTTAATTTCAGACCAAGTTAAGATAGGAGACAAACCTATCGTCATGCCAGTACCCAAAGTGAAATGCCACGCCATTTACAGCTCATAATCGCCAGAGACCAATAAGGCGTCACAAAAGTAGCCCCAAACATTGAAACTGCTATTGAACAAGGTATTTATATCCGTGTTTCTGGCGTACCGTTGAGGGTCGTTGTTGTTTATTTATAAACATTACACCCCGAGAAAGCCGCGTGCTTGTGAGCTGATGCAGTGACAGAATCCAGAGATATGTACGGCCTGACGACCCTGTGCGCCAGTTCTGAGACTATTGTTAGAACAGATGAGGTTTTTATGGCGATAATTGATTAATTGATGTAATTCCATCGCTTTTTTACAGTATCCGATGTAGACGTAACACCAACTGTTAAACAAAAGTATGTAGTATGTATGTAGAGTGACCAACATGTGTTTGAGAATTAGGGGACCTCGTTATCTAAAATACTTGACTTCTATATGACAACAGTCAACTCTTAACTCTGATTCAATGCCAATTGTGGACTCATAACTCCGCAATTTATTGATACGTAACATGTATGCATAACAACTACCTAAAGTTTATAACTTATTAATTTCGTCATTATTTAACACACAGGAGTCGACAACATAACTCAAAAAGAATCCACTCATTACCATAAAACTCAATCCAACGAAACCGCAATAAGCCGAAGCCGTGCCAGAAATCGGCATTTAATTCGAGTACATAGCAAAACGGCTTTAAGTGGGACCTAACTGACCCGTTTGGCACATCGGCACGCCATTCAACGGGTTGTAATTAAGGAATTCATACGAATAAATGTGCTTCCGACCGGTTAACGTGGTTCTTTATTAACGCTGTCCTCATTACCCAGTTTCTGGGATATTGTATGTTTTAGTTCGTACATTAGCCGGTGTGGCCGAGTGCTTATGTGCTCGCATTGGCTTATGTTTCACTATTGTGATGTAGCCCATTGTTTCCGTTTTCAAACTTTCGGAACTGCTGTTTATACAGGAATAAAGCTTCTGTATTTGACGTAATTGGCAATTTGAATAGTAGAACAGAATGATGGTACGGGTTATAAATATTGATATAACTCCATAGAAACAGATGGTGCACCTGAATGAATGTTAACTGTATCGAATAATGTAAATCTCGACAGCTCTATGAAAAGAACCACCAATGACCACTCACAACACTGAAGAATATTGAAGGTATTCCGTCTTCTTCTAAATAGATGAGCAAAAAAGGAGAAAGATAAAAATGGACTTCCGGCATTGATCTTATGAAAATACATTTCAAAACCAATTTCAACTATTTAATCTATGATCGTCATGCCCGTCCTTCCAGAAACAGCCAATCGAACAACTCACGATAACGCCCAATCTAATCAATTGAATGATTACATCTACTTTGCGATATTGTATTATAATCCAATATAAAATATTCGTACATTTCACATTATACATGCTGAGAATAGTTTCATATTGGAATCTACATGGGTGCAAAATGTTCGAATTAAGACCCAACGTCGCAATAAACTGTCCTCTTATTAAATTAAGAAGGGGCTCTATTATTCAAAATAAATGAAACCATAATTGTTTGAATTGACAGCCTCCGTGGCGCAGTTGGTTAGACGCCGGCTGTGAAACGGGAGGCTGCGGGTTCGATCCCCGCACCGATGAAAATATTTGTGTGAACCACAGGTATTTGTTTCGGGTCTGGGTGTGTATGAGACCAAAAAGTCTCTCGTAGTTACTGATACCCACAACACAATACTCCATTTTATTCTGGAGTCAGGACAATGTATGTGAATGTTGTAAATATAAAAAGAAATCAGATTCTCCCTTTTCTGTAATCCCCTACATAAAAGTACCTGAGATTCCCAAGGTTTTGTCGGTATTTATGAGCAGATTGTATATGGCCTAACCACTCTCAATCGTACTCTTATATGGCCTAACCACTCTCAATCGTACTCTCGATTGTAGAGTAGGCCCGTGCCCTGCAGTGGGACGTATATGGGCTGATAAAGAAGAAAGATAAAGATGAGCAGATTGCTTAACAATTGCTCCGCTTGGTCCAGTGGGAGCCTGAAGCTATGAATAGGTCAATGCAGAAAACTAAGCACATGGATTATACACATCATAAATCCTTGATGTGATATTTTATTCCTAATTATTTTTATTTAGGATGGTTAACAGTGGTCTTGTGGCAATTCGTTAACAAAACGTAGAGAGATTGTCTCGCCCTCACACCCACCACTGTAATTCCCGTAAGCCAATATCAACAGTGGCACGCAATGTAATGACATCGAGCATTGAAGCTCGGCGAGTCTCCGGTAATGTTTACCTTGTCTTTAACCCGCAACAAAACCAGTCAGAAAGTTGAATTAATAGGAAAAAAATATTGTCCACTTCCCTCCGTGCAAAGCGGGTGACAAAACAATGAACTAAAGAGGTAAATAACCTCGCAAAAAGACGTTTACAGCCGGAGAAGCCAGCTGTAAAGCACCAATGACCAAATCACCATATTTAAATAACAAAACGTAGAACCAAATTCAATCAGACCAACGAGTATTAAAACAGTATTACCTAACGCAGTATCTGTGACATCAGCGATATATCTCGAGTGTCGGCCGACAGCGGAGAAAGTGTTCGATCACGCCAACCGGCCACAACAAACCCGTGAAACTGGACGTTCTCGTGTCAGGTTATTGCTAAAATGCAGTTTTTGTTGAGTGTATATTACGTCTATTAATGTAATTGATGATTCGGTTATTGAGCTCGTTTTTATATCACAAATCATATAGGAACAGCTGGATTGTCAGTGAAATATCTGATGAACTCATGATTTCCTAATAGTCGTTTTTCAAGTCAAGTCGTGGTGGACTATATGGCATAACCACTCTCAATCATACTCTCGATTGTAGAGTAGGCCCGTGCCTTGCAGTGGGACGTATATGGGTTGATACAGATACAAGACTAGTGGTAAATTAATGATTAAATTACCATAATAGAGACTACAAGTATCTTGGGTATACCTTTACCAATAACTTGTCCTTGCTTTCCCAACATTGACATCTCGTTGCCCCTCTCAACCGCGCGACACTACTCGTAACTTTCATTTAATACCTATATGAATAATACAAATACATTCCATAATCTAAGCAAAGCATAGGTTCATTTAAGAATCATTTTTTCGATGTATATTCACGTAAGTAGTAAGTCATGTATAAATAAATAAATAACATCCAACAGTCACACACATAGTCCTGACCCCACAGTAAGATCGAGTCTTGCTTGTGTCGTGGGTATCAGGAACTACGAAAGACTTTTTGGTCTCACTAACACCCAGACCCGAAAGTATTTGTGGACTGCACAAACATATCTTTCGTGCGGGGATCAAACCCGCGGCTTTTCGTTTCACAAGTGGAGGCTGTCAAATATAATATAATATGTGTTGTATTTCATTTAAGTATTTCATGGTTTTATAAAGTTGTATGCCTTTGACATTTAACTACATACTTGTAAAACATGTGTATTTTAGATATTTAAGGCCTAAAATGTGTATTTTTTTTAAAATTATAAATATTATTTAAAAAAATCGCAAAGCTCGCAGTAACTTTACAGTTTGGTCACTACTTTTTATTGCAATAATAAATTTGAACGTAAGCAGTTGAGGTAGTCGGCCTTGTCGAAATGTCGTTACTTCAAAAACAAAACCTTTACGGATGTTTTTTTATTGCAATGAATGGTGAGACGAGCATGCCATTCGCCTGATGGTAAGCGATACCACCGCTCATGCACAGTAGCAAAACAAAACAACACCTTAAATAACGCAACAATGCTTGGCATTCCACTGCGCTCGCCATCCTGAGACATAAGATGTTAAGTCTTAATATGTCCAGTAGTTATTCTGGCTAAAATGTCCTTCAAACCGAAACAAAACAGTGCACGTACACTACTGTTTGGCGGGAGAAAAAGACATTGCGGTGGTACCTACCCAGGCGGCCTCTCACATATGAGAAACCTACCACCAGTAGGTTTGAAAACTTTGACGCAAATTGGCCCTTAATGACACGAAATACAATTAATATTTTAAGTTTTCAGTCCGCACACACAACCACAACAAAGCAAGTCACAGAAACCTGATCGGTAATCACTACACAGAATTTCGACACTCGTGGGAAAAGCGCGTCACGTGTATATATTTTTTTCTATATAAACTTTTTCGTGTCGAGAACTGGCTTTAGGCCGTTCAGTGAAAAAAAAAAAGTAAATTGACGTTCCGGTATCGCCAATCCGCGCCGCTTTGTTATTCCGTGAAGGATGTGTGGTCGGACGGCCTCAGACCGAACCGGACATTTTTCTACTTTTTTTTCTACCGCAATAGTTAGCGCGGAATGTAAAACATCACGATGAACAGTAGAACATTTTCTGTTGTCTGTTTTACAGCCAAACAACATTTTTAAACGGCTTAGTTTGGTACCCAAAAAAAAAAGAATATTGCATATTTGTATTTTAACTTAATTTTGTTGTTGCTTTATTCCTAATTGTACGATATATTATTGTAAAAAATATGTTTAAATATTTTATCTTATATTAGCTAACTATTCAAATATTTCTCTTGATAAGCATATTAGAAAGAAAGTAAACGTATATAGGTGCTAATAAAATATCTTAAAGCTAGATTACGCAAATAATTAATAAATATGTATTTCGGACCATAGCTGTTACATATCGGTAACCACTCAGATTTACGTTGGTTGTTGCGGCGTGAACCACAAAACAAGGCTGGTTTTCACATTACATATTGATTTACATATTTTACATATTACACATCACAATTCCAGCCACACTTATTGTAAAATTAATTAATACATTCGCGTGTCTATCGCCAGTGACCACTCACAGAAAATGACTAACAGTTAACATAAATAAATTCCCCATAGTTTGTATTACGTTAAAAGCTTTTGCCCCTCTATGAAGGGGTTAGGGTCGCATTCCCGACGACCACGTGGCGTATACCCCGCCAGTGACTCACTCCGGGCTTCAAGGACGGCCACTTTGAATCAACAGTTTTATCGAAAAACTATTATGGTATGCGTTGGTAACGGACCAGACGCGCCAACATGTTCACGGTGGTCGCGGGTTCAAATCCCAGTGCTGACCCCTAACTTTTCGAAGTCAGGTGTGTATTGATAGTCAATCACCACGCACTATAGCGGCGAAGAAAACATTGTGAGGAAACCTGCATACTATAGCAATTATTTTCAAGAATTTCAATGGTGTATAAAGTTCGCCAACCCGCACTAGGCCAGCGTGGTGGACTATATGGCCTAATGCCTCTTTATCTCTCGATTGTAATGGAGGTCATTGCCCTACAGTATGACGTATAAAGGCTGACACAGATACAGAATCACTAACAGCCCAAAGTAAATACGATCTTGATCTCTATCCGACGATCGATTCCGGAAATAGAACAATCGGGCCAAATATTTAACGACACGCCCACATTTCACTTATTTGGATTGGTTTGGTTTTGGGAATTTTTCGATAGGGATTACGATTACTTATTAATTTGGGGCCGAAAGGTTTTAGAGTAGAGGCCATGTACAGGCAAGCGAAGTGTCGGACGCCCAATACATCTGCTGGCACAAAATAAACAATTCATAGCTCTAGCGATTAATATAAATAATAGTAAATCTCTAACACTGGACTGTGACACGAGAAGCCGACACCCGCAGCGAAACATATTGATGTAATCAACAAACACATGATCCGAATTTGGCTAATGAGTTAAGTGTCTCATAATTTCTAAAATGCATTACTGAAACAATTACTAGCATGTCGGAATAACACTCGTGGTGGACAAAAGGCGTAGGTAAATATTTTTGAGGGAAGTCGCTCGGTGCATGCGGCACCTTTTTTATGCTGGCACTTCACATGGCTATTTGTATTTGTATATTTGGCATATTTGGCAAACAATTACCATGTGTGGTCAGTTTAATTGAGAAAGTGTGGCCTTATTGGCCTATTTGACAAGCAAGGCCAATAACAAATACGTAAGTACTAAGTATAGATTGTCATATTTGCCTCTATTTGCATGTTTGCTTTTAACGTCATTTATTTTGCCAAATACAACAAACATCCAATAGCAAATACAAACAGCCATGTGAAGTGCCACCATTACGTTTATCGGTTTGGCGTTTGACTAACAATCTCACGTGATGGAAAATGACGATATAGTCTTCAGTGAAATATTATTATTTCATATTATAATTTCAGGTGACACTTATTTTGGCAAGGCATAACCTGCTACTAGAAAATCCATTAAGACCATTTTACAGTGGACTTCCTGTGGCTAAATGATAATAATTACACAAGACACAAATACTATCAGATCAAAAACCAATGTTAATATTTTGAATCACAATTATCCTTTTCAGAGCACACTCATAACAAGATTCATTATCAATCAAAACTAATCGAGTGACCGCATAAACAATGAGACGTCCGCAGTACAGTAACAATAATTTCTCTTCGCATCTTAAACTTGTCATCACTTAAGAGAGCACTTGATACATTGTTATTAAGAGGAGTTATAAAATAGCGCACGGATGAGTCAATCAGTGAGTCAATGCAAACACGGTACAGTTTAGATTACAGCCGGCTAGAGGCTATAAAGTGTGTGTTTACGCAGCGCACGATGGGGGTCTTAGTGCAGGATGCATACGTACATCCGATAATATAAGTGTTTGTACATTCAAATAAAACTTTTTTTTAGGGATTTTATAGCTGATTTGGTTTAATTTTTAACCAACTTCAAAAAAAGAGGAGGAAGTTTTCAATTCTACTATATTTTTTTATGTTTCTTACTTCATAACTCTATACACGATTTTGATATTTCTTTCTTTGATTGAAATTTGGTGCGTCTCATTTGGCCTCATAGATCTGATTAATATCTTCGAATTTGGAGGATAGAACTCTTCAAAATTGAGTAGGATTTCGATGGTTCTTTTGCATTATGTTCAGTATAATTTCATTTTTTAACTTCCCGATGCGACGTATCGATTACTTTACAGCTTTCGTGGTCACTGGGCGGACGAAAAATAGTTTTATTTCAATGTGTAACATTCGCGTAATTCTAAGGAACAATTATGTTAGTACATTTCTATTTTTTACCCCAATACAAAAAGGTAAAAAATGTATTTGACGTGTGAATCTGTTCCTCTATCTATCAGTGCTAAATGTGTCTGTGAATTGTTGCTTCGAAGAAAATTAACCGATTTTATTAAATTTTACTTTATTCCTAAACTGAGCACACAATGTGGATATCTGCTTGATACAACCATATCCAGCCAATAGTAATAAAAACACCAAATCACACATATAGTCCCGCCCAAAACCACTGTAAGTTTTGCGTCGTCCGTATCAGAAACTACCAGAAACTTCAATCTTACAATACACACACAAATACTAGTGGTTCGAATGAACATTTATCTCAATGAAATCGAGTGTCATGCGTAGACCAACAGAGATTTCAATTGAGTCTTGTCATCCACTTAATAAATTATAAACAATACGGCTTTATTTATACACCGTTTTAAAATGTTTTTTTGTTACCAAATGTTTTTTCTTGGCTCAAACTGAATTCAAAAGTCGTTCGAAAGGGACAAAACATTCGAAAACAGCTTCCGTGGCGTAGTTGGTTAGACGCCAGCTGTAAAACGTAAGGCCGCAGATTCGATCCCCGCACCGAGACAAATATTTGTGTGATCCACAGTTATTTGTTTCGGGTCTGGATGTCTGTGAGATAGAAAAGTCTCTTGTAGTTCAAGAGACGACACAAGACTCGATCTTAGTGTGGGGTCAGGACTATGTACACACATATGTGACTGTTGGCTGTATTTATTTATTAATTAAAAAAGGTTTTTATTAATTAAAAACGGTGTATTTATAAAGCCGATATAGAAAAACGAGTAACATCGCAACAAGAACAAGTAGTCGATATGCAGCTATCAGCGGGCGATTACCATTACCCTTTAGCTTTCCATTTCGTTCGGACTTTGCGTCGGTGAATCACGCGCCAGCCACGCGACGACTCGAGACGAGAGCTAAGTGCTAGATCACGACACTACGCACCAACTAAAAGGATTTTAGCAACGGCAAGTGTATGAATGAAAGGCGAGTATTTTTTGCGACTACAATGGATCTGGTTGTTATTATGCACCTCGTGGTGAGGGCAGTGTTAAAAGACGCTTAGAAACAAAAAATTAAGACTTATTAATTGTTCTCTTTCTCCCCTTTTTAACAATGAGTCGGTCCCATTTGTAATACACTTATAATGGTCGGTAGACACAACTAACCGGGTCTGTATGAAACCGAATATACACACACCCAAAACGAGAAAGACTCGTGTTCTCCCCACTCCACATTCACGGATTTTCTAAAATTGTGTACTGTGATGACTATCTGCTACATTCTCAACTGTTAGTATTAGGACCCACCACCAGTTTGTTCATGTGTCGGATCATAAATATAAATGTCATCAACCTCGTTAACAGTTGTGTGCTCGAGTGTACAGTGGCGTTTGTTTGCGTTGGCTCGTCCTAATTCGTGAGCACTCGCCGAACGGCCAGCCGGCATACACTTTGTTTCAATATTTTTTGTTACGCAACGTAAACAATATGCGACATTTCACTTGTTTCACACACTGGTAAATCTCGTGTTTATTTTTTATTTGAGATTCTTTATGAATCATTTTTCATTTAGCCGGCGATGTAAAAGTACATAAGGAATAAAATCGAGTGGTCACTTCACTTTACTTATGTTATGTTTAGTGTTAATATAATTGAAAGTAAAAAATGCCGAGGAAGAACTCTGCATAAAACCATGATCATAAATTATGTATTTTCACAAAAACGAATCGCTAAAACATCAAGTTTAACCCCAAAGATAATGAAACCCACGTCCAAAGAATTTACGATCCATTATCAACTGAACTATCATAAGACTCAGTAGTCATACGCCAATTTCGACATCGCATAATACACGTGTACACGTCAGACCGCATCACACAGGCTTCATCCGCCAACTGACATAATAACATAATCGGACTAGGCCCCCCAACTCATATGAGTGGCGGCTCGACTCCCAATCTACGTGTAACGTGACGTTTGGCCAATGTATTCATACAACACACCCTTACTTCCGACCCGTTAGAATGTCTCGTGGATATCAGGAAATACGAGTGACTTCAAAATCAATACTTAGGTTGGACACAAATATAAGTAAAAATTACAAAAAAATGTTGCCTGCCTGTCCGACTGCCTCGGTGACGTATTGTTCTACAGTACGATTATGAAGCTAAGGTCTCGGGTTCGAAGCCCGGGTCGGGAAAAGTGATATTGAATTTTTCTATTAATCAGCCCGGAGTTACGATTTTTATCCCGATTTGGTGGTAGGCTGTATTTTGCCCCCTATCACATCGTGGGACGAAACATAATAAAGCAAAATATGGGTATTCTGGTAGCACTTCTGCTTACCCCTTCTGGTAAAAAGGCGTGGGTTTATCTATGTAACAATAATTTGTATCCGGCCTATGTACAAGACTACAAGAAGCCTGCGACTTCTTTGTCAGAATCCAACTTTCTCACTTAGCAATTTCACTATAATTTACTTAAACTATACTTATTGCTCTAAATCTAAGTAGTATATAATACTTATTACTATAAGTTCGTAAAAATCACTATAGAAATAGCAGCCGACTTTACTAATAAATTAAATAAATCTGAATGACGTGATACGAAATTTTAGTCAACAAATTACCTTTTCATTCCACGAAATCATTTAAAACTGCTGAATAAGATAAAACTGTGTAACATGTAGCAAAATATTTACTTTAATATTCAGATGTTATTAGATGCGATGTTATAATTACGACACATAATTTAGGCGCCGAATTATTAAATTGTTAGAGTAAGCTACGGGTAAATATGCGGGGTTGCCAGCGATAAAATATTGAAAAGATCCATTATAAAGCACATGCGACAGATAGATTTACAGTAATTTCAATTGGAATAGTTATCCCAGTTCTTTAAATTTTGTCAAGAGGGTATTGAGTAAATGCTTTTTGCTTACAATAGTCAATACTGATTATAGCGTATATTTAAAAAAATAAGTTTAGTAGTAGAATCAACTTCTGTCAAGAAGTTTTAACCTATATTTAATATTCTGATATGATCTATGAAATCTTTAGAAATAAACATCAATTAATACATTCGGATAGAAAACTAATGAACAGAACACATGCCTGACCCGCTCTTTCATCCACTATTGGAACTGTAAGTTGTAAGTTAACTGTAAGAGCACTATAAGCAAAGATCAACAGTGAAAAAATTTTTATAGCTAGAGAGCAGAAGCTCAATGACGCATGGAGTACTACGCTTGTTTAACTCAAAATTAATGAACCGATTTTGAATATTTGCTCAAAAATTCGGGAAACTTTCCAACAGCTGGCAACACTATGGCCTAGAGTTCGACCTGACAGTACATTTTAATCTTTCCCTATCCAAGTGGAAAATCCCACTTGATCCGTTTCTGTTCTTTCTTAACATAATTAAGTTATTATTAAAGATGAAACGTTAATTTATTCAGTTTACTTTGGCACGAGTAAACAGCTTTCTTTATGTTGTGAAATCAATTCAGACGTTGAAAGAATTACGTGAATTCGATAACAATAACATTTGCTTAGAGATGTGAGAATTACTATATTATCACTTATTTTTTTAAACACATTATTGAGATATCTAAGATATGGGTGTTTTTGGGACGTATTACGATTGTGTGCAGAAATAATTGTAAAAATCCTAACTAATTATTTAAAATACGAAAATCAAGAGCTATCATAATTGAAGTATAATAGAGCAGAAAACGCAAACAAAATATGTACGCACAATACCTACCATGCTCCTGATGATAGTGACATCGTAGGAGTAAGAGAGACCAGTACCGCAGCATGTTAATAAAATTTTCGTTAGCGTTGTGTTGAAGTACTGAAGTACTAACCTTCAAGCATTTGAGACAGAAGGTGTGCTGGCAGGGCAGGACTCGCGAGGAGGTGTCGAGCCGCTCCAGGCACACGGAGCACTCCAACAGGTCGTTCAACAGACCCTCATCCATCCCAGATGGAACCCTGCAACAATATCATATAATAATTAGCAATGAGGTACAATGACACTGAGACTACAATGACTGGACATATTGAGACTCTTATGTCTCAAGATGCCGAGCGCAGCGGAATGCCAAGCATTGCTTTGTTATTCAAGGTGTTGTTTGGTTTTGCTACTGTTTATGAGCGGTCGTATCGCTTACCATCAGGCGAATGGCATGCTCGTCTCGCCATTCAGTGCAATAAAAAAAACAATCTGCATCCTATGCAACCTTAGCCCCGTCCATACTCATGTTCCATTCTCGAAGTTATAATCAAAGCAATTTAATAACCATGTATTCCTTAAAAAAAAGCAACGGATTAAATTATTGATTAAAAGTGTAAAATATTTTTAAAATTTCATAAATTCTACTTTTCGACCCTTGGTCCTGATGTCATTGCAATAAATAATTATGTATAGAAAAATATTTGTTGTTACCAGATACTGAGATCCGAAAAATACATTCGCCAATCGCGATGAGGAGGCTGTTAAATAGAGTCTATCGATATATCGACATAAACAGGGAATTATTGGGAAAACTCAAATAAATTGTCCCGAGTCAGGATTAGAACTGTGGACTACGCTACCCTTGTCTATATAAACTACCACGAAGTCATTCTGAAACGTAAAATCATTATATACAAAACGAATAACTTAATTCATTAAGCTTAATTAAATTTACACATTTTGAATTGTTAATATCTTTATTGCGAGTAAACCAAATATTGTTTCAGCACAGCTGATGAAATAATATGTCAATATTTGAATACAAAATAAAAATAAAATATATAATTACTTATTAATTTGTGAACTGTGGGATTGAGGGTTCCATTCACAAGTCGCAACAATTTATTTAGTGTGCCCTTTTACTTCTTAAAATGTTACATGAACAGCCCAGTACTGGAAATTGATTCCGATAAGGATATAGGCTCGCACTCATATCACGCCTCACATCAAAAACCTCATATTAAAACCAAAAATAATCTCGGCAAACTGCGGGTTGAACTAGTGGCATCTCTACCTACGTCTTTCCGTGAATATAGCCGTGAATTTATGTATGTAATTAAATATTTTATAAGCTTTTCATATAGCAAGTATTATTCACAACTCACAATTCGCTTAAAATAACAATTGTTCTAATATTAGCACATATATGGTTATATTTATTCAACGACAAAAGCCACACTGATGTCTAACCCTGGGGATAAAAAAGATCATAAAGTACATTTGTTCCCCTATAAATCACACCATTACATCATTTTTTCCTCAGGCAATAGAAACGTTCGGTCCAGAAATAAACAATGCGGCCGAATGTTTGTTGGGCTTCTCAACTAAATTATTCACCGAGCCAATTATGCTTGTCCCACCTTGACGCAAAGGGCAAAATAAGGTCAGCAATGAAGCTGGCAAAGTACAGAGAGACATACTCGTAAATGATGTGATATATATTTATAGGATCTTGAGGATCACGACGCTCCGAAAAGACTGGTGTGTATCATACTACAAGTATCAGAGATTATGTAAAAAAAACGTTCTTATTAGGTCAAATAAAATAAATTGCATTGCTCATTCGTCCATTCATGCCGTTCGCCTGATGGTAAACGATACGACCGCTCATGGGCAGTAGCAATACCAAACAACACTATGAATTACAATTATAAAGCAATGCTTGGCACTCCACTACGCTCACCATACTGAGACATAAGATTAAAGGAATGACCTACCCAGACCGCTTCTCACATTTGAGAAACCCACCAAGAAGAGGTTCATAAAGTTGCGGCCGTCGAGAAACCACGACTATTGCTGCTTACCTTTGAACACAATTCTGCCAGTATATTCACTACCATATAATACACAGGCAGCAGGCTGATCCCATAACGCGAAATGCTTCCTCGGGTAACCACAAGTGTGGTACCCATCCAAGCTGACATGAATATCCTACTACCAGTAAATTATCTCAGGCAATCCCACAAATCTTAACAAACGAAAATCAAAACAAGCAACGCATGGTACATCAATCTTAGTTGCAGTGTGGCTCTGCCATTTGAAATTAATTATTATTGAATTGATCACATTCTAAATTGTTTGCAAAATATAGATTTTTTTATTTTCAGTATCAGTATCAGCCCATATATGTCCCACGATTTCGATTGAGAGTGGTTAGGCCATATAGTCCACCACGCTGGCCTAGTGCGGGTTGGCGGACTTACATACCATAAAAATTCTTATAAATCGCTATGGTATGCAGGTTTCTTCACGATGTTTTCCTTCGCCGTTTTTAGTGCGTGGTGTTTGATTATCAATACACACATGACTCCGAAAAGTCAGAGGTGTGCCCTGGGATTCGAACCCGGGACCACCGTGAACATGTTGGCAGTCGCATCCGGTCCGTTTACCAAGAGGCCACCACGCACTTGTATTTTAATTATACAAATAATTTTACTTGAATTTATTTTGATTTAATTGTGTAGTTTAATGTTACCACATCTCCCCCACTTTAGTCAATCTGAAAATTATTGTATTATTATCTATGAATAGGACAACTTACTTGCCCAATGTTATCAGCACAAGTCAAAAGTTCAATATCTTCCCTATTATTTATATAATCAATTACCATTAAAATTATCTTTATAGAAGGAAATCATAAATTATTTGACATGATTTCTTGAACTATTTTAGAGTAAAAGAGACATAAAATCAACTACTAAACAGAGACTGCCTCGGTGGCGTAGTTGTACTACGGTACGCTCACAAAGCTCAGGTCTCGGGTTCGAATCCCGGGTCGAGCAAAGTAATATTGGATTTTTCTATTCATTATGAGCCCGGAGTCAGGAATTTGTGCCCGATATGGCGATAGGCTCGCCCCCTATCACATCATGGGACGGAACATACAAGGCGAAATGTGGATGTCCTGACACCTCTGCCTAACCTTTTTGCAAAAAGGAAGTGAGTTTATGTATGTATGTTAACAGATATTGGTATGTTCCGACAGGTGTGTGTGAAAACTACTATAAAGCTTAAAATACGTGTAATAGATGTCAAGAGGCATCTAAAACCATGGATTAGATTAAAAATGTGATACCATTCTTAGATTTTCAACACATAAAGTGAGACTACTTACTGGTGGTAGGTCTCTCGAATGAGAGAAGCCACCTGGGTAGGTACCACCGCAATATCAATTTCTCCCGTCAAACAGTGGAAATGCACTGTTGTGTTTCGGATTGAAGGACACTGTAGCCAGAGTAACTACAGGACATATTGAGACTTAACATCTTAACATCCTCGGTGGCGTAGTTGTACTACGGTACGCATACAAAGCTGGGGTCTCGGGTTCGAATCCCGATTCGGGCAAGGTGATATTGGATTTTTCTAATCATTATCAGCCCGGAGTCAGGAATTTGTGCCCGATATGGCGATAGGCTCGCCACTTATCACATCATGGGACGGAACATACAAGGCGAAATGTGGGTGTCCTGGCACCTCTGCCTACCCCGTCTGGGAAAAGGCGTAAGTTTATATATGTATGTATGTAACATCTTATGTCTCTGGATGGCGAGCGCAGTGGAATGCCAAGCATTGCTTTGTAATTAAGGTGTTGTTTGGTTTTGCTACTGTTTATGAACGGCCGTATCACTTACCAGAAGGAAATTGTTCACCACAAGTAGACAATTTCACTTCACTACATACTACATAGTATAAAACAAAGTCGCTTTCTCTATCCTATGTCCCTTTGTATCTTTAAATCTTTAAAACTACGCAACGGATTTTGATGCGGTTTTTTTTTTAATAGAGTGATTCAAGAGGAAGGTTTATATGTATGATACGTACATATTATTGTACAGAAATCTATTTGTACCCGGGCGAAGCTGGGCCGGGCCGCTAGTAGTGAATAAATATAATTGACGTTGATTTACGCAAATTGGAAATCCATTCAATAAGCCGATAGTCGGTATTGGCAAATTAATGACAAATAATTTCGCAAATAAGCTAAAGAATTATTCCTCAATAGTTTTGATAAGTTTGTGACTCAATAGAATATTTTATAAAATTTTATTTTTGTGGTTTTATTACATCATTGGGTTTTTTGCAAATTATAAAATAAATTTTCATACAGTATACATATACTAATCGATTGCCCTACTACCAATATTAACATCAAAATAAACATGATATTGCCTAATTAGCCCAGTTGCAGTATTTACAGGCTATGACCAGAGAGGTCCAGGTTTAAATAAATAAATACACCGAATAGTCACATACATAGTCCTGACTGCACGCTGGCATCAAGACTTGTGTCAGTATCAGAAACTATGAGAGACTTTTCGGTATCACAAGCACTCAGACCCGAAACAAATACCTGTGCATTGTACAAATGTATCTCTCAGTTCCGGAATCCAAACCCCGGCTTCTCGTTGAAAAGCTGGCGCCTAACCATTGGCGCTCTCTAAGCTATCAATTACCAATTAAGGTAAAAGCACCAATAGTAGACAATTTAAGGATAAATCAAACTTAATTCTCAAAATTCAAAAATGTTTGTCAAAAAATTAAAGTTACATTTTCTTTTACTGTTAGAGCAACATTTGGAATGTAACTATTTCATAATAATAAAATTAAGATTGCTCTATTTTATATAAAAAAATATATTTTCTAAGGATTGCCGTAGTCACTAATAGATGACAGTATAAAAAAATCAGATGCCCCAATAATAGACATCAATTAGCACCAATAATAGACATGACTACAACATCATTTTAATATTATGTGTTATCAAAAAAATATTATTTAAAATCAAACCGAGCACAGATTGTGCTTTAGAATTAATTAAGTAACAAAATATATATAATATCTTCTTCTTTCTTTCAAGGACTTAAAAATTACATTATCATCAGGTGTGATCTTATTTTCTTCGTGGTAATTTTCTTCACCTGTATATAAATTTATTATTATTAGTCCTATATCAATTTCTAATTAATTATCTTTCTTATTGATTTTCTTTTTCCCATCTTATCATTCTTAGTTGATCTTAATTCATCTCATCATTTTTAATTGCTCGAACCGTAATCTGAAATTAATGTATACTAGTAGTGGACATCTAGTAGACTCTAATAGTTGACACTGTTTTATTTTAATTAGCCTCGTGTACAACAAACGAAACTCAGATATGAATGTTGTGTTCACAACATAAATAAATAAAATAAACTACCAAGTTCACACATGTCATCTTTTAGATTTTGATCTATTTCTGGAACTAATAGTAGACACCACTAAAATTTATACAAAAACAAGCCAAAATAACAAGGAAATGGTCCAAATAAATCAATAATGTAATATCCATATAGTACCGAAACCCGATATAGCCAAAAGTCATATAATATAAGACAAAACCATACCGTTTGAAAATCAGTTCCTTAAGAAAAACGCTAAGAATTACGCGCATAATGGCGCGAAATCACACTGTTTGTGGTCAATTAACAAAAAAAAATAAATTTACTTCTGACAGTGCAAACAAGCTTTTGGGCATGTCTCATAAATGGTACGAGGTGGCTTTAAAATTAGGAGCAATGTCATTAAAATATTTAGTTTTCTTATTAGAAAATATATTTTCGAAAGTGTCATCTATTGGTTCAGTGTCGGGCATTGGTGCTTTTACCTTACCAACTAATGCAAACCACATTGAGTGAGATTTCTAGTTTCAAAATATGCATTTTGAGTCCTTTATGGTGAATAAACCTTTGTACCACAATTTGTGAACTAAGAAGGTTAACAAACTGTGAGTAGCATAGTACTTTTTTGGACCTCCACAGGGATGATATGAGTGTAAGCTTATATAAATGCACAACCGGTGTTAGGGTAGAGGGCGGTTGGGCGACGACTGTAGGGCGCCAGTGCAAAAGGCCTCAAAATTCTGGGATTAACTGTAACCTATTGTGTATTGTTTATGATTTACTGTCTTTCACTTGGATTTGGATAACACTTATAGGATGCCATAGAATTCTCGCTCAGAGCATTGATAATCTTATATCCAATAGACAAGTCATGAAGTAAATTTTAAAATATATTTACTAAATAGAATGATATACCAAAGAGCAGATAGTGATACAAACTACTATTTCCTTCTTCTTTTTAATAATGAATGGCTCCCCTGTAGTATCAGAGATTTTTCCAATATACACTACTATTTTATACCACAGGAATATTATATTATATATATAGACATGAAAGGATTATGTGAAAGTTATTGGCCAATATTAAAGCATGCATGCATTTAAAATACATCATGATATAAATTAGATGCATTAGTATAATACAAACATAGATAAATTATTATTATCTGAGAAAAAATTAAACAATAAGGAACATTATTTAAATAAACAATATCTACAAACAGCAATATGCATTTATATATTTAAAACAGGTAAAACACAGTCTTAAACTCAAACTCTTTATTTACCAAAATAAATAACAAGATTTGTATTCTTAAAATCTACCAGCCTCTGTGATGTAGTTAGTCAGATGCCTACTGTGAGACGAGAGGCCAGGTTTGATTCCCATACAGAGATAATTGATAGTGAGGCCCACAAGTATTTTTCTCAAAACTGGGTGTTTGTGAGATCAAAAAGTCTTTTGTAGTTCCTGATACCCATGGAACAAGACTTAATGGATCTTATTCTTAACAATGTAATATATGACTGTTGGGTGTATTTATTATTTTAATGCGTGTAAAAATAGCAAAAGCCTTTATTAAATTAAGCATATTATATTGCCCTTGAACTCCATTGAACTAGAGTTACACTAACAATATCTGGTAAATGATAATACTCATATTACCACCTTAGTATATTATGTATGTTTCATGAGAACAAAATTAAATATTATTTATTTATTTGCATATTTGTTCAAAACATACACAGCTTATTAAGTAATTGAATAATGTCAATTTTTTGTTGTTAATAAAAACAAATGTTTGAAAAAAATACAGTTCGCACCCTTAGTGTTAAAGAAACCTAACTAAACATTTTTGAGAAACTTGTCTATTTTTTTGGATTCGGTCAGTTTAATATTAAAGGTGCGAGTTTGCTTTGCTGAGGGAGTTTTTTATTTTTATTTAAACCATTTCTTCTACAGAACTACAACACATTTTGTAGCAGCAAAATAATAACTGGATAAAGATTATTATGAATCGAAACATTTTTTATGGTGCAATTGGTAGAAATATTAAATATTAGATAACAATTCTTTTCCCACAGAAACAAATTGGTATTTGTGTGATCCCAAGCATTTGTTTTGAGTCTTGTGAGCCCAAGAAGTTCCCCATAATGTTTTAGACCCACATTTAAAGACTTGTATTTTATTAAAAACACTATTTTCATGGTTTCATTGTTAATATTGCTCTAAATCAGCACTAAATAATGAATCAAATAAGTATGAAGAAAAGGAAAGAAGATCAAAGTTGATATAATTTGGTAAAATATTCATGCATTCTAAAATTAATATTATTTGCAAGGAGCAAAGTAGAGTGCTGTTGAAACAGAAGAGTAAAAATGTGTTTGCGTTTGTATAAATAAGTTGAGGCCAAGTAATAAGTGCTAGTCACACTCAGGTGCCCAAAATACAAGCATTGTTTTGTTTAGGGCCAGTCTGTTAAATAACTTACAGTGTTAATATAAACATATTAATTGTTTTGGTTTGTTTCAAAAGGCTATAATTTGATATGATTTTGTAATACAGTTTATGATAATTTATGGACACAGAAGGAATCTAGCTATACTGTTAAAATAAAAAAAACAAGCTGACTAATAAGAAAAATAATTGTTTGACATATCACATAAATACCAGATTAGATTGATCATAGTTATCAACCACTTGAGATACATTTACAATATTTACATTTATTTTGTTTGCTTTATATAAATAGTATACAGGCAGACTTAATGCCAGGGGCATTCTCCAACAGTCTAGCTTTGCGTGAAGCAGAAATGGAGTAAAGCTGATTTAGGTAATTTACTTTTAAGTAGAAAAAAAAAATTGGTACATAATTTAGTAATATTTATTCGACATGCATTACAACAAAACTAATGGATAATTCATTCAACAATCTACATAGCTTGCATCTTAAGAAATCCTTGTTTCAATTCCAAGTTAACTCAATCATTTGAAGTTCGAAAGGATGATACCCATTCATTCAACATAGGTTTCATTGAGGGACACAAACCTTCGCTAGTGTACTGTAACCTTCGCTACTGTACTGTACTGTAAGTTTCATAATAAAATTGGCATTCTCCTTTGAATGCATTAACAAAAAGAATAGAATTTGAGTATCTTTATGTGGACACATCTTGTATTATTGTGTGACAGCAATGTTATGTCAATGCATGTGTTGGTTACCTGTCTTATTCACAGAAGCTGTGGTATGGTGATGATGAATGCAATAACGATAAAATTACCAATAAGCACGCAAATCTTTGATAAGATAATTTATAGTACTACATAATACAATCTACTAATCTGTTAATGGATATTTCTAGACTAAAATGCATTTTCGATTGGAGATGAAGGTAAAACGTTGTGGAGTTTACTTTCTCAATTATATAACGTAAGTATATTTAGGTACAAGGCGAAGTTATTCTACAAGTTAACGACTCTAAAACAAAACTAAACACATTGGTTGCCACACAACTTTTGTGTTAGGAAAATAAAATTAGATTGTTTACATTCTTTTCAACGTTGAAAACGAGGAAGCGTTGAACAAAACAATATATAATACGTTATAAATAGCGAAACGAAAACGACACCGTATAATATTGCAAGTTTACCCAAGATATTTTTAGAGGATGCATAAAGACCAGTACAACTGTCTATTCAAGTTTAGCTCTCAAAACGTTGATGACTCACCGAATATTTTAAATTCCGACGATGTTAGCGGGAAGCATGTCCATTATTGCACGGCACAACGAAACCAAATCCACGGGATACCACCCTACGAGTCACTTTAACATTTTTCTACACTTAAACTCTCTAAAACCACACATAACGCAGCACTTTGAGTTATAATTGCACTATTGCAGCAAAGGTCGCCGGTCCAAGTCGTTATTGTGAGAAATATGCAGTTGTTCACATAAAAACTGCTATAATTTCACGCACAAATGCCATCCTCGCCGTTTGTTCATTCGACCGACGGTGGAGCGGGGGCGGGAGCAAGCGACTATCACCGCTCGGGGTGGACACACTATTCCTTTTAAAACTACCGAATGCTATCATTCCAAAACTAATCATGATATATTTTATTGTTGTTGATAACATGAAGTTATTGTAAAATAACATAATAAATAAACATAGCTAAACGAAAAAACGCTAAATAAACATAGCTAAATGATAACAATTAACAAAATCAACATAATTCAGTTCAGGGATTAAGGATTATTATAGGTCTACCAGAATCTCATGGCATAAAATTTAAAAAAAAAACAATGATTTTTATGTGGCAATACCATCGACGAACAGCTGATTCAAAACTTGAGTTATGTCATTCGATGTGAATATTTTAAGATTTCTATCCTTTCTTAGCGAAAAGGTACAAATTAGTTCTACAATCACAAGCGCGACACATTGTTTACAAGGTTTATCGCTAGATCCGTGAATAATTTGGTCAAATTTAAACAAAATCGTCGATTTTAAAATCGACGTCGTTTTAACAAGTAAGTCGGAGTGAATAGTTTTGATACTTCATTTTTTTTTGGTAAGTATTAGATATGTGTATGTGTTTTATCGTATATTGATATCATTTTTTGAAACTAAACAGTAATGCATTAAATACCTATTTACAGGAGTTTCTAGAGATATTAGATAAGGAACGGTTTATTATTATTCCTTTAATTTCATCGTCTTCATCAGAAGATTTACAGGAAAAGTATTTAGAAGTAAGCTCTGACTAAAGTGATAATGAAATAAAGAAGTCTGGAAATAAAATTATACGTTTTTATTATACAATCTTGCATCTTTCGTATTACATTTATCGAATCTAATAATTATTTAAATAAAACCGACTCATAATCAAACTACTTACAATTTGTAAATTGAAAGTTGTTTGATTAAGTGAGAACTAACAAGAAGAGAGAATTAAAACGAAACTGGTGGCTCGGTACCACTATTTTTATCTACGTTTTGAAAGTACCAGCGCTCCATCTATATTATAAATACTCGTAAGACTCGTATGTATGTTATAGTTTAAAACTGAAAAAAATCTTATTTGCCTATTTTAATTGGCTATTAATCTAAAAGTACAATTTTGAAGTAATTATAATGTTTAAATAACCTTTATATTTTTACTTAAAACATTATGTAATTTATTTAAAAAGTTGTACTAAAAAATAATGTCGATTTGAAATAAAAAATAATTACAATTATTGAAAGTATCAAAATATGTTCATCCAATTACCCCAGTGTTACAATGCGTAAATTCAAATTTCCCAAAATGCCATGAGATTCTGGTAGACCTATAATAATGTTTAGAAATATAATATTTAATTAATATGAATAAAGATTTGTGACATTAAAATCTTAAAAAGGAACAAAAGCAGTTATCACTTATCTGTCGTGTTTTTAACAATCTAAGATGAATATTTTAACAATTTCGTAGTCGATTATTCCATAAAACGTGTATATTAGTTTACACCTGGCAATTAACTTGAGCTGTCAAAGGATTTCTCCTGACAAGTGACAAGTGACGGAGGAACTAGGGATGGGCAAATGAAAAAATATATATCGATATATTTAAAAATTATCAATTTTGTTGACAGAGTTAAAAAACGCAATTACCTCAAATATTGCCAAAAAATTCGAAAATTAAAACACATATATTGTAGTTTTATTAGCTTTATTATTGAATGAGAGACAATTTTATGTGTTCAAATTCAAAATTGAAGGCGCACCCATCAATTAAACGCACTCACTGGCGCAGATCACGTTCAAAATGTATATAGTATTTTTTTATATTAGTAAGTTTTTTTTATGTGGTGACCAAATAAGATAAATTTTAAAATATATTATAAACTTAAAATATATCTGTTCTACAGAGATTTTGCTAAAGATGTGATTATAACCCGGTCTCTTTTGAGGCTTGTCAATGTAATAATGTAATGTAATGTCAACTTAATGTTATTTTTAATAAGGTATACTTTTAATGTCAACATAATGACAGCCTTAATGTTAATAGAAATAGACATCTGGTCCCGTAAATAGTGGACGTTCAATTAGATAAAAAAATCTCTGTAAAATAGATATGTTTCAAGTTAAAATGAATATCATTTAGTCACTCATTATATTATGTATATTACACGCGCAGAGGCATAGCTGAGGAGCAGAGAGAAAGAGATCATCCGTAGAATTATTTTTGACTGCGTTTTCAATTTAATCCAAAATAAAATTGATATAAAATAAAAAAAAAACTACAGAAATCTAATTTGACATTCAGAAATAAATATCGAATATCAATATTTTCAAAATATAAATATTGAGGATATATATCGATCATTTTCTGAAAAAAATCGACATTTTGATATATATCGATATTTTTACCCATCCCTAAGCTGAACAAATTAAACACAAATTGTCAAATGTACGTGTGTGTTTTTCTTTTGAACATTAATTTTCCCAAAAATGTCTCGAGACAAAAGCGTGTGGTTTGCTGAGGAGATATTATTGGACGCTAAACTGATAAATTTTCAATTAGAGACAGGAGAATGGGACGCCGTAGAGGAGATGTTACGCGCTGAAGCGCAACTTTCGCGAGACGCAGAAACGGGACGATTGAGACCGTAAGTAACTATCAAATAACGTGAGAAATATTGCTGATAAATGTGTCTTCATCACCCCCAAGATACTTTAAGGCATATTTATTATTTATAGGCAGATTCTCAATGGTTTGTCACATTACTTTCAATTAAATAAATCCATTTATTTTATTGCTACCCTTACAAACAATTCAATAGGCAAATGTCAAATTTCCAATATATCTATGATCCTTTATAAACTTATCAAATACATAGAAATAAAATAAATATACCTTATTATATTGACTTTCAGAAAAAAGGCATCAGAATACACACTACGCCTAATAGCTGAAGTTCTGCACATTATGAGATTAGATGTTGAACAGGCTTCCTACAACCGCAGCACGCTGGCTGTTGCTGAGCAATGCTTACGACTGGTTCGGTCCTGTGGGGCAGCTGGCACTAAAATGCAAACCTACATATCTAAAGAATTATCAATACTTGACTCCATGTACGTCTTAGCTACCGAATACCAACACCCCAGTGTAAACTTCTTAAATGAAGAGCTGAAGAAATGCATGATTGTTCTAGTTCAGACATTAGGTAACCTTGTAGTGAACAATCCTTTCAATCAAATCATGATTTGGAATAAATTTGATGCAATAATTCTGAATTGTCTGATTGAGCAGAATGACAAAATTGCTACGGCCGCTGCTATGATAGTCTACAATATTCTCCTTGGTCAGCCAAATGTATTGCCGGATGATGTGATGTTACTCAATTCTCTGGCATACATGTACAATAACGGTAACACGGAGTACCCTCACTTGATTATTGAGTATCTCATCGGTGTAGAGAATACATATATTGAAAAATTATATTCTAAGCTTGAGCCGGAATGTAGGATGCTCGTTTTAAACCTAGCGTACAATATACTCATGTCAAACGAATCACAGGATATTAATGTGTCGGTAAACTTTGTCAAGTTCATGGCGCATGAGTTTAAGAGTAAATCGGATTGTATTTTGAAGACTGTTGATAAGTATGTGAACTCCATAGAGCCTCAGGAAGTAGTGTTCTTGCTAGAAATCATTGCAACTGCATCAAGTATGGATGCTTATATGGACTGTTTGCAGAGTGACACATCATTATTTATTAATTGTGCTTGTAAGTATAACTATTTACTTCCCTTTTATCCTGTATAAATATTATTTGACAGCCTTTGTGGCACATTCGGTTAGCCGCTAGGTTTGAAACGAGAGGCCATGGGTTTGATCCCCTCACCGAAATAAATATTTGTGCGATCCACAAGTATTTGTTTCAGGACTAGGTATTTGTGAGACTCAAAATTCTTTTGTAGTTCAACAAGACTCTTAGTGTGGGGTCAGGACTATGTATATGACTGTTGGGTGTATTTATTAATTTATTTTGTTAGCAATTTCAAGCAGGCCGATGATTGTATAATTTTTACCTAAATGTTCTTAGTATGTCCCTTGAACTGATGTTACACTGAGCCTATGTTAATGTTTGCTAAAAAAGGATAAAAAGTTAAGTGCCAAAGATAAAGTGTCAAGGAGGGAACAGCTCAAAATCTCCATCAATAACATGACCGTTTTTTTCCTAATATTGATAAATCTTATTTTATTTGCAGTCTTACTTCAAGCCATCCACAAGTTAGGCAAACAAAGCGATAACTTCTTTTCATCCCTCAATAAGTTGTATGCCACTACTGGCAAACAATTGATTAATGATGAGAACATAATGCCAGCCAGCACTCCTCCTGAAAGTAAGTACTATGTTGTTATAGCCTGGCTTACTGTATCAGCCCATTTAGGTCCCACTGCAGGGCACGTGCCTCCTCTAAAAACGTGGGCACGATTGAGAGTGGTTGCTGGGTAGGCCACATAGTCCGCCACGCTGATGTGGGTTGTCGGACTTTACATACCACAGAAATTCTTATAAATTGCTATGGTATGCAGGTTTCTTCACGATGTTTTCCTTCACCGTTTTAGTGCGTGGTGATTGACTATCAATACACACATGACTGAAAAGTCAGAATGTGCCTTGGGATTCGAACTCGCGACCATCGTGAACGTGTTGGCAGCCACATCTGGTGCATGTACATTATAGTAAAATTCTTTTAGTCGTATATATCTGTTGCTATAAGTTGCTGTAGTCATAAATCTTGAAGTCTTGGCTATACAGTGAATGCCTGCTTCAAGTAATAGCAACCATTTTCTACAACAATCTGATAGCAATTATTTAAGAGAATTGTTTTCATTTCTAAGTATATTAATATCATACTCAAGAAATATACTTTGTCTAATACTAATCTAAATCTAATTTCGTGTACACAGATCCACTAACTAAAAACGACTCAGCGGACAACATGCTCTCGTGCAACGAAACCACATCAGAATGTACAGAGTCAGAGAGCAGTGAACAATACTTCGAGTGCACTGAACTGCCTCCATTCATGGACAGGCTGGACGGCAACATTGACAGTCTCCAACAGCCACTCAAATACGTCGAGTCCTTGCCAGAAATGAAGAATGGAAGGAGTAATTCAGTCAAAATTGACGCCGATCTCTCCAAAGTGGCTTACAAACGAAGCAGCTCCGTCCCCAAAACTGGTGATGACCGTATATCCTTACCCACTCGGAGAATAAGCCTCGAACACAAAATAGATATTGGCGATGATACAGAACCGCCTTTGATAATTGATTCTACTTCGCCTAATGGCAGTATGAACACTATAGCAGAGGTCATACCAGTTGCTCTCCAGCCAAGACTGGATTTACAACCAAACAGTGCCACTGATTCACAAGAGAGCTCACCTAATGACCCACCGACGGAGATACATTTTCCTAAAGAGGAGGTTAAGACTGAAGTGAAAGCGTCTCCGAGTGAAATATCGCCGCCATTAGCCGACATGCCTCAAGAAACGGAGTCACAGAAACAGTCCCCGGATACTCCCAAGGAAGTGAAGAAGAGTCAGAATTTGTCAACGGATTTTGATTTGAGTGAGCAGTTGCAGAAGATCTTGGGCATTTCGTCGGACAAGACTAGAGCGGACAATGCCAGTGTTGAGAAGAAGAGCGAACCAGCGAAAGAGGTGAAGATCTCGGATGAGAATGCTGCAAACAAAGTGCCTTCTGTGAAGATTGACTCACCCGAATCTCAAAAGACGAGGTAATTTTCTAGTAGCTAGCTTTTTTTTCTATAAATGGCGAGACGAGAATACCGTTCGACCAAACAACAACCTGAATCACAAAGCATTGCTTGGCATTACACTGCACTCACCATTCTGAGATATAAGATCTCAATATGTCCATTAGTTACTCGGGCTACAATGTCCTTCAATCCGGAACACAACAGTGCATTTTCACTGTTTGACAGGCGAAATAGACATTGCGGTGGTACCTGCCCAGGCCTTTCACATATGATGACCTACCACCATAAAATGTACAGAAAAATGATATTCTTTATATCTGAGAAATAACTCAGTTTCTGTAATTGTTAAAATCCGTAATCTAAAATATCTCCTAGTTGCTACAATTTATTCTGATCGATTGCTGAAATTTCAAAATATGTTCATTCTGTTCTTTGAAGATTTTGCCATATTAAACTAAAATTTATTACTTCCTTATAAATTCCAGATTAGGCGCAATAGACATGAGCACTCCCAAGAAGACAGTGACATGCGTCGAGACAGTGGAGAGGCACGTGGCATTCGGGTTCAAGGCGGCTCTCGTGCGCACGCTGGCCAACCTGTGCTGGAAGAACCCAGAGAATAAGAGACAGGTATGGAATTTAAAACATATAGCATTGTACTACATATGTACCCAACAGTCACATAAATAGTCCTGACCCCATATTAAGATCGAGTCTTGTATCGTGGGCTTTAGAATCTACGAGAGATTTTTCGGTCTCACAAACACTCAGACCCGAAACAAATACTTGTGGATCGCACAAACATTTGTTTCGGTGCGGGGATCGAACCCACGGCCTCGTTTCACAGCCGGCGCCTCACTAAGACTATCTAAATTAAAAAATTAAAACAATCAATTAGTCACCGACTCGAATTTGTGTATTAATTATCATTATGTGTGTTATAACTGATAGCTGATATATAACTTATATGTGGTGCGACAAAAACACAACATGTGTTATTTTGAAAACTACGCGTATGCCGCGATCACATGTATGATATTTTACTGCACCAGAGCCACTTAGACGTCAATATATAGATAGATAATATATCAATATAATATAGATAGCATTGCTTTGTAATTCAAGGTGCTGTTTGGTTTTGCTACTGTTCATGAGCGGTCGTATCGCTTTACCATCAGGCGAACGGCATGCTCGTCTCGCCATTCATAGCAATAAAAAAAAAAATGAGTTAAAAAATCTTTGAAGTCTTTAAGCATTGAATAAGGCGCTGTGTTTAGTTGAAAGAAATTGTTTTTGTTTCGTAAACAAAGTCGCTTTGTTTCACAGTTAGTGAAATTATTATTTTATTTTTATTTCAGATGCGTGAATTAGATGTCATTCCAGTACTTCTAGATTGCTGCAATATTGACGCTCGGAATCCTCGTATCCTTTTTAAAATATATATTAGGACATGCCATTACACTCTTAGGCCGGAAACATACTACTGAAACGGCACGCGACACGACACGTGTTAGGTCAAATTAAATCGTAGTATTTTCTATTACCAGAACCAAACTACGAACACACACTACGTTGCGTGGTGTATTTTTAGTGTGGACATGGTCATAGAAAATACTACGATTTGATTTGATTCAACACGTGTCGCGTCGTGTCGGGTCGCGTGGCCTTTGTGTTCTCTTGCACTTTGCGACCTCCTGGCGCCCTGCACTATTCACTCATTACATCCTCTAATTTAAATAATTAAAAATTTTAAATTTAAAAATAAATCAATATACAATTAAATTAATCAATTAAATTATAACTATATATATAATGATTAATTAATGCCAATTAAAATCATATGACGACCGATCGAGAAAACAAATAAAAATAATAATATGGCAAATCTTTGTAAGACAAGTCACAAATATTTATTTTAGTAAATTGACCAAAACCAAGCCCACTGAGTTTGACTCGCTGGATCTACTCAGAAATTGGGTCGCGCCGCGTAGTATCCAGTGGTAAAGTAAAGCCCGCTGAGTTTGTTCGCCGGGTCTTCTCAGTCAGGGCCGCGTTGGATCCGGCAGTAAGCCTAAACATACGGGACGTTTCGGAAATACTTATGGTCGTTGTCTTAAATTGGACCCAAAACAAGCCCACTGAGTCTTATTCGCTGGATATACTCAGGACTGGGTCGCGTCGCGTAGTTCCAGTGGTAGTGTAAGCCCACTGAGTTTGTTTCGCCGGGTCTTCTCAGGAAGGGCCGCGTTGGATCCGGTGGTAACAATAAACCGCTACGCACCGTTGTAATGATATTCATGGTCCACTAATTAATTTAATTTGACTAACATACATATTGTATTTCTTTGAAAAATAAATTACCATAAAGACATAACTAATACTTTAAATAAAATAAGAATAAAAAGTTAACAAATAAATAAAACTAATTCTAAATAAAAATAAAATTAATTTAAAATAAATAAATTAATTAAACCAAGAAATTAAAATAAGTATAACTAAGTATAGGAAATATATTGTTTATAGAGATTAAGTTCTATGTGTATTGACTTGTCATAAGAGCTTTTAAATTGCCTACGTGACCAATAAATACATTTCATTTCATTTCTTTCAGTAGTATGTTTCCGACCTTAGTAGGCATATTTAGTCTGGAGTTCAACTGGGGCATATACGAATACTTTCTTCCTTATTGATAGATAGTTTTAAAAGCTATTTTAATTATCGAATCCTTTGTCCTTTTCGAACTACTTTTGAATTGAGTTTGATCGAAAAATGCAAGACATTTTATAACTAAAATAGATTTTAAAACTGTCGCTGCATAAAACCATTGATGTGTTGCAGGACCTTTTTAGTGAATTACAGTTGAATTCGAATAGTCCCGTAAGAAAAAGAGATATAATTTCGAATTTTGATCGAATGATCGAATTTCAACAGTAATAATACAAACGATGTAAAGAGTTTGATATTACATAGTTATTCTAATTAACTGTAGTATGTGTTAATATTTTGGAAAAGATCCTCGTGTGCTATGAGTATTATAGTCCTTTTGAGTCATGTCTGGTATTGTAATAATATTGTTAATATTTCTCGGTGGCGCAGTTGTTCTATGGGACGATTGCAACGCTGAGGTCTCGGGTTCGAAGCCCGAGTTGAATAAATATTTTATTTTTCTATTAATAACCAGCCGGATTTTAGGAATTTGTGCCCGATATAATGATAGGCTTACATCTATCACATCGTGAAATGAAACATATAAGGCGAAACGTGGTTTTCCTGGTTGATGTTTATGTATGTATGGTAATATTCCTCAGCTTTGGTTCAGTAATCATGCAGTGGGTTATATTCGCTGTTCGCAATCTCTGTGAAAATTGCCCTGAGAATCAGGTGAGTAACAAAAAAAAAATACATTTTTATCTACCATATTGCTATATTTTTTATCGTAATTTATAGAAATTAAATACTGAATAAAAGCTTTTTCATTTCAAGGAGGTGATATCTAAAATAACTCTCCAAGCTCCGGTTGACAACGAAGTTCTTCAAGAGATGGGTCTCACGCTGCAAGCGGACGCTCAAGGCAACACCATCAGGATCGCCCCGTTGCCGCGCGGATGAACATATTGCCCTAGCTATATTTGAATTATTTATTACCTATCTAGGTATCACAGATGTTCCCTTAGCTTCATATTGTACTGACTACTGAAGCCCAAATGTACTTGTCCCAATAAAGTGATAAATTAAAATATATTATTGCAACAAAAGTTGTTTTAATTCTTATATATAACGAAAAATGATGTCCGCCAGTAACATACAAAGATAATTTACTAAAAGTTACAGTAGGGAAATGAATACAGGACAATTCTTACAGAAAACTCAAGACATCTTGTTAATAAATACTCTAAAAATCGTTTGAAGGGCATATTATGTGAAGCAGTGAATTTTCCATAATATTCTCATAGTTGAAAATGAGAGTTTGAAACCTCTCATTGAAACATGAAGACTTTACTTTTGTCATGAGGACCCTGATTAGCACGACGTGTAGTGGTTCAGCATATCAGCTCCATTCTTCAGCTAGATGAAGATTTCTTGGGGTCTCCTATATTTTAAATACTAGGCAAGGATACACTTCACTATCATTATTGCCTATTTGAAATGAAATATCGATATAGTAATCGACTAAAATTACAGTCGCCGAAGCACATCCCTACAAATATCATGTGTCAATCAGTGACAAATGACATTGACAGTTGACACTTGCATTGTTTTCGTATTGCATTTTGAAGATTCCAGAAAATATACTCCTAAACTCATATAAAAATGGTTAAAATCGCTCTCCAAATACAAGCGACGTTGGAATGCATAGAAAAACTGTACACCAACCATCCTCACTACCAGTGGTTTCTTAAATTAAAATGTGGGAGTTGCGGCGAAGTGTCGGAAAAATTCCACGATCTCACGGAAGCCGAGAAAGTACCGCAAAAGCACAACAGGTCGGAGACTAACTTACTGATTAAGTGTAAATTGTGTTCTAGGGAAAACAGTATGGATGTTATTGAAGGCAGCAATGGTGGGTATAGAATACATAACCTTTTTGTAGCCTACAAGTAACTTATCACTCAACAGCTACAGCCTACACTTACTAAATTGATCCACTTAACATATCACTATGAGGTACTGGACGAAGCTAGTTGCGCAACTAGTGGTCCAAAATTGATCCTACACCAAAACTAATTTGTCTTATCATCTAAGTAGTATTGTCTCCTACCAGTATATAAGGGTATAAATAAATATCCTTCGCAATTTTCTTGCATACCCTGTAAATTATGCACTTTTCATACTGTATTGTAGAGCTAATTCACAAGATTCTTGACCAAATTTTCTACATACTTTATCTCTCTCTCTCTTCAGCCAAAGGAAGCCTACCTTTGAACAAAGGCCTCTCCCAAGGTTCTCCACATATTTACTTTTTTATGACTAATTGTGAAATTGTAACTTCAGGTCAGTACACAAACAATGATGTTGGCAAGTTCAAGACAATAGTGATATTTGACTGCAGAGGAGTGGAGCCGGTAGATTTTGAACCCAAGTCGGGATGGATTGCTGAAGCTGAGGATGATGGTATGACCTTATTTTTCAATTAGTATTAAAAAATGAATTTCATAAAAAAAAAACAAAAATATTATAAAAACATCAGAAAGTATAAAACTATAAATATAAACACTTTAAGAGCTGACCTTTTTAAAGTGTGCCTTTTACTCATATTTGATTGGCTGTTAAAGTGTTAAACCAAATACATGATAAAATCTCTACATAACACTAGTTTTATTTCATTATTTACTGTTATATTCTCTATAAGTATAAATGTACTTTACCAAAACTCTACAAATCATGTAATTTTTTCAGGTAAAAAGTTTGAAGACGTAGACTTGACAGAGAAAGAATGGGTAGACTATGATGAGAAGAACCAGACATCAGTGGGAGTTTATGAGCTGGAGTGGAAGTTCATTAAAGTGAAGTAGTTTGTTTACATCCAATGTCCATGGCATTTACAAAGTAATAATTTAAGATTTATGCAATATTTATGTTTTTATTAAAATGTTTAAATACACATATATTTTTTTTATTGAAAATCTGTGCCACTAGTAAGATGGTACATAAAACTGAATGCAAAAGGAAGTGCAATCTTTTCATAGATTTTATAAGGTGTCCCATGTCATATCATAGATAACTCAGTACAAAGAAATGTTTGATACATAAATACTTAAATATAATCAATATTTTACAACTTTAATTTCTAATTAAATTTCGAGTCTCTGAAACTATGAAAATAAGCTTAATTAAATTACTCAATTAATCTTATTTTCATAGTTTCATTAATTACTAATCGCCGATATAAATATTTTAATTTAATAAAATCCACAAACAGGCAATACATTTTATTTTCATACAAAAAGTATAAAAATTGCTTCGTAATGTAAAAAACTGTACTATTTGCAGTGCTCATTGGTTAAATGAAACATCGGCGTTTATAATTTCGCGCGGCAAGTTAACCGTGACATACACTTTCGACGTCGCGCTTCCTTTTCCGCGGGTAATCTCCAATTATGAACACATTAATTGAGTGATGTAATCATCTAGAACATACACGAATGATGCACAACCGTTATTATAAATAGGTTAGTAAACTGAACATGCATAGTTTAATTTTTTTAGGATGTATCCATGTTATGTGCGCAATATATCCGCACGCGTGCCTTTAATATATTCAATCCCAAAAAGGTAGGGTTATAAAACACGCGTATAATAGGAAATATGTTCCGGTATTTTTTTCTCTGAATTCATAGCGGATATGGATGTCATTGTTGATTACCGTCTTCAAATTCCAGGTTTTTAGGGCTATCTGCATTTTTTTTTATTTATCTGGACTAAGTTTACGTCTTTTGACGTAAAATAAATGAAGAGAAATTCAGGAAATAAAATCCAATCTTATTTTAATCTAATATTTATGCTTCATCTATTAGATCCTTAATTTTACTACAGTGCTAAATATGCAAAATAAGTCGCAAGTACGTTTTTCTGTTGGTAAATCAGTATTGAAGGATAAGTTTAATCGGTATTTTCTTAATGAATTTCAATAAAACATATCAATAACAAACTGTACAAGACTGCAATGCAAGTACATACACGTTGGTATAATGTTAGGGTGATTGACACGTATCGTGCAATTTTGCGCTCGCTTACTCCGTCCAACGATTACGTTGAACTTGCCAGTCTAGACAGAATGGAGGAATAAGACACTGTTCATTTATATTCAGTACTGTTGTATATTGCTAACTGACTACACTCAAATTGTTTGGTTTCTAAATTCAGTCAGTAATAGTGGCTTAAGCTTCTTCAGGTAATAGTCAAACAGATAAATCGACGCAATCAATGCATATTTACTAAGCAGCAAGGGTCTCAACGAACTACAATACAAAAAAGTAAAGTTTTCTTTAATATATGAATTATAACGGAACATCACCAGGCGTTTATGACACAGTCTACTGGGCAGCGTTAGGACATGCTACGTTTTAGTGGGCGAAGACCTTTATTATTGGATTTAATCTCCATAATTACAACAAAGTATCAATAAGACGCTAGTTACAGAACTTACCTTAAATTTGCTACAAAATTCAATAAAACAATCTGTAATATGTAAATAAAACGAACACAGTATCACAGCACCATTCATTTACTCATAAATCGTTAATGTTTAACATTCCACACAATCACACAACAATAACTTATCGATAACGTATTCTACAATAAGGTACAACATAAATCATGATTACTTATACTACGACTCCGTTAGAATATTTACATATCAATTTAACTACTTGGTTCGACCGTCGTGGATATTTCGGGTTTGTCTGAACGCGATTGGAAGCCAGCGAAGCCAGTATTTCCGTGAACCGTGACCGTGTGTTGTGGAGTGCTTGTGGCCAGTTCGGAAACAGCTGCATTATTGGAATTAAAGCGGTCATCACTGTACACTTGGTAAGGATGGTGGATATACACAGGCACCTCTACCGGTACCTGAACTGGGACTTTAACTGGAACTTTCACGGGATACGGGACTTTTACGGGCACTGGTACCCGCTTTTCGACAGGGTAGGGCCTTGGCACGTAAATGGGCACTTTTTTCTCCACTTCCACCTTTTGCGGGACGAGAACTTGGACGGGCACTGGTACCTTCTTCTCCACTTCTACCGGGTATGGTACTCTCTTCTCCACTGGAACTGGTACCGGGTGGGGAACTTTCACTGGATACGGTTCAGGGTACGGCACTCTCACATGAACGTGTTTTATTACTTCAACCGGCTCTTTCACCTTAACCTGGACTGGGTAGGGCACTTTAGTTTCCACCGGGTACGGCTGCGGGACCAATACTTTGACAGGTACCGGATAAGGCACTTTCTTTTCCACTGTAACTGGCACTGGCACGGGTCGGTCTACTGGAACCGGCACCTTCACCTCCACGGGGTAGGGCACTTTCTTTTCCACATGCACGGGGACAGGATGCGGTACCTTCACTTGTACATGCTTTATTACAGGGACGTGGTGGACTACCGGATACGGTTTAGGCACGTATTCCTTCTCCACGACTTTGTAGGGCACGGGATGAGGCACTTTTATCCCGATGGGATACGGGACCTTCTTCTCTACCGTGACTGGGTACGGTACCGGTTTCTCTACAATTTTTATTTTCTCTACCGGCACTGGTACTTTCTTTTCCACTTGTACCGGGTAAGGTTTTGGTACCTCCACTTTGTAAGGCACTTTGACTGGTTTCTCAACAGTTTTAATGTATCTGTGATGGTGGTGGTGGTGATGATGTTTGATTTTGGTGACGACCCGCGGTCGACTGTGGCTACTCTCTGTCTGGAGGTCCCCGTACAAGTAGGGCGTGGGCGTGTGCACTGGTTTCGGGCTGTAACCAGAATAATACGGATTCAGTTGTCGTTTCCGCTTGAAGAATACCATTTTTTTTCTGGCCATGGCCGGGGCGGCGCTCGGCGGCACGGGGACCAGCCCGAAAGACTGCAAGTATAGTGTTTTCCCCGGCGGAGTCACTCCGCTGTCGACGATGTCTGAACGTTTGTTAATCGGGGTCGGTACTGGCTTTTGGAGCTTGGGGTAATGGGACGCCACCATCGGCACCCAGTCACTGGGCCCTATAGCGGTAAAATTGATCGTTGGAGTGGTAGATTTAATTTTGGACGTCCTCGTCACCGGACGATAGCCGCGCGTCGTCAGCGATGGAGCAGTCGTCGTTGTTGTTGTAGAGTTTTTGTACACGAATCTAATGCGTTGAAAACTCTCCGATGTGTGGTGATCTGTTTCGTTTTCTGTGTTGTTGGAGACTGTCGTGTTGTTCTCAGTCACTGTGGTGTTGTGTAGAGTCGTATTCTCATGTTCTATCACCCGTTTGGGCCATATTCGTTTCGTTCTGAGTACCTTCGTGGTGGTGGTCGCCTCTGTGGAAGTTGTCGTTGTGGATGTAGTGATGTTGAAGTGTTTCGGCGGTCGAACGAAGTCCGTCCTAATGCCGTTTATGGTTTGCACTGGCAAGCTGAACTTGGGACTTTTCGCGAATGTGGGTTTAGCGTTGGACGAGGCAAACACCATCGGCCGTGGCTTGTAGTAGTAATGGCTTTGTAAGTGTGTAGGTAACGGTATCACTCTAGGAAACTTATAAACAGAGTTTGGTGAGTGATGCAACTTCAGTGGCGGTTTTGGGTAGTGTCGCGGCGGCATTATTCTCTGTATGTGTCCGTAATAAGGTCTCGGTATGTCTTTGTAAGCTACGTGTTTGCCGAGCTTGTCGGGAGTGATGGGCGGTTTGCTCGGCGGTCGCTGCTCGGGCCTGTGAGTGTTCGTGAGCGGAACACTGGCGTTGTTGGAGGTCGTCGCGTTGGGTTTGGGTTCCTCTACGTACTTGGGGCTCTCGATGATAGTGACAGCCCTGTGCTTGGACTCGTCGGCGACTTGGTCGACCTTGGTGTCATCGTGCGCCGTCACGCCTCTTCCGTGATTTACGACGATCACTAAAGCGATCAAGATTGCCGTCTGCAACAATAAATATGTATACATTTTCATCCATAATTCTAATTATTGAATTCATAGCACAACAGAACAAGTAAAGCGAATTGCATGCTGTTTTAGGACCTCGGTTTTTAATTATTTGTATAATAGATATAAAAATATTCTTGAAAGTCGTATGTATTTCGTAAGTAGTATTTTAACATTTAAAAACATCAACATCTTTACTAACATAACCAAAACGAGTAATTTGTTTATTTATTTAAATATTTTGCTTCTGAGAGCCCTCATCTAAAGTTAAACTGGAGGTTGTTGAAAATCACACTACGAACCGTATGTTCTAGGCAGTCGCAATAAGAAAAAAAAGTCAGATCTTAATATTACTCAGCCGCATAATCAAAACATCTCCTAAGTTGATGGGAGATGTATTTCGGTAATTTGGTCAAACTTATTTTATGCCTGGTGTGTAGATTAACGACACCCGGCTGAAATCCAACTAACAGTCAAAAAACTTAGGAAATTCATTTAGCAAATCACGGTCAATTACTTGCGCTAAAAACGGCAACTGAATTGTTATTAAATAAATATTAATGATTGATAACCATGATAAAATGACAATTATAGCGCGAACGACTACAAATATGTCAACTTTTTTGTGTAATATTTTTTCTCGTTGTATTTTTAATACAAGTGGGTGCGTGAGTTCGAACGCACGCGAACAGTTTCCGTATTTTCCGTTGAGGCGCGGTCATACCATTGTTTATATTGTTTCTTTTTTATAACAAAGAAAATGTGGAAAAGGAATTTATTCTGTATATTATGTGGAACACCAACATTCACTTAATAGCATTATTTTTTTTATAACTCAGTTCAACTTATAACATATTAATTTACAATATTTTTCGTAGTACGGAAGGTATATGAATGGCAGATTTCAAGTTACACATTTGTAATCCATATCCATAAACTGACTTTAATTAAGATTTTGTTAACGCTTTCAGAACAAAACTAGGCATTTATTTGTTTTAATGAAGAGTACTAGTACTTATATTATTAGCTATTTGAATTTAGAGACAACAACGCACTATCCCAGTACATCAAACCGATAAGTACATCATGAAAATTACTTGATTTTACTGTTCTTTAATGCAAACATTTAATTAAACACTAACGGCCTTAGTAAAAGACAATTTTAAACCTATTGTAAGCCATTCGAATGGAATAAAACATTCGATAACCAAAATAGACTTTAAAACTGCCTATGAATAACGCAGTAAGAATATTATTACACAAAAACAGACAGGAAAGTTTTACTACCAATAGTTGCAACTGACATCGATCAGTAAAAAAAAGATAAATATATGCAATACACTGAAGATCAATCCAAAGTTTTTCTTATATTAGGGCTAAATAATGACCATTCTTCATTTGATCGCAAAGTCTATTCAGATAAAGTATCAACTCGCTAAAGAGAAAATTCAATTCCTAATCAGAACAATTCAGTCCTTTACTAACAGCCGTTCGCTATAATCTATCAATCTTTAACAAGCGATTTCATTAAATATATTTTGATGCATTTGTTGCTTCAGTTAATAAAGGTAGAGAGGTATAGATTTGATGCATATATTTATAGATAGCTAGATTAGATTAATATGAAAAGATTATATATGTCTATTTTTATTTAACGAAGCGTAGAATTGTATCTATCGATATAGTCATGGTAGCTATTTTAACTTCTTGTTAAAGATAGGATTTAGAGAACGGCCGTAAGACGAATCTACAACTGATTTAACTTATCTATTCTGGGTAGGTACTGTAAGACGGTGAAATCATCATCATTAGTATCTATAGTTTCTGAGACTTGTAGGTTAGTGTCGGGTTAGGATTATGTGTGTGACTATGTTTTCTTTTCTTTACTACTTTATAATTTATTTTGTTTCATTTATATTAAAACTACTTTTGATTGACCTTCAAAGTATTACAAATCTAAAAGGCGTGTCTTTAAACCCATTACATTTAGGCACTGCAACATGTAGATGGCAGCTGGTGCTTACAATACAGGGTGTCCTAGTCTAAGCACCAACCGTATTTAATTAACCACTAATTTTTATGTGTAATTTACCTAGGTAAAGGAAAGATTTTATTATTATTATTACTTACATGTATATATAAGTATCTTATATATGTGGATACTGGATTGTGATTGTGTGTTTGACTAACAATACACACATGCCTTCGAAAAATCAGATACCATATGTAGGTATTTGTCCTGAGATTCAAAGTCGCGACCACCGTCTCACAGGTCGCGTTTAATTTGATACTAATAAGCCACCACGCACTTCTAGCATATTAATTATGGGCTTTAATTTTTCTAATTAATTAAATCTTTAATTTATTATCTAAACAATAAAGCAAATATTGGAATCTGCAGGTATGACGGTAGATACATAAAGAAGTTATGCATTATATAGTCATTGATCCCTACTTAAAGTAATCTATGATGTTTTCTAGTTAGAAGAAAAACAGAGAGTTAAAAAATTGGAATAGAGCAATTTATGAGATTCCTTAATTACGATTGGATGAAACATAGTAAAATTAAATCATAAAACATTGCACGTTCCTTGTGTCTGAACTAATCCATTAAAGCATTTAGAATTTTATTTTTTCTTTTTATATTTACACAATATTAGAAGGATTTATCACGATATTAATAAAAAGGCACGCATTTTTGGACACAAGCATTTTTACAAAACATTCATATTTTCACTGTCAAACGAAACCATTTTATTAAAACTTGCGCACTGTTTTATTAATATTTAATTCACAATTATAAACACTTGCACTTTTCAAACACTTTCACATTCCCGCCAAAAAACTCCTTCGGACGTTTTATTATTGCACTGTGTTTTTTGAAAAGAAGTAGTTTGAAAAAGTTATAATTACTCGATGTACCTACCGATAATTGGTTCATAATGCGATACCGTTGGTCGGTCGCGGGCATGTATGTACGTAATGATGGGTGCTCGGAAACGCCACCCACTTATATAGCATTCGCGTAATGGGTGGTTGGGTTTCGGGACGATTACTTTCTCTGGCAATGCCAATATCATCTACTTAGTTCACTCCATTACTTTTATCTGAAGAGGTTATACTACAATGTCGTATACAAAATATATGTTGGGCCTAAACAAAAAAGGTACTTTAGGTATCACAAGGAACATTAAATGCAATTCTTCTACAAATCCAGTACATATAATCTGAATTTTTGAATACACTTACAAATCAAGCAGTCCGTTTCTGCAAGACTTTATTTCGGAATACATTAATAATCACCATTGCACATGTGGTTAGACGCCGGCCGAGAAATGAGAAGTTGCGGGTTCATCCCCACACCGAGATAAATGCTTGTAGGGCCCCCAAGTATTATTTTCGAATCTAGGTGTTTGTGAGACCGAAAAGTTTCTCGTAATTTCTGATACCCATGACACAATACATAATCTTTACATGGTTAAGTATAAGTGACTGTTGGGTGTATTTATTTTTATTTATCGATTCGTAAACATAAGAAAACTGTTTGTAAAACGGTACGAAATAGTACATTTTGTGTAGGTACTGATTTTGAGTAAGAGAAAATATACCAAGTACTTTAAGTTACGAAATGTTTTAGTAATCAGGACTGATTTTGATACTATTTTTTACATTATATAGATACGCCATACTATTGAAACCTTACTAATCAATTAATAATTGGAGTCCATATCGCTATGAGCGATCTATGTACACAGCCTTAATAGGATGGATCAGACGTAATATAAGAAACAAAAAATATAAGGTTTGTAATGCGGTTACTGGCAGTAATCTTCGGTAAACGCAACGCTTATAAAACAAATAGGTACACTATAAACGCTTCGAAAAACAGTTTGATTTTACGCACTGTAAGCAGTAAGCATAACACAGCGCGGAGAGCTGGTAAATTAAGCTATAATTTCCAATGTTCTCAAATGGAAGCTACCCACAAACAATGGCTTACTGGTGGTAGGTCTCTCATATGTGGAAGGCTGCTTGGGTAGGTACCACCGCAATGTCTATTTCTCCCGCCAAACAGCAGTTTAAATGCACTATTGTGCTTCGGATTGGAGGACATTGTAGCCAGAGTAAATACTGGACATATTGACACTTTACATCTCATGTCTAAGGATGGCGAGCGTAGTGTAATGCCAAGCATTGCTTTGTAATTCAAGGTGTTGTTTGGTTTTCCTACTGTTCGTGAGCGGTCGCATCACTTACCATCAGGCAAACGGCATGCTCGTCTCGCCACTCAAGGCAATAAAAAAAGGGCTGTGTCAAACTTCTACACAAAAGGAGGACATTAGATCTAATACCGAATTGCAGGAAACTTTTCAGCTGGGTGATAGATGCGCGTAGACTCCTATATGCTGCTGTGATATCACGGAATGTAGGCTATATTAAATAGTAGACTATAAAAACCTAGGCAGTGTATGATTAGACTTAAAAAGTTGAGTATCAATACCTCCATATTTTATGGCGACAAGAACGGTATTACCTAATGTTGATTTAAGTTTATCAAAATGCAACATTCAATTGTATATTCACAAAACAAACGAACAATGCAGTATTAAAGTAAGGTCAGGCTGGCATATTCCGTCTACGGGGCATTAACCGTCTACTTCCAATTAAATACAGAAAGCTTATGATATGCTTTTCTAACAGGCCAACTCTCAAAGCTGTAATTTGTATGTACTGTATGTTAATGCCCCATAGACGGAATATGCCACCCTGACCTTATACCTACGTAAGGATATGTAACAACAAAACGTTAGCGCGTCAATTCGTTTTATGATTCGATTCCCGCCAAATCTATTGTTATCCAATATGGCGGATCGAAATTGCAGTAGTATTGGTTAAAGTCCGTGCATTTCCCTATTTCCGTTCTTCCGCACGCACTAGTAACAACGATATTAATCCAAACTTATGCAACCATGTAAATAACGCACGCGAATACTATTTGGAGGCGTTTCGTTAGACTCATCATGCATGAAACATTCAAGATACGCTTTACGCCTGCTTTAGATTATCGAACAGATCATCAATCATGTATATCTTGTATAAATACTGTTGTTACACAAGCTTGCGTAAGTTAATAGATCTATTTTCTAATAAATCTACGTTTACGCACAATTTAATAACAAAGTGTTACCTATGTATAACTTTTAGCTTAGGCTTACTACAGAATATACCTATATAAATATATTTATTCTACTTGCCAATATCCACCACAACATTATACTTGTGCACATAGCCTCCCGACCATTTTGTGGATGTTAAAATGTAGCTCGACCGAGATACTGTGGTCTAATTTATAAATGAATAGATTAAAATGTGGTTCATTCTTGTCCCAGATAACAGATTCGTAAAACACATTTATCATAAAAACACAGCGCTAATCCACCTAAACTAACTTAAATGACGCATGCATCAATCATCAATGAATCATAATTAAGATGTATTTTTTCATGATTCTTTACGATTTCACCTTAGTATTATTGAACAAATTAAAAAGAATAACAGTGTATTGTTTCGTCAAAACAAAATGACGGAAGTTATTTGTAAATCTATTTTCACGTGTTACACGAAATCCGCATTTATCGCTCCTGCCCACCGGTAGTAGAAACAGGGTAAGTTACGTGTCCTCAACCTTTTTTGCATCATGTTGTAAGAGAGGAATACTGTTAAGTGTTACATACTTTTTTAGTACTTACTCTTGTCCCCTGCACACGATGGGTCTTTGCGATGGTCCACTATGATGGCTAATCGTGTAGAGGGCGTCGTGGCGTATAAAAGCTTATGGCACGTGCGATGGTCTTGGAATAGCGTTAGTGTCGGATTTTCTGGCGCACATCAAAGAGAGTGGGTGATCATTACTGAATGTCGCCATCGCGTAGTTGCGTTTCAATTATTCACATGGCTCGGCACGTTTGTGGATATTGCAGCCGAGTTGGTTCTAAAGGCCTTAAAAGAAAAATTCCTTCGCCGTCATGCGCATTATAAGCAACACCGTTGAGCACAGTACCATAACTGGTTCTTTGGTCATACACAGGTTTCAACTTTTTTGAAAGTGTTATCGTTTCGGATTTTCAGAGTAGGGCCCCAGTGAGGGCATACCGCCTCCACAGTTTGTCTAGCGATTCTGAATACTCCTTTAAATCGCCTCTAACAAGAAGCAAGCTATACTGTGGCGTATAAACTACTAATAAGAAATTAATATAAATACTACAAAAATATTTAGTAAATAGAAATTAAGTACTATGTGTGACTTATCAAAAGATATATTTAATTGCCTACATGACCAATAAATGAATTTCATTTCATAAACGAATTTCATTTAATTTCATTTCAAGGCACCAGTTCATACAACGATTTCATTCTCGGCACAAAGATAGGTCTGCTTTACTGGTGTAAAAGGTCTTATCATAATTAATAACAACTTTATACATGAAACAATACTACAATATCTTACAGCGTTTTTTTTATTTATAGTTTCTTTTGGATTTTTTATCCCCCATGTAACATAAACTACTGATAGAATATAATTACAATCCCAGTAATATTATTGTATCTCCTTCAATATTCTCAGCCTATATTTGTCATTTGGGAACCTCATCTTGACAATCTGCCGTACTTCTTCACAGCTGTAGCTTTGGAATTCCTCTTTACTCCCGTTCCACAGTTCCGATATTTCCAATAGCTGTGCCTTCAACAGCTGAGGCAGTTTTATGAATTTGTTCCATACATTTATTTTGCTGTCCATTTTAATCGGTTCCTGTAAATTGCATTTATTATTGAATTTTATTTATTAAGGAAAACTTACATCTAGCATAATACATTATTAACAGAAACAGTAAACAAAGGTCAATTACAAGTCTCCATTTGTATGAACTGTACATAAAAAAAGGTCAATTATAACCAGCTTAATAATACATATTACATACAAAGTACAGATATTGCTTGTTAGGAACGTGCGCCAAAGTAAATATTGCACATAGTTTTCTTAAATTTCGTGCCATTGGTTCTTTAATACATCCCAGAAGATAACATTGAGTAATTGACAGGCTCGTAAAAGGTAACCATTTTGTTGGTATACAGATTTACAGAATTAGCAAATGGAGCATGTAGGGGATTTGGTTTCCTGAGCCAGGCTGTATGTGTGTGCAACCCAATCACACCCAGCAATTCTGAACAGTCAACTTTACCATTAAACACATTTAAAAGATACGATAAATCAGCTATTCTTCTAAGTTAATGTAATGGTAAAATATGCAAGGTTCCACATCTACTGTTACATATTGTTAGACATTTATGAATAGGAAACATAAATCAATGTATGTGTATTATTTACTTGTTTCTGGTATCAATTACTTATTAGAAGTCATTAAATCCATTCAAACATGTGAACAAGTATAAGAAATACTCCAAGAATTTCGCAATTTTTTTCTGTTACAGTTCTCAGTATAAAATATTCACAGAAAATACTTTAACTAACTGGGTAATTTATTCAAGACCATCACGAGTTATTTAAATATTCAACTTTATTAAACATTGAATGATAAAATAATTAAAGCAAATAGATTTTTAAGAATTTCTATGGTATGTAAGTCCGTCAACCCGCACTAGGCCAGCGTGGTGGACTATATGGCCTAACCACTCTCAATCATACTGTCGATTGTAGAGTAGGCCCGTGCCCTGCAGTGGGACGTATATGGGCTGATACAGAAATAGATTTTTCAAATTTCCTATGAAAATATAAGCTTACCTCAAACAACGCAACAGCTTCCTGTATAGTGTCTTCGATCCTCAGCGCTAGCATGTACACCAGCTCTTCACTCAGTGGCTTGTTGTTGCCGAAGATTCTGTCCGTTATAGCTTGACACAAAGCCTGGAAGGTAGACATACTAATTGAAGAAGTGATTGACAACTTAAAACTGCCTCGGTGGTGTATTTATACTACGGTACGGTTACAAAGTTTAGGTCTCGGGTTTCAATCCCGGATCGGGCAGTGATATTGGATTTTTTTGATTATGGTTACAAAAGAACGCAATAGTTTAGGTTGTACTAATAAGCACTGAGTTTGTCGCGGCGAGAATCGAATGCTATTATCGCATGACATAACCGCCATAATATCATGTTTGACAAATGTTTGCACAATGCAAATATATATCCTACGAAATCGCTTATTCGAGGCGAGAAACTCTTCCCGCGTAAATGGAGCTTAAGTTCGCCATAGTTACATTTCAAATTCAGTAACTACTCCTCTTTTTGGGATTTATTATATTTACAAAGTATGGCAAGCACTAAGGCTTTGTAGGGCTGCACCAAATATTATAAATATTTACTGACTTCAAACGCAATAAAAATTATCTTAAAATAGAGCCTGCAAAAGAATATCTTATTTTTTACTCTAAAACATTTATTTATAGAAAATCTAATCTATTATCTGGATTTCTAGAATTCTAGGCTAGCCTAGGCTCCAGGCATAAGCCATACGGCTACTACAAATAAACCCAAAGGTATCTCATCTAAATTCTAAGTTCTAAAGAGTAAAGAGAACTACTAATTAAATCCCAAATGCTTACATTGTGGCTCTTACACGCTATACGGCGGGAGGGAGTTTCAGCCACCGCCGAGCCGGGCCGCACTCAAAATGTCCTTTATCTTTAGATTCTCTTCCTAATTAAAATTAAGATCACAGTCGCAAGTCGCAGCGGCTATGTCGACGGCTTCACTCAACATTGTTCATTGTAAAATAATTGAGGCTGAGTTGCATAAACTAACTTTACCAATATCTTTGCCTTTGAAAATGTCATCGCCATACATTTGAGACGTATTAGACCTTGCTAATGTTAACAATTGACATTTTCAAAGGAATCAATTTTGTGCAATTGGACCTTAAAAATACAATGTTCAATTACTAGCATTGTACATTGCGTTTACAAGTCACAAATAAACTGCTCTGAATTAAACCAACTTGTAAATTTTGTAATAATTCACTACATTGTAAACTGGTTTTGAAAAGAGCAACACTAGAGCACAGAATACTAAACTAACAGAAGTCAAGCTCCATACAAAGCGCGCTAAATCAACGCACACATAGACAGCGTTCACCGACACGATATTTCAAACCAGTCGAAACCACTGCGAGCGCGAGTGCCACTCGCTTCGGGCACGCAAATAGTGAGATGTTATGTGCAAAGATGGAGCAAATGAATAAAAGTTATTACACATGTATATAAAACACCAGATTATAATAATTGAATATAAATTTCATTAAAAAAAAAACTATATTATACAAATACAATTTAAAAAACTTAGAATAATGACATACACATTCTCAGCGAGTTCATAAATAAAATTAAAATTTATTTATTGTATTATTGTGTGTTATATATTTTATTTTCAAAATTCAATCAAACGATACGAGTGCTATTAACACGATACGTGTTTTTGCATAAGCCAAAGTTAACAACCCTTGCGCGAACGCCGAGCGTAGTGTGAGTGTGGCAATAAAAGTGAAGTACATACACAAGCTTGACTTCTGTTAGTATTCTGTGACTAGAGTTTCTTGCCCGTTCTTCTCTAGTGAAAACCGCTTTCCGAACCGGGTGGTAGATAAAAAAAAATGACTGAATCTAAATGATGTTGAACATTTTAATAGATTCAATAAATTATTTTCATTTTCATTACTGAAATTGTAGTCTGGCGATGATATGGTAGTTTATAATTTTATATTTGGAAAGACCGTGTGACTGCGCCAGATTGGTATCACCGTCGGCATTATACCGAAGTCCGTAACACTCTGATTAATCCCATTAATCATTGTCGTAACATGTAAATTTTCACAATTTAATAAGGGGGACGGCGCGTACGCAGTCCCCACTACCAAAAATTACGCGTCCGAGTTACCCACATTAGGGGTAATCGCAAGGGTCAACCCGTCCGCAGTGCAATGGACAGGCCTCGCCCTGGGGGAACCGCCTTCTTGATCACGGTGTCCCCTACGCCAGGTAAGTATGATTTCACTACCGAGCGCGGGGCTTATATACTCGCTGCGGAGAATCTTGACACCGCGATGTAGAAATACATGTGGCGCCATCCCTTAACAATATGGGGTAAACTAATATTATTAGCGCCATCCTGCCGCTTGCCGCGCCGCGCTGGTTGAAATATTTTACGTTTAGGCCGTCACGGAGATTAACGATCCTTCCGGAGCCATTTATTAGCATTTTTTTTTATTGCAATGAATGGCGAGACGAGCATACCGTTCGCCTGATGGTAAGCGATACGACCACTCATGAACAGTAGCAAAACCAAACAACACCTTGAATTAGAAAACAATGCTTGGCATTCAACAATGCTTGGTAAAGTCTCAATATGTCCAGTAGTTAATCAGGTTACAATATCCTTCAATCCGAAACACAACAGTGCATTTAAACTGAAATAAACATTGCGATGGTATCTACGGCTGCTAAAGTTATTAGTCCCAAAAGCTATTATTCATGGGATCTCACCTGTATAAGTGTGCACATGGATAGTTCGTACATTCTGTGTGGCAGTATATGGATCCAGGAAGCCTTGAGATCTCTCATCAGTGTGAAGTTACTGTTGATTGCGCAGTCCAGCTGCTCATATGTCTCGTACGACCAGACGGACGAGTCTGTAATTAAAAGTATGTATTTAATATTGAATTGCTAAGGGCCAGTTTTAGCAGTTCCTGAAAAAGTCCCTGATAGCTATCTGTCAGATAAATTACAACATTCTGTACTTATGCAACTGAATTTCGTATTTTACCCGACAGACAAGTGCCAGATAGTTATCAGGGACTTTATCAGTAACTGGTGAAACTGGCCCTAAGTATCGCAATATATCGGTACGAAACTCATGAAATAACCATAAAGTAATAGTTCAGTACACAAGTGCTTAAAAATCTTGCCTAGTAAGCTTATTTTTGTACTGATGGATTAAATAATAATAATTATAAACAAATAAATACACCAGACACTAGACATTCACATAAATAATCCTAATCTCATACTAAGATTGAGTTGTGTGCTGTAGGTATCAGAAATTATGAGACTTATCGATCTCAAAGACCCAATACCTGTGAATCATTCAAAATTGGCCTTGGTACGGGAATCGAACCCACGGCTTTTCGTTTCATAGCAGCCATCTAACCAACTGCGCATTGGAGGCTATCAAATAATATGTGTGATTAAGATTATTTAAGAGTTATTTCTCTTCCATTGCAATAAATGCTAAGGATTTATTACCTTGAGACTCAATACTCTGCACAATATTATTCTTTTGCTGCTGCAAGTATAGTGACATCTTCTCCAAGCCTAACACTCTCAAATCCTGTATACATTCAAGTAAAACGAGTATGAGTTGATCAGCCAACGGTCTGGGAAGTGTCAGACTCCACGGGGGTCCAAGAAGACCGTGTGCCAAGTAGAAACAGTTGTTGAAGAATAGAGCTGAAAGACAAACAGATTGCTGTTATTTATGCCCAAAAGCCAATTATCTTCAATTAGAATGAAGGTGATGCTTTTAAACTGAAAAAACTGTTACTCAATTATGTTGTCCTAGATTTTTTTATATTAAGCTAATGACCAAAATTATATACAGTAATAAATGCATACTTATCTGTCTATATGGATTTATAACTACCATATCATTATAAAAAAACAATTTTTTTTATAAATTGAAATGAAAGATATCCACATCAACCTTTTGGAAGCACCCTGCATCCAGTAAATTTAACTCGGGGCAGCAGGTGGATGTGGAGAACATTATAAAGATCTATGTTCAGCAGTGGACTCCATGGCTGACACAAATGAATAGAAAAGATTCTTATTCACTTACCAATATCACCGGGACAGCATTCTAAATTCGCTTTAAACTTCTTTGGAACGACACATTGGTACATGACTGCAATATCTTTAATATAAGCGACTAGCTGCTTACTGTATTTTTCAGGCAATTTAACACTCTCCTCCAAATGCTCCGTAATCATTGCCATAATTTTCATGACATTTTGCGAAATAATGCATTTTGGTAAGAAAATTGGTTTGTTCAAGTCCCATACAGAGCCCTTTTCAGATGTATCTAATATGGAATTGTTTTTATTATCCTTCTCAGTACCTACTTCAATGGTACCATAAGAAAGACTTTCCGAAAGCAAATTTTTGACATCAGACAATAGTTTGTCACATTTTTTATTGTAAAGCACACACTCTGTATCATCAATGTACTTGTTCAGTGGAGAATCATCAGCAGATACAAATTTCAGATCAATTAAAAATTTATTAAATGAATCAAGCTCCACTACAATGTTTTTGTAATGCTCATAGCTGCTATCACACGATGGTAAGTTATTACGGATGCAATCATCAATAATTTTCTTGAAGAATTTTTGACAAATAGACTCAGAAAATATTTCAATAAATGTCTGCTCTCCTTCAAAGCTAGATCCTAATGTTGAATGCAGAAATTCAAATATGGCTGTTAGATTATTAAATATAGTTTGGTAATTTGGTTTCTTGGTGTCCTTCAGATCAAATTTAATATTGAACACAACTGCACCAATGTGATCTTCAGTAAAAATATCACAATTATGCCTAATAACATTATGCAACACTTGGTTAATAAAAAATTGAGAAAACAGGCCAAGTTCTGCATTTATCCTCTCAGTTACATGTAAAGTTCGTAATATCTTTTTCAATAATACTGGATCACTTTGCTGAACAGATAGGGAATAGGTAAGAAAATGTAAACCTCTTTTCTCAGACCATGTGAATAAGTCTTCCCATTCTATGCTCATTTGGGACATGTAGAGGGACAGTTGGTTTTCAGCTTGTTCATATTGATTAGTTATCGCATTTTTAACATCACCTTCGAATTTCAAATCATTCAGTTCCTTTTTTAAATTCTTGACGGCCATTATAGCTTCGGCATAATTATATCTATTGAAATCGTGTTCAGCCTTCTCCAAAGTCCTCTTTCCTTCGACGGCGACACAGAAATCTCTAAAGCCACTAAAATATTTAGTTAGTTTTGCACTGTAACTGTTGAATTCCTCATCTGAATCACTGAAATTTTCATTGAACATTTTAATACCTTCTGCACATTTTTCATAGTCGGCAAGAATGTTGGCCTTCCGATTTCTATAGTTTAGTTGTTCTAAACTTTTAGTCACAGTATAATTGATGTAAGTATCTGTGAGATATTGTTGTAATGCCCATGATAAAAGTTGAATACGATCAGTAAGATCCTTTATTGATGGTAGTAATTGTTCGCGGTATTTTTTAATATCATCTGTAGTAGCTTTGTTGGCTTCTTGTAATATTGCACTCAGTAAACTCATTGTAAGATAAAACTTTGATAACTTTTATTATTACTCAAAACTTTTGTTTCAGTTAGTTGCACAGAATTCGAATTTGAATTTGACAATTTGATGGAAATTGGAATGTCAAATCAGAATTTAAACGTTTTGTTATTGCTTGTAATTATCTTATAATAAGTTTGACATTTTACTAAGCACACTGCGCACTATATTTTTTAGTCATTAATTAATTTATTACAATGACTAGCTTACAATTTCTTTAATAGAGTGCAAATAAAATTATTACAGGTCAAGGACCATTCAAATTTATTTACCCTTGAAGTTCGTCGGTTTCTAAGCAGCCGTATAATCAATCGAAATCCATTCAAGCACTATAGCGTATTACGAAAATTATATTATTGAGTACTATTACGCTCAGTGATAATTTATTTTTATCAATCAATTTACAATGAATGACAGTGAAATAGAAAATTTAAAGTCAGAATACGAACATGAGAAAACTTGCAGGTAATAAGTTGAGGATTTTTAAGGATCATTAGTCTTACTACTACTACTACCAATATTTTGTAAATTATGCGTAATTATCAAATAACATTTTATTATTATTCAATCTTTACGTGATTACTGCTTGTCCCTAATTATATTTTATAGAGAGTCCGTGGCGTGGCAGAATGGGGAACTTGAAAAGCAAATAATGCAGATGCAAGAAGAATTGCGTAAAGGCGATTATCCCTGGGACAAAGACGAGGACTTGATAAAAGAAAATTCAAAGCATAAACAATTACTGGAAGCAATTGAAACTCTCAGGGAACAACTGCCTATATTAAAGGATAAAATTAAAAGTGCTAAAATGTGTGGACCAGGTAAAGTAGCGCCATCTAGGCTGTACGGAGAATTTAGTTGATATATTGATGAAAATGTTTTTCGTTTCAGATTGTAAATTGAAACACGATGATTTGAATATTAATTTGGACATACTTACTCCGGTAAGTATGTTTCTAATGAGTTCAGTTACACATTACCTTTATAATCGCCTGAGAATGTATCTGAAGAGGTAAGCAGAAATATCACTAGTCCTACGCTTCATATCTATCCAAAAATGATGCAGGAGGATCAACACACAATCTATCAACAAACCGGGCACAAATATAATTTGTTGAAGTAAAATATCGTATTATATTATAATTTAAGTGGGCTAATCAAGGTGCTCTAGTATTTTCAATTATTTAAGATAATGTTCAGCACTTTGGACTTCCCATGACTGAAGAAGAATAATACAATATGATAACTATTTAATTATGCTATTGCAGGCTGAATTACTTCGCACAGTAAAGAGGTTTGAGAGACTTAAAACTGATCTAATAAGCACTCTTCGTAGCAAAGAGTGGCGTTTAGATTCAGAATCGAAGGTAATAATTATACATAATCTATTGAATTTACCATTAGACTTTTTTATGGAATTTAAAATAACATTATTATACTTTTCTTCGTTCAGTTGTTCGTAAGAGTGAACGACCAGAGGACGTACCTTCAGAACGAGTTGATGATATGCCACAACAACATCATGAGATTGCAGAAGAACGGCTCCTACTGGCAGTGAGTTTATTTTGTAGTACACAACCTGCATAGCCCATGGTTAGACGCCGGCTGTGAAACGAGATGCCACGGGTTTGATCCCCGCACCGAGATAAATGTGTGAACCACAACTATTTATTTCAGGTCTGGGTGTCTGTGAGACTAAAAAACTCTCTCGTAGCATCTGATACCCACCTTCAGACATAAATTCTACCTACCTAGATAAACGTACTTACTAAAGTAATAAGGGATGCAATTTCGATTTTTCTTATAATATTTCTTTCTTTTAAATATCACGCGGATGTATTAAACAAAAAATCATGTTCATTGATTGTCATCCTAAAGAAAAGGATAGCAGGCAACAGCGACTTCATTCAAGGTCAAATTTTTGTGCTTCACTTTTATATACGGAATGCAATCTCCATTTGGGTATAAGCTTCTTGTTAGCAGCCCATTTACCTACATCTCACTGCAGGGCACGAGCCTTCTCGACAATCGAGAGTTCGGTTCAGAGGGGTTAGGCCTTAGTTAGGGTTATTTTATTTTAATGTGTTTTATAATTGTTTTTCAATATTTCAATAACGACTGCATTAAATTGATGGTATTTGTACTTGTGGGTTCTGTGTTCCAGGCACGTTCAACGGAAGAACGACGAAAGAGTGCTGGACCCAAAGCGAGGACCTATAAAGAAAATATTCGCCACCGAACGACTCCCGCCCATCATATCCACTTAATAACTAACATCTATTCATTGGGAATATGCATTTATTCATAATTTTAACATAGAAATTAGTTATGATTGTTTAATAACTTAATAATTATATAAAAAAAGATATAACAGTTTAAGGTAGAATAATCGAGATTCCTTAGTATTTTTCTCGATCCAGATGTTTAAAAATAAAAAAGTAATAATTAAGAAATAATAAAAATATATTTTGACGGCACAGATGTTAATATTTTTTAGATCGCATTATAATTACTGATTGTAAGTTGCACTTTATTTTTGATCCTTTGAGCCTGACAAAACACTATTCCGCCATGGGCCTAATTTAAGTGGTTTCAAAGGTTGAAAATCAGAACAATTTGTGATGCAATGTATGTAGCGAAAATAGGTTCACAAAAATGTATTTAATAAATTGTATGACACTGAAGCAATATATTGTACCTATTTTTAAATACAATGGACTTTCATTTTCTTATAATAACGAACTATGCAGATGGAATAAATACTAAAGACGCTGAAAGAAGGATTATATGGAGAAGAAAAAAGTAAATTTTAATTGGGACCAGGGTAGTTAAATGGTATATAAGCGATAAGGAGCCCGAATAAAAGTTGATAATTCGAAGTTACATTTATTTTAAGTATATTTATACGCCTTAGGGAACTTGGTTGGATACTCCATGGAGGCGCTCAAGTATTCATCGCTCTCTATTTCTTCATACGGCCTGTGGTACGATGCAGCTGAAATACAAAACAGGTTATACAATTTATGCACATTAGTTAATTTGGAAAGCATCATACCATGAGGTGCAGGTCAATACCATGATCAATTTAACCATGCAATAAATTGAAAATCTTATTTATATCTAAGAAACTAAATACTGGTGCACGATTTTGAGAACGATTGAATGACACCAGCAATCAAATAAAATTTAGCAATCATGTCTGTATGAACACACACATGCACTGCTAGTTCACGTACGTAGTGTGGGGGAACATTATGTCATACCATGCCTCCCATATGTAAGTGAAGTGCACCTTTGATAATCCATAATTCAGTATATCTACATTAGTGCACTCTAGATATACAAAAATGTACAGTGCCATCCTTGAAGTATAATTGGTTTAGAATTCAGACTCCCATATAGGTACCCTCCCATAAGTGCTACATTTACACATACCAAGAAGTGCTACAACGTCCATGTCTTGATCACCACCCTTATTGAAAAACGTTATTATCTGGCCCTGGCTCCCCGCCTTTATTAAATTAAGTAAATAAGTACTCTAACGTCCCGGCCTCTTTAGAAGCCAATGTAAATGTCAAAATAATGACAGCCTTAATGTCAATAGAAAAAATGGTTTAATTGAAAAAATATTTGACCCGTTGACAGGTCGACGTTCAAGCTCAGTTGCACAAATTAACTTTGCCAATACCTTTGATCTTGAAAATGTCAATGCCATACATTAGCAAAGTCAAATACGTTTCATGCGAAGACATTTTCAAAGGCAAAGCTATTGGCAATGTTAGTTTGTGCAATTCAGCCTAAGTAATGTAGTGAGTACGTACGCAGCACGCAGTGGTGCTTGTCTTGGTGCAGGCGCAGGTGCTGCGGGCACGCGCACACGTACCCGCCCGCCACGTTCACGCACGCGAACTCGCACCCCGCGATCTCCTGCTCGCACTCGTTTATATCTGCATGCGAGAGAGAGGGAGAGATGTTACGTTAGAGTAGTAGTAGTTGTTACTTGTTAGTTATTGAATGCAATTCCGTTTAAACAAAGAGATGTAGAAGAGGTAAGGTGAAAAAGGTGAAGGTGTGTTGGTATAATTTACATAGGAAATATTCCACTACTCATTGGATTTGATTGAAACATAATTGTTTTTGTTTATAATCATATAAGAAGTTAATCATTTCAATTAATTATTCTGATTGATTTTCCCAAGTAAACTAGATAGTGCAGATGACCCCAATCTAAGATTCAAAAAGTCTTGTGTTTTAGAAATCTATAATGAATCCGAAATGAATATTTGTGAACAGCACAAACTTAAGAGCGTTTATACCTTCCGCGCGCTTTTTGGCTTAAAAACAGGACTTTTCAAACGAGTTAATATCCACCAATAAACAATTTAAAGGAAATATAACTAATACTAATTTTAGAAAATGTTGTCATCTAGGGATTTTGGTGGAGAACATTATATATTGATAGATAATTTGTGAATACTATAAGGATTACTGAACCCAGGTTTCGATATTTAGGCCTCGAATGGCAATTTAGAAGCTTAAGATATCCGAAATCACTAAATATAAGATGAAAATAAAAATATTGTTAGACTAATAGGATCCTTATGGAGGGATTTTGCTAAGAAAAATAATCTTTTTGTGTTTAGTTCCTGAAAAATAAAAATTTAAACAATGCAAAATTATTCAGAAACTCCCGTCAAGAACATATTTTTTTTCACCAACTTATCATACATATTTTTTTATAGCAATTGCATATTATAATAGAAGAACATCTTATCAATAAATTAACATTTTTATATTACAGCCAAATTAGTTTTCATGTTTTCTACAAATATTTTAAAAACCACTATAAAACACGCTGTCCGACCTGCAACAAATCAGACCGCCGCAAGGCCTTCTAGAGGGAGGACGTATCGCTCGTCGCTCCGGCCTGGCTGCAGTTGATCGTTGTCGTGCGTAGTAAAAATAGCCACGCGTGTACTGCGAATGCCACACCTTAGTACTTTGGTAGTAAAATATTTTATTTTATTTTTATTACCTACAATAATTTTGTTGTTAGTATAAATTATGTTTCAGATAATATAATGATAAATAAAACTAAGTAATTTCTAAGCAATAAAAGGAAATAACATATTGGAAAGTTGACTGGAACAATACTAATGTTATAGCGTGAAACTATAATTAAGTTTGTTGTTTTTTAGGCTGTTTGGAAAATATATAATTGTTTTTATAGGATGCGCTTATCTTCTATACATATAAATAAAATTGAAGTGTCTGTATGTAAATTGAAAATTTAAAAAATGTCCTACTACATATCGTTATATTTACACGATACATATGCCGAAAATTATATTAAAAAATTTTTGTCCGTCTGTTTGTTCGGGCTAATCTCTGAAATGGCTGGACCGATTTTGACGGGACTTTTATTGTCAGGTAGCTGATATAATAAGGAGTAACTTAGGCTACATTTATGTTAGAAAAATTCTTTATTTTAGAAAAATAAAGTAAACAATGTCCAGTACCGCGCGCAGCTCACGCGCATGCTACCACTGGGCCCTCACGTCGGGCGCCCCCCACCACTTCTCCCACCAACAAATCAATATCACAATTACAAAATATTGTATATAAAGAAATTTAACAATAAATGATAATTAAAATTTCATCTTGGGACTGAATGAGACGGGACATAAACCGGATATAACGGGACGGGAAATATAGACGACGGTGCGCGGGAAAAATATAGTTAGTACGCGAAATAATATGTTGTTGCTAATTCAATACTGGACTCAAAAGCTATCCGCACCCGGGCGAAGCCGGGTCTGACCGCTAGTCTATATATATAAAAGAGGAACCTGACTGACTGACTGACTGACTGACTGACGTATCAACGTACAGCCGAAACTACTGGAGCTAGGAACGTGAAATTTTGCACAGGGATGCCTATTATGACGCAGGTGAGCACTAAGAAGGGATTTTTGGAAATTCAACCCCTAAGAGGGTGAAAAGGGTTAAAAACTGTTGTATGGAAAATCGAAACCGTTAGAGTTACAATCGTCAAACTTGGCACTTCAGTAAGTCATTTAAAAAGGAAACTAACTGCATACTTTGTTTGTCTAAAATTAGCCATAAAGGGGTTAAAATAAGGGTTGAAGTGTTGCGAAACTAGAGTGATTTAATTACTGTCTAATCAACGCACAGCCGAAACTACTGGAGCTAGAAACGTGGAATTTTCCACAGAGGTTCCTATTATGACTTAGGTGAGCACTAAGAAGGGATTTTTGGAAATTCAACCCCTAAGAGGGTGAAAAGGGTGAAAAACCGTTGTATGGTGAATCGAAACCGTTAAAGTTACAATTGTCAAAATCAGCACTTTAGTTATTCATTCTAAAATAAAACTAACTGTACACTTGGTTTGTCAAAAATGAACCCTAAAGGGATTCAAATAAGGGCTGAAGTGTTGTGACACTAGGGTAATTTAATGACTATCTAATCAACGCACAGCCGAAACTACCGGAACTAGAAACGTGTGATTTTACACAAAGATTTCTATTGTGATGTAGGGTAGCACTAAGGAGGGATTTTTGGAAATTCAAACCCTAAGGGGATGAAAAGGGTAAAAAACGGTTGTATGGAAAATCGAAACCGTTAAAGCCACAGTTGTTAAATTTTGCACTTTTGTAAATGAATCAAAACCAAACATAGCTGCATACTTTATTTTTCAAAAATCACCATAGAGGGGTTAAAATAAGGGTTGAAATTTTGTAGAACTGAACTATCTAATCAATGCACACCCGAAACTACGGAAGCTAGAAACGTGAAACTTAACACAAGGAATCATATTGTGACGTAGGGTAGCACTGAGGAAGGATTTTTGGAAATTCAACCCCTAAGAGGGTGAAAAGGGTAAATAACGGTTATATGGAAAATCGAAACCGTTAAAGCTACAATTGTCAAATTTGGCGCTTTAGTTAGTCATCTAGAAACAAGAGTAACTGCATACTATGTTTTCTTATTATCAACCCTAAAAGGGTGAAAATAAGGGTGGAAATGTTATAGAACCGAATTGCTGGATCAACGTACAGCCGAAACTACTGAAGCGTCGAACTTGATATGTAATAGAGAGGTTCCCACTATGACATAGAGTAGCACTAAGAAAGGATTTTTGGAAATTCAACCCCTAAAGGGCTGAAAAGGGTGAAATTGTGTTGTATGGAACAACGAAACCGTGAAAGTTGCGGAGCTTAAACTTTGTACATTACGTAGTAGGTAGTAGTTTTTTGTCTTAAATTAGCCCCAAAGGTCTTAAAATAAGGGTTTTAATTTTGTATGCAAAATCAAAACCGTTGTTATTGGTACACTAGAAATTAGCGTGCATTAATTTTGGAAAAATGGCACGAAGGACATGAAATTTTATAAAAAGTATTGATGGTTCCGTGGGTACAAAAATCCTTTAAAAATTGAGCTTGATGGTAAAATTCAAGAACTGGACAGGGAAAGCAATATTTGAATTTTTACTAATTTTGTAAGTTGTTCATGAGTGTAAGAGTTTCACATTTACTGTAGGGGTCAGAGAAAAGGTGGAAAAGGACGAAAAGTTGTGTTGAAATATCGGGCATAAACAACTTTCATTTTAAACATACATAAATGGGTTTCGCGCAAATAATACTCATAAGTAAAATTGTGCGTAGTTCCGGGATTATAATTTTTTGAGGGAGAAATTTATTATGTTTAATAGTATCTACTTATTATAGATAATATAAATAATAACCGATTGTAAAATTTTTATGTTTTAAGTGGAGATAAAGCGGGAAATCGCTGTTGATAAAGTAAGCAATAGGCCACATAATTTGCCCAACGGGATGCTCACAAATAAATATTGACGTAATTCGGAGTTTTAGAATCTTCTCAGTTTTAGGGGAGAAATGAGGACGATATACGATATTCGATATACAAGTATAAAAAACATATTTTAAATAAAGTTAATAATGTAGACGAAGTTGCGGGCAAAAGCTAGTACACCTATAAAACCGACACGTGGAACATAGCTATTATCCTAAAGAAAATTTAACAGAGACATGCATCAAATCGATATTAAAGCTATAGTATCTCAATAATATGTCATGCATTTGTGCCCTATATATTTTAATTCACTAATGGACTATACTCATGATTCTGAACCTCCTCTTAAAATTTGTATACTCAGAACAAAATAACCTTGTTTAATAGCATCGTCATATCGATAATTATAAAAGTTGTTATATTTGTTCCTCTTCCCATTTAATAGAATAAAAAAAGCATACACAGTACTAGTGATTTGCGTTCCATTATCATCTGTATCTGTATCAACCCACATATGTCCCACTGCAGGGCACGGGCCTACTCTACAATCTACAGTACGATTGAGAGTGGTTAGGCCATATAGTCCACCACGCTGGCCTAGTGCGGGTTGGCGGACTTACATACCATAGAAATTCTTATAAACCGCTATGGTATGCAGGTTTCCTCACGATGTTTTCCTTCACCGTTTTGTGGTGCGTGTGATTGACTATCAATACACACGCCTATACACACCTATCTATAGCTACATCTCCATATTTTTTCTAAGTAGTGTACGTCCAGCGAAAACGCTTTACATTTAGTTTCCCGATCGTTTCGGTTACGGTAACAGACCTGCGTATAATCTCTGCTCTTAATGAAAGAAATAAAGAAAGATACATTTATTTGTTACACGCAATGGTTTACAGCTGTACTTATATTTAAAAATCTGTTACTTGTTGATGCAATCGATAACTAATTGCTAGGCTGTTCACTTAGTACTTTTAATTAGGAACAGATGTCGCTGTTCATCGTTATTATAATTATTTTAAATACACTCATTACTCGAAATTGCCTGTAAAGTCGGTTTTACGGGCGAAGATTTTACGTGACAACGTCTTTTTCTCGGTAGAATATTTATTGATATGAATATAATTAAATTAATCACTCAACTATAATTAGATCATAGTTGAGTGGGAGAGAGACGCAAGGCATTCGGCGGGCCTCTCTCTCGTTCGGTGACTCATCGTAACGTTACCGGGCGTTACACTTTTTCATAAGTGACTCCCAGCCGCAACCTAATTTAAGACGTTGTCACGTCAAAATAAATTTTATTGTACTAATTTAACAGTGCTTCTCACAAAACGGCTCAGCAACCATAGTTTCATAATGAGTTTAATAGTATTTTAGACTAACTTACTAAATTTTAGATTAGTATTAAATTTTAGTTTAGATTAGTATATTAATTTCAAAGAAATACAATTTATTATTGTTATTAGATATGCGTACTACGATATTTTAGATAGCAGCGCTGTATAGAAAAAAATGGTATTAGAATAATTATGACATCTTTTAACGTGGATTGAAAAGTATCGAAAACGACACAGCTCGTCACATAGCAACTGGGTTATACTTATGACATCGTTTCTTCTAGCATAGGTATTAGTAGATCATTGATTTAATACATTGCGACAAATGTAATTGCGAGGCTAAATTATGTTACGTACTGTAATTTGAAATTCAATATGTTTCGTAGTTGTAAGGGGTTGTATGGTCCCTAACTCTATTCCTGTGTTCGAACGAGTGCGTGTCGGTTCGAACACGAAATCATTGATAAAACGTCCGCAGTGTCTACTGATTGAACACTGATTTGAATTCAACTTAACAATGTATTAATAACGATAATATGATTAGTACCTAAATTTGTATTGTTAATTACTCGTAAAGTAATATTTGTCTACTTATAATGTAAATAAAATATTTTTATTACATTATATTACCAATGTATAAATCATACGTTGCATTTCAATTAAAATATTTGAAGCGCACGGATCAAAGTTGGTTGATCTGATTTTACAGCGAGCCGACGCGGCAGCTCTACGCACACAGTTTTGGTCGCCTATGTGTGCGTGAAATTAAACGAAGAAATGCCTATAGTTGACTTTGCGCGCAAGGTGTAAACGCTCTTACGCATGGTGGACCGTCCTTTAGTTGATGCACAATCGATAGCCAACTATCTGCGCCGCGGAGGCTTTTAAAGATTAGGAGAAGTTGGTATTAGATGTTTACTGGCTGGTGGGTATCATCGCAATGTCTTTTTCTCCCGTCAAACAGCAGTTTAAATGCACTGTTGTGTTTTAGATTGAAGGGCATTGTAGCCAGAGTAACTACTGGACTTATTGAGACTTTACATCTCATGCTTCAGGATGGCGAGCGCAGTGGAATGCCAAGTATTGCTTTGTAATTCAAGGTATTGTTTGGTTTTGTTACTATTCATGAGCGGTCGTATCGCATCACACGAACGGCATGCTCGTCTCGCTATACATTGCAATAAAAAAAAATACTGGTCTGTGTGTTTTTGAGACCGAAAAGTCTCTCATAGTTTCAGATAGACGACACAAGACTCGATGTTAATGTGGGTTGGGTGTTGTAGTGTATGCGCGTGCGAGGTTGGCGGGCATTCGGCTTGCGATCGTAGCCGAGTGAACACCTTAACCGTTGAGTACGTATATACCTACACCTCGTGAAGTATAATGTGTGTTTTATTCATACCAAAAGTACTACAAATGGCGACGAGGATAAAAGTAACCAAAAGGAAAATTATAACAATACATTATAATGAAAATAAATATAAATAAGCCAAATGGCTGACAACAAAACAAAACTCATGGCTGACATGTTACCATAATAATCAGTAAGTATTACTTACATAATTAATTATGAATATGTTATTCAGGAAATATTCTCCATATTTTGAGATATCACTAACAAATAGTTAGATATTCAATAGCTTACCAATGAAATACCATGGTTGTTAATAATAATAGGAGGGTGACAGTAAAATTTTTGAGATCGGCCTATCGGACGGCCATGATAGAAGTACATTTTATAAATGTACTACAGCAAAATAAATGCAAAATTAAGAGCCATGCCTATACACGGGAAATATAAAGGGAGCATTTTATAAAAGGGCCACGCAATATTATACATTGTTGAAAAATGTGATTGTGTCAGTGTTCAGACGATGACCAATATAATCATACTTTAGTTGTTCTTTAGTGTGTTTAAGAATACCTACTTATTAGAAGAACTTAATTACTTGTCCATGATAATTATTGTTATATTAATTACTTTTATACGTTTGGAAACTGTCTGGCGGTACAAGCCAATATTTATAATTTTGCACAAGGAGATATATTATATTTAATATGACGAGTCATATCACAGATGTATATATTATTTTAATGACTGGGAAATATTTATATTAACAGTATGCAATGTTATACTAAGCATAACAGCCATTTATGATCCATAATATTCGTCCCTGTTTCCCGCTTTTTTTCGCATGTTTTAATTGCAAAGCAAATACCAATAAACCATACAGCCAACGGCGACAAATAGGTACGTTGGGCAAAACGTGCCATATAATGCAGTAATAAGAAAATGTAACGTTTAACAATATTTTGCTGGATTTTATGGTTTTTAATTATGGTAAAAACAAGGGTTTTTATATTATCATTAATCATGTAGAAAATTAAATATAATTTTGATGTGTGTTACATCTACGGTCTACTATATGCGCATATTATAATTGTTTTAATAATAGGAATTTCTCATTTTATTGTGCAATTATAGTAATGATTAATAAGTACTACTGGACTATGAGTAGATACCAGACGTACGAGTATTTCATTACAGTTGTAATATAGTTTCAATATATTACAACTGTAATGAAATACTCTTCTTATTTTATTGATTGTAATTGTTATTTGATTGATTTTATTCAATAGTTTTAATCAAGGAAAAATTATACAGTTCAACAAAATGAATATTTTGTTGCTCTGGATATTATCTCTGTGGATTTATATGCTATTAATTTATTTCAAATTATTTTCAAGTGTATGTTACTTGGTTGAAATTCGATTAAGAATAATTAAATAAGGACGGGGAATATTTTAAAAGTATTTGTAACATTTTAAAAGCTGAGTGAGTACTGTAAATTTAAAAGTTAAATGTTTGATGACCCTAGAATAGAGTATTTGGCTATAAATGAGGAAAATCTAAAAACAATGAATCTATATAGTACAGCATTAACCAATCAGACCATGTTAATATTAATGTACAGCTTCAAAGAATACTTTGTGTAAATTGTTTTAAATATTTTAATCCGTCATACAAATATGTATGTGAAACCGTGGCCACCATGATGGCTAGCGATATTCTTAGTCTGTTGATATGACGTACATCTTTATGTAAATAGTAAAACTTGTGTGTTAACAAAGAAGTTCTAAAACCATTATTCCAGTACATTATTATTTAATAAAATATTACAACAGAGTAACTCATGTTTATGTCTTTGCTTACAGTACTGTTGTATAAAAAGTTTATGTACTATCAGAGTGTCTTAATCACACGAAACATGGGGTCAAGTGTGTTCTTACACTTACGGAAGTCTAAAATACTAACTTGAAATGCATTTTTATGGGAATTATCGATCAAATAAAATTTGAATATATATTTAATTGATTTCAAAAAAAAAGGAGATTATTCATAGTTTGTTTTACCTTTGGAATAATCTAAGATATAAAAAAAAAACGAATGGAATATCCTATTCGGACTTCACATAAAGTTGCAAACTTTATAGGACTTATGATTGATTCTGAAAGTAAAGAACAGGGAGAACATTTCTATTAGATCCCAAAAGTGATCAAACAAAGATTTCAGGGTAGACGAGACCGTTACTTGAAGATTGATTAATGCTAGTCTTTGAAAACGAAAGTGTTCCGAAAAATAGGATATATGCAACTATAAAATAAAAAAGAAATATCCCATGAAAAGCATTTTTCTGATGTTGAACTTAGGTTTTAAATTATTTCTGTTGTTAAACTTCTATATACATTAATTGGTAATCAAGAATGTAACTATTATTTACCTCTCTTTTTACTGATTTTTAGTAAAATATGAGATTGACAAAAAAAAATAAAAAAAAAAAACAGCCTGAGCTATTCTTTCAAAACTATTCATAGATCATGGATAATTAGCATGGAAGTATTCAATACCAATTTTACCTTAGTGGCAACAAAACCACTGTTGATCAGTGTTATTTAAAAATATGGACTAAAATATTTTGATGTTTTTCATATGGTATTTTGTATATCTCTGATTTTTGGCAGATACCTACGTATCTAATGTTTATAAACTGACACAATCCACATTTAATAAGACCACACTTTAGAAAATACAAATGGCCATGCAAATTAAATAAGGAACATCTCTAAGTATATAACTTACATACTAGAGACGCATCCACGCAATGAATACATTAGTCAGTGAAAAGGGCTATGCAGTTGTAATAGTGTCACTGAGCAAAATATGTATGTGACTGCCTCGGTGGCGCAGTTGTGCTGCGTGTGTGTGTATGATTGCAGCGCTGAGGTCTCGGGTTCGAATCCCGGGTCGGGCAAAGTGGATTTTTCTATTAATCATAAGCTCGGAGTCAGGAAGTCCCATATTGTGCTAGGCTTACCTCCTATTAATACGCACAATATAGGATGTACATACACGCCGAAATATGGGTGTCGTGGTAGCACCTCTGCTTGCATATATGTATTGTAAATAAACGAGTCTGTGTTAAAACGACTCATGCATAATCGACACTTCTCAATGTAACCTATTATATAACGAACTGCACTCCTCCATGTAGGCGGACTGGCATTACTAAAGGTTTACTATAATTTACCTGCAACCACAATGGAAAATGACCTAGATGGATTGAGGTATATTCTACCGAGAGACGAAACCCGTCATATAAACTGTTCGTCCGTATTCACCAAGGACACTAGCAATATAAAATTCAAAAATTTTAAATATTACAACTAATGGTCAAAGAATAACAGAGCCTCACGACAAATAGGATGTTTCATATCAATCATACCTCTCGTTATGTATGATATTGTCTTAATGTCGATGCGGACAAATTAATGTTATATTTCCTATTGGCTTCTTATACTTAGACATAAATTACTCATTGAAATAAAATTACTTTCTCAACGTTTCAAAGACTTGACAGGATTCATAGTCACAGGACAGACAGGACAGGAAGTCTTGGTCATTCGCAAAGTAATGCTAAGACTATTTCATTTCTAGCATTAAAAAAATGCTGTAGAAGTAACAAGACGTTGAGTATAAGGCTGATTAGTTAAGTATTGACTGATTGAAATAAAACTATAAGTATAGACTGCAAGTTGGATAAAGTAGATTTTGTAAAATGAAATAAATACTCAGAAAATGATTATATTTTAACAGTTGTATATATATTGAGAAAGCACATAAAAAAATATTATACCTTGGAAAAATACTGTTCCCGATTATTTTATATATTAATATATAATTACGAAGCGGTAGAAAGTTATCTAATTTGTTACATTTCTGGATTTGCCCTTGCTGTATCGTAGAATACACCCCATCATTTGTAAAAGGAAAGTCCAATTTTAGAACGGATTAATGTGTTGAATTGTGATAAATGTGTTGTTCAACAACACGAGTAGTGATAAAAATAAAGACACAAATGAATTTCTAACTACACCATAAAGTTTATGTCTTATAAAGACAACAACGCCTTAATACCATGCAAATTTTAAAATTTCAGTTTCGTTCCAGGAACGGATGTGTGACTGATACGTATGTTCCAGCTTGTAAATGCCCTATGCAGGTCAACTGGTTCATAATATAGGCAAGGCCTAGTAATTGGACCAAATAAGCGAATTTGCTGAATTGGGTCGCAATGCATCGATTCCATTGGAGGATCAAGCAATATCATTTGAATTATCATCAAATTGGTAATTCATAAAAGTTGTTAACATGATTTAAAGTTTTTGTACAGTTTTCAGTTAAGCCGTTCAAGGAACTATTAACCTTACAAATCGTTGCCTAAATTGACAGAGGAATTTAGGTTCTTCTGTTCAGAATGTGGCATGAGACGATACAATAATTCCACACAATATTGGATACCACCAGAGGAAGTCAAGTCACAAATTTAGCGAAGTTTGGCACAAAATCACGGAAACTAAGAGATGTAATCATAGTTAAAAAGAGATGGAGACATACAATTTACGATAATATTTAATTATTAGTTACTGAGGTCGAACGGCGTTTGACATTCGACCGTAATTTATTTGTATACTGTTATTAATTTTGAAAAGTATGCATACAAATATATAAAACTTTTATACTAGCTTTATAGTTGACATATGTAGCAGAACGAATTTGAAAATGAATCATTGTAAATACTTTGATTGGATAACCTCTGGATATATAAAAGCACCAAATTTTACTAAACATTAGTCTAATTATATACCTTGATATGTGTATAAATACAAATGTAACTGTAAAAACTTATAATAATTAGTTAAACGAATAGCCTCAACTGAAATATTATCATATTTTACTGTATTAACAAATTATTTATGAAATGCTTTGAAGCGTACCAAGTTGTAACTTTTGTATTAACCACTGTATTGTAAACTGGGTTTGAAAAGAGCAACACTAGAGTTTCTTGCCCGTTCTTCTCTAGTGATAACCGCCTTCCGAACCGGGTGGTAAAATAAAAAAAAAAAAAAATTAAAAAAATTTAAAGATAATAAGCTTATAAGTAATTTTAACGCATACAAAAATATAATTAAAGTAAAGACTGATCATACTACTATCCGGAGTAATGAAACTGGTAAAAATAACGCCGGATTATTATACCTTTAAAGGTAGTAAAAGGATTCAGAGTCTTAAATTAATAAAGCTAATATTGATAATAATTCCGTAGACGATATGTAATACATTTGTTGAAAAAATAAAATAAATAAGGGATGTAGTGTATGCGCGTGCGAGGTTGGCGGGCATTCGGCTTGCGATCGTAGCCGAGTGAACACCTTAACCGTTGAGTACGTATATACCTACACCTCGTGAAGTATAATGTGTGTTTTATTCATACCAAAAGTACTACAGGTGTTACGTATGTATGTATGTACCATTCGATGTTAGTGTGGGGTCAGTAGTGCGATTCACGTAACTTTTTGACGCGCCGATCAAGTTGCGGTGCGGTTACAATTAAGTTTACGCTTTGGTACAAAATGGTATTCTTGTAAGTGTTTAGCTGCGCGTGAACTGCGCGTGAGCTGCGCGTCAACTGTACGTCAGATGTATGAAATTTGTTTGAGATTGACATATACGCGCAGCAGTAGAATACGCTAAAACGTTTGCGTGACGCGAACTTGACGCGAGCGTATTTGACAGCGGTTGTCAAAATTACGTGAATACGAAAAGGGCTGTTTTGATCGAAACTTAACCGCAACTGCACTGCAGCTGAACCTATTTTAATACGTGAATCGCCCTACTGGACTATGTATGTGACTGTTGGGTGTTATGTATGTATGTATGTACCACTCGATGTTAGTGTGGGGTCAGGACTATGTGAGTGTTGGGTGTTATTGATTACCTAGACAGCGTTGTCCGAGGCCGAGCGCGACGTACCCGGGCGGGCAGGTGCAGCGGTACGCGCCCGCCGTGTTCACGCACACCTGCGTCGAGTGGCACGCGTTGTTCGACCACACGCACTCGTCTATGTCTGCAACACGCCCTCATACATTTATCTCACTTTCATCCTCTCTCTCTCTCTTCAGTGACAGGAACTCCACTGAACAGGACTCTGCTACTGCCTACTGCCACTGCTACTGGTGGAAGGTGTCTCATATGTGAGAGGCCACCTGGCCAAATAGCAGTTTCGGATTGAAGGATATTGTGCCGGAGTAACTACTAGACATGTTGGGACTTAACATCTTATTTTTCAGGATGGCGAGCGCGGCGGTATGCCAAGCATTGCTACTATCCATGAGCGGTTGTAATGCTCGTCTCACCATATATACAAATGGAAATAAAACATAGACACATTGCTAGGATCCTCTATCCACTATAAGGAGGGCACTGCTGAATATACCTTCCTCCAAAGATTACTCCAAGTGGTTGTAAGTACCCCGCATTACTCTAATTATCACTAGATTGCCCCTTAGAGTAAATGAAAAATTTTGAAATTTGAAAAAAAAAAAGGTTTTTTTATTCATTCAGAAACTCGAGTATAGAATCACTTAATTTAGTAACTACACAAATATTTACTAAAAGGAATATTTTTTTAACCTAAGGAAAGTGTTTTATGCTGCCCCTCCGATACCTCGGGGGAGGTCGGAAACGGCATGACGGGGTCTCCGGCCTAACCTCTACCAATCGATCTCTTAGTTGTAAAAGTTTTGGGGGTGATTAAGGATTGATATTATATTTCAGTTCAGTACAGAACTTTAATTTCTTCAATCATAAAAATGATAAAATTTAACTAACCGTCACAGGAGTTGGTCGTTTTGTTGTGCCTGTATCCGGGGTCGCAAGGGCCTCTCTCGCTGTGGTCCAAATTAAACGTCACCTCCACGTCATAATACACCGTCGATCGCGTCTCTCCTGCAAAAACATTTTGGTCCTTCGAGCCGGATTGTTGATGCGGATAACACCAGACATAGCAGTTGAAGTGGTTTGAATATATTTCAGGAATATATTAGCGTCATAAGACAGTTTTAACGTCGACGGAGTCTGAAAAGTGTGGACTTAATAACAAGGAAAATAACAGAGGGAGTGTTTCTAGTCATAAAACTCAGGATTTTAAGAAAGAATACAGTCTGTCGGTCTAAGGAGGATACGCTAGTAAGTATAAAGGCATTTTAAGCTGAAAGACTTACCCGTAGACTTGTAAAATTCTTCGACATCCGGCGAGTAAGATGTTTTAATAACTTCCGGTTGCATTTCATAAATAGCCTCGGGTAAGTACGGATTCTGTAGAGAAAAAACGTTCATTTAGTTAATATAAAAGTGTTTTTTTATTGCAATGAATGGCGAGACGAGCATGCTATTCGCCTGATGGCAAGGGATACGGCCGCTCATGGAAAGTAGCAAATCAAACTCGTTATTCATGGCAATAAAAAAAAAAACATTTACGGATTTTATCGCGGATTTGGTTTAATTGGATTTAGTGTAACTATCGCGTATATCTAATAAACTATTGTCATTAAAGAAAATCGATAATATTACCGTTTCGTTGGAATTCTCTTTGCTATCGTCGAACACGTCGTTGGATGTGTGCGCTCTGCCTTCACGACATTTTGGTAGGTTTGGACATTTTCTTATCTGTTACAAAAATGTTTTAGTCAATAGGTATACATATATATATATATATATATATATACTATCATTAGACCACCACTAAATATTTCCACACCGTCCTATTCAAAACCATCTGCATCCAACTATTTCCTGCAACCTTTAGTACATCAGTTGTCTACGTGTGGAGTGGATGCTGCGTTAGGAGGAGGCATAAAATACCCACATACATAAACTCACGGCTTTTCGTAAAAAGGGTAGGCAGAGGTGCTAACAGGAGACCCACATTAATAGGCTTACACCGTATCCGTATAGGTAACTCTTTTGCCCCATGAACTTTCAGTGAATGTTCTTAGATCTCGGAAGGGACCTAGACTGGATGCAAATTTTGTGCAGTGCGGACAATTAACCCCGAGCGCCAGGCTGGAAGGCCGGAGACCCCGACATGCCCCTTCTGATCCTCCCTGAGGTATCCGAAGTAAAGCTTATAGGAGCTTTACTACCGTTAAAAAATGTGAAGCTTACCTGGAAGGCTGAACGTGCATTTTACCTGGAAAGCTAAAGGCTAAAAACGCTGAATGTAAGCTTCACATTAACCTGGACGGCTAAAGACTAGGAAGGCTGAATGTGAAGCTTACCTGCACGTTGTCCCCGGAGCACTTGGCCCTGGAGTTGCAGCGGCGCGTCTGCGCCTGCGTGCCCGCGCCGCACGTGGCCGAGCACGCCGACCAGCGCGACCACGCAGACCACTTCGCTGCGGTACCGCCGTCCTGCACAACAATACTGCACTATTACAGAATAGGATAATAATATGCTTCTTCATGCTACGATCAAATAGGGTATATACTAGATACAGTAGGGTCCGGAACAAAATCACACGCCCAAAGTGGCCGGGGTTGATAATACTTATACATTTGAATTTAGAGCCATGGCAACCCGCACTGGGCCAGCGTGGTGGACTATATGGCCTAACTACTCTCAATTGTACCTACTCTCGATTGTAGATGCCCGTGCCCTGCAGTGGGATGTATATGGACTGATAACGAATTTGAATTTCGAACTACGAGATGTAGGTAGTAAAAAGTCTTAAAGGTAATAATAAACCTTGTTCTTCGAAATAAAGTTTTTTTTGGACCATACTAAAATCAAATAAGACCACGCGCTTATTTGTGCTCTTATTTCTCTTGCCATTTTGTAGAGCGTTACCTAATCTAGTGTATATTTGATCGAAGGCAAGATACATATTGCATACCGCATTAGATTAGGATGCTAAAATAAAGTTGTATTTTCAAAAGATTCTTTTCTTGTTGGTGGCGCATTGTTAAGTTATAACTTAAATCATTCTGCAACTAGGTTAAAAATCATGTTGCATCGAATTCACTTAAATAGACAACAAACTAAAGATGACTGGTTATTGAGCAGATACATAAAGATTAAACTATATCACGCTATTTGCCGAGTAGGAAAGGATAATGGTGTTTCACCAGTTACTCTATATGGATAATACTCCAAAATTAAGATTGAAACTGCAATCTAATATCGGAATCAGCCCAAAATAATAAAAACAAATACCTCACAGGCCGGCATGTGACACTTCCTCTTCTCGCTAGCAGCGCCTTTACACGCTGACACGTCCAGAATTACTTTCTCTGATTGTGTGGACTTGTCTGCAGCAAAGATTACAGCATTTGTATTATAATCAAGTTTCTATTCTATGCTTATTATAAAGAATAAAATATATTTGATTTTATAAATTAATCTAATCCTTACGGCCATGAATCTATGAGTTAAGTGGTCCAGTATGCAAAACATGGTATTTAATTTATACTTTGCATAAGGTTCCATATAACATTCCAACGAGGTGGAGTGATGATATCCGAAGGATGGCTGGTAGCGGTTGGAGACGTCGGGCTGAAGATCGAGCCCAGTGGCGTGCCATAGGAGAGGCCTGTGTCCAGCAGTGGACGCGAATAGGATGATGATGTTGATGATGATGATAAGGTTCCATATGCTGGTATGTCAACTTTTACAGTTTGGTAACAAAGCTCTTGTTTAACATTGGCAAGGAAGATGATATCAAAGCCAATAGTATCACACTCAAAGATGCCAAAGATCGGACGAAAAAAGAAACGAGCCCAGATATGGTGTCGATTTTGATTTAAAAAGAGATTGTTCCTTCCATACTCACCGATAGTATTATTGTTGTCGTCGACGTAGTGACAGAATCTAGACCTCTCCTGATGTCCGAGGCCGCAGGTGACGTTGCATAAAGACCACTGCGTCCACGAGCTCCACTTGCCTGGCACTGAACAGTCAGACACGCCTTAGTGTAAAATGTAGTTTATCTTTTAACCAATGAGGAAGACATTACATTTAAGAATACATAGCTCGTTGCTTCAATACAGGGTATATCAAGATTGCTACTGAAAACGAAGCCAAATGGTAGTTTTAGTGACTACAGACTCAATGCAACAAAAAATTTGGTCGTATTTGGATGGTAAATACATAGTATTTTTCTAAAATAATTGTGTACATTTTTTTTATTTACAAAGACGCTATGGTACGTAAAAAAAATTCGCGTTTCTTTGCGAAATCGAAGGTTTCATTTTCTGTAGCAGTATTGATATACCTTATAGTTCTCGTTATCCCAACTATTTTTTAATCTCACAGACAATGTGCTTACGCGTGACGCTTGGACATAATCCACTCTCTTCTTTGGATTTTTCAGATCTGTTGCATAAACTACGATTCAATAAATGATTTTCTCTTCGCTTTCAAACGACTCAATTTTAGAATTTTAGTCATTAATTAATCTGTTTACCAATCCTATATTAAGAAATTAACTCATATTTTACACACAAAAACCAAACTAAAAAGTAGAAAATAAATAATAGTTTAAAAAAACTAAAAAACACGCTTTATATAGAAAACCCAACTAAAAAAAAGAAAATAAATTTTTAAAAATTTGAATTAAGAATATTGTATATAAGAAAAAAATATTTTTTATTGTAAAAAAAGCGTGTAGTAAAGCGTGTAAAAAGATACACGGAATCAAACCTTGTACAGCGAGGTTGTATCTGCGGTGCGCGGTGCCGGCGACGTTTTCCGCCACGCAGATGTACTGGCCCGCGTCGCGCATGCGCACGCTCCATATCGCCAGCAGACTGTTGCCCAGAACGCGGTGGATGTTCGACCAACTCTCGCTCAAGTACTGCGTGTCCTGTAACCAATAATCGGCCTTTATTACCTACATTTAATCAGTAATGTTGTATTTCGACAGCCTCCGTGGCGCAGTCGGTTAGACACCGCCTGTGAAACGAGAGCGCCGATTCGATCCCCGCACCGAGAGAAATGTTTGTGCGGCCTTTCGGGTCTGGGTGTTTATGAGACCGAAAAATCTTTCGTAGTTCCTGATACCCGCGACACAAAACCTGATCTTGTAGTGTAGGGTCAGGACGATGTATGTGACTGTTGGGTGTTATTTAAACATGTAGTTATCCTTATCCTTCTAAAGGTTGTCTAAAAAGGCTATTTAAAAAAATCACAATTATACAACCTACATAATATGTGATAATATTCACGCGAGTGCGCTCATTCGCTCGAGTGGGCAATCGACAACCTCGCACTAGTTGCACATACTATTTTTTATTACGAATTCGGGGATTATTCAAATGTCAACCTCACTTCTTTGTTATGACACTTCGACTGTCTTTTTGTAAATTTACGAATTTGCGTGTGCCAATGAAAATTTGGGTGCGAGAAGTTTACTGGTGGCACTCAAATCGACATTAAATTTACTCGAAACTCGTGTGGTAATTGTGACGTGGGCAATTAGCATCTTTTCAACCCCAAAAGCAAGCGCAAAGATAGTACTTTCCCCGCATGAGTAATAAAAAGATTTTGTTGCAATCCTTGTATTCAATTTAACGGTGTACAATTAAATACAACAATTAATAATTAATACCATTACGCAGGTTATCAAAAAAAATATTTTTCAAATAATTATGGAGACAGTTATTGTGCATCAAAAAGATTGAAATGAACTAATCTTTAGACACTTAAAAATTAATATATTTTTAATCTTCTATACCTTCAACCACGTAATTTTCGGTGCAGGATGGCCGTCAGCCTCACATTTGAGTACAATGCTTCTTCTCAACGGCACCACGTGCCCTTCAATGACGTTGTTCTCTTTGTTGCCAGCAATGGATGGTGGTTTGTGGACAATCACGTCGAACACCACTTCCGTGGTGCCAACCTTGTTGGTCATTATGCAAGAGTACTTTCCGCTATCAGTCACTTCGGTTTTGTTAATCACCTAGAAATTGCGTGAATAAATATCTCTGAATTATTAGACGTATGTACTTTTGAAAATCAAAATGAAAATAATTCATTTAATTAAAATGTTCAACACACAAAAGAAGAACGGGCAAGAAACTTTGTTAAGAAAAGTATTGCTCTTTTCAAAACCAGTTTATAATGTAGTGATTATTATAAAATTTACAAATTGGTTTAAATCAGCGCAGAGCTTAGCAGCACCTAATAAATTTTTCGACAAAAAACAGAAGTCAAATTAGTTGAATACACTTATTACATATTTCCGTATCCATTTATTTGGTTTATTAATGGCACTAAAAGACTAACGTATAAGTGAAAAATACTTTTTTACTATAATAGCTTACGTAAATTAATCACTTACCAAAATGAAGTTATCATCACTCAGATTGAAGTGGGGAGTGTCCTTGGTGATCTCAGTATAGGGGTGTTTCACCCACATCACCTCCGGTAGCGGTGCGCCCTCTACCGGACAAGTTAGTTGCAACTCATTGCCCAGTATCACGCCCACTTCCTTTGATGTCTCTTTGGGTTTAGGTGGTGGAACTGAAGCACATAATAGGCAAATGAACAATACATAGGTGCATTTTTACCTCACTTCTGGCATATTGTAATATTTATTCATTTAAAGCTTTATATACTGAAAGTATACAGGCGAGTTTTAATGCCTGAGGAATTCTCTAGCAGTCTTCCTTAAGGTGGTGAAGAAATGAAGCATAGTACGTGTGTAATTAAATCTATATATAATATGTAAATATGAACATAAATATGATACGTATAAATTAAATAAATATCTATCAATGGTCTATGATTATATATATTTCTATACAAAAGTATACAAGTTGGACATTCGACAGTCGACCATTAGGAGATGCAGAGACGAACTGAAGTATGCTTTTCTCATTGCTCTTAAAAATCACCTGTTACAATATTTATTCAAGACAATACTCACCCAAAACATCAACCAAATAGCTAATACTGGAATTCCCAACGGCATTCCTGGCGACGCAGGTATAGTTCCCAGTCTGGTCCTCCCTAGCGTGCTTCACCACTATAACCTCGCCAAATTCAGTGGACACCATCTTATCATCATAGAATATGAGCGGCAAGTCGTCCTTAAACCAGTAGACTTCTGGTAATGGGTTCCCGTATGGATGGCAGTGGAGGTAGAACGCTTGTCCGGATAATACTTCCAGGTTTATAATATTGTCTGATGCGTTGATGTTGTGAAATAATGTGTGGAAGATTTTAGGAGGTTCTGTAAATAAAGTTTATCTATTTACCGATTTATTCATAGGGCAGTTTTCAAACCCTTTTTAGTTATACAATGATATCTTTATCGCTCAAACTGAAACACAAAAAGTCGTTCGAAAGGAACAAAAGATCATCATCATTATTTCAGCCATACGAAGCCCACTGCTGAACATAAGCCTCCCCCAAGGATCTACACATCGACCTGGACTAAACATACGATAACCGAAATAGGTTTTATAACTGTTTCTAAATAACGTCATTAGTGTAAAAACACTTCAACTTCTGGCATATAAATAATATATGTACCTACATATTTTCATAGACATATTAGAAATTAAACATAATTTCAGAATGAAATCAAAGTAAATTAACAAGTAAAATAATTTAACATTTATTTTATTACAAAGCTCAAGATTGTCAGAGATCTCTAATATCAAAATAGCATCATACAAACAATAATACCTACATTATTTCCAAATAATAAAAAAGAAATTCCATGAAACTCACCAAGAACTTCAATTTTAATTTTGTCGTCACTCATCCCTCCCTCGTTGGAAGCGACACAAGTATAAACCCCGGCTTGGCTGGGTGTCACATCATCAAGAAGAAGGTCCGCATAGTCTATCCCCGGGGAATTCTCTCCCATCACCCAACCGTTCCTGAGCCATTGGACCGTTGGCTCTGGTTTCCCAGACGCTTTACACGCTATCCTTATGCGGGAGTTTAGCTGAAATTGAAATATTTGAGGGTTAAGTAAATCGGTGGCGTAGAACAATAGTACGGTTACAAAGCTGTGGTCTCAGGTTCCGATCGCGGGTCGGGCAAAGTGATGTTGGATTTTTCTATTCATTATCACCCCGGAGTCAAGAATTTGTGCCTGATATGGCGATAGGCTCGCCCCATATCACATCATGGGACGGAATATACAAGGCGAAATGTGAGTGTCCTCACCTCTGTCTACCCCTTCTGGGAAAAAGGCGTGAGTTTATGTATGGATGTTTTTAAGTAATCAGGCTCGAAAGACCAAAATTATTCATAATAGCTTAGGAGCAAATCGATATGGGTAGACACTCACCTGTACATGAACAGTTCCGTGCACAGTAGCTCCCTGTTCGTGCTGGTACGCAGTAAGTGTGATGGTCGGCGGCTGCACCACGGCCACGGAGTACAGCAGCCGCGCCGCGCCCGCCGCGTTGCGCGCCTCGCATCGGAACACACCCGCAGACTGCGCATGCGCGTGCGTTGTACTCAGGGTGCTGTTGTACTGATGCCAGTGTGTGTTGCTGTGAATCAACAATTTGTTCACGTAATAAGCTTGGGAAAAAAGAATACGATGCGGTGACAGTTGGCATTAAAGAAAAATAATTATGGCAACACTATTAAAAACGGACAAGTGGAAAAATGAATAGCAACAGACATGTGGAAAAACGAATGGCAACGGAAAAGTGGATAAACGAAACGCAACAAAAAATTTACTTGGAGTTTTACGGGTTGGTTTTCAAATTCGACAAGTACATAAACAATCTGTAATTATAATGTCAGAACCATAGATTATAATTAAGTGTGTAATCTATGGTTCTGACATTTTTATGGATACCATATAGACTATCTGAATTAACCAGTAGGTGAAGTGTAGAAACAAGAGTGTGAAACATCTTACTTGAAAACCCATGTTATTGTAGGGGGCGGTGTCCCCCTAGCCTTACATTCCAGTGTGGCGTTGACCCCCTCCTTCAGAAGCACATCCAGTATGTCGAACTCAGATATAAATGGCGGCTCTGGAATAAATACTCCATCAATAAATATACTCAAAGGCACAAAGAGACTCCTAGCTATTGGAAAATTGTATTATAACGGATCACAACGAGCAAAATCGTGTGTAACAAAAAAGAGCGGTACTCCTGCCAATATTTCTGTCTTTGTCACACTTATACAGTCACACTATATTCTCTCTTACTTCACCAGGCATCAAGCTTACCGCACCTCGTCGGTACGTGCGTAGTGAGGTAAGATTTTACTCGCGATGTTCACATGAATATTATACCTCAGGGTCCTTAACCATACTAAACAATACATAGATGCAGGTCGACGCTGAGGTAAAATATAATAAGAAAAGTGTTTACCACAACAATTGCATAAGCATGTGCAACTTGCGTTTAGTTTAGAAGATAGACTTATATAGATATACTACATACACGTATACTTATTTTCATAAGAGTTAAAGTACGGAAGTAGCACATGCAACAAATAAATTCTTGTTACGCCTTCTCCATGTATAAAATCAAAAAGTCAAAGTGCTTAATGAACACAACTTACCCAATACACTAAGAGTGAAAGTCCTCGTGATGGTCCCGTGCGTGTTGCTAACAACACACTTGTACGTGCCGTTGTTGCGTGACTGCACGTTGATTAGCTTCAAACGCTCCTTGTCTTCAAACACCAGAGGCTTTGAGTTGAAGAACCATCGTATCTGAGAAGAAAATTATGTATTAAAATCACTGTCCTTGCTCTAAACTAATTATTCTTGTAGAGCTTAGTGTAGAGCACTTTAATTATGGTTACTGCCCTACCTTCACAACGCTACAGATGATCAAAGAGTGGGACAGGACAGAGATGGATATATATCTAACTATTATTATTATTATTATTATATTTAGTTGGTGTTTTTATCCCTGGAATATTTTTTCCACGCAGGCAAACTCGCGAATACTAGTAAAATATAAAATCATGGTCACTGACCTTAGCACTAGGTTTAGCGTCAACCTCACAATCAAGATAAGAGTCGTCTCCCCTGACCACATCCACATGGTCTCCAGCCGGCTGCGTGAACGTGGGCGCCCACTCCACCGCCAGCGAGACCGTGGAGTGAGCCGAGCCCACGGCGTTGCTCACTACACATGCGTACGTAGATGAATTACTTCTAGACACGTTGCTTAGTACGAAATCACCTGTGGCTAGCAGCTTTGCTTCCTGAAAAAAAGTATTACTGGTTGTCTCAAATGTGAGAGGTCGCCTGGGTAGGTACCTACGCAATGTGTATTTCTCCCGCCAAACAGCAGTTTAAATGTACTGTTGTGTTTTGGGTTGAAGGATATTGTAGCCAGAGTAACTACGGGACATATTGAGACTTAACATCTTATATCTCAGGATGGCAAACGCAGTGGAATGCCAAGCATTGCTTTGTAATTCATGGTATTGTTTGGTTTTGCTACTGCCCATGAGCGGTGGTATCGCTTATCATCAGACAAATGGGACGCTCGTCTCGCCATTCACTGCAATAAAAGTAAATTGGGTCCTTTTTCAACCTTAATGATAGGTTTAAAACAACGTCAATTAGAATACATATTTCTGAACCCATCTGATTAACCCAATTGACTACCTGCATTCTTGAACATTTAACATCAATAATTTGAATTATTTCAATCATAATTATTATACGTAAAAAAATCTGGTACACCTATACAAAATTCTCATAAATACTACTTCACAAAGTACCATCGAACCTTATACCATTTGACAGTATCAGTGTCTGAGCGGCGTATGGGACACGTGACCGTCGCGTTGTCTCCCTCCACCACGCTGACTTTCGTGTGGCTCTCGTCTGACTGCATGCGAGATGGAAGGGCTGGAACAAAGGCCGCTATTGAACTTCCATTCCACAACTTAGGAAGATTTTACTGGTGGTAGGTCTCTTATATGTGAGAGGTCGCCTGGGAAGGTACCACCGCAATGTCTATTTCTCCCGCCAACAGCAGTGTTAATGTCCTGTTGTGTTTCGGATTGAAGGATAATTAAGCCAGAGTAACTACTGGACATATTGAGACTTACCATCTTATGTCTCAGGATGGCGAGAGCGGTGGAATGCCAAGTATTACTTTGTATTTCAAGACGTTGTTTGGTATCGCTTACCATCATGAGAATGGCATGCTCGTCTCGCCATTCATTGCAATAAAAAAAAAAGTTAGGAGAGGCTGAAAATCAGCGCTGCTCGGGATCTCGAGCTGAGCCACCTTCTTTTGCCTTCTACATAATTTAAGAACATTTGTATCAGTCTAAGGTTGATGTGAGAAAGCAATAAATGGTTTTTATGATTTTTATTATTATTATTAACAAAGCAAATCAATCTCTCTCCGTCTCTTTAATCACGGTGGACTGAACATTGGCCTCTCTCATTGCCAATACTGTATCAACAGAGTATCGATAGATGTACTGTACTGACAAGTCGCTAAGGAAATTCTTGGAGAAAGCCTAATTTCTGCTGTTGACTTAATGACTAGAGTTAATCATGTTATCATTAGTGATAATAATTATATAATTAGGCATTCTACGGACGACCCCTTCCATACAAGGGTGAAGGGACCTTCCATACCACGTAGTCATAAATACATAAAAACATATTACAGCGACAGAACATAAGTGTTGGGTAAAAAAGTTATACTCACGATATATGTTCACTTCTACAGTCTTGTTGACAACTCCGTACGGGTTTTTAGCAGTGCATGTGTAGTTGCCGCTCAAGTCTTCAGACAAATACTTTATTATGAGGCGCCCGTCAATGTTCACATCGTAACGGGGATCTGGGAAAATTTATACGAATTGATTCATACTTGTTAGCATACGCCACGAATGATAAAAACACTCAACAGTCACACATCAGGTTGTAAACGCATATTAAGGTATGAGTATTTTATCGAGGGAATCAAGAAGAGGAAATGAAATGCGTTTATTATCAATATTACTATCAATGAGAGGTTTTTCGGTGTCACAAAGGAAATTATTAATATTAGAAACAACAAGAGGTTTTTCGGTGTCACACTGGAAATCCGTTTATTTGTAATATTAGAAACAAGTAGAAGTGTTTCGGCGTTACAAAGGAAATGCGTTTATTATTATGATTTGAAACTACCAGAGGGTTTTTGTACTCACAAACGCCTAGAGGCCAAACCCAAAGCAAATACTTACGAATTACACAAACATTTGCTTCAATAATCGAATAAGTAGTAAAAATTGATACATCGAAATAGTTACCTTTGTCCAAATAAAAGTCGTCTTTCGACCACCTAATGATAGGTTTTGGTCTTCCCATCACAGCGCAAGATATTGTGAGAGACGAATCCATGTCAGTTGCCAAGTATGGGCCCGTGTAGCCATCATCAAGTATTCTTGGAGGCTCTGGAACAAGTTAAATATTAAAAATTTAATTTGATGCAAGAAGTAGATGCCATGAAAGGGCAAACATTTGGCATTGTGCTCATGCGGAAAAAAAGGAGAACACTCATTTTACAATGAAAGTTAGTATCGATGCGAAGATTTTTGAGCCTCGATTATACCTACTTTTCGTGTAGGAAAAATCATATTTTTTTAATAAATATAAACATGATTGCAACACAGGCCTGGAGTTCTTCTAGAAATTAACTTAAGCTTGGAATTTGAAATTTACTTAAGTCCAATAAAAGAAAAAAATTGTCTGCAGCTGGTGAACGAAAAGTAAAATGTGATGATAATTACTTTATTTTATAAAAATCTGCTGTCCTGGATAAAACTGAAAAACATTTAAGAACAAAACATAAAAATGCTATAATGAATTTTGAGCGGTATCGGGATCAACGATATTTTTTATAGATACCATGAATGGGCATTCTCTTTTCTGGTTTTTTTTTTTGTTTTATTCAATTCAATTCAGCTGGTCATCTAATGATTACTGCCACCTATGAATACCTTATGAACATTCACAACCGAGCGATAGGAAAAATATGGGAAGAGGAAAGGGGTATTGGGAATCCAGCAATCACCGACACGCGACGTCAAGCTTCACGTCGATCTACTGTCAAACAGTGGGTGGACGACCCTGCCCCATCATACTGACAGCTGAGTTATGAAGGACAACAGCGAAGCTCCACCACTTCTTAAAAGAAGAAAGATGAAGAAGATTCAAGCATGTAAAGTCATATAGCAGTTTCTATACTTTGAATTACGCACACCATATAATTTTGAATTACGGCTAGAAACTTACCATTTAGGCCATATAGTCCACCATGCTGGCCTAGTGCGGGTTGGCGGACTTCACATACTATGGAAATTCTTACATATAATATGCAGGTTTCCTCACCATGTTTTCCTTCACCGTTATAGTGCGTGGTGATGGACTATCAATACACATAATATGATTCCCAAAAGTCAAAGGTGTGCCCTGGGATTCGAGTCGGAGTCCTGGGAGTCGCATCTGGTCCATTTACCAACAGCTATGGCCTAACCACTCTCAATAGTACTTTGATTATCGAGGGGGCCCGTGTCCTGCAGTGGGAGATATATGGACTGTTACAGTACTTACCATTTACTTTGACGTAAAATGATTTCCTAGCGATACCAGCGAAGTTCTCCCCTACACAATCGTATATCCCCTCGTGGTTTGTCGTCACATTTGTAATGTACAAGTTTCCCACGTCATTAAAACTGTAACAAGTTATCATTTTATAGGTAAACATTTTATTATTTGTTGTGTAATAATAATGCAGTATTGTGGTGCCTAAATGGGCCAGAGAAATGGGCTGTAAACTGTAAGGTGTAGTGGCTTAAGAACCCACTATCTAAATCGAGTTTATTTATCGATTTGAAAAATAGGTTTTTTTACGTTACGTTTATTTTTTAATTATTGCTATCACGACACGTAATAGTATTGCATATAGTCGACTATTGCTAAACTATCGATAGTCTATCGATAGGTGACGTCATATCAATAGTATCGATAGCCTATCAATAGTATCGATAGTATCGATTCTATCAGTAGTGTGATATGGACAATAGTATTGATATACAAAAATAGTATCGATAGTATCGATACTATCGAATGCCAGTATTACTCCTAAAGCAATACTATCGATAGTATCGATAGCTCACACTATCGATAATTTAATAAACTGCGATAGTATTGCCTTCCAATATTCAATTACATAGCCAGTATATTTCTTATTAAAAAAGAAAACTTATTAATCCTAAAGAGCATTATAATCTCAGAATATAATCAAAAATTGACACAGGGCAACACTTAGCCCTGTCAAAAGCTATAATTCGGAAACGATACTATCGGCGGTTATTAAACTATCGATGGTGTAATACTATCGATAGTTCTACAAACTATCGATAGTATTGATAGTTTTTATTATTTAACACAACGATAATATCGATAGTATCGATAGTATTACTTAAAATATATCGATATTGTCGATACTATCGATAGTATTATTATGTAATAGTATCGATCCTATCGATACTGTTACTTCTAATCAATATTATTTGTTTATTTATGATATCGATAGAATCGATAGTATCGATATTATCGATAATATCGATAGCACTATCGATATTGTTACTAGTTTTCGAGGTCATCTATCGATAGGGAAACTATCGATAGTTGGGCAACTCTAACACGTAATAATTAATGGATTAACAATTTATCCGAATATCTTCGACAACTCGACATTACTTTTATACTAAACACGCGTATGCCAATGTTTCACTGTCGACTGCTGGATGTTGAATGCCTTGTCTACGGTCCGGAGGCGCTTTATATTGCAAACTGTCATGCTCCCACCCTTACTCTGACTGTGGGTAGTGCAATAAAATCACAACCGGGTTTTCTTTAATAAAATTACTTTTAGAACTACCCGTAGATTGCTTAAGGCTTGTTTACCATTGTTTTAACAATCCTTTTGTTCAATATTTTGACTTTACATGAAATCGCCCCGCCATATATATTTGTAACTTGCTTATTAATTAACGGTTTTAAAAAAAATCTAACCTTTCGATATAAACAATAATAAAAATGACACTAGCCTATTTACTCCATCAAATTACGTTTCAATGTATTCAATTAATTGTGTTCTCTACAAGCATAATTACCTTACATTTGTAGTATTCTCAAGTAAAGCTGTGCCTTGGAAGGCCCAGGTTATCTGCGGTATGGGAAACCCGACGACGTCGCATTGTAATGTGATATTATCACCCATTATAACATCTTTTAGCACGTCCAGAGGCGGTTCTATGTATGGAGGCACTGAAAATAATGCGAAGAATAATTATTATTATTAAATGAATGTGTTTCAAGTTCTAATCATATCTCTTTATTCCTTTTAAACGGGCTCTAGCTACAATGTTCTTCAAACAATACAGTAAATTTACACTGATGTTTGGCGGGACAAATAGATAGTGCAGTGGGTCCTATCACATATCAACGCCCTACCAAACAAACTGTATTCTTTCGGCTAACATGGTAGATCCCCTAGTGTAATTTATGCGTTTCTAATTTCAAAATCAAAATCAATGAGCATTTACGATGCTGATGTAAATAAATATAATTTTAAACTTACCCCAGATGTACACAGAGTAAGTGACCGAAGTGTTCCCGAACGGATTTCTGACGGCGCACGTGTAGTTTCCGAAGTCAGTCAAGTTTGCAACAAACCTAAAAATTATTCATATACTTTAGCAATTACATAATTAAGCTCAATCATCCTTCGAACTCTCTCTCTCTCATGTATAATGTAGTTACATTGTATTTTATACCTATGTACATACTTTTCAAAGTACCTACTTTCTAAAGTTATGATACAATTTCTATGAAGTCAGCCTAATATCTAAAATGTAAAATAACCTAGTTTTCCGACGTAAACATCATAGGAATATACAAATACAAACATACACATATAAACTCAAGGGGTAGGCAAAGGTGCAAGACATCCATGTTTCGCCTTGTGTGTTCCGGCCCACGATGTAATAGGCGGAGATATTTATTTACAAACAATTGGAAAATATATACCTAATCATTTAAACTACGTAAAATGACATACCTCAGTCCAAATTCGTCGACGTATTTCCTAGCATCGTTGACCGCCACTCCATTGTGCATCCATTCCACCTGGGGTTTAGGTTCTCCGATCACAGGGCAGGGCAGTTCCACCAACTGGCCTTCCAGCATATCTTTGGACGTTTCCGAAGTCTCTTGGGTAATTTTTGGAGGTACTAAAAGTTAAAACAGATAAGAAATACTATCTATTTTATATACTGTATAGTATAATAAAGGATATACAATAGATATAATATTTGTTTATTATAATTTATACTATGTAACGTAAGAGCATTTTTCCATTGTCGAGGTTGAGTAACATGTTTTTATTTATTTATTCATAAAATGTTCGTATTTGATCTCCCGTTAATGTGTCTAGCTATCACTGAAGGACATAATTATCTATCATAATCAACGAGCCATGGAGCATACCTTGTTTAATATGACTCGATATCTACTACAGATTACGTCTATAAAATTTCACATTTTCGAAGGACCAAATATTATAAGCAAAACAATATTTATTTCATACATTGACTTATAGCTGTTATAGCTGTACTTTCATAATCATCATCATCATTATATCAGCCACAGGAAGTCCACTGCTGAACATAGGCCTCCGCCAAAGATCTCCACATCGACCTGTTGGAAGCGGCCTGCATCCAGCGACTTTCATAATATTTACACAAAATGTATTGTAGAGTGATTAAGATCTGAATTAATTTATACCATAGACATACAAGGTGAAGTTCCTCTGGGTGGTGCCGAGGGTGTTGCTGGCTGAGCACGTGTACCAGCCACTGTCGTACACACTCGTCTTCTCTATCACCAAATCGTTCTCATCGGAGAGATAGCTGAAAGTAAATTTATATAACGTGTTAGGTTAGTCGAATTACCTATTTAAGGCCACTCAGTATTTGATCCCCATCCCGAATATACATATAATTATTATAAGGCCTTATTTTCTCACGGAAATTTCCTTCGATCAAATATACACTAGATACACAGTTCCCTGTAAAAGTTCTGTTAAAAAGTGGCACCGATGCATGACATGAAAAAATAATTTAATTAAAAATTAAAAGACCGACTTCAAAGTGCACTACAAAGTAATAAATAATATATATTTCATTATGCTAGTACACATTGATTAATTTTCTTAGTGACTTGACTAGCCAACAAATCTTAAATACGTAATATTTTGAAGGCGGGTCGCCAAGTGCCGAACAAGAACACATTTAAGTAAATGTAACACAATTTGATATTATCTACTTGTACATCCTGTATCGTTAGCGCTCAGTAAGGTCCATATGTAAATTAGAAACAAATTAATTTAACATATTGATCCTACGTGTACATTGTTGAAATTTTAATAGAATTATTATGTGTCATATGTGTGGTCTAATTATAATGAATTGGATACGATAAAAGATACAGTGGTCAAGAGTTTTAATTCCATGGTACGCCTTTGACTTATTGGAGTCACTTTTATATTTATAGACAATTACTAAGCACTTTAACAGTGATAGGAATCATGGTGAGGAAAATATAAGAAAGGGAAGTAGTTAAGTTTGTATCTTTCCCTCGATTGCAGATAAGTCCGATGCTCAACAGTGTTTATTAAGAGCTGATATATTAAGGACGGCCAAAGTAATATTCGATTTTTCTATTAGTTATCAGGACGGACTCTAGAATTTGTACTCGATATGGCGATAGATTCGCCCACTAACACACCGAGAGACAAAACACACAAGGCGTAACGTGGGTGTCCTAGTTGATACCAGGAGAATATCTGCCTACCCCTTTTGGAAAGAAAATGTGTGAGTTTATATACGTTTAGGCAAATTATATTGCGTGTAAAACTTGCATGCTTTCGCTAGGATGTTTAACACAAATTTAATTTAAGTGTAAGTCGTCGTGTTCGTCACTTGGCGACCCGCCTTCAAAATATTACGTATTTAAGATTTGTTGGCTAGTCAAGTCACTAAGAAAATTAATCAATGTGTACTAGCATAATGAAATATATATTTTTATTACTTTGTAGTGCACTTTGAAGTCGGTCTTTTAATTTTTAATTAAATTATTTTATTTTTTACTTTTTAGTTTTCATAAGCATTGTAATGGTGATCATATAATAAAAACTGGAATTAATGTATATAATAAAAATGAATCATTGTGATCCTTTATATTTTCAGAATCAAAAATTAATAATAGGTATTCGAATCCGAAGATAATTATTCGATTTTATGATTCTTTTTATGTACCTGTCATTTCGTTTTTATGATAAAAAAATCACTAAAATCGGCTCAACCTGCCAAAGATATTCAGTGCGTATGCGTGGTAATCATTCGTCACCCTCTCACCTCTACGCCTTCTTTACTTCCTTTTTTTTAATAAAACACATATAGTGAACCTAATGGACGAAAAATCATTGCGTTTCTGCCCAGTTTGAAGAGTTCTGCTCTCCAGATATGTACTTATTCATCAGATCTTCACCACATTTTATGTAATCAACATTATACAGAAATATGTAATAAACATATTACAGAAAAGTTATTTTAAATCAGTTCTTTACTGGCGCAGATATTAAGTATTGATATTTGTTTATATCCTTCCCCCCCCCCTTCCCCACGCCCCTTCCTCACGCCCATTTCTATTCCCTCTTTGTAGTAATACACTTATACTGAACCTAATGTAAAAAGAATTATTGCTGTACTATTAAATTTTGAGGAGTTCCGCCCTTCAGGTCCAAAGATATTCATCAGGTCTTCACAATATTTTTTTTGGGCCAACCTAATATACAATACTATTCGACAAAAAAGTTATTTTTTAAATCGATTAAGTACTGCCGGAGATATTGAGTAATTAAAATTGTACCTATTTTCTACCCCCACCCCCACCCTTTTCCCATTTTCACCCACCCTTTGTAATAATATACTTATACTTAATCTAACGCAAAAAGAATTAATGCTGGACTGTTTAATTTTGAGGAGTTCTGGTTGGCAGATCCGAAGATATTCATCAGATCTTCACCATTTTTTTATGGGACCAACCCAGTATATCATTCATTTCGACAAAAAAGAAATTTTCAAAATCGGTTCACAATTACCGGCGAAATCGGGTAACAAACATACAAAAAAAAAAAAAAAATTCAGTCGAATTGATTACCTCCTCCTTTTGAAGTCGGTCAAAAAGAGTAAACAAAAAGATCACATATTCCAAATATATTAACACAAATTCCACCTTAATCCTGGAGCGTAAGGTAGCTTTTCACATAATATTGTCTAAAGTTCTGCGACGTTTTGGAAGCAACTGTCGGTGCGTGACTGAAGGCGAAAGAGTGCTTAAAGCACTCTTTTTTGGTGCCATTTTCTAAGCGCTCATGTTGTATCTAGTGTACGAGTATATTTGATCGCAGGAAATTTCCATTGAAAACATAATTTTCGGACACTGATCTTGAAAACGGTTAAGTGGATGATCGCGCTGCGCGCGGATAAACATGTGATATGTTTATTAAACGTAATAAAGCAACTGTTCGCTTTATGAGCTAATTTATTACTGTGATGTGTTGACTTTTTAATTTTACAAATTAGCGGGAAAGTGTCATAGGGCACGAGTGACCATAGACACATCAATGTGACAACACGATTCTTCCATAAAAAACACCCGGCGTCCAAGCCCCACCCCTTTTTATTGTTTTGTCTCCGATGCGCTTATACAAAGCAATCCCGGGCTTCTCGCTCCGCCCGCAATCTACGCAAAATCATCGCTATAATAAAGTAGTACAAGGAAAAAAAGAATTGAGATTTACTGTTATTTATCATTATTATTTATTGCGCAAATTTTTAATAGTTACATGCAAGCCTGACCTGCTATGTGTTTAAATATATTATAATGCATAATTACTTTTTTAGTTCATCTAAAGTCTTGTGGTGTGCGAATGCGTGCCGCGTTTTTTCATTCTGTTGTCAAAATATTACGAACAGATTTTCGATTTTCTCTATCAAACTCATTGTTTGAGATATGTTTTCTTATTATAAACAATAAGCATTTATACTCGTAATTTATTAATATTAACATGTCCAATGTAATAAAATGCATGGTAAAATGTGAAAGACTAGGTAAAAAGGTAAGGCCGCCGGCTGCCTGTGTAATTTAAATGATGTTGAATTTTATAATATAATGGACCTAAAACAATATTTTCATTTCATTTCATAAATATTTCATGAACTAGTAATGTGTAGAGAGTAAATATTTTTGTTAAGACCTCCAATCCATATAATATCATGCGATAATGGCATACGATTCTCGCCACGAGAATCTCTCATGTAAATGGAGCTTTACCTTAAGTGCTTAATAAAATAGGCGGTTAAGATACACTTGCCAGATGTCCCGCTTTACGCGGGAAGTCCCGCTTTTCAGGGGTTAGGTGACGCGTCACGACTGAACCTTCGGCGGGACGCCAAATGTCCCGCTTTTTGACCACCCCTCTCAGAACGAATAAAAAACTACACACTTTTATTTATAATCCGTACTGTATTTCGCGTTTTCCTACAATTATTAACCTACTTAGTATCTAATTCGATTTTAAAGTTCTTTCCATAGGCTGATTCAAAAAAAATACAGGACTTTGAATAAATTCTCGCGGTTTGTTCACGAATTCCTAGCTTTCTTATTTTAGATTGTAACACATGTGCAAGGAAATACTGTTAGTGAACTTATGTCTTCGTGAATATAAGCTAGCTCCAATGAAAATTCCTTCGTAACAATTTCAAGTTTCATACCGCTTAGAGCGTATTTCTGGCGTATTTTACTTTACGACATGTATATGTAGATATAATTTAAAAGAAAAAACGCATCTTAACTTCACTTAATTCTCTACGAGCATTATAGCGAGCATAATTTGTCAGAATTCATGTGTAAAGGCGTGTCGGAAAATATCAATTTTCATCTTGGAAATAAAGATCGCTCTGGTAAATCGAAAAAGTTATAGTCTGAGAATTTAAGGAATAACTCGATGAAGACCCATAGCAAACGCTGGAGGAAAATGCAAAATTTTTGAAATATTTGGATTAAGTTAAGAAACCTCTGCTTATTCCTTCTGGAAGAAAGGCGTCAATTTATATATGTATGCATGGTATGAAACCATGGCGCCTCATGAATTGAAGCCTCGAGAGATATAGCACGTGGTCTGGTTGCGCTGCGCTTCCATTATTATAATAATAACAAAAAACGGCTATTGTCTTTGAGAGCCTCCAGAGACGCGACGTTTTTCGATGTGATAAGCATATGCTGCTAGAAAGAGGGAGAGTAATAATGTGTGAAAGCAAAAAAATATATAATTCCCTCTTCTTTAATAGGCGTCCCGCTGAAGAAGTCATAATCCCGCTTATTTTAATGTCCTGTCCCGAATTTTCAACAACTAAACCTGGCAACACTAGATACACTACATCTTCCAATAGAAATAGCTTAAGATGTACTCACACATTTTTGGAGAATGCTATTGGTTGTTTGTCCTTTGTCCACACTGTGATCGGTTTCGGAGAGCCAACAGCCTTGCACGAGAATTTTACTTTGTCACCAGCTTTCACATCACGAGGCTTCGATTCATTCACTTCTTCTTCAATTGTAACGAGTTTAGGTGGATCTGTTTTTGAAATACTATTTTTATATTATTATAGTAAAAAATATCTGAATTGATACATCATGGATGAAATGGAAAGGATTAGGTGTAAAGATTTTTATGTATTCTTTTTTTCACTTCATAGAGAAACAAATACAGCAAAGATATGACATAATAATAGATAATAGTTTAAGAGGAGGCCTATCTTACTCGGTAATTTCTTCCAAGCAACCTTTGAATGTATTTAAAAAATGAAAATATGATGTTTGGCTTTCATATACGAGTATAGTAAAGTACCCAATGTGTTTAACTTTGAATAAAGTTAAATAGAGAAAATGGTAAAATATATTATTAAACATAAGTAGGCTAAATCGATTACCCAATGTAAAGTGAACAAGATAATACAATAAATAAAATTATTTCTTAAAACAACAGATAAGTAGCCAACAACAGATTAGGTGCCTATACAATCTGTTGGAAAATAAATAAAAATCTCACATTGTACACTGAAATTGAGGTCATGTTGGTCCATTCCAACAACATTTTGAGTTGTACATCTGTATTCGCCTTCGTGAATATTAGCAACCTCTGTAATGAATAAGTTGTAGTCTCCATCTATTGTAACATTACTAGGCAGGCTTGTAAAGTTCTTCGATGTTCCGCTCTTAAACTGCCATGTAATTGTGGGCCATGGGTTTCCCTTGATGATTCTGAAAAAATAATTGTAAATAATTAAATGATAATATATGTATAAGTAATGTACATATTCTGTGAAATTGCTCATTTAATTTATACGATTTCAGCAGATTCAGTTTGTGCCAGTTTATGTGATTCGAAAAATAAAATTCTCCTGAAATACAATATTGAAAGAAAAAAACAACCCATACTTCACACAAAATCATCCTATATCATTAATTGGAAATAGAAAATCGTAATAACTCTCTATGGACAATTCTATTTGTTATTTTTGTGGTATTAATTTTATTGTTGTGCAAACGTTGCTGACTGTTCGTCCACTTACAAAACCTATATCAGTCTGCTCCTCAAAAATCTCACCTACACGTGATTTTTGCCGGCTTTCCCACAGGCGATGTTTGTTTATTTGTATCTTTTAGTATCACAGGCGATTCTGTAATCAATAACAATACCTAAGTATCATATGGTGAGTCTCACATAGTAGTGAACGTGGTACATTAGTTCTCTGAATATCAATTACCAAACTACTATTTGCGTCGAGTTTAATAACTGTACTAAGCAATAGAAAAAACTTTCATATAGCAAAACATTAGCCATCAATTAGGCGTCACTCCAATCAGAACGAGAGAAGCAAAGGTGAAAATAAATAAATACACCCACAATACACAACAGTCACATACATAGTCCTGACCCCACACTAAGATCGAGTCTTGTGTCGTGGGTATCAGAAACTACAAGAGACTTTTCGGTTTCACAAACACCCAAACCCGAAACAAATACATATGGTTCACGCAAACATTTATCTCGGTACGGATCATTTGGATCGAACCCGCAGTCTGTCGTTTCACAGCCGGCGTCGAACCAACTCCGCCATAGATGTCATTACAATGCGTGTCACTGTTGATCCTGGCTTACAGGAGTTACAGTGGATGGAGTGAGGGAGGGATAAAAAATAACAATTATATAAACATACCCAATCCGTGAACCCTTAACGTCCCATTAACATCGAGACTCTCAAATCCGTTATCAGCCTCGCAGCTGTAATCGCCAAGATCTTCAAAATTAACTCTTTTGATATACAAAGTGAAATTATCGGAAGAAAAGTGGATATTACTGTTAGGTACAATCTCAGTGCCGTTGTGGTACCATCGGACTACGGCGGGCGGGTAGCAGTCTATAGTACACTGAAACTCTATATGAGAGTAAAGCTCTACGGAGTTATCTGAAATTAAACATTTACAATTTATATAACAGTGGTTTATTTTACGGAATAGAACAACAATGGTAAAAGCATTTTAGCTGATATTAAATGAGCACCATTCTAGGACAACCCATCGTTTGGAACTTAAGATATTGCCAAGGAATCTGGAAGAATACATCCATATAGGCAACGCAGACTATCCGTTCTTTTAATAATTAAACCGCATTTTATTTCTGATATTATCAAATTATGTCAAATATATAATTACAGAGATTTGTAACAAGAAATTTAAAACAAAATAAGTAACAGTAAATTATCTGTTATCCATCCATCAGCCAAAGGAAGTCCACTGCTGAACATAGGCCTCCCCCAATGATTTCCACAGAGACCTGTTGGAGGCAGCCTGCATCCAGCGACGTCCCGCGACCGACACCAGGTCGTCGGACCATCTTGTGGGTGGACGTCCCACGCTGCGTTTTCCGCTTATCTGTTATACTTACCACGAAATCCCTCCATCAGTATCATTCTCCGCCTGACATTGACAACAATGCTGTCTTGGTCGATACCTTCAGAGTTCTCACCGAAGCAGAAATAAGTGCCGTTCACCTGCTCCTTAGTACTATTTAACGTGAGGATGCTCTTGTACAAATTGTCTGTCAATGGGAGTATCTGCAATAAAGTTGGGAAGGAGGATTCGAAAAGAACGCAAGTGGAAAGTCAGGATAGAATTAAAGTTTCTGAGTATTATACACTAAGCAGATGTAATGTAGGTACTTTGTTCACGGTGGTCGCGGGTTCGAATCTCGAGGCACACCTCTGAGTTTTCGGAGGCATAAGTGTATTGATAGTCAATCACCACGCACCAAAGGTGAACGAAAACATCGTGAGGAAACCTGCATACCATAGCGATTTATATGAATTTCTATGGTATGTAACGTCCAGCCAGTAGACCAGCGTGGTCAACTGTACGGCCTAACCACTCTCGATTGAAGAGAAAGCCCGTGCCCTGCAGTGGGACGTATGCACGTGGGACGTGGGCTGATAGACGTTGCATAATACTTACCGTATTTTTGAGGAACTTCTCAGTTTCCCTGTGCCATATGATCCTCGGCAACGGTTTGGCCACTACGTGACATTCCACTTGTTGGAGAGTTCCGTTAAGTACTGTTATGTTCTTCGACCCTTGTATTGATACTTTGGGTTTTATTAATATGTTCACTTCGACTGTATCAGACGCTGGAAAAAAATAGTAATAGTTACTTATTAGGTATACCGTATGTAGTAATCGAAATGTATCATGGTTGCTTATTAAGGACCGAAAAAAATTGGGAAATGGATGCTACCTAAATAGGGAATATGCATGTCATTTTTTTATATTTTTAATCGATTCTGTATGCTATTACATTACCGGAAAAAAATATAAGGGTTTAAAAATATCAATCAAAAAAGTACAAAAAAATAATCAAAACTGCTATCAGTTTCCAAGCATTTAAACGCCATTTTGGCGCGAACTCGCTGTGACGTCAGAGTACACTATATCGGCAATGTAGTATTTGCATTAAGTTTCTTTCATTAATTGCTACGGAACTGTATTTTGTCACAAAATAATCCATTTCTTTTAAATAATATAAATAAAACAAAAAATAACTCTTAAACAAACGTAAAACAATACACCCAACAAGCTAAAACTTCATAAAATAGTGTACTTTGTCGTCACTTCCCTTTTCAAGCAATAGCCCTGCGTTTCGAAAAAATTGCGCGGCAAATTTGAAATGTCATTTTTCAAGTATTTATTTTACCGATTTAGAGTTGAGGAATTTAAAAAACATCTTTAAGGTACATTTCTATATCAATAAAGATTACAAAAAAAAATATTTGACTTATTTTGGACTGTTGTGCATATTCCTTATTGGCCATGTTGAAAAAAGATGAAGATAACCTCAGTTAACACAATAACAGGAAGGGGAAGTACAGCAAATCAAAGTGCAACTTCTAAATTTTACTTCTGATAATTCTCAAAATGTGATTTAAAAAAGTGGCGGCTCATCTGATAAATGATATACCCATATGTACGTATATAATATGATCAGTGCCTCTGATAACATGATCATTAAGGATAGAGCAAAACGGGGATGACGTACAAATTGTTGGCGTACTAGAAATATAATAAGATTTTGAACAGTTTCATTTATAGCCCCATCATTCTTGCAAGTTAAGGTAATTAACTAAAATTTTGCGAAATTAATCACGTAATTATAATAAACGCTACAATAAAGTGACTTACCATTAAACCTGTCTCTAATGCCGACGCATTTCCAAACACCATCTTCAGTAGCATTAACATTTAAAACTTCAATAGTACTACCATTCACGTTATGGTCGACTACTGTGGTTCCGTTTGGAGCCATCCATTGGACCTTGTTGGCGTTATCCACACGGCATACCATTTGGTATATAGTGTGCAATAGTTTCGTGAGGGTGTGTGGACCCAATATTTGGGCTGTTGGACGCGGCTTCACTGTTATGTGCGTCGATTGGTTCGCTTCTCCCCCTGTTGAAAAGTATAACTTATAATTAATAAGTACTCAGCTAATGCGAAAGTATGTTGACTTAAATATGCTGCTTCGTGTATATTTTAAAAACTTAAAATTTAGTAGTACTCAGGTTAATTTACGGTCCATTTGAAGTTGGTGAAATAAGCCTACAACCTTATGCATTTGTTAAGATTTAAATATTCATTAAATCCAGTCCATACTAAGGTTACCTGAAAAAAATCGTATGTCTTTAGCGTTAATGTTATTTTATCTGTTTATTGTTTCTTTTTAATAAATGTTAGTTTACAATACAGTGTACAAATAAATAAATATTCTGTAGTTAGTTACTGATTTGACAATAAATATCTCGTGCTCTGCATCAATAAAAACATATTAATACTTTTAACATTGGAAAGTTAGTTCAATAGGATTGTAGGAAATGTTAGTAAAAGGATTACCTCTATTAGCCGTCACACATGTATATACGCCACTGTCTTTTTCAGTCACATTATGTATGATTTTATTGTAAATAAATGCTCCTTCAGCACTGGATTCTACATCGGTTGCTGCAATCAAAACAAATATTCACAACATTTTTTTATTTTATTGAATGAATGGCGTGACGAGCATGCCGTTCGCCTGATGGGTAAGCGATACGACCGCTCATGAACTGTAGCGAAGGCAAACAAAACCATGAATTCCAAATAATCTTGGCATTCCACTGCGCTCGAAATCCTAAGATGTAAGATGTTAAATCTCAACATGTCCAGTTGTTACTCTGGCTACTATGTCCTTCAAATCGAAACACAACAGTGTAATTACACTGTTCTTTGGTGGGAGACGTAGACACTGAGGTGGCACCCGCCCAGGCGGCCCCTAACATATGAGAGACCTACCACAAGAATTTCAGTTTTCCCACGTCCCATTACCATAATCCTTATCCGGGCGAATGCGAATATTCTAGAACATGCTAGAATGTTTACCATGCTGTGTTTCGTTCCCATTAAACAATAATTGGAATTTCTTTGGCAGTACTTCACTCCAAACCGTACAAGTCACATACAACTCTTCGCCAATCTCCAGAGTTTTGTTCAAAGGTCGAATCGTCACTTGTGGTGGATCCACTGAAATCAAATGCCACTTAGGTTAACTTGCGACTGAAACACAATAAGTGTATTATTATATTACTATCTATAAGATTCAATATTCATCAAAATTATCGAGAAATCAGTGTCAATAAATGAACAAACTCATGAAACAACTTACCCTTTAACACAACTTCCGTGTCAGAGGTACTAACTCCAGCGACGTTTTCAGCGACACATGAGTACGTCCCAGCCATTCCTTCAGACATGTCTCGAATCTCATGCTCTATGGATGTGGTCTGTCTGGAAACAATAAAAACTAGGGACTGTTTTATACATTTTTTATTGGAATAAATGGCAAGACGAGCATTCCGTTCGCCGGATGGAAAGCGATATGACCGCTCATGAACAGTAGCAAAACCAAACACCTTGAATTGCAAGGCTATGCTTGGCATTCCACTGCGCTCGCCGTCCAGAGACAAGTTAAGTCTCAATATGTCCAGTAGTTATTCTGGCTACAATGTCCTTCAATCCGTAACAGTGCATTTACACAGCTGTTTGGCGGGAGAAATAGAAATTGCGGTGGTACCTATCAAGGTAGCCTCTCACATATGAAATACCTACCGCCATATAGTTTTATATTTTTCAACGTGTAATCAAGGGCGGATTTAGAGGGGAGGTCATGGGAGTCATGACCCCCCCCCCCCCCTCCTCTAAGCTAGATCCAGATTAATAGAATTTATTTATTATTTTTCTATTATTAATTCTTTACGGCTGTAACAAACTTTAAAAAGTCATTATTACGAATTCAAGTATTTAAATCGGACCCAGCGTTCTGACAAGAACTATATGAACCCCCAAAGGCGTAAAAGCTGGATCCACCCTTGAGTATTACCGTCTAAACAATACGCCACAGAGGCTTTCAAAAGAAAAGTGAGCGAAGAGTGAACATACAAGCTGGAGATCTGCGGCTGCACCACGACTGAATCCTTCATCCACTTGGCGGAGACCGGCACCAAACTCTCCACCTTGCACTTCAACACCACGCGAGCGCGAGAATGAGCTTCTATCTGAAATAAATACCGATAACGAAATGCCAATAACTCCCAACTGACAAACATACATTTACACAAACTGAAAAAAACTTTTCATTTTTCGTTAAATAAAAAAGTAGTTAAATAAATTTATTAATGGGGAATAGTAATAATTTAAATGTTTAGTAAAAATACAATTAGGAGATTTCACTAAAACATCGGCATAATACCTTTATAATTAAAACGATAAAAATGTTTATTTCTCAACAAAATTACAGTTAGAAGATATTGGTACTTTGCCGTTAATATATAAAATTTATATATTAACGGCAAAGTACCAATATCTTCTAACTATAATTTATATTATAAGTATTTATATTATAAATACCCCCAACAGTCACAAACATAGTCATGACCCTCACTAAAATAGAGTCTTGTGTCGTCTATCAGGAACTACGAGAGACTTTACAATACAATACAATATATTTAAGTGACTAGAAGTGATATATTTCTCGAAAGTAAATAAATACACCCAACAGTCACATGATTCTGATCCCACGCTAAAATCAATTCTTGTGTCGTGGCAATCAGAAACTCCCAAAAATTTTTCGGTGTCATAAACACCCAGACCCGAAACAAATACGTGTGGATCACACAAACACTTGTTTTGGTGCGAGGATCGAACCCGCGTCCTCTCGCTTCACAACCAGCTTGAATACACACAAAACATATTAACACAAAATAATAACGATCATATTACCTTTCGAGGCGTTGTTAGATACGGGACATCTGAAATGAATGGAAAAACATGACTAATTTTCGGATCAATCTCTATTAATAATATGTTCTGACAATTTTTCCAAATTCTGTGAGATCAAAAAGGACCTAGTTACCTGGTGATTTGGATTGTACAGCAGTGGGCCCGATTCGCCTTAACTCCTGATTGGCTGCATCGATACCATTGATCTAAAAACAAATGTTTATCTATAAAATAATTCATTATAATGCTCCCAGGAATGATGTTTTAATGTAATGGTAAAATAACTTTTTAAATTGGTCCAGCACTTTCAGAGCCTTTCAATGCAAACAAGCAATGAAATCTTTCCTCAATACATTAGTATAGAAGATATGTAGGTAAGTAAAAATACCGCAATATAGAAGAACTCATTAGGCGGCACGAAGGCTTCGGCTAAGTAAGTTTTCTTGTGCTTGTCGACCTCCTTCAAGGGCACTTCGAACAACGTCTTCCCTCCCAAAGTGATAATCTCCACGTAATTCAAGTTCACTTGTTTCTCGGGCGGAGTCAGGGCTATCATCATGTGATTGTACGCATCTGTAATAAATATATTTAACTTCTAATGAACTATAATTTAAACGGTGAAAGAAAACATCGCGAGAAAACCTGTATACCAAAGCAATTTGTAAGAATTTTTATAGTACGTAAAATCTTTATGATACGATAAAGATTCCAACGTCGCATCATCTCTACTATCAGGAACAACGTAGAGTCTTTTCAGACGTGTCATAAAAAAACCTTTTCAATAATGAAGTAACTTTATAGTACCAAGCTCGTCAATGGCTTTCATATCTAAGGAAGACGTGTATTATCGATTATGATAATTTAAGTTCTGTAAACTGTAGTAATAATACAATAATTAAAATTATGAAACAAAGGTAAATAAATAACCTACATACCCTGAAGCGGTCTGTAACTGGTTTCAGCCATTGAGCTAGGTTTGGACACCGAGAAGCCGTGGTTGAAGGTCAAGTTAGAGAGACCAGCCACTTTAACGGAATAATCCTTCTCGCTGCCAACGGTGATGTTCCAATTGCCAGGCTCAGGTTGCATCACTTTTACCACCTAAAAATATATTGTTTTTAAATTGTCATGCACGTGGCCGTTACACAAAGTCAGTAACGTTAAATATATTAAAGAGAAATAAATAAAGGAATATTAAACTATACTACTCTGTCATAACAATGGTAAAATACGTTTTAGTCACGGGTACCAAAAATAATGATAGTTTTCGGCATTAATTATATTAGAATTATACGTAAACACAGTAAATACGTAGAACTAGACTCACTTATATCCATTTTATAAATAAGAATATCAAAACAACAAATTACCACGGAAAGGTACCGCTATGGCGCTGAACCAATCTTCATAACACCCAAAACAATACGAGAATATTTACCATAATTTCAGACAGGTCCAACGTCTTGATCAGTTTGGGAGGCCCGGTGATCTCCTCTCCGCTTGGGTTCACCACTTTGATCTTGGGCTTGGCGCCCGACACGGAAACTGTTACTTCTCCCACCGTGCTGTCTACTGGGATCTGATAGGGTAATACAGTTTTCATCACATTCTGAACTCACGAACCTCCATCATAACTAATTATTGTGGCGTTTAAATATTATGCCGGAGGTTTGTGCCTAGTGAAATTCGTTTATTTATTAATCATGTAGACAATTAAATAGCTCTTACGACAAGTGCCAATCCAATAGGCCAGAATGGTGGACCATATTGCCTAACCCTTCACAATTGTACTTTCGGTTTTAGAGGACGCCAGTGCCCTGCAGTGGAACGTAGATGGGCTGATACAGAATAAATATTTTTTTGCATAGGTTCGGCAACGGGGCAAACAGCCTGATGGAAGGTAATAACTGTCTCTTATAAACATCCAATACTTTGGACATTCAGTGCCTTGGCGAACTCTGGTTGAAATGGAAATGCAATCGAAAGGAAAGAAGACAAGAGCATTAAGCCTCCGGCTTCAATGAACGAAGCACGATCATATAGCCGTCGCTTCATGAGATTTTTATATACTTCATTCAAATAAAGTAAATGATTATGAAAGAACATAAACTGACCGCCTGTGTGAAATTCTTTCCGGCCGGTACTACAGCAGATCCCAGGTTCACAGATCTGCCTCTTACGGAATTTCTAACGAATTCCAACACCTGAAACCATACCGCGATACCAATATTGTTATAATCTACGGAAATAAATTTAAGCATTGAGTTTAAAAACCAAATGACTTAATAAATACCTCATGTACGTTAGTTTTGTTAAGATTAAACACTTGTCCGGAGCTGGCGGCGGCGATTTGATGGTACACTTTGTATGACGGCCTCTCCAAGTCGTTACAATGACCAGTGAGAACGAACACTACCTACAAAATGTACCAAATAAGCAACAGTGTAATTAATAATAATAATAATTTATTTACAACATATAACAGTCGTACAAAAACACTTAAAATAAATCGTATAACAATTATTAATTTACAACAAGTGTTTGATTGAACTCTGATGCTCAAATAAAGATTTAACTTGTGGTATGGACACCAGTAGCACGCACTAGGCCAGCGTGGTGGACTATATGGCCTAACCACTCTCAATCGTACTCTCGATTGTAGAGTAGGCCCGTGCCCTGCAGTGGGACGTATATGGGCTGATACAGATGGACACCAATGAATTATCTCCTGCTAGCTTATTATCAGGAGGAATTACAGGGCGTGGTTAATGAAAAAAACTAATTTAATAAAAGGTACAACTAATATTTTAAGTTGCACAGAATCTACGATACTATACACATAATGTGCATGTCGGCGTCTGATTGTCATTATTAATGTCGTTCGAAATAAAATCCATAACGTCGGTAGTTCAGATGTTTATTCTTCGACATTCAACAATAGAATGAACCCTCTGTACTAATACAGGGGTATTTATACTAAATTCAATGTTTACATCCCCTTGTAATGACGGTAGTTGTTATACTGTCACCCTTACTAATTATTATTTAACAACTTATTAATCACTTAGGCTGTATCATTCAGCGCCCACATTGCACGATTCGCGGTCAGCGGACAGTCTGGATCAGCACAACATGGCAATAAGTGCGTCGATTCCCGATACCGCGGCGGAAAGGGGCGTAGGGACACGTTAGGGAATGTGTTGAAACTATAGCCATCGTTACAGCAGTCATTATAAAACTGTGTTTACTTCCAGCAACCACATACGACCCAATGGTTGATACACTTCACACCATGAACATTTTAATGGGGTTCTCTTTACTACGCAGGTGTCCTTGTGTTCGTTTATAGTCAGATCAAAACTATTATTAGAAATGTAAATACATAACCCTTATATACAGCCACATATACGGGCATAATTTTCTTAGTGTAATGTATAATTAAAACACTTTTTGTGCTTCCTTGTATGTATTATTATAAATGTAACTAGTGGTGAGAATTTAACTATTATAATAAACTATTTCCACACCTGGCTCTGTTTTCTCTGCACCGCGTCCAGAACATTGGTGACAAGATGGTGGTCGAATGCGGTGGCGTCGGTGAATACGTAGAGGAAGGAGCGCGGCCGACTCACGTTCAGCGCCATCTGTATGCCGCTGAGCGACATCTCGGGACAGTCGCCGCCGCCGTACACGCGAACTATGTTCAACGCCTTCTTGAACACTGCCTTGTCTTTCGTTACTGTCGCGGGTCCAAAGCCTGCAAAACATGTAGAGTACAGTAGTACCAAACTTATGTATCGAAAAGGACATATAATAACCGTCACTTTCTACCTTTCTCTTTATTATAATTCCCCCTGTCACATATACTTAATGCTGCTGTGTGAGCGAGAAGACTCCTTGATCATCCCACGGGTATATTACTTTTTTTCGAAATAAAACGTATCCTATGTGTTAATCCTGGGTATCAGCTACTTTCATACAAAATTTCATCTAAATTGGTCCAGCCGTTTGAGCTTGAAGCGTGAATTGAATCAGTGGTTTCACAACACTCTTATTAGCTGCGCCACGCAGACTGCCTAATGAATCGGATAGCACTACTGTGGTGTATCTTAAAAGTGGCTTTCTTTGCATTACACAGATTTCAGACCACAGAAACTTATAATTATGGAATAAATAAATAAATGATAGGTGTATTCATTCACAGTCACATAGGGACACCACATTAAATCGAGTCTTGTGTCGTTTGTATCAGAATCTACGTGAATTTACAGTCTCGCAAACGCCCTGACTCGAAACATATACCTGTGGTTACACAAATATTTTTGATATTTCGGGGATCGAATCCACGGTCTGTCGTTTCACAGCCAACGTCTATCCAACTGCGCCACGGAGGCTGTCAAATATTAATAATTGTAATGTTGTTTTTTAATGTTATGTACCCAACCTTGATGCGTTAGTGCGTAGTGTGTACAAATACAAGGATACTTGCATATGTTTACAACTATCTGTTGTGTGACCCTTCAATATCAACATGCGTGATTGCGACAAGGTGACATTGCTACATTTATAAAACTACATTTAAGAAACAACGTCTTCTTTTATTTATTTTTTTACGTCTTCTTTTATTTATTTGACAGCCTCCGTGGCGCAGTTGGTTAGACGCCGCCTGTGAAACGAGAGGCCGCGGGTTCGATCCCCGCACCGAGAGAAATGTTTGTGCGGCCCATAAGTATTTCTTCCGGGTCTGGGTGTTTGTGAGACCGAAAAGTCTCTCGTAGTTCCTGACACCCACGACACAAGACTCGATCTTAGTGTGGGGTTAGGACTATGTATGTGACTGTTGGGACAAACAACACCATGAATTACAAAGCAATGTTTGGCATTCCACTGCGCTCACCATCCTGAGACATAAGTTGTTAAGTCTCAATATGTCCAGTAGTTTTTCTGACTACTATGTCCTTCAAACCGGAAAGCAACAGTGCATTTGTACTGCTATTCGGTGGGAGAAACGGACATTGCGGTGTCTGAATTATGAATCATCTATCCAATATGGACCATAAGATCCTTGCATAGCTATTAGTGATATACATATAAACCAATTACAAACGTAAAAATCAGCCGATGTCTCGGTGTACCCAAAGGGAGATATAGAATATGAAAAATATTAAACGAAGTATCGGGGTGAAAACACAAGATCGCGGATTCCATCCCTCGATTGAAATGTTTGATCAACATACAGGACTTCAGGATACACGAAAAATCCAATATATTTCTGATATCCACTATTAAATATATGTTATTGCATGTATGTGATTTGGGACTATATTTCTTAATTATTGTTTGTATTAATTGTTGTTATTTGTGAAGAAATATATGAACCTACCTGGGTCATGGAAGGGCACAAACACAAAGTCAGCGATGAAATTGCTGTGCTCCAGGGCAGTCCTTAGAATCATCTCGGCTCCTTGGCGCAACTGCTTCAAGTCATCATGCATTGAACCAGTTGTGTCGAACACAAACGCTAAACTACTCGTGTTTTCTTCATCAGGACTGTGCCGTTTCATTTTGGATCTCTTCAATTTACGGCCGGATTTATGTCGCGCAGCGAAACCTTCATTCAAAAACACCACAATAATAAAACAAATGAGGAAATATTTTGTTTTGTGATACATTTTGTTACTAAACTAGTGCAACGTTAAGGCGGCAAGCGTCCGAACTTAAAGTGTTACTAAAGCATTTGAGTTATCGTGCGTGACCTCTGACTTGGTAATCGATGTGGGTTTTGCTTCAATTGTGTGTCACTAGGAAATCGTATTTGAATGTTGATGTGATTGTAGGACTAGTGCACACTTTTTACCACCAAGACGTAGTGGAAAATTTCATCAACTTCGTGTCTAGAAGCCCATTACGAACTTATGTCTCCCCCATCGATCTTCAGCGCGATCTGTTGGAAGCGGCGTAGATCCAGTGACTCCATACCAAATTCATAAGATCATTTGTCAAGCTTGTAGTATAATAACCGATGTACCTATAAGGGGTTTTCACTCGCAGACTTCTTTGCATCATCGGCAATCAGATCTCTGCGCGACGTACCCTAATTACCGTTTCTTCGGCATATTAATCCACTTGGCTCAGTCAGCAACTATCTCTCTTAACTCTCTGTCTCTACACCTCTCTGGATCTCTTTATTTCTGACATACTTTGCGAAAACCTCTCCGTAGCTCACTGATTAACCTAGAGCCTTTTTAAAAGCCCATACGACGTAATCAAGTTTTAGTGGTTACTCTGACTAATTTGTTTTTAGATATCAACAAGACATAATTTGCTTATTGTTGTGTAAACTAGCTTTAATTATCATCAACTTCATTATTTGAAGTATCAACAAAACATCACATAGCACCATACTACCTCCAGTTACCTCTATATCTGGGAAAAACCCTTCATCCTGACATTGTCTTCATTCTTTGCAAGTCGGATTTACCAATTTTCAGGCATCTTAGCCTTACAGGCAGCAACATTGGAACAAACATACTTAAAATAAATTAAAGGAAGTTAGAAAAGGTCGCACAAAGTAATGTGGATTTATTTCAGTTCAATAAAACTATTTATATATTTAAATTATTTCATTCATCATAAACATCATTCATATAAAATGTATGAAATATTCGTAATTTTATAAGTTTTACTGTGTGTAGTCAGAGTTATCGAGATAAAATGTAAAGCATACGCACTACGCGCGGAATTGTTAGCTGCGCGTTTTATCGCCGGCGCCTAAGCTAGAATTAGGCATCTACCGCTTATCTACATATATATGTGTCATAGGTACAATTTAGAAGTTCACATTCACATAATGTGGGTCAACGTTTGCGGGATGTATTTTTATCACATAGTAAGTTCATATTTCTGTATATAAGTAACGGTTCCTTTATAAAGGCCGTTGTATTTCCGATTTGCACTGATTTGTTTGCTTTCTTTGCCTTCTCATTAGTGCTACTATAAGTGCGTGATGGCCTGTGGGTAACGGACAAGACGCAGCTGCCAATATGTTCACGGTGGTCGCGGGTTCAAATCCAGAGCACACCTCTGACTTTTCGAAGTCATATGGGTATTAATAGTCAATCACCACATACTATTATGGTGAACAAAAACCTCGTGAGGAAACCATAGTAATTTATAAGAATTTCTATGGCGTGTAAAGTCAACCAACCCGCACTAGGTAAGCTGGTGAACTATATGGCCTAACTCAATCAGGTATATTCTCGATTGTAGGGGAGGCTCGTGCCTGGCAGTGGGACTTATATGGGCTGAAGAGTGCTACTGTATAAGTACCTAATTTTTTGAGACGTTCCGATTTTTTCATGTCACTAAGGAGAAATGACTAAGGAGGCAAACAAGCATACGGTCCACCTGTCGATAAGAAGTTACTGGATCTATTTTTACTGCCATTGTGGCGCAAAATCGATTCTGTACCAGATTTGTAATAAGATATCTAGAAGTATTTTCGTACAACTTACAAAGCTGAGGTCTCGGGTTTGAAACCCGGGTCGGGGAAAACGATATTTTTTTTCTATTCATTATTAGCATAGGCCGACGTGTTGTTAATGAATAGAAAATAAATTGTGTCCGGCTATGGCGATAGGCTCGCCCCACATTACATTGTGGGACGGCACATACAAGGCGAAACAAAGAGGTTCTGGTAATATTCTGGAAAAAGGCGTGAGTTTATATATTTATGTATCTATATTAATATCCGTCCAAGTTTTTATGTAGATATAGTTACCATCTTTTTTTGGATATCACTCGTAGTAAAAAGTATTGATTCTATCCCTCGGGATCACTTTTTTGGATGAAAAGTATAGAGTACTTTTCATCCTCCTTTTAAACCATAACGTGTTTGCCAGTTAAGATCGGCTGTGTAGTAAAAGTTAGGTACCTAATAATAACATAATAAAAATCAGTAGCTACACCTTTTTATGGTTCAACAACACCTAGACGTAAGCCTTCTGAGTGTGGTCAGTTCAAGCGACCGGTAAAAACGGTGTCGTATGCGAAACGAGTTCGGACTTTTTATGGGGTCTGGCGCCGATCTCGCTCGGAGCGAGATTATTCAACCGGGAGAGAGGAAACCCGCAGTGTGTCCTCCCGTCCGTGTTATAGGATGAGGGGGCTGGCTAGCGAGGGAATATAATTAAATTTAACAATGTTAGATTGATATTAATAGGTAGATTCTCAGGAAAAATCGCCTACTTTGAATCGATGTACAACATTTTTAATTACCTGCAATGAAAATCGATATAAAAATAGTTTTACAAATGCGTTTAGTCGATTATGAAGCCAGAAATAAATACATTTTCCAAACAATTTCACATTACGAAACTGCCAACCTTTCGTAAACTATTTGAACAGTGTTTCTGAACCTGATATTGAGTGAAAGGTAAACGTATTTTTTAAGGAATATCTTGCTTTGCTATCGTTTTTGTTCTTGTTGTTGTTAGTCACGGTTTGGTATTTCAAAGGCATTCCAGTACCTAAGTTCTTAGTAGTCTGCGCGTATTCCAAAAAAATAAATAAATAACACCCAACAGTCACATACATAGTCCTGACCCCACACTAAGATCGAGTCTTGTGTCGTGGGTATCAGGAACTACGAGAGACTTTTCGGTCTCACAAACACCCAGACCCGGAAAAAATATTTGTGGGCCACACAAACCTTTCTCTCGGTGCGGGAATCGAAACCGCGGCCTCTGGTTTCTGCCAAAAAAAGTGTCGTAAGTTTTGTTTTATTAACGGGATTTCCTAAAGAAAATATTAGAAAGAGGCACGATTTGATTGTATGTTTGCATTGAATAGACTCTGAAATTTCCTATTATATAATGTACTCTGTGCTCTGAAACTACTGGACTGATTTGAAAAAAAAAATCTTTCACTATTAGAGTCCTACATTATCCTTGATGAACATAATATGCGATAGAATATTTTCGAAAAAGTGTATCAGCGCACAGGCGGGCTGGGCCGCTCGCCTATTCTTCATAATCTCTAGGTATTGTTTTGTGTTAATAATTCTAAATTATATACTATTTTCATTTATCGACTTCGCATACAAATCTATCTATATTTTTTTTCGACGCGTCTATCGATTCCGCAGTTTGACGTACGAAAAATCGAGGTTGGACATCTCTATAATTCGCCTGTTCAATGTTTTGACATTTTTAGTCGTCTGTGGTTTTGACTTGGTTTTGATTTTGTGGAATAAAATTAATAAATGAATTAAATTATTACTTATTGGTCTGTGAATTAAATATTGCATTTCCTAATAAAAGTTTACGTTCACAAAATGTCTAGCATAAATTACACTACCCGTACAGAAGGCCAAACAAAAATAAATACTATAATATGGACGGTGCCAAATTTTGTGAATCTGCTAGAAAACAAGACGACACGGGAGTTTCGCACCGAGAAATCCAAGGATCCGACGGCTGATTCTTCGGAGTCAAGGTTTCAGTTAAAAATGCAATTTCTTGGACGCGATAACGATATTATTGAGATATATTATTTATCGCCAAATCCAGTTTTCTTGAAGTCCCTTCTGACTATATGTTTGAAGCGTTTTGAAGAACGCACTATCGTTATAAAAGAGTATCACACGATTCAGGCGAACAAATGGCAGTATTTAGCCACTTTATTTAAACGCGACATTGCCAGCTATGAAGGTCGTGATATATATTTACTTAGTGACGGGAGTTTACGAATTAAATTTCAATTTATGGTTACAAATGACATAAAAGTTGACCATTCTCATGTCCCTGAGGCTCAGTTGAGCGATGACTTCGAGAATTTGCTTAATAATGGATTATTTTCTGATGTTACTATGAAATCTGCTGAAGGTATTGAATATAAAGTCCACAAGGCTGTATTGGCAAGCAGGAGTGCAGTTCTTAAAGCACACTTTGAGCATAACACCACTGAATGTTTCACAAATGTGGTTGAATCTCCATTAGAATCAGATGTCTTGCGAGAAGTACTCACTTTCATATACAGTGACAAAGCTCCAAGAGTTGATGAAATACCAGAGAAACTGCTGGCTGCGGCTGATTATTACCAACTTAATAGATTGAAAAGTTTATGTGAGGAAGCACTACACAAGAGACTTACAGTGGAGAATGCTATAGAGACTCTTCAGTTGGCAGATTTGCACTCTGCTAATGGTTTAAAGCAATTGACACTCGAATTTATTAAGGATGGACAAGCCAGGTTGATAACGAAAACTGAAGGGTGGACAAAAGTTAAATCTGTTGAATTGATAAAGAGAATCTATGAGTATATTATGGCAGATGACATTGAAGCAGACATCAAGTGATCAGACTTCTTAGTTTAAGAATGAAATTACTTTCTTCTAAGTCCACTGTTAAATTGGTTAAGGACCACAATTAGTGTGGAATGCTATTTCCATATGCTATATCTGGGGCCCTACTATATAAATCCGAAGTTCGAATCTTCGTGACGTTTTTCGTTTCGTAACCTACTCTGTAACACGAAATTCGAAACTTCAGATCGAAGAATGAATGATTCGAGTAAATCGGCAATCCGAACATTTACATTTTTATTTACTATATTCATCCGAAACGAAGTTCGAAACTTCGGACGAACGAAGTTTGTGACGATACGTATGTACCTACTCTGCAAATGTTCGTATTGCCGATATATTGGAATAATTTATTCTTCGATCAGAAGATTCGAACTTCGTGTTACAGAGTAGGTTTCGAAACGAAAAACGTCACGAAGTTTCGAACTTCGTTTCGGATTTATATAGTAGGGCCCCTGGACCCCACTCAAATTGTTAATGGAAACAATGCATTAACTGTTAAGCTATAACAAGTAGTGTTTTATCCAAATCAGACATATGTAGACTTTTAGACTACATTAGTAACTTGTACCTTAGATTTTGTGTAAAGAATTTTTAGATATTCCTTATTAAATTCATTAGGGGTATAGAAATAGATTTCTGCATTTTTGTAATTGCAGTACTACTCGAAACTGACTTCAAGACATTCTATACTTACTTAAACATTGTTTTAAACTAGATATTTAATGTTAATGTACTTTAAAATCAATCTCAACAATTCTAAGATCATAGGAAAGTTTTAATGACCTTATTTAAGCTTAAATGTAGCTTGTTCAATGTTACCTTGAGCAATGTGTATGAAATTAAAATTATTATCAAAAATCAGGATCAGTGTAGGTATATACATGTTTAATATTACGTTTTTATAATTTATTGGTTATTTATTTATTTCTAGTACAAGGTCTTATAATAAAATTATAAGAATTGTGTTGTATTTTTAACACATCTGTAAAAGAGTTACACAAATTGAATGTGGAGTGCCAGCAAAGAATTGGTTTGTTGAATCATATATTTGTTTTTTAAATGAATGAGTAATGAGTTTTTGTAATAAAAAAAGGTAAGGCTTCCATATTTCTGTATGCAAGAAATTAAAATACTGATTTTGATGTTCCTTTTTATGTGAATGCAAGATACATTTTTTTTATTTCATGACTGTTTTAAGTTATGTGTGACATAAAGTTGAACTTGTGCTGACATTGTGTTATTGGATGATTATATTAGTTAACTTCTAAGATAGTTACACACTATAGAAAATAGTCTTGACTAAAACATACACAAAATGGAATATAATCTCATTGTCAAGTTATTTATAACAATAAAAATTCAATAAATATCTTATTGTTTATTCATTGCTATCACTACCGTCACTTGAGTCTGTATCACTAGAGTCACTGTCACTTGCATATGTCACCACATTTTGCCTATTAGTATTCACAAATAATTCATCATTGTCTGTCGGAGTTTCCTTTTTACCATCATCAAACTCTTTTGGCCACATATTATTCTCTTTATAATATTTTATTGAGTCTTTATTCATTATTTTCACAATTTCTGCTTTCACTTTATCTCCTTCTGGTATAGGCTCTACTAGTATGTAGTCACCTCTTTTCACCCAAATGTTCTTTCTGAATTTTGTTGGCATAGACACCAAGTATTCTTCACCATTTGGCGTTGTTATCTGAGGGCAAACATTTTCAATTAGTTATTATTCTAAGATATAAAAGCAGTTGGAATAAAATGAACTACACTTATTCATTGTTTTTGGTAGATTTTTTTGTTTATTATTATAAAACATAACCTATTTCGCTTATCTTTCTCTGTTGCTCAAAACTAAATCATAACTATGAAAAGAAAATTAATAAAAAGTATTCTTACCTCATGAAGATTATTTCCTTTGCTTTTAACAACTTTCACAATGCTTTGATTCTCTTTTGGTAATTCGTAGTCGTCCCACAGCGCCTCATTCATTACATGTTTACGTTTAGTTACTTTAGACATATTAATTAATTATAGTTCCATTAATTTTGGTAATAGTAATATCGGCAAGTAAACTTCTTTATATATCTCAATATTATTGTCGTAAGCACGTTTTTAGGTTTTGCAAGATGCGCTGCTGGTTTACAAGTTTACATAAATTGACAGATGACAGCTAACATTTTTAACATTAAATTCTTAGCAAGGCTCAGTATTATTGTTTTAATCATCTTTATGCACAGTCTTTATGAGTGTTTATACCAAAAAAACTCATTGCCGTATATTCATTCTGATATGTTATATTTTCTCTATTTTTCAAACATTGTTTTGATTTTCAGATACATCGTAAAGTAAAAATCGTTCAGAAACCATTGAGCAGCTGTAAGCGGAATCAAAAATGTGTTTTGTGATAAACTCACCTGGTTATTGTATCAAACAATAACATCAAATATGCACAAAAATAGTAGGAAAGGATTTATAAAAACAAAGTTGTTTAAATAATTATAATTTATTCTTTGACTTTAATTTTTCCAGCACGTCAAATATGTTCAACGACTCTCCATTTGGTATTCCATAGCCTTTCTCTAACCCGTGCGGGTTCGACGGTGTTGTACAGCTTAGGGTGGATTCTTTCCTTAGTACTTGGTCCACTTCTACTGACGAAAAGAATGCTACAGACAACGGCAAGTCGTTAATGCCGACTCTGGAATAAACAATGCATATTATTTTATTTGAATTAAAAATATATATCTTAAAATCATACAATCAGTGGCGGCGTAAAGGGGGGGCGGAGGGGGCGGTCCGCCCCGGGTACCAAGCACCAAGGGGTGACAAAGACAAGTCACTCGAACACCCACAAAAAGCACACAAAATCTACCTTTATCCAGAAATAACTACCAACCTTTGTATCCTAGCTACTTGTATACTAATAGCATATTTTGAAGTTTATTGCAACTGTAATTTGTTTTTAATATAATGTCTCTAAAAGAACGAATTCATGTTGCACTTGGTCTGATCTCATAGGCAAGTTAGGAAAATTCGGTAGCTGTACCTCGTAATGGTTAAATTTGAGACTATCCACTTGCACGAGTCTCGGAGAGGGCAGGTGGAGGTCTCTATCAGCTCCTGATGAAGTATGTTAGAGTTGTATTGTCTAGTCTGAAATTAGTCAAGGCAGCAGACGCATTGTCTAGCTTAGGGCTTCCCAAACTGAGCGTTACGAAGCCCTGGGGTGTCGAAGCATTGTCCCGGGGGCGACCGAGTTGAGTGAGCCAAACTGGAGCTCTGTTTTGGGAAGCTATGCTCTGAAAAGCAAGCACATTCTTCCCATTATATTATCAGTTAACCAAAAGTAAAAGGGATATATCTGTTTTTTTTTCTGGCTCCAGCTGTACGTGGGAGATGTGCGATCGATGGCCTTTTACAGTTTTTTGTATATATCATAGATAGCACACGACCATACGATTCACGTTATGGTAAGTGATCACCGCCGACCATAAACATCTGTAACACTTTAGGGCATAGAGATGCGTTGCGACTTTTAAGGGAATACGCTCTTTTCTTGAAGGTGGCCGGGTATTTATCCAGAAATGCTGCTTGTTTGCAATTGGTTCTCGGGATTTGTTGTACGTAGAAAAAAAAGTCAGGAGAAGGTACTATAGTGGTATTTGGAGGTTTGCCGCGTTGTACGTTGGCGGAACTCAGCTGCAGAGACAATTCCGAACATCGAAAAGAACTCGGTCGTCGATGAATGATGATTTGACCTGCCCGACGTTAAAATCAATCGAAAGGGAAAAGTTGGTACTGGGGTGCCCCTGCCCAAAGAGGGGTGCAATGTTCCACGTGGAGCCGAACCGGCGCCTTAGAACGTTGCAGGCCCGACGTGATATATCACCTTGATCTGTTGAGCATACCAAGTTTCTTTGAGGCCAATTCGAACAAATCCCGTTTCGGTTGAATCTCTGAGCAGACTGTGCTGTTCACTTGCGTGGTGGCGTAGTGGATGATCATTATTCAAGGTATATCGTACGATCTCCCAAGGGGCCGCCTGTTTTTTGGCTGGTTTCCTTCCCTGGAATATTGACCCCAAAGCCTTTTCGTCGTCAGTTTATTACTAGCGACTAGAATTTTCATGTCAAGGGGAGTCACCAGCCCTTAGAGAGAGAGACTGGCCGTCTTGAAGGAGTGGTACCCTAAGATGGACAATCATCCCAGTACTGGTGATTGGACCAATCTAGCATCCTGTGCGTCCTCTTTTTACCAGTGGCCGAACTGGCGCCACGGCATGTTGCGGTTCATCTGACACCGGTCCTATCGGAGCACGGCTGCTTCGTCAGATATCTGTGGCGTGTGGCGAGAATGGTTGAAACCGCTGTGTGTCATCATTGTGAAAAGTACCAGACTCTTTCGGAGTGCCCAGCTCCTACTCTATGCAACCATCAGAGTAGACCACTCGTTCTCGGCCGTGATTCCCTCCATGGTCGAGATTCGGAGGTCTTCGCAAGCAATGTTCTCATTGCGAGATTGTGATCTCGCAGAAGAAGAGCACGAAACGCATGGGATCGCGAGGTGAACGATCCCACTTGCCGCCACCTGCACAAAAGGGTTGCCGGGCAATAAACGGCTGAACCTCTGCGGCGCCTCTACCCTATCGTAGGGTGTAGGAATTTCGCCATGGTATTTCTTGCCCGTCATAAGAGACGACATAATAGGGTTAATAGGGACGCTGGGCATACTGTCTAGGGGGCTGTGCGCCCTTACCTAGTACCTACAGCAACTTGTTGATATGAGCGACAGGGTGCATGGCCTCATCTCTGACGTAGACGACCATTTAAAACCAAACCAGTTATGATTTTCTGTAGGGCGCTGAGGCAAGCATAGATCACGCGCTTCTCGCCTTGTGATGTCTGGGGCCGCCCATAATACGTGTGACGGTCATCCAAGGATTTTTAGTCGGTATGCTGGCGTAGGTTTTTTGAGGGACCCGGCTCGGCCACAACATCCGTAACGTGCCAGGCTGGAAGGCCAGTGACACTAACATACAATTCCAGCCGCCTCCGGGGCAGCAAAAGGGGAGCATAATAGCTTCCCTTCAATAAAAGTCAGATTTTATACGTGCACGATATATCCGGTGCAGGTTGTTTAGTATTGGGTGTTATATTTTATGTAGGGGTGCTCAATATAAAACCGCCCCGGGTGCCAACTTACCTTACGCCGCCACTGCATACAATACAATTTAGTAATTTATCTAAGTGTAATGGATAAAATATAATTTACTCTAAATCTTATTTACTCTTATTTTCATCATCAGCGTTTTATTGTCCACTGCTAGAAATAAGCCTCCTCGAAATTTTGGCATTTCACTTTATTTCAGTCTTATTTTAATTATTTCTCTTCGTCCTTTTCATAGCATATTATGTATAATAAAAAAATATATTTATACCGTTGTGAGCAGAAAGCCCTTGTCAGCAAATTGGTGATTTGAAGTGCCAATGCTGTTTCATACTTCTGTTCGTCAGGCACTAAATATCTTACTTCGTCATGAAAACTGAGGCAGAATCTGAAAAAAAAATCAGTAAAAATAAATAAGGTATATAGCCTAGAACTTGAATGTACATATTGATTAGCCCAGATCTTGAATGTACATATTGATTGCTTTAAAGATAATCTCATGCATGGTGCAGTATATAGAGAGCATTGTGCATGGTATTGAGCATGGTGCAGTTTAGAGAACATGGTGCAGTGTAGTGAGCACGGTTCAGTGTAGTAAGCATAGTGCAGCATAGTGAGCATGGTACAGTGCAGTGAGTGTGGTGCAATGTAGACAGCATATTGCAGTTTTGGGAGCACAGTACAATTTAGAGAGTACAGTGCAGTTTAGTGAGCATAAGACAGCATAGTGAGCATGTTGCAGAGCAGTGAGCATGGTACAGAGCAGTGAGCATGGTACAGAGCAGTGAGCATGGTACAGAGCAGTGAGCATGGTACAGAGCAGTGAGCATGGTACAGAGCAGTGAGCATGATACAGAGCAGTGAACACGTTGCAGCGTAGAGAGCACGGCGCAGAGCAGCTCGCATGGCGCAGTACCTGGCGGCGGGCGCGGCGTGGCGCATGCTGGCGAGCATGAGGTGCAGGAAGTCTGCGGCGGCGCTCTGCACGGCCCAGTTGAGGCGCGTGTTGGTCCAGCGCCCGCGCGCCTGCTCCAGGGCGCGGGACAGGCGCGCCTGCAGGAACAACGTCGATGGACTCTCCGAATCTGACGAATATATACATTTTTGGTACTGGCACGACAAAAATCACCTCTACAATCGAGAGTACGATTGAGAGTGGCTAGCCCGTATAGTCCACCATGCTGGCCTAGTGCGGGTTGGTGGATTTACATACCACAGAAATTCTTATGAATCGCCATGGTATGCAGGTTTTCTCACGATGTTTTCCTTCATCGTTTTAGTGCGTGGTTATTGACTATCAAATACACACATGACTCCGAAAAGTCAGAGGTGTGCCCTGGGATTCGAACCCGCGACAACTGTGAACATGTTGGCAGCCGCATCTAGTCCGTTTACCAACAGACCTTTTAGACATTATGCGACTATTGATAAATTGGAAATAAAAAGAGTTTTATAAAACCAAAATTCAATTTATAAGCTCTCACCGGCAATTTCCTCTAGTTTGTTGAACATATCAGACTCGGTGCCGCCGACCCAACGCGGCCTCTCGAACATTTCCTCCACCCTCTTGCCGCTCAGTTTGGCGAGGCGCATCGCCTGGTATGACGTCATCTCCACCACCTATTCATATCAAATTATCAACATTATTTGCAGGAGATAGATGCAGGCATTTAACAGCAGCTTATGTCTGTTGCTAAGTGCACAGTGCTCTAGCATACCTGTCCACGTCTTTTTAGTTTTTGTTCCAATTTACACCTTATACTAACAATCGTTTTTTCTCATAAGTAATAATGTACGTACTAACACTATGGGCTGTTTGGTCTGCAATAAAAGCTTTTTATTTATTTATTTGTTTATTAAAGAGGACTCCATGGAAATTATTGAAGGAGTGCTATGTCTAGCAGTGGATTTTCTGTGGCTAAAATAGTAGTATCTAAGAGTGAGGGAGAGAAGAAGAAATTGAGAAGGACTATTCACTTTCTTTTAAATAAGCTTATTCTACTGTACTAAACTGTATGTAATAAATAGTAACTATAATTATTTTTTTTGCATCGAATGGATAGACTATCGCCCCATTTGCCTGATGTTAAGCGACCGCTTGAATTATAAAGCAATGCTTAGCATTCTACGGTGCACGTCATCCTGAGACATCAATATGTCCAGAAGTCACTTATGTCATGTCAACATAAAAATAATAATTACCTGATCGGCCAAATCCTCGTCCATAAACCCCTCCATGTACTGTTTCTTCAAGGTATACACCCGTCTGCCCTTAGTGGTGGCGAACATGTTGGCCGCCTTGCTCTTGGCCTCGGATATGGTCATGGTCGGGTTGAACTGCTTCAGTAGTCGCTCCGCGAAGTTCTGGCCCGCACCTGACAGAACACACTTCATTAATTATTTACATCTTTATTGTACATACATTTATATACCAAAAGTAGAAAAGAAGAAAGAAAGAAAATATTTTTATTCACACATTTACAACCTAATGGCTGTAATCGTGTTTTTCTTTTTGTTTTTATTGCAACGAATGGCGAGACAAGCATGCCGTTCGCCTGATGGTAAGCGATACGACCGCTCATAAACAGTAGCAAAACCAAATACCTTGAATAACAAAGCAATGCTTGGCATTCCACTGCGCTCGTCATCCTGAGACACAAAATTTAAAGTCTCTATATGTCCAGTAGCTACTCTGGCTACAATGTCCTTCAATCAGAATCACAACAGTGCATTTACACATGTTGCACATTTATCTGTGCGTTGATCTAGCGTGCTTTGTATGGAACTTGACTTCTGTTAGTATTTTGTGCAGTAGCGTACTTTATGGCTGAAGAGAGCGAGAGAGGGGGGGAGAGGGGGGGAGACACACACAGAGAGGGGGATGGGGGAGAGACACACACATACACACAGAGAGAGGGAGGGGTAGGAGGGAGAGACAGACACACAGAGGGAGGGGTAGGGGGGGAGAGAGCGAGAGACAGCGAGCACTGACCATAGATCCGTGCGTAGTTGACGACCTTGGCGTGGTCTCTGCGCAGGCGGTGCGCGCGCGCCGTGAGCGAGTGCAGGTCTGTCGCGGCCGCCTTGTCGCCCGCCACCACCGCCCAGCCGAACGCGCTGCCGCCCACCGCGCCCGTGCTGCTGTCGCCGAACAGGGCCGCTATCCACAGCTCCTGCACACCACACCACACATTCCTTCATTCATAACATCTATTATCAATTAAGCATTCATTCTTTCAATAATGAATATTTTGCATTCATTCATTCATTCATACCATCATTAATACATAAATATAAATAACACCCAACAGTCACATACATATCTCTGACCCCACACTGAGATCGAGTTTTGTATCGTGAGTATCGGGAACTACGAGAAACTTTTCGCTCCCACAAACATCCAGATCCGAAAGAAATATTTGTCAGGATATCTGAGGAATCCTTTGCTCCAATATTCTAAATTGAAAGTAGGAATTGAAAACTTTTGCCACCATTTTAAAAAGTGTATCTACCCGGACGAAGCCGGGCCGGACGGCTATTAAATATTTATTTATTTATTTAATTCTTTATTGTACACAATAAAAGGATAAACTGTTTAGAGAGAATAAAAAAAAACAAAGTACAAATGGCGGTCTTATCGCTCTAAAGCAATTTCTACCAGACAACCATGGGATGGATATATGAGCAGGAAAACAAAAGAAAGGGCAGTGTAAAATAAAGACAACGGAAGCAGAGACAGAGCAGAGACGTAAATAATATCATAAAAACATATAAATATAATATACATATACATATCACATACACATACATATTATATATACACACATAAGTATTGTACATATACATACTTATATACATTTATAGACGAATAAACATACATACATATATATACATATATATATATATATATATATATATATATATATATATTTAAATCACAATACTTATCTTGCGTCCTTTCATTTCGCATTATTGTAACGTCCACTACTTTCAGTTAATTTTTATAAACAATGACTGCGAATATTGGTCCATAATATAATTTCAAAAATGATGTGCAACTTATTTTTTAAAATATTTACCATATGTTGATATACAAATATTCGTATATTGCCAGACGGAGGGAAACCCATAAGGACTCCTATCCATAATACAACTCATCAGAACTCCTATGATATACATGACTTTATAATTCATTCTACTGCTTATTGCAATTCCTTTGCCAAATGCGACGTTGCCGTTCTTATAACATATTCAGGTATAGAATATTTTACTTAAAGGAGATGGTCCAGAAATGTATGGGCCTTGGGCTAGTTGCGCCAGTATGGTGTACAGAACATGAAATATAGTTCGTGAAATTGGCATTCGATTTCCGTATGAAATACTATTTTGCGTTGCTTATTAACTTGATACAAAAATAAATACTAAGCCGAGAACAGCAACACTACAAGTAATATGGCGACAATATGGCGGACCTACTGAAATGCGCATGTTTGACAACCGATGTCAAAACTTGACGCAATATGGTTATCATATAAAAAGTCGTAATTCGTTTTCCTTTAAATTAATAGACTCTTTATTAATCCCAAATGTTTTTACTGCAATGGAACTATTATCATACTTTATTGGTCATGTAATATAATATAACATATTGTTTATACAATGAATGGCAACAAGTCTGCAAGATTCTCGAACATCATTATATGCGAACTATTTGTAGGTATTTACGGGTTAGAAAGTACAATTATATCTATCTATAAGTGCGATTATGTTCAAATACCGGCTACACAACTTATCTAAATAATCCAGAATAAAAATCTGATGGGATACAGCACGGCACAGACTTTAATCACTTGTTGCGACTGCTAGCATGTTAATAAACAATCATATTATTATGTACTTAATAAGTTCTTAATTATGAATAAATGATATGAAATGAGTACACTAAAAAAATGGAATCGAATTTTATTGCAGCCAAGTATTTTCCTATAACTTAATATATCTAATATAAGAACTTACTAGCAAATATTTCTATTCAAGCTAACGTTGTAAACATTATATTCCATCTACCCACTCATCAATGAAGTGGATACCAAAGACTTCTGCATAGTTAAAAATTGAAAATAATATGCTAAGATATAAAGATATTATTTTTCAAATAATGTACATGACATTTCTAACTGGCGATTATATTGAGCACATACAAGGAAAAGTATGAATACATTGATGAAAGAAAACTAAAACAATACTTGAGGAACACTAAAATAAGACCAGATCTTGCTTTATTATATTTTATTCATATTCTTCCAATAAATCATCTCCAATCAAAAAAACATCCAGGAACAATGCCGGTGCTCCTATATTGTTCTGATGCCGAGCCCAACTTAAATACCACAGTATGGTCATAGTATGAGCATGGCTACCCACTGGCCGTTATCCAGCTAAATTCCTTTCACCATTATGGTAACCAGGAACCAAACATGAAGCACATGCGGTTATTGTTTGTCTAAAATTATTGAGACTGATACAAAATCTTCTTGCTGCGGAAATGGAATAAAATCTTGCTCATTGTCTACAGCTTGATTTATTTAGTAGTTTATACAGATACTTGCTTGTTATGATAACTAAAACAAAATAAAAATGATTCAATATGAGTAGGAGAATTAAGATAAATATAATGTTAATTATGCCATATGAATCATCATTATATTATTTAGAAGAATGGCAAGTATGGTAGCAAAGACGACACAAAAAATTACGATAAATCCATTCTGTGTCTTGCCTCACAGGGCCACTTCTAGGCAAACTACGTGTGGGCCTTTCATCAATAGTTGTGGTACATATTACATATACAGGGTGTTGAGACCGTTGCATGTCTGTGGCACACTGCACTTGTCTATGTGCAACCATCCAACAAGCATACACATCCACCTTGTGATATCTGAATAAAAGTCACAATAAATAAATCACCACAGTTATGAATAGTATTAATACATGCATAGATATTTATAGAATGTTTAAGTGTAATCATTACACAGTTGCATACAACTTAGTCACTTTATTATTTTGTTGCTTATGGATATTATTACCTCTCTTGAACTTATCCTATTTAAGATTTCATTTTGTTTAGATTTTTCAGATGTGGTATGTGACCGCCTTGGGCTAAGAGACCAATTGCAATGCACACATAGATGTATATCATTGTTAGAAGACAGTGAGATCCCTTGCTGTTGCAATCTCTTCCATGTATACATCCAATAAGCATGACATAACCAAGATTCTTCAGGTATCTAGAGTGAAATAGCAGAAAATATAATTCAATTAACAATTTAAACAACAATATAATAAACATCACTTCTTACATATTCATGCACTTGTATACTTGTCTTGTGGACACAATGCAATTTGGCCCTAACATGATTACTTCTTACTTTGAAATAACTGTAATTAATTAGCATAAGACATACATTTCCTTAGTTTATGAAGAAAAAAGAAAATAGAATATTTACCACTTGTGTTGTTAATTAATTCAGCTATAAAACATCTTTCAACACTTAGTGTTCTTTGGCACTTAATGCAATTGAAAGTGTTGCAAAGGTTTGGGGGCTCACATTCTTCATGTACATGAGCTTCGCTGGTACCAATAACGGCTTGCATAGAAAATGCAAAATACAGTGTATATATAGCCCCATTTATATGTACCTGAAATAACAATATATTATTATTTATGAAGTTAAGATAAAAGGTGTATTAGAAATTGTCTAGTTGCCAATCATACCCAAGCCACAGCTAAATTCCAAGTGAACTCAATAAAACAGAGTAAAATAAGTTTCTAGAGAATTATTACCAAGAAAATATACTAATACTACTACTTAATAATATATTAAGAGAATTATAGAAATGTAACATTTCACCTGGTTACTAAGATTCTGTTCAATGATAGAAAACATTTCATTTCAACAATTGCAGAAGTGCAATTCAAGCAAAGCCCATTTATGATGTACTGAAAAGCAGAATTGAACTTGAAATATGAACATTGAAAAAGCATAAAAATATTTATATATATAATAGCATTTTAAATAATGTACATTGTACATGTTTACTTACCAAAATACGAACTAATAATTATTGTGTTTAAAGGTCAGGAAATATCACATGAGAGAATCAGAATCCATAAAACGAAGCCAGTAGCAAAAAGTAGCAAAAATTATTTAACGGAACACCGTATACATTTCCAAAGAATCAAGAAATTCGGAATAGCAGCCATTATGTTTAGCAATTGCTGTCATCATGTCATGTCAAACATTTTCGTTCTTAAACTGAAATAATGAAATAGAAATAAAATAATAATAGTGACGTCTTTAACAACTTATATCATCTTTCAAAAAACTTAAGGACTATCGTATCAAAAGTTAAATATATAGACAATAATTTAAATTAGTAGAGGGTTTTTAATCCTAAGATAACATATTAAGTTAAAGATAATGGGTTTGTGCATTTTTGAACGAAATGACAATTAGGCATCATGGCCGACAGAGTATCGAAGAAAATAATGCTCCCGTACCTAAAACAATCGTATTTTGTATAGAGCCCCCCGTGGACTAAACATTTTAAGTTTATTTTTTTTTTGATACCACTATTTTTTTCTGATTTTTAACTGCATGAGCACAATACGGCCCACCGGGGAACATCTCCTTTGTTATTCTTAGTTATATACTAGCGGCCTTGCCCAGCTTCGCCTGGTGCAAATACAGATTCCAGTCCATTTTTTTTTTCATATTTTATACACCGTATATTTTATTCTATCCCCTCTCGCCAGATTTAAATCATTATTTTGCTACGGAGATATTATAACACTGTTACTATCCGACGAAATTCATTGAAATCAATTAATAGATATGATAGCTGACCCGGCCACGCTTCGCTATGGCTTAATTATCATATGATTAATATTATATTCAATTATTTAGTATAGCAAAAAAGCCCGACCCACCTTTTCCTGGATGCAGATATTTTTTTATGTTACTTCACACCAAATACATGTTATTTTTCGTATGAGCTCTTGTATACCTAAACATGACGTAGCTATCCTACTATCCTGCTCAATTCCGTCTCATCCCGTCTATTCAGTCACTTCCCGATACGTCCCGTCCTTTCTCTTCATTATCCATCCCATCTTATACCGTGCATTTACATTTCGTGCTATCAAATCTGTCAGCTTACCCAGTCCTCTCCCGTACCTCTCCCTCTATTATATCCCGATTCTCTATATCCAAATAGTGTTCCTTATAAATTTTTGACATTAAACACTTTAGCGAATTTGATTATCCATGCAATATTCCATCCCTTATTTCACCCTCACTATGCTGTTTGTCCATAAATATTACGCCATTACTTTTTGTTAGTAATAAATTAATTTTCATAGAAATAACTTTAGTGGTTTCGATCTTCTTCGACATAGCATTTCAAAATGTATAATATAAAATAAAATGTATAATAATATAAAGCCACTGTAAAAATTCGTAATAAAAGAAACATAATAACACATACACACACACACACACACACATACATACATACATACACTATTAGCACTTTCTCACACTGACACCCACAATAAATTTATATTTAACTGGTTCCTCAAAACACAGGCAACGCCTAATTTGAGAATCCCTGTAATATTCTCCATATTATGTAAAATTGTTATTTTATTAAAGATTTTTCATTTTCAAGTTAATATTATATATAACAATATTCTATCTTGAGAAGAAGTAAATGTTCTTAGGTGTGAATTTTATTTATATAATAATTGTCCTATATTTGTTTAGCTTCATAATATATTTTCTTTTGATTACACAAAATTAATTTCTGAACGCATGCATGAATATTTGACAACCATTTTAAATGTCCATCACTTTTTATTAATGTCATTAATTTATATCTTTAAAAATCTAAAATACGCCATTAATCGAATATTTTGGATATATGTTGTCGATTCGAAACCTTCATTTAAATACGTTATTTCATTTGAGGGAAGAGTTTACCGTATCGACGGGATGAACATTAATGTTTGACAGTTACGAACTCATGAATATTTTGTATGAGAAAATGTTAATAAGCTAATAGAAACTCGGGAAACCGGGAACGTGATAAAAAGTATCCTATGTCCTTCTCCTGGTTTTAAGCTACCTCCCCACCAATTTTCAGCCAAGTCAGTTCAGCTGTTCTTGAGTTATAAGTGGAGTAACTAACACGACTTTCTTTTATATATATAGATTTTCTTTCTTAGCCTAAGTTTTTACATGTTTAACAAAAAAATACTGGTGGTAGGTTGCTCATATGTGAGAGGCTCCCTGTGTAGGTACCAACGCAATGTCTATTTTTCCCGCTAAACAGCAGTGCAAATGCACTGTTGTGTTTCGATTAGAAGGACATTGTATTGTAGCCAGAGTAACTACTGGATATATTGAGACTTAACATCTTAAAATAATACCTGATTTCTCATTTCGAGGATGTGAAGTTTCGTGGCTTTCCGAAAAGTCCGACCCCCTCATCAAGTTAAAGGATTGCCTCGCCACGTACACGGTAGTCTCTTTATAACTCGCAATATAAAAATATTGATGTTAATAAAACAAATATTGAGATCAAATTAATCGTTTATTTAACATAATTATTTTACCAATTCTTCATTCAGTGAGGTAGATACTTACGATTATTTATAAAGATTTAAGGAACTTAATGAACTCAATTTGGTATTCGAAATGACAAAGGTAGTCATTTAAAGCTTAAATATAATTACACACTATGTCACACAAAGTGTTTCTTATGCACTATAAATGTATATTCATGGTTATATAGACGTCAAATATCGTTCAGTATGAAATGAATCGATAATCTGACGTCCACATCTGCATGAATAATTAATTCAAAAATATGGACGTCAAATATCTTTCAGTCGGAAAGTTTTGAGATGTTCAGAGTCTACATTATATGAATGTATTTCAAATAATATTACTAATAAGTACAGTAAGAAAAGACTCCAAAATTAACGACGCAAGAACAATATACGCCCGTATTTAAAAAAAAACAGTGTTTCTATGTTTTCATAATACGGATGCCAGATTACCCTTGAATATTCACACTAAGTGTTATTTGACGTCCATATTTTCGATTTCAGAAAGGTATCGAAGATACGGACGTCTATTAATACTGAGTGTAAATATTTAAGTGTAATTGGCGTCCGTATATGGGAAATGCCCAACGGAAGTAATATTTCCCTTCAAAATCCACGAAATGTAAAATAATCAACTTAAAAGTTTTACTTAAGTACCAAAGTTACAAAATATAACGAATAAAAATTGGTTAAAATAAAAAATAGGCGTATAGTTCTTATATACACACATGTCACAATTCGGATGTCAAATAACAAGCGATATACATATTTTTAGTAATATAGCGTCCATATTCAAAACAAACAATTATATTTCAACAAAAAACAAAAAAAATAAAACTTCACAAAACTAAAACAAAGATAGCCTCTTACGAACAGAACTTAAGTCAGTAGATAGTAATGCTGTATAGATTAGGTACAATAGTAGCACTCATCTTCAGGATTGTGATCATAAATAGTAAACTCGCAGTACGGGCACCAAAACTCAACACGATTAAGTAAATAAATTATATTTTCGGCATGATTCATGTCAGCAACAATATGCCACGGTCTATTGTAGAAATCAACAAACCAATTGCAATTCACGCAGTAAACTCTTATATTGAAATGAGTATCTTTCCATGGCCATGATAGATTGTAGGTCAGAAGATGATAAAAAAATCTTCTATTTAAAAACCTGTCAATATTCACAATTGACTCCATGTTCTTTCACTTAATTTGTAGGTAATTTATACACAGACGGAACGATTATTAACGTTTGCTTACGAAATAATAACTATGCTCATTTAGACAGTTGTGCACCTAACGTAAATTGTAAAATATCGTGCAATATGATATAAACAGACAATCTGACGTCCACATCTACATCAATAATTAATTCAAAAATATGGAAGTCAAATATATTTCAGTAGGAAAGTTTTAACATGTACGAAGTCTATATTATGTGGAGGTATATTATTATATACGAAAACAAGTTCAATGAATAGCACTAAGTACAACATAAACCGCCTTTAATAATACGGTCGCCAGATTACGCTAAAATATTCACACTAAATTTTATTTCACGTCCATATCCTTAATCCAATGTTTTTGTTGATTATTGCGTTTTCTTTACAAAGTATAGTCAGCAGCAAAATACATATAGATGTATGATCTAATATTATAAAGCTGCAGAGATTGTTTGTTTGTTTGTTTGAACGCGCTAATCTCTGGAACTACTGGTCCGATTTGAATGATTCTTTCAGTGTTGGGTAGTCCATTTATCGAGGAAGGCTATATATCTTCACGCTATAAATAAATAAATAAATAAATAAATAACACCCAACAGTCACATACATAGTCCTGACCCCACACTAAGATCGAGTCTTGTGTTGTGGGTATCAGGAACTACGAGAGACTTTTCGGTCTCACAAACACCCAGACCCGGAAGAAATATTTGTGGGCCGCACAAACATTTCTTTCGGTGCGGGGATTGAACCCGCGGCCTCTCGTTTCACAGGAGGCGTTTAACCAACTGCGCCACGGAGGCTGTCAGGCTATGACCTATAGGAGGAAAGCAGTAGTGTTATTCTAGCAAATACGAGGAAATTTTGTTTGTTTTTCGTGGTCCGATTGGTCGATATTCTAAACTGATAGTCAGAATTAAACATTTTGACTGCCATTTTAAAACGTGTATGCACCCGGGCGGAGCCGGGCCCGACCGCTAGTCCACATATAAAACGCTCTTGTCTCGGTATTGCACTTGATGTAATCTGGTATCTGTACTATAAAAACACACCAAGTGCAACCACCAGACAAGAGTGCTCTGAAGGTAACATTTTTGATGTTATGTTATTGACTATACTAAGTAAAGAAAATGGAAATAATCAACACAAAAATAGTAAGAATTGCCCTAAACGTTCATATTTTAGGGTAATCTTTCGTCGATGTATACATTGAATACGAGGACAGGGGCCCTACTATATTCATCCGGAACAAAGTTCGAAACTTCGGACGATCCAAGTTTTTTATAGGATACGACTTTATCTACTCTGTAAAAGTTCGAATTGGTATAACGTACATCGTAACCGTCTTTGATTACGACCATCCTTGCACTTCGACTACGTTCACTTGTCATTTTGTCAAAAGAGGCGGACGTCACTTGTCAAATCAAATGAATTCGCGCGAAACCGAGCTCCCTCACAACGCAACGCCCGTAAAAACAACGTGCTATAGCGAATTACTTTAATTTGATTTATCCAAAACATAAAGAAGGCGCACGGAACGGCAACCTCGCATTTCCAAAATTTGTGCGGAAGTCAAAAACGGCCATCAATGAAAGTATTCACAAACTGCCAACAGCGCTATACATTTTTTTTTATTTATTTAGTATATTTGGAACACCAACAGCACAGTATACATAATATTCATAAGGAAATTGAACAATCGGTCTAATACAGGTACATGTGCCAGTAACAGGCGAACACAACATTCGTTTAGACTTTTATAAAAACTCTACAAACATAAACTCTATTCTACAACACAGGAAATTTTATAGCTATAGAGAAATAGAAAAATAATATACATGTAAACTATGAAATAAAATATATAGTAACAAAACATATTATGAGATCAATTCGAATTAACATTTTTGCAAAAACAAGAAATTAAACTGCTAGAATTAATTAGTGAGATGTTTCAACACCTTATCCCTGAAGCGGCTAATAGTGTCATTGAATTGAATTGAAAAATGAAAATTTTGTAACGCAAATCAAAGGAACTACGAAAATATGCAGTATAACAAGTGTGGAAGAAAAGTGACGTCCAATTTCTATTTTATATTTTGATATTTCTGGTATCAGTGGGACGATTCGCGAGCATTGCACTTAGGTCTCCTATTTAACGTCCGTATACGGACGTCGTAAGCAGGTGGACGCCACATTAGATGCAAAAATTGCTATAGTGGACGTACAATAGGTTGCAGGATGTGTATATATATATATATATATATATATATATACATATATTACCAATATGATCAATAAGAGGAAATAGTCTTAATCAGTTTATAGAGAAAGGTAGTATTCTTTTAATCGTGTTTTAAATGATGACAGTGTTTGAGCCTGCCTCACCACAACAGGAAGTGCGTTCCACAAACGAACAGCTTGAACACTGAAAGATTTGTCCATAAATGTCGTGGTGTGGACGGGCATTCTCAACTTTAGGTTCTCAGACGACCTCAAGGACCTCGAATGTGACTCATGAAGAAAAAGAAATCGTTCTTTGAGATAAGAAGGAGTGATAGGATTGAACAAAATATTGTATAGAAGAGACAGTATATGAGTATTCCGACGAAGTCGTATAGGTAACCACTTGAGCTTAGCACGAAACTCAGAAACATGATCATATTTGCGTAAACCAAATATGAATCTTATGCAGAAATTTTGAAGGCGCTCAAGTTTATTCAGTTGGTCCTCGGTGAGATCTAGATAGCTAACATCGGCATAATCAAGGATGGGGAGTAGAAGTGTTTGCGCTAGCGAAATCTTCGTGGCAACGGGTAGAAAGTTGTGTAACCTTCGCAAGGACTTAGCCGAGGTAAAGAGTTTCCGACTGACTTCTCGTATCTGCGGACCCCATGTGAGGCATTTATCTATGTGCAAACCCAAATTTTTTACAGTATCGCTGTAGGGGATGATTATACCTTCACAAACAACGCTTGGCAATAGGGCCCAGTCCAGTTTAGAGATTAATCTGGGGCTGCCGACAATAATGTTCTGGGTTTTACTAGGATTAACCGTTAAACCATGAGCTTTGCTCCAATCGCATATATGTTGGATATCGAGGTTAATCTTTGAAATAGCTTCTGCCATTCTGTCCAGAGGTGCTTGTGTGTAGATTTGGAGATCATCAGCGTAGAGGTGGTAGGATGAACGAAGATTATTAGTGATGGAATTAATGAAAATAGCGAAAAGTAGAGGAGAAAGCACGCCGCCTTGTGGTACGCCAGCAGACACGGAACACCAGGAGGAAAACTTATCCTCAACACAGATGCGTTGCCGACGCCCATGCAAGTAACTTTGAAACCAATCAAGTGCCGTTGGAGATATGTTAAGAGAACACATTACGCTCAGTAGGACGTCGAAATCGACGGTGTTGAAGGCATTGCTGAAATCCATCATCCATGCCAGGACTGTCAGCATACCTTCTTCCATGCCCGACCTAATGCCATCCGTAATATGAGTTAGAGTGGTGGTTGTGCTATGCCCAGCTCGAAATCCCGATTGGAAAGGATTAAGGAGATTACTCTTGGAAAGGAAATCATTAAGTTGGGAATGGATTAAACGTTCAAGAACTTTGGAAAGGAATGGGAGAATTGAAATGGGTCGAAATTCAGAAGGTACGGAGGCGTTAGGTTTTTTAGGAATAGGGATGATGTGTGCTTCTTTCCAAGCGGTAGGAAATATGCCCGTGGACACGGAATGGTTTAGGATGTGGGTAATGACGGGAAGGATTTCGTCTAGGATAGGGAGAATCATATTACGGCTGACATGGTCACTCCCCACGGCATTGGAAGAAATGAGCGCAATGGCTTTCCTAACATCACAACTAGCAAAATGTTTGAAGACAAAAACAGGACAATCAGGAGTTTTGCGGGTTGAAAGATTTTTAATTGTGTTATCTTTGACCATCGTATTGAAATACGTTGGTGACGAGAAATGATGGTTCAAGGAATTTAAGTATGAAGCACTAGGAATTGAATTTTGACGAGATTTACCCACTCCTAAAGTCTTAAGGAATTTCCAGACTTTAGCCGGGTCACCATTATCAACTGAACTGTGAATATGTCGGCGTTGAGCATTCCTACACACCTTACTGCAGAGATTCCTAATGGTTATGTACTTACGCCAATTTAATTCGCTAGGACGGCGATTATACCTAGACTTGGCTGAAGCTTTCCTAGTTAGTAGTTCCTTTATTTCGGCTGTGAGCCAGGGTGCTGGAAGATGTTTCAACTTGACTGGCCGAACTGGTGCGTGGATGTCGTAAATATTCAATATGTTATTTGTAAATATTTCAACTTTTTTGTCAATGTCGTCAGTGAGAAACATGGAACTCCAGTCCATGGTGTCGGCATCCTTGCGAAGATCAACAAGGTTCATACCCCGAAAGTTCCGCTGCAACAAGATTTTAGGAGAAGATTTGGGCGGATGGATACGATAGGACAGGAATAGAAGGTCGTGAAAAGAAAAAGAATCAGCGGGACATTGTCCATGTTTTGCAACATGTTTTAAGGAGGACACAAGGACAAGGTCAAGAAGCGAGGGTGTACAGTGGGGAGGGTGGTGAGTGGCATTGAGAGAATGAATGTAGAGTGATTCATGACGAGTGCGTCACCTGGGAGTCGACGTCGGCGCCGACGAACCTGTGTCCCGGCGGCGCGTGCACCATGGCGCGCAGCTCCGAGCCCACGCGCTCCGCCTGCGCGTTGCTCGCCGTCATCCACGTGGGCTCGCTCGCTCTACAACATCCATTATATAGTCAGTGCGTGTGTGTGTGTGTGTGTGTGTGTGTGTGTGTGTGTGTGTGTGTGTGCGTGTGTGTGTGTGTTCGTGTGCGTGTGTGTGCGTATGTGTGTGTGTGTTCGTACGTACGTGTGTGTGGCGGACCGCAAACACCGACAACCAACCTGAACTTCATGCCAGTCAAGTCTATGGTATTCGAGATTGTTTGGCGTTCTTTGTCACTTGAATTATATAACAGAATTGTCATTCAAGAAAAACGCCATTCGATTCAATTCTTTATTTTTGGCAACTTAATTATCAAAGACTAATTGTACATAATTATTAATTGCATAATATAATATTTTACACATTTTATAAAATTATTTATTTTGCTACAAAAAGTACTTCCTTGCATATACCCACATGTGTATGTGTATGTATGTATGCGTGTACGTGCGTGCTTGCGTGTGTATGTGCGTGCGTACATGCGTGCTCGTTCGTGCGTGTGTATGTGCGTGCGTGCGTACCTCCTGGTGAGCGTGCCGGCGACGACGACCTGCGGCAGGATGGCAGCAGGCGGGGGGCGAAGCCCGGGGGGCAGGCGCACGGCCTGCTGGCCCATGATGCGCTCGCGGTTGTTGCGCCAGTACGACATCATGCGCCCGAACGACAGGACCTACGAGAAAACATAAAAACATTTTACTCTTGTTGATCCAGCAAATGAATAAACGATTCACCTGATAGTAAATTATTACCGCCGCCTATACACTTGAATCGTATGTTTTCATATGGATGCATTGTCAATCTCTTATTATGAGAAGTAAAAAGAAGGATATGAGAAAATACCTTACTGCTCGCTTTTTTCCAGCCACATGAAGTTCAATGCTGGAGATAGGCCTCGTCAATGGATAGAGATACAGTTTAATAGGTTAATAGCGACATGCATCCAGCAACATCGTGCAACTCAAAGTCATCCGCCATCTTCTAATCCCTCAATAGCCAGTAAAAATCATATTTTGGGTACAGATTGTTGGAAATTAGAAATCAAATATACCTTTTCAGCGTCGTTCCCCTGCGCAGACAACACGTTCTGACTGAACATGTCGAGGAAATCTCGCGCCAGCGGGTTGCCCACTTTGTACTTGGGTCCGTCTTTATGGGGCAAGCGGAGGAAATGGCAGCAACCTAAAATGAAAAGTAAATTTATTTTATACTAGCGGTCTGGCCCAGTACCGACCGATTGCTGATACACTTTTCAAAATGGCGGTCTAAATGTTCAATTCTGACTACTATTTAGAATATCGGAGAAAAAGATCACTCACTCACTTTAAACTGCCCATCCCATTGAAATAAAATGAAATGAAATGTATTTATTGGTCACGTAGGCAATTTAAGAGCTCTTATGACGAGTCAATACACATAGAACTTAATCTCTATATACAATATATTTTCTATACTTAGTATCAATTATTTTAATTTCTTGCTTTTATTTATTTAGTTTTAAATTAATTTTATTTTTATTTATAATTAGTTTTATTTATTTATTTAGTTTTTATTCATATTTTATTTAAAGTATTAGTTCTTAATTTATAATAATTTATTTTTCAAAGAAATACATTATTTACTTTAGTTAAATTAAATTAAATTATTAGTGGACCATGAATATTATCACGACGGTGAGTAGCGGTTTATTGTTACCACCGGATCCAACGCGGCCCTTCCTGAGGAGACCCGGCGAAACAAACTCAGTGGGCTTACACTACCACTGGGACTACGCGACGCGACCCAATCCTGAGTATATCCAGCGCATAAGACTCAGTGGGCTTGTTTTGGGTCCAACTTGAGACAACGACCATAAGTATTTCCGAAACGTCCCGTATGTTTAGGCTTACTGCCGGATCCAACAAAAGATTCCTTTAATTTGTAAGAGTATCGAATATATTTCAATTCCTTGCACATCCCACGGGAGTAATATATTTTGTAGTGATCAAATGTAGCCTATGTGTTAATCCAGGGTGTCAGATAGTTCCATGCCAAATTTCAACAAAATTGGTCCAGCGGTTTGAGCAGACGTAACAAATACAAACTTTCGTATTTATAATATTAGTATGATTAATGTGATAGTACCTTGTAACTGTATCCCGCACCAAACTCCCAGGCCGTGGTACTGGTTGGCAGTGGCTTGGTCTTCCACTCGCTTCCGAGCGAAGTACGCACGGCGCCCTAGATCCTCCTATGAAGGGACAAATAACACATAAAAGCGGTACTGACTACTGACCGGTGTTACGGGTTTACAAAGCGAACATTCGTGCAGTCAGTATATGGAAACGAGCATGAGTGTACTATTTACTATTTTTAGCTTTAGCATTTTAGCATAACATAGCATAGTCGCTACATTATTATTTTTGAAAACAACTATGTATTTACCACCCAAAAAGGAGCATTTTTTTATACTTTGCTTTATTGTAATATTTTTAGTTGCATTGTGTCTGACTATGAACACACTGAAACTACCACCTGGCTTCGTTTTCGCAGTCTGGATACACCTGTATTCTTTATTAACATTTGTATTTTAATTCTTATATTTGTTGATGTTGGTTGTTTCCAAGATATTTATTTTAAATGGTGTTTTAATTTTTGTAAAAAAAAACTACAATAAAGTTAATAAATAAATAAAGTAAATATTTCACCTCGACAGTTTTGGGCAGCATATGAACATCGGCATCAACAGCGGCGTCACCACACTCTACCACCGGACACAACTTCAGGAGTTGTTGTAACGGCAGCCTGGGCTCCTCGTCTCCAGGGTGTGTCCTGCTGAACGGCACCAGGAAACCCCAACCCTCGCCGGGGACGTGGTGTAGGGGGTAACCCTCCCATGACAGACGCAGGAGTTTTGGAGTTATCTACAAGTCGATAAATCAACTTCAAAGTTACAATAATCCCGATCTATGAGATACAAGTGTAGTGTCGTTTGCGGATAACCCTCCCATGACAGTTTTGGAGTTATCTACAAGTCGAAAAAACACCTCAAAGTTACATTAAGAACCAACGGATTAGACTATATCAGATTATTAAAAATATTAAGGCCTTTTAAAGGTGGCGTCTAACTGACTGCTCTATAGAGGCTGTCAAACATTTTTTTAGAATCACAACAAAATTGCTGCAAGTCAATCTAAATACTTCAAAATGTATGTGCTACATCAAACTTTGAAACATATATACATAAACTCACGTTTTTTATCCCAGAAGGGGTAAGAAGAGGTGCAACCAAGACATCCACATTTTGCTTTGTTTGTTTATTTGCTTTTGTCCCACGATGTGATAGGGGGCGAGCCTCTCGCCGTATCGGGCACAATTTTTTGACTCCGGGTTGATAATGATTAGAAAAATCCAATAATACTGCTTGACCCGGGATTCGAACCCGGGACCTCAGCTTTGTAACCGTACCGTAGTACAAATACGCCACCAAGGCAAACCATACAAATAGAGATATTTAATGTTTTTATAAAAATAAAAAGGAATTTACCTGCATACTAGTAGTGATGTTGTTAGCTCCAGGCGACCAGTCAGGATCTTTCCCTGGTTTGGTGCAAAGTTTTCTATACCACGCTGGATAACCGGCTAAATACGGCCTCTTTACTGGCAACAATTCACCCAGATCGTACAGGTATTGAAACTTTTTGCTATAATCTACAGTTTTTGTCACTGGCCGGTTGTCATTACTTACATATTCTATGTATTCTTCATTTAAAACTTCAAATTCTTTTTCTACTTTTGTAGTACTTGCCAGTTCTATATTATTATTTATTTCAATGTCTTTTGAATCATCAGCCAGTTCTTCAGTACTTGCAGCTTTTTTCTTTTTAATTGTTTGTTTTTTTAATTTTAATTTCTGTACCGACCAGTCTTGGTCCCACATCCAAATGTCTTGTTTGTAGGCTTCGTTCTTCATAAGTCTGCAAGCCTCATCGGCTTTTAAAGATAACAACTGTCGCGATTCTAACTTTAAGTCTTCGAAAACAGTCTCTGCTGACTCTATGTATTGGAACCAGTTGGAATTTATCGGAAGGTACGCTGATCCTGCAATGCATAGTATTATGTTAAAGTAATGTAAACAAAAAATCACATGCTTTATAATATTTATGGAACATGAGAACCGCTAACTCGCACTAGGTCAGTAAGCTGAAGCATACCCATAGACCTTACGACGATTATGAACGAATCAAGTACAGCTTCTTAATCAATGGATAATACCAGTACCTTAGAGTATATACATACAAAATAGAGGGAGGGATGGCGTACATTTGTGTTTTTAAAAACGTATATTTTCTTGTTCGTAATTCTGATAGCACTCCTATATTAGTGAACATTGAACTAATTATTTAACAACAAATTGCTATAAATTATGTTGATGACCGAAAGTAAATTTAGTTATTATCCTTCTAAAACGAGTTTGAGTGGAATTTAATAGCCCTAAACAATTTGTTTTTCTTATAGTTTATGCACGTTGGACAGTCTTTCAAACGTCAGCCAATAGGAGGGCAGAAAAGGTGGTCTGGCATCATTATTTTATCTACGTTTTTGAAGTACCAGCGCTCTCTCTATATTATATACTAGCGGTCGAGCCCGGCTCCTGCCCGCTGCAGATACACGTTTCAAAACGACGGTCAAAATGTTCAATTCCGACTATCAATTTAGAATATCGACAAATCGGACTACGAAAGACGAATAAAATTTCCTCGTATTTGCTAGAAATGTCACTACTGCTTCCCTCCTATAGGTGATAGCGTATTATAATTAGCCTATAGCATATATAGATAATTTTTCAAATCGGACCAGTGGTTCCTGATTTAGCTCGTTCAAACAAACAAACTCTTCAGCTTTATAATATTAGTATAGATACTTTAAACCAGTACACAAAAGACTAGTTTAACTTCAATAATAACTAAATCCTCACCTAGTTCCAGCATCCCCGCCAATGTGACAGGATGCGGGAATCTCTCCAGGAACATGGGCAGCAATTCCCTCAGGACGTTGTGTGTAGCCCGCACGTCGGAAGCACAGTACCGCATCAGCTTCTGGAAGTTTCCGTGAACATCCGCCATCGTGCCCTCCACGAATATGTCGCGGGTGGCCTTGTCCACCGCTGTGCCGCAGTATAACTTGTGCACCTGTACGAGAATTAAATATAATAATACACCTAATAGTCATATGCGCAAGTGCAAGTGCGTGGTGGCCTGTTGGAAGTACGTGGTGGCCTATTGGTAAACGGACCAGATTCGGCTGCCAACATGTTCACGGTGGTCGCGGGTTCAAATCCCAGGGCACACCTCTGACTTTTCAGAGTCATGTGTGTATTGATAGTCAATCACCACGCACTAAAACGGTGAAGGAAAACATCGTGAGGAAACCTGGTATGCAGGTTTCCTAGGGTATAGCGGTTTATAGGAATTACTATGGTATGTAAGTCCGCCAACCCGCACTACGCCAGCGTGGTGGACTATATGGCCTAACCACTCTCAATCGTACTGTCGATTGTAGAGTAGGCCCGTGCCCTGCAGTGGACGTATATGGGCTGATACAGATACAGTTCAATATGGATTAAGTAAGTTTTTGATAGCCTGCACGATAAATAAACCAAAAAAAATATTACCTCAGTTAGGCTGTTGAGAGAGCTGATGTTTATCCAGTCATCGTCTGATGGGTGCGGCTCCTTGGTGGTGGACTTCAGCACCGCGCGCTGGTAGCTGGTGACGCCGCTCACGCATGTGTGCATCGACATCGTGTCCATGAACCGCACGCCTGCACATTGTAACACACATTTTCGAAACAACACCCAAACCGGGAACAAATACTAAATAAATAAATAACACCCAACAGGCACATACATAATCCTACACTAATATCGAGTCATGTGTTGTGGGTATCAGGAACTACGAGTGACTCTTCGGTCTCACAAACACCCAGACTTGAAATTTGTGGGCCTTGGTAATTCAAGGTGTTGTTTGGTTTTGCTACTGTTCATGAGCGGTCGTATCGCTTACCATCAGGCGAACGGCATGCTCATCTCATTATTGATAGCTATAAAAAAAAAAAAGCTTTCACCACAGTTACCATCAGGTACTTTTAGGTTTACTTTGTATATTGTAACAGACTTTAAAAAACAGGAGGTTCTGAATTCGTCGGTTGATTTTTTTTTTCAGTAATAAAAAAACATACCCGTTTTATTCAGCCAGTACTGTTCCTTAATTTTCGCCCTGTCGTACGAGACATTGTGTCCAATAACTATTCTGGGTCGGTCGAGATCCCCACACGGGCTATCTCCGTCAGTCTCCAGCGGTATAAGGTCCTCATAGTTCACTTGCTCGTAGTATTGATGTGGCTCATCATTAGCGACTGGTTCACTCACCCAGCTGTACCTGTAAACAATATAGATAAATATAAATAAATAAGTATAATACATAAGAGAGTCACATACATAGTCCTGACCCCATGTTAAGATCAATTAAGTATCATGTGTGAGTATCAGAAATCGATAGACTTTTCGGCCTCACAAACACCGGAAAGGAAAAGGAAGGAAAAATACGAAGGGCGGAAAAAATGGGACATAGGCGTGAGTTTATGTTTACTGGTGGTAGGTCTCTCATATGTGATGGGCCATCTGGGTGGGTACCACCGCATTGTCTATTTCTCCCGTCAAACAGCAGTGTAAATGCACTGTTGTGTTTCGGATTGAAGGGCATTGTAGCCAGAGTAACTACTGGACATATTGAGACTTAACATTTTATGTCTCAGGATGGTGAGCGCAGTGGAATGCCAAGCATTGCTTTGTAATTCAAGGTGTTGTTTGGTTTTGCTACTGTTTATGAGCGTTCGTATCGCTTACCATCAGGCGCACGGCATGCTCGTCTCGCTATTCATCGCAATAAAAAAAATGTATATATGTATGTATGTACAAACACCGAGTTTTGTTTTTATTATTCTAGCAGGGCAGTGACTGTATTGCACCTGGTGGTAAGTGCATATGCCGTCCAGGTGGAGAATTGAATGATATCAGATGACCTCATGCCGTTCGTAATTTGATGCAATCATGCTGGCTGTATGATGGCAAACCGTTCCAAACCTTGACTGTGCTACAGATAAAAGATTTGTAGAACCATGATTGGTTCGCGTCAAGATGATTTGAACAGTCAACCTATGGTTCCGCAAGCCAGCACGCGTGGTTCTATTATTGAAAGGAGAGAAGGGAATAAAATAAAACAATTCCTCTGAGGATTCGCCATGATACAGGCGGTAGAAAACGCTTAGATATGCCAAACATGTCCTTGTGAACCATACAAACATTTGTCTGAGCCAGAGATCGAACCCGCAGCCATGCATCATAGCCGGCTTCGAGCCACTCGACATGACTCGATCTTAATGTGGGTAGGACTATGTGTATGACTGTTGGGTGTATTTATTTATTATCAAAAATACATATTCATACTTTATGGACTTAATGCCTAATAGCATATTACACTGATCAAATTTTTTGCAGAATATTGAAAATTGAGTTATATTATTATATATAATGCATGCATTAATTTACTTAATAAGAAGACTCACCAAGCTTCAGGCGACACAGCACAGGCTAATGTGGGCCTCTTGCCAGCCGACATCAACACCTCCACGTCGAAGACCAGTGCATCATCAGTTGGACACGGCACCTTTATGGCTTTACCTCTTTCATACTTATGCCAGCCGGATTCCTTTGACCATTTCTGATAAATAAAAATTATTGTGTTGATCAACTGCTTGAAATTATCGATGTAATTAAATAGTTTGGAAAAGACCAACAATAATTTTATATGTATTATACTATACTTTTTTATGATCTAGAAATGTTACTATAGACACCTTAACTAAGGAAACTAGCTGTATCAGCCCATAATCACTGTTTGATGGCTGTGAAAGTCCACTACAATCAAGAGTTCGAATGAGAAACTTGGTAGCCTAGCACAGATGAGCGGATTTAAAAAAACATCATTGATTTTTTCGTAAAGATCTGTATTGTATGCATATTTCATCCTTATATTCTCCTTCACTATTAAAGTGAGTAGATTTGCTATCAATACTCTCATGACTGAAAAGTCAGGGGTGCACCCTGGGACTTGAAACCTCCACCACCTCTGTTGATCCCACCACATGCTAATAGATTGGTATATTACCTTAGGCATTGGAGGTAGCTTGCAAGAAGCCAGTTTCTGCAACAGCTCTCTATAAGGTGCACACTGCTGCTCCCCAATGTTATAGAAGTGCTCAACAACATCATTGCCTTCTAGTTTTGGAAGTTTTAACTCTACATCTGGCAGGTAGGTGCATTTAGTGTAGTCAATACCATGATGGATTAAATTCTCCTGGCACCTGTAAATACATTTTCAAGGAGTTAATAAAAATATATATACATACATGTATACAGATGGGGAGACAAGTTTGTAACAGATTAACTGCAACTTACAGTAGACAGTAAAGTATTTAAGGGATTACTGTTCACAAATTCCTACCCCATCCCTGATTATTGTGAAGCGGGATCCTCTTATGGGATTCACCAAACAGAAAACCGTACAAAAAATGGCTGGCTGATAATAGTACTCAAATTAATACAAGCCAATGCCAAGAGGCCTCTGTAGAATTTTTGATAGATCCTTAATCAGTCATTTGTGTAGTTTCTGCTAGATACTTGCTCAAATAACAATGTCGAATTTTTAGGATTCAAAACACTCAGTGGAGGAGTTTAAATACACAGGATTTTACATACACAGATTATATGAATAATGTTTGCTTATAAGGTAATCCGGAATCAAAACACGAATGCTAAATGGTTAAAAAATATAATATTTCATCAGGGATGTGTACCTTTTAACAACCATTGGATCTAAAGGAGGACTAGGCTTAGTGAATAACTGATCATAGATATTCTTAGAAATCATCTGTATATTAAACTCATTAACTCTAAATTCAGCGGATTTTTCGACATGTTCCTTGTTTTCTGTTGTGTTTTTATCAACTTTGAGGTTATTGCCATTATAGTTATTTTTCTTTAGTATTCTAACTTCACTACTTGGTAATATGTCACAATAACATCTATGACTATATTTACAGATTTTCGTAACGTTTTTTCTATGAAACATTTTATTTCCAATTATCATTGTTTACAAAACAAACTTTCCCGCTAATTGACACATTGATAAAACAAAAATAGAACGACAACGAATGAGCTAAATGAATGACATTGGTCTAAGGATTAGGGATTGACAACATTTGGACTGATTTGGACACCATGAGCAAAGAGTGATGACTGAGCATTCCTCAATCCTCATCAGTTTTTAAGTCATCACTCCTCAGGTTCCTGCTGTCAGTCTGTTCTGTCAATATCGTTCAAACACCGTTCAAAACCCCATGTTTCAAGTTCTATGGTCATAAATCTTAAACAAAAAAAAGTAGGGATGGGCAAATGGAAAAAATATATCGATATTTATCGTATCGATATTTTTCAAATATATCGATATATATCTCCCAAGAAATATCGATATTTCGATATATCGATATTTTTGCCCAATTTGCGATTAGTTATAAAAATAGCTATTTCGAATTGCTCGACATAAAAAAGTAAAAAAAAAAAAAACGTCATTCAAACCAGTATTGTTTGATGTGTTCCCCTGTTCATCTGCTCCTATCGTTTGGCACAGCCAAATTTAGAGAACCGGCGTGAAATGTTGACAATTTACCCAGAACTTGCCCAGAACTTTATTGGATCTTTATTTAAAAATATATCGATTTCGATATCTGAAAATAAATATCGAAAATCGATATATCGCGGGAAAAAATATCGCTAATTTATATCGATATTTTTCTGAAAAAATATCGATATTTTGATATATCGATATTTTTTGCCCAAGCCTAAAAAAAGTGTCAGTGGTATCCACAGAACATTGTTCTGTGGTGGTATCAAACAAAAGTGTATTTTATTTACTTTACAAATGTGTCCACAAAGACTGGTAAAAGCGAAATAGTTCTTAGCAAAGTTCTTAGTTAATAAAAGCTATGGCAAATAGGACGGCTCGTCAAGCAGAACGGGAAGTAATGACAGACTTTTTAAAACTCTATAAGGAATTAACGTGCCTCTGGGATGTGGAATCAGAACACTACAAAGACAGAACGCGGAGGAATCAAGCGTGGGAAATATTAGCTCGCAAATTAAAAGAACTAGAGCCTGAAGCTAACGTAATAACAGCGAAAAAGAAAGTTGACTGTTTGCGGACTACATATCAAAGGGAAGCGAAAAAGGTAAATTTTTATTTAAAGCTTTTCAATAAAAAGGAGTTAAGAAACAAATCTATGTTAAAGCTTCTTTATAATAACTGGTTGCCTACAAACATACCATATTTACAATAGTTATCAGTAGTGTCTTAATGATGCTTATATTATTTGCCCCAAATATCAATACATGTGTCCCTATTGAATTCATGACACTCCTTTTGGTTATTGCTATAAAAACACTAAAGGTAATTTAATTAATGTCATTTAATTTCAGGTTGAAATGTCCAAACGGTTGAGATCTGGGGCAAGAGGTGTGTATACTCCAAGATTATGGTATTTTAATATGCTTAGGTTTATTGACAAGAAAGAAGACCACTTTAGCAGCGGAGTGGACACACTTATAAGTGATGAAGTAAGTACTTTTAGGCTTAGGAATTTCATATACATACTTTAAGCTAGTATTTACATTATATTTAAATGGAGAAGATGCTTACTAGACATAAAGCAAGTCTAGGGTACACAAAATCCAGTTTAATAGAATTTTTAATAGCCTATAATGTGTCTGGCTGCTGGGCAAAGACCTCCCTTTTGTTACTCCATTTGACCCTGTCCAGCTAGTATTTGCATTATATTTAAATGGATCTGATACTTACTAGACATAAAGCAAGTCTAGGGTACACAATATCCAATTTAATAGATTTTTTTAATAGCCTATAATGTGTCTGGCTGCTGGGCAAAGGCCTCTCTTTTGTTACTCCATTTGACCCTGTCCTCGGCAAGCTCTTGCCATTTTGGCACGAATGCATCCAACTCGTCTTTCCACTGCATCTTCGGTCTTCCGCGTTTACTCTGACCATTCGCGGGAATCCAGCTCGTAGCCAGCACGACCCAAGTCAGATGTCCCATCCAGTTCCATTTTAATGAGGTTGCCTTGCGCCTTGAAAAGTCTTTTTAAAATGAAAAAACTATATTAGAAATATACATTAGATATAACATTGCTACAGTTAGTTTTACTGACATAATGTATAGTAAGCATAGCATGAATGATTCTTTGTAGAAATTTTATTTATTTAAATATTTTTCAGGAATCACAAGCACATCAATCAAAAGAAAAACAGACATTATTTGGCACCAGACGAGCTAAGATTAGTAGCCTACGAGACAGTAGAAGGCTTAAATTATATGAAACAGCAAGAGAACTACTACAGCATGACGATAAAAACCACAATCCATTTGGATCTTACATAGGGGAACAACTAGGCCAAGTAAGCACATTGCAACGGCAAGTCGCCGAGAAATTAATATCCGATATAATATTTCTGGCCAGAATAAGGAAACTTAATTTCAACTCAAAAATAGAAACACCGTCTAAGTCAGGTGAACAATACTCAATATGTAGTAATGATTCAAGATCTTCAACACCTCATTACCTTTAGTCACTTTTATATTGTTGAATGGGGAAACAATGGCCACAAGAAAAAAAGTGAATTCTTGTCTTTTTAGGCCCACTATTTTTACTAAAATCAAATTATTTCCAGGCCAAAAAGAAGGAACTAGTTGTCTGTGATTTTGCTATCTATACAATGACAGATCGCGCTCCTGGGAAATCATGGGCGTGGCATTTATTGAATAATTTTGCATATTAATCAAAATTGTTTTGGGAATCTCCACATGTTGGAAAAAATTACTACATAGCTTGTCCACTACAAAAAAATGTCAGTATAGGTATCTAAGTGATCTTTATTAATTAGTCAATGACTTAGGTTCCAAGCAAAATTTTGTCACCCTCGGAGGATAAACACTAAATAGTTAGGTGAGGAATGTAGTAGGTATTTCATTTCTCCTTGTTTAAAAACAAAATTTTATTTTACTACATGATGCACAGATCAAAAAACAGTATGTAAGCATTGGACTTTGTCTTAAGTATGTGATATCAAAAACTTAATAATATGTTATTGTTAAGTTTAAGAAATGGTGTATATGTAAAGGATTTTAGAGTTATTAAAAATATGTTTAACTTTTATGTCTGTGTTTTACTTTCACTTTAAATCATACATCTTTGTTATGAATGAATATACTCGATTAGCGCTACTACTGTCTTACAGAAACCGAAGTGAAATTACAACTCAGCGTTCCGTTCGTTGAATAATATTGCTGCTATTCACCTAAAATTCGGTTGTAGGATATTAATAATTCTTATCTACGCAATAACCAGTGCCGGCATTAAGGTAGGGCACGACTGGACATGGCCTAGGGCGCTTGTAACGATATGTCGAGCCATGCATGTTTTACAGTTTTCGCTTAAGTTTGATAGTAAATATAGGGCGCTAGTCGCTACAAAAGTGAAAACCTGGGCTACGTTAATGCTTAAACTCTCACAAATACCCATACCCGAAACAAATACCTGTAGACCATACTAGTATTTGTTTCAGTGCGGGGATCGAACCCGCAGCCTAGTTTCATAACTGGCGTCTAACCAACTGCGCCACCTAGGCTGTCATATATATAATGTGGTCGGGTAGTAATCACGCCATGGAACGTAGCATCGCGTGTTCTTAGTGTGATTTTGGTCATACAAAAAACTACGATTTGATGAGATTCAACACGCGTCGCGTCAGGTCGGGTGGCGTGGCGTTTCAGTAGTAGTAGTGTTTCCAGTCTTACTCTTCTTTTTCTACTACATTTTACGCAGCTAATGTATATTATGTGTTGAACTAGGTCATATTAATTCCCGAGGATTAACTTCTTTACATATGCTTTAGATTATATAAAACATAAATCTATCATGCAATTGATACTTCCATTTTGTTCAAGACAATGAATTGAGGACTATTAGAGAACCATCAATACAGTCACATAAGGTGTGGCGTCCATATAAGAATGCCTATTGTGGTGTGATTCCATTTCGCGATTTAGTTATTGTCTACAACATTGTCTGCTAACGAAAACAAATGTAGATACATACGTATTTTTGAGAGATATTTCTTTCCTATATAGTGTATTATCTATGGATATTTCTATTAAAAGTGCTTCTTGTTTATATTTAATCAAGAATTCGAATTAGAAAACTTGTGCGCTGAAAATAGTGATTTGCAAAAGCCAGCATTTTTTTGACATATTTAATAAGATTAATTTATTACATAATACATTGTCAATACATAATACTATAGCTATTCTTTATACTGTAAACAACATTTGCAAAAAAAAAACTTAACATATAAGTGCAACTTAAAATGTAACTAACGCCTAACAGCAGAAGATTGTGTTCATTTCATGGTTTACTAATAAATTTCAATAACAATGTTTTGCCAAAATTATTTGTGGTTTGATGAAACATCAAAGACAGATTTAAAAACTTTAAATAAGTTTTCAATACTAAAATGGATTCTTTAAGGATACTAGGTAAATAGATATGATCTAATGAGTTTTACTGATAGATAAAAGATAACAACATATAATATGATAAATATGTAAGTTGTAGCAGCCCAATCATACTGTGCTGGAATAGAACACAAAACTATATTTTTTCCTAAGGTTAATTATGTGTACAAAGCATACACAAAAAGCATTTCTATCAATACAACATTACGAATACACCAATGTGGTGCTTTATTTCAATACATATAAATAACCCTGAGCGTGAGCCACATTCAGACTCCATTCAAACTGGGACAAACAGATTTAAAGAGATATGTAATTCCTACTGTATAATCTTCTGCTGTAAAGCTTGTAATGGAATGTAGTAAATGATTAGTTAGTTCTTAGTTGGTAGTCTCCGTTCTGAGTTATGTATCTAACCCATGGTAGAGCTTGGTAGCCACTCTTCTCAATAATCTTGAGATATCTCACTTGAATACCAGAAGTAGTAAAGTAAGGAATTTCAAATTTGACCTGAATTGGGGGCTTACCGTCCACTTCCTCACATTCTACAGAAGGTAATCCAAAGTGAGCTCTCATTAAGTACTCTTTGCCACCTGGGAATGATTTAATAGACCATGTAATGGCATTTTGCTCCGGTGTATACTTCACGCTGCCAATGGTCGTCTTGAATTTTGGTGAGTCTGCATCAGCTGGTACAGGGATAATAATCTCAACATTATTAGCAGTAGATCGCCTCTTGAATTGAGACTTTGCCTTAATCATGTATTCAACTCGGGAGTGAGCATGGCGCTCAATAACAGATTCAATCCAAATCAATGGTTTTACATGGGTGTTTAATCTGTATGACATCAGTTCAAACTCGCCATCAGGTGGTATGAATGAAATCGTCCTGTCATTCTCAAATCTCGACAGTCTGACACACTGATGGAACTTGACATCTTCTAGTTCAACAGACTTGGATTTACCCCTGCCAGTACTCTCAAAGAGAACTTTGTCATTCAATCCAAGCCTTAATTCTGGCATTCCAGACAGATACACTCTCATTTTTATGGCTCCAACAATTTCGCTCCTCAATACATTTCCATTTGAGTTAGCCAATAAATTGACAGACTCAATAACATCTAGAAAGACTTCATTCTTCCTGTATTTAATGCCTTCCGATCGCCAAGAGACAGCGTTTGTCACAGCCATTGGTATTCTAGGCTGCATTTCTAGCTTGTGACCTTCCTGGGTGATGTACTCTTGTAAGATCTTGCTGTCAGTGGTCTGTGGGTAGCCGAAATCAATCAGTTCGTCGAGCAACTCGTAAATAACGACGAAATTGTCGCGAATGCTCTCCTCCTCCAGTTCCTTGAAATACTCCGTCATGACCTCAACAATTTTGTACAGAAATACAAATACTAGGGCTATATTGGCGTTTTTCTTCGTAGTCGACACAATGTAAAGATTGTTCGTCTTTATGTATGCGAAGGTGCATTCGCTGGTCTGCAATAATGGTGTTAGCATACCCTCTTCTTCCTTTTCCATTAGCAGAGGCATGAATTTGTCTATGACACCCATGTCGACATCGCCCCGGTAATTCCTTGAAATAAGGACTTTGCCCTTTACGTCAAGTATGTATATGGCTGAAGACGACATCCTGAAGCTGAAAATGCAAAATTTCACCTGTTTAACATCACCAATCACTGAACAAAACCAGTTTTTAATTATGCTATAGCTTACAATAAATCCCTATATGGTTTCACGAAAATATTGGTAAATAGGGTCCTGTAGTTTATTTGCGTGAACTTATAAGTGTATAATAAAGTACTTACCAGTAAATTCAACGATTTTACGTAAAAATATCTACATTATCTTAGGCAAACATACGTGTGAAAAAATGACACTTTTGACTTCTAAGCACAGACCATAGATCAACAAAGTACTCTGTGCCACAGATTAATAAATCTGAGCAATTCTGAGTTGTTTGATCTCTATTCTCTATGGCAAAATATTTTCTGTGTTAGTATTTTTAGCATAAGTTCGACCAGTGTTGCCAACTTAGTGGATTTTCCACTAAATCTGTTGGTTTGGTTTACTGGTTAGTTGATCTTCTTGTGGTTTGAGAGTTTGCCGAAAATTATTGAAAAGATGATCAATCCACTATTAATTCCGATACACATTTGTTAATTTTATAAAAGGGTTGTTAATTTTATAAAATAAAAAGGGTTCATACATAGTAGGTGTACTGAAAATTGCTATGCACAATTTTCAATTACCCCTAATTGCCATGAAATTCTGGTACACCTAAAATAAATGTAATAATAATATATTCAAATACATAATATTGTGTCAAGCCAGCAGCCAGCAGCAATCATTAAATTAACTGGGAAATGTTGCTACAATTTCGAATTTCCATTAAATGTCATAAATCAAATTGATACAAAAGAAACATAATTATGTGAAAAAAATATGGAAGAAATGATGGTACCACCCTAAATGGTTCTTTTGATTTTGAATTAATGCATACACAAACTTACGCCTTTTCCATAGAAAGTTCCAAGGATAGACAGAGGCGATACCTGGACAACCACGTTTTGGTTTGTGTGTTCGTCCCACAATATGATATTATTGCCATATCATGCGAGCCTGTTGTAATATCGGACACAAGTTCCATTCCAGTCAAAGAACAATTTAAAAACATTGATACAGTTCAAACAAACTACTATCCTATATTTATTTAACGTCAACGTATTGCTCGTTTAATCTACTTCGAACCCAACTCTTCGTTCCTTGTTTGTTCCAGTATTGTAGATGTATCGAGTATTTTTTATTCATGTCAATTGCTATCTCACTTCTTACTTCTGAGTCTGCCGGAGACGGGGAAACTAATAGACGGAGTCACACGTTCTAGCTCCTATAAATAAAAACAAAAGAGCTTTATACAAAACATTCATTTAAGATGCAGACTCTTGTCTCCTGTCCTTGTCGGCGTAACCGCTTGACTCCAGGAAATTTGCCGTATTAGAGGCAAATATTTTCATTATTTGGGGTAGCTAGTGGTCCGCCGCCAATGATTTTCTGTACTGTATATGGATGCATAGTAGTTCTTTTGTTATTCGTTTGTATTACTATAGTCTTTATTTTAATCACTAATTATACAATTAAATTATGTTAGTGTTATTCAGTGTTTTTATTAGTGGATAGTAGTGTTCGCATAAATAGCATTAGCAATCACAAAATGGTGATGTTAATTTGAAATAGTAATAATTCCCATTACTAATGGATAGTGACTTTCCTTAGTCTGTGTTAGTGACTAACATAAATAAATTGATAAAGTTCTGGTTGGTGACTGGCGACCTAGGAATGTATGAGCATTACAATTCCACTCTAAGTTAAAATATCGATATTTAGAGCAATTTTTTTTTTTGCAATTATATGATTAGAGTTTTCAAAATTCCTGACATCTTAGGAAAACGAGTTTATCTGGCAACATTAATACAATACATCTCAATTTCATACTCGGTTACCGTAGACAGTCGGTTACACAGGGTTACCCCTGTGCAGTCTGCATGCGTTGTAAATGGCAACACTGTGGTAGCGCCGTCTTCCTACCGGTGTAGGTTGTATTGCTAAACTTGCTATTTTCTCGGGTAATATTCAAATAATAGGTAATTTTATTGATTTGTTTTTGTGATTGGTGTTTAATAATAATAATTATGTAACAAATAATTCTGTGCTGTGTTGCTATTTATGTTGTTTTACTCCATGATGACTGAAGTAAATGAGATTACTCGTGCACAAAGAAATCCTATTGTTTATTTGGATATATCTATCGACGGGGAGCAAGGTATGTCATATTTTATTTGATAATATGCTACATTTGCATAATATGACTGATAATGCATGGATTCTATTCATAGTCGTATAAATTATCGTTAATCGTTTTGTATAAATTATATTGTAAAAAGTAAAGCGATTTTGAAGGTTGGTAGGTGAACAAGGCAGTTAGTGTAAAAAATTGCTTATACGTAATGTTATGTTTATTCTTATGTGTCCTCTAGTGAATAGCATATTATAATTCTATTGGCTGGTGCAAAACTCGGCGCATTCTGATCGGATGTTTTTATACAATGTATTATGAAGCTAATAAGGAAAAAAAAATCTTATCTTTAAAATATTTCTGTGTATATAATTAATGAGATTGGAATGCTAATCACATTTAATTAATCGTTATTGATTTCCTACAAACTGTGAGCCAGAATATCTGTATCAAAAAGGTATTGAACCAAATTATTTAATAATATATTTTTTCCTTTAGGAATTAAAATAAAAAAATTAACTAACTCAATATTAAACATGCCAATGAGCAAGTAGTATAACACTTTGTTATTTTAATTACATACATATTAGAAAAATAACTTTCATATTTGTTTTTCTATTATTACACCTATTAATAGAAATTAGTACTTGACAGTAAAAGTCTATTTAACTATGATATATACACTTTTTTAATGTAAGAATAATAATTACAATAATCTTACATTAAAAATTGTTATATATCATAGTTAAACAGACTTTAATATCAATAATGATATTATTGATGAAATCTTAAAATATACTTTATAGTTTATACAATAGGTCTGACAAACCATGTTACAATATATTGCATGGACCCAAATATATATTTTTGAACCTGAACATGACCACTAGTGCCCCTCAATGATATGTCAATGGATGGAATGGATTCCAATTACAGAATCATATAAACAAATAATATATTTGTATATTTTCATTTGAATTTGGTATACAAAAATATTTTGCACTAGATTTGTTTAGTATTTTACTTGAGAAAATAATTCTACGTTTTCTTAAGTCAAAATTGGCAGAACAAATATTTGTATTCCTTACAGATTGATGTTAATTTAATTTTGAGTATTTTAAAAATAAATTTAATAGAGCCTTGGTGTTATAAAGCAAGACAATATTGACAATTTTTTTGCCATTAATTAATATTTAAAAGAAGCACTGGCATCCAAAACTGACAGTGGCATAATGTTAAATACAGTTAAAAACAAAAAAAAACTTGCAGAAAAAATCATTGGGGTACACCTTGTACTAACTTAAAACAAATGTGAATGCTCAATCAAGGTTTTTCACACTACAATGCAGTATATTGTAACTTTGTACTGGATGTATTGGATAAAAACATTTGCAAGAGTTATTATGGAATGTTACCATAGAGACTGAAAGATAAAGTTTATGGACCCTAACTAAACAAAAGACAAATACTAATAGGAGTCAATTGAGACTTGAAATCGGTGCAAGGTACTGTAATATGTCTTTATCAAAGTTCATATTTTGCAATGTTGATAATACTAGAAGTTATCAGTGTTTTTTAATATAAATACAAAAGTTAATGAACTGACATATCATAAGATAACAATCCATGCAATTTGCAATCAACAAATTGATGATAATGTTGACCTATATGATCTTTTCGTGGGGTTTGTAATTTTTGATGTACTGTAATATTTTCAAATCACATTTCCAATTTAGATTAATTAAGGACTGCTTATTTGAATTCTTATTTTATTGTCTTCTATTATATCTCTTCTTTTATAATAAGTCACATGAATTGAGTTGCCTCCTGAATAACCATAGAATATTACAGTAGAATATTGTCATAGACAATTGCTTTTTTCCATTTGTTTTCTATAACAATGCTGGCAATGAAAAATCTTGCATTACAATATTTCTGTAAATTTTAATTATCCATTCATAGGTCATTCTACTTAAAGATTCTGATCTAGCTTCACACAATAGTAAGTGTAATGTGGACCAAATAAAGTATTAATTATCGAAAGACGGTTACCTCCTGCCTTTCGAGCCAACTATGCTAACTTACGTAATTGCATTTTTACGCTACGCCGCCGGGACTCAGGATTGTATGAACGAGGGAACATGTGGGCCATGAAACTGCTTCACGAGGTGGCGCGGCAAAATTGTGTATTAATGTAGTCCAGCGCGCCTGGGGTTACTCTACGATCCGAAACGAAACTCGAATGTTCGAAACTTATGCGTAAAACTGTACGGATGTACCTAGGTACTCCACAAAAGTCCGAGTCGTACGTCGTAAGCATAAACTAAGTTTGGAATGAATGATAATTTAGAGAATATTATTGATTTTTATAAGTGGAAAACATATCTTACTATGGAGGTTAACGTCCGAATATTCGAGTTTCGTTTCCGATCACAGAATAACTCCACTGCTTCTGTAAAAGAAAGATTAAAGATTAAACAATTCCTCCGAGCATTTGCCATGATTCAGTAGTCAGAACACGCAACTCACTTTTTTATGAGGAAATGTCGCTGAGGTTGGCACATTGAGGTTATTATTGTGCTCATGTGATAAAACAGTTTCCGTAATTTCGTGTTGCAGTGTATAGAATTATGGACTTAGCGGTTATGTATACATTGTTGCATGTATGTATGTTAGATAGGTGGTAAACTATGTATATGTTTCATATCATACTCACCTTGCATCACATAGGTCATAGTCTTAGTCATAGTTGGAAGGTAATTGGAAGGTGAAAGGTTCTGGGGGCTATTATGTATCACGGCACGAAGTTCGAATGTTCGTATGTTCGACGTCCACACACACGATAAAAAAATCTATTTCTAAAACTCAATACTACTCTCTATGAAAGTTATCATTTACTTCGATATTAGTCTAAGGTACGACGTGCTTTAGAGGATTCCGACATTGTGTAAAGTATTTAAGCATATTCTCATATTACGTACATAGCATAGAGTAACCCCCCTAGAATGGAGGCCACGTAGAGGCAAGCAAAGTTTCGAACTCCTACAAAGTGGCCGGACTTGTAGGAAGTCGCTCAATGCAAGCTGCTTCCAAAAGTACGCTGTGGAGATTCTTGGTTAAGCCTATGTTAAGTAGTATGGACTTTCTGTGGCTAAAGTGAGATAGAGATAGTGAGAGATGATGTAGTTTGCAATGCAACTCACTGTAGTCATGAAGAGAATACGTTCGAAAATTCCTGTTTTTTCCTTAACATGTCGTGATTTAAACATGTTTATAAGCTAGCATGACGAAGTTACTTTTATAATGATAGGTTGCATAATGCTTTAATGAACAAAATTACTTTGCGAGTGTATTGTGTCCAACACTCAAAGTATTTCTCATACACGGATTAGTTTATACCGCCACTCGACACACATTTGTAAGCAATAAAAATGCTACATAGCTAAATATATTTGTGTTGATCGTGTGTGTGTGTGCGTAGTATACATATACATAAATATTAAAGTTAATATCGTCTACTGTCTGTCGCTGCGAGACACCATGGTAAAAACACAGACTAGGTGACTCAACTATTATTATTATATTATATTAGATATGACGTATTTCATATTTGTATTTAATATTTCACATGCTTTTACGTTGGGCTTGTCAAACCTGATGTCTCTAGCAGGTTTTCCCATAGCTGGATTAATATATCCCTTTCTTTTTTTACTTACATAAATCAGACTTGATTCGTGAGAAATTTGGTAATTTTTCACCTTTGTCTAGGTTCATTACGGTGTCATTTAGGAGGGTTAGTACGACGCTCAGCGTAGATTATGGCTGATAACAATGATTGCATGCGACAGACCTGGAGGGTTACTCTATATTCCGACGAGCGACTCTATACATGACGACAACTGTTCCAACGTTGTACGTAAAACGTAACAATATGCCTAAATACTTTGTAAAATATTCGAATTCTCTTTGGTAGGTCGTAATCTTAGACTTAGGAGTGAATGATAAATTTCATAGAGAAAAGTATTGATTTTATTAAGTGGAAAACTTTTATTTTATACGTGGACGTCGATCGTTCGATCATTCGAACTTCATGTCGGAGAATAGAGTAACCCCCTGACTATTCTCATTTAAGCTTTGTTGTATGGTCATCCTGAACTAGATTGCTCTTAATACGTCAAAATTAACCGGTATATGCTATGCTGGCTTATTTCGTGTTTGCGGACTTCACACACTAAGGCCCCATATTCACACAGGCGCTTAAAAAGCGTCGACTTTGACGGTTTTTTTACTTCCCCAATATTTATGGTCATATGAAATGAAAATTTAAAGTCCAATGCTTAGCATCGTAAATCGCCACCGTGTGAACAAACTAATGGATTTACATTTGTTTTATTGCAACGTTTTTTTATTGCGCGGTGAAATATCCCCGGTGTGAATGGGCCCTAAGAATATCTTGTTAAAATATTAATAATGTGTAGGTTTACTCACAATGAATGTTTGGTATGTAGTTTTTCTCCCGATGGTATTCTTTTACCCCTAAAGTAAGAGTTAAACATAAACAGTAGTGTCAAATCTTGCCTCTTTCACAGTAATACACCCAACAGCCACATACATAGTCCTGACCCCACACTAAGATCGAGTCTTGTGTCGTGGGTATCAGGAACTACGAGAGACTTTTCGGTCTCACAAACACCCAGACCCGAAACAAACACCTGTGGTTCACACAAATATTTGTTTCCTTGAAGGAAAATACAACTGAAAGAAAAAAACGAGTACCGTGTCATAAATGCGCGTAGCCCCACGAATCATAATATATTGATTTATCGGCGCATTGATAAGCAAAGCTCAGTGTTCCAAGGTCGGAACCCAGGTACGTGAGTTATTTCGCAAATATGTTTCTATAAAGTATTCGATTACGCCAACGTGTCTGGTGGTTTTTACGACGCTTGTTTATCTTTTTAAACTAGTGGATAATTATATTAAATACAGTAAGTAATAGATCATTGAAAATTTATTGTATTTTACACAATAAATATAATAACAGTATACAAAGACAATAGAATGACAAAGTATTATACAAATGGCGGTCTTATCGCACCAAGGCAATGACCAGACAAGCATTGGATGGATTTGTGTGAAGGAGAAAGAAAGAAAGGGCATTATTATTATTTGATTTTGAAGAGTTGCCTGTTGCATTTTTAGAGTAGAAGTTCAATAACAATGAATTTAAATTGTGATCAAGTTCGGGTTAGAGTCGAATCAATCAAATGCAAGAAGAATTTTCGAAATCGGTACAGAAACAAAGTAAAAAACAATAAATATACATAGAAGTTACATGACATACAATGGGACATTTAAACGACTCTCATGTTTAAGTTAGTAAAAATGGCAAAATATGTATTGTATAGAATGTGTTTTAAGTTTTAACCACATATTCAACAGACTGACTTAAAGTTGTGTATAGATGTCGCATATTTGTTCGTCTTTATTTATTTATTATTTTTTATTGTAAATAACCTACGTACATAACGCATAAAAATATAAACAAGGGACTCAAATCTAGATAACAGTACAAACGGCGGACTTATCGCTAACTGCGATCTCTTCCAGACAACCTTTGGATGGATCGGAATAAATACGAGAAGAAAATCGAAGGTAGTTATAAGAAAGAAATGAGGTCTTTTACCATATATCGTGGTGAATACTCAGAAGAATTTGTATAACTATAATGATTTCTCTATCAGTTAGCTTTCTCATCTTAGTTTCATTATAGTTTTCCTAGCGAATGAATCTATTCTTCGTATAATACTGAATTGTTCTGCCGCAGTATGAAACAGTTAACCAGGCCGGCGTAAATGTCGAAATTCCATTGCTGCAATGTAATTAAAATGCGTATAGTAGAGCGCCGTAAGGTTTATACCTCGGAATCCAGGGCCAGTCAATGAATCTTAATATAAACCTTGAAAATATGTTTTTAATAGTATATAGAAAAATGTTAAAAAAATTTTTTTTCGCGCTCTCAATTTTTTAAAAATTATTATAAACAATTACTAATTTTTTGGAGTTTTCATTGATTTATATTAGTCAAAAGTCATATTTTAAAAAGAACAACTATTACAAACTTGAAAACTTGATCTTGGATCTTTAGGGACTGCAGATATACCGATGAAGGTCGGGTTGGAGAATAGAGGGGATAACAGCAGCTGTTCGGTATTGTTCATGGCGGGCCCTCACAGGATAGTACACGTTGTAACTTGCTAGACTTAATACGTAGCTGTTTTTTTCGTTCCGAAAAATATTTATTTCAGATTTTTGTTTATTAAAAATTAATGTTTATATTATTGTGCAGTGAGTGTGATAAAAGTTAATTACTGAACATTACTGAGTTTTAAAAACTTTGAAAATAGTGGCATAAATTGTAAGTATTTGTTTTTCATTTATATTACATGCTTTTGAAAACACTTATGAATATTTTGTAATAAATCGATGTTAAAAGTTAGAATATAATAGTAGAATTTAATAATATAAATCATTAATTATGATATAAAAGTTAGTTATTAATATTACTAATATTTGTTGTTGCAGCCACGTGTCGCAATGGGTGAACCATCCAGTATTGATAGTACAAGCAATGATTGCCTCATTTGTGATAAAATCGGATCTAGTTCTGAATTAAGCTCTGAACTAGGAGATATTATAAAAGTCACTAGAGGCATATCATCATTAAAAGCTGCATCTGCGGAAAGAGGGGATGGACTTTCTCAGTATATAAATACTCGCGACTTTGTCTACGTGCATTCGGTATGCAGACAAAAATATATTAATAAAGGATGCATTAATTCTTATTTAAAAAAAAAGAACACCACATCTGCATGCTCTCCACCTAAAAAAAAGCTTCGAACAGCTACTTCAATTGATTTTGATTGGAAAACTAGGTGCTTCTTTTGTGAAAAAGAAGCGGATGAAATGAAGGAAAGAAGGAAGTCCAAGTCGTCAAGACAACAAATCAGCTACGTAATATGAATGCGGAATATTGACACCGCAAACAATGACGCAACGACCAGCTCCAGAATCTTTATTAAAAATTATTTTTTGGTCATGCAAAACAGGATGTGGAGCATCTTGTGGGTGCAGGAAAAGTGGATTAAACTGCACTGCAGCTTGCTGAGAATGTAATGGTGACAGCTGCACTAATCCTTCACCTACAATCTATATCAACGAGATCGACGACGACGACAATAATGTACAATGATGTAACAATGTGTATCGTTAATGATAAATTTTTTTTGTAACTTATTTTTTACGATAATCTAATAAATTAACATTGAAGTTACTCTGCACATATAATTTATTACAAATAAAATTAAATTTTTTCACTATAAACACTTTTTCCCCCTTCCGCCTCTCATTTTTCAGTAAATTGTTGTTAAAAATTGTTGTAAATCGAGATCGGTCAATTTTTTTTTTTTAACTTTTTTATTTGAGGTTTTAATAATGCAGTCTCATACTTGATATACAGATTCATTGACTGGCCCTGGGTTCCGAGGTTTGACCATTTTTATGCCTTACGGCACTCTACTAGTAACACTAGAACAACTAAGGCTATAAGCATTAATAAAAGTGCTGATGTTCAGTAAACAGAGTGAAGAAATGTAACGAATGTAATATGAGTAATGACAAGTTTCAAGGATTAATAATTTAGCCTAATAGTGGGCGAGACTGTGTGACCTGTTCAATATAAGCCCATACATTACAAGTACTGACTTCCCGTCAGCGTCTCGTCGACGTTCCATCCCGCACGCTGTTTGGCGAAACCATTAGGACATTACACGTACAGTAATACATCCAACAGTCACATACATAGTCCTGATCCCACACTAAGATCGAGTTTTGTGTCGTGGGTATCAACTGGTAATCAAACTACGAGAGACTTTTCGGTCTCACAAACACCCAGACCCGAAACAAATACTTGTGGATCACACAAATATTTGTCTCGGCGCGGGGATCGAGCCCGCGGCCTTACGTTTCACAGCCGGCGTCTGACCAACTGCGCCACGGAGGCTGTTATTATAATTGTTGTTAATAAAGTATAACTTAGCATAAAAGTGTACGACGCGGTGACAACTGGCATTAAAGAAAAACAATTACGACAACACTATTGAAAATGTCATTGTATTCGTTGAATAATTTTATATGCAGATATTTCTATACATTTTCCTACGGTTCTGTTTGTTTTGTGATTTAAAATAAACAAAGAGACTATTAACAACAATAAATAAAAATAACAAGTATCTAAACATTTTCCGTCTTAGTATATCGGGTTGACATGTTAATACTAAATTCGATCTTAGCGCCCTCATTAAAAACAAGCCCTTTTTTGCCTAGCTATAGTAGACCATATTGTGTGTGTTTCAGCCGGGCGCATAGTGATAGAGCTGCGTAGTGATGTGGTGCCGCTGACGGCAGAAAACTTCAGGTGCTTATGCACCGGCGAAAAGGGCGTCAGCGCCAATGGAACCCGGCTGCACTTCAAAGGAGTACGCTTTCATAAGGGTGAGTAGAACAAACAAATGTATCAGCACGTATACGTCCCAATGCAGGGCACGGGAGTACTCTACAATTTAGAGGATTTTTTATTGATGAATAGTAGCCAAGCAACGCCTTAAATTACAAAGCAATGCTTGGGATTCCTCTGCGCTCGCCATCCTGAGACATAAGATGTAAAGTCTCAATATGTCCAGTAGTTACTCTGGCTACATTGTCCCTCAATCAGAAACACAACTGTGCATTTACACTGCTGTTTTGCGGGAAAATTAAGAGAAATTGGGAGAGGTAATTGCCCAATATACCTTTCCTCTTCCCATCCTTTTTCCTTCTTGCTCCCTTTCCGATCTGATAGGCCGGTAACATATCTATGATCCGAGAGTTGTGGAAGTCCACGGCAGTGATTACTTACCATCAGGTGACCTGTTTGTTCGTTTCCCGGACCTGTTGTATAAAAAAGTTGTGTAGCATTGAACATTTTCACATTTCATCACAGTTTTAAATAACTATAAAATAAACATGAAGCACAGAAGCCTTACACTGCGTCTGTCTAAGCGTGTGAACTTCACCTCGAATAGATAGAATAGATAGATAAAATAATATATTTTTTTTTAAATTATGCATTTAAATAGAAATGTTTATAAATTGCTTATCAGATTAATGACGATGTTCGATAAAAATTTAATAGGCCATAAGTTATATAAATCCGATACGGATTTTTATTCCAACGAATTTTACACATATAAGTGTAAAACTAGATATGTGTAAATTATTCATAATATACGTAGCGTTTTAAATGTCGCCTGCTGTGAATAAACGATTGGCGCATAGGAAATTTAATTAATGTTTTAGAGGATTCGAATGTTGCTATTTAATACTGAGCGAAGTGCAGAACAGGGTAATCAATTCTACCAGTTTTCCGTGTGACTTATCTCAAGGCGTTCCACATGTATTCCACTTTTTATTAGGGATTGATAAAAGATCGTTTGATTAAGTGAGCTAGAATTCCTTTATATTTAGCATCAATCTCTCCGCCGATCATGGATAATTTGTCAAGTTTTTTTAAATTCTGGCATATCATTTATTAAGCAGCTACGACGCATTTTATTTTTAGTTTTATATTTTAAGTATACGAGTATATTCCGTTAGGCAGTTCTATTATTAGACCTAAAGAAACAAAACATATGTTGCTTCATATCTTATTTGGAAAAGTAAACTGTATAAATATTATATTGAAGCCAAAAAGTATGGATCTTCAGGGTAGACCTGTTGGAAGCTGCTGATTCCAGCAACTTCCTGCGACCACAACCAGGTCATCAGTTCACCTTCCACCGCCCAAGTAGGCTTCCACTCCAGAAAATTTCTACTCCAGCGCACATCAGTTCTACGTGCTATGTGCCCAGTCCATTGCCACTTCAACATGCTAATCCTAAGGGCTATGTCGGCTACATTTGTTCTCCTACGGACCTCCTCATCACTGATTCAATTTCATAGGGAAATACTGAGCATAGCCCTCTCTGTACCGCGATGATAATGATGATCTTCAATATGAGCGATGATTTAATATCCAGCAAAGGATTTTGGGCAAAAATATCACCAAGAAATAGATTACCCGACTTCAATGTAATGTTAAACCTCACGATTCAAATCCCTTGTAACTACTAAAATACTGCAAGAAAAGAATAAATATATCTGCAAATCATAATACTTTTATGTAATCGAGAGTCGGAAATCTGAGCCTCGAGTTTTTTAACAATGTAACGCGAATACAAATTGTTTTTTTTTAAAGAATATATTATTTCCATATTTTCATTCATACATTCTGAAGGTTAGTGGGTCGTATGATATTATGGAATCGGTTCATGCAAGATTTATCTAAAACCAAGATCACAAAGACATGGGTCCTGAAATATAATCGCGCACAAGCAAACGATATGTAGACATTATATGTTTGTATGTTGGTTAGACGCTGGTTATGAAAAAAGTGGCTGCGGGTTCGGTGCCCGCAGCGAGACAAATGTTTATGAAGCTTACAAGTATTTGTCTCGGGTCTGGGTGTCTGTGAGACAGAAAACTCTCTCGTCTCTGATATTGACGGCACAAGACTTAATTGATCATAATGTGGGGGCAAGATTATGTATGTCACTGTTGGGTGTATTTACTTATTTACACAGTTTCTTGCTAAGATTTAGATCTAAGGATAATGTCGATGTCGATACGCGGCTTAAGACGTTTTTTACCATAGAGAAAATCTTCGACCTCTATTTGCCTTGTTAATGCGAGATATAAATAGTATACTGGTTTTTTATCTGTAAAGACCTCTATGGTAATCGCCTTCGACAAAACTAAATAACCAGTTATGTACCGGCGTGATAAATGGAACAATTGTCTTCGTCGAATGGCCATCTCCCGCCGATTGAGTAAATTATGCCACCCTGCTCAAACCCGTATAACATACAAACGTTGAACCCGAAATTTCCCACGCTTGTGGTAGTGTCATTTAGGTTTTTGCCGTTCACATCAGACATTCCGGCGGATACGAATCAATCAACTAGCGGAAATGTTAAATCTCCAGAAGATTGAGATACAAATATTATTTATGGATTTGTAGGTGATTAAATAATTTCAGTTGCGTTGCAGTTAAGTTTCGATCAGCCCTTTTTGTATTCTCGTAATGTTGACAACCGCTGTCAAATACGCTCGCGTCAAGTTCGCGTCACGCAAGCGCTTTAGCGTATTCAACTGCTGAGCGCTTTATGTGTTTGTTTCAGATCGCAACTTGATCGGTAAGGTTTCACCTATTCATTTGACGTTTCAAATAACAGTTTAGTCCGATTAACAAACGTGCAGCACATGTGCAGTTTCGATTTTCATAGTAAGGAAATATTCTACAAATCATATCGATATATTACTGTTAAAGTATTACATACGTCTGACGTACAGTTGACGCAACGCACGCGCAGTTTACGTGCAGCTCACGCGCAGCTAAACAATTACAAGAATACCATTTTGCACCAAAACGTAAACTAAATTGCAACCGCACCGCAACTTGATCGGCGCGTCAAGAAACTACGTGAATCATCCTATTGGTTTACCAAATTCCAAAATCAAATCCGTGATAAAATCCGTAAATAATAGTTTTATGGCAATGTGTAACATTTGCATAAATATAAGAAATCATTCTCCAGAAGATCTTACAGACCAACACTACCTTCGAATTTATTATTTCCCTCCTAGATTAGATCTGCGACGCGCAAAACGATGTCAAACTTATTCCAGGGTCAACGGTTCAAAAACACGGACAAAGAAACATACACGAGTATTCTGATTTCTTTGTTAGCAAACATACTGAATGGATAGCGATCTAGTTTTGCGGTAACAAATGAATATATCTCTTTAAATATGGATCAGATAAATTGGAGGTCGCAGGTCTGAGTGCACACCTTTGAGTTCTGACTTTGAAGTTACGTGGGTGCATAGTTAATTGTAGCTCAGTTGACTGTCGAAGGAAAATGTGTTGGGGAAACCTGCATACCTAAGAGATCTCCATGAGCATTTCAAATATATTTGAATGTATTTTTTATTTTATTATCTGTATCAGCCCATATACGTCCTACTGCACGGGCCTACTCTACAATCGAGAGTACGATTGAGAGTGGTTAGTCCATATAGTCCACCACGCTGCACGCACGCTTATTTTGTTAACATTTATGTAAATACATGGTAGTGGCATAGGAATTTAAAGAATTGTCTACGTTTTCTACCCTGTAATGGGCCAGTATAGTGGACTACGACCTAATTCCTCTCGATGATGAATATTTTTTGAGTAGTGTTGCAGGCAAGCTGCCGCTTACCATTAAGCCCCATTTACACGGGGACAGTTTCTCCCTTCAAAGAAATGATTAATTAAATAAAAAAAAACATAAATAATAAATAACACCCAACAGTCACATACATAGTCCTGACCCCACACTAAGATCGAGTCTTGTGTCGTGGGTATCAGGGACTACGAGAGACTTTTCGGTCTCACAAACACCCAGACCCTGAAGAAATATTTGTGGGCCGCATAAACATTTCTCTCTGTGCGGGGATCGAACCCGCGGCCACTCGTTTCACAGGCGGCGTCTAACCAACTGCGCTACGGAGGCTGTCAATATAAGTGCAGGTTATATAGGTGCGATATAAAGACCAACCCCCTTATTTATAAAAAAACCGCTAGTCAACCACATAAAAGAAATTAGTTAAATCATGTTAAAAGGAGATAAAACGTCCATAAGTTTTGCTATTCATCACCATTTTTATATATATTTTTACTAATATTGCCACTTCATGTCAATTTATGTCAGGAGTAGATAAAATTTACATAAAGTTTTGTTATTCATAATGGTTTTTTTTATACATATTTTTACTAATATTGCCACTTTATATAAAAATGAGATTTTATTCACTTGACAGTAATATGCCTTTTTCTGGTTAAAAATTGCTTTAACAAGGGTTTCGGCCATTTAAAAGTTAATAAGATATTAAAAAACTGATTAGTGATTTTTGTAATGGTTTGCATAACGATTTCTTAGACTCACGCGAATGTTCCACATTGAACTAAAACTATTATTTACGGATTTTATCGCGGATTTGGTTTAATTTTTACATAGTTTAATTTCCTGACGTTTCGATTACTTTACTTTTGTAATATGTTATTTCAAAAATATTTTTTGCCGCCTATGAATAACGTTCTTGAATCAGATCATATCAACGGCATTTGAAAACTGTGTTCAGGACTTATGAATAAGGAGTTAAGGATATAAAAAAGTTCATCGTGAAAACATTTGCCAGGAAAAAAATAAATAAATAGACACGACAATGTATGGCGATTAAGTTCTGCGAAAATGTCATACGATTCTCGCTGCGAGAAACTCTCAGTGTCGATATTCCCGGCAGTAAAAAGAACTCTCCAAATAATATTTATAGAAGGCTCCAGGATATTTATAGCAGCTTCTATCCTTGTTCTTAAGTATTCTTAAGTAGGCGGTGCGCATCGCGGGGTGTCGGGGAACCCAAACGACTCACCGAAATAAACAAAATTACCCTCGTATTGTTTAGCTGGGATATCTTTGGAGTTGTTTTTAAGGACCATGACGTCACCGATTGATAAACAGATGTATTTGGGTGATATACACGAAAAATCTTTAAATATAATTTATTGTGATGGAGAAATGTAACCTCCGTTGTGGTTGTTCTTAAATAACACTGGAGACTAGAAAAATGTTTGAGTTCAAATTTTGATTTAATGTTTTTGTTTTCTAGCTTTATTTACTGTACTTAAATTATACACACGTGTTAGTCCTCTTTTTATTTTCAATCTTTATTTAAAAGGCATTTTAATATTTTCTAATTATTATTAAAACATTTTGTAGTGAAGATTTTTGCAAACCTATTTTCAGCAGTTGATTTTCTGTGGCTGAAGAGAGATTGCAAAAGATGGAAATGCTTGGAATGGTCATTATTTCAGGCCATATACATCCGCTTCCTTTAATCTGTACATAACCAAACATTGTAAATGATTGATTGAATTTGAATGATTGAATGATTCATCTGTATCTGTATCAGCCCATATACGTCCCACTGCAGGGCACGGGCCTACTCTACAATCGACAGTACGATTGAGAGTGGTAGGCCATATTGTCCACCACGCTGGCCTAGTGCGGGTTGGCGGACTTACATACCATAGAAATTCTTCTAAACCGCTATGGTATGCAGGTTTCCTCACGATGTTTTCCTTCACCGTTGTAGTGCGTGGTGATTGACTATCAATACACACATGACTCCGAAAAGTCAGAGGTGTGCCCTGGGATTTGAACCCGCGACCTCCGTGAACATGTTGGCAGCCGCGTCTGGTCCGTTTACCAACAGGCCACCACGCACTTATATGAATGATTCATGGTTATTTCAATTTTTTTTGTAGTTCGCAACTATTGAGCAACTAGAAATGATCAAAGTTAATCAATTTTATTCCAGTCATGAAAGTGAGCGATTCAATTAGTTGGTTCTCAGATTTATTAATTTAATAATGATTCATAAAACCGACTTATAATTAAAATTCCTTAAAAGATTTATGAGTTGTCTGGTTTGAGCTTTTGAAACTAGTTGCTGAACAGGCACAACGAACCGCGTGTAGTGTTTATAGCTTTATTATATTCTCGACCGTATCTGATAACTATTATGAATAGATTAGACATGATAAAAACATGATAGGCATCCAAAGTTCACTACACCGTATCATGGTCATGATTTAATCATTTATGTTAAATAGTTTTTTTATTGGAATGAATGGCGAGACGAGCATGCCATCCACCTCGTGGTAAGCGATAAAACCGCTCATGGACATTAGCAAAATCAAACACCACAAATTACAAATCAATGCTTGGCATTTTACTGCGCTTTCCAAACTTAGACATAAGATGTTAAGTCTCAATATGTCCAGTAGTTACTCTGGCTACAATGTCCTTCAAACCGGAACACAACAGTTCATTTACACTGCTGTTTGGCGGGAGAAATAGGCATTGCGGTGGTACCTACCCAGGCTGCCTCTCACATATTATATGAAAGATTTACCCCTAAGTAAAGTATATTGCAGACTGCAGCCATTTTTAATTATTTTTGACATAAAATACCTGTAGGATGTGTTAAGTATGAAAAAATCTGATATAAATATGTGTATATTTATTATTTATAAAATCGATATACCATCGGTGTGCCACCGATAAAGTTACATCTTAATTTATATCAGTATTGCACAAGGTGAAGAGCCTTTATAGGTGTATACTATATAGCATTACAATTGATGTTATAAAAACAAAATGTAGTACAAAATAAAAAAATAATAATAATAAACTAAAGGCAGTTATAACATTAGATAATAAAATATTTCAATAATGTAGGTACCATAGTTATAATTAAAAATTACAACAGTACGAGATCGAAGCGAGCCTTAAAAGAATACTAAAATTATACCCATACATATTTTTATGTCGGACCTTAAGAACACTGTCCATATTGACAAGATGAACACACACAAGTATTCTAGGTTCGGTACGGAAGTCGTCATTAATAGTAAAAAACCTATCGTTTCCGATACTATTATGAGCAATAAAATTATGTTAATTAACTTACCTTGTTATTAACTTGTCATCGAATTACAACAAATATTTGTGTGATCCACCGATATTTGTTTCGGGCGTCGGTGTTTGAGAGCCAATAAGTCTCTCGTTAATTCTGATACGCGCGACTCAAGGTTCGACCTTAGTGTTGGGTCAGGACTATGTGTGTGACTTTTAAGTGTATTTATTTACATACATACATAAACTCACGCCTTTTTTCCAGAGGGGGTAGGCAGAGGTGCCAGGACACCCACATTTCGCCTTGTATGTTCCGTCCCACGATGTGATAGGTGGCGAGCCTATCGCCATATCAGGCATAAATTCCTGACTCTGGGCTGATAATGAATAGAAAAATCCAACATCACTGCCCAACCCGGGATTCGAACCCGAGACCTCAACTTTGTAACCGTACCCTAGTACACCGAGGCAGTATTTATTTATTTATAAAAGGTAAAGGTATAGGTTTTTTAAGGTGTATTTATTTATTAATAAAAAATAAATGTTCTGCATAGAGATTTGTATTTTATTCCGTATCTGCGTGTGATTGTTGAGTATTATAAATTTATTGTTATTGCTATAATCATTGACAACCATGCAAGATTTTTTTTAGAATTTGATTCTAAATTTTTTGCTCAATTTTTATGTTACTCTGTAAAATTAATGATAAAAGTAATAATAAATTAAGCGAGGATAGATAAAAAAAGAAACAAAACACGTAACTGGCAATTTTATATAAAGAAAATGTTGCGAGCCTTATAAACCAGTAATGTAAATGTATGTAGATTGTTGTTTGATAAGAGATACTGTTGTTTTTGTGGTCGAGGTCGGATGCCATCAGTGTTTTTTCAATGTTGTTATTATAGGCCTACTAAACCATAGTAACACGTTTTACTAGTATCGTTTTTAACTCGACGATACATATTAAAACACGATAAAGTTTAACCGTCAGGGAGGTTTTCAAATTTTCTATGGATTTGTAGTCTGCGGGTTACTCTGTACTCCGAAATGATGTCGAATGTTCGAATATCGCACGTAACGAATCTGCCCAAATACTTTACAAAATGTTCGAATCGTGTATCGTACGACGTTCGAAATGATTGATAAGTTTCATAGAGAATAATAAATAATAAATAAATAAATAAATAACACCCAACAGTCACATACATAGTCCTGACCCCACACTAAGATCGAGTCTTGTGTCGTGGGTATCAGGAACTACGAACGACTTTCGGTCTCACAAACACCCAGACCCGGAAGAAATATTTGTGGGCCGCACAAACATTTCTCTCGGTGCGGGGATCGAACCCGCGGCCTCTCGTTTCACAGGCGGCGTCTAACCAACTGCGCTACGGAGGCTGTCGAATTATACTTAAATTTTATATGTTGACGTTCAACGTTCGAACTTATAAGAGTATAGAGTAACCCCCCCGAATATCGCTTACAACTGTATCTGTGACTTTTGAAAATTCGAGACACGTCAATGACCGGCTACTCGTGTGCATAAAAAAACATAAAAACGTGTAAATCCATTGTTTGGTTAAGGTCACACAAGACGCCTAAGCGACGGTGGCGCGTGTACACCGTCATTCCAAATCCCGTAATGAGTTCATTGTTGCTGAGCGAAGCACACACGTGTAGAAATGGCACGGATTCGGTACGTATTACGGGGCATTTTTTACACTCTTTGTATTAGCTTCACTTGTATGTTTGTTTGTTTGTAACCGACTCCTTTGGGCGCGATTTTGACCCACTTTAAACGGTCATATTTCATTCTTTGTAGATTTGTCGAGGACCGATGACATTGCAATAATTTCTAAAAGTATATGACATTAACTCCAGAACTTTCAGTGTTTTTTAATATCTATGATTGGGTAATTTACGCGCAGCTATTTTTCTTTGATAAGATAGCCGTGGATAGATGTTTTTAGTCAAAACAATTTAATAATAGTTTAAAGACTAAAAATACACGCTTTTATAAAAGATCCAAGCTAGGGTGCTTGAGGATAAGTAATTGTTGTAAGCACCCCACGCTTTTTAACAATAAAATGAATGTATTTCACTCTATTTTGTAATTCTTACTTTTTTTACTACTTTTATCAAAGCGTGTATTTTTAGTTTTTTTTTAAACTATTATTAATTTAAATATACATATATTTGTAAGATACGTAGGTTGTTTTTCGTTGAGTTTGCTGTAAAAATAATATCGAATATGTGAACCGATATTATGTCTACTAGGAAATAGGAATACCACGGATGTAGTCTGAAACACGAATAACTTCCGTGATACTATGACGGGTTTGCCAACTTTGTGTACGCAGTACGGTAGACACCTTCCGGGCCGATATTAATTCTTTACCACGATCATTGGGGACCCAGGCGATTTTGTTCACCGAACGAAATGGTTCGGCAATGTTACTTTATTATTGTCTTCTATGCGTCAGTGACAACCCTGGTCAAGTCAACTCTTTTTTTTATAACCGATTTCAATAAAAAAGGAGGAGGTTCTCAATTCGTTGGCACGTTTTTTATATTATATACGCCTACAGCAAAGCTAAAGCTAAAAAAAATAATTAAAAAAGTATTTGCTGAGTACAAGGATGTTCTAAGGTAGGAGGTGTGCCAAATGCGACCAATACGAACCAGGGACCCAAGGTTTATGACGATACGAATGTACCTACATAGACTTATGTTCGTTATTGACTTATGGTCGTAACCATAGACTTATAGTTACAATGTACGTTATACGAATACAAACATTTAGAGAGTAGGTACATTCGTATAGTCATACATTCTTTGATCGTCCGAAGTTTCGAACTTCGTTTCGGATTTTCAGAGTAGGGCCCCTGTTCTGATGCCGCTCCCATCTAGTGCCCATCGGCGCCCTAGGGTAGTAGGATACGATATTCATTATTTTTTGTAAGATGCGACAACCTCAAAATTATATTGTATAGATGTATCGCGACCTTTCAAAAATATGAAAAATTAGCGCCATTTTCTTGATATTTTGTGGCGACACAACAGTGGTTCAATATATTCTCTGTTTGCGCGAAATCGATTTAAAGTTTGAATATGTAAAGAATCATCACATCATGCGAATGACATGCTCGGCTCATAATTTTCGCTTATAAATACAATATTATTGGAGGTCGATGAACTTTTTTGCAAATATTTAAAGTGTTCCTTATTGAGATAAACTATTTTTAACGGATTTTATCGCGGATTTGGATGCGAACGTCGAGACGACGGGAAGTAAAAAAATGTAAAAGTTGGTTATTTAATGTATCATTCGCGTGAATCTAAGAAACCATTGTGTTCCCTAGTGCCATCGTCGAGGGTTATCAACGCTTATCTTTGCGTCTGACGACCGCGAAGATTATGTCCGCAGTATGTTATCACAAATGTGCCGATATGAACCTACTCAACATATACAGCGTTAAGTATGCTAGTACAGTGTATTGAAAATACAAGCATTATAAAATTACCTATTTTCCGTACATCGCTTCTGTTAATACTGTTTTTGTATATTGCTATTTGGATCTACTGGCCTACGAGATACTTTTAGACCTCACAAATATTTGTCGATTACATAAATATTTGTCCTCGATACGAGGATCGAACTCGCGGTCTCTCGTTTTACAGCCGCCCCTCAAATGCAACAAGGCATTTGTCGTTCACTTATAAGTAAAAAGTTGATAGTCTTTTTTATTGAGTCAGTTTTTTCATTGAGTGCAACTTGTCTAGCCTGGTACTCATAAAAGATAAGACAAGGATATTTTTGGCCATTAATATCGATGATGCGATGTTTGCTCTGTACAATTCAAGTGTATGCCGCCGTTCTAGTTTCGTCTTAAACATGTACATATGTACAGGGTATATCAAGACTGTTACCGAAAAAGAAGCCAGGCGGTAATTTCAGTCACTACAAACACAATGCAATAAAAAAATTCGCAAAGAAACGCGACGTTCTTTTTATGATTTTTTAAATATCATCATTATTGTGTGGTGAATCCATAGTTTTTGCTAAAATAATAATTTAAACTCTTTTATACCTTATAGTCTTTATCAATAAAAAGGTATACACTATTATTTTACGAAAAAAATGTATTTAACATGGGAAAATAACAACAAAAGAAATCGTCGCTTTTTTGCAACATTTTGTGTTGCATTGTGTCTGAAGTCGCTTAAACTATAACTCGGCTTCGTTTTCGGTAGCAGTCTAGATATACCATGTATATTATATTATGGAAATTAAAAATCAAATTCAATTTTTTGAAAGTTGTGGCATCTACATAAAAATAAAATTTTGCAATATGAAAAAAAAATTATAGGTTTGGTTCTGTTTAAGGCGTAGCAACGGAAATCTAGAGATTATTACCGATAAATCCTTATATTTATGATATTGGTGTCAAAATTATATAATTTATGGTTTTTATGGATTGACTATAAAATAATATGCATGTTAAATCAAACTTTATTTTCGTTAATAGCGATTTCAATTTATGTGAGGCGGATTTATATAATCACGTACGAGGAAAAATATAGCTACAGAAAATGGCAATTAATCGTTTAAAAGCATAAATATGTAATGAATTAATTTACGATTATTTTGAGTTATTCGCCAATAGTGTGATAATTACAATAATCAACGTTGTTAATACGAAGCCGGCCCGGCCGTTTATCAAGGTGCAAAAAAACAATCTCAAGTGTTGGACATATACACAGAATATGATTGAATCGATAATCATTTTCATCACGCCCGCATATCTATACTATAATATTATAAAGCTGCAGAGTTTGTTTGTTTGAACGCGCTAATCTCTGGAACTACTGGTCCGATTTGAATGATCTTTCAGTGTTGGGTAGTCCATTTATCGAGGAAGGCTATAGGATATATATCATCACGCTATGACCTATAGGAGGAAAACAGTAGTGATATTTCTAGCAAATACGAGGAAATTTTGTTCATTTTTCGTGGTCCGATTGGTCGATATTCTAAACTGATAGTCAGAATTAAACATTTTGACCGCTATTTTAAAACGTGTATGCACCCGGGCGGAGCCGGGCCCGACCGCTAGTGACTAATGTGACGTGATAACCGGCGCCGCGGTCAATGTATTTCTAATGCGTTATACATTTGGCCGGAGTCAACAACCGAGATAACGCTCCGGACCTAACGTAACATTAAGATAATTCCTCGATTAGTTCAACTCAGTGCGCGTTGTCCTCCATTCTAGATTACAATTTATTATCGCCAAGTAAGTGGCGGAGGGCAAAGCACATAGCACTGAGAACTGAGCCAAGTTATCGATGCGTCTCTGACGTCCACCTACAAAGTGGACGATCTGGCTCATTTTTTAGGAAATCTTCACAGACCTTTACTGGTGGTAGGTCTCTCATATTATGTGAGAGGCCGCCTGGGTGGGTACCACCAAATGCACTGTTGTGTTTCGGATTGAAGGACTTTGTAGCCAGAGTATCTACTACTACTACATATTGAGACTTAACATCTTATGTCTCAGGATAGCGAGCGCAGTGGAATGTCAAGCATCGGTTTGTAAAGCATGGTGTTGTTTGGTTTTGCTACAGTCTATGAGCGGTCATATCGCTTATCATCAGGCGAATGGCAAGATGTTCTAGGCATTCCCAGCAAAAAATATATATACTGGTTCACTTATGTGTCAATACTCGCTTTTGCGATAAGGAACTGACTTTTACATTCAATTTACATAACCACTTAGATAATCATGTGAAATTATGTTATGGGCGAGCTGATTTATGCGAACATTACTCAAAGCGGCCAGAAAAAATTAATTGGTTACAGCAATAAATAATGAAATGATAATAATTACATTCTAGATTCTAGAGTAACACCGACTTCTGACAACACTAATTTGATATAGAAGACTTATGTGTTTTAACCACAACGCTCCCTTATGTTATATTTTTTGTCGGATAATACTGTTTATGCCAGCCTAGCCTTTTGAGTAATTGAAAGGCGAGACGACACATGCCATGCCACAACATGCCGTTCGCCTGATGGTAAGCGATATGACTGCTAATGAAAAGTAGCAAAACCAAACAACACCTTGAACTACAAAGCAATGGTTGGCATTCCACTGCGCTCGTCATCCTGAGACATAAGATATTAACGGCCGCACTTAGAGACGTTTAAGGTCAATTAAATTGTTCCTTAGTAAAGATTTTGTTTGTAAAATCTAAACTAAGTAATGATTTAAATGACATTAAATATCTCTGAGTACGGGAGTAAGTCAATATGTCCAGTAGTTAAGAGTAACTAGAGAGTTACAATGTCCTTCAAACCGTAACACTACAGTGCATTTAAACTGCTGTTTGGCGGGAGAAATAGACATTGCCGTGGTACCCACCCAGGTGGCCTCTCACATATGAGAGACCTACACCAGTAAAATAGGATGTCCTAAGCTTAATTTCCTGGCGTTCAAAGAAAGGTGGTTGTTTGTTGAGTACAGGGTACTGAGTGATCTCGTTTGTCCGCAGCCATCAATCAGTTCATGGTGCAAGGCGGCGACATCGTGCGCGGAGATGGCACGGGCGGCGAGAGCATATACGGACCCAGCTTCCCGGACGAGAACTTCAAGCTAAAGGTCAGTACTATGTGAAAATTTTTTTTTTTTACTGGCCCGATGGTAAACAAAAATGCCGTCCACGCAGAGTATCGAATGGCATCAGACGGCAATCCCAAGCCATTCGATACAATTATACCGGCCTGCTCAGATGCCTCTTGTTACAACGGAAGGACCCGTATCATAGTAGTTGAATGAAATGTGAGGAAGCTTGCATAGCGATTTGTATGCATATACACTAAACTAACTGGCTGATACAGATACAGTAAAGTAAGTACACTATATGTCAAGTACTGTACTATATGAGCTTATAATCGCCCATCGCCGTAAATAAAATAAAAGAGACGGGTTAGGGTTGGCCGAATTCATTATACATAGAAAATATTAACACCTGGCATGTCTTGTGAGAACAAATTGTGGAGCGACGCCCATACGCCACAATCGAATATTGTATTAATTGACATAATTAAAATTCATATATGCATTTGTTTTTAATATGTCATCCTTGTGAATAATATCGTGTTTTTTGTCCAAATTATTTTATGTTACACGTGTCGTGAACGAGTTGGTAGACAATACGGGAAGTATTGTCCTCACAGAGAACAAATAATAATGTAAAAAAATATATATTGAAAATCAAACCAAATCCACGATAAAATCTGTAAATAATAGTTTAATTTTAAAATAACGAAGACTATTTGCTTTAGAGAATATATTATCATGTCAATTTAAAATTAATTCTGTTCATTAAATCGTTTAAATTCGAGATTCTATTTATAGTCCCACAAGAGAAAGGTCGTTAGAAAACATTAGACTTTTAAATTTATGCGTGTACGAAAATGTTAATTCCGCCTACGATTAATGCTGCCATTATCTTTTTTATTGTCTATATCGGTCAAACGAGGAAACAGATGACGAGATGGTAAACGATTAGCGTCATCCATGAGTATCTACAGAAACGGTCAACTGGACCGTAGGTGCGTATTTCTCCTTTTAAAATTAAAGAGAAATAGAAGGAAAAAGGCTTAGATATTTAATATAGACTCTGTTTAAGCTCCCTCTATAATAATTATACTGGGCACTTGCCACTCCCGTACATATGCGTCTTCAAAACCCTGGATATTTTCTTGTTCGTAATATGGGTAACAATCCCATATTCTAGCTGCTATCTTATGAGCTGTGATGTTTTCGACACTTCCTTCCACGTAAAAAGATTTTATTATATCTATTTTTTATTTTTTATACAGCGCTACAAACTTGTATCATAGTACACATTTCTAATAATGACAATTCTATTTAATTAACATTATACTACTAAACTTTATCTAATACGGTGAAAATAATATTTTTATACATATTTTGGAACTATGGTTGCCATGAGAACGGAACGCAAATTATTAGTGCTGTGGATACATAGTTTTCCAGTTAGCTACGATTATTGAATAATCGTGTAACAATATCACATTAAAATTATATAAACGGGTAAAAACAACGTGTTCATTGAATCGAATTTGTTGCTTAAATTACTAAAATCTAATAATATTCGACGATAAAAATACTTGATTGGTGTAGCTTTTAGAGTGCCATTATTATAAATTAAAACATTTTGTTGATATTTTGCTATTCCGATTAGTGTTTGAGTGCATTCCACGCAGATTATCTACTTTTGTGTCACGAATTTTAGATTAAAACCACCTCCTCATGATTAACATAATACTTTATTCGACAAATATTTGGTCCTAATGTAGATTCTGAAAAAAATATGGTTTTATTGTAAACCGATTTCTAACATCCATCTCTTTTCTATTTCGAATAAACGTCACTCAGTGATCATAACATACTAATTCAAGAGCAGTGAAAGTTTAACTAATTATTTAACTACAATTTGCTACCAACTCCTTTGATATCCGAAAATATATCTACTTATCTATTATCCTTTAAAAACGGATTTGAGTAGAATTCGTGCATGTTGGAAAACCTCTCAAATATCAGCCAATAGGAGGGCAAAAAGAGGTGGCATGGCACCACCATTTTATCTACGTTTTTGAGTACCAGCGCTCTCTCACGAGGTAAAAGAGCTATTAGGCACCGAGGTCTGTTTTCTGTCAGTGAGCATCTTCTGGCAGACCAGCCCATTCAAACGGTAATCCTTTGTATCAACTGTGTGGTACTATACATTTTAAATAGTTCATTAGATATGGTCAAATGTAGGCGGACGACCTGGTTGGCCATTTCCAAAAGCCAATAAGGCGATCCTTACGGGAGGCCTATGGTCAGCAGTGAACTTTCTGTGGCTGAAGAGAGAGAGATAGAAAGATAGTTAGTAAGCTTTAGTCTACTTGCTTTAGCTTGAGTCACACACGGCGCTAGAAATTAGAATATTTAAACTATCAATGGGGTTTTTGTAGTGGCTTTAAGATACACCAATTTCAAACTTCTTAAAAAGTCACATAAAGTGGTCACTACAAGAGATATCCTAGATTTGAATCCGTAACATTCCAGTATTTCAACTTTCAGAAAATCCCACCCACAGAAAAACGTATTTGATAACCCATCCATTAATTTGTATATTCCGTAATCCGAAGTCGGCGCGACATAATTAATTCCACGTGTAGGAAAATGGCCATGGCAAAAATACCATGAAATTGCGACAGACTCATTCATCATATTCACTCAATGGTTAAATTATGTCAAAGTAGGTTACACGTGCCATATACATGCAAAACGTTTCAGGGACTTTGTAACTACTGAAACAAAAAAAAATATACATGTATAAACTCACGCCTTTTTACAAGAAGGGGTAGGCAGAGAACATTAGGACCCACGTTTCGCTTTGTATGTTCTGTCCCATGATGTGATATAGGGCGAACCACAGATCGCTTCCAAAAGATACCCACATGCAAGGCATCTTACGACCGTTAAAACTCAAATTGTATGGCACTTAACAACGCGAAGTGCATACTGAACTCCATAACTATTTTACAAAAATACTGTAATGTATTTCCTGTAATATTGTTTTTATTCATTCCTGTAAAAAGCCCAATAAGAAAAAATATTTTGTCAAGTAATTAAGTTCAATCTCCCAAAATATTTATCGATATTGTTGTATACAATAACATTTCGTTCACATCACTATCAGTTGCTGCCTCGTCCCCCGCTTCCTCACTCTTGTAACCTAAACCGGAGCTTTTGAATTCAAACAAAATTGACATTATGGGGTATCTGTGTGGGCGAGACTATTGGCATATAGAGCACACATTCTTGATTCTGGGCTGATAATGCATAGAAAAATCATTATTACCTTGCATGACCCCTTCGAACACGAGACCTCAGCGTTGTTTGCGTACCATAGTAGATTTTCATTTATTTATTTTATTAATTCAACATACTTACTTTACAGGTTTCACCCAATACAGTAGAGTAGAAAATAATATTAAATTATTATACAATAATACAACTAATTTATTATTGCAATTATAAGGTTTTTTTGTTAGCTACTTTAGCTTATTTAACAGGATTGTAGAGGCCTTAATGTAGTCGGACTGTTGCCTGTTTTGTATAAATTAGTAGTTTCTTTTTTTTTATTAAAAATTTGCGCCTAAATTGCTTATTTGCAAGACAATAATATAACAGATGCGTGTTTCGATTTTTTTAATGGAGATAAATTTTACTGATTGTCAATGTTTATTAGGATGTTATAGTATATATAGTAGGTATAGTTTATCCACGACACTCCTATGAATATACACATAGCTACTATTGGTTTACAATTTCAAAATAAAAATATATATGTTTAGGTATGTTCTTTCTGTCATAGATTATATAAAATCGTAAATGTGATGTTTTATTTAAAGAGCAGACCATTAAGCTGCCTAGGTATTTGTACGACAAATAGCTAATGAGAAGTGAATTTACCCATCGAATAATCAACTTCAAATTTAATAATTATATGCAAATCGTTGATTATCATAAAGCATCCATTACATTTGCAATTTAATCGTTTCGACATTAAATCCTTTCCATAAAATGTTATTTGATTGCCGGAGTTTTCAATGTACATACGATTAAGTTGCATTTATTGCTTGTACATATCATTAACAATTCGCCAACAAGATGAACAAACCATTTGGATATCAGAATTTTTTTTGCCATCTCGCGTCGGTGGCTACATTATACAGGGTATATCCAAAATGCGACCGAAAACGGATCCAGGTGGTAGGTTTAGTGACTTCAGACATAATGCAATTAAAAATTTTGCAAATGAAAGCGCCAATTTTCTTGTGTTATTTTTTTTTTCTGTCGTCGTATTTGGATATCCATGTGACAACATAGTCAGAAAATGAACATTTGAAAAATTTATATCTGTGGAACGGTGTTCTTCAAGATCAAGGTTACGAGTTGCAGGTATTCTATAGATATCAAGATATCATATGATACTATCACATAGAAAAATGTAAGAATTTAATTTACTTAAACACATTAGTCCGTGTCAAAATGTGGACTAAATGTGCACATTTCCTTATCCCATATCTCCTAAACGGGACGTTTTCATACATTTAAAATCTACGATACGAATCGGTTCAAAATTCTAATATTAGTTAATGTAAATAATAATGGTAATACAAATAATACCTCATAATTAGATTTGAGATAAATCGCAAAAAAAAATTGAAAATTCCTATGAAAGGGAGCCCCGAAATCCGTCCCACTGTGCGGCGGGGCGGCAGCGGCAGAAGAAGCAGTGGGCGCGGTTGAGACACGCGGAAGAAGTTCCGCCGCTCGTCTCTCGCTGAGTTTGGGGCGCGGCTTTGTCGTGCTAGTACATAAAAAGTGTTACCTAGAGGCATTAAGTCCGCCTTTATATAATTTAAATGTATGTAAACAAATTAATAGAATAAATACATTTCTGAAATGGTAGAGCAACGCTGTTAGTTATAACTTAGCATGAATGGACAGGCCCTCTGGGGTCCGCCCAGTAGTCAAGGGGCGTCAGAATTGACAGCCTCCGTGGCGCAGTTGGTTAGACGCCGGCTGTGAAACGAGAGGCCACGGGTTCGATACCCGCACCGAAACAAATATTTGTGTAAACCACTGGTATTTGTTTCGAGTCTGGGTGTTAGTGAGAGTTAAAGGTCTCTTCTAGTTCCAGTTCCAGATACCCACGACACAAGACTCGATCTTAGTGTGGGGTTTAGGACTATGTATGTGACTGTTGGGTGTATTTATTTATTATTTGATTACACCATGGTATCGTCTACCTGTCGTAAAAGGCGTCTAATAGGGTCATCGGGATCACTGGGTACATAGCGGGGGCTGTGCACTAGTCTTAGAAGTGACTGAGATGGGCGGCAGAACGCGTGGCCTTGTATCTTTCGCGAACGCTGATCGCACCATGGGCGTCTAAAGTAGAAAGTTGTGAGGAGTTAATTTGGTATTGCGCTGGGCCGCACGGCGAGTTTTGTTTTCAATACTCTCTTTGTTTCATCTTTGAAGGAATTTAGTTAAGTAGTCACCCCAACGTAGAAGTTATAAAGTGGAATGCTCAATGTCATCAATAAAGGAAATGTTTGTTAAATGTCTTGTTTGTCTAATGGTAAACATACGTAATAAAATGAGGATGAATGAGCAAATAAAAAAAAACAAATTTTATTATCTTGTTTGTGAAAAGGTCACCCGCAACGCATGCAATTTAGTATATTTTTTATAAGCTATGATATTTTTGAATATACATTAATGCTTAATATGTTAAGATAATTTGTGGTCTTTTTTTGTGTTCGATTTAATATCTTGTATATTTTCTTTTTTTCCACTTAAGTTATCAAATATATTTATGACAAAAATTACTTTTTATTTATCATTTTACAAATCCATTAAATATTATGAAATTTATTAAATATTATAACCAGTTTATTCCAGGTGTGAAATCGCAAACCAAATGTCTGCCGAGTTTTTGTTGGTGGAAGTGTTAAAATTGTTTTTCAGCAAAAAAAATATTGCCCTGAGTGGCGAGACGAGCATGCCGTTTGCCTGATGGGAAGCGATACGACCGCTCATGAGCAGTAGCAAAACCAGACAACACCTTGAATTTCATAGGAATGCTTGGCATTCCATTGCACTCGCCATCCTGAGACACCAGATGTAAAGTCTCAATATGTCCGGTAGTTATTCTGGCTACAAAGTCCTTCAATCTGAAACACAACAGTGCATTTACACTGCTGTTTGGCGGGACAAATAGACATTGCGGTGGTACCTACCCAGGCGGCCTCTCACATATGAGAGTTCCACCACCAGTAACAAATTGAAGAAAATATAAACTTTTTTTTGGAATTATTTGTGCACGTTTTTAAAGTAAAGATTGACATTATATAATTTTGTATTCGTGTATAATTTAATTTCAGAATAGTGCAGACCATTAGATCGAGTGCTGTGTATGTGTCGTAGGTATGAGAAAGAACGGGAGACTGCTCTCAGAAACACTCAGATCCGAAACAACTATCAGTGGATCACACAAATATTTATCTCGGTTCGGGGATCGAACCCGCAGCCTCACGTTTTAATTAACCTAGCCATCTGACATAACGTTTAACAAACAACTTATTTTAACATGTGTGTTTAGTTTATATTATATAAAAATTATAATTTTTTGTAAAACGCAAAAATATTGATAAATATAACAAAGAAAACGACAAAAAAGTCAAACAAAAAAAAGAGAACACAAATAAGTCGTGTCTCGATATATTTGTGTGGAGTCGTCCCTATTGTCCCAGCGTTTGTTGAAGCTATCTTATATCAGCACCACATATCAACGTTATTATTCTGCTTGCAAGCGGTATGTTTTTCAGCATTTAGTTTGCGAGCATTTCGTAAAAAAGTGAGTTTTATGTTTTATCGATACGAATGTACGCCACAGAGACCGGTCCACTGTTTTATGCATCTTGTCGTTACCGGGGTCCTCTTGTGCAAGTCATCCGGTCAGGGGACATTTAAATCGTCTCAAAATAATTTGAATTATACATGTCAAAATCCAGGACCCCCTATAGTTAAGGATTTGCATACGTGAAGTGGTTCGCATCAGCAGGTGGCTTGCTAGCTCATTTAAATAAATCTAGAAATTTCGCCCAAACTCATAAATACTTTAAGAATCTATAAATATTTGAGCGGGTCCGTGTATATGTTGGCTTCCAATCGGCAATTTATACCTCCTGTCATAACAATATTTATTTGTTTTAAGGATTAATTATTTGAGATAATAAATCATAGTCGAGCTTTAAATTCAATAAGACGGGTTTTGATTTTAGTTTGTATGAAAATTATTTGTATGTGAAAATATATGTAATAAAGGATTTCTGTTAACACATAATTATTTATTTTATTATTTTTGTACATCAACGAATAAATAAATAGTCTATGTAATAAACCAATTTAAATAATATCAGAGTACAAATGGCGGCTGATCGCTCAAGGCAATCTCTTACCCAATACCAATTGGATAATAATTTATTTCCAACTCCTCCCATTAATTTATATTACTGATTGATTTCGTTGTGGGTTAAAGCCAAGTTAGACATTCCTGGAGACTCGTCGAGCTTCAATGCTCGGTGTCATTAGTCATTACATTGCATATCGCAGTTGATCCTGGCTTACAGGAGTGACAGTGGTGGGTGTGAAGGCGGGACAGTCTTACCCAATACCGTGGAATGGAGATAATAGAAGGCAGTCTATAGTGTACCAGTAGCACAAAGTTTAAATATTTTTAAGTAACTAATTTGATTGTTGAAGGGACAAATATTGTTTTACCATGTTTTTAAAGACAACAGTGTTTGTGCCCGTCTTATTGCATCTGGTGGATGCAGACCGCTTCCAACAGATTATTGTGGAGTTCCTTGGGGGAGGCCTATGTTTACCAGTGGACTTCCTGTGACTGAAGAGAGAGATAGAGTGTTTAATAACGTTACGCTTCAATCACCTTACATAAATATAAAATGTATGATTACTCAGTTCAATTATTGGGTGCGTTACATAAAGCAAGGTCAACTTTTTTCTGTATGACGCTTCATATAAAAAAGGTTTAATCATACGGTAGACATGATCAGCGTTTGATTACTTTCTGTTAACTAAGACGATGAACTGGATAATTCCAGTTCCATTGTAGTCAATGATGTATTTTTACTATCGAAACGTTTTATTTGATTATCGACCAATATGTGGCGAAGCCACGCTTATATTGGTCATTTCTCGGTATGAATGGGCAGGCTCGTCTGGAGTGGTGGTACTACTGTCTCACAGGAGATCGACGTGAAGTGACTTTGCTGGTAAGCTTTGCTGCGTTTCGTTTGGTGAGAGTGACAGCCGTATGCCCAATACCCCTTTCCTTTTCCCATCGTTTTTCCTTCTCGCTTCAATCCCGATTTTATGAGCCGGCTTCACATCTATAATCCGAGCCTGGTAGATGTTCATGAGAAGCAGTTGACATTAGAATCAGGTGATTAGTTTGCTCGCTTACTGAAACTATTGTATAAAAATAGTTTAAGCGAAGTTCTATAAATTGAGAAACTGTGATTAATATTTAATGTGGACGTTATAATAATTACTCGAGGATATTTGGAATCTAATTGGACGTTACATAAAGTTTAGATCGGTTAATTATTACCACTTTCAAAATATTTCCAAATTACTTGAAGATTCGTGTTATAATATTGAACTAATCAACTAACCAACATTAATTATACAATATAAAAACTATCGCTGTACTTGTTACAGAGTAGCTCCTTAACAAATGTAAAAAATATTGAAAATACTTGATATATAAGTGACTCATTAGTTATGTAATTCAAACCAAATGCGGTCATAATTATATTGATTTTCATCAATAATGATTGTCAGAGGTTTAATGTGTTGCTGCGAGAAAAAATCTAATTGGCTCTATTAGATTTTTTCCTTGTGAGAACTCAACCATTATGTCATTATTGTTGATGTTGCTTTAATGAACAGAGGTTTGGCATCTGTTCTAACATTTGAAACAACTCTTTTAAAGCAGAATGGTAATTTATGAGCCCGTGTGTTAAATTGTTTAATTTTGCAAAAACTTTAATTGATTAAAAAACTAAAATCAGATTATCATTTTTAAATTGAAAGGAACAAATCTGTAAATATGAAGTGGCAAGTTAATATTTAATAAATGCTGGACATATGCCTCTCCCAAGGTACGCCACAGAGCCCAAACAAAAGCTCGATAATAAACGATAAAGGAAAACATTGTGAGGAAACCTCCACACCATAGGAATTAGGAGTTGTAACAGAATTTCTATGTTGTGTGCAGTCAACCCGCACTGGGCCAGCGTGGTGGACGCCAGCTCTCAGGTTTTCCAGTCGAACTTTTGATTAAAGAGGGGTCCCAAAACTATCCAGTGTTACTATAAGTGCTGATATGTCTTTGTCTTCCCTTATAGCGTTTAAGTTATTTCTGTAAAACCTATCTTAATTCTCGTTTACAAAGTAAAATCAAGCCTAAGTAGTGGCCAAGTCGATTTCGTCGGAATGCTCATACATTTGATTTAATTTATATTCAATCCCATTTCTTCATCATAACTAATTTTTTTCAGTTCCGTAGTGAAAGACATGGGAGATCCCTGAGATCATTGGAAAATCGTAAATTGCATATGACCAAACAATACTACAATGTATTTAGGCAAATCTTTCACTGTATACAAGCAGCTAGGTTGTGGAATGCCTTGCCTGTAAATATAAGACTTACTAAATCACTTAACACGTTTAAACACACAAGTCAAAGACCACTACTCAACTCAAGAAGAGATATTCTTGAATGAGAATTATATATTTTTATTTAGATATTGTATATATATTATGTATTAAGTGTATGTATATGATCTAGCATTTGCTTAAATTATATGGATGTAATATTGTGTATTCGTCTGTGTATTTCTATATTGCAGAATTTTGTTTTCTTTTATCCTACAATTCCTTTTCATCCACAGGTTGTCAACATAAATTCGCTCAATGCGATTTGGCACTATTTTAATTTTATTAGTTTTATTTAATCAGTATGTAACTTGATATGCACAATAAAGAGCATCTCAAGTTATAAATAAATGAAATAGATAAATAAAATGTAAACATTAATGCAAATTTTATGCGCTTGTTGATATTTAACACATCTAATATTACACTTATGCTCATTTAATGTTTTAACAATTGGTAATCGATGTCTTTCGTTCGTAGCTTCATCCTAAATAATTTATTGTCTATCATAATATTATAATATATTGCACAATATGAGTTGAGTTTTTCGAAAAATTGCCAGTTTGGCAAGGAGCTTAAAACCGGTTACGAGTTTTATCGTTTTTACACGCTTTGTATTAGCTTCACTTGTATGCGTAAGCGTGGGGTGCTTACAACAGTTTAGTTTAGTTATCCTCAAGCACCCTAGCTTTTTAACCATAAAATGAACGTATTTCACTCTATTTCTAATCTTAAACTCATTATCAATTATTTTTACTTTTTTATTTGGGTCTTTTATTAAAACGTGTATTTTTAGCTTTTTTAACTATAATTATTATTGATGTAGATACATTTTATTGCTTTCCATTGTTGAGGGGTTTGGACCATAACCTTTGAGGGAGACTTTTGCCCAGCAGTGGGAACTATAGGTTAAAAAAAAAATACATTTTATATTCATCACTAAGCCCGGCCTGGCCTTGTTGCGCTCAGGCGCAGGTATTTCTTGTTAGGGAAACCATTCCTGTAAGAATTTGCATTAATTCCGCTCCTATTGTTCATAGTCTATATACTTCCTTGGTATATAGGCTATCCAACACCAAAACAATTTTTTAATTATTACGTAGTATTAGTTCCTGAGATATAGGCATTCAATTATTAGCATTATGTATCTGTATATTAGTATATTTTATTTAAGTATTTATTCCGATCTAGGTGACAGTGAGATCGAAAGGTATTTGATATGTTCTACGACACAAGTCTCGATTTTGGTATGGGGTAAGGGGGTTACTCTAAGATCCGACACGAAATTCGGATATTTTGTTGTTCGACACCCGAAGTAAGATATAAGTTTTCCAGTTCTTAAAATCAATACTATTATCTATTAAAATTATCATTTTCCGACCTTAGTCTGTGGTTACGACGTATGAGGATTCCAACATTTTGTAGAGTATCTAGGCAAATCGGTGAAGTTTTACGTACAACGTCCGGACATTCGAATTTCGTACCGGATCATAGAATAATCCCCCAGGGCTATGTATATTTATTTATTTATACAAGGAAAGCTAACAGACTAATAACTTAATAAGTCAATAAATACCTGTACTATATACAGTATGTGACAGTTGGATGTATTAATTGTTTCAGCACACGCCAGGCGTGCTAAGCATGGCGAACGAAGGCCGTCCGCACACGAACAGCTCCCAGTTCTGCGTGACGACGGTGCCGTGCCCGCACCTCAACGGCACCAACGTGGTGTTCGGTGAGGTGCTGGCCGGCCTGGGCCTGGTGCGGGAGATGCAGCGCCACGGCCACGGAGACGACGCCTGCCTCAGGGTGGTATGTTGGTAAAGGAGATTTTATGTACACGACAAAACGGACGCAGAAAGCGATTATGTGTCTCGAAAAATGGAAATTTACATCAGAGACAAAAAAATATTTAAAAAATTAATGAGTTCTGAACTAGAAGATTTGGGTGTACAAATTTATTAGTAATAGCATTTTTAAAAATACCTTCTATTTTTTCTTCCTTCGGGGCCATTCAATGCGGTATTTTTTTCTGAATTGAATGTAGTTGGCTCATTGGCATTTTTCGAGATACGACAAAATCGCTTTCCTGCGTCGATATTTACTTTTCCGCTCACCACAATGTTAGCCTTGAGTATTATTTTCTGGCTCGGCACAGTGCCTGCATTGCACCTGGTGGTAAGTGCAAGTGCCGTCCAAATAGAGTATCGAATGGCATCAGACGACGGTCTCAAGCCATTCGACACAATCATACCGACCCGCTAAGATGCCTCTTCACGCTACGGCGGAAGAACCCAGGATTATAGCACGTGTGATGGCAAACCGTTCCAGATCTTGACGGCGCGGCAGAGAAAAGAATTGGAGAACTTTTTGGTTCGCACCGAGATGGTTTGAACCGTCAAGCTATGGCTCCGCACGCCAGTACGCATGGTTCTGTTAAAGACGGAATCCAGTGAAGACACGTAGACTTCTCTCATCGGTCGATACAATTACCGGATTTTATCCCGATAAAACGGAAACTCGACACCATTCGAATTGACTTTTTTTATTGCAATGAATAGCGAGACGATCATACCGTCCGCCTGATGGTAAGCGATACGACCGCTCATTAACAGTAGCAAAACCAAACAACATATTGAATTACAAAGCAATGCTTGGCATTACGCTGCGCTCGCCATCCTGAGACCTAAGATGTTACTCTAGCTACAATGCCTTTCAATCCGATACACAACAATGCATTTACACTGCTGTTTGACGGGAGAAATAAATAGACATTGCGGTGGTACCTACCTAGATGGCCTCACATATGAGTACCATATGACCAGTAAACTGTGACTACCAATATTGTACTGTATCAGCCTATGATGAGCACGAAATTCTTCTAACGAGAGACTGATTTAAAGACCTTTCAAAATTTCAATTTTTGTTTATTCGCCACGGTGCACAGTGGGACGGATTTCGAGGCTCCTTTACATAGGATTTTTCAAATGTTTTTTACCTTTTTTCTCAAATCTAAGTATGAGGTATTATTGTTATTACCATAACATTAACTAATATTAGAATTTTGAACCGATTGGCATCTCAAATATTGAAAAAAATTACTTTGAAGATTTTAAATGTATGAAAACGGATTTTGTTTTCGTCCTAACTTTTTTTATTATCAAGATGTAAAGCTGAAACTTTTAGAGATTATAACTTAAACCCACACCAAGCCATACAAATTTTGACCTTGACCCCGACCGGTTCCGTTTAGGAGATATGGGGTAAGCAAATATGCACATTTAGCCCGCATTTTGACACGGGCTAATGTGTTTGCCTTTTACCTTTTTTCGCAAATTTAAGTATAAGGTATTATTTTTATTACCATAAAATTAACTAATGTTAGAGTTTTGAATCGTTTTTTATCTAAAATATTGAAAAAAAAATGACTTTAAAAATTTTAAATGTATGAAAACGGATTTTGTTTTCGTCCTAACTTTTTTTTATATCAAGATGTAAAGCTGAAACTTTCAGGAATTATAACTTAGACGAACACCAAGTCAAACAAGTTGTAACCTTGACCCCGACCCGTCCCGTTTGGGAGATATGAGTTAAGGAAATGTGCACATTTAGCCTGCATTTGGACACGGGCTTTATGTGTTTAAGCAAATTAAATTCTTAAATTTGTCTATGTGATAGTATCATATGATATCTAAAAACATCTGCAACTCATAACCTTGACATTGAACGACACTGTTTTACAGATATGAATAATTAAAAAGTGCATTTTCTGAGTATGTTGTTACATGGGCTCTCGTAACTAGCCTATACCTGAAATTTGCGATCCAAAATAACAGGAGATGTTGTAACACGTCAGTTTCAGGCCCTAAATTATTACTTCTGACCTTAATCTTGAAGAATTCCATTCAAAAGGTACAAATCAAAAATTACAGGAATATGAAAATTATAGAATAGAATTATTGAGCGAGAAATACATAGCCTAAACTAGTTATCTGGTTTGAAATAATCATATTTTCTACAAAGTTTATGTCAATAGTGGATGAAAGGGTGTTTGAAAAAAAACATTACTCTATCATAGTAAGGTAAAATCCATTATTTAAGCTATTACTTTCTAGTCTGAACTGGAAGTAGACAATTCTAACAATAATTTGGCTTCCTCTGAAAGTGGCTGAATATCACGTTGACTTATTCTAGGTCTAAAACTGGACAGATATGAGTCAGATGAAATTAGTAGGTTATGGATAATGTCTTCATTTGTAGCAATTCTGCTGTTTTTGCGTGAGTGGAAAGTTCTGAAATATTTAAAATCTTTGTTTATAATTTTAACAGTAATATCTAAAATTGACTGCAGCTTAAGTTTTACTTCAGATTCGGTTATTGTCATGTCTTCTTTTTCAGGGTAACATTCCTGTTTCTCATTTCTCACGCAATTATAGGATGGGAAAATATCACATCCTAAATCCTTTGTTTCTTTCCTCAATGTCATATATTGCCACTTAGATAACTTTAAAGAAGTTGTAATACCCAATGCTTTGTCAGCGGAGCAAGCCCGCTGCTTGGAGTTCAAACAAGATCGGAGCATCGGAGCATCTTCGGGATGTTTAATTAGATGCTTTATTAATGCAGCGAAGTCGATCAAATTTTCGTTTTGTTCTGCTTTTTTGGCCAACGCATAGGCTAGGGACTCGAAATCGTTTTCCTCAATAAGAGTTGCTGACCTTCTTTTCTTTTGCGCACTGCTTAGTTGTGAAAACATTTTTCGTGGATTAAATACAGTAGTTGATGTCGACACTGACACAGAATGGGGCACAGTAAGCTCCGATGATGAACCGGGTTCGGTTACTGTAGACGTACTAGCAGTCGTATCTTCATATTCCATCTCAATAGGTGGTATCTCTTCACTCCTGAACTGATCATTATTAATGATCAATTGAATACATTCTGGCCAATTGATTTCCGTATCTAACCAATCAGCAAACTTTTTTAAAAAACTGTCTCGTGTGCTGTTAGCTGACTTCCATTTACGTTTCAAGTTAGAAGTATAAGAAGTACAAAACGACTTCAGTTTTGACTTTTCTTCTTCGGTTAAACTAACAGTCACAGAATTTGTCACTTTTTTAAATAGCATGTCTCCGTCAAAATTATTTTGTCTCATGAATATAAATATATCAAGATTTGACACAAATCCTTCCATATTGAACAACTCAATAATCGCACAAAAAGATAGTGATACGAATCAGTAAAGATAAGTGAAATAAATTTAGGATGACCACTGTATTTAAAGTATTTGGATATATTACCCTTCCCACCACATTTATTTACACAAACAATAACAACAAAATTCCTAGAATAAAAGGTGGCCGGCAAAACATGGTAAACAAAGGGCTAATTACCCCCAATTAACATTATCAAAAGTCCGCCACATCTGTAGAATAACAATGGATATCGAGTGCAGCTGTATGATATTAGAAAATTCTATTAATCAAGGTAAGTAATCCACGTCACCTGGTTGCTTATATTTTAATGTTATAATGAATTACTATGAAGTCATAAATTAGTTAGGGATTATCGTACCACATTTTTTCATAAAACTTGAAAAAATCAGCACCTGAGCTCAATATCCATTAGCAGTCAGAAAAATGTAAGAATTTAATTTTACCCCATATCTCCCAAACGGGACGGGTCGGGGTCAAGGTTACAACTTGTTTTGACTTGGTGTGGGTCTAAGTTATAATCCCTGAAAGTTTCAGCTTTACATCTTGATATAAAAAAAAGTAAGGACGAAAACAAAATCCGTTTCCATACATTTAAAATCTTTAAAGTCATTTTTTTCAATATTTGAGATAAGAATCGGTTCAAAACTCTAATATTAGTTAATTTTATGGTAATAAAAATAATATCTCATACATAGATTTGCGAAAAAAAAGTAAAAAAAAACACATTAGCCCGTGTCAAAATGCGGACTAAATGTGCACATTTCCTTACCCCATAATATCTCCCAAACGGGACGGGACTGGGTAAAGGTCAAAACTTATGTCGCTTGGTGTGGGTCTAAGTTATAATTCCTGAAAGTTTCAGCTTTACATCTTGATATAAAAAAAAGTTAGAACGAAAACAAAATCCGTTTTCATACATTTAAAATCTTTAAAGTCATTTTTTTTTCAATATTTTAGATAAAAATCGATTCAAAACTCTAACATTAGTTAATTTTATGGTAATAAAAATAATACCTTATACTTAAATTTGCGAAAAAAGGTAAAAGGCAAACACATTAGCCCGTGTCAAAATGCGGGCTAAATGTGCATATTTGCTTACCCCATATCTCCTAAACGGGACCGGTCGGGGTCAAGGTCAAAATTTGTATGGCTTGGTGTGGGTTCAAGTTATAATCTCTAAAAGTTTCAGCTTTACATCTTGATATAAAAAAAAGTTAGGACGAAAACAAAATCCGTTTTCATACATTTAAAATCTTCAAAGTATTTTTTTTCAATATTTGAGATGCCAATGGGTTCAAAATTCTAATATTAGTTAATGTTATGGTGATAACAATAATACCTCATACTTAGATTTGAGAAAAAAGGTAAAAAACATTTGAAAAATCCTATTTAAAGGAACCTCGAAATCCGTCCCACTGTGCGGTGGCCTCGTGAGACAGTTAAGATCTTTATCGTATGCAGGTTTTTTATGTTTATTTTTCTTTTTTTCGATATCAGAGTGTCGAATTTGACTATCAATAAATGAATCTAAAAGGTCATCAGGTTCGCATGGGAATATTATATTATTAATGTCGTACAAATATATTTTATGGACATCATCGTCTTATAAAAACCACATTTTTTGTATTAATGTTTTCTTTGATTTACGCGAAAGTTAAACATTGAAATAAAACTATTTTTTACGAATTTTATCGCGGATTTATGAAATTAGTTATGTTAACTAATTTATTTATCTATTTCTAAGCTACCGCTGTCTGTCTGTCACCAGACTGTATCTCATAAACCATGATAGCTAGAAAGTTAAATTTTCACAAATAATGTATTTTTGTTGCCGCCAGCCAATAAAAGTTGTTTTTTTTTTCGTATTTTTTTGCTCAACAACAATAACGCTAACAGATAGACACTTAACATTTTCACAGAATATTTAGTTTATATTGTCTTTCAAAATAAATAATTAAATAAAATAAAGCAATAATTTGTAAAAGTTCTTTTACGCGGGTCCCTATGCTTTGTTTGGTTTGACCGATATACTTAGGAGAGGCCACAGTTGTAATCTATATTATATACTGACTGAGACAGTGTGAGAAAAACAGACTTTATAAATTAACTTTTTAATTTAATAATTGCAAATTCTAATTCAAATGCTTTCGAGCCCATCTGGCCTGAACTTTCCTTAGAGCGTGAATTGTGGAGAGACATGGGGGAGACCTTTGCCCTGCCGTGGGATGAAATAGGATAAATAAAAAAAAAATTCAGGGTAGTTAAATTGTAACAGTCACTGAGTGGATGACGAATACCTCAGTCCGCCCCGTGACCACGGAAGCTGTAATGGTGCATTTACACGCTTGGCCAAACGCGGCCAGCCTCCACCAAAGCAAGCGTGTAAAAGGACGTTTGGCTCGGCTGGCCCTTGCTTGTTGTAGTTAATAGCTTGGAGTTGGTAGACGTTGGTCCAGCCTCGGCAACGTGTAAATGAACCATAAAGTAATCGAAACGTCGGGAAGTTAAAAAATTATACCAAATCCGCAATAAATAGTTTTATTTCTACACATGTTTTGTATAAATCCTTAAAAAAACGTCATTGCAGTAGCTTTATATGACACTGACTTTTTTAGCTAATAGGTATATTTAAATCTTAATTTGTCATCATTAAAATAATTTTAGCAAATTGGAATATTTGGAATATCCATCGCGAAGATCTGATATAAGATATAATATTACTAATTTACATTTATTTCTTTAAAAGTGCTTCGAGCTCAATATTAATCCATTTGAGTGTATACATTATACTTAAGATAAATATTGACATCTCAAAAAGCTTTTAAATAAAATATGTATATTTGTGCAATAATTATAAAAATAAGAAAATGTATCGTAATAATAAAAAGTATCGTATTAATATAATTTATTTCCAAATGAAGAAATTGGAAATTGAAGCCGAATTAGCAGACAGTGTGTTCGACCGTTGATAACAAACGAAAATTTCCGGTGGTAATGGCATAATGAGTGAAATGCAGAAATAAATTTCAGAACTTTCTCGACAAGTTCAGGCATTGCGGACACAAATTACGAAACATTTTCGGACTCGATCAAACTCTCAATCAATTGAATCATGTCAACGATTACAGGCAAGAATACGCGGTAATGCGTAATGTTGGTAGCACAGCAGATTTGGCCACAATCCCTCCGCCATGTTCATTACAAATCTCGCCTTTAAATTACATCTCTATTCAGAAAGATCATATTCAACAGCATACATAATCTAAGTCATTCAGGAACATAAGAAACTGTTAAATTACTTACTGAATGTTTTGTATACGCTAGTAATGGCCATTATTGCTATTTCAAAATAATTTCACCAACTGGTGAATTTGCAAGTCGTAGCAGGTTAAACATAGCTGCTATTACTAACTACTTAAATATTTATATGACACAAGTTTCATTATGCGACTTAGTGAGCAAACCAGCATTTATTGAACACTCGCTCAGTTAACTTTTTGTTTGTCCAAGTTAGATACATTTTTGATGTTGTAAAACAAATATCAAACAAATAACAAATATTAAAGTAATTAAATTATACCATGTTTATATAGAAAATTATCTTACATTAACAAAACACTCACGATTGGTATAGCTGGCTTCAAATACTTCCAAGGATTTATGGTCAATTGAATCACCAAAATTATGTCATATTTCACCTTCGCATTCACAATTCTTATATCATAATTTAGAATAGACTTTCGTGATGTACAGTAATTCAAAACAATTCAAAAGTTCAAAGAAACAAATTAGCGGTACAGAATACAGATAATAATTTGTTTTGACAACTCTAAACTCATAGCGTTTTATTACTGCACAAATGCATTTAAATTATGAGTTATCAGGATGTCACACAATACACATATTTATTTTAATTTTATTGCCACAGTTTGTTATAAAACTTATAATTTATACTTTTTATATTTGTATTTAAAACTTTTATACAACACTAACAACCATTAAACACTGTAATACACCATTTCACTATATGATTATTCTATTACAAAATAAATTACTTAAATTATTGTTTAACAACGCAAATCGCGAACGTAATGAAAGTTAGTAGAAAAAAAAACACGGCATCCGCAGCAAAACACAAGTACGCGTGACGCCCAAATCAACCAACACGCGTTTATGCAATAATCGCTCTAAACGTCTATAGTCTCCGTAAAATCAAATACTATAATTGCATAACACCGGTCTTTGCGCTATCCATTTTACTCACTCTTTCATAGAACGCACGAGATAGCTTGAAAATATTAGCCGATCGGCGCGTGCCGCGCATTGTGCATCGTGCTTTACGAAATGTGATAACAAAACGGTTTACGCGATTTATTTAGCAGTTAGCAAACATAACCTATTGTACATAATTTGCGAAATGTTATATTTGATTTCACTTGCTTAGCTTGACGGCTACAGCTATTTATTCCATCACTATACGCCAACGCGGCAAGAAATGGGCTAGAGAATGCTTAGATTGCGAACGAAACAAAGTAACTCATAACAAAATATCAATTTATCTCCATTTCATGTTCCAAGTGATCGCTTTTCTCATCTTAGAGGGATCACACGAAGATTTCAAGATAGATATCGAGGAGACGCATACTACTGTGAATATTGACCGCATTTAACCAGCTATATGGCTATCGAGGAAAACACTTGCGCGCTCTCAACATCACTCCCAGAGTACTCACTTCCACTTATATTCTAAGGAGAATGCCCATTCATAGTATCTGTAAAAATATCGTAGATCCCGATACTGCATAATAGTTTCTTATATTTTTGAATTTTTTTTTTTATTCTATAATATTTAGGGACTTTTATACTAACATAAGGTACATGACAGTCCCATCGTACCTTATAAATAAATATCTACACAACAAATTAAGAGAATTAAAATTAAAACAAGCAAAACACAAATCTAACATTTCTCAACAACCAATTATACTAAACAAAATAAAATACTAAAGAAAATAAAAGATAATATCGAAAAAATTGGAATTGTAACATAATAACTTAGCTATTCCCTAAATGAATCATCCCTATCTTTACGAAATATATTATAATCATTAACCCTAAATCTCAACTCTGGTGCAAACCATGTTTCAGTGCATTCCACTACAAAAGATTCAACGTTATTTTTTCTGACATTATCCATTATGTAAACAGGCAAAAAGACTATTAATAATATCACCCTCTTTAAAATATGTTACAACAAAACGAATACACTCTTCAAATATGAAACTACATATCAACTTAATCTTAACATCCAACTCCGAATTCGATGTACAAATTTCCTTAAATCTATCCATAATGATTTTCAAAAGACTAAATTTATTCCTTTTTCCAGTATCTTCCGTGTTCTTTCTTGTCTCTTCAGACATATAAGCGATTGACTCCTGCTTGTCTATATAAACTGACTGTTTTTATGGATTTCTATTTTCCGCACGTGTAAATGATTTTTCACCTAAAATTGGCGAATTCCTGACATACTGTTCCTTTACACATTCTTTATTTTTGCTCATATTGCATGATATCATATTATTATTAACACGAGTATCTCCCACCAACATATTCTTGTATGATGTTTCCTTGTCATCCTGAGGTTTACTAGCTAGCTGCGCGCATTGACTTTCCAGATTGTCGAGTCTTTCACATATAGCCTTTTTATTCAGAAACATCGACAAAACTTTTCTATAAGGGCAGTTTTCTACACTCATTATTTTTCTTATAGCCTTTTCTTTTAAAAACATAGGGCACGATTTATTCAGGGCCATGTGCGCACCTTTACAATTTAAACATTTAAAATTAGTGGTGTCACAATTATTATGATTGCCTCCACATTTTGGGCACAAAATCTTTTGTGTTGGACATGTTCTCAAAAGATGCCCATACCTCCAACACCCAGAACATTGGGTAACAGGAAAAGTGTATGGTTCAACTTTTATCCTACAGCAATATATATAAACATATGGAGGTAAGGTCGGGCTTTTAAAACAAAGGCGTACACTCTCACTGTTTACCCATTCTCCATTATTAGTTAGCCGTTTTAATCTCCTTACTGTAACTACTTCTTTTTCAGACTCCAAACTACTTAAAATTGCCTCATCATTCGTCTCCAAATCAATTTGTTTTATTACTCCATATGAAAAATAAACTTCATTCACATACTGACATCTATAGCCCATGGTTTTAAATATGCTTAAATTAATGAGTTTTTCCGCATTTATTTTGTCTTCAAAATACACAAGAACCCTGTACGGACTTATATAATTAATCCTTAATATTTTGTTAACATCCTCCTTTTTCAACAACTTTGCCATACCAAACTGTTTCAATAGAACCTCCTTTGCCGTAATGCTTACAATTATTTGATCATCATATTGTACTATTGACGAGTTATGATTGACATTTGACATATAATTGTCCGAATTATGATTTTTCTTGGACAAAATTCTAGCAAATCGTTTATTTTTCCTACTGATCGTTGTAAAACCATCATCATCACCTATTGTGTCCTCACTGTCCTCCCGGACTCTCTTCTCCTGAGTTCTCTGAATCTCCATAGCATCACTATTATTGTCACCATCTCTCTTTACTCTGCCTTCATACTAAATTTGTTGCTCGCAATCCAATAATCTCTCTTCTTCCATAATATCACTTACACTGGAGTCATCAAAGAGCACATTCTTACCAATGTCAGTCATTAAAATGCAATTTGAGAAATTAAATACGATTATTTATAATGTGACACATGCGCTCATGACAGCGACTCGCGCAAGAATGATTTTTTGAATTTGAATTTGAACATTTTGAATTTGAATAAAACAGTCCGCTCGGTGACCATGAAAGCTGTAAAGTAATCGAAACGTCGGGAACTCAAAAAATGTAAAAATAAACCAAATTCGCGATAAAATCCGTAAATAATAGTTTTATTCAATCCCAACACTGCTTAAAATTCATTTTCAATTTTGGTAGAATTTACACATTAAAGATTTATTAATAAATAATGCATATAAGCTATTATAAAATATTATAAAAATCAGAAGGAAACATCTTTATCGAACAACTTATCGTAATATAATATTTTCATTATGTCACAAGATACATATCTAAAACCTATAAAATTTATTATGTTGAGAGAGGTCGTGGACTCTAAACATGCGATTGGAAATAGTTATATTATGTGTTAATTATGTAAATCGATCTGAATTTACAATCAGAGATATATAATCTCCTGATTCATATCTTTTTGAAATATTTACTAAAGATTTTATCGCGGATTTGAATTTAATTTTTATATTTTTAATCTGACGCGACGTATCGATTTGATTACCTCTTTCTGGGATGCATAACCAACGAAATCGTTTTATTTAATGGGTTACATTGTAAATCTAAGAAACCAGGATTTATCGTGTTGTCATCGTTAATGTTAACAGCTTGTTTTTGAGAGATGGCCTTTCTTAATAACCGTGAGATCTATCTGTGAGAGGCCACCTGAGTGGGTACTACAGCAATGTCTATTTTTCCCGACAAACAGCGGTGTAAATGCACTGTTGTGTTTCCGTTCCAAGGATATTGTAGCCAGTGTTGAACATATTGAGACTTACCATCTTATTTCTCAGGATGGCAAGCGCTAAGCGCAGTGGAATGCCAAGCATAACTTTGTGATTCTGGGTGTTGTTTGGTTTTGTTACTGTTCATGGGTAGTCGTTTCGCTTACCTTCAGGCGAATGGCACGCTCGTCACGTTATTCATTGCAATAAAAAACTTAAACCTGAAATTTGTTCTGGTGGGTTACTCTATTCTCCCACACGAAGTTCGAATGCTGGAACAGTCGACGTGTAATATAAAAGTTTTCACTTGTAAAAATCAATACTATTCTCTATGAAACTTATCATTAACTCCGAACTTAGTCTTACATTTATTGTAATACGTTTTTAAAGTACGTTATTAGTTTGATGAAATGAAATGGTGGTGCCGAGCTACCTAATACTGCTCTCAAATTGGCTGACATTTGACAAGTTGTCCAACATAAGAAAAAGTTATGATGTATTGAATTCCAATCAAACTCGTTTTAGACCGATAATAACTAAATATACTTTCGGTTACCAATGGAATTCATAGCAATTTGTTGTTAATTAATTAGTTCAATTTTTATTAATATAGCAGCACTTTGTGATTTGTATTTTATGTGAGGTCAGAACATGAATGATAAATGAATAATATTTTTTTATTCATTCCATTCGATAATTACAGATTCACATAATCTAAATATCAAATCTTATATTTAGATTATATTATATTTAGATTTCTTCAACAGTTATAAATAGTGTGTCACAGTGTGATTACATTACAATTTTTTACCATCAGTAGTGCGATTCACGTAACTTTTTGACGCGCCGATCAAGTTGCGGTGCGGTTACAATTAAGTTTACGCTTTGGTAGAAAATGGTATTCTTGTAAGTGTTTAGCTGCGCGTGAACTGCGCGTGAGCTGCGCGTCAACTGTACGTCAGATGTATGAAATTTGTTTGAGATTGACATGTACGCGCAGCAGTAGAATACGCTAAAACGTTTGCGTGACGCGAACTTGACGCGAGCGTATTTGTCAAAATTACGTGAATACGAAAAGGGCTGTTTTGATCGAAACTTGGGGGTTACTCTACAATCCGTAACTCGAAATTTCGTGACATTTTTCGGACGGATGTTACTTCGTTATACGAAATCCATCTAAAATCATTAAGAATATCTATGACAATTATCATTCACTCCGGAGTTAGTCTATGGTTACGACGAATTTTCAACATTTCGGATGGTTCACATACTCTGTGGTACATTTATTTCGTCACTGACGTCCGTCATCCGAAGTTTCGGGCTTCGTAACGGATTGTAGAGTAACCCCCCTTAACCGCAACTGCACTGCAGCTGAACTTATTTAATACGTGAATCGCCCTACAGGCGAACGGCATGCTCGTCTAGCTATTCATTGCAATAAAAAAAATAAAAAATTCAAATTTATTTAAGAAAAAGTGTACATTGACGACTGTACTAGTAAAAACTGTGACACACTATTTATAAATGTTGAGCGTATGCATTTTTTTTATTGCAATCGATGGCGAGACGAACCTGATGGTAAGCGATACGACCGCTCATGAACAGTAGCAAAACCAAACAACACATTGAATTACAAAGCCATGCTTGGCATTCCACTGCGCTTGGCATCCTGAGACATAAGACATCAAGTCTCAATATGTCCAGTAGTTACTCCGGCTACAATGTCCTTCAATCTGAAACACAACAGTGCATTTACTGCTGTTTGTCGGGAGAAATAGACATTGCGGTGGTACCTACCCAGGCGACCTCTCACATATGAGAGACCTACCAACAGTATAACCGTTACCTCCTTGTATACCTGCTATGTATAACTATTGTATGTATGTATGTTTGGCATCAGGAGTGCGTGATCGAGGACTGCGGCGAGATCACGTCTCCGCAGTGGGACGTGTGCTGTCGCGACGGCTCGGCCGACACGCTGCCCGAACATCCAGAGGACTATCCGCAAGCTGATACCATGCCTGTGAGTACATATTCTTTATCTATGCCCATCTATGTTATTTATGCAAAATACTAGGCACATTTGCTCACTCGAACAAACAGCAGCCTTAGTTGCGCAGTCGGTTAGACGCCGCCTGTGAAACTAGAGGCCGCGGGTTCGATCCCCGCACCGAGAGAAATATTAGTGCGGCCCATAAGTATTTCTTTCGGGTGTAGGTATTTCTGAAACCAAAAAATCTCGTAGAAACTTAACATCTTATGTCTCAGGATGGCGAGCGCAGTGGAATGTCAAGCACTGCTTTGTAATTCAGAGTGTTGTTTGGTTTTGCTACTGTTTATGAGCGATCGTATCGCTTACCATCAGGCGAACGGCATGCTCGTCTCGCTATTCATTGCAATAAAAAAAGTCTGTTTAATTGTAAAGGTGCGATACTTAATGCAGGTGACGGAGTTAGTGTCGAGTATCGAGCAGGTGAAGGTGAGCGGCAACGCGTTGTTCGGCGCGGGCCGGTACAAGGCGGCCGTGCGCAAGTACCGCAAGTGTCTGCGCTACATCCTGCACGCCATGGAGCGAGTCGACACCCTCAAGGACGACGAGCAGCAGGACAGCCGTGAGTTACGCATACATACATACACACACACGCACACGCGTGATCCGGCAGTGGCGGTCCATAGTCTGCCAAACCCCTATGGAATACAAGCGTGACAATTATATGTACTATGATTGGACCCTAAAGACAAAAGTCTTTAATTGTTGTGTGCTATCAGTGATGACTTACGACCCCGAGATGTGGTCTGTCACTATGGGCCTCATGAGACGCTTCAAGATCACTCAACGCGCTACGGAACGGGCTATGCTCGGTATTTCCCTACGAAATCGAATCAGAAATGAGGGGATCCGTAGAAGAACAATGGTTACCGATATAGCCCATAGGATTAGCAAATTGAAGTGGCAGTGGGCCGGACACATGGCGCGTCGAACCGATGGCCGTTGGGGCCGAAAGATTCTAAAGTGGAGGCCACGTACAGGCAAGCGTAATGTCGGACGCCCGCCTATAAGGTGGACGGACGACCTGGCTAAAGTTGCAGGAAGTCGCTGGATGCAGGCCGCTTTCAACAGGTCGATGTGGAGATCCTTGGGGGAGGCCTATGTTCAGCAGTGTACTTCCTGTGGCTGAGACGAAGACGATGATGATGATTAGACCCGGATAAGTTGAACTCGAAACGCGACACGTACACATATGCGTGGATCACTGTGAAGCCTTATGAAGCCATTTGATAGCCTCGGTAGCGCAGAAGGGTAGACGCCGCCTGTGAAATGAAAGCCGGGAGTTCGATCCCGAGATAAATGTTTTTGCGGCCCACAAATATTTGTTTCGGGTCTGGATGTTTGTAAGACCGAAAAGTCTCGTATTTCCTAATACCCACGACGCAAGACTCGATCTTAGTGTGGGGTTAGGACTATGTATGTGTCAGTTAGGTGTTATTTATTTTATTCAACCTGATATGAATATTTTTGTTGCAGTGCACGAAATAATGACGACATACACGTTGCAGTGCAATTTGAACCTAGCGGCGTGCTACACCAAGCTGGACGACTACAGGGCCTGCATCAAGTGCTGCTCCGAGGTAAGTCACTTGTGGATACTATCTTTCACACCCTCCACTACCACTCTTATAAGCCAGGGGGTTACTCTATGCTCCGATATAAAGTTCGAATGTTGAGACGTTGAACGTCAACATACAACATAAAATGTTTCTACTTTTAAAAAAAACTATCATCTTTGAAACTTATCACTCACTTAGTACGTAGTAGCTAAGATTACTACGTATGGTAGAGAATTGGAAAATTTTGTAAAGTGTTTAGGCATATCCGTACAGTTTAACGTACAGTCGCATAGTACAGTTACATTTGTCGTCGTGTTGGACAACAGTAATTTTTGCGCACAATTTTATGTATTAATATATTTATTTATTTTATTTATTTATTTAATAAAGACACACCAACAACATATGCATTAAAAAATAACTGAAACACTTGTTAAATTAAATGCTGATGCACATGCCTATTAGAGGTGTGTACAACATTCATTATTTAGAATATTAAATACTTATAATTTACATTAATTGTAAATATGGATTAATTGTATTTAATATGCACTTTAATAGCATAATTATTTTAATGACATTGTTTCTATTTATATCAGCCCATATACGTCCCACTGCAGGGCACGGGCCTACTCTACAATCGAGAGTACGATTGAGAGTGGTTAGGCCATATAGTCCACCACGCTGGCCTAGTGCGGGTTGGCTGACTTACATACCATAGAAATTCTTATAAACCGCTATGGTATGTAGGTTTCCTCACGATGTTTTCCTTCACCGTTTTAGTGTGTGGTGATTGACTATCAATATACACATGACTCCGAAAAGTCAAGGGATTTGAATCCGCGACCACCGTGAACATGTTGGCAGCCGCGTCTGGTCCGTTTACCAACAGGCCACCACGCACTCACGCACGCACGCACGATATAGTTTAGAATTTTTATTTTTGTTTTTGCTGTTATATGATTATTGTAACGAATATATTGTATTTGACTGACTCGGTGGCGTACTTGTACTACGGTAGGTCACAAAGCTAAGTTCTCAGGTTCGAATCCTGGGTTGGGCAAAGTGATATCGGATTTTTCTATTCAATATCAGTCCAGAGTCAGGAATTGGTGCCCGATATAGCGATAGGCTCGCCATCTATCACATCGTGGGACGGAACATACTTCCGAAATGTGGGTGTCCTGGCACCTCTGCCTACCCTTTCTGGGAAAAAGGCGTGACTTTATGTATGTATGTATATTGTATTTGCAGGTGCTAGACCTGAACCCACGCAACGAGAAAGCGCTATACCGTCGTGGACAAGCTCACTTCTCGTGCGGTAACTACGAGTCTGCACTATCAGACCTGCGCCTCGCCTCGTGCGTATCGCCACACAACCGCGCCGTGTGTGCTCTACTGCAACGGGTGCGACGCACCAACTCCGCCTACAACGACGTGCAGAAACAACGGCTCGCCAAGTTTTTTCGTGACCAAAAAGAAAAGTGCGCCCCGATTGCCGGCAACTGAGCTACGGTTGACAGTGCTCATACGGACCATGAGGTAAGTTCAGGTGAATTGTATCTGAAATCCGTGTAATGATACAAAATCATCGTACCCGTTTCGGATGTTCTGTGTAGATCCGGTGAAGATAAATAATAATTAAATAACGGCCAATAGTCAAACATATAGCCCTGACCCTGCACTAAGATCGAGTCTTGGGTGTTACTCTATAAAAACGATAAGAACTTCGAATGTTCGGACGCACGTAAAACTTCACTAATGTGCCTAGATACTCTACAAAATGTTGGAATTCTCAATCGTATTTCGTAACCAGAGACTAAGTTCGGAGAAAAAAGTATAATAGAGAATAGCATTGATTTTTAGAAGTGGATAACTTATATCTTACTCCGGACGTCGAACATCCGAACATTCGAAGTTGTGTTGTGTCGTGGGTATCAGGAATTACGAAAGACTTTTCGGTCTCACAAACACCAATTCCCATTTTTGGATTATTTCTATTTAATATATAATCCTCTATTTGGATAACAATATAACAACAGATGCGTTCATTTCACTTCGTCGTGATAGTAAAAAAGCCTTTTAAAAAGTTAAAAGTGTAACATCTTTAATAGTATTTGATGGTATAAATTACGTACCAGGAAATACGCACGCACGTGTATGTAAATGTGCGCACGCATAACGCAACTGTGACGTAAATAACATGAGGGCCAAAATTTAAACAACTCATTTCAATAAGAAAAATCGTTAGAAAATGTTTTATATAATGAAGTTAGAATAGGTCCCGAGCTTCATTTCTATGTGGCATTGTCTGGATATAATAGTGAGAATAGTATATTGCTGATAGGCTATCGATATAGTTTGTAAGAATAGATGTGTTGCCGAATGTATTAACACGTTGACTATACGTCTCGTCGACAAATCTCGGCTATACGCATCCGAATTGCGTTTTCCTTATCTATTAAATATTTCGGCGATTACGGTACATATTATTTTGATCCTTATTGTCAAATGTAAACATAATAGATAGTAAGTCTAAATAAGAGATTTTTTGTCGCACCTTATACCGACTGGCGTATTGGTCGCATACTAACAGAAATATGTGATGTCCATGTTTTTGTTACATGCTAAGTTCGTAGTTTATACTTGATTTTATTTTATGGAACTTGTATACAAATAAATACACCCAACAGTTACATACATAGTTGTGACCTCGAATCAAGACCAATAAGTCTTGCGTCGTGGGTATCAGGAACTATGAGAGACTTTTCGGTCTCACAATCACCCAGACCCGAAACACATACCTGTGGATCATACAAATATTTTAATGAATATTTGTGTGATGTAGGTTTATACTATATGATGTCAGATTTTTTACCTTTGGCTGCTTTGTTGATTAATAATGTATCACATTCTGATGAAATAGAGCTTCAAGAAATCCGATTAGTTTTAAAGTTTAGAATTATTGTTTTCGTTGTAAATAAACTTTTTTTATAAAAAGTTTTAGTGCAAATGTATTGTGAAATTGTCGATATTTATATCGAATTATTGTTTTTTAAGACTAGAACACGGATGATGCACATCCTTCGAAAACAATTTTTTTGTGAAAATTACAGCTTTTAAATTAGTGTGTAAGAGCGTCAAGTCTCATTTTGGTCTCAATGATACTGTTTCTGTGACAGTCATTTAATTTTAAAGTTACGATGCTTCTTATATTGTTTACATAATACTGTTTAGTTGTATTTATTTGTCAATTGAATTAAACTATACAATCATCTTACCAAATATATTTTGTATTCGGTGTATTGCAGAGATCAGAACAAAGGATATAATTGAATACTTTGTTTTAAATGTTATTTTTTGTATCTCTGATCAGGTGTAAGTCCTTCTAAGGTCTTTGTCATCTACAATGTAACATGCTACGACCGTGCTTGGAAAGTATCTAGCAAAAAATATTCTTTGTATGAATTACAATGAACCATTACTGGCTTGTGACGTAATAGTTCAGTAGGACATATCCATAGTAAATAAATAAATACGTCCAACAGATACATACATAGTTCTGACTCAACACTAACATCAAGTCTTGTGTCGTGTATAAGAAACTACCAGTCTTTTTAGTCTTACAAACAAACAGTCTTACAGACTGCCTCGGTGGCGTAGTTGTACTACGGTACGCTTACAAAGCTGAGGTCTCGGATTCGAATCCCGGGATGGGCAAAGTGATATTGGATTTTTTATTATCAGCCCAGAGTCAGGAATTTGTGCCCGATATGGCGATAGGCTCGCCACCTATCACATTGTGGGACGGAATATACAAGGCGAAATGTGGGTGCCCTGGCACCTCTGCCTACCCCATCTGGGAAAAAGGCGTTAGTTTATGTATGTATGTACAAACACCCAGACCCGAAACAACTATCTGTGGAAAACACAGTTTTTTGTGTCGATGCGCGGATCAATACCGCGACTTCATGTTTCACATCGGGTGTCTAATGAACTGCGCCACGCACTACAATCTTGTCACGGACTAATTTATGCAAAGAATATATTTTTGTCTTTCATTAATATCATGATCGAGGTATGTGTAGTGGGGAGATCAAGGACGTTTGAATCGAGTAAAGCACTATTTACACGGAGAGAATTTTCGCCTCGACGATACGACTATCGTAAGGATATAGCATGGTGTAAACATTTGTCAGAACACAATAATCTATGGCGGTTATATCATGCGGTAATAGAGATTTTGACTCATGTTACAATTTCGCGTAAATTTATTTTTTACACATTAAAGAAATTATTTTAAAACGTAATATTATATTTTGCAAACCTTATTGTACGTAATAAATTAAATAAAATTTTTAAAATGTTTTATTAATTATCACGTGACTGCAAACAGCTATCGGAGCGCGCTGACGTCACTGAACGGGCGGCAACATGAAAACTTCATTTCATTTTGATATAACGCTAGATTCTGTTACCAAACGTTGCTGTAGATTATGATTATGTGACAGTTTGTAGCGTTTAGTGGGAATTTTGAAATCTTTGTTTACGTATTTTTTATGTAATAAAAATCCTATATTTCGTATATTTTTTTCTTGTTTATGTAAGGTCTTAGTAAAATTGTTATTGTTATTTTCTCTGTATCTATCTATAAAATTAAATCAATTCCAAAAATTAGTTAACGTCCCTACTGCATTCGATCGCTGCGAGAAACTCTCCTCGTGTAAATGGGGCTTTAAAATCGGGGCAGGTGAGTTAGTGAGATTTCCATCTAAGTGGCTAAGATAATGTACATATATTAGTGTAGGAGGGATGTAGAAACGACTGATGGATTTACGAATAGGCATCGAATTATTATCGAAGTTTAGATACTGTATGCTTTTGCATAGACGAGAATGGTTCGCGCGGCTTCCAGTGTCGAAGCTATGTACTGGATGGCATTTTTACCGCCAAAATAAATGTGAGAAGTTAAAAGTTAAAAAGCTTTGCCATATTTAATATTACATTTATTGGTAAAAAATATAATGAATTACTATAAAAGCAAATAATTTGCGTATGAATTAAGGTAGCAATGAGGTATATTTTAAAAGTATTCGTTTTTATAATGGTAAATCAATTTTATACTACATGAAAAATAAAATGTTATGCCAAATGCTTCTTTTACACGTACTTTTCACATTCTTTTCTTACGTTAAAATGCCACCCAGTATAAAAGTGTTTTTAAGCAAAATTGTGATTGCTCGAGTGTCGGGTAAATTTAACAAGCGGCTTTCTTGGAAATAGAGTGATCTGTGTAACGAAATTGCTTTTTGTTCTCAAATATTTTTGATATTTAAATGGAGTCTGGTAAATATTTGTAAAATTTAGATCAACAGATTGCAAAGTGATTTAAGATGTGTTCTTGTTATGATGTGTTAGACACATAAATGTATTGAAAATCTTTAGTAAAGTAAATTGCTTAAATTAATTTCGATTATAGTGTACGATATTTTAGGACTGCGAGTACTTCTACTCATCCATTTAGCAGATCAGACCCTATTTATGTATGTGTGTCAGACCCGCTTTAGTTCCAAGATGGCCGAATGTTCTTTGACTGGTTGTAGACATAAGGCGTTAGTTGTAAGGACCACTGCCATTGATAAGTATTTTTTGTTGAAACAATGTGAAAATTATGTTCATCGTTTATTAGGCAAATATGTATTGTTAATTATAAATTGAAATTGGTCTTTTGTGTTGATTCGATTATTTTTCCTATTAATTGTATAATGATGATAAGGTGTGACGTTTGTTTTGTAACTGCTGAGCAGTTTTTGAGCGAAAATAAATAATCTTTTAATCTAAGTTTATATTCTTTTTTATTTTCTTTCTGTATTGGATTAGTTATGCAAGGTACCCTACTATATTTTCAGGATTTAAGGAATAATTAGTAGATTTAATTTGCACCTGATGGTAAGTATAATGCTTCCGAAAGATTGACTTGAGATGACGATTTTTTTTCTCGTCGATGCTATATTGCTGGGGGGTTACTCTATACTCCGACACGAAATTCGAATGTTCGAACGTTGAAAGTCTACATACAACATCAAAGTTTTCCACTTTTAAAAATCAATACACGATTGGAACATTTTGTAAAGTATTTAGACCAGAGATAATCAAACTTATTTCTTTTACCGCCCCCTTTGAAAGTCTATTATTTTTCAGCGCCCCCAATTGATACACTCCTAACAAAAAAATCATGTCTTTAATTTATTCAGTTATAATGTGATATATTAATCGGCTCTGGTGTTTAAACTTACAATGAGCCGATTCTTACCCAAAAAATATATTTACAACTTGATTGTACTTGAGTATTTTTAGTGATTAAACCATCTTATAGGACAGAAACATAAACTAATTATTCGATATTGAGTAGTAGGTAGGTTATAATTTTAGTGAATTTTAAAATATAAAGTAATTAAAATTACAAATCAACCATCGCCTCCCTTTTTTCTGGAATCCTTAACGCCCCCCTCTAAGTCTCCAATGCCCACAAGGGGGCGATATCGCCCACTTTGGGAAACTATGATTTAGACATATTCGTGCAGTTTTACCTGCGATGTTCGATTATTCGTCCTCGTGTTGGAATACAGAGTAACCCCCCTGGAGAGGGGGGCAAAACACGATATTCGATATGCGACTTCTCGTATTGAATTTTTCTAGTGGCTTCGATTTTACTATGATGTCGATGAACATTATCTATGCTATAGTTGCCAACACTATTATTACTATTGAATCGTTCAACAGTCGATATGATTAAAACTGATAGCACTAGAACAATATATCGAATCGTTGTTTGGGTATAGCTTGTTTCCGATCAATTTTTTAATATTCTTTTATTCGGATACCAAGCGTAAACTTGAAAGTTAAAGTATGCAAAATTATCGGATTCAAATCGAAAACACGTTTAAAAAGGAATATACCCATCCGTAACACACATTTTTATGGACATTTCAAGGCCTGAGTTGAATCTTAGGCTAAATATTCTATATTGGGGTTATCATAACGTAAAGTACAGTCCCTTTGCCGAGACAAAAAATAAAAATCAACAACAATATGCGAGGAAGATGCGCTCATCGCGTGAATGGTCACTAATAGGAACCTTTTATGTTCCTAACCTCACCATCTGCTTTACGCAACCTTGTACATGATTAGTATGAGTAACAAGAGTTACTTTTTCTTATGAAGTGCGAAAAATGTCGGCGGAATGCGAGAATTAATAAATTTAGTGTCAAGATGGTGGAGATACCTTGGAAAAAATAATCACTAATATAATTATTGACACCTCTTTATATAACGGGTAGAACTGTGTTCGAAGATATTCGATATATGCATCAAAATAATTACTGGACATATATTGTCTCAGGGTGGCGAAGGCAGTGGAGTGCCAAGCATTAGTTTGTAATTCATGATGTCGCTTGGTTTTGCTTCTGACCATGAGCGGTCGTTTCGCTTACCATCTGATGAACGGCAGGCTCGTCTCGCCATTCAAAGCAACAAAAAAAATCCTTTGCAAATCTCTGACCCATACAGAGCAAAGAAAAGACCACTAGATACAGAGACTTCTGTCTATGGACTGAATGGATCTACAGTATATTATTACATATCGTCGCTTATATTACAACACCGCGAATGTGCATTTTTTCCGTTATTGACTTACTGATGTAATTGGATAGAAAAAAAAAACCTGCGTAATTTTTTTGCACCAATCGCGTTCGATACTTGCCAATCACGAGCTAGAATTCAAAATTTGTAGAATATCTATCTGCTTTTTATTTATTTTCAATTATTAATAATTAAGTTTTTTACTTCTCCTGTAAAGTTAAGAAAATGCATATTCGCGCTGTTGTAATATAAGCGACGATATGGCTTATGGTTCAATGAAAAAAGACATCCAACAGTCACAAGCACATAGTCTGGACCCCACACCAATACTAAGTTTTTGCAGATATCAGAAATAAAGAGAATTTTGTGGTCATAGATTCGAAACAAATATTTGTGTACCACTTCGATCAAATATACACTAGATGTTATTGCGCTCGTGTTGTACATGAGCGCTTAGAAAATGGCACCAAAAAAGAGTGCTTTAAGCACTCTTTCGCCTTCAGTCACGCACCGACCTTGCTTCCAAAACGTCGCATAACTTTAGACAATATTATGTGAAAAGCTACTTTAAGCTCCAGGAATAAGGTGGAATTTGTGTTAATATATTATTTGGAATGTGTGATCTTTTTTGTTACTTTTTTCATGTCATGCATCGGTGCCACTTTTTAACAGAACCTTTAAAGGGAACTGTGTATCTAGTGTATATTTGATCGAAGGTGTACCACACAAACATTTGTCTCGGTGCAGATATCGCCCCCCTGTTTCGCAGCCGACTATCAAACTGCAACTGTTCACCAACTGCGCCAAGGGTAAATATAAATGAATTATTTATAAATAAATAAATAATTCATTTATATTTATAATATTAATTGTAACCATTAGAACCAATTAATTATTCTATGTACCTACATTATAATAATTAGTCATAATAATATTCAATTTATGTGAATTTATATTACGAAATTCAACCGCTGAATTGATATACTACTTTATAAGTTCTAAAATGAAGTTGACATTGTTTTTTGCATAATTATAATACTGTCGATAACATATTAAATGTGATTAAATTAGTTTTAAGTGATGTTTGTAATCGCACAGTCGAATAAGGATGAATTTGTGAACGATCGGTTCGGTTTGTATACTGTGGTATAATAAACAATTTTATTGTTTTTTTTTTAAACAAGGCACATCCTGAACGAAGTGATCACTACTACCCATGAACATCCACAACACCCGGATCATAGATGTTTTATCGGGCCAACTGAATGCTAAAGGAAGGAAAACTGGATGCTAAGAGGAAATGGGTATTGATCACCTGGTTTAATATTAATGACATGATTAATATTAATTTATGTAACGTTGTAAAGAAGTCTACATAATAGGTATCTGTTCCATAAATAAATATTTTTTTTTTATAATTCTAACATGCGTAAGTTCCGTGACCTAGTCCTCAATGAAACATGTAAACATGCTGCAGAAATATATCTTCATCATCCACTACTGTTGTTCAACAGTACAACATAAACTCAACCCAAGGATTTCCAGAGTATTGGAGGTGGCATGCATCCTTCAAATTCCTACACTCTACAATGTTTCGATTTACTCACCTTGACGACAGTAGGGGCAGGCTATGTCGACCGTTTTGACAGATAACCACAGTGAAGTGAAAAATGCAAATTTGTGACGTAAAATTATTCATTCCATAAATTTTATTACACTCCATTATTGACATCAATTAGGTACCTCCACATACTTAGTTATGAATTAACACGAAACATAGCCGACAAAAGTCAAAACAGCCATCATAGACTGCCGCTAGAATAGTTGATCTTGATACATTCATATTAGTTTAATTGAGGGTAGAAGACAAATTGTCAATAAAACTCAATTGATTTAAAAAATCGTTTTATAAAACATAATAAATACAGGCTCTAACACAATGAATAACAAATAAGGTGGGTAGGATGAAACGGTTATATATCGGACGGCAACTGGCAAGTGTCTTTGGAAATCCACTGGCGGCTGTACACATCTGTACTTATTACGCGAACTTTTTTAAACTAATTGAAGAATTTACTTTTACAGAAAAAAAGAATTATGCCTTAAGCCTATTAAATTTTGGTGACATCACACTAATTTAACACGAAAATGAAAGCTCGAAAATGAAAGCTGAAAATAATAAGCTATCTTCATAGCTGTTTAAAGATTCAGAAAATAAACAACTCAAATGTGGGCGTGTCGATAAACCTTTTACCCGATTGGTCAAATTTTTAAGCTTGAATCTTAAATGGCAGAAAATAGCATTTATACAATTCGGCGATATGTCGATATTATTGAGATTGGTGTCTGAATTTTCCAAAAGTTCTGTTGTTGTGCAGTACCACTTAAAGACTAGCATGGTTCGAGGCAAAATCACTCTGTTGAACAGTTATCGAAAAAACAACTATAAGGACCCACGAACTACAGTTAAATCGACTAGAAGTTAGCAAAATGAAAAATGTATTAACATTAATTAAAACAAGTTTTCAAACCATGTTAATATTCATAACCATCGTTATACCACCAGTGGATTTTAAATCGAATTTATCTTACAATAGAAAAAACGCACGATACACCAAATTACGTGTACTTTACACCACGACAAACCTTTTTGCTGTTCCAACAAGCCATTACACATTGTTAGTCTGTTAAACCACAACTATTACTGTGAAGTTGTTCACATTTCAGCAATACGCCTCCTGTTCACTTCAGACAAGTTCTACATTGTATGGGGGTAAAATATATTTCAGTGAAAAAGCTGCATAACAAAATTTGTGACATTAATGTGTAATTAAATTGAATATAAAAAGCCTTATCCATAGATAGATTTAAAACCAATTTTAGTTGTCGAATGCTTCGTCCGTTTCCAACAACTTTTGAGTTAGTTTGAGCGAGGAAGTAAAACATTCGACAGCTAAATTATACTTCTCATCAGAAAAATCGAAACATCTTGCAAGTTTATGTTTTGTAAGGCTGATTTTAGAGTCACGCTGAATGCGCGCTGAGTGTCGGCGCTGACAGCTCAGCGCGGAGCTCACGGCCGGGGGTCAGCGCTGACAACTACGCGTTGTTCTAAAACGCTCCTTAGAAGCTCATACATTTCAACTGTCAGCGCTGACGGTCAGCACGCATTCAGCGTGACTCTAAAACCAGCCTAAGGATTATCGGAATAAATTGTATTTTAATTTGAATTAAGAACAATATTAGGATTTGAAAACCCCATATTATTCACTATTAAACGACATTTGACATATTCCTAAATATACACATTTTTCTGATAATCCTTACAAAACATAAACTTGCAAGTTGTTTCAATTTTTCTGAAGCGAAGAATTTTTTTTTAAACTGTCTATGCATAAGGGCGAAAGTAATTAATGACAACGCGTTGTTAAATATGACTAGTACGTAGCTGTTATTAGAGCTGCTAGGAATTGTATAAACATTTGAACTATTGAATCAAGGGTATGAATTCTATATTTCATATCTTATGGACATTTTAAGACGCTACCATTAAATTATAAGTCGACTTTATGCGGATCTCTGTGGCACAACAAAAATTAGTAACTAGAGTCGTAGAAGTAATTTTAGGACATGTTAACGACAATTAATTATACAACACGTAATTACATGCATTTCTGTTCCATTTCTTCTACCATCAATAAGGTACAGAAAGAAACGATTGTAACATTGTTTCGTATCCCAAGCCCCTAGTTCTGTATGAAGACCGTACTCAGCTTGTCAGTCTATAATACTCCACCCAATAATCACATACATAGCCCTAACACCACACTTAGACCGAGTCTTGTGTCGTGGATATCAGAAACTACAAGAATTCACGGTTTCACAAACATTTGCTTCGGTGCAGGTATTGAACCCGCGGCGTCTCGTTTCATAGTCAGCGTCTAACTAACTACGCCGCGACTGTCATATAACCTTTAATGACCAATATTTGATCAAAACCATACCCAACCTAGAGAGCAAACGTCATTATTGTACAATTTCAATACTTTACCATTGCCTTTACCAAAAAAAAATTCAAATTCAAATGTTCATACAAATCACATACAATAAAAATACAAAAAAACAATATAAAAGCGTAGATATTCGTGCCGTGAACAATCCGGCACGTCTTAATCGAACCTGGCTAAATGTGACCGAAACTAAAGCTCGCTACACAAGGCAACTTGTTCACTTACACTATGTAAATTGTAAACTATAAACTAAGTAGAATTAAAATTAATGTCTTAACAATTCGATCTATGCATTAACATATTCGGCACTGACATACTTTCAACGGTTTTTTTATTATCAATAATTAAATACTGCTATAAAAGTTGAGCTTACAATTCTTTCGAAAATGATACCGTATTTTATTTTTATATTCTTATGGACCTTTAACAAAGATTACATCGGTAAAATTTACATTTGCATTGCGCTGAGTGTTCCCTTAACAGAAGATCACATCATTCGTATTAACATTACTGACAACAATTAACATTACTGACATCGTATCTATGACTCCGGAGATTTCTTTGGATCGTTAAGTTGCATGGAGACAATGATGCAGACTAAGTACCAGCTGTAGTGTAGTATCAGCTGTTATACGTCCTGGGGCCTTCTCTATGATCAGATACGAAGTTCCAATGTTCGAATCCCCTATCGGACGTCGTAACCATAGACTGAGTTCGGAAACATTATAAGTTTCATAGATAATTATATTGATTTTTAGAAGTACTTACTTATATTTTACTTTGGACTCCGAACATTCGAATTTCGTATCGAATTGTAAAGTAACACCCCCCAGATCATAGGACTATTTTTCAACTGAGAAATCGATTAAGAGTGCCACAGACCACTGCGCTGGTATAATGCGGATTGGCTGCCTTCACATACCATAAAAATCTTGTAAAAATTTCAATGGCATAAAGGTGTCCTTATGATGGTTTCATTCAATTTTAAAAGTTTTTTGTGAGACAATTACAGGGAATTGTCATAAAATATCCTTTAAGTAGCTATTGAATTTATTGATTGACACTGTATTTTATAATAAACACATATGAAGTAATATGTCAATGCCAAATATGTTGAATACGTATTGACGAGTCTTACAATACAAATGCACACATTATTCTTACATCAATTATTATATATCATGGGCTCGTTGATACTTTCTTAAGACTGGATTCAAGTGTACCTATATGTTATAAGTTCACAGTGTTATATATCCAAAAAATCAACAGTTCAGTGTTTAGTTTTTATGCCAAAAATGTTGCCAAATATTACTACAGTTTTCATATCAAAATATAACAACAAAACAATGTGACGCATGCAATATTGTAAGATTCGTAATATCCATAAAACACAACACACGCTTCAAAACCTAATATTTTACACATCGACACTCGCGGCGACAACAACCCTTCACAAAGCCAATTACAATAAATAATAAATAAATACACCCAACAGTCACATACATAGTCCGGACACCACACTAACGTCAAGTCTTTTGTCGTGTCAGAAACTACGAGAGACTATTCGGTCTCAAAGTAAATAATATTCTCATTATTTACTAAGTAAAAATATTCTCTTTTATTTTTTTAAAAATACAATTGTCTTATGTTTCCAAAATAAAAAGTATAAAAACGTGTACTTTTGTATCGTCTTTATCTATCTCATTGGTCTGAGAGAGACAAAACATATTACCAATAGGACCCAATTATGCCAAAATATACCATGGCTGAATTAATAAAATATTGACAGAAATATATGACAATTTGTTATACAAATCAGCAAAAACTGCCTACAGACCAAGTTCCACTGACTGTATTTTACATCTAAATTCACGCATAAAACTTCTTTGTTTCCGGACCGATTTGATGGCTATTTTTGTGACTGATTTCATTTTGAACTGTTTCGATAATTAATTTAATTCAGTCGATAAATCGTGGCATAACTGGGTCTTTTATCCAAAACAAAACAACAGCTATTAATTACTATATTGTAACTTTTTATATAAAAAAACGTCAATAATTAAAATCTACGCTTCACAAATACCATTGATTGATTATTTTAACTAATACCAAAACGCGTTACGACAAATAAAACATTTAATACTGCCTTAACATAGCCGCTTACATCTCAATAATATACAAATTAGCTGTTAAATAACAAACGTGACGTTTTTACGTCATATCCGTGTCGTCATACACGTCATATTTTATTGACGTATTAATCCGTCTAACACATCCATGGCTAGTACAAGTTCCAATAAAGTAATAAAACACCGCAATAAATGAAAATATTACTTTTATCTATAGAACACACTGTCACTCCTATTTAATGTAATTCCGATTAGTTTATTTTCTAAATAAATGCTGGGGCTGGAATATCTGGAAAAACTGCATAGTGTGTTAAATATGTTTGGAATCGGTAGCATACAAATTAAGACATTTTGTGAGAATTCGAAGAAAATATACGTCAAATGATGGTCAAATTACAAAAAAAGGTTTTAATTGAAGACTGAAATTTTTAATATGGTATTGTAAATATTTGGGACCCAATTTTTAAATGGTCTAGCTACATTTTATTATTAATATATATTCTTTCTATTGGATGATGAAGTTAAGAACTTACACCATATTTGTGTGACGTTACAATATTACAATATGTATTATGTATATTGTATACATTATATTAATGTCTTGTTATGGCAGTGAGAGTGCAAAGTGCGGAGGGTAACAATTTCCTATACTTTGTAGTTCCATTAACTCTTAAATCCATTTTATATTTACTTTATAATTCGATAAATTGGTGCCGAAATATTTAATTTAAAATTTCAGCAGATTTGTCTATTTTTACAAATATATATTTTTTACTATATTTTCATTATTCATTCCAATTTTTTAGACGTCTCAAAATAAATTGTTTTGCATGTGAATTTTAAGTTTGAAATATTTTATGCATCAAATAAAAACAAAGTATAGGTTAGTCACCCACATTTAAAGAGCGCATATACAGTACAATGATAAATCGATAAAAGCTCAATGATCGAGGATCAGTCGTTACATTTGGTCGTTTGTCCGTTCAGTCTTAAATTATGGTATTTGTGATGATCGTGCAGAATATCGACTATTTACGGGTCTTCAAATAGTCGATTATAAGTAAACAGCCTACTAATTAATATAACAGTGAGACATTTCGCACACCACATTAACATAAATATGTTGTGGTTTACACAAACGAGGATTTTGCAGCTTCATTATTTAAATTGTGAGTTTGACCTATGTTTTCTTGCGGGAATCGAATCAACGACTCCTTGCTACAGCTAGCTTCTTGGGTACTGCATCAAGGGCAGAAATAAAAGGATTTTTATACAATACAAGAACTAAGTTCTCACGTCGTAAAATAGGTTTATAAACTGATTGTGAAATAGGGATTTAGTGTAACTTAAGGATCGTGTAGATATTTTCAGTGTGAGAAGTTTACGGCTAATACAGGCTTTAAATAAAATGGCATAACTTGCAACATATCAATAATGTCAATGGTAAGTTTATAGTATTAATACTCAGTACACATGATTATGATTAGTCGATTATACAAGGTCACAACTAAACAAAATATTCATAAATCGACTATTTCAAATTTCTTCTAATTGGACTAGGTTAAATAAAAAACCGTTGACTAAATATTTAAAACACAACTGAAAATTCTGCTGGACTATTATCTACATTTGTCTAAAGTTACAACCCTGTTATATTCGTTAGTAATCTCTTTAAAGTTGTCTGGTGAATACAGTTAAAGATAATCTATAAAATATCCGAGGGTAGTTTGTGCTTTACAATCACTAGCGACATCTGATGATAATCTAAGTAAAATATACGTGCAGTGCAAAAATTAATCAATAGATGGCGTTATAAACAAATCTTAAAACAAGCACCTTTGAGTAGGCAAATAAAGGCAATACTTAAAGCTAATGTCATGTAACTTAACGTCGCGTCGTCTAAAATAATACGAACAAGCTAGCGTCAAAATCAAATAAAAACATATCTTAAGTCAGTGACTTAAAGTCTAAAATCGAGACTTGTGTACTTAAGGGATTTTTGGTATAAATGATTTGATTTCTTTCTCCATGGCAGGTATGTACAATGATTGATTTCGATCTAAGAATATTATTGAAAGAAATAGATTTATTAGTGACACATGGATAATAGCAGGATAGGGCGCTATTTATAACTCTAGAAATCATAATTGCTAAAATAATTTGGATTTGAAGTAAAGTACTTTTAACGAATTCTTTGGTCGGTAACTAAACGAAATACATTTTATAAAATAAAATAGCCCATTCCTGGTATTAGATATGAAAACCGGTATCGATAATGTCGATGAAATGAATCTCTAATATCGGTAACAAGTGTGGTGGCGGCGACGGTCGATAAACGTCTTGTTTATGATTAGCATCCCAACGTGTAATATTGCAAATGAACGTAAAAACTTTGAGATATGACATTATTGCACATTCTATCCAGACATTTATGTCTAAGTTTTTTGAATGTCGAAAATTTAAGTATAGCTGGCAAGGTCCATTAAAGTGTTTTATCACCAGATTTATGCAATGTTATTAGAGTAACTATACGGAGAGAAATACAGCTTGTAGCTACTTTTGTCTATACAGTAAGGAGGTAATTGTTCCGTGATCATACTAGTCGATATTATTTCATGGTTATTTTTAAGTTGCTCGTTTATGCTTCTGTGTCATTTATTTAATTTTGATATCCAAATTATCAAAAGAAAATTTGCATGTTGAGTATATGGACCAAATGTTTTGTTATTTATTTTGCAAAAAAAATTAAAATTGCAACGTATACGTACCAAAATAATATCGACATAGTTTCGTGCGAAAAATGCCATATCCTCACGATGAATTATAACACTTGGTAATGCCCTCATCCATGTTTCCAGTTCTCCACACGGGATTGTGAGCCTTACGTGCACAGGTTTAAGGGCGAGATTGCATCAGTCAACGAGGACGCTCCGGTCCCGAGACTCCATGTCTCTCGCGTGGTCCGATTTTTCTTCTATTATTGACTCTGTTCTTTCTATGCCTAGGGCCGATGGATCCGTTGTTTTCTCACTGAAATTCACATATTATATTTACAGCTTTACATGTCATATTGAATTTTAAAAAAACCCAGTTGATTTTTTTACAAATATCTAGTTTGGCTTGAAAATATTTAGCATAAAAATAAGATGTTAAATTAAAACTTTGGATGATTCTGTTACTTTAAAAACCGTCATTTAACTAGGCCAGCTTTATAGGCTGTACAAGATGATATTGACACATGGTACTTTATTTAACCCATATGTTTCTCATTCCCCCAGGTGACATTGTACATAACTTGAAATAAAAAAAAAAAAATTTAAATTTTCACGATTTTTGGGCATCCCATATAGATACGAGTATTTTACCGCTTAGCTGAACTTCAGTTTGGTTGAGGAACTTACAAGAGCCGTAAAAAGTGTCGGTACTAAAAGTCGCGATTTTTAAAAAATCAGTCAATTTTTATTCAAATTTGGTACAATGTTACCTGGGGTGATTATTAGAAAATTGTATCTGTATCAGTCTATATGCGTCCCACTGAGGCCCGTGCCTTGCACGGGCCTACTCTATAATCGACAGTATGATTGAGAGTGGTTAGGCCATATAGTCCACCACGCTGGCCCAGTGCGCGTTGGCGGACTTACATACCATACAAATTCTTATAGACCACTATGGTATGCAGGTTTCCTCGCGATGTTTTCCTTCACCGTTTTAGTGCGTGGTGATTGATTATCAATACACACATGACTCCGAAAAGTCAGAGGTGTACCCTGGGATTCGAACCCGCGACCACCGTGAACATGTTGGCAGCCGCGACTGGTCCGTTTATCAACAGGCCACCACGCACTTAGGAATATGTAGTTTAATTTAAATACCATATGTCAATATGTAGCACAGCCCAGGTCTCGATCGAATCAAAGGCTTTCTCATAGTCCACAAACGCTAAACAAAGCGGCAAGTTATACTCCTCGGTTTTTTGTATAACCTGCCGTAGCGTATGAATATGGTCTATGGTACTAAAGCCTTTTCGGAAACCGGCTTGTTCGGGAGGCTGGAAGTCATCAAACCTGCCTTCGAGACGATTTGTGATGACCCTTGAAAACAACTTATAGACATGGCTCAGGAGCGAGATGGGCCTGTAGTTCTTCAGCAAAGTGTTATCACCTTTTTTGAAGAACAGTACCACCACGCTCCTGCTCCATGCCTCCGGCGTTGAGCCCTCGAGGAGAATGGAATTGAAGAGCCTCTGAAGGACTTTCAGTACCGGCGTTCCGCCCGCTTTCAGAAGCTCTGAAGTGATTCCGTCCTCACCCGGCGCCTTGTTGTTTTTAAGTTGTTTGAGGGCCATCTCAATCTCAAACAGGCTGATGTCCGGGATATCATCGCTAAAGTGTCGGATTAACTCGGCTCTCGGGTCTTCGGCCGAGCTAACAGTAGGTTCGGCAACCGAGGTGTAAAGCTGTCCGTAGAACCTCTCGATCTCTCTTAATACCTCTGCCCTCGTCGATACCACGCGGCCATCATCCGTTTTCAGCCTAGACAACTGGCTTTGCCCAATAGACAAGTCTCTTGCAAACACTTTGGAGCCTCCGTTCCGCTCAATTGTCTCCTTAATGCTCACAGTATTGTGAGCACGGACATCGTGTCGCAAGGACTTCCAGATCCGTCTATTGAGCCGCCGATATGCTTCGGCGTCAACGGAAGACTGCAGCGTCAAAGATCGACGTTCGGCCATGAGGTCAAGAGTCTGGATCGAGAGTTTTTGTGGTCTATCTCTACGGCGAGGTCTAAAATACTTAGATCCCACCGTATGGACAGCTTCTACCAAACCGCTGTTTAACTCGTCCACTGCAAGGTTTTCTTTTAGACAATCAAAGCGGTTTGTCAACTCGAGTTGAAAGCTCTCGGGGTTTTGGATATGGGCGCGAGTAGGTCGGAGCGTAGACTTCATCAAGCGGCGCCTTTCTAATTGGACGTTGATATTCAATGTGCCCCTAACCATTCGGTGGTCACTACCGGTTTTCACCCTGTTGATCACAGAGACATCACTGAACATCCGTCTATTCGTCGTCAAGATGAAATCTATCTTATTTCTCGTAGAACCGTCAGGACTCAACCAGGTCCATTTCCTGTGAGGCGGCTTCTGGAAAAAAGAGTTCATCGCGAAGAGTCCCTCTTTTTCCAGAAAGTCGGCCAGCCTCTGACCCCTGAGGTTCCGTTGCCCATGTCCAAATTGCCCCACTTTCAACTCTTCATCGCTTCTCTTGCCCAACTTTGCGTTGAAGTCCCCCATAACAACATTGAAGTAGGTTTTGGAAGTATGTATGGCCCGACTTATGTCCTCATACATCTCCTCTACTTCTTCATCTGGGTGTGTCGAGGTCGGCGCGTATACCTGTATGACCTTCAACGAATATTTTTTAGATATTCTGAGTATAAGGTATACTACCCTGCTCGACACACTTTCGATGGATACGATGTTGTTGATGAGAGACCTGTGGACGAGAAATCCGACACCTCCTCGGGACTGTTGGTCGTCCCCCCGGTAGAAGAGCAGGTTACCAGACTTCAGGGTTATCGTATCCTCCCCGATTCTTCGGACTTCCGATAACCCCAGAATATCCCAGTGTAACCCGCTCAATTCTCCTTCCAGTTCGACAATCTTCTCGTCTGTCCTCAAAGTGCGTATGTTGTGTGTTACCAGGGCCAGTCGTCGTCGGGGGTGGTAGCCGGGGCCAACCCGGGGATTCTTAGCACCCCCTGCCCCACCGTAACCATGGCTGCTACCATCGCCAGGAATAGTGGGGCTGCCGGGGACTGGGGGCCTGGTCCATTTTTGTGTCGCCATTGAGGGGTAATTTGCCAGTACTCGCCACGCTTGGCAGGCGGGTTGGCGAGCGCAGGAGGGGACTCGCGCTGACGACGCTGCTGCCCATCATCAGCGGGGGAAAGGAAATAGGGTTAGTGAGTAGAGGATATAATGGGAAAGGAGAGTATGGCCTGTAGGAGTGGATACTGCAGTCATGGAAGGGAATGTTTGTAGTGACTGCAGTAGCTCGGGGGGGCCGAGGTCGCGTACTCGTAGCGCCTATTCTAGGACAGGCCATGACCACTAGATAGGAGCACCCCTGACCCAATCTCTTCAGCGGTGCCACATAGACTATCGGTACATCGAAGTGTTGAGGTGTATATACAACAACGCCACCATGTCGGTCCGAGTACAGGATCAGAGCACGAAGGCTATTCCACTACAGAGAGGCGTGAGACAGGGAGATGTCATATCTCCGAGACTGTTCACTGCCGCGCTGGAAAATGCCTTCAAGCTCTTGCAGTGGAAAGGATTCGGCATCAACATCAACGGCGAGTATATCACTCACCTTCGGTTTGCCGACGATATTGTAGTCTTGGCAGAATCGCTGGAAGACCTTAGCACTATGCTCGAAGACCTTAATCGAGTTTCCCAACAGGTGGGTCTTAAAATTAACATGGATAAAACGAAGATCATGTCGAATATCCATGTTGTGCCCACCCCCATTGGAGTTGGGGGCTCGACTCTCGAAGTTGTAGACGAATATGTCTATTTAGGACAAGTGGTCCGGTTAGGCAGGTCCAACTTCGAGAGAGAGGTCAATCGGCGAATCCAACTCGGTTGGGCAGCGTTCGGGAAACTTCGCGACGTCTTCTCGTCCAAAATACCTCAGTGCCTAAAATCGAAAGTCTTCGATAGTTGTGTGTTACCGGTGATGACATACGGCACCGAGACGTGGCCTCTCACTGTGGGCCTCATTAAAAGGCTCAAAGTCACTCAACGAGCCATGGAGCGGGCTATGCTCGGTGTTTCCCTACGAGATCGAATCAGGAATGAGGAGATCCGTAGGAGAACCAAGGTTACCGACATAGCCCATAGGATTGGCAAGTTGAAGTGGCAGTGGGCCGGGCACATAGCTCGTAGAACCGATGGCCGTTGGGGCCGAAAGGTTCTCGAGTGGAGGCCACGTACAGGCAAGCGAAGTGTCGGACGCCCGCCTACAAGGTGGACGGACGATCTGACTAAGGTCGCAGGAAGTCGCTGGATGCAGGCCGCTTCCAACAGGTCATTGTGGAGATCATTGGGGGAGGCCTATGTTCAGCAGTGGACTTCCTGTGGCTGATATGATGATATGATGATGATGTCAATATGACCCTGTATAGCCCTGTCAATCGTAGTTTCGATTGTGTCGCAGGCCCGTGCCGTGCAGTGTAATGTATATGGGCTGATACAGTACGAGTGTGAGTATGTTGGTGTATAGTTACTGACGTGTGTTCTGCGTGGTGCGCGGGGTGCGCGGGGGCGGGGTGCGCGGGGGCGGGGTGCGCGGGCGCGGAGGCGGCGCTGAGCGCGAGCGACTGCGGGCGCCGCAGCCAGCCGCCGCGCTCCTCCTGCTGCACACCACAAGCACATCGACCCTTATTTATAATTTTATTTTATTTATTACATCAGCCGACAATAATTGTTTACACCAATACAATTTTATAAGAACACCAAGTTTTAACACCGAGTTTTTCTTTCTTCTTTCTAACAGGAGATATAAGTGCAACAATTTCTTACAGGCTTATACCACATGCACAATATGATTAGGCTAACATTTATATAAAATAACAGAAATAACCTTAAAATACAAATACGGATTTACATTTATTTTAAATTCCTAATTGTGTTATATTATCCTTACTTATATTATAAATGCGAATGTAACTCTGTCTGTCTGTTCCCTTTTCACACCTAAACCACTGGACCAATTTTGATGAAAGACGGCACAGAAATAGATTCGACCTTGGAAAAGGACCTAGGCTACCTTATATTATGATGAGAAGGGTTGAAAGGGATGAAAGTTTGTATGGAAAAATCTAAAACTAAAGTTACAGACGCCAAACTATGCACTTTAGTTACTCGTTTAAAAATAATAATAACAGCATACTTTGTTTTCTTACGAGTAAACTAAAGGGGTTAAAATAATGGTTGAAGTCAGAATTGAAATTTGGCGCCGCCATTTTGAACTTTTATGTTATTGATACAATTGGTCTCAGATTTTTATTGAACCCAGTATTTAGACTCAGCCACTTTTTTTCACTACCACCCGGTTCACAAGGCTGTTTACGTCAGAGAAGAATGGGCAAAAAATTCTAGCGTTGCTCTTTTGAAAACAAGTTTATAATACAGTGATTATACATGATCGGCAGTCATGTTGAATTTAAATAAAAACAACACGCAAAATATCTTACTCATATGGACTGGAATTAAAAAGATCTGTACCCAGGCGAAGCCGGGACAAGCCACTAGTAAATACAACCGACCCTCACATACATAGTCCCGACCCCACACTAACATCCGTTAAGGCTATCAGAAACAATTAAAATAAAACTATATCTATCGCGGATTTAGTTTAAAGCGAAAAGTTAAAAAATAAACCAAATTCGCGATAAAATTGTCTTCAAAATCGTCGGGTTCGATTCGTGACTAAGAATAAGTGATTTTTCAAAAAATACTAGTATATAGTTACAGTTTTTGTGAAAATCGAGCACGTAACATCTCGTACTCGTAATTGTTCATATTGTTAATTTTCTTTTTATTTGTGTACAATAAATAATAAATAAATAAAATAATGGGCAGTTGAAATTAATATTTTTAAAATAAATAGCACCTAACAGCCACATAAGATCGAGTCTTGTGTCGCGGTTATTAGGAACAACGAGAGACTTTCCGGACAAACAAACACCCAGACTGTATATATCAGATATTTCTGTATTTTATAACGGGCGTGACGTTTTCATAATTGAAAAAAAACCCTTTAAAATAAAGAAAAATAAAACTATCACCCAGAACCGAAATAATTATTTGTGTGCACAAACATTTATCTCAGTGCGGGGATCGAACCCGCGGCCTCTGGTGACGCCACGGAGGCAGTGGAATGAATACGTAATGTGTGTGTACCTGCGGCGTGGTGACAGCCGTGATGTCGGTCTGCGTGGCGACGGGCTCGGCGCGCGCCTTGCACACGCAGCGCAGCACCTCCTGCATGCAGCCCTGCAGCTCCACCACCTGCCGACGACACCATCACCCAACATCACCCTTCATCACTTTCATCACCATCACTCTCATCACCGCCAATTAAATATTCACTTTTAAAAGTGCTGCAATACAACAGTGCATTTACACTGGTGTTTGACGGGAGAAATAGACATACACAGTTACATTAGAGTTGGCAAATGTATTGCGACATTGTCTAAGACCTAAGTTCAATTTATGATCGATGTTAGTTGCCGGACTGAATATATCGCGTGTACTGACCTGCGCTTGTAGGCTGAAGCATGTCTCAGTGAGTTGTCGCAACACATCACCGTTCTCCTCGGAGTCCGACAACTTGTGCTTGCTCTCTGAAACAACAATTATAATTAATATACAAGAAATAACACATGAACATATAGATTTTTATTTTATTTCACTTAATGGTAAGACGAGCATGCCGTTCGCATGATGATAAGCGACACGACCGCTCATGAACAATAGCAAAACCAAACGACACCTGAAATTACAAAGCAATGCTTGGCATTCAATCCACTGCACTCACCATCCTGAGACATAAGATGTTAAGTCTCAATATATACAGTAGTTACTCTGGCTACAATGTCCTTCAAACCGAAACATAACAGTGCATTTACACTGCTGTTTAGCGGGAGAAATAGTCATTGTGAAGGTAACTTTTTATAACCCTGTTTGTATTTTGTGTTGTTGCGAAAATAATGTTTATTATTATGTGTTTACCTATTTTGGATTCCTCAGCTTATAGCTGGTTTATGTAAGGGAGGTTTAAGTGCGGGTAATACCAAGCACTTTAGGCCTCTATTGAAAATCGGCAAGGGAGTTTAAGAAGCGTCGTACGGTACTACATGTGTCTAAAATAATAGCTTTTGGCAATCGGATATATAATTTTTTATTTAGATTAAGTTTTATTAGGGCATGATGCAGTTCGATTTGGGAAGTATTCCAGTTGATGATATCGCTATATATTATTATTATAATGATAATGATGAAGTGCATGAGTGTTACCCGCGGCCTGCAGCGTGGAGACCTTCTTCCAGAGCGCGTTGATGGCCTGCATCTGCAGCTGCTGGATCTTGCGCTCGCTCTCCAGCGCCGCCTTCGTCGCCTCCATGTCGCACGTCAGCCGCCTGCACACAACAAGCAAACACATAGTCCGACCACACAATAACACGGACACATCGTGTCGTGCATGCCAGAAACTATTCCACTTCGAACCCCAAACACCCAGAATAGAAACAAATACCCGTGGATCATACATATGAAATCAAATCAAATGTATTTATTGGTCAAGGCATTTAAGGCATTAAAAGACCACTATGACAAGTCAATACACATAGCACTTAATCTCTATATATTGGCCCTTTCCTTTCGAAGAAACGTATTTATATGAGAGCGCAGTTCTACGTGCGTATGTACATGCATGTGTGCATGCGTGCGTATGTGTGTATGCCTGATTTTGTATATGCGTATGTGTGTATATGCGTATGTGTGTATACGCCTGCATGCGTGCGAGCATGCGTGCGTGTGTGTATGTATGAGTGCATGCGAGCGAGCATGCGTGCGTATGTGTGTGTGTGCATGCGCGTGCGCGTGCGTGCGTGCGTATGTGTGCGTGCCTGCTTTTGTAAATGCGTGCGTGTGAGAGCACGCGTGTGTGTGTGTATGTGTGTACGCGTGCATGTATGTGCGTGCACCGACTGTATGTGCTGTCGCGCGCGGGCGGCCTGGATGGCGTGCAGGATGCGCAGCGTGTCCTTGTTGAGGTTGCGGCTGCGGTATCCGCGCCACATCTTGTATGGGCGTGCATGTGTGTGTGTGTATGTGTGTACGCGTGCATGTATGTGCGTGCACCGACTGTATGTGCTGTCGCGCGCGGGCGGCCTGGATGGCGTGCAGGATGCGCAGCGTGTCCTTGTTGAGGTTGCGGCTGCGGTATCCGCGCCACATCTTGTATGGGCGTGCATGTGTGTGTGTGTATGTGTGTACGCGTGCATGTATGTGCGTGCACCGACTGTATGTGCTGTCGCGCGCGGGCGGCCTGGATGGCGTGCAGGATGCGCAGCGTGTCCTTGTTGAGGTTGCGGCTGCGGTATCCGCGCCACATCTTGTATGGGCGTGCATGTGTGTGTGTGTATGTGTGTACGCGTGCATGTATGTGCGTGCACCGACTGTATGTGCTGTCGCGCGCGGGCGGCCTGGATGGCGTGCAGGATGCGCAGCGTGTCCTTGTTGAGGTTGCGGCTGCGGTATCCGCGCCACATCTTGTATGGGCGTGCATGTGTGTGTGTGTATGTGTGTACGCGTGCATGTATGTGCGTGCACCGACTGTATGTGCTGTCGCGCGGGGGCGGCCTGGATGGCGTGCAGGATGCGCAGCGTGTCCTTGTTGAGGTTGCGGCTGCGGTATCCGCGCCACATCTTGTATGGGCGTGCATGTGTGTGTGTGTATGTGTGTACGCGTGCATGTATGTGCGTGCACCGACTGTATGTGCTGTCGCGCGCGGGCGGCCTGGATGGCGTGCAGGATGCGCAGCGTGTCCTTGTTGAGGTTGCGGCTGCGGTATCCGCGCCACATCTTGTATGGGCGTGCATGTGTGTGTGTGTATGTGTGTACGCGTGCATGTATGTGCGTGCACCGACTGTATGTGCTGTCGCGCGCGGGCGGCCTGGATGGCGTGCAGGATGCGCAGCGTGTCCTTGTTGAGGTTGCGGCTGCGGTATCCGCGCCACATCTTGTATGGGCGTGCATGTGTGTGTGTGTATGTGTGTACGCGTGCATGTATGTGCGTGCACCGACTGTATGTGCTGTCGCGCGCGGGCGGCCTGGATGGCGTGCAGGATGCGCAGCGTGTCCTTGTTGAGGTTGCGGCTGCGGTATCCGCGCCACATCTTGTATGGGCGTGCATGTGTGTGTGTGTATGTGTGTACGCGTGCATGTATGTGCGTGCACCGACTGTATGTGCTGTCGCGCGCGGGCGGCCTGGATGGCGTGCAGGATGCGCAGCGTGTCCTTGTTGAGGTTGCGGCTGCGGTATCCGCGCCACATCTTGTATGGGCGTGCATGTGTGTGTGTGTATGTGTGTACGCGTGCATGTATGTGCGTGCACCGACTGTATGTGATGTCGCGCGCGGGCGGCCTGGATGGCGTGCAGGATGCGCAGCGTGTCCTTGTTGAGGTTGCGGCTGCGGTATCCGCGCCACATCTTGTATGGGCGTGCATGTGTGTGTGTGTATGTGTGTACGCGTGCATGTATGTGCGTGCACCGACTGTATGTGCTGTCGCGCGCGGGCGGCCTGGATGGCGTGCAGGATGCGCAGCGTGTCCTTGTTGAGGTTGCGGCTGCGGTATCCGCGCCACATCTTGTATGGGCGTGCATGTGTGTGTGTGTATGTGTGTACGCGTGCATGTATGTGCGTGCACCGACTGTATGTGCTGTCGCGCGCGGGCGGCCTGGATGGCGTGCAGGATGCGCAGCGTGTCCTTGTTGAGGTTGCGGCTGCGGTATCCGCGCCACATCTTGTATGGGCGTGCATGTGTGTGTGTGTATGTGTGTACGCGTGCATGTATGTGCGTGCACCGACTGTATGTGCTGTCGCGCGCGGGCGGCCTGGATGGCGTGCAGGATGCGCAGCGTGTCCTTGTTGAGGTTGCGGCTGCGGTATCCGCGCCACATCTTGTATGGGCGTGCATGTGTGTGTGTGTATGTGTGTACGCGTGCATGTATGTGCGTGCACCGACTGTATGTGCTGTCGCGCGCGGGCGGCCTGGATGGCGTGCAGGATGCGCAGCGTGTCCTTGTTGAGGTTGCGGCTGCGGTATCCGCGCCACATCTTGTATGGGCGTGCATGTGTGTGTGTGTATGTGTATGTGTGTACGCGTGCATGTATGTGCGTGCACCGACTGTATGTGCTGTCGCGCGCGGGCGGCCTGGATGGCGTGCAGGATGCGCAGCGTGTCCTTGTTGAGGTTGCGGCTGCGGTATCCGCGCCACATCTTGTATGGGCGTGCATGTGTGTGTGTGTATGTGTGTACGCGTGCATGTATGTGCGTGCACCGACTGTATGTGCTGTCGCGCGCGGGCGGCCTGGATGGCGTGCAGGATGCGCAGCGTGTCCTTGTTGAGGTTGCGGCTGCGGTATCCGCGCCACATCTTGTATGGGCGTGCATGTGTGTGTGTGTATGTGTGTACGCGTGCATGTATGTGCGTGCACCGACTGTATGTGCTGTCGCGCGCGGGCGGCCTGGATGGCGTGCAGGATGCGCAGCGTGTCCTTGTTGAGGTTGCGGCTGCGGTATCCGCGCCACATCTTGTATGGGCGTGCATGTGTGTGTGTGTATGTGTGTACGCGTGCATGTATGTGCGTGCACCGACTGTATGTGCTGTCGCGCGCGGGCGGCCTGGATGGCGTGCAGGATGCGCAGCGTGTCCTTGTTGAGGTTGCGGCTGCGGTATCCGCGCCACATCTTGTATGGGCGTGCATGTGTGTGTGTGTATGTGTGTACGCGTGCATGTATGTGCGTGCACCGACTGTATGTGCTGTCGCGCGCGGGCGGCCTGGATGGCGTGCAGGATGCGCAGCGTGTCCTTGTTGAGGTTGCGGCTGCGGTATCCGCGCCACATCTTGTATGGGCGTGCATGTGTGTGTGTGTATGTGTGTACGCGTGCATGTATGTGCGTGCACCGACTGTATGTGCTGTCGCGCGCGGGCGGCCTGGATGGCGTGCAGGATGCGCAGCGTGTCCTTGTTGAGGTTGCGGCTGCGGTATCCGCGCCACATCTTGTATGGGCGTGCATGTGTGTGTGTGTATGTGTGTACGCGTGCATGTATGTGCGTGCACCGACTGTATGTGCTGTCGCGCGCGGGCGGCCTGGATGGCGTGCAGGATGCGCAGCGTGTCCTTGTTGAGGTTGCGGCTGCGGTATCCGCGCCACATCTTGTATGGGCGTGCATGTGTGTGTGTGTATGTGTGTACGCGTGCATGTATGTGCGTGCACCGACTGTATGTGCTGTCGCGCGCGGGCGGCCTGGATGGCGTGCAGGATGCGCAGCGTGTCCTTGTTGAGGTTGCGGCTGCGGTATCCGCGCCACATCTTGTATGGGCGTGCATGTGTGTGTGTGTATGTGTGTACGCGTGCATGTATGTGCGTGCACCGACTGTATGTGCTGTCGCGCGCGGGCGGCCTGGATGGCGTGCAGGATGCGCAGCGTGTCCTTGTTGAGGTTGCGGCTGCGGTATCCGCGCCACATCTTGTATGGGCGTGCATGTGTGTGTGTGTATGTGTGTACGCGTGCATGTATGTGCGTGCACCGACTGTATGTGCTGTCGCGCGCGGGCGGCCTGGATGGCGTGCAGGATGCGCAGCGTGTCCTTGTTGAGGTTGCGGCTGCGGTATCCGCGCCACATCTTGTATGGGCGTGCATGTGTGTGTGTGTATGTGTGTACGCGTGCATGTATGTGCGTGCACCGACTGTATGTGCTGTCGCGCGCGGGCGGCCTGGATGGCGTGCAGGATGCGCAGCGTGTCCTTGTTGAGGTTGCGGCTGCGGTATCCGCGCCACATCTTGTATGGGCGTGCATGTGTGTGTGTGTATGTGTGTACGCGTGCATGTATGTGCGTGCACCGACTGTATGTGCTGTCGCGCGCGGGCGGCCTGGATGGCGTGCAGGATGCGCAGCGTGTCCTTGTTGAGGTTGCGGCTGCGGTATCCGCGCCACATCTTGTATGGGCGTGCATGTGTGTGTGTGTATGTGTGTACGCGTGCATGTATGTGCGTGCACCGACTGTATGTGCTGTCGCGCGGGGGCGGCCTGGATGGCGTGCAGGATGCGCAGCGTGTCCTTGTTGAGGTTGCGGCTGCGGTATCCGCGCCACATCTTGTATGGGCGTGCATGTGTGTGTGTGTATGTGTGTACGCGTGCATGTATGTGCGTGCACCGACTGTATGTGCTGTCGCGCGCGGGCGGCCTGGATGGCGTGCAGGATGCGCAGCGTGTCCTTGTTGAGGTTGCGGCTGCGGTATCCGCGCCACATCTTGTATGGGCGTGCATGTGTGTGTGTGTATGTGTGTACGCGTGCATGTATGTGCGTGCACCGACTGTATGTGCTGTCGCGCGCGGGCGGCCTGGATGGCGTGCAGGATGCGCAGCGTGTCCTTGTTGAGGTTGCGGCTGCGGTATCCGCGCCACATCTTGTATGGGCGTGCATGTGTGTGTGTGTATGTGTGTACGCGTGCATGTATGTGCGTGCACCGACTGTATGTGCTGTCGCGCGCGGGCGGCCTGGATGGCGTGCAGGATGCGCAGCGTGTCCTTGTTGAGGTTGCGGCTGCGGTATCCGCGCCACATCTTGTATGGGCGTGCATGTGTGTGTGTGTATGTGTGTACGCGTGCATGTATGTGCGTGCACCGACTGTATGTGCTGTCGCGCGGGGGCGGCCTGGATGGCGTGCAGGATGCGCAGCGTGTCCTTGTTGAGGTTGCGGCTGCGGTATCCGCGCCACATCTTGTATGGGCGTGCATGTGTGTGTGTGTATGTGTGTACGCGTGCATGTATGTGCGTGCACCGACTGTATGTGCTGTCGCGCGCGGGCGGCCTGGATGGCGTGCAGGATGCGCAGCGTGTCCTTGTTGAGGTTGCGGCTGCGGTATCCGCGCCACATCTTGTATGGGCGTGCATGTGTGTGTGTGTATGTGTGTACGCGTGCATGTATGTGCGTGCACCGACTGTATGTGCTGTCGCGCGCGGGCGGCCTGGATGGCGTGCAGGATGCGCAGCGTGTCCTTGTTGAGGTTGCGGCTGCGGTATCCGCGCCACATCTTGTATGGGCGTGCATGTGTGTGTGTGTATGTGTGTACGCGTGCATGTATGTGCGTGCACCGACTGTATGTGCTGTCGCGCGCGGGCGGCCTGGATGGCGTGCAGGATGCGCAGCGTGTCCTTGTTGAGGTTGCGGCTGCGGTATCCGCGCCACATCTTGTATGGGCGTGCATGTGTGTGTGTGTATGTGTGTACGCGTGCATGTATGTGCGTGCACCGACTGTATGTGCTGTCGCGCGCGGGCGGCCTGGATGGCGTGCAGGATGCGCAGCGTGTCCTTGTTGAGGTTGCGGCTGCGGTATCCGCGCCACATCTTCTGGATGGTGACGGCCGCCATCGCCTCCACGCTCAGCTTCTTCTGCCGCCGCTGGTTCGACGCCACCTGCACCCGAAAGCAATCGATCTCTACTAATATATAAAGCTGAAGTTTGTTTGTTTGTTCCTCCCAATCACATCTTCAAATTGGTTCGTTTTGAAAAATATTTTTTTATTAGATAGGTCATTTATCGAAGAATGCTATAGACATCATCACGCTATAACCAGCAGCAGTAAAATGTAGCAAATACGAGGAAATTTTATTCATTTTTTGTGGTCCGATCGGTCGACATTCTAAATTGATAGTCGGAATTGAATTTTTTTACCACCATTTTGAAAAGTGTACACCCGAGCAGTGCCAGGCCAGACAGCCAGTAATATATAAGTTGATTGAACAATCAAAAGCCGCCACGCTTATTACAAGTCTTGTGTAAGTATCCAACTAGCACTGCAGTGTGAATGACTCGTTTTAGTACTAATGTTTTACGTTTCATTCGGTGAATGAAACTATTGAAGTTCGTAGGCTTCGATCAAATATACACTAGATACACAGTTCCCTGTAAAAGTTCTGTTAAAAAGTGGCATCGATGCATGACATTAAAAAAAGTAAACAAAAAGATCACATATTCCAAATATATTAACACAAATTCCACCTTATTCCTGGAGCTTAAAGTAGCTTTTCAAATAATATTGTCTAAAGTTTTACGACGTTTTAGATGCAACGGTCGGTGCGTGACTGAAGGCGAAAGAGTGCTTAAAGCACTCTTTTTTGGTGCCATTTTCTAAGCGCTCATGTTGTATCTAGTGTATATTTGATCGAAGTTCGTAGGTGATATTTATATCTGCTCGGCTGGCTGGATGGATGGATCAACGTAGTAGAAAAAGATGGATCTATTTGTGTGATAAATATCGCTATATCCATGCCTCGAATTTTTGTGATTTCAAGCAATGTCATTGCAAATATCTTGTAAACCAAAAACCAATTAATTTTGTAGTATTTAAGAGTATAATGTTATTGTTATTGTTTATGCAACAATATTACTTATTATTGCGGGCTATTCTATAATATTTCTGGTGAGTCAATATTTTATTTGGACACTGTATCTAGTATCTTCCACCCGATGTCAGTACGGTGACTTTGCGGTGCAAGTATATATCTTATATTTAATTTGTCTAATTTTGTTTTTGTTCTTGTATTTGGTTTACAATAAAGGGTATTGTATTCTGTTGTATAAAACCAATACCTTGATGATCTCCAGCTTGTCCTGCTCGATGTCGTCGCCCTCTTTCATGCCGTTAAGTTTCTTCTCGTTGGCGACATCGATTTTCGTAAGGCTTCCTTTAAAAACAAAAATGCGTATATTCCAATTTAGCACACACTGTTTATTTATTTTTTAATAGTAAAATCACAAGCAGAACCACGCGCAATATAGCGCTTGGTTCTGCTCAAGAATTTATTCGAGGTCAGTTTGGTGTTGAAAACATTTCGATGCCAAAAAAGGTGCGCTAAGTCGTGAAGAAGCAACTCAGGAGGCCGACATAATGAAGGAGATGTTTACCATCTGCCAATCGGCACTCTTTCTGCACTGTATTACTACTAGGTACAATCAAATTTTTTTTTATTGCAGTGAATGGCGATACGAGCATGCCGTTCGCCTGATGGTAAGCGATACGACCGATTATGAACAGTAGCAAAACCAAACAAAACCATGAATTACAAAGGAATGCTTGGCATTGCACTGCGCTCGCCGTCCTAAGACATTTCTTTCTTTCTTTCAGTAGTACATTTCCTAACCAGGATAAAAAAAATATTGATTTCGATAAGTAAGTAACCTCACCCTTACGTTGTTCCATCTTGGCCTTAAGTTTGGGCGAAGAGGTGGCGCTCTTGGTCAACTTGGGCGAGCCTTTAAGACTCTTGCTGAATGAATTGTGTTGACTCGCGTTCCTAGGCCGGTCCTCCTGCAGGCTGCTGTTACTGGACTGGGACGAGACGCTGTGGGCCGAGTTGGCCGGCTTGGGAATAGTCCGCTGGATGTCGTAAATCGGGTCCTGGTAGTCCGGACTCATGAGAGACTCCGGTACCGGAACCATCTTCGAAGCGGCTTCTAGTGACTGGTTCACCGGTTTTGGTAACTCTGCGATGGTTATTACATGTTTTACTAAGTGTTGGGACACAATTATTTGCAACCAAAAGCATGTATTAGGTTTTTTTTATTAATTTCTGTGTGGATTAAAGACAAGCTGGTTACAAAGTTATACTCCAAATTAATGACAAATATGAATTTACGATTATACAGGGTGTTCCAAAATAAAGACAATACAGCTCCGCAAAAAGACCACATCATTTTTGACTCACTGAATCACCGAGCAACCGAGCAACCACCACCCTTACATACCTTGCAGTCTCTCCCTGTTCTCTCTATTCTCCCTGGCGTCCCTGTTGTCCCGGTCTCGCTTGTCGAGCGCGTACATGAGTCCCGGGGAGTCGTAGCTGTGGCTCATGGCGGGCGCGGCGGGCGGGTCGGGCAGGCCGGGCGGGCCGGGCGGCGGGCCGGCGGGCTTGCCCAGCGCCGCGTGGTAGCTGGACGACAGCCGGTCCGGCGACCTGCCCACGTGACGGCTCGATATGCGCGCTACATCGACAAAAAACGACGTGAAACAGTGTGTTCCATCTCCCATTGACAAAGATCAGTGTGATATACAGGGATTTGTCTTGGATTTGAATAGTTATGAGATCGAAAAGTCTAACTCATCTTCTGATACCCACAACACAAAATTCGATCTTAGTGAGGGATCCTGACTATGTATGTTGAGTGTATAGCTTAACAAAAACGAGGCTATTTTTAATGAGAGCGCTTGGATCGAAGTTAATATTAATATGGCAATCTGATATAGTACGACGAAAAATCTTCATTTTTATTAATAGTCGCTTTGTTTATTTAAAAACACACAAAAGCATACGAAAATGTATAAAAATACCTACCTATAAAAATTATTTAACGAACACAATTACATTTTTGATAGTATTACCGTAATAGTTTTTCCATAATTCCAATTGTCACCGCATCGTATTCTTTTATGCCAAGTTTTATTTGGTGTATTCATTTACAGAAGACTCTCGGTTATTCGATAAACATTTAGCAGGGCGGTGTCGGACTATCGATTTTGCCGGATTATGCACACCCCTATAATCCATAATTTAAAATGCAAATAATAAGTATTTATAAGTATAAACGTGGTACTCACATTGCATCCTCGGCGATTGTAGCTTCGGCTTCAACGGACTGTGGTTCTGATCCTTCAATTGCTGTTGGTGATGTTGCGCCTGAATTAATTTTTAATACATTATTGTACACTATTAAAAAGACAAAAAAATAATACAGAAACAGGCTTAAAGACAAATTATCGGTAGTACAAGTGGCGGGCTTATCGTTAACGGCAACGATCTCTTTCAGGCAACCTTTGGATGGACAGAAAAGAACAATAGGTAGAAATAGAGGGTAGTGGTTGGATAGGAAAAGAATACAAAGATGTACAGTTAATATATACATACATACAATTAAAATACATAAACTATACAATATATTAATATATATAATATAAACATATAAAAAGTAAAATAAGTATATGCACACGTCGGCCAAAGTATTTTAGAGAATCTCCGCGGCGCAGTCGATTACACCGGCTTTGAAATTAGACGCTTCTTCGATCCTGTATCTAGACAAGTTTTTGTGCAATCCACAAGTATTTGTTTCGAGTCTGGATGCTCGAGACCTAAAAGTCTCTTGTAGTATCGGATACGATACAAAACTTGATCTTACTGTGATTCGCCTGCATGCATGTGAATATTCCTTTTATCACACACATTAGATTTTTTAATTCATATTTTTCTTTTTAAATAACACCCAACAATCACATACATAGTCATGACCCCACACTAAGACCGAGTCTTGTGTCGCAGGTATCGGGAACTACGTAAAACTTTTGGATCTCACAAACACACAGACCCGAAACAAATGTTTGTGGGCCGCATAAACTTTTCTCTCGGTGCGGTAATCGAACCCGCGGCCTCTCGTTTCACAGGCGTCGTCTAACCGACTGCACCACGGAGGTGAGGTCAAATAGATTGTAGTCATGTTATTTAGAATTCTATTACAAGCAATAACGTGCTACAAAAATGTGACAATTAAATTATTAAAATGAACACCAATATAAACAGTTCCATGTATTGAAATAAAACTATTATTTACGGATTTTATCACAGATATGAAAATTAAACCAAATCCACGATAAACTTCGTAAATAAACTATTATTGCAATGTGTAACATTTGCGAAAATCTGTAGAACCATTAAGGCGGAAACATATAACTGAAATGCCACGTCACCCGACCCGACACGTGTTGAATCAAATCAAATCATAGTATTTTCTATGACTAGAACCACATTACCAAACGCCACGCATACACAACGTAGCATCGCGTGTTCGTAGTGTGGTTCTGGTTCTGTAATACTACGATTTGATTTAGTTCACACGTGTCGCGTCGAGTCGGGTGGCGTGGCGTTTTAGTAATATGTTTCCGTCTTTATTCAGTACATGTCTCTGAGAGTACCTTGCTGAGTATGAGCCTGAGTTTCCTCTGGTCCTCAGTCTCCAGCGCGTCTGCGGTGAGCGGGCACGTGGACGCGAGGTACTCGCACAGTTCCGCGTGCTGCCCCGAGTGGAAGTGCCGACCCTTGCCCTGACTGTACAGCCACTCCGCCTTCAAACTACAACATATCACATTATATCAATAATTTACTGTCTTATAAACTGTCCTATAAGCGTTACCACTCATTAGAGCCACCCGGCACCGCCTCGCCTCGCGCGGTTAATGTTCATTATACAGGGTGAGTTTTTCAAGTGGGCGTGGATGGCCAAATCAGAAACTATGAGGGATAGCGAAAAATGCTGAAAGGACTTACGAGCCCGATTTTGATGAAAACTAAAACTACATAATTAGATTTTTAATAAATTAATATACCTAGCTATGAATCGAAACCAATGATTATGAAAAAAAAACACATGCTGTATTATTACACCATTCGATAATGTTGCTAATAAGGGTCAAATTCTGGGAAGTAATGATGGACGTCAAACTAAAGGAAATATGTAATTTTATTCAAAATTAAAATAATATAAAATTGCTAACTAGACCCTTAAAAGAAAATTTGTAAACAGTTTATTCGGTCACTGACAATAAGCATCAAACTTAACTCTATGTGAGAAATATAAAGACGTAAATTTTGATTTAAAAATAAAACATTACCTTTCTATGGCGCTGACGACAAACCCGTCAATAGATTTGACGCTCATGATCCAATTGAGAACAAAAGGACGGTAGTCAAAACCGCTGCGGGGAGTTCAGGAGTTTATTGCCTTCAATTAATACAATATTTAACTATAACTGTTTAGAATACCAAAAAGTTTTATACAAGTTTCCAGCTTATTATCTCTCAATTCGAGGTGTCACCTTATTTGATTCGGCTATAAGGCGGGCATGTAAAGAACTTTGCCTAATAATTTAATCCTGGGGGGATACTCTACTTACAGAGTATCCGACAAGAAGTCCGTATGTTCGGACGCTGAACGTCAACATATAATAATAAGATAGGTTTTCCACTTCTAAAAATCAATACTATTCTCTATGAAACCTATCATATATTTCGAACTGTCTAAGATTACGACGTACAATACAGGAACCGAAAATCTTGTAAAGTAAGTCATATTCGTATAGTTTTACGTACGATGTTTGAACATTTGACAGCCTCCGTGGCGCAGATGATTAGACGCTGCCTTTTAAACGAGAGGCTGCGGGTTCGATCTCCGCATCGAGAAAAATGTTTGTGCACCCCACAAATATTTCTTTCGGGTCTGGGTGTTTGTGAGACCGAAAAGTCTCTCGTAGTTCCAGATAACCACGGCACAAGACTCGATCTTAGTGTGGAGTCAGGATGTGACTGTTGGGTATTATTTATTTATTCGACATCGTGTCTCCGGATGGGTCGATAAATATTCATGAAAAGGATACAGTTTGTCCTTCCCCGCCATAGAGACGCAAGGATTGCCTTGTATGGTAAAGCTGTCGAGTTTACTCAGATGCACCAAGTGGCATATCTCGTTCAGGTCTTGTATGTTGTTGTGACCTAAACTTAGGTGCTCTAGATTGGGCGGTAAGTAGCGATCGCATTGCCTTAGGTCCATAATTCGATTCCTTTCCAGATTTAAATGCTAAAATAGAATAATAAAGTTATACATGCAAAATATTAGTTTTATAATATTATATAATTTTTAAGTATTTCTGAAAATATATGTATATTTAAGATTTTAGCGTCTTTGTGGTTAACGACTTCAAGATAAGATTTTGAACTTTTAACATATGACTATTAAATTTTTTCACTTATCAATTTCTTCTTCTTCTTCTTATACCTGGCGTTATCCCGGCCGGTGCCAGGGTCCGCCTTCCGGCAAATTCTCCTCCATTTCGCCCGATCTTCGGCATCCTCAATAGTAAGGCCATTGACCCTCATATCTTCCTTGACGACATCGAGCCAGCGCTTCTTGGGTCTACCCCGCGGTCGAGGTCCGGGAATATTGAGGCTCAGGCACACATTACCGACGTACTCCTGCGGTTTCCTTAGGACGTGACCATACCATCTCAAGCGGGATTCCTGGAGTTTATCAGCCACATCGCGGACACCAAGACTGCCACGGATGTGCTCGTTACGGATTTTGTCCAAACGCGTAACGTTGCACATCCATCGCAGCATCTTCATCTCCGCGACGTGAACCTCCTGGACGTGCCGCTTGAGGGCAGGCCACGTCTCCGAACCATACAGGAGCACCGGCCGCACGATGCTTTTATAGATGAGACCCTTGAGCCTCATCGGCATCCTGCGGTCGCAGAGTATGCCTGAGACCTCTCTCCACTTAGCCCAAGCAGCGCTTATACGGGCTTTGACGTCAAGGTCGATGTCACCGGACTCATGCAGTACGGACCCAAGGTACTTGAACTTGTCCGTCTTCACGGCAAGTTCGTTCCCTATCACGATGCTTTGGGGGTCCGTACTCCCGCAAGCCATGTACTCGGTCTTCGCCACATTTAACTTCAGACCACCGCTCTCGAGCGTCTCCTTCCACCGATTGACCTTGCGCTCCAAAAGTCGCCGGTCCTCCTCCACCAGTGCAATGTCATCGGCATACATCAACAACCAGGGCGCAGGGTCCTGGATGTGAGACGTAATGGCGTCGAGCACAACACTAAAGAGGAATGGACTCAGCGCCGAGCCTTGGTGCACACCGACATCAATCGGGAAAGGATTCGTATCGCCAACGGCGGTCCGAACGAAGGACTCGGATCGGAGGTACATGTCTCTGATAATGTCCACATAGGCTTCCGGTATCCCTTTCACCCTCATCGCCCACCAGATTGCCTGTCGCGGCACACAGTCGAAGGCCTTCTGCAGGTCCAAGAAAGCCATGTGCAGTGGCTTCTTCTTCGTCCTATATGCCTCGCCGAGCATTCTGAGTGCAAATATCGGGTCGGTAGTACCACTACCAGGACGGAAGCCATATTGACACTCAGAGACAGTACACTCTTGGCGGAGCCTGGACTCGATGACGCGTTCGAAGAGCTTCATGGTATGACTCATGACCTTAATGCCACGATAATTACCGCATTCCTGAACACAGCCTTTACCCTTGTATACGGGAGTTATCACACTCAACCGCCATGAGTCAGGCATGTTTTTGGTATTCAGGATGCGGTTAAATAACGCAGCAAGAAGCTCCACACCATGAAGCCCCAACGACTTCCACGCCTCTATCGGAATATGGTCAGGCCCTACCGCTTTCCGGTTCTTCATGCGACGAAGACTACAGAGAACTTCTTCAGGTGCAACAGGTGCAACAAGACCTTGGTTCGGGGGCAATCCAGGGTAGGACACTCCCAAAGGTATGGTGTTAAATAAACCGTGGAAGTAAGAGCGCCACCTCTCCTTCACCGCGCTAGCCTCACATACCAAGGCGCCTCGGGAATCCTTGACACATCGACATTTGGTAATGTCGAGTGTCGCCTTTTCCCGAGTCTTTGCGAGCCGATAAATGAGCTTTTGACCCTCCACAGTCTCCAACTTCTCATACAGAGGAGTCAGAGACTCGTGTCGGGCCTTGGCCACAGCTCGCTTTGCAGCGCATTTGGCGAGGTTGTACGCAGCGCGGTCTTCAGGAGAGTTAGTCGCTTGCCACTTTTTGAAGAGTGTCTTCTTCCTGAGAATTGCCTCCCGGACTGTCCCACTCCACCACCAAGTCTCCCTGTTAAGGGTGCGACCGCCCTTAGTTGTTCCGAGCTTCGACTTCGCAAGGGTGGTGATTGCTGACTGAATGCCGCCCCACAGTTCCCCCACATCTTCGATCCCCATACTATTTTCTAATAAGGGGATCAAAGCTTCGCGGAAACCATGCACAGCAGGTCCATCCAGCAACCACCACTTTATCCTTGGTGCTCGATACTCGGTCACTTTGGGTTTCGGTGTTACCTTCACATCCATAACAAGGAGACGATGCTGTGTCGTGAGACATTCTCCCGGGATAACCTTGCAGTTGGTCACTTTGCTGATGTGGCATCTCCTTATGAGCAGGTAGTCAATTTGTGTAGAGTGGGACCCGCTTTTGTATGTGATGAGATGTTCGGGTTTCTTTTGGAAGAACGTATTCACAACGGCCAGGTCTGCCACATGGCAGGCTCTGAGAACAGAGTCCCCCTCTGCGTTACGTGCGCCAAAACCATAGCCGCCATGAACACGCTCATTCTCCCGACGGTCCTCACCTACATGCCCATTCAGGTCCCCACCCACCACAATGCTCTCGGATTGGGGCAGATTACGCATAGTATCATCAACAAGGGTCCAGAAGGCTTCTTTCTCCGACTCCGAACAACCAGCTTGCGGGGCGTAAGCACTGATCAAGTTGGTGACAACCCCCTCAATCATTACTTTAACCCGCACAAGCCGGTCACTCCGTCTGTCGACTTCAAGAATACTCTCCCGAACGCTCGAAGACAACACTACGGCAACCCCGTTCCGGCCAGTGGGAGATCCACTGTAAATCAGTTTGTAACCCTGCCCGATATCCCGAGACTTGCCACCCTTCCATCGCGTCTCTTGAAGAAACGCGACTTGCACCCGACGTCTCTCGAGAACATCTGCAAGCTCTCGGCATTTACCGGTGAGAGAGCCAATGTTCCATGTGGCGAAACGGAGCTTGGTTGGTACTCGCGTCTTTAGCCGCGCCCGTACCCTGCGCGGTAGCCCTTGCCCACTTGTCACAGGCTTAGGGCGATGGGCCTGCGCGTCGTTTTGCGGCGACGCCCTAGCAGTACCAACACTTTTCCCTTTTTCCATACCATTTGATATGACGGAGCTTTTGGTATTACATGGGGCGACCCGCCGTCTGACCCCCACAACCCATAAATGGGAACCAAAGGTTCGCCATTGCCTCGTTCGTAAGGTCAGCAGAGTGCACCGCGAGCAGGTGAGGTTGGCTTTGGTCCTTAGGTGTTGGTGGCCCACTTACACTCCTCAATTTATGTTATGAAAATTAAAATAATAAAAAAGCCGTCATTCTCGGCTATAGCACAATGGCACGACTTATAAGTTCAATCAAGTCATATACGGTAAAATACGCGAGAAGAACTCACCTTCAAACTTTTCAAATAAGATATATCGGCGATGAACGATATCTGGTTATTGGAAAGGTCTAGATGTTCCAAATGCATGTTGTGGTTCAGATGTTCTATAGATTTTATGTTGTTACCTGCAATTAAAGTATTAATTATATTTATTTTTATACATATCAAAATATAGAAGTGGTCCGAATTGCAACACAATGCAAAACTTGAATCAATTAAATTTTGCATGAATGACACGTATTTGCATTATGTGGGAAGAGCTATAAGAATGCAGTTTTATCCCACACAATTGATTGAATGGTAATATTTACGATGCAATGCACACAAATATGCAGTCAAATTCTATATATACATTGACATGTGTTTGCACATATAACTGGCATCAACAAGGTCACATTGTGCAGATGATGTCAGATTACCTTGATTGTACCAAACTACACTACCTGACTGTGCAAATTATCTTTAATTACTTTGTATTCTGCACAGGATGATCTATAATCATATAAAAAAAATACTTCTTTTAAATCCATCCCATGGTTGTCTCTAAGACATTGCTTTAAACGATAAAACCACCATGTGTACCTTTCATTTATTCTTTTTGTTTCTGTATATTGTATTTTTTTGTGTGTGTTTTTTTATTGCTTTGAATGGCGGGACGAGCATGCCGTTCGCCTAATGGTAAGCGATACGACCGCTCATGAACAGTAGCAAAACCAAACAACACCTTAAATTACAAAGCAATGCTTGGCATTCCACTGAGCTTGCCATCCTGAGACATAAGATGGTAAGTCTCAATATGTCCAATAGTTACTCTGGCTACAATGTCCTTCAATCCGAAACACAACAGTGCATTAAAACTGCTGTTTGATGGAAGAAATAGACATTGCGGTGGTACCCACCCAGGCGGCCTCTCACATATGAGAGACCTACCACCAGCAAATAATACATAATTACAAATATTCAATCATTATCTAGATACATTCAATTGACATAGATAAAAATGGAATAATGTATTGCAATAAATTCCTTTCACATAGATAATTTAATTGCGATAAGGATCTTTGCATTGTGTCGGTTGCATTCATGAATTATGTAAAAAGTTGGGTTATAAACATGGGATTGGCATATACAAACAATGCATTTATTCACAAGAACACTGATGCATATCAAATTAGTCACACTTTAATATGTTGTTACAAGGAGAAAGAACATTAATTGTATCAGCAAATGATATATTTAATGTAATCCAGTACATTGGCATTAAAAAACGTACAGTCGAATTGAGAACTTCCTCCTTTTTCAAAGTTTTTATTCAGTTAAAAACAAAGTTGAAAAATACATTTATTAATTTTAGCAAATACCAAAATATCATTCTGAAAATTATGAATTTGGATTATTTATTATAATGTGTTTTTTTAATAAAATCGTTAAGACATAAGCACACACTTTACCTACATTTATATGGAAGTATGTAAATGCTTCTCTAAGATACTGTTTTTATATTGTTAAATATTATGGCACACTTTTGAGTTAAAATAACTATATATTCAAACTACAGTGTAACCTCATAATAAAGGTTACTTGAAATATTCTTTTAATAAGTATTTATAGCAATATCAATATAAAAAAAATAAAGCTTACAACTATAATTTTGAATATGTGTGAATTACAGTGGCATTATTAAAAGCACTATTAAACATAATATATAATAAGTGTAATATATGTATATGAGGGTATCTCACCAGCTAATTTCAATATCTTGAGATATATAAGGTCTTTGAGCCCTTCTATCTGCAGGATGCCATTGTTATTGAGGGCCAACACTCGGATGTTAGTGAGGCGGGACACTCCGTGCATTCGGAGCAGGAAGTTGTTGCATATTGACAACTATAACAAGCAGAGGGAAAACTATGGTAATGTCCGTTTATATACATGTACAGCATGTTAATGATTCGGAACATTTATTCATTATTCAATTCTAATACTTATGTACAGCTTCTTTACAGTATTTTTGATTATTTCAAATATAAATATAGACGATAGAAACGTAAATATATTCTTGAAGCTTTATTAAAATTAAATAAATAATAAATTATCACCAATAAATGCATATCTTTGTTCTAAAAACTAACAGTTATGAATGTTATCTGGTTAAAAAACACAATACTATGATGTTCTAGTTGGAATGCTATTAGTTTATTTGAAAGTAGTATTATATCCGTTTCAAAAAGCTAATTAAAAGCTAGATCTGAAACTATTGTTACTAATATTGAAACTATAAATATGTGGACTTACATTTTCCACCCGGCTGTACGTATCGATGTTGTCGAGGCGCTGCAACTCATTCTGATCGAGGATCAAATTAATAATCGTCTTAGATTCATCTGCGGGCGCTTTCTCTATTTTTTTCAACCCACGCCTCGAAAGGTCCACAGTTTCGTTCTTTGCTTCATCTAAGAACAAAATATAAATTTGTGACACAGCTCCCACCTTAAGCTATCAATGAAACATCCAGACTTACCCATTTTTAGGCTTATTTCTGCATTTTCTATTTATTTAGCGAATCGAAACAAATTTTTTTTCACAAAAAATCAACATTCGTAAATTGACGTTCAGAATATGTTGTCAATGTCAATAATGCAGTCATCTACCACAATAAAGTAAATATTAAATCTCATGCAATTTTCTAAATATATCATAACATAAATTACTTTATAGAAATATTCTTCTTACAATCGTCAATAATGATAGAATAATATTTTAATTTAGACCACACCTTATATTGAACACAGTGATATTGAACATTTTATAATTTATTAGATTTTGAACAGATTTCAATTGACGTTTGTTGTACTAGTGTTTACAATGATGAATTATTTATTTCCGTTTTTATTAAGATAGTCGATTATTGTATCGTAGTCGTGGTATCGATGCAAGTCTAACTAATAAAATCGTTACGTGGGTGTTGTTCTACGCACTAATACGCGGTGGCGGCAGGGTTTGTTGAGGTTAGTAAAAATATTTACAAGAATAATGTTTTTACTATAACAACGGAGCATATCCAAGTATATAATATTATTAAATGTTATTATAAAATAGAGAGAAATAGAAAAGCAATCATACCAGCCTACTATTCATTCATTTTTGGCCATATTAAGTGGGACGCGCTCGGAGACATATTTGCGAGTAGTTATTGTATTGCATGATAAACTCGTCAACACGGAAAATTCTTATCAGACAAGTGTTTATTTTCCTTTTTAACTAACTTAAAACTTGTTGTTTTCTAATATGCCGCTTTAATTTTCAGTTAAAATCAGCCCAATAAGTCTTGCTATTTATAGACATTTGATATGTAACCTCTTTGGTTTAAGGCGGGAAAATGGTGTTGGCAAAGGTCCCGAGGCCACTTCTGGTGGTCTCGTTGATACTGTTCGTGAGGTTATCGTCAGTTTTCCTCGTGCGGACGTGGTATGTGCCTGACGAGTATTGGCAAACATTGGAGGTGGCCCACAAACAAACTTTTGGTTATGGAGCTTTGACCTGGGAATGGCAGAAGGGCATAAGAAGCTACTTGTACCCCAGTATTATTAGCGTTTTATACACGGCATTGAAGTATACTGGCCTGGACTATCCTGAAGCTGTGGTATGTTTTTTATCATATTTAATTTAAAATTAGAAAGTCAAGGACAACACTAAACTTCCTTATTGGAAAAATCTATGAATAGATAGCTGCCTTATGTGCATGGTTCTCTGATGTTACACAATATGTAGTTATTATTAGGTTTAGATAAATAAAATACTTGTATGTTTTGTTATTCAAAATACAAGGTCAATGACCTACTTTACATAATACATTATATGTGTTATTATTAGTGGGCATAGGCACTATAGCATGTCTTTTTGCTAGAACGACATTATTTCAGTAATAAATAAATTATAGTAAATGTGATATACAACAAAATAAAAAAAAACTTTATTACTAGGTAAGACTGTGTTATAAGGTTGAAAGTTTTGTAGACTTGCTAGTATAAATTTGTCCGCTCATCTCAGAAAACTTATATGAGGTGATCCCCATTTAGTTTGGTTAGTGAGATTGCCAGAGGTTGTGTTTGCTGGTGACAGGATTTTCATGTCCACCTAGACAGCAACCACTGTACACATAGTCACTTTGCTACACCTGTATAAAAAAATCAATTCAATCAATTTTTCTTTAAAAGATAATGCCTATTTTGCTATTAAACTTATTATTGGTGTGAAGATTTTTGTGCCTGGATGAAACCTACTTTTTTGTGTATGGGAAAATATATGTTTTCAATGAATATACATACAATTATGAGCCAGACCTGGAGTTCTTGAAGAAATTAATTTGAAGTCCAATAAAAGATGATATATGATAATTATTTTATTTTATAAAAATCTTTGGCCTGGGATAAAACAGGAAAACATTTTAGGATAAACAATAAAAAATGCTATAATTAATTTTAAGCAGAATTGAGATCAACAATATTTTTTACCTATACTAATAATGGATGTTCTGCTTTATTGAATAAATATAAAATATAAATAAATAAATAATGCCCAACAGTCACATATATAGTCCTGATCCCACACTATGATCGAGTCTTGTGTCATGGGTATCAGAAACTACGAGTGTCTTTTTGGTCTCACAAACACCCAGACTTAAAAACAAATATTTGTAGGCCACACAAAAATTTCTCTCGGTGTGGGATCGAACCCACAGCTTGACGTTTTACAGGCGGCGTCTAACCAACTGCGCCACGGAGGCTGTAATAAAAGAACATAAATATACAATGTATAATAATAAATGAATAATATCAAAGAAACCACAAAGGCTTATATTAGAGCTGACACGAGTCTACAACAGCACATAAATACTTAATATAAATATTGTCATTCCAGATTTTACAATTTATATTTGGCTGCGTATTGTCATTACAAAGTTTGCTCGGTTGAGCATTAAGTAAAGAGGCTATGTCCAGATTCGCTCGCAAAACAAACGCCTCTTCACATCGCGAGGCTGGGGGGTAACTCTATACTCCGACTCAAAGTTCGAATGTTCGGACGTTGTACGTCAACATATAACATACAAGTTTTCCACTTCTGAAAATCAATACTATTCTCTATAAAAGTTATCATCCACTTCAAACTTAGTCTAAGATTACGAAGTACGAAATAGCATTCGAACATTTTGTGAAGTATTAAGGCATATTCGTACAGTATTATGTGTGATAATCAAACATTCGTCATTTTGTCGCAGTACAGAGTTACCCTCTTGGCTCGCGAATCATGCCTTGCGACTGGTGAGCCAGTCTCGCATTGTCGATACCCAGTTTTATTACAGCCTCCGTGCGCAGTTGGTTAGACCGAAAAGTCTCTCGTAGTTCGCGATACCCACGACACAAGACTTGATCTTAGTGTGGGGTCAGGACTGTGTATGTGACTGTTAGGTGTATTTAATTTATTTTGTTAGTTTTATACAGCAATTTTTATAAATAACATTATTTATTGTAACATTATTATTACTAAGCCATTTGATTTTTTTAGGTGATCCTCCCCCGAGTATTGCAAGCTATCATAAGTACTATAGCAGACTACAGCTTCTACAAATGGACAGGCGGTCGCAAATGGGCGCTGTACTTAGTGATCATGTCTTGGTTCTGGTTCTATACTTCAAGCAGAACTTTGGTACAATCACTTGAGACGGCTCTGGTGGCTATTGCCTTGTCTATTTACCCATTCAAGGATGGGAAAACTGGATATTATGATCAAGGTGTGTTTGTTTGAAATTTATTTATATTACTATGTGTGTGTATCAGACTACATATGTTCTACTGGAGGGAATGGACCTCTATAATCGAGAGTACGACTGAGAGGGGGTTAGTTGTGAGATTTTTTACAATGTTACACATTACAATAGTTCCTGTGGTGTCGGATTTATAAACAAATCTCAGATAAACAGAATCGATCCTTAATAATATTCTATATCTTTGTTGCATAATATAAATATAATATAAGAATACAATAATTATGTGTATAGTGTGGACTCTGTTGGGCATGCCATAACTTTAGAGAGGGGAAGAAGTTGCAGTAAAAGCAAATTTAAAATATTATTGTTTTAATATTTTAAAGAAATGTGACCTGAATTTGCTTTGAGACCGCGACTTATAGAAAAAGAGGAGGGTTATCTATGCCTTTTATTGGGACGATAATGGTAAAAAAATAATTCATCTTTGGCCTGGATATGTACCTTACAGCCAAACCAACATAGCCTCCGTGGCGCAGTTAGTTGGACGTCGCCTATGAAACGATAAGCTGTGGGTTCGATCCCCGCACCGATACAAACGTTTGTGTGATCCACAAGTATTTGTTCCGGGTCTGTGTTTCTGGGTGTTTGTGAGACCGAAAATGCTCGTGTAATTTATGAACTCACGACCAAATGATGTGGAACATCTTAATGGATTCAATAATTTTAGTAGCAAAACCAAACAACACCTTGAATTACGAAGTAATGCTTGGCATTCCTCTACGCTCGCCAGCCCCAAAAATAAGATGTTTAGTCTCAATATGTCCAGTAGTTACTCTGGCTACAATGCCCTTCAATCGGAAACATAGCAAGGGTGGATCCAGCTTTTACGCCAGGGGGGAGGGGAGGGGGGTCATATAATTCTTCTCAGAACACGGGGTCCGATTTCAATACTCGAATTCGTAATAAAGATTTTTTTTAGTTTGTTACAGCTGTGATTTGTGAACACACACACGTTTCTACTTTATTTATCGACATACAAAGAATTAATTGTGCTTTTAAATTTTATCAACAAGATAATAAATAAATTCTGACAATCTAGAGCGAGCCTAGGGGGGTTCATGACCCCCATGACCTGGATCCGCCCTTGCACAACAGTGCATTTGCATTGCTGTTTGACGGGAGAAATAGACATTGCGGTGGTACTTACACAAATCACCTCCACCACTAGTAAAAGTAAAATGATTTAGATGTAATGTTGTTGGTATGTATCAGAGCGTTGCGGGTGGTTGTGGGTGGCGGCGGCGTGCGTGTGGGTGCGCGCGACGTCGGCGCCGCTGTGGCTGGTGCTGGCCGCGCGCCAGCTGGCCACCTCGCGCCGACCCGCCGCGCTGCTGCTGCGCCACTACCTGCCCGTCGCGTGAGTCACATTACCAACCCACATGCAACATACTACCTGCCCGTCGCGTGAGTCACATTACCATCCCACATGCAACATACTACCTGCCCGTCGCGTGAGTCACATAAACTACCTGCCCGTCGCGTGAGTCACATTACCAACCCACATGCAACATACTACCTGCCCGTCGCGTGAGTCACATAACCAACCCACATGCAACATACTACCTGCCCGTCGCGTGAGTCACATTACCAACCCACATGCAACATACTACCTGCCCGTCGCGTGAGTCACATTACCATCCCACATGCAACATACTACCTGCCCGTCGCGTGAGTCACATAAACTACCTGCCCGTCGCGTGAGTCACATTACCAACCCACATGCAACATACTACCTGCCCGTCGCGTGAGTCACATAACCAACCCACATGCAACATACTACCTGCCCGTCGCGTGAGTCACATTACCAACCCACATGCAACATACTACCTGCCCGTCGCGTGAGTCACATTACCATCCCACATGCAACATAGTACCTGCCCGTCGCGTGAGTCACATAAACTACCTGCCCGTCGCGTGAGTCACATTACCAACCCACATGCAACATACTACCTGCCCGTCGCGTGAGTCACATAAACTACCTGCACGTCGCGTGAGTCACATTACCAACCCACATGCAACATACTACCTGCCCGTCGCGTGAGTCACATAACCAACCCACATGCAACATACTACCTGCCCGTCGCGTGAGTCACATAAACTACCTGCCCGTCGCGTGAGTCACATTACCAACCCACATGCAACATACTACCTGCCCGTCGCGTGAGTCACATAACCAACCCACATGCAACATACTACCTGCCCGTCGCGTGAGTCACATTACCAACCCACATGCAATATACTACCTGCCCGTCGCGTGAGTCACATAAACTACCTGCCCGTCGCGTGAGTCACATAACCAACCCATATGCAATATACTACCTGCCCGTCGCGTGAGTCACATTACCAACCCACATGCAACATACTACCTGCCCGTCGCGTGAGTCACATTACCAACCCACATGCAATATACTACCTGCCCGTCGCGTGAGTCACATTACCAACCCACATGCAACATACTACCTGCCCGTCGCGTGAGTCACATTACCAACCCACATGCAACATACTACCTGCCCGTCGCGTGAGTCACATAACCAACCCACATGCAACATACTACCTGCCCGTCGCGTGAGTCACATAACCAACCCATATGCAATATACTACCTGCCCGTCGCGTGAGTCACATAACCAATCCAAATGCAACATACATGAGTTTGAGTATATGAATATAATTTAATTAGTCTGTAAGCGTTTTAAAAATGAATTAAAAAAAAAACATATCGACGCACGAAAGCGGTTTTGTCGCATCTAGAAAAATGCGAATATGACTTCATTATTCAATTCAGAAAAAAAAATACCGCATTGAATAGTCTCAAAAATGCGAGGATTTATTTTAAAATGTTATGTCAAAAAATTGTATTCCTAAGTCTTCTAGTTTAGAAGTAATTACATTTTTGAATAGTTTCTTTTTTTTCCTCTCGTGTAAAGTTGCATTTTTCGAGATACCACAAGTTTGATTTCTGCTGTCAATATATTGCTGGCCACTGTTGATTTTAAATAGAGTACTTGTAATGCGCACTACACACACACATACGCGCACGCACGCACACACGCACGCGCGCTATCACACACACACAAGACAAAAACAAGTCGGTAACACGCGCTCGTGATACGACGCAAGCACTCTGGGCAACTACCTAGCGACTAGTAATGTTAAAATTAACATCAAACATCACCACTTTGTTATTTTGAAGCCTTAGCATTCTCTATATTTCTGGTATTGCTAATTGCCCCCCTTAGAATTTGTAAACAAAAAACCGACCATATACGAGTATTAAAACCATTTTTTACATCTAAAATTACACACACGAAATTAACTGTTGGGTTACTTCTTTAAATGCGTTCTTAGAACTTGTGAAATGTTATTATCGACATCACGATTTCGTGATTGCTATTTCTATTTATTCCAACATTACTGGTGACACTCGACAACTCCATAACATTATCTCCATAATATTATGTCATGTCGTCGACAAAGTTTTCCGACTTGCAATGAGTGAAACAGTCAACTAGTACGCCAACGAAAAGTTGCCGATATGGGTCGGCGACTTTGGTGTGTAGTGCGCTTTATTCGGAAAACTATACAGGGTGATATTGACACATGATACTTAATTTAATCCACATTTTTCTCCTTACCCCAGGTGACATTGTACATATATTGAAAAAAATATTAATTGATTTTTTGCCAAATATTGTGATTTTAGTTTTCACGCGTTTTGGGCATCCCATATAGATACGAGTATTTTACCGCATAGCTGAACTTCTGTTCGGTACGGGAACTTACCTGAGCCGTGAAAAGACTCGCAATCTATAGGGGTTGATCGAAAGCCGTAAAACCTACAAACGCGATTTCTGACAAAACTATCAGGCAGTTTTTGTTCAAACTTGTTACAACATTACCTCTAGGGGGTTAGGAATATGTGGTTCAAATTAAATACCCTATATCAACATCACCCTGTATATCACAGTAATAAAAATAGCTTAAAAAATAAATAATTAATGTTTTAGATTGTTAGCCGGTGGTGCTTTGGTGGCGTTGGATTCGTACTTCTACGGCCGCCTTGTGATCACACCTTGGGAGTTTTTCAAGTTCAATGTACTGCACGACATCGCATCCTACTACGGCAAGCACCCGTGGTAAGCCACCGTATTACATTTATTTATGTATATATACTTTATTGTACACCAAAAAAAAGAATAAACATATATAATGGTTAAAACTAAAGACATGGTAAGAATTGGCGGCCTTATCGCTAGCTGCGATCTCTTCCAGGCTACCTTTGGATGGACTGGATTATTATAATATAGAACTAATGGGGCAGTACATTATATTATAGTTATAATAAAGAAATAATTGTACTCTATGCTCCGGTACAACCACAGGTACAACGTACGAATGCTCGGACATTCGACGTCCACGTATAAGTTTTTCCACGTCCAAAAATAATTCTTTAACACTTTTCATTCACTCTAAACTTAGTCTATGGTTACGACGTATGATAGATGATTTAAAAATGTTGTAGGGTAGGTACGTTAGTATCGTCATGTTCTTAAGGTCCCTGTAGAAATCTTAGTCCTACGCCCATAAATTGACTCCCTGTGCCTGAAGAGAGAAAGATAGATATGTATATATGTGAGATGTATGTATGTGGGAATACCGTTTGGCTCAGGTGAAACGAAGATAGCTTAAAATTTCTTCAATATTATAGTGTCGTGTGTAATTCGTCTTTATTCGTCTTCTTTTGTCTTCCATGCAGTTCTCTCTTATTCCATCCTTCCCTACTTCAATATTTATCATTCATCCTCTAACTCTTTCACTCTTTAGTACTATCATTCGTCATCTCTTTAATACGACACGTTCGATGTCAGTAATCCGTATTACGTTTCATTCTACTCGTGTTTCATGATATTATTCAAATTGTAATGTATGATTTGTTGCAGGCACTGGTACCTGACGCAAGGCCTGCCGGCAGTGTTGGGCATCAACCTGGTGCCAGTAGTGTGGGCCATCGTCACCATCCTGCGTCGCCCCGCCGAGAACAGAACCTCGGTCCTCCTGCTCACAGCCGCCGCTCTACACGTCGCACTGCACAGGTATATCAACATATACATATTGACCACACATACATTAAAGTCATGTCGTGTATCAGATACTATAAAGGCTTTTCAGTCTCAGAAACACCTGCCCGAAACAAGTATTTCTGGAGCCCACAAATATTTGTCTCAGAGCGAGCTTTAGATTCACACCCAGAGTCTAAAGGTGAAATCATATTCCGTATTACGTCTTACACATAGAGTAAAGAAGCGGCTATAAATACTAAAGAAACGCGTATTAAAGCGCTCTGAACAATAGACTATTTTGTTGTGTGCACATTATCAGTCATACGCTTAAGACGTGACCACAGACTACATAGAAAGAACCTTGTATGTTCCATTGTCCTGATTGGCCACTTACTTACCGCTCTTTACTCTATGCGTAAGACGGAATACTATAGTATGATTTCACCTTAACCAACTGTGCCTCGAAGGATGTCCAATAAATATATACAAAAACATAGTCAACACACACAAACCAAGCTGCGAATTCTATAAATATATGTAGGTATTGTAAATTAATAATTGTTTCTTCCATTTACGCGAATGTTACACATTGTAACAAAATTATTATATACGGATTTTAACGTGGGTTTGGTTTAATTTTTACATTCTTTCAACTTCCTCACGCGTCGATGACTTTAAAAGCTTTCGTGGTCAGTCCGCCCCGTGACCACGAACTGAACATAAACCAAGTGGCAGAGAAAAAAATAATAAATTGCTGAATAGTAAATAATTTGAAACATTTTACAGATTGAATACAATATTTTCGTTTCATTTTAATTAAGTATGTAATTGTAGTAAGTTTACCGGTGGTAGGTCTCTCTATGTGAGAGTCCATTTGGGCGTACGACCGCAATGTCTATTTCTCCCGCCAAACAGTACTTTAAATGCACTGTTGTGTTTCGGATTTAAGGACATTGTAGCTAGAGTAACTACTGGACATATTGAGACTTCACATCTTATGTCTCAGAATGGCGAGCGCAGTGGCATGCCTAGCATTGCTCTGTTATTCAAGATGTTGTTTGGTTTTGCTGCTGTTTACGAGCGGTCGTATCACTTACCATCAGGCGAACGGCACGCTCGTCTCGCCATTTAAGACAATAAAAAAATAAATAAAAAAAATGTATTGTTTTCAGTTTGATCCCGCACAAGGAGTTCCGTTTCATGTTGCCGCTGCTGCCCATACTGCTGTACCTGGCTCAAGAAGTCATCGTGCCCTGGAGCAGGAAGGCTAAGAAGTCAGCTCATTGTAGTATTCCTGTACCTCTAACATCCCTCCACGGTTCGCTAAACCACACTATCGTGGACTATGGCCCTAGCCTTTGCCGTGCAGAATGCGTACAATTAAACATGACATGCATGACACTGAGCATTGAAGCTCGACGAGTCTCCGGGAATGTTTAACTTGTCTTTAACCCGCAACAAAATTTATCGTGAAGTAAATAATAGGGTTGGAAATATTTTTGTCCAGTTCCCTCCGTAGCAAAGTGTAGTACATTGGGTACGTCAAAAAGATGCCAGTGAAAATCACGCCATCTGTTAGATTTTTACGTCAATGGCGGCCATGAAATTGTTTTTCATTATTTTTATAAATTTTATATTGACTATAAAGTAATATATTGTTTACTTATCGGTGATAAGAAATGTTATCTTTTTTTTGTTATCTTTATTGCACCCACGCACGATGCAATTAGGCATTTTGTCGACGATTTACCAGTGCGCTGTGACGTCACAACCGCTGCACTGCAGCTGCGGAACACTTTCGTGACAACACTTTTCGTGCTCTGCCCCGTCCATATATTTTACGTCAATTTGTACCTATGATTTCACCTTAACATCGATATCGATAGGTAATTTTTAAAAAACAATCAAAATATTTTTATTCTATTTTTCTTATAAATGCACTTAAAATATAATTTACAAGTTTTATTTATTGTACAGTCGAGAGATCGTGTAGTTTTAAATGTCGAACCCTGTGCCGTAAATTCATTCAACTATAGTCCTAAGTGTAGTCCATAGATTTGAGTTGAATGATGAGAGGTGTGTTACTGTTGTGCTGCAGATGGCAGCTGTACTGCATGGCGCTGGCGCTGCTGGTGGGCAACGCGCTGCCGGCCGCGTACTTGGGCTCGCTGCACCAGGCCGCCGCGCTCGACGTCATGCCGCTGCTGCGAGCACAACTGCACAACAACCGCTCCTCCGTCACCTTCCTCATGCCCTGCCACTCCACGCCGCTCTACAGGTCCGCACCATGTCTCTAGCTACTCGACACTACATACTGCTGCAACGCTAACGCGACACATAGAACCCAACTCGCTCGTCAAACGCACAACACACGGGCAAAAAGGAGACTATTTTTAATGAGGGCGCTAAAATCGAATTTAACATTAATATGATCCGATATAATAAACATATTGTACATACAGCATGGTGGACTATATGGCCCGACCACCCTCAATCGTATTATCGATTGTACAGGAGGCCCGTGCCGTGCAGTGAGACGTGTATATGATACAATACAATGGTACTATGTAGTATGTGCATTGTGTTTCAGCCATTTGCACGTGAACGTGTCCGCGCGGTATTTGAACTGCGACCCTCCGTTCAACAAGCCGGGCGAGGCGAGTGAGGCGGACGCGTTCTTCAACAACCCGCAGCGGTGGTGGCGCAACGAGTACGCCTACAGACCCACCCCCACCCTGCTCGTGCTCTTCGACACGCTCAAGGGGAGAGTAGAGACTCTACTCACGGGATACGAACCCTTACACGAACTGCCACATACACAGGTATATTTTTGTCTCTTTTTTAGCATCACTTAAGTAAATTACGAGCTTGAATATGATATAGGTGATTTTTTTACTGTTCAATACGACATTTGACTTGTTTCTGAAAACCATACATTAGTAATTGGAGTCTACAAATCTTAAAATAAATGTTATTTTAAATTTTTGTATTATTTCATCTTTATATGGATTTTCTGTTTGTAAAATGAATTAATACATATCATATTGTGAATACAGTTAATATCGCAGACAAAATTGCGGGAAAAAGCTAGTTTTATATATATATTTCATGTTCAGCTGTCTGGGTAAATTATGTTGGATTAGCTGTGATTGGAGCTCATATTTTGGACATTAATATTGTAACTTTCATACTAGGTAACAATATGTAGTGCTGTTGGTAGACCTAATTAAAAAAAAGAAAATATTTATTTGCACAATAGGGAATATGCATGCCATTTTTTTATATTTTTAATCGATTCTGTATGTCATTACATTACCAGAAAAAAATATAAGGCTTTAAAAATATAAATCAAAAAAGTACAAAAAAATAATCAAAACTGCTATCAGTTTCGAAGCATTTAAACGCCATTTTGGCGCGACCTTGCTGTGACGTCAGCGTCTACTATGTCAGCAACGTAGTATTTGGATTAAGCTTCTTTTATTCACTGCTACATAACTGTATTTCGTCACAAAATAATCAATTTTTTTATAATACAACGTAAACACAAAATAACTCTTAAACAAACGTAAAACAATACACCCAACAAGCTAAAACTTCATAAGATAGTGTACTCTGTCGTCACTTTCCTTTTCAAACGTTTCGAAAAAATTGCGCGGCAATTTTGAAATGTCATTTTTTAAGTATTTTTTTTACCGATTTAGAGTTGATGAATTTAAAAGAATATCTTATTGATATATTTCTATATCAATAAAGATTACAACAATAAATATTTGACTTATTTTGGAGTCTCGTGCATATTCCCTATTCTAGTATAATAATAATAATAATAATTTATTTCACATAGAACATCCATACAATAAAGTAACATTTAAAACAAAATGTTTGTTCTATGACAAAACTTATAGGGTATGAGACCAATTTTACATAAGGCAGATACAATTTATAATTAATTAATACTTACTTTAATAATTTGGTACAAAGCCGACCGATGAGTTGTCATTCATTATCACATCTGTTTCTTATGTGCAAATAAATAAATGAATAAATTGTGTCCCCCAGTATCCTGAAGGCGAGGTGGGCTCTAAGGTGCTGGTGTACAAGAAGATCCAGAGCCAAGCCAAGCCGCCAGCCGATGAAGCGGTCTAACTGCACCGCCATCACACTCCGGTACAATCTATATCATTTCACACGCAACCGCCAAAACTTGGACACTTCTTTAAAATCTTAATTACTCATTCAGATTTCGACGGTCCGTACGTAAACTATCGAAACTGCTAATTCTCACTTTCCACCAATAACATTGTATGTGGCAAATTGAATATTTTACTATGTTCATATTGTGCACTTTCAATTTTATTCGATTGAAAAACATTTTGTATACAACATTTTATTGTAAAGAATTATATATCTTTATAATTATCTACTTGCAATTGGTGCAACAAAACAAAAATCACACTCTTCAGTTTCGATAGTTTACGCAGAACGCGTCGATTTATGAAAATGATTGTGTTTTCTGAATGAAAACCCGTCTTTTACAATTCACGAATAATTAATTTATATCAATGACATTAAATAATAGTAGGTGAATTGACAATTTCAGTTGAAATCTATTTTTTATTTATTGAACTTAACACAATATGTATTCACTATGGTAATCGGCGTTAGATTTTGAGCGACTGCGCAAAACTATATTTACGACGGTCCTATGATCACATCAGAATTATTCAGGTCATGCGTATCAATGACGACGAAGAAAAATATCTTGAGGAAACCTGAATACCTTAGACATCTTAACAAGATTTGGTCGCGCGGGCCGACGTGGTTGACTTTGGCCTAAACCCGCTCAATCGAACTCGTAGGTTTAAACCCGTGAATATGATGTGTTGTGTTACAGTAACTAGTGAATACATGGCTCTTTGCAATATCTGTGTGACTAACTCGTATAATTTGACAAAACCCTGCCGCACTGCATTTCGATATCTCGAATGAATTTGGCTAAATTAGTTTTATAGTAATAGTGAAGGGATATTACCCCTTACGATGTGTTCGGGTAGCGATTTAATATACATTTGTAATTTATATTGTAAATGCAATTTGCAGAATTATATCTAAATGGTGAATTTTTGATACATTTTAATGTATACTGAGTCTTGTGCTCAATTCAATGTTTTATTGTTGAAGTTTTCAATGAAACATTGTGCATTATATGCTTCGTTAAGAATATTTCAGCATTGAAATGTGCAATATTTTATTGATCCTTTTTATTTGTTGATTTGCTTGTAATTAACAGAACTAAACCAACCCACAAATTTTCTAAAACTAAGATATTGAAGTCAAATCATTAAAAATAACCATGTGTTATGTGATAAAAACAAATTTTAATCAGATAATATATGCAAAACGGTTGTAGCCCAAAAATAGTATTCTTAATTCTTTTTACAAGGCAGTCAAGTACAGTTTTAGATTTTCTTTCAATAAAAACCATTAATTGTGACAAGAAGACTATTTTACGGGAACATAGCTTTGCATTTTTGTTTTCACAAAACTATTTTTATGTCTATCAGATTTTTAATCCGATTTTTCTCTGGGTTGGATGGTTTATGCAAAAAGTCAAATTAAATATTTTTATGAAAAGGTGAAAATTTCAACACATAACATTGGTATATTAATAACGCGGGATTTCTGAAAGCGTAATCTGTTGCTACATCACATTACATAATTTAATTAACAACTTTTTTAACATACAAGTTTAAATAAGCTTAAAACGCGTTCAGAAATTCCGTAAATGTAGGTAATTTATGAGTGAGAATGACTATAGGAGACACTAACGTTTGGTTTGGCATCATTATAAAAAATATGTGAAGCAGAAAAAATGCATTTTGGGAAAAATACAATGTTTCTTTACCACACAATTCTAAATACAGGGTAAATCAAGACTGCTACCGAAAACGAAGCCGGATGGTAGTTTTAGTCACTTGAGACACAATGCAACTAAAAATTTTGCAAAAAAAAAGCGTCGATTTTTTTCCTGCGGTCGTATTTGGGTGGTAAATACATTCTTTCCTAAAATAATAGTGTATACCCTTTTATTTATAAGGACGCCAAGATATAAAATAGTTTAAATTATTATTTTAACAAAAACTATGGATTCACTACCCAAAAATGATGATATTTAAAAAATCATAAAAAAAATTGTCGCGTTTCTTTGCGAAAATTTTAGTTGTGTTGGTAGTCACTAAAACTACCACCCGGCTTCGTTTTCGGTAGCAGTCTTTATATACCCTGTGTAATATAACATCAAAAATAATTACAATTTAATAATTTATATGGCATTGCTTTTTATTTATAATACGTAATCATCAATAACTATGATCGATTTTTTTTAAATAATTTTGCGTACAAACACAAATACCATTAAAATAAAACATTTCTGTCAAATCAGTATTAATGTAACATGAGGTAAATATTCGTATTTAAATATAAGAGTGGAAAAGTAGTTAGGATATCTTACCGTCTCTTTCACACGCGCACATAGTAATGCATATTAAGACTAGTGACGTCACTAGTTTTGTTTTGTGTCTCTTTTTTACTCCCACTGCAACATTTAAAACTTTTATTACTTATTAAAATGATTTACTAAATTCTTTGTTTTCTAAATTATGGATATGAAAACCTTTTTATAAATGCATTTAGAAAAACTGAGTCAAATACGCTATTAATTAAGTGTTCAATGTGTGAGTACTTTAGTGTCTCCTTGGTATAATTTGATCCGTTGCAAAGCTTGTATCCATGACTGAAGGTCGCAGGTTGCTAGTACAAATAGAGCATTTTATAAATAACGTATACACTTGCCAAAGTTTATGTTAAACTACTAACAATATGTATCGTTCCATAGACATGCATTGTGTCTGGCAACCCGTTTGTTTGTTATTAAATTCTGCTACCACCGAGGATGTCAAAATAGTTTTAAGTGTTTGCCGTCTTCAAGTAAGGCAAAACAACACTGCCAAATGGTGTATCGCACCTTCAGAATTAAACTGATCCAATCCAAAAAATAGATTTTTACTTCTCTCATTGGCTCAAAATGACTATCTCCAACGACCCTTAAAGAGGGACCTATTGGTGTTCTCGGTGTATCTTCCATAAGTAAATAAATTCTTATGTTACAAATCTTTAATGAACGTTTCCCAAAAAATAAGTTTGTTTTAGTTAGCTCTCATTAATTCTAAAGGCGCGATATTTGAAATAGTGACTTTAATATACATTTATTACAAAATTGACGAGTAAAATCATTTTTACGATGTAAAAATGAGTTTGCGAATCGAATTCGACACGAATAATTGAGTATGCATTATTTTTTTTTTTTCGATAATGTTGGTTATGTAAAGGCAATTTAAATATTTGCCCTTGTATGTTTGATCCAACATTTGAAAATGGATACTTGTTAATGCCAACCTTTTAGACAACATGTAATAATAAGCTTTTATTATATTAATATTTTACAATTTCTAACGCTTACTTGGAGCCGGTTATTAATTAATTAATTGGATTTTTAATTATTGTGTCTATGGAGTTATTTGCAATAAATTTTATTTAAATTTCAATGATTTTTCATAGTTTTTAAGACTAGTGTAGCGCTCGACTCTTGCGATGCTCAATATGTAAAGACATAAAGTATTTTTAGATCTCTTTATGTTTTATTTACCTGTTTCGTTGCTGCCTTTAATATTTTATTATGATTTTAAATAAGATTCATATGATTTTTTATCGATAATATTTTAATGTTTCCTTATTGTCGATACTTTTTAATGCGTAAAGAATCTGTTGACTCTTAGACTTACCCTTAACCCTAGATACGTCATTTATGCGGTACCAGGAATTATTGACAGATTTTATAATATAGATTTGCGTTTTTTTACATAATAAATATTTTGTTGAGATATTGAATCCGCTTAAAAGTTTCAATATTGTTTCACATTTTTGGTAGTCTGATTTGTATATTCTAGAACATTACAATTGATTATTTACATTAATAAGTCAACAATTCCTTACGCTGTATAATTTCGCATACAATTTTATCGATACTTTTAATTGATAAGTAATATTGTCAAGTAAGTTTAACCGAATGTTTAATGAAATTGTGTAGAATGAAGCGAATCACACGCGAACAATTCAAATTAACTTAATGACACGCAAATATTTTTTTGCACGCTACTACAAATCCTGTCATGACCGACCCAAGTGCGTCGTTTCCGGTTCAGCCTTTGTACATCCGGTTCCGACCAGATCGCCATAATGTTGACTAAATTATGGAATTGATGTTATTTTATAAATAGACCCTATATAAACACGAAAATAAATTACCAGGATAAATTTGAATCAAAAAAACGTAAACAAAAAAGTTTTCAAAATTCCTGCTAAATTAATCAATCAATAACTGAATTTTTCATGTGCGCCCGAGCTGTGACGTCAACGCGCTCCGGTCGCTGTTTGCAGTCATTGATATTGTGTCATTAATAAAACATTTTAAAATCTTTTTATATAATTTGTTAGGAAAATTAGATTCTCAAAATATTAGTTTTTTTAAATACTGTCTTTAATATGTAAAAAATAAATTTACGTGAATTTGTAACATGAGACAACATCGCTATTGTGTCGGCATGTCCGAAATGACCAACTCTCTTGTAAAAATTGCTTTGCACTTACCATCTGGTGCCATGTAGCCATTTTCTCCTGTCAGTATGAATATCCCGCGATGTTATGTATCAATATGACGATAGTGTACAAATTCGCCTGTAATTCGTTTCTTCTACACTGCATGACTTTTTTATAATAAATACTGTAGTATCGATAGTTATCGATAATTCAATAAGTAGGGGAAGGCCGGGTAAAGTGAATACCCCGGGCAAAGCGAATACTCCCCACTATTCCTAAATTATTATTTTTTCATTCAACACGCCACCACTGTTACGTTTGGCCATCTTGGTTTAATACGAGGCAAACATAGAAGCGACGGTCCGCCTCGCGTCCCATCCACGGAGTGGAAATTAGTGTTTTCGTAAATAAAAGATTGATTTTATGCGGTAAGTACATTGATCAATTCTCCTGTATTACTAGTTTTTTATTTATAGGAATGTCTTAATTTGGTAGCATATCAAAGTAGTTTTTTTATGGTATACTTAACAGAAAGGCAGAATTATTAGTTTCTGAATAAATAGTGTTAACCTCAAAACTTACCTGGTCGGGCAAAGTGAATAGGGCAAAGTGGATATGGTCCACTTTGCCCTATTTACTTTGCCTGCCATTTCTCATTGGTGACTTATTATCTAAACATGTCTTTTATTTGTTTCAGATGGTGAATAAATATAAAAAAATCTAAGCAAGGCACGTGGGATGAAAATGCTATGCAAACGGCTATTGATTTGTGCAGAGTTGGAGAATCAATAAAAAAGCACAGCTAAAAAGTATGGTTTGGCTTATGCGACGTATAGGCAAACCTTGTATAGGTAAAGTTTTTTTTTTCATTTTATCAAAGTTATTTTTATGTTTTCAGAGATTGAATATGGGTATTCACTTTGCCCAAGTACTGTATCCGCTTTACCCGGGGTACCGGGCAAAGCGAATACTTTCGTACTTTTTTAAATTTTGATTGTAGTTAATTATTGTTTAAATATTAATGGTTACTGATGTCCGTATTTGTACAAGCAATAAATAAAGACTGATTTCTGATAATTATTTTGATTTTGTATTATATACATTTTCTGCTATAACCTTAAATACCTTAAGGTATCCACTTTGCCCGGCCTTCCCCTATTGGGAAGTTTAAATCGCATGAGCGTTTGGGTGTAGTCGATAAGTTCTCATGCGGCCAGTGGTTGCAACTCTTAATGTAAATAAGATTTATATTCTCGTGATGCATTGTGCCCTAATCTTCCCACGATAGGCCCTGTCTAGTGTCTACCCTGAATCATTATAAACGTCACCAAATTCAAAACATTTTTAGAGCTACCCACAAATGTTAATAATATTAATTGTATTGATACTTATTTGGTCATCGCCGACACTGCATTCGGACTGGAAAATTATAATTACTGGAGGTTTTTTATATGTACGCAAATTTTTCACATTGAAGAATAAAACTTAATTAATACGGATTTTGTTTTACTTTAAATTTTAACTTCCCTTTGTTTCGAAGACTACAGCTTTCGTTGTCTTGGTAACTATACAACGTCCGCTAGTTGACAAAGTATACTAAAAAGTTAAAATGTGAAATTAAACTAAGTCGGCGATTAAATCACTAGTATAGTAGTTTTACGTGGAAACACTTTCTACGCGCTTTCCGCCCTGTCCATATATTTATGTCAATTGACGACCTCCGTGGCGCAGTTAGTTAGACGCCGTCTGTGAAACGAGAGGCTGCGGGTTCCACCGAAACAAATATTTAGGTAAACGACAGGTATTTGTTTCGAGTCTAGGTGTTTGTGAGACCGAAAAGTCACTCGTAGTTCCTGATACACACGACACAAGACCATGGGCGTAGCCAGGGTGGGGCAGAGTGGGGCGCTTGCCCCACCCTGGCTCTGAACTGTAAGGTACATAACCAAACCTACAAAAATTAAATTATCTAGATAAAGTACTATCTATAGGTAGATATATACCTCTATTGACTGATTAACAAACTGGCATATGCCTAGAGCCCAAACGGAGCAAGACCGCGGCTATAGTTTGCTAGTTGCATATTATTGTAGACTGCTGCCCCACCCTGAGCCCGTAGCTGGCTACAGCCATGCACAAGACCCAATGTTAGTGTGCGGCCAGGACTATGTATGTGACTGTTGGGTGTATTTACAATTATTTATTCATAAGATGTACGAATATAAGCGCAATGTATCACGAAAGTATTTTACCGGTGATATTGGTAATTGGTATTTAATTTAAACCACTTCTAACCGACGCAGGTATTATTGTATCATGTTTAAAAAACTGTGTAGAGGTTACGACAAAAATTTCTATTTTAATGTTTACCGCTTAGGTACCTATGTTTCCGAACCGAATGGAAGTTCATTTAAGCGCTGAAATATACTAATCTATACGGGATGGGCATAAACCGTGAAACTAGTCATGGGAAAAAATCATCTCGTATTTTTTTTCCTATTTTGTACAAGGTCATCTGGGGTGATGAGATAAATACCATAATATGTCAATATCACTTTGTATTTAAATTATGAGCGCTAGTTGTAAGAGTAGGTGAGGCGATACAGTCCGACAGAGGGGTTACCTGTACTCCGACACCACGGCAAATGTTCAAACATAGTACGTACAACTGTAGGTATCCATTAAACATAGACAAAGTTCGGAGTGAGTGATAAGTTTTTATAGAATCGAATAATTTTTTAGAAGTGGAAATATTTTACCTTATATGCTTTGAACGTCCGAACATTCGAAGTTCGCGTCGGAGTATAAAGTAACCCCCAGAATGTCTTCTACTGACGTTTCGCGTGTGGATTTTAATAAAGATTTTATTTTTAATCATTTTTTTATTACGTTGTAACGGCCTTTCCTTTTAAAATATTCCTGAAGGCGCCCTTTAACCTTTGTACCTCTTTCCTGGTCCCTTCTAAGTGATTAGCTTAGCGACAAAGTAAATTTTAGAAGAATATTTCACGTATTTATACATGTTTGCTAGTATTTGACAGCCTGCGTGGCGCAGTCGGTATATATTTATTTATTTATTAGATGTCAGGGATTAATCAAAACTGATTCTATTAATTTACATCTCGAAATAAAAACTGAAAATGAGAATGAACATGATTTAAATTTAAGTTTTATAAAAACAAGTCCCTGCCTAAAAGCCTGTATGACAAGTTTTTAATTGATCTATCAATACACCTTACACCATATATTACACGTATATGTACATAAAATTATTACTAATGGTAATTAATAATATAAAACAAAAAATGCTTATTAATTACCTATATAATTATTTATAGCACCATAACAATTAATTTAACAGTATTACAAAGCGAATGTGAGTTTGTCATTCCATACCATTAATTTGATTTCTCATTCATAAAACATACAAAGTATCCTTTCTTTCCTTTTTTTCTTAATCACCAACCGATTAAATAGAAGTTATTTATACTATAAACAGTGTAATAACTAAATACAAAAATGAAGTAATCGTTATTTACAGTTGATCTCGATTATTATGTAATAAGCTATTAAATATTGTAAATAAAAATACTTACATATAACATTTTAAAAAAACAAAAGTTAAAATTAAATGTTTATTAAAAATATAAGTCACCTGCTAAGAAATATGTCTTGTTCTAGATGTATACCTGGATTTATCATGTTATTATTAAATCACAATGCAATACAACATACATATTCGAGATTTACCTTATAAAATATACTAGAAATGTATAACAAATTACTAGTAATCTACAAAGTCATCACATTGCACAATTTATAGTCCAATTTATATGAATACATAGACGGTAGAAGTTGTAATTTGAATCACTCAGAATATTCTGTATATGTATGTATATATGTATATATTCTGTATAATTTTAAATGATTAAATATTTAATTTAGTTGATAAATGTTAAACTGTATCTATAAAGTGATTGTATAGAAGTAGTAGAATGAAAATTATTATTTATGCCAACTTGTTTCCTGATTTATAATATACTAGCTGTCGGGCCCGGCTTCGCCCGGGTGCAGATAGTTTTTGAGTCCAATCCACATCAAGTTCCTGACTCATCCCACGGGAACACTACATTTTTCGGGATAAAAAGTAGCCTATGTGTTAATCCAGGGTGTCAGCTATCACTATACCAAATTTCATCAAAATCTGATGAGCCGTTTTTTCATGAAAGAGTAACAAACATCCATACATCCATACTTACAAACTTTCACCTTTATAATATAGTAAGGATAAAAAGTAGCCTATGTGTTAATCCAGGGTGTCAGCTATCACTATACCAAATTTCATCAAAATCTGATGAGCCGTTTTTTCATGAAAGAGTAACAAACATCCATACATCCATACTTACAAACTTTCACCTTTATAATATAGTAAGGAATATAGTAAGGATGGTTAAATAAATAATGCTATGATTCATCACAAGCTTCATCATCTGCTATAACATGTTCATAGATCATCTGTATCAATTCAGCCGATTTGTATTTAGTCCATCCTTCAGTTTTAGTAATCAATGTGGCCTGCCCATCCTTAATGAACTCGAGTGTCAATTGCTTCAAACCGTTAGCTGAGTGCAAATCTGCCAACTGAAGAGTCTCTATAGCATTCTCCACTGTAAGTCTCTTGTGTAGTGCTTCCTCACTTAAACTTTTCAACCTGTTAAGTTGGTAATAATCAGCCGCAGCCAGCAGTTTCTCTGGTATTTCATCAACTCTTGGAGCTTTGTCAGTGTATATGAAGGTGAGTACTTCTTGCAAGACATCCGATTCTAATGGAGATTCAACCACATTTGTGAAACATTCAGTGGTGTTATGCTCGAAGTGTGCTTTAAAAACTGCACTTCTACTTGCTAGTATGCCTTTGTGGGCTTTAAAAGCAATATCTTCAGCAGATTTTATAGTCACATCAGAAAAGAAACTATTATTAAGTAAATTTTCCAAATCGTCACACAAAGGAGCGCCAAGTACATCATAATTGTCGACTTTAATGTAATTCAACAGCATAAATTGTAATTTAATATGTAAAGGTGATTTAGTTGTTAAATTAACATTGCGAGTAAAATCATTCTTGGATAAAGTACATAAATACTGCCACTCGTTCGCCTTTAATGTGCTATACTCTTTTGTAAGTATTTTAATAGCAGCTAAAGATATCTCTAGGATGGACTTCGTATTAACTGGAGTTGGTGAGAAATAATATAGTTCTATGATGTCGTTGTCACGTCCAAGGAATTTCATTTTAAACTGAACAGCCGACACCGAGGGGTCAACCGTAGGGTCCTTGCATTTCTCGGTGCGTAACACCCGGATAGTCCTGTTTTTTAGCACAATGGGAAATTCTTCCACTGACCATATGATAGTATTTAACTTTTTTGGGCCATCTGTTATTGCACTATATTTGATATTAGACATTTTACACAAGTGAATAGTTTTCTAACAAACTGAAAGTCAAAATTATAGAAGTGAATAATTTGTGGCTACGTACTCACAAGGTAATTGGTACTGTAACTACCTACTCGAAGTTTAAACAATTGTACTGAATGATTATGTAATGATGATTGTGGAATAATTTTGTGTAAACAATTGACACAAACAACGAAGTACGAACAATCAATTAACCCGTAGCCGGTAAACCCCCATCAAGAGATATCTAAATTTGACAGTTATAAAAAGTACCGTTCGTTCCACTTGACGATCACAACACCTAGGTCTGCCAAGGTCTCTGAATCTCTATCACTACGTTCTAGACAAGATAACTACACTAGATTGTTTGAAACACGTAATATGAGTTTTCGGACAAGCTACCCTTGAATCCTAAGTTTTGTTTGATAATGATTTCGTGTGTATTGAGAATTGAGATATAAGGTGTACGAGCCGTAGGGTTACACCCACAGAATCTCATGGCAAATGGGGAAATCAAAAATTGAGTATAGCCAAGAAGCTTATACCCAAATGGAGATTGCATTCCGTATATAAAAGTGAAGCACAAAAATTTTACCTTGAATGAAGTCGCTGTTATCTGCTATCCTTTTCTTTAGAGTGAAAATGCACGCGAACCGCAATGCGGTTCCTGTGTATAGGGGATAACATAAGTTTTGAAACAGCTGTTGACCGATGGTATTGCCATATAAAAATCATTGTTTATTTTTAATTTTATGCCATGGGATTCTGGTACGCCTATACCTTTTAGATAATTCGAAAGAATAAGTAAAAGTTATGGGCAGCGCACACCAGGATGGAATGGCAAAGGATATTTTTGCAATGGATATTCAAAATGACATAAATTCCAAAGTTTTTAAATTGATGCTGTGGCATCGAAAGGCATTTCTTGATGCGGCATCGGAGAGCACGCCAAGGGATCCCCGGCCCCGGTGCGGCACGCCGCGGGAGAAGGTAGTCTAAGCCACAGAATACTAAGTCTAAGCGGTCCGGACATAGGATAGGAGGTAGCGGAGGATTGTCTACGATTTCCTACTGTCCGAATTAGATTTTGTCAAAAATATAATAATTGAATAAGTAAGTAGTTTATCTCTCTTCACATTTATTACTATGGGCATGAAATTTGTATCAGGCAGCAAGCGTTGTCGATGCGTACTTCCGTTACGGAAGTATGTAGTTCGGAAGTTCCGTATATAGGGCATGCCGTATCGCGCCACGGGTGTGTCCCGTTGTGTTGTGCGTAGGCTTTTATGGAGTAACTTTTCACCATTAAATTAACACATTTGATTGAAAACACGTTTCATTTAATTTTATCAATTTATCGTGACTCGTGACAGCGGCGCAACATAGGGAAAATAAACACTACGTTTTTTTTAAGTGCATTTCACAAAGTTTCAAAGAGTAACGAAACATTAGTAAACGCAGGTATTCAATATCGACGTGAAATGATGACGCATAGGCATACCCTAAATCTATGGGCATACCTATATGATTATATTTTACTAAAAAATAGTTCAATCCGTCAATTAAATCCTGAACAAAGAAAATGATTTCTTTACATTATTGTAATATTAACAATTAATATGATCCGCGAAGTGCTTTCCATGCTCCATTGACGTTTTTTTTAAGTTTAAACAGGGGCAATCGAGCATACGGTTTACATGACGGTGAGTGATCACCGCCGCCCATGAACATCTGCAACACCATAATTCACGGAGATGAATTGCCGGCCTTTAAAAAATAGTGCCCATACTGAAATTATTTAGGGATTTTATCACAGGTTTGGTTTAATTTTTACAGTTTTTAACTTCCCGACATTTCGATAACTTTACAGTTTTCATGGGATTTCGTCGGATTTCAACATTTGGCACTCGAGCTTGCTGAGAGTTTGAGTTTAATTCTGTGCTTAGATTGCGCTACATCTGCTCTGTGCCACATCAATTTGCCTCCATACTGAACAGTTATTCATGGGACTCGCATGGAGTTGAGCTGGCTACGTAGCTAGACGCACTGACGGCAGGTGGAATAAGACGCTAACAGAATGGTGGCCAAACTGAGTAAGCACAGCGTCGGCAGTTCGACGGCAAGATGTGTCGACGACATGGTCAAAGTCACAGGCCGAACCTGGATGCGATTGACACAAGACTGAGAAAAGTGGCATATACATATATGAGAGAAGCCTAAACCCAGCAGTGGAAAGCTACAGGCTGTGGATATAAATAATATACCAAATACATACATAGTCCTGACCCCATACTAAGATAGTCTTTTGTCGTGGGTATCAGAACTCGCAGTTACAAGACTTTTTATTCTCAAAAACATCGAGACCCGAAACAAATACAGGTGGAACACATAAACTTTTGTCTCGGAGCGAGGATCATCTAACTAATTGCGTCGCAGTCTGTCTGCAAGTATTTATTTTTATAAGTGAGGACGTAATACCCTTGTCTGTCTGGTGCTCATCAGGTGACGCGTTAGGTATTTTTTATTTGAAATAGCTTCTCCCATACATGATACATTTACATAACTCAATGGTCTTGTAACACTAACACTGCAAACGACCCATATTTCCATATCAATGTTTATCATTCAAGTGAATGTTGAAGGCGTGAGACAGGGAGATGTCATATCTCCGAAACTGTTCACTACCGTGCTGGAAAATGCCTTCAAGCTCTTGTAATGGAAAGGATTCGGCATCAACATCAACGGCGAGTATATCACTCACCTTCGGTTTGCCGACGATATTGTAGTCTTGGCAGAATCGCTGGAAGACCTTAGCACTATGCTCGAAGACCTCAATCGAGTCTCCCAACAAGTGGGTCTTAAAATGAACATGGACAAAACGAAGATCATGTCGAATGTCCATGTTGTGCCCACCCCCATCGGTGTTGGGGGCTTGAATCTTGAAGTTGTTGACGAATATGTCTATTTAGGACAAGTGGTTCAGTTAGGCAGGTCCAACTTCGAGAGAGAGGTCAATCGTCGAATCCAACTCGGTTGGGCAGCGTTCGGGAAACTACGCGACGTCTTCTCGTCTAAAATACCTCAGTGCCTTAAATCGAAAGTCTTCGATAGTTGCGTGTTGCCAGTGATGACTTACGGCACCGAGACGTGGCCTCTCACTATGGGCCTTATTAGGAAGCTCAAAGTCACTCAACGAGCTATGGAGAGGGCTATGCTCGGGGTTTCCCTACGAGATCGAATTAGAAATGAGGAGATCCGTAGGAGAACTAAAATAACCGACATAACCCACCGGATTAGCAAGTTGAAGTGGCAATGGGCAGGGCACATAGCGCGGAGATCTGATGACCGATGGGGTCGGAAAGTGCTCGAATGGAGGCCGCGTAGCGGAAAGCGCAGCGTTGGACGTCCACCCACAAGATGGTCCGACGACCTGGTAAAGGTCGCGGGACGTCGCTGGATGCAGGCTGCCTCCAACAGGTCTCTGTGGAAATCATTGGGGAGGCCTATGTTCAGCAGTGGACTTCCTTTGGCTGATGGATGGATGGATGGAAATGTTGAAACCATTATTTTATTATAATGAATTCCTACTTAGACTTTAGATTGATATGAACTGTCATATCTATTTGTTATACTTTGACCATCATTTGCTGTGATTATATGTGATTTAAAAAGTCAATGAACTAGATGTCGCTAAAGGGTTAGACATGGGTTAGACTATGGGTTAGCCAAATACCTGTACAAATACAATGACTAATAAAGAATAATTTAGTTTCTTTGACATGTCCTGTGACCTATCTGGTTATCGGTAGAATTTAAGTCAATGAGTATTTCCAAGGTTATAAAATCTTCAAAAGTATACTTCAATTATTATGAATTATTTAAAATATGTAACATACTACCGGCCAAATTAAAATACAGGATTTCGTTGGTTTCGTATAACCTGTAGGGCGATTCACGTAATTTGTTGACGCGCCGATCAAGTCGCGGTGCAGTTGCGATTAAGTTTACGTTTTGGTGCAAAATGGTATTCTCGTAATTGTTTAGCTGCGCGTGAGCTGCGCGTCAACTGTATGTCATACTTATTTAATACTTTTGTCATTAATTTACATTAATACGATTTGTAGGATGTTTCCTTCCTATTAAAATCGAAAGTGCACATGTGCTGCGCGTTTTTAATCGGAGTAAACCGTTATTTTAGAAGTCAAATGAATAAGTAAATACCTACCGATCAAGTTGCGATCTGTATCAACGCGCAGCAGTAAAATACGTTAAAGCGCTCGCGTGACGCGAGCGTATTTGACAGCGGTTACGAAAAGGGCCGTTTTGATCGAAACTTAACTGCAACTGCACTGCAACTGAATTTGTTTTAATACGTGAATCGCCCTACATAGCTGTAGCTGTTGGTACCGCTGCAACACAATAAGTCGACCTGAGCGGTATCGGCAGGGAAATATGTTGTACCAAGTGTCCACAATTACTACGGAGACAGGACACTACGTAAGCGATTACCGTACTTGGTAAACGGTCTCCCATCTGAAATCGCAACACGGATTAATAAAAAAATCTAACATTAAAATCATCAAAAAGTATCTGCTGTCAACATTATAATAAGGCACTCACATCTAGCAATATACCGGGTATATCAAGACTGCTACCGAAAACGAAGCTGGGTGGTAGTTTTAGTGACTACAAACACAATGTAACAAAAAATCGCAAAGAATCGCGTCAATGTTTTTTGTATGAATTTTTACATATCATAATTTTTGGGTGGTAAATCCATAGTTTTTGCTAAAATAATAACGACCATATGAAAAAAAAAAAACAAAAAAAGCGTCGCTTTTTTTCATTCTTTTTTTACAACATTTTATGTTGAATTGTGTCTGAAGTCGTTTAAACTACCATCCGGCTTCGTTTTCGGTAGCAGTAATGATATACCTTGTATGTAAAACCAATATGTACTCCAATTTATTTTCGCATAAATATAATAATAAATGAAAAAAAAAGATTACATACAGGCGACGCTAATAAAAGCGTGTTAAACAAAACTTAGAAATACAAAAATACAAATTTTATTAGAAACAATTAACATAGGTACATTATTAGATATATAAAATATACTATTATACTTAAGTCTAAAAAGAGTTTGTTTCCTTGGAACACATACACTTATAGACTTCTCCAATAATCATCAAATTGGTACTTGGTAATTCTTTTAATCCAGGAAACAAATACTGTTCCCAAGCATAACAAAATACATTTTAGCTGGGAGTTTTAGAAAAACATACAGTATTTATATATAAAAACTGCCTACCACCACAAGAAGTTGTTACGCTTTTGAAGACCAAAATAAATGTTTATAGTATTATAAAATATATTCAGAAAAATAAATTCGTTAAATTATCATAAGCCCATAGGCGAGGCGAAAGGAACATCTAGTGACTAGTAAGCCAATGGTTTAGTAAGTCTTAACTAGGCATTACCTTTTAACTTAATGAGGTAATCAGATGAAATAAAAACATAACAACTGTAATAAAAAACTATGATACTTTAAACATACTTGTTGTACCTATTTCAAATTACTCTCAAACGAAGAGTTGATTTTAATAATACTTTTTCATTAAAATATTCGCATAAGATTTATTTAATTTTACATAAGATTTAATTTCATATTTGGTTTTGAGCCACTCATGGACAGTAGAAAAACTAAACAAAACCTCATTACAAAGCAATGCTTGGCATTCGTTAAGTCTCGGTATGACCAGTAGTGACTCTGTCTACTACAAGTTCCTTCAATCCGCAACATAACAGTGCATTAACATAGCTGTTTCGCGGGAGAAATATAAATTGCGTTGGTACCTCCCCGGCGGCCCCTCACATTTGGGAGACCTACCACCTTCGATCAAATATACACTAGATACAACATGAGCGCTTAGAAAATGGCACCAAAAAAGAGTGCTTAAGCACTCTTTCGCCTTCAGTCACGCACCGACCGTTGCATCTAAAACGTCGTAAAACTTTATGAACACCCAGGTGATAATAGGTGACAATTTAGTGTCCTATGATCACCCAGGTGATCAAAGTGGAATAGACCCCATTTTAGTGACTTTATTGTTTGTATTGCTATACAACAAAGAATATATTTAACAGTATTTTACCTATTAGCCATTAATCACTTAAAACTATAATTCTGTTTTACTTAAATTTCTTTTGAAAAGAAATCAGAATAAGTAATCTTTAATGGTATAAAAATTTAGGATAGTTGTGCATTTTGAATATGTATTTCAATAAAAAGTAAATAAGTATCTTAGCCTTATACTAGCTTAAAAATCTGTTGCCATGTGTTCACAGATTGTCTTTACCAACTCAACAGATTGCAACTTCATCCATCCTTCGGTTTTGGTTACTAGACTCGCCTGCCCATCCTTAATAAATTCAAGTGTCAATTTCTTCAAATTTTTAGCAGAGTGTAAATCTGCCAACTGAAGTGTCTGTATAGCATTCTCCACTGTCAGACCCTCTTGTAGTGCTTCCTCGCACAAATTTTTCAACTTGTTAAGTTGGTAATAATCAGCAGCAGGCAGTAGTTTCTCTGATATCTCATTGACTCTTGGAGCTTTGCCACTGTATATAAAAGTAAGAACTTCTTGTAAGACTTCAGTGCTGAATGGACTTTCAATCACATTGGTGACACATTCAGTTGTGTTATGCTCAAAGTTTGCTTTAAGAACTTCACTTCTGCTTGCTAATATACCCTTGTGGACTTTAAAATCAGTACCATCTACAGATTTCAGAACTACATCAGAAAATAGTCCATTATTCAATAGATTTTGGAAGTCATAACTTAACTGAGCTTCAGTTTCAGAATGACAAACTTTGAAGTTGTTTTTCACTGTAAATACGAACAAAGCACGTAAAGCTCCATGGCTAATCAAATTAGGACTGCCAAAAGTATATGAGTTAGTCTGTGTGACTGTGAGGCTGGATTTCAATAAAGTGGCTAAGTACTGCCATTTGTTTGCCTTAATCTTCTCCTCCTTTGTTGTGACAATATTGCGATCTGGATTAGAACTGTAACTTATATTTAAAGACACATCCATGAGAACTGTATTTGGCGATAAATAATATATTTCAATTATTTCTTTGCTGCGTCCAAGGAATATCATTTTTAACTGAAAGCCAGTCCCTGAAAAAGTAGCCTGCGGATCCATGGATTTGTCAGCACGTAACTCCCGCGTTATCATGTTTCCCAGTAAATTATTAATATTCTGCACTGTCCAATTGATAGTATGTATTTCAGTTTGACCCTCTGTACGGGTAGTGTACGATAAACGAGACATTTTAAACCGACGTGTTGAACTCATAAACTAGTGTGATCTTAAATCAAACTTTAAACTAAAACAATTATTTACAATCACATACCAAATGAAATAATTAATAAATAACAATTTATGAGGCTCAAAGATGAAACTTTTAGCTTTCAGTTTAGAACATTTATAAATATTAAATAAATGTACTGAGCACAGACGAGTTAAGTCACAAGGCAGCCACTAGAATCACTATCACTGACAATGATGTGGATAATGAAACCAATTCCTTATTAAATACCTAACACAGACCAACAATACCTAACAAGAAATAATAAATAACGCGATTCAAATAAGAATAGGACTGACCTGTAGATATAGGTCGTTCGCGATTGAACGCACAGATTGAACGGGTCAAATAAACCAGCTCCGAAAAACCACACGATCGATTCGATCTTTACGTACAATAAAACCCGTTCATTCGATCGATCGAGAGATTGGAGAATCGCGTCCACAAACCAATAAGGAAATCACGTCGGTTCAAGCAAACCGAGAACCGAGAGCCGAGAACCATAATCCGCGAACAACGGTTCGCTAGCCGTTAATGCCCTGTGCAGTGCGACCCGACCCGAGTCGAGCCGAATCAAGCCAAACAAACGTTCGGATATCATCGATTTTAGAGACGAATACAGACACTAAATAGTTCGACTTTGAGTGGTAGGCTTTAAAGTTTATTTTGGGTTACAATTGTATGGTTTACCTTTTTGTGTGAATTAAAGTTAGTTACGTGTTGATTTATGATTACTTGCGTATTGCGTTTAAAAAAGAAAATATTGTTATTAAGTAATCATTCGGTTTTGTTCGTTTTTCGAAATTAGTATCTTATTGTCCTAAGATTTTGCCTGTTACGTTTGTTGTAAAATTGTTTTTCACGTGTTTCATTTGTAAAAGTGATATTTTTGTGTAAAATAATAGATAATATAAACTTTAAAAAATGTTTACCTACCTATACTTCTACTAAGGGCCTATTCATTTATATAAATATATGAAACGGAACCAATCGTTCGATTTATCGAGTCATTTGAACCGGTTCATTTTATAGTTGGTTCAGTATTGATCCGGGTTTTAAAATTTGAACGAATTGCACATTCCTAAGTGATCTGGCGCCATATTCGTTCATAATAGCTGTCAAATCGCACAATTTAGGTAGGGTGAGCAAAACAAGATTTCTTAAAATAATATTTTTGTTGAATAAAAATAATATTTTTAGTATTTAATATTTAATAAAAAAAATTGATGAATGCATAATGTCATCTTTTAGTTACTTTCTGGCGAATTATTGCCCATGAAGTATATAAAAAATGAAAAAGTTGAATTTTTTAAAATTATTTATGGCTAAACATTGTTGTTTATTTTTACATATAACATGTTGTATTTGTTTAAATTTATTTAGTTAATTTTTGTTTACGAATATGACTACGTGAAAAAAAAATTGATGCGTAAATATTTTTTTGGTTGCTAACCATACTTTAAGTGCGTGGTGGCCTGTTGGTAAACAGACTGGATTCTGCCACTGTTCACAGTGGTCGCGGGTTCAAATCCCAGGGCACACCTCTGACTTTTTGGAGTCATGTGTGTATTGATAGTCAATCACCACGCATTAAAAAAAACGGTGAAGGAAAACATCGTGAGGAAACCTGCATACCATAGCGGTTTATAAGAATTTCTATGGTATTTAAGTCCGCCAACCCGCACTAGGCCAGCGTGGTGGACTATATGGCCTAACCACTCTCAATCGTACTCTCAATTGTAGAGTAGGCCCGTGCCCTGCAGTGGGACGTATATGGGCTGATACAGAAACAAGAATACAGAAAGCATACTTTTCAGGTGATATTTGACATTCAAGGGTCGTTGACGTTCCTATTCTTATTTAAAACCACAGGGGTAGCCACCGTGTAACCTAGTATGAGATAGCGATATTTGTGGGAGTGTGGCCAGGTTGACACGTTTTTCCTAAGGTATCGGGAAACTTTGACCGCTCTTTAAAAAACTATAATTGCTAAAATATCGATATTTTATCTTTGAGTGGAACTACAGTGCACATACATGCCTGGGCCACCAGCCATTACCCAGAACTAATAAAACACTGTATAACATAAACATAATTTAAGTAAATAGCTAGTTCTGAAAATAAAAACTATTGTAACAAAAGCTAATAACAAAATAATATCTAGTTCGCCCCGTGACCACGAAATTTGTAAAGTAATCGAAAAGTCGCGTGGAGAAGCTAAAAAAAGCAAAACTTAAACCAAATCCGTGATAAAATCCGTTAAAATAGTTTTATTTCAAAAACAATATCTACTGCGCAACCATATACAGTTCAATACATATAAGGAAAAAGTTAAAAAAATGAAAGATAATTAATGAGGTTTGTTTTTTAATATGTAATTTAAATCTTTAATATCTTTTGTTTTACGGAATATCAACCGTCGGACCGCTGGCCACCCCAAATAATGTAAATATTTGCCTCCAAAACGTCAAATTTCCTGGAGTCAAGCGGTTACGCCGATAAGGACAGGCTACAAAAGCTTGCATCTCTTTCTTACATTAACGTTATGTAGAAATCTCTTTCGTTTTGTGTAAAAGGGATAGAACGTTCTATCCCTTTGTTCTATCCCTTTTACACAAAACGAAAGAGATTAATACATAACGTTCATGTAAGAAAGAGATGCAAGCGCCCCTTACGCTAAGCTGCTTGCTTACTGCTTACGCTAACGTTGGAAAGAGCGCAAAGGGCGGTTATTAAAGTAATATTACGAAAACTAGTAAGATTCCCTACTGCAAAGGTCTTTTCCGCCTTGGACGTAATCTTTATTGTACAAAAACAAAAGAATATAACAATATAAAGAAATAACATCTATTAAAAATAATATTAATTAAAAATTAAAAGACCGACTTCAAAGTGTACTACAAAGTAATAAATAATATAAATTTTATTGTGCTCGTACACATTGATTAATTTTATCATTGACTTGACTAGCCAACAAATCTTAAATACGTAATATTTTGAAGGCGGGTCGCCAAGTGCCAAACAAGAACCAATTTAAGTAAATGTATTACAATTAATTATTACCTATTTATAGATCCTGTATTGTTGGGCGCTCAGTAAAGTCGATATATAAATTAGAAACAAATTAATTTAACATATTGATCCTACGTGTAAATATGTCGAAATTTTAATAGAACTATTATGTGTCATGTGTGCGGACTAATTATAATGAATTGGATACGATAACAGATACAATGGTCAAGGGTTTTAATTCCAGGGTACACCTTTGACTTTCTGGAGTCACTTGTATATTTAGATTCAATTACTAAGCACTTTAACAGTGATAGAAATCATAGTGAGGAAAGTACGAGTATAAGAAAGGGAAGGGTCCGATGCTCAACAGTGTTGATATATTAAGGACTTGCAAAGTAATATTAAATTTTTTTATTAGTTATCAGGACGGAATCTGGAATTTGTGCCAGATATGGTGATAGACTCGCCCCCTATCACACCAAGGGACATAACACACAAGGCGTAACGAGGGTGTCCTGATTGATACTAGGAGAATCCTTGCCTACCCCTTTTGGGAAAAGGCGTGATTTAATATACATTAAGACGAATTAATATTGCGTGTAAGACTTGCGTATTTTTCGCCAGGATGTTTTCTATCCATCCATTCATCAACCCAAAGGAAGTCCACTGCTGAACATAGGCCTCCCCCCAATGATTTCCACAGTGACCTGTTGCCATCTGTGACCAGGATGTTTTACACAAACTAAATTTAAGTCATCGTGTTCGTCACTTGGCGACCCGCCTTCAAAATATTATGTATTTAAGATTTGTTGGCTAGTCAAGTCAATGATAAAATTAATCAATGTGTACGAGCACAATGAAATTTATATTATTTATTACTTTGTAGTACACTTTGAAGTCGGTCTTTTAATTTTTAATTAATATTATTTTATTTATTACTTTTTAGTTTTCATGTAGCCACCCTGTTTTCGATTTTATGATAAAAACATCACTAAAATCAGCTCAACCCACCAGAGATATTGAGTACACCTATGCGTGGTAAGCATTCATCCCCCCCCCCCCTCTCTACGCCTTCTTCACTTCCTTTTTTTAATAAATCACATACACTGAACCTAATAGCAGAAAAATCATTGCGTTGCTGCAAGATTTTGAGGAGTTCTGCTCTTCAGATATGTACTTATTCATTAGATCTTCACCATATTTTATGTCAACAACCTTCGATCAAATATACACTAGATACAACATGAGCGCTTAAAAAATGGCACCAAAAAAAGAGTGCTTTAAGCACTCTTTCGCCTTCAGTCACGTACCGACCGTTGCTTCCAAAACGTCGCAGAACTTTAGACAATATTATGTGAAAAGCTACTTTAATGTCCAGGAATAAGGTGGAATTTGTGTTAATATATTTGGAATATGTGATCTTTTTGTTTGCGTGCGTGGTGGCCTGTTGGTAAACGGACCGGACGCGGCTGCCAACATGTTCACGGTGGTCGCGGGTTCAAATCCCAGGGCACACCTCTGACTTTTCGGAGTCATGTGTGTATTGATAGTCAATCACCACGTACTAAAACGGTGAAGGAAAACATCGTGAGGAAACCTGCATACCATAGCGGTTTATAAGAATTTCTATGGTATGTAAGTCCGCCAACCCGCATTAGGCCAGCGTGGTGGACTATATGGCCTAACCACTCTCAATCGTACTGTCGATTATAGAGTAGGCCCGTGCCCTGCAGTGGGACGTATATGGGCTGATACATACATACATATTTGGAATATGTGATCTTTTTGTTTACTCTTTTTAATGTCATGCATCGGTGCCACTTTTTAACAGAACTTTTACAGGGAACTGTGTATCTAGTGTATATTTGATCGAAGTCAACAACATTCCATATCATTCGTTCCGAAGAAAAGCTATTTTAAATCAGTTATGTAATGTTGGACATGTGAAGTATGTATATTTGTATATTGTGTATGTATATTTATATATTATCCCGCTACCATGCCCTTTTCTACTTTCCCCTTTCCATCCCCCCCTTTGTAGTAATACACTTATACTGAACCTAATGTAAAAAGAATTATTGCTATACTGTTCAATTTTGAGGAGTTCTGCCCTTCAGGTCCGCAGATATTCATCAGGTCTTCACAATAAATTTTTTAAGTCCAACCTTACATATATACTATTTGACAAAAAAATTATTTTTTGAATCGATTAAGCACTGCCGTAGATATTGAGTATGTACAATTTTACATATTTTCTACCCCCCACCCCCACCATTTTTCCATTTTCATCCACTCTTTGTAGTAATATACTTAAATTTAATGAAACGCAAAAAGAATTAATGCTGGACTGTTCAATTCTAAGGAGTTCTAGTCAGCAGATCCGAAGATATTCATCAGATCTTCACCAATTTTTTATGGGACCAACCCTGTATATCATGCTTTCCGACAAAAAAGAAATTTTCAAAATCGGTTCCCAATTGCCGGCGAAATCGCGTAACAAACATACAAAAAAAAAAAAATTCAGTCGAATTGATTACCTCCTCTTTTGAAGTCGGCCAAAAAGTACAAAAGGCGGTCTTATCGCTAATAAGCGTTCTCTACCAGACAACCTTTGGATGGATATAAAAGAAGGAGAAAGAAAGGGCAGTATAAAACAAAGATAAGGAAAGCTCCAATAGATATAAATTATTAAATAGATAATTATAAATAATACGTATAAATAACATAATAAATACACATACGTAATATAATATATACATATATACATACATATAATTTTAAATAATTACATAAACATAATAATTATATAATAATTTATAATAATTTTACTATAGATTAAAAATATATTCGAAAAGAGGAAATAGTACCTACTTTATCTGTTTTTTAGTGAGAAAGGTAGTGTTCTTTCACCAGCTTTTTGAAAGATGACAAGGTTTGTGCCCGTCGCACCACAACAGGAAGCGCGTTCCATAATCAGACAGCTTCAACAGCAAAGGATTTATCAGTAAATGTCGTGGTGTGTGCGGGCATTCTCAGCTTAAGGTTCTCTGACGACCTCAGGAACCTCGAATGTAAGTCATGGAGAAAAATAAAACGTTCTTTAGGATAAGATGGGGTGAGGGGATTAAACAAAATATTATAAAGGAGTGAGAGAACGTGAGTATTCCGACGAAGCCGTATAGGTAACCACTTACGCTTAGCACGAAACTCAGAGACATAATCATATTTGCGTAGTCCAACTATGAATCTAATACAGAAATTTTGAAGTCGCTTAAGTTTATTAAGTTGGTCTTTGGTGAGATCAAAATAGCTGACATCAGCATAATCAAGGATGGGAAGAAGGAGAGTTTGCGCAAGTGAAATTTTCGTGGCAATGGGTAAAGCATTGTGTAACTGTCGCAGGGACCTTGCCGAGGCAAACAGCTTGCGACTTAACTCTCGAAGCTGAGGACCAAAGATGAACGACTGATCGAAGGGTAGACCAAGATTTCTTACAGTGTCACTGCATGGAACAGTTATTCACAAACACTTGGTAATTGGGTGTGATCAAGTTTCGAAATCATCCTGGTACTGCCGACAACAATGACCTGAGTCTTGGTAGGATTGACTTTCAAGCCATATGTCTTGCTCCACTCACAAATTTGACGGATGTCGAGATTTATAGTTGCAATTTCACTTACAATCTTATCTAAAGGTGCTCGAGCGTAAATTTGAAGATCATCTGCGCAGAGGTGGTAGGAGGAGCGAAGATTATAGGTAATGGAATTTATAAAAATTGCGAAGAGTAAAGGAGATCGCACGCCGCCCTGTGGTACGCCAGCAGTTACACTGCATCACGAGGATAAGTTATCCTCGACACTGATCCGCTGCCAGCGCCTGTACAGGAAACTACGAAACCAAGCAACAGCCGTTGGAGATATGTTAAGAGAACACAGTACGCTTAGTAAGATATCGAAGTCGACGGTATTGGTATTGCTGTATTAGGTATTGCTGAAGTCTAGCAGCGCTAAGACTGTCAGCATGCCCCCCTTCATACCAGACCTAATGCCATCCGCAATATGGGTCAGAGTGGTAGTTTTGCTATGTCCTGGGCGAAACCATGATTGGAAAGGATTTAAAAGGTTATGTTTGGTAAGGAAGTCATTTAATTGGGTAAGGATTAGACGTTCAAGGACTTTGGATAAGAATGGAAGAATGGAAATGGGAAGGAATTCGGAAACTATAGAAGCGTTGGGCTTTTTGAGAATAGGAATGATATAAGCTTCTTTCCAAGCACTGGGAAATGTCTGAATGGAAATGGAAAAAATTAGGATATGGGAAATTATGGGAAGAATTTCGTCCAGGATGGGTAGAAATCATATTGCGGCTGACATGATCACTCCCCACAGCATTGGACGAGATAAGCGTAATGGTCTTCCTAACATCACAACTAGCAAATTCTTTGAAAACAAAGGCAGAACAATTAGGAGGTTGAAGAGTAGAAAGACAATTTATGGTTTTGTCTTTAGTCGTTTTATCCAAATTGGACGAAGAAGAAAAATTTTGGTTCAAGGAGTTTAAATCTAATGTTTTGGGAATAGAATCTTGTCGAGATTTACCCACTCCTAGTGTCTTAAGAAATTTCCAGACTTTAGCTGGGTCCCCGTTTTCAACTGAGTTATGAATGTGTCGGCGTTGAGCATTCCTACACACCTTGCTGCAGTGATTTCTAATGGTAACATACTTCAGCCAATTCACCTCATTGGTACGGCGATTGTACCGAGATTTGGCTAAAGCTTTTTTAGAGAGCAAATCCTTAATTTCAGCGGTCAGCCATGGTGTGGGTAATCATAGAGGTTTATCAGTTCGTTTGTAAATATGTCGACTTTTACATCAACCATATCCATTTGTTAGAGCGAACTCCAGTCAATGCTGTCGGCATCCTTGCGAAGATTACCAAGATTTATACCACGAAAATTTCGCTGCAGAAGGATCTTGGGTGAGGCTTTAGGAGGGTGGATGCGATATGATAGAAATAATAAATCTATACTAATATTATAAAGCTGCAGAGTTTGTCTGTTTGTTTGAACGCGCTAATCTCTGGACCTACTGGTCCGATTTGAATGATTCTTTCAGTGTTGGGTAGTCCATTTATCGAGGAAGGCTATAATCTATATATCATCACGCTATGACCTATAGGAGGAAAGCAGTAGTGATATTTCTGGCAAATACGAGGATATTTTTTTTCGTTTTTCGTGGTCCGATTGGTCGATATTCTAACTAATGTAAAATATAATCAGAATTAATGTAAAATAAAACTATGTCCATATCTACCAAACTAGCCCATTGTTTTTTGAGATTATTGCAACAGTTTTAAACAAGGTATACTCTATCGAAGCGTTTTGCCGGAGTACACCAAAATATATTTTTCGTTTTCATAAAGGACATTGTTTTTTGAATTGATACTTTTAGATGCGCTGGGGGACAAATTTAAATTCCGCATTAGTATTGTTTTCAGACTCAAGAATAAAAAAAATATTGGTACATTGATGCTGTATCTAGACATTATAATGAAACGATATGCAGTTTTATATTTTTTATATTTGTTCTATTACGACACCTGGTAAGGCAGTATGAAGGTTTTATTAATTTGTATATGGTAACGTACTAGACGCGACTGCCAACAAGTTAACGATGGTCACGGGTTCAAATCTCAGGGCACACCTCTGACTTTTCGGATTAATTTCTACGTGAAATAAAATCCGCCAACCCGCACTAAGCCAGCGGGGTGGACTACATCTTCTTCTATAATATAAAAATAAATCGCAAAATGTGTTGGTAAGCGCATAACTCAACAACGCCTGGACCAGTTTGGCCAATTCTTTTTTTTAAATTAGTATTATTACTTTATTACTAACAAAAAGTAATGGCGTGCAATATTATTTGGAAAAACAGCATTTTGGTGCTGAAATAAGGGAAGGAATATTGGATGGACAATAAAAAACGCTAAAGTTTTTTATGTCAAAATTTCATAAGGCAATCTTTATATGTACATGTATATGGAGAGACGGGATATAATAATAATAGAGTGGAAGGTACGGGAGAGGGCTGGGATAGCTGACAGATTTGATAGGACGAAGTGTAAATGCACGTTATAAGACGGGATGGATAATAAAGAGAAAGGACGGGACGGATCGGATCGGGAAGAGACTGAAGAGACGGATGAGATGGGATTGAGCCAGACAGTAAGATAGCTACGACAAGTTTAGGTATACAAGACTTCATCCGAAAAATAACATGTATTTGGTGTGGAGTGGAATCAAAAAATATACCCAGGCAAAGCTGGGTCGGGCCGCTAGTCAGCGGGACATCGACCATGCATCACAACATGGTTTAAGGAGGAGACAAAGATAAGGAGTACAGTACAGTACAGGAGAATGGTGAGTGGCGGAGAGGGGGAGGATAGAGAGGTTACAGGATTGGATGATATCGAGAAGGGAAGACGAACGGCGGTCGTTCTTAAGGAGACAGGTATTGAAATCACGTACTTAGCGTACGCGGTCTTTCCATTCTTCGTGCCGTAACCCGGGTTCATCGTAATATAACATCAACGAGATTACATTATTACCAGTACAGATTTTATTAAAAAAAGGAGTAACTTCTCTCCCTACTCACAAAGTTCAAACATCTTTCGCTCAAAGTTTTAGTTTTTATCTCCATCCATCCATCATCGAGTATGTATTTTACTGGTGGTAGGTCTCTCATATGTGAGAGGCCATCTGGGTGGGTACCACCGCAGTGTCTATTTCTCCCGTCAAACAGCAGTGTAAACGCACTGTTGTGTTTCGGGTTGAAGGGCATTGTAGCCACAGTAACTACTGGACATATTGAGACTTAACATCTTATGTCTCAGGATGGCGAGCGCAGTGGAATGCCAAGCATTGCTTTGTGATTCAAGGTGTTGTTTGGTTTTGCTACTGTTCATGAGCGGTCGTATCGCTTACCATCAGGCGAACGGCATGCTCGTCTCGCCATTCATAGCAATAAAAAATAAAAATGCAATAGAGTAATTATGGAGTTCTCAATCTACAAACTCATAGGCATGGAAGTAAAATCTAAAGTAGAGAAATGGCCAGCCAACCTAAAATATTTCGACATCGAAAACGTCATAAGAGGACCTTGTTCATACTAGGCGCACTCACTCAACACCCACACTCACACACTGTGTCTCACACACCCACACACACACGCGCACACACACACGCACGCACGCACGCACGCACGCACGCACGCACGCACGCACGCACGCACGCACGCGCACACACACACACACACACACACACACACACACACACACACACACACACACACACACACACACACACACACACACACACACACACACACACACACACACACACACACACACACACACACACACACACACACACACACACACACACACACACACACACAAATGCACACACACGCACACACACACAGTCGTATATTTTGGTGCCCGGGTGTATCAACAGTTGTTTCCCACGAAACAAGCTTAGAGCTTACTCTCAGCTTAGTGTGGGAATCATGGTTACCTCAGCAGCAATATGGGTAATAATATTGTAACTATAACCAAGCATTAATGTAAGAAAAATTGGTAAGCAATAAAGATTTTGTATTTTGTATTTGTAACATCCATTAACAAGTTAGCAAACTGTGTGTATTGTACATTTGGTTTGGATAAACTGAGACCTAACTCGGATTGAGTTGGTATTTCATTTAGTTAAATCTGTTTGGATAGTTTACACTTTGGCTTATCACTGGCTTCTTCACCAGCTACTATGTGTTCATACATGCTCTTTAACAGCTTGACAGATTCAAATTGCTTCCATCCTTCAGTTTTAGTTATCAATGTGGCTTGCCCATCCATTATAAACTCAAGTGTCAATTGCTTCAAACAATTAGCAGAGTGCAAATCTGCCAACTGAAGAGTCTCTATAGCATTCTCCACTGTAAGTCTCTTGTGTAGTGCTTCCTCACATAAACTTTTCAACCTGTTAAGTTGGTAATAATCAGCCGCAGCCAGCAGTTTCTCTGGTATTTCATCAACTCTTGGAACTTTTTCACTGTATATGTAGGTGAGTACTTCTTGTAACACGTCTGTCTCAAATGGAGATTCCACCACATTGGTAAAACATTCCGTTGTGTTATGCTCAAAGTGTGCTTTAAGAACTGCACTCCTGCAAGATAATACATTCTTGTGGACTTTATATTCAACCCCAGTAGCCGATTTCATAGTGGCATCAGAAAATAAACCTTTAGTAAGCAAATGTTCCAAGTCATCATTCAAATGAGATTCTGGCACCAAAGTAAACTCAATATTATACTCACAATTAATCATAAATTCGAATTTTAGTCGGAAACTTGAATTCTCAAATCTTCTATCATATAAATAGTTAGCTTTATCGTGGATAATATTGCATTTCATTAAAGTGTATAAGTGCTGCCACTTGTTTGCTTGTATTGGAGCATACTCTGTTGAAGTCAAATCACGATCAGAATAATTATACAAACATATACTCAGAGACGCCTTCATGTAAAATGAATTTGGCGATAAATAAAATAATTCAATTATATCTTTATTTGTCCCATGGAATTGAATTTTTAATTGAAAACCGGCCTCTGAGTTGTCTGCCTTCAAATCCATCGTTTTGTCTGCGCGTAACTCTCGTGTTACTTTATTTTCCAGCTCTTGTAAAAACTGATCTACTGTCCATTCGACAGTATGTACTATAATTTGGTTCTTTTTACAGATACTGTAATTTACACTAGGCATTTTACACACTTAAACTTCTTTCTTTAAATGAAAACTCAATTTCCAACACAATAATGAAGTATTGTGTTCTTCTGTACAATATGTACTAGTTATATTGTTTTGAAACGTGATAAACCGTAATCGGCCAATATTCAGTCCAAAGAATAGACCACTGGCACTAGTCGCAGTAAATATTAAAATTTATTTACACTTTCGGTATATAATTACTGTACTCTGAGATGTACACTCTGCCAATCAATACGGATCAAAGAATAGATAACTAGCCACTAGCTACCTATTTCCCAATGATTTTCTTTAATCAGTGGAAAAGCATAGACCATTTATCATTGGTCACAGACCAACAAGAAATCATTGGTATTACCCCGTAAACCCCCCGCCCATAGATTAGTATTATATACAGAGCAATACAGAGATATATGCGCAACTCGCAGACGGAGAAACTAATAGACGGAGTCACATGTTCTATCCCTTTTATACAAAACGAAAGAGATTTATATATAACGTTCATGTAAGAAAGAGATGCAAGCTTTTGTAGCCTGTCCTTATCGGCGTAACCGTTTGACTCCAGGAAATTTGACGTTTTGGAGGCAATTATTTCGTAGACGGAGAAACTAACAATTATTTACATTATTTGGGGTGGCCAGCGGTCCGACAGTTGATATTCCCTAAAACAAAAGATATTAAAGATTTAAATTACATATTAAAAAACAAACCTCATTAATTATCTTTTATTTTTTAAACTTTTTCCTATTTTTTATTATTTACGGATTTTATCGCAGATTTGGTTTAATTTTTTAACTTCTCCACGCGACGTTTCGGTTACTTTACAAATTTCGTGGTCACGGGGCGGATTAGATATTATTTTGTTATTAGCTTTTATTACAATAGTTTATATTTTCATAACTAGCTATTTACTTAAATTATGTTTATGTTATACAGTGTTTTTATTAGTTCTGGGTGGCTACCTACTGGCACGTCCACCTGTCAATTTCAGATTTAAATTTTTAAAATATACCCTATTTCTATTTACTGTCAAATTGACTTTGACAAACGTCATCTGTCAAAATTGAGGGTTAATAAAACGTTTTAGTACCTACCCCTGTGGAAATTTTAACAAAAAAAAAATATTTAACTTTATAGCCGTGAGCTGTCACAATTATCATCCTATATTTTACACAGCGTAGTGATGGATGTGTACTCGGGACATGGACGTAATAACTCGGGATAAACCAGACTCGAAATAGCTCGAGTTGAAAATTGAAATTCAAGTAATCCTCTACATAGAGGTATTTTGTGTAACAAATATTTAAAATTTCGCTTCGCATATTACATTATTGTATAATAAAATAAGCCTCGTAAATGTGAATACATATGTATAAAGAAAACTGAAATGAAATTTATTTATTTAATCCATAAAATGCCATACATTATTTAGATTTCGTCACTTTTTTTCCACTACCACCCGGTTTATAAGGCTGTTTTCGCCAGAGAAGAACGGGCAAAAAACTCTAGCGTTGTTATTTTCAAAATAAGTTTACAATACATTGATTATACAGGATTTGCAATTCAGAGCAGTTCATAAATAATCTATGATAATCATTAATTGATACTTATATTGTACGGCTGAGTTAAGTGTGGTCGCCCAGACTGCGGAATTGGTATACACTGTTCAGAAAAGCAATATAAGACAAAAAATAACTTATTAATTACATATTATTACATATTAGTTTTTCTGTCTAAAAACAATATTTTTTTATTATTCTGGATAAGATAATGTCATATACTTTTTAAATTATTGCATTGTCCTCGGTCCTGTATATTAATGAAAAATTTCAAGTCAATCCGACGTTTTAAAGTGCTCAAAAATCGACTTCACAGATTTTGTTACATTCATACATACTGCTTTTGGTTTTACTATAACATTCTTATTTTTATAATGAAAGGAGTGTATCTCGAAATATATCGAACAAATTTTAGAATTATTTGTTGGGTGCCAATTGTAGCGTAGCTTCCACCCATTTAACTGTTAGCAGGAAACCTAAAATAAAAAGTAGTTTTATTTTTTTACGTATGAATAACGCTACAATGCAAGCTATAATATGCAAGTATTATCCAGGGTAAATCAATTTTCATAACAAGGTAACACTAAAATTTTAAGAAATTAAGGTTAGTTAATATTATTTGTAGAAATTCTAAATGTAATAGATATTTCTCATAGTAAAACAACTTGAATTGACATTATAATACAACATTATTAACCAATAAACGACAAAATAATAATAATGTAACATAAATGAGTAACTTACGAGTGAAATGTTATACCACAAATATTTCGTTCACTACGGCTTTTGCAGCCCAAAATACCACAATCCACCATTGCACATACACTATAGTCACTAATTATTATAAAAATCACTACTTTACACTATTCAAAACTAGTAAAATCTTGGAAAAACTGAATGACGTATATTTGTTTGGCAAACCGCGCTGTTTGCCAAACAAAAAAACCGATCACGGTGACAAGGACATAGAATAAAGCTCTCTGTCTTTTTCTCGCACATTAATTTTTATCTTGGTGTCTCACTCTTATCTTTGACGTTTCAATTATGGTACGTCTAGAGAGTATTTAGTCTGAGAGTCAAGCGGTTACGCCGATAAGGACAGGCTACAAAAGCTTGCATCTCTTTCTTACATGAACGTTATGTATAAATCTCTTTCGTTTTGTGTAAAAGGGATAGAACATGTGACTCCGTCTATTAGTTTCTCCGTCTACGCTTGTGAAGGACCCGGATCATAGACATATCTACTTACAATAATCACAGCATATGCTATATCAGGTCTAGATACACATGTAAAAAATAACAATGCTCCCACTGCGTCGACATAAGGTGTTAAGTCTCAATATGTCCAGTAGTTACTCTGGCTACAATGCCCTTCAACCCGAAACACAACAGTGCGTTTACACTGCTGTTTGACGGGAGAAATAGACACTGCGGTGGTACCCACCCAGATGGCCTCTCACATATGAGAGACCTACCACCAGTAAATTATAATTAATATAATTATTATTTCTTTATCATAGTCTTGACACAATGTTTTTGACTTATATAATCTCTACTTTATTTATATTCATTCCATTAAATGAATCAAACTCTAAAATCTTTATATAAAAACATTGTCTCATATCGTTTAATATGTTCAACAATACAGCCCTACTTTTTAACAACAAAAGTCCATCGTCTACAATAAAATTCAAAATAGCTATAAAATTATTAAAATTACCTACAAATACACAATAGGGAATATGCACGAGACTCCAAAATAAGTCAAATATTTTTTGTTGTAATCTTTATTGATATAGAAATATATCAATAAGATGTTTTTTTAAATTCATCAACTCTAAATCGGTAAAAAAAATACTTAAAAAATTACATTTCAAAATTGCCGCGCAATTTTTTCGAAACGTTTGAAAAGGGAAGTGACGACAGAGTACACTATCTTATGAAGTTTTAGCTTGTTGGGTGTATTGTTTTACGTTTATTTAAGAGTTATTTTGTGTTTTCGTTGTATTATAAAAAAAATGGATTATTTTGTGACGAAATACAGTTATGTAGCAATAAAAGAAGCTTAATCCAAATACCACGTTGCTGACATAGTAGACTCTGACGTCACAGCGAGGTCGCGCCATAATGGCGTTTAAATGCTTCGAAACTGATAGCAGTTTTTATTATTTTTTTGTACATTTTTGATTGATATTTATAAGGCCTTATATTTTTTTCTGGTAATGTAATGACATACCGAATCGTTTAAAAATATAAAAAAATGGCATGCATATTCCCTATTATGAGATGGACATAGCTTAAATCCATAACTACTTAAGAAAGTACAGATCTTTTTAAACCAACAATTTTAATCAACTTACATAATAGTGCGTGGTGGCCTGTTGGTAAACGGACCAGACGCGGCTGCCAACATGTTCACGGTGCTCGCGGGTTCAAATCCCAGGGCACACCTCTGACTTTTCGGAGTCATGTGTGTATTGATAGTCAATCACCATGCACTAAAACGGTGAAGGAAAACATCGTGAGGAAACTTTTACTGGTGGTAGGTCTGTCATATGTGAGAGGCCACCTGGGTGGGTACCACCGCAGTGTCTATTTCTCCCGTCAAACAGCAGTGTAAACGCACTGGTGTGTTTCGGGTTGAAGGGCATTGTAGCCAGAGTAACTACTGGACATATTGAGACTTAACATCTTATGTCTCAGGATGGCGAGCGCAGTGGAATGCCAAGCATTGCTTTGTAATTCAAGGTGTTGTTTGGTTTTGCTACTGTTCATGAGCGGTCGTATCGCTTACCATCAGGCGAACGGCATGCTCGTCTCGCCATTCATAGCAATAAAACAAAAAAAAAAAATATGGGCTGATACATACATAATATTTCTGTCGAAGGCTCAGCTTTTAGCTCCCTCTGGCACCATTACGCCATTTCGACAACTGTTGGGGTAGACGTGTTCTCCAGTGGAGTGATGATATCCGAAGGATGGCTGGTAGCGGTTGGAGACGTTGGGGTGAAGATTGAGCCCAGTAGCGTGCCATAGGAGAGGCCTATGTCCAGTAGTGAACGCGAATAGGCTGATGATTTTGATTTCAACGCAAGGTTGAGCATGAGAAGCGATGCAGGGTTGAAAGTAGAGCAATTTGGACATGGGCAACTGAACGCGGAGGTCGGAGGATGTCCGACTATCTGGAGAAAAAGGGACTCTTCGCGATGATCTCTTTTTTCCAAAAGCCGCGTCATAAGAAATGGACCTGGCTGAGTCCTGACGGTTCTACGTGAACCGAGATAGATATCTTAACGATGAATAGACGGATGTTCAGAAATGCCTCTGTAGTCATTAGGGTGAAAACTGTCAGTGATCACCGAATGGTTAGGGGCACATTGAATATCAATGCCCAATTAGAATGGGGTCGCTAGATGAAGTCTACGCTCCGACCTTCTCGAGCCCATATCCAAAACCCCGAGAGCTTTCAACTTGATCTAGCAAATCGCTTTGATAGCCTTAAGTTAAAACGTTGCAGTGGACGGGCTAAACAGCGGTTAGTAGAAGCAGTGTTAGTAGAACAGTGTCCATACGGTGGGATTTAAGTATTTTAGACTTCGCCGTAGAGCTAGACCACAAAAACTCTCGACACTACAGCGATGATATACGGAACATCAGCCTGTATGAGATTGAGGTGGCCCTGAAGCAACTTAAGAATAACAAGGTAAGGTGAGGTAGGAATCACTTCAGAGCTACTGAAAGCGGGCGGAACGCCGATATTGAAAGTCTTTCAGATCCTCTTATAATCTTCAATTCCGTTCTCCTCAAGAGCTCAACGCCGGAGGCATGGAGCAGGAGCTTGTTGGTACTGTTCTTCATAAAAGTTGATAACACTTTGCTGAAGAACTACAGGCCCATCTCGCTTCTGAGCCATCTCTATAAATTGGTATAGAAAGTCATCACAAATCGTCTCGAACGCAGGTTTGATGACTTCGAGCCTCCCGAACAAACCGATTTCCGAAAAAGGCTATAGTACCAAGACCACATCCATACGCTTTGGCATTATAAAAAACTGAGTAATATAACTTGCCGCTTTGTTTAGCGTTTGTGGACTATGAGAAAGCCTTTGATTCGATCGAGACCTGGGCTTTGCTACAGGCTCTCCAGCGGTCCCACATCGACTATCAGTACATCGAAGTGTTACAGTGTATATACAACAACGCCACCATGTGGGTCCGAGTAGATCAGAGCACGAAGGATATTCCACTACAGAGAGGCGTGAAACAGGGAGATGTCATATCTGCGAAACTGTTGCGCTGGAAAACCTCTTGAAGTGGAATGGATTCGGCATCAACATCAACGGCGAGTGCTCTCGTCCAAAATACCTCTGGCTTTAAATCAAAAGTCTTCGATAGTTGTGTGGCTAGTAATGAAATACGACACCAGGACGTGGCGTCCCACTATGGGCCTTATTAGAAAGCTCAAAGTCACTAAATAATGTATGGAGAGGCCTATGCTCGGGGTTTCCCTACGAGACCGAATTAGAAATGAGGAGATCCGTAGGAGAACTAAAGTAACCGACATAGCCCAGCGAATTAGTAAGTTGAAGTGGCAATGGGCGGGGCACATAGCGCGGAGAACTGATGGCCGATGGGGCCAAAAAATTGTCGAATGGACGCCACGTAGCGGAAAGCGCAGGACGTCCACCCAAAATATGGTCAGACGACCTAGTAAAGGTCGCGGGACGTCATTTGGATGCAGGCTGCCTCCAACTGGTCACTGTGGAAATCATTGGGGGAGACCTATGTTCAGCAGTCCTTTGGTTGATGGATGATGTGTTTTAATCACTTAAACTAGCACCCGGCTTCGTTTTCGGTCACAGTCTTGTTGTACCCTGTTATGTATAATTCGAATTGATCAAAACATTTTCTTATTGTTCACTTACACCACGAAATCTTCCATCTAAAAATGTGTCTCTAAATTCATCCGTTTGGGCTCTGGGAGTATGCCAATTTGTTAACCAATCTATGTAGAGGTTTAAATATATTCATATATAGTACTTAGATATTTTTTGTTTAATTTTGGTTAGGTACCTACCTTAGAGGCCAGAGCCAGGGTGGGGCGACTGCCCCACCGTGGCTACGCCCATGAGTAACGCCTGTACAAAGTTGAAAAGTATAAAACGTCAAATGGTACCTATTAGTTTAGTTGGATTATAGCTACAACAAAACTGTTTATAAGGTTTGTTCCACAATTAAAACTCGATTGTTTGATTTTTGATAAATACAATATATTTAATTTTAATGAATGGATTTCTTTTAATTATTATACTATGTAAGCTTTGAATAAATATTTGTGTTTTTTGTTCAATGGATTAGCTTTAATTTATGTAGAAAATATTTGAATTAATTAATTACATATAACTCTGTATAAATTGGAACTGACTCCGTAAACAAACTCATTGTTGACCGACGTCGATATATTTCGTTTCGTATCGTATCATAATTTTCTTTTCATTGTTTTGGACTGAAGATTTGATAAAACAATCGAATCCTTTTGACTTATCTTATCTTTAATGTATATTTGATTGATAAATAATCGAGTGTGCACAATATCTACGTGTTATCGTAATGTAAATCCGTAGATTCAGCAAAGCGTAACCAGTGAGTGGTGATAAATATTTTTCAGTAGGTAGTATAGTTTCAACAAATGTGATTGGGTGCTCGCAATGGAGGATTATAAGTTTCTATTTAAAGTTGTATTGGTCGGTAATGCTGGAGTTGGGAAAACGTGCCTCGTGCGAAGGTTTACCCAGGGTCTGTTCCCACCGGGCCAAGGTGCTACTATAGGCGTTGATTTCATGATTAAAACTGTGGAAGTAGACGGCGAGAAAGTGAAGGTGAGTAGGATCCGTGCTTGAACCATTTTGCCACATTTGTTTCATCATCCTGACATCACAATAACTTGTTTCTATCAACATATGCTTGTGTGTGTTTGATCTTTTTCGCGACGCACCTTTTACGGTAATTTATGTTGTATTGACAACTTTTTGACCCACAAGATGCGACCTTTCCTTATGTGTTAAATTGAACAACTCTATTTTAGTCATATATTGTTAAATTATTCAAGAAAGGATATTAAATTTGACTGCAACTTTGTTTACTAAATAGGTTGGATACATTTCAATATTCATCAACTTTCAACAATTTGTACATTAATACATTTATTAATGTCCACTGATGTACAAACATCTTAACAGGTTTCCTATAATGTAATACCTGTAACTATTCATATTCGCATGTGAATAGTAATGTTTCAGCTACTTTATATTGTTCTTTGTAAATGCAATGACTTACACTAAAGAAGTAATTTAAAAAAACAGCCTTGTCTTTTTAATGCAATTTTATTTAATATAATCAAGTTATTTAATAATGCAAATTAATAATTCATAATTGCAGGGTTAATAGCACATGATAAACTAAAGTCAAGCTCCATACAAAGTGTGCCAAATCAACAAACTATGGATTTACCTCCCAAAAATGATGATATTTAAAAAATGATTAAAAAAATGGTTGTATTTTTTTTTTGCGAAATTTTCGTTGCTTTGTGTTTATAGTCACTAAAACTACCACCTAGCTTCGTTTTCGGTAGCAGTGTTGATATACCCGGTATAAGCTTTATGATATAAATATGTATGCTGTTTGACCTCAAGTAGTTACATTTTCTGTATCTTTAGTTCAAATCACCTAAAAACTTGAATTTCCTTTAAACTTCCAAGTACTGAAAGTACAGGTGATTATTTTCAATACAGCATGTTTTTTTAAATCAAAAATAATCTGGTTCTGTTCCTAATTAGAAAAAATGACACAAAAAGAAAGAAAAACAGATTTATTGTCACAAATAATACTTCGTACAACAATTATTAGGAATATTGATTGCACATTTTGATTTTATAGCATTGTCTTATTCTTTCATGGGCATTGATGTATGTATAATGCGTTTCAAATAAGAATAGGAATGTCAATGACCTCTCGCTGTCAAATATCACACAAAAAGTATGGATAGAAACAAAAAAATATTTACACATCAATTAATATTTTTTTTCACATAGTCCTATTCCTAAACATAAATTAGCTAAATAAATTGAAACAATTACAATATGTTATATGGAAAAATAAACAAGAATGTTTAGTCACAAATAGTTTAAAAAATACAACTTTTTCATTTTATATTTATTGCATGAGAAATAATTCGGCAGAAAGTAACTATAGGACGACATTAATCATTTATTAATAATTTTATGAAATATTAAAAATATTATTTTTATTCAACAAAAATATTATTTTAAAAAATCTTGTTTTGCTCACCCTACCGAAATTGTGCAAATTGACAGCTATAATGAACCAATATGGCACTAGGTCAGTCCTATTCTTATTTGAATCGCATAGTACATATTAATGGGAACATTCATAAACATGATTAAAAATTATTACATAAAAACTATTCAAGACACATATGGTTACAGCTCACGTATTCCGGTGAACATATGTTTACACATATTTATGACTTTAAAACATAATTACCACCGCAATTTCTATGTCAGAACCATGCATGCTGGCTTGCAAAGCCATAGCTTAATGGTCCACAACATCCCGGCGCGAACCGAATCTGGCCACTATGCCAGGCCAAAATAAAAATAAATAAATAAATAAATATTTCTCCTGTCAAACAACAGTGTAAATGCACTTTTGTGTTTCGGATTGAAGGGCACTGTAGCCAGAGTAACTACTTGACATATTGAGACTTTACATCTTATGTCTCAGGATGGCGAGCGCAGTGGAATGCCAAGCATTGCTTTGTAATTCAAGGTGTTGTTTGGTTATGCTACTGTTTATGAGCGGTCGTATCGCTTAACATTAGGCGACCGGGATGCCCGTCTTGCCATTCATTGCAATACAAAAAAAAAAGATTATGAGCGGTCGTATCGCTAACCATCAGGCGAACGGGATGCTCGTTTCACCTAGTGTTGCCAGGTGTCCCGCCTTAGGCGGGACGTCCCGCTTTTCAGGGGTTTGGTGACGCGTCCCGATTGAACCTTCGGCGGGACGCCAAATGTCCCGCTTTTTGACTACCCCTCTCAGAATGAATAAAAAACTAATTATTAAACACTTTTATTTATAATCCGTACTGTATTTCGCGTTTTCCTACAATTATTAACCTACTTAGTATCTAATTTGATTCTAAAGTCGTTTCCATAGACTGATTCCAAAAAAATACAGGACTTTGAATAAGTTCTCGCGGTTTGTTCACGAATTCCTAGCCGTCTTAATATAGATGGTAACACATGTGCAAGGAAATATTGTTAGTGAACTTATGTCTTCGTGAATATTAGCTAGCTCCAATGAAAATTCATACCGCTTAGAAAGTATTACTGGCGAATTTTACTTTACGACATGTACATGTAGATGTAGGTAATATAAAAGAAAAACGCATCTTAACTTCACTTAATTCTCTACGAGCATTATAGCGAGCATAATTTGTCAGAATTCATGTGGAAAGGCGTGTCGGAAAATATAAATTTTCATCTTGGAAATAAAGATCGCTCTGGTAAATCGAAAAAGTTCTAGTCTGAGAATTTAAGGAATAACCCGATGAACACCCATAGCAAACGCTAGAGGAAAATGCAATTTTTTTGAAATATTTGGAATAAGTTAAGAAACCTCTGCCTATCCCTTCTGGAAAAAAGGCGTCAATTTATGTATGTATGCATGGTATGAAACCATGACGCCTCATGAAATGAAGCCTCGAGAGATATGGTACTTGGTCTGGTTGAGCTGCGCTTCCATTATTATAATAATAACCAAAAACGGCTATTGTCTTTGAGAGCGTCCAGAGACGCGACGTTTATCGATGTGATAAGTATATGCTGCTAGAAAGAGGGAGCGTAATAATGTGTGAAAGCAAAAAAAAATATATAATTCCCTCTTCTTTAATAGGCGTCCCGCTGAAGAATTCATAATCCCGCTTATTTTAATGTCCTGTCCCGAATTTTCAAAAACGAAACCTGGCAACACTAGTTTCACCATTCACAGTAATAAATAAAATGTATAAAATATAGCTGTTTTTGCGATTGCCTTCGCGTCGAATAGGTATTTTATACTTATTTTGCAAATAATACATAAATAAATCAGTGTGTTTTATTCAAAATTGTTTAATATGAATTATAAAAAAATTCAAGATGGCCATTCAATTTTTACTCTGAATTTAGGTTATTCGAACAAAGAGCGTCTCAGATATCGATTTCGAGACCAATAGGATCAATAACTAAAAATTTTAAAATAACGACCAACATTTCCGATTCCGACTATGAATTTAGATTATTTCAACAAAGGGTTCCTCAGGTATCGATTTTGAGACCAATTGGATCAATAACTAAAATGTTCAATATTTCATCCCTTATTTACCCCCATGTGCCGTTTTTCCAAAATTCTGGCACGCCATTATTTTGCGTTTGTAATAAGGAGCTGAAATATAAAGTTTCAATCCTTATTCCACCACCTTAGGCACACCTTAGGCAAATAAGGCTATATATTTGCCTAAGAGGTATGTTACTCCAGAATAATATACCATTCGAATGGTGAAAGAATTTTTAAAATCGGTTATCGGTTGATTCATAAAAAACAAAAATCCAAAAATACAAATGTTTTCCTCTTTATAATATTAGTACAGATTATATATTTAAACATACATAAAACATACGATAAAACAAACATACGGTTATCTGAAACTGAAAACTGAGTGTTGCCACCAAAGACTTAGGCTGAGTTGCACAAACTAACTTTGCCAATACCTTTGCCTTTGGAACTGTCATCGCCATACATTTGAGACGTATTTGACCTTGCTAATGTATGGGATTGACATGTTCAAGGTCAAAGGTATTGGCAAAGTTAGTTTGTGCAATTGAGCCTTAGTGCGACTTAGTTTGATACGGTGGGATCGGGACTTTGTATGTGATTGGTTGGTAGTATTTCTATGACATCAGTGTATGATTAAGAGCAAATTGGAGTCAGGGCCGAGGTTCAGTTGGCGCACTGCCAAGTAAGGTCGCTTCATATGACACATTATTTCGACACTAATCGCTTTCGTAAATCAAAATGTCAGGTTTCAAGTGTGACGTAAATCCTACAACATTATAAACGCGATTGTTTATGAAAATGTATGGATGTATATTATTATTTCAATTTAAACCACTGTAAAGCTTTTGTAGAAATTTCATGGTATTTAAGCTTATACATCAAAGTAAACATAGGCAATTAATTGGCCAATTCTAACGATGGGGCGGCGAATCATCCATGATCCAAGAGTTCAGGATGTTCATGGGCGCCAGTGATCAATTTCAATTACTAACCGGGGTAAACTGTTGACTCGTTTGCTCGACGTTAACTAAGCATTTCTTTCAAAAACAAATGATCATAAAGTAGTAACTAATACTTTAATAAATAAATAAAATTAATTATAAATAAGTGCGTGGTGGCCTGTGGTAAACGGATCAGACGCGGCTGCCAATATGTTCACGGTGATCGCGGTTTCGAATCCCAGGGCACACCTTTGACTTTTCGGAGTCATGTGTGTATTGATAGCCAATCACCACGTACTATAACGGTGAAGGAAAACATCGTGAGAAAACCTGCATACCATAGCGATTTATATGGTATGTAAAGTCCGCCAACCCGCACTAGGCCAGCGTGGTGGACTATATGGCCTAACTACTCTCAATCACATTTTCAATTGTAGAGTAGGCCCGTGCCCTGCAGTGGGACGTATATGGGCTGATATAGATAGATATGGGTATAGAATTATAAATAAATAAAAGTAAGAAACTAATATAAATAATGCTAAGTATATAAAATATCTTGTTTATATATGCTACTAGCGGCCCGGCCCAGCTTCGCCTGGTGCAAATACAGATTCCAGTCCATATTTCTTTTAATATTTTATACACCGTATATTCTATTCTATCCCCTCTCGCCAGATTTAAATCATTATTTTGCTACGGAGATATTATAACACTGTTACTACTCCGACGAAATTCATTGAAATCAATTAATAGATATGATAGCTGACCCGGCCACGCTTCGCTATGGCTTAATTATTATATGATTAATATTATATTAAATTATTTAGTATAGCAAAAAAGCCCGACCCACCTTTGCCTGGATGCAGATATTTTTTTATGTTACTTCGCACCAAATACATGTTATTTTTCGTATGAGCTCTTGTATACCTAAACATGATGTAGCTATCCTACTATCCTGCTCAATTCCGTCCCATCCCGTCTATTCAGTCACTTCCCGATACGTCCCGTCCTTTCTCTTCATTATCCATCCCATCTTATACCGAGCATTTACATTTCGTGCTATCAAATCTGTCAGCTAACCCAGTCCTCTCCCGTACCTCTCCCTCTATTATATCCCGATTCTCTACATCCAAATAGTGTTCCTTATAAATTTTTGACATTAAACACTTCAGCGAATTTGATTATCCATGCAATATTCCATCCCTTATTTCACCCTCACTATGCTGTTTGTCCATAAATATTACGCCATTACTTTTTGTTACTAATAAATTAATTTTCATAGAAATAACTTTAGTGGTTTCGATCTTCTTCGACATAGCATTTCAAAATGTATAATATTTCCATCAGTGAATTATAGCGAAGGAAAAGCCACTGTAAAAATTCGTAATAAAAGAAACATAATAACACATACACACACACACACACACATACATACACTATTAGCACTTTCTCACACTGACACCCACAATAAATTTATATTTAACTGGTTCCTCAAAACACAGGCAACGCCTAATTTGAGAATCCCTGTAATATTCTCCATATTATGTAAAATTGTTATTTTATTAAAGATTTTTCATTTTCAAGTTAATATTATATATAACAATATTCTATCTTGAAAAGAAGTAAATGTTCTTAGGTGTGAATGTTATTTATATAATAAATGCCTTATATTTATTTAGCTTCATAATATATTCTCTTTTGGTTACACAAAATTAATTTCTGAACGCATGCATGAATATTTGACAACCATTTTAAATGTCAATCACTTTTTATTAATGTCATTAATTTACATCTTTAAAAACCTAAAATACGCCATTAATCGAATATTTTGGATATATGTTGTCGATTCGAAACCTTCATTTAAATACGTTATTTCATTTGAGGGAAGAGTTTACCGTATCGACGGGATGAACATTAATGTTTGACAGTTACGAACTCATGAATATTTTGTATGAGAAAATGTTAATAAGCTAATAGAAACTCGGGAAACCGGGAACGTGATAAAAAGTATCCTATGTCCTTCTCCTGGTTGTAAGCTACCTCCCCACCAATTTTCAGCCAAGTCAGTTCAGCTGTTCTTGAGTTAATAACACCCCCACCCAACAGTCACATACATAGTCCTGACCCCACACTAAGATCGAGTCTTGTGTCGTGGGTATCAGGAACTACGAGAGACTTTTCGGTCTCACAAACACCCAGACCCGGAAGAAATATTTGTGGGCCACACAAACATTTCTCTCGGTGCGGGGGTCGAACCCGCGGCCTCTCGTTTCACAGGCGGCGTCTAACCAACTGCGCCACGGAGGCTGTTAGAGGCTGAGGAGTTATAAGTGGAGTAACTAACACGACTTTCTTTTATATATATAGATGTGTATTGACTTGTCATAAGAGCTCTTTAATTGCCTTCTTGACCAATAAATACATTTCAAATACATACAATACATTTACCGGATCTGTTATTTTGTTACATTATTCATTCGCATCGATTGATTAACACAATATGTCAATAGACTTAATAAGAGAACAGGCAAATATGCAATTCATAACACTTTTAAGAATGAAATTAGCGTATGTAAAGCAACAAAGAAGCACACAACAATTTGATTACATTCATTAAGTACATAAAAGGGTTTTAGCAGTTTGCCAACATAAAAATATCTTTAATTTAGCATAGCGTTTAGGAACTTAAAAGGTATATAAAGTTCAATACTAACAAATAGGGGAGGAAAAAAGGAGATAAACACATCACAAACAGCTTATAACGAACAAGCAAAAAAGGGTCAAAATAATTAACACAGAGATAATAACTTTAACACGAGTATATTTGTAATATGTGTTTAAAAGGTTCACTTCATATGGCATGGTTATATTGTTCCAGCTTCAAATATGGGACACAGCGGGCCAGGAGAGGTTTCGTTCTATAACGCAGAGCTATTATCGTTCGGCGCACGCTCTGATTCTGGTGTACGACATATCTTGTCAGCCGACGTTCGACTGCTTGCCAGATTGGCTGCGCGAGATCGAAGAGTACGCCAATAATAAGGTGCTAAGGATATTAGTCGGTGAGTGTTTAAGCCTTCATCTCATATAAAGGATGTTTACAGCGGAAATTAAGGCATATTGCATTTATTCAGACAATTGGTGGATAAGGTAAATTGATGTAACACCAAGCTATAACAAACATTGAAAAAAAAAATCTTTAGTATCCTGCTCTTAGAGGGCTCTAGTTTCGGTCCACATTTAATCTTTATTTATTAATTAATATGCATTTTATTGCCCACAAAAAATATGAAGCAAATAAAATCAGACATGTGCTTTTCTAAACGGAAATATGCATAATATGTATTCTTAAAATAGGACTCTTTGTACGACACAATAAATCGAAAGTGGTAAGCCTATTATCCTTTTCCATTTAAGTTCGCATAATAAGAAGGGAAAGTGAACGACTATGTATGGTGCAAACAGATGAAGTGGGTTCTTGGAACGTGAGCAAACGTACTCGAAGCGTGTGTAAATAAAATCGAGTCTTAACTCTAACCCCCTTATACATAAGGATTTAACTCAGTTTCTAAATGCCGTTAATATGAGTTGAATTAAAAACGTTAGGGCTCGATCACACCGATACGCCATGGCCACGTCACCGCTTACATAGGCATGGCTACCATACTTTGTTACCTACGGTTGCGAATTGGAGTAGCTAGTGACTACCACTTCTACACACGGCAATTTTCTGGTGTACATTTTATTGGCGACGTCGCCAGTGTGTCAGGAATCCAGACTTCACAAAGTGATCCGTGGTCGTAGTAGTTAACTGCCACACAGTTTCATATTAATTGGTTGGATAAGTAGTACGTATACGATCTGAAATATCTTTTATGTAAACATCGATCAAATACAAATTTATTATATTTATAGATGTATAGAACAGCCTCCGTGGTGCAGTTGGTTAGACGCCGCCTGTGAAACGAGAGGCCGCGGGTTCGATCCCCGCACCGAGAGAAATGTTTGTGCGGCCCACAAATATTTCTTCCGGGTCTGGTTGTTTGTGAGACCGAAAAATCTCTTGTAGTTCCTGATACCCACGACACAAGACTCGATCTTAGTGTGGGGTCAGGACTATGTATGTGACTGTTGGGTGTTATTTATTTATTATTTATTTATTTATTAAGAAATTATGGTAGAATGTGTCTCAGTGTCTCAGTGTGCCTCAGATAGGATTTAACGTAATAAATTTGGAATGTAATATCTTAATAATAAGATTATACATCAATCGGATTAGAATTCTGGTTTGGACGGCTTCTATGTCACCTTGTCTGCGAATGAGGAAACCTCACGGTTAGATTGCCTCGAACGCTGAGTAACATAGACGTAAAGCTTTGAAAAAAAGTGTATGTTCTTAATGAGGACGTTAAGATGTTAATATGGCTACCCTATATACTACGACGGAACATGTTTAGATAATTGTTATTTTATTTATTGTTTTTGATAGTCTCTTTGTTTATCAATCACAAACCAAACAAAACCCGTACGAAAATGTATAGAAATATCTAGTTATAAAATTATTCAACTAACACAATGATAGTTTAACATTGTTGCTATAATTATTTTTCTGTATGCCAATTGTCAGCGCATATACTCGCATAAATTATTGTGAAATCATACTATAGTATTTCGTCTTACACATAGATTAAAGAAGCGGCCATAAATACTAGAGAAACGCGTCTTAAAGCGATCTGAACAATGGATTCTTTTGTTGTGTGCACATTATCAGTCATACGCTTAAGACGTGACCACAGACTATATAGAAAGAACATGGTATGTTCCATTGTCCTGATTGGTCAGTTAGCCGCTTCTTTACTCTATGCGTAAGGCGGAATACTATAGTATGGTTTCACCTTTACTGAGACTATATGGACGAAACGTCTACCTACATACGTTGACGGATAATACATCATTTTTTTTAGTACTAGTTTCTTCTAGACACCCAAGATGCTCTTATTCATAGTCAGTTCATTAACATAATTTAGCATAGAGTGTTTTGTCTTTTTCGCTGAAACTAAATTCAAAATTCTTATGAAAAAGACAAAAAATCGAAAGCTAAAATAGGTTTACAAAATGATTATGAATTAAGCCGTCAGTCACCAAACAAATTACGTTAACAGGTGTGAGAAATGTACATATATGTATGTAGTTAGTTATGCGGCCTGCCGCCCTTTACCTAGTACTAAACCCTCAAGGTTAGTGGGATATTAAGATAGCCATCATCATCATCATCATCATCATCATCAGCCTATTCGCGTCCACTGCTGGACATAGGCCTCTCCTATGTCACGCCACTGGGCTCGATCTTCAGCCCAACGTCTCCAAGATAGCCATAGCGCATTACAACTTCGCCCTAAACTGATTGAATATACCAATTTCACATGCCAATGATGCCACATAGTCGGTTCCCATTCGGGAAACGTATAAAAGTACATGGTACATGGTACATCGTTCATTCAGTTGACTTTGCTTCAAACCTTGTTAGACTTATAATTGTATTTAACACGTTGCAACATTGGAAAAATAAATTATATTTTTATTATTATTAATACGCCCGAAATTATTTGACCAGTTACATATTTACGTACGCCACGCTATTATTCCATAGGGGTAAGCAGACTATGGATGCCTCCTGTGCTCAACCTTGACTTAACACGTTCGATTTATCTTTTTTTATGAATATCGTGTATTCTTGTCGGTTTACGGAATTTTGAATATTACCCTTGTTTAAAGTATTATCGATTTGGTTGGTGTAGTAATCGGATGCAGCTGCCGATATGTATAGTCGTTGATTCGAATACCTGTACCTAATGGCCCTATTCTGTAAATCCGAAACGAAGTTCGAATCTTCGGACGATCGAAGTTTATATGTGTATACGATACGAATGTACCTATATATAATTATGGTCGTTATTGATTTATGGTCGTAACTATAGACTTATGGTTACGATGTACTTTATATGAATTCGAACATTTACAGAGTAGGTACATTCGTATTGTCATAAACTTCGATCGTCCGAAGATTCGAACTTCGTTTCGGATTTACAAAGCGGGGCCCCAGGTGCGTCGCTAGTCCGATGTGTCCATTTGACTGTTGATTCCACTTATGTGCTTGATTGTAGGCAATAAGACGGACCGGGAGGATCGCGAGATTCCGCGGCACATCGGCGAAGACTTCGCTCAGCGCCACGGCATGTACTTCCTGGAGACGTCGGCCAAGGAGGCGGAGAACGTCGAGCGACTCTTCATGGAGATCGCCGTGGAACTCATGGAGGTATGCCATCAGCAATCGCACGCAGTCGTCACCCCATACTAATCAAAGCCTTTCGTGGCTATCAGATATTTCAGTCATTTTTCAGTCTAAAATCCTCATCAGAAACGAAAAAAAACAGATTTTTTTCCCCAAAGATTTTGCCCGCATCTGCGTCTGCGTGACTAACTACAATTATATACAATATTTTTATATATATAATACTTGAAAATCCAAAACCTTATTTCACCCCCATTTTTCTCCTCAAAAAGAGAAATACCTAAAACCATGAATGACGTTAGTATTTATTTGTGATGTTTGCGTCCCGTCCCGTCCTGTCTCATTCTCACTTTTTCACATTTGAGAAGAAAAAGTTACACATTTATAGGAATTCTTTCCTCATCCCATGGTAATACTTCATTTTCAGCTGTCTTCAAACCAAATTTCTTTGTTATCCGTTAAGCCGTATCTGAGTTCAGACAGACATACAAAAATTTAAAATAATTGTTTTGGGTTCTCTTACGTTAATATAGTCCCACCATATTCGTTTTTCTCATTTATATTTTACGTAGCCATAGATCGGTTACAAAATACAAATTTATTATATGTATACATTGTTCAATAGGTAATTTAACAGAAAATAAATTTATGACAATTTGGTGTACGCTAATCCTGATATTAAAGCTTTGGTATGATGATTGTATCAGTTTAACATATTGAATTGTCTGCATGCACTGTACTGTATCATCCCATATGCACGGTACGGACCTCCTCTACAATCGAGGAATAATTGAGAGGGGTTATTCCATATATGATATAGTCCATCACGCTGGCCTTGTGCGTGTTGGCGGATTTAGAAATTCCTCACAATTTTTATTTTGCGTCCATTTTCTTTTACTCCTGCAAAACGTTTCTAACTTGTGTAATTTTGAATGGATTGACAAAATAGATTTTTACAAATTAGATTTCGGATATGAATACCTTTTGATAAATACAAAAGAAAATGTAATCAAATATCTTACTGAGATAGGTTAAATAGTTTAATATGGACGCATTAAATATGCATATAATTATCTTACTTATGAACTGTGGTATACAATTTATATTGTTTTTTTTTATTCCAGCAAGCGAAATGCAAGGAGTTGCCCAAGTACGACGGCAGTTTAGGTCCCATCAACGGTAAGACGACCTCAGTCGGCGATAGCTCATGCTGTCTACGCTCCTAAACATGACGAATTTATCTCACTGATATTACTAGCGTTAACTCTACTGTGGTGTTTCTGTAAACGATTGTTTGTTGAGGCGATTAGTCGATTATTTTATGTTTTTTTTTAATCTGTATTTTGATAGGTTGTGGTACTATTTTTATATTGCCAGGCTAAGGGGATTTTATTTTATGACCGGTTGGTGTCGATAATTTTTTTTAATCATAATTTATTTTATCAATATGTTTAACGGTTAGATGATGCTAAAAAACGACGAGTAAGTGCTTTAAATATTTTCAAATATTCTAATTTTATTATGATAGATGTTAATAGGTATTAATATTTTTTTTTCTTGATTTCATGTAAATGTATTTTCTTTAGGCGGGTACCGATACTGTCCATTAATTATAATTTCTATTCTTTATATTTAAGGTCAAATTAGAGAAGTTTCTTTTATTTAATATTATTATGAAAGAAACTAAGATCTTTATCTTAGTTAAGACTATTAGACTATTGGTCCGATTTTCGTGTGATATATTTGATGTTGTATATATTGCTGGAGATAGACTTCCGAATGACCGCTTTACACAAACACCACAATGAATTGTGTATTTCGTAGAATGATCATTCCAATCGCTTTTAAGTGCGGTAGCGTTGGCGTAGCGGCGTGACGTCACCACATTGCGAGGCGCTGGACATTTGCAATTGAAATCGTATGTGCTAGCAATGTGCTGTTCCATTTTAGAGATCCAGAGACCCATGTATAATGCACGAATTGAAATGACCCGATCAATGAAACGGTTTATTTCGTACAGTGTAAAATAGGCATGAATATTGTAATGAATACCAACTTGTGTAACTATTCATTATAATATGATATGCTGCTGATTTACGCGTATAATTAAAAAATATAGATAGACAATTTGACGCGGACACTGCGAACAAATGTTTAGGGGACAGGTGCGTGCGAATTGCCTCACTTGTCACTGGAGTACGCAAAACTTGTATTTCCACTCAATTCTTTGGAGGGTCGTGCACGAAATTGACAGTCTATAAATAAAAAAAAAACAAATATACTTTTTAAATTATCGTTTTCGATTGCAAATAACCGTCGCCCGACCAAAGTTATCACGACTCGTCAATTTGTAGTGTTTAGTGTACGGCATATCAAAATTCTATTTATAGATACATTGAGACCAAACTTAGGCATACTTGCTTCAACATTCGTGTATATAACATCATGGTAGTATTTCATGTAGATTAGTACTACTGTTGGGGTAAGCAAGAGTTGTCTTGTCAAATTAGCAATACTAATGCACATCATGGGACGGAACATACAAGGCGAAATGTGGGCGTCCTGGCACCTCTGCCTACCCCTTCTGGGAAAAAGGCGTGAGTTTATGTATGTATGTAATGCATATCGGTGGCGCAGTTGTACCACAGTATGATTGTAACGCTGAGGACTCGGTTTCGATACCCGGGTCGAGGGATTTGTAAGAATTTCTATGGTATGTTAAGCGGCCGACCTGCACTGGGCCAGCGTGGTGGACTATATGGCTTAACCGCTTTGAAGGATTACTCTATACACCGATTCAAAGTTCGAATTCGAATTCGGGTCAACATATAAGACAAAAGATTTCCACTTCTGAAAATCAATACAATTCCCTATGAAATTCACTTCGAACTTAGTCTAAGATTACAACGTACGATACAGCGTACGAAAATTTTGTACAGTATTTAGGCATATTCCTAATGATCTATGTGCGATGTTCGAACATTCGTCGACATGTCGGAGTAGAGAGTAACCCCCTGAATCGAGCTCACAAGAGGAGGCCCGTGTCCTACAGTGGGTCGTATATGGGCAGATACAGTTCTTACAAACATAACTCGATTTATTACGAAAGTGGGACAATAAGGAGTTCGTGCGTGTAATACTAATGATCATATAAATTACCGCGGAGTGCTAGACGATTAATTAGTCGGACGATTGGCGTTACGTGCCGAACGCGACCGGTATATACGTGTTATATATTATGTACGATATTATCAGAGGCATCGCAATATATACATTTTATTTATCGTATAAAACTTACTAGTAGTGCGTGGTGGGCTGTTGGTAACGGACTAGACGCGGCTGCCAACATGTTCACGGTGGTCGCGGTTTCAAATACCAGGGCACACCTCTGACTTTTCGGAGTCATGTGTGTATTGATAGTCAATCACCACGCACTAAAACGGTGAAGGAAAACATCGTGGGGAAACCTGCATACCATAGCGATTTGTATGAATTTCTATGGTATGTAAGTCCGCCAATCTGTAGGTACTAGGCTAGCGTGGTGGACTTTATGGCCTAGCCACTCTCAATCGTATTCTCGATTGTAGAGTAGGCCCGTGCCCTGCAGTGGGCTGATACTTCTAGATTTTTCTGGCGGTTTCCCGCGTTTAAGATAATAAATACACCGACAGACACATACATAGTCCTGATCCCACATTAAGATTGAGTCTTGTGTCGTGTATTAGAAAAACTACGAGATCTCATAAACTCCCAGTGCTGAAATAAATACCATTGGATCACACAAATATTTTATTATTGCGGGGATCGAACCCGCGGCCTCTTGATTCACAGTCGGCGTCTAACCAACTGCGCCACGGAGGCTGTTATTTCATAAAAACTTACTGATTTTGCTTGTAGCTGCGCCCACTTAATAATTCGAGAACACTGTTTTACTATATATCAGTTTTGGTGCAAAATACCACTAATCTCTAATTCTGCGAATCGGGCATAAAGTTGCAGTATACTGATACAGTAACACCAGCAAACCCCGCTTTTAGGTCGGATAGTGTTTTCAGCATCTATTTAGTATTTACACCATTTATTTGTTATTTTCTCCTTCGGGAATTGTTCTCGTTGTGGACGCAAAAGTTATAAAGTTAATGGAATTGTTAGTACGATAGGGATAAAAAATTATTTATCTGTCTATAACGGCCCTAATACGTCCCACAGCAACGGGCCTTCTCTTCAATTAAGGGTACGATTGAGAGGGGTTAGGCTATAAAGTCCACCACCTTGGCCTAGTGCGTGTTAACTTTAGCTACCATAGAAATTGTTACAAATCGTTATAGTATGCAGGTTTTCTCACGTTTTCCTTAATCGTTACAGAGTGTGACGATTGACTATCAATACACACATTACTCTTAAAAGAAAGTGTTATATTTTTAATTTTGATTAATCAAAAACATCATGAGCACTTGCTTAGCCCAACAGTCGTGAGTTGAAATGTCACGGCGTTACGTCAGCGTATCATAATAATTATTGTAATAATATTTGCTGTTGCGATTTTTTTTGTTATATTATTAAAATTCTTTAGCGTACGTTAGGGCGCCTTGTGGTATGGTTAACTAGACAATGTGTAGTTTTAAATTTACTTGAATACTGTTATGAAGTCGAGATAAAATGTATGGTATATTTGTTATACACGTTTTTCCCTGTTGAAATATCTAAGATACTTTAGTTCTAAAGTATGACAAATTCGTGCAGAACTCAGCTAAATAATAAGGGAATTGTTAAGGTTGGTTAAGATGATACTTAACAAGTGTATTAGAGAGTGTAAATGTCATTTATAGAAGGGGAACGTTTACTAACCACTCTCTAGTTTCTGAAACCGAATTAGGAAAGCTATTACGAAATACGATATTCGATATATCGTACGGTTCTTTGTAATGAAATCTACTCCTACTTATCGATAAATATTCTTACTTGTCGACTGTTGTATCGTTCTTCAGTCGATAATCGACGATGAAAACGAAAGCACTAGCACTAGTGAAGACCTCTTGTCTTCACACGCGAAATCGTACGATATATTTGAATATAGGTTTTCGTAGAAGCCTCCAGTCGCGCGCGACTTTCTTAGTTGTCAATTACTACACAGCAGTATTCAAGTAATATGTTTATTAAAACATAGCATTAATGATGTATTTATTACGTTCTTGTTTTACGTGTCTATTTTTTTTTACTTTGACATCACACTGACGTTTTATTCTCATTTTATGTGACAATTTTGTACAATGTTTTAATGCAATGATATGCGCTAGTGTATATTACTAGTAGATAAAGGGATATAAACCCGATTAAAACAATGCATTTTGTTATGTTGTATATTGTGTGTTGAAACTTCCTCGGCGAATAACGTGCATCGAAAATTATTATAATTATTACGTTTATTAATATTTATTTCAAATTCATATTAATAATTATGACCGTCTTCAAATCTCAAGTCGGATAATAAATCCGTTTTCCATGTCGAATATGTTTTCTCAGTGCTTTTAGTGTAACATAAACTATATATTTTTTATATTTTTGTTTGAATGCTTATCTGTTCAAGATTGTTTTTTGTTCTACAAACAACGACATTCGATATATCGTGCCATTCCTTGTGTCAAAACTTACGTCTAATGCCTTCGTTTCCACTCATATCGACTGTTGAATAGAGATGTGTAACTCAGGAGTGATATACTCAAAAGATATATATCCGACGTAGGGAGTGATTATATCTTTATATCTCTTGCACTCAAACTAACTCATTATATCCGTACGCGTAAAGATCATTATTGGTTAAATTTGACTGCAAAGATTAGAAAGAAACAGATATAGACTTTTGCATTTAAGTGAGCGGAAAAGAGAATGTTTATGTTCACAATGTAATGCATGCGCCATGCGTAGTGGAATACGATCACAGTGGTAAATGGAGTGTAAGCGAAAACAAAGCTATTTACAATGAATTAAGGCCTAATTTCGCTAGCATGTTTTCAAATTAGCAAAGATATATTGTATTCATTTTTTTTATCGGATTTGTATTTTGTTTCCGTGAAATATCAAGTACCAGCGGTGACCATAACACAAAAGTTACATCCATGAATTTTTACATATTTCACTAGTCCTTATTTATATTTCTAAACAATTTAACTCTGTGATAGATATCAGCCGAAAATAATTAATCTCTCTATCTCACTGTAACAATACTATAACTAAACCACTAAGCAATTTTTACTAGAATATAGCCACTTAAACGTCCACCCAAATAATAATTTTAGATATAAATATTCAGGAAGACTCATAACTAAATTTCTAATCAACTAATTTAAACTCATCTTTTAGCTCATCAATCATTATGAGATAGAGATATAAAGATATAGTCCACCAATCTTAGATATAGATATTATGGAAGATTCATAACTCAAAATTTTAATCAACTCATATTTTAGCTCATTGATCATTGTGACATAGAGATATAAAGATATAAAAGAGTGATATATATCTTTTGACTTGAAAGATATATTTCTCTCTTTTCTTTATAGTGATTCATTTTGCGCATGACTACTGTTGAAAGATTCTACAGTGTTGATAAGTGTCGTATATGGACACTAGTAGAAACGAAGTCACTGGGAGTACATGTCAATACGAAAAATCGATACGATATATCGACTATTGTGTTACGTAATTGCCCTCTTGAAGGATCCATAACAGGTGTTTGGGATATGGTATTGGCGTTCGAAACGAAGCGAAATATGAATGAAATATCGTATGACCCACATGGTGGACGGACGGCCTGGTTAAGGTCGCAAGAAGTCGTTGGAGGCAGGCCGCTTCAAACAGGTCTCTGTGGCGAGGCTTAAGCCAAAAACAAACTATGGTACGTACATCTGATGCATAGAGTAAAGAAGCGACCATAGATACTAGAGCTTACTGGCCAATCAGGGAAATGGAACATACCAGGTCACGACATAAGCTTACGACTGATAAGGTGCACATAACAAAAGAATCCATTGTTCAGAATTTCACATCGGCTTTTCACGTTTTTTTTGTGGTATCTGTGACCGCTTTTTTACTCTATGCGTAAGACTTACGTACGATAGTTTTTTTTGGGCTTTAAGCTGAAATCAAACTATAATATTATGTCTTACGCATAGAGTAAAGAAGCGGTCATAAATAGTAGAGAAACGCGTACTCTATGCGTAAGACGTAATACTTTAGTGTGATTTCAACTTTACGTTCAGCAGTGGACTTCCTGTGGCTAAAGTGAAAGCGAGATTATCATTCGATGCCCTTATTCGTCGTGGATGATTGTCATATTTACGTCGGTTAGTGCAATGTTGCTTGTTAAACATACAATATTAGCTACATTTACTTCTTATTGTATTTAATTATTAAATACAGAGTATATCAAGACTGCTACAGATAACGAAGCCGGGTGGTAGTTTTAGTGACTTCCGAAATAATGTTACTAAAACTTGTGCCAAAAAATCTCGACGATTTTTTTTTGTATTTACTTCTTTTCGTCGTATTTGGGTGGTAAATACTTATTTTTTCCTAAAATTATAATGTACAGCCTTTTATTTTTAAAGACGCTACGATACGCAAGTGTTTTAATTATTATTTTAGCACAAACTATGGATTTACCCCTCAAACAAGACGATATGTACAACATCACAAATAAAATTGTCGCGTTATGTTGCGATTTTTTTTATTTGCATTGTGTCTGTGGTCATTAAAATTATCACCCGGCTTCGTTTTTGGTAGCAGTCTTGATATGCCCCGTTTATTCATGTCCATACGGATAGCGTGGACGGTTTATAAGAGTTATTAGCGACCCTATCCCATGTACAGTTATTGTTTATTTAGAATGTATATGTGACGTTTGATGTGTTAATTTATAACTCGTGCGTTAAAGAATTGATTTTTTTATTCTTCTCAATTGTCGATTAACAATGCATTATTTACATTTCATATGAACTTGTTCCCATTATTAAGTACTGTAGATCCTGAGTAACAAATTGTTGCGATAGTTTTTAAGTTTTTAAATTCATTTTCATGAAACGACTATTACTTTCTCTAATTGTGTATTTGATAATATGATAAGTTTTTCGCTAAAAAATGTTGGTCAGTGTAAAATATATTCTTTAATTGCGCGAGTTACGTTTCTTTTTGTGTTAAAAATATGTTCTTGATTTACTAAAAATAAAGCTTAAAAGTACACCGAGGCACACAAAATCGTAAGGCTTAACAACGACTTGTAATAAACTAGATTTTCATATAACAAAAAGACATGGTGCCACATATCGATAAATATTATCGATACCGTTCAATCACTAGTAAAAACACAGGAGTTGTTAAAAACAATAACAAAAGCTACGATGATTCCCCGATTACTTTTTGTCTTCTAAAATTGTCGCTATTGTATTTGCCACGTAGCTCGGATTTTTAACGGTATGTTTGTAATAATTTTATTTTTTTATCAAGTATTTACGATTTTGATACATTGATGTAAATATTATTTTACGTCGAACTTTTAAATGAAGAAAGTGAATTGTAAGTTACGAAAAAGTAAATTGCGTTGATATTTATGTCTTGGATTTACGTGAAAAAAAACTAATAATGCAAATAATGCAAAACTTTTTTTTTGCTTTAGTGAAGGTAGGCTATGTTTATTTCTCTTTGTGCACGCCACTGCTTACCAGTTGATGTCTCCTGTGATATGTCCAGAACTTGCCATACGTGTGATATTCTGTTCACGTTATTTATATTATGGCCATTTTTATATTACAGAAAAGAGGTGCTAATTATGATTCGGGACATGTATTAATAATCTTGAAATCCTTGGATACAGCTATTGCCAACTTGGCCAAGTCTTATAATAGGGTAAAAGTAATAATAATTGGCTTTAAAATATCCTTTTTTGCTGGTACTTTTTATGATATCAAAGATGTTATTTTTTTTCAACAGTAATGAACTGGAAACAATCCATAACAATATTGTTCGTGACTTTTTGGGGTTGGTGATTAGTGGCATTTACCTTATTCGGCAATAGGGAATATGCATGTAATTTTTTTATATTTTTAATCAATTCTGTATGTTATTACATTATCGGAAAAAAATATAAGTCTTTGAAAATATCAATTAATAAAGTACAAAAAAAATATCAAAACTGCTATCAGTTTCGAAGCATTTGAACGCCATGTTGGCGCGAACTCGTTGTGACGTCATAGGGCACGTTATGAGCAACGTAGTATTTGGATTAAGTTTCTTTAATGAATTGCTACAGAACTGTATTTCGTGACAAAATAATCCATTTTATTTAATAGCATAAAGAAAGCACAAAATAACTCATAAACAAACGTAAAACAACAAGCTAAAACTTCATAAGAACGTGCCCATTGTCGTCACTTTCCTTTTCAAGCAATAGATCGCGTTTTGGAAAAAATGCGCGGCAAATTTGAAATGTCATTTTTTAAGTATTTATTTTACCGATTTAGAGTTGATAAATTTAAAAAATATCTTTAAGGTATATTTCTATATTAAAAAAGATTACAAAAAAAATATTTTGACTTATTTTGAAGTCTGGTGCATATTCCCTATTGTGTGATTGCAAATAAATGAAAGAAATATATTTCGTGTAATTAACTGGTCTAAGTTCTACAATCAATTTGTAATTCGGTACAGAACAAAAAGGAACATTTTCAATCACTAAGGAAGGAATCATAAAAAGCATTAAAAATGTCTAGAAAATATTTTTACGAATCAAGATGACGTCTTAACTTTCAGTTGCATATAACGGACTCCGCCGTAGTTGTAAATGTATTACTACTTTAAAGTAATATAGTTTATTTAAATGTTTTACAATTGATTATTGACTTGTAATCAAATGAACTAACTATGGTGCAATTTAACTTGTTTGAATTATTTTTTAACATGTTGTGATTAGATTTAAATGTTTATATACCCCTCACAACTTAGTTTGTTTTGATAGATGGCGCTCTACATAGAAAACAAGTGACGGTCACATTCCAAAACGAAATTAACTAAATTAAAAGCGGAAACATACTACTGAAACGCCACGCCACCCGACCCGACGCGATGAACGTGGCGTGACGTGTTCGTAATGTGGTTCTGGTCATGGAAATTACTACGAAGTACGATTTGATTTGATTCAACACGTGTCGCGTCGGGTCGGGTGGCGTCGCGTTACATTAATATGTTTCCGCCTTTAAATAAACAACTACCCACTTTTTAATAATTTCTATTTGGAAATTGTAATTTTAATTTATCTCTACTTGTAAGGTGTGAGGGGCATATAACATTTACATCTTTATTGTAATTTTAGCTTTTTGTTATTATATTTATCGACATTATGATTGGATCTGAATTATATTAACCACTTAATGTTTCCTGTTTGTAATGGAATTAATTATCACCAAAGAAATTTAATTATTGTAATACTCGCAATAAATGATCACTTTGGATATAGATTATGTGGTTTTATTGTGTTTTTAACACATATAAATTAATTTTGTCCGTCTTCATTGAGACACAACAATACAATCGATTTTAAAATGTTTGTAAAGGCTGGAAACCATATACACAAAAAATGGTAATAACTATAATAAAAGACAAAATAAACCACTCAAGGTTATAAAAAAACCTAGGTTTATGAAACGGAACTTCTACTCTAATTGGAATGCTGACGAAATAATATTAAAAATTGTAAAATATACGTATTGTAAAATAGACTGCCTCGGTGGCGTAGTTGTACTAAGGTACGCTTGCAAAGCTGAGGTCTCGGGTTCGAATCCCGAGTCGAACAAAGTGATATTGGATTTTTCTATTCATTATCAGCCCGAAGTCAGGAACTTGTGCCCGATATGGTGATAGGCTTGCCATCTATCACATCGTGGGACGGAACATACAAGGCGAAATGTGGGTAATGTGGGTAAATATACGTTATTGCAAAAGCAATTAGGTGTACATTTGTTTATTTAATAAAAGAAAGGTCAACGTTTTTAGCGGGACAACGAGAACTAGGCTATATATTGTGTCTGTCCGACGTATTACATAGATAGATTTTTGCAAATAATAGGGGACGGTCCCGGATGGTCCCACTATGTACTAAGCATTACACAAAAATATACGAGTTTTAGTTTCGAATCCGGGATTTGTGACTTTGCAATCCATCACTCTTCCCATTCTGCTATCGTATTACAAGAAGCTTAGAAATGTAAAAATTTAATGGATAAAAAAATATATTTTAAAACTTTATAATGGAAATGTCCCATTGTATACATTTGTATGGACACACCAGTAGAACGAGATACCACCACATTTGAAACTGTACCGGAATTATTCGGAACGCTTTTGAAGTGCTGGGAAGCATTTCAGTTTTTATTAAAGTTTTTTATATAATATAAAAAACATACTAGATGTATAAACAACAGGGGCGTCGCCAGGGGGGGGGGGGGACAAATAATATGTAGAATGAGAAAAGTATGAATTGTAGGTAAAGTCAAGAGCACATGAAGCTTTTCACTTGTAGTACGAGCCTCAAACGGCGATATGCAAAATATTATTATTATTACACTTTATTGTACACAAAAAAAAAAATACACAAAGAAAAACACTTAACCTATATATAAAGTACAATCGGCGGTCTTATCGCCTTCGGCGATGTCTTCCAGACAACCTTTGGATGGAATGGACTAAACCGTAGTAGAAAAACGGGGGTAGACATGTTATAAAGAAAATTAGGAGTAAAAATCTAATTGTTTAGCTATCATGTACAAACAAAAATAAACATACATAGACTTTATTACGTAACATACTATAAATATATAATACATACATATTTAAATATACTAAATATATACATATAAACAATATAAATATGTGCAATGCAAAAACAATAGAAAAAAAAAAACAAAAATAAAGAGAGGGAAAAAGAAATATGTATTAATGTATTAACAAGTAATGTTCCTTGACGAGTCTTTTAAAAATTGGCAGGGATTTAGCTTGACGAATAGACAGCGGCAATTGGTTCCACAAGCGAGCAGCGTTCACAGTGAACGAGTTTGCAAGAAATTCAGTATTGTGCTTGGGAATTTCTAATGTCAGATTCTCTGACGATCTTAGTGATCGTGTGTGTGTGTATTGCTAAGAAAATTAAAGCGATTTTTTTAAGTAGGAAGGTGTGTTGGGGAGAAACAAAATAGAGTAAAGAAGAGAGAGGATACGAGCATTCCGGCGAAGACGCATTGAGAGCCACTTGAGCTTAGTGCGAAATTCAGAGACATGGTCATATTTGCGAAGTCCAAAAATGAACCGTATACAAAAATTCTGAAGGCGCTCAAGTTTATCAAATTGGGCTTCGGTGAGATCAAGATAGCTAGTGTCACCATAATCAAGGAGAGGAAAAAGAAGAGACTGGACAAGTGCAATTTTCGTATGAATGGGAAGAAAGTAAAATAATTACCATATATGTAGTAGGCAAGTCAGTTGTTGGTAAATGGACCAGACGCGGCTGCCAACATGTTCACGGTGGTCGCGGGTTCAAATCCCCCTGGGATTTACTGAACTAGGTATTATAATAAAACTATTTGACAATCTCCGTAGCAGATAGACGTTGGATAGTTGGATAGACGCCGGCTGTGAAACGAGAGGCCGTGGGTTCGATTCCCGCACCGAGACAAATGTTTGTGAAGCTCACAAATATTCGTCTCGGGTCTGGGTGTTTGTGAGAATGAAAAGTTTCTCGTAGTTTCTGATATCCACGACACAAGACTTAATTGATCTAAGTGTTGTGTCAGGACTATTTATTTGACTGTTGGATGTATACATAATGTGCGTTGTGGCCTGTTGGTAAATGGACCAGACGCGGCTGCCAACATGTTCATGATGGTCGCGGGTTCAAATCTGACACACCTCTGACTTTTTGGAGTCATGTGTGTATTTACATTGATACTCGAATCACCACGCACTAAAACGGTGAAGGAAAACATCGTGAGGAAACCTGCATACAATAGCGGTTTATAAGAATTTCTATGGTATGTAAGTCTGCCAACCCGCACTAGGCCAGCGTGGTGGACTATATGGCCTAACCACTCTCAATCGTACTGTCGATTGTAGAGTAGGCCCGTGCCCTGCAGGGGGACGTATATGGGCTGATCCAGAATCCAGGCAAGTCAATGCTTTACATTTGGCAATTTTTTTTAATTTCTATGGAGGGGGGCAGCTGCCCCTATCCGCTCCCCTTTAACGACGCCCTTGACAAACAATAAGGACATCATTGAATTTGTCTTAAAATAATTAAGTGCCTTTCTACAAATTACGTTTAATGTTTTGAAAAGTATTGAATGAATATTGTCAAAATTAATAATATTATAAAGAGGAAATATTTAATCGTTTTTCTTACATTGAATAGACTCTGAAACTACTCGACCGATTTGATAAAATCTTTCATAATTATCTTACATTGTGTCTGATCAAGGCGAAAGAATGTTTTCAAAAAAGTATATCTGCACCTAAGCAAAGTCAGACAGGGCCATTAGTGTGATATAAAACTGATAAAAGAATAAACTTATTCAATAATAAACATAATATATTTGCTTGTAAAATGAAATGTTAAGTACATCTCTATTCGACAATAATCGACTAATTTACAGTGACGTTTCCATTATTATCGATCCGTGACTCCACCACCCTAATGTCGCTTTGAAATGGCCGACGTTTAGGGGGAGTGTCTGCGGAAATTGTATTTCTTAGTATTTTTCACCCGATAAGGTGAGTAATTTTATATGAATATGCAGTGTAGTGATAAGAAAATCAGTATAAAATAAAAGTGCGCTACACCAGTTTGCTATAATACCGAAATCAACCAATTTCCGGTGTCACAGCCGGCCGAGTTATTCAAAACAAAAGGTGTAATTTATATTGTATTTTTTCACTAAACCACTTATTGTTTATCATTAAGACAATGTAAATAAACAGTTTTGATAGGTATCATAATTTATTTGGCAAAACGTTTATAGAAATTAGGTGGCAAAAGAGTTTGGGTTCTGATTAGAATTTCAAATTGGTCACGTATTAGAGAAATGCAATTATAATGTTGATAATATACCTGAGCATAAGTGTAACGTGAAATATTGTCAAAACTAGAAGAGCTATACCTATCTAGATGCTTTCCTATGATTTCTTTTTAGTAATTTATTTCTTGGTAATTTTCGATGGATATTTTCAATTGTCCATGTAGTTTAAAAACAATGATTTCTCTTGCAGCTCCACTATACATTCCAAATCAAGACTGAGCAACATTTTTTTAGCAAAAAGTGGATAAACATGGCTTGGCGTTTCAAAGCGTCGAAATACAAAAATGCGGCGCCTATCGTGCCAAAGCCTGAGGCTTGCATCAGAGACATATGTGTGGGCTCCTATCAGACGTATGGGAACAACATTTGTGCGTCCGCTGCGTTTATGGCGTTTAATTGGGAGCATGTGGGCTCAAGCATGGCCGTGTTGCCTCTGGATGACTGTGGCAGGAAGAGTAAAACTATGCCGTTGCTTCACGCACATTCAGATACAATAACTGATATGGAGTTCTCGCCTTTCCATGATGGATTGCTGTTGACTGGATCACAGGATTCACTGGTAAGTGTTATTATATATCACTTTCACCCTGACAAGATATACAGATAATGAAATGTAAGAGACAAAGCCAATTAGTATCTTAGTAATGTTTTATTAATATTTTTTAGTAATGGTACTAAACATGGTATATGTCAATTTAACAGCAATTTTGCTGCTACAAAATTTGACTATCCACAGGTACAAGATAGTTGTCTTTCACAAGACGCAAGTGTACACAAAATCAGTTGTATGCAAACAAAATAAATAAAATACTTGAGTGTTTGATTATGTCCAATTTTTCATCATTATAATTTGTGGTGACAATATTAGTTTTTTTTATTGCTATGAATGGCAAGACAATCATACTGTTTGCCTGATGTTAAGCAATATGACCTTTCATGAACAGTAGCAATTCTTGGCATTCCACTGCGCTTGCCATTCTGGACATAAGATGTTAAGCTTCAATATATCCAGTAGTTACTCTGGCTACAATGTTGTTCAAACTGGAACACAACAGTGTGTTTACACTACTTTTTGGTGTGAGAAATAGACATTGCGGTGGACCTACTCAGGAAGCTACTCACATATAAGAGACTTACCATCAGTATAGTAGAAATATCCTATCAAAATCTAAAGAATATCTGGTAGTGTAAAATTAATTGCAATGGCATAACTTTATCTTCATATTGTGAGACTGGTATAATCCCAGTTCAGGTGACCCATTGCTTTAACAAGGTACCAAATGGTTATGTCATATTTCTGCCTTCCTAAAATTCTTATACTTTTATAAAAAGTAACAAATTTTTGTAACACTATTGTGTTGTGCACTCCTTGCTTTAATTAGATTAGAATTAGCCTGCATTACACAGACATTCTTGAGAAGATCTCTAAGTTAAATAGTATATATCATAGGAATAAATAGTATATACTATATACAATTGCTCAGTAATTCACTGTCAATACACAAAAGACTTTGAAAACTCACAAGGTATTCCCAGTGTTTTTACCTCGAGTCACATACTGATCAAATATCAGTTAATTCATCAAAATCCACATTTCACATAGATCTAAGTAAGTTATGAGTTTGCATTACCATTTTCCAAGGAGTGTTTATTATATTTCATTTTTCTGAATTATTTTTTCATCACTATCATCATTAGAAGTATGTTTTTGTGTATTGGCCTCCCCAAAAATTGTTTCATAGTGTTTATACTTACTACATTATTGGTACAATATTTTAGTTAATAATGTTGACAACCATTATGATTTGGTTATTTTTACTAGTATTTTTGGTTTGAAACCATTATAAAGGCCCTAAAATTGAGCATATGTTTGCATTGTTATAATTATACATAAATGGGTGTTTATTGTTTACTCATAGCTCTGGGGATACATTTAATTTGCATACCAGACAACATATCATTATATTAATTAAGGGTCACCCCTTTGAATGCAGACAACCCTATTTTAATTACAATTGTATATGAAATATTTTTTATGTTTAGTCTTTTGTGTGGCAAACTGTGTTTGTGTGTGTTCTAAATATTTGAGTGTTTATGACTCAGATATATTATTATTGGATACTTTAGGAATAGGTAGGGTTGTTCAGTACATGCATTTGATAGTGACTACTTTGTAACTAATGCTAAATCTAGTGCTGTCCAGATATTATTGACTGGTGAAAGACTACATTTTTTGTCAGTCCAAGCTAAGTTTACTGTATTATTATAAGCTGTTCCTGTTATTATGCATGCTTTAAAAGGTTGTTCATGATACTATGTATTGCAATTAAATTGATATTGGCTATTGCAAAAAATAATCAAAACAAAATTCACAAGATATTAAGAAATTGATAACCCGGTAATTAAACTTTGAAGTTTTAGGTCCACAATTAATATATGGTATTAAATTAACAAGGGATAAGTAACCAATAATGAGCAAACATTTTTAGTAAAGGATTTACAAATTTCATATATTGTTGCAACGAATGGTTTATCTCTCACCGTTCCAAATGTGTACTGGAGCAAAAAAACTAGATTACTATTTCACTAATGGTACTAGTGAAAATTTGTGCAAACATTGTAACCGTGTGAGCATCAGCCTCCGTGGCGCTGTTGGTTAAGACGCCAGCTGTTGTATGAGAGGCAGCAGGTTCGATCCTGCAGCAAGATAATTTTTTTTATGATTAATATAAGAAGTACGTACAGGCAAGCGAAATGTCGGACGCCCGCCTACAAGGTGGACGGACGATCTGGCTAAGGTTGCAGGAAGTCGCTGGATGCAGACCGCTTCCAACAGGTCATTGTGCAGATCCTTGGGGGAGGCCTATGTTCAGCAATGAACTTCTTGTGGCTGATATGACGATGATGATGATGATAAGAATTTTGCAAATGTGTTGTGACTTGTGAGACAGACAAGTCTTTCAACACAAGACTTATGAGTTAAAGTGGGATGTATTTATTTATGTTATTAGATGCTTTATTTTATGTATTTCACACCTGTCCAAAGTAATAATCATGATAATTTCAAGCAAATTAGAAAAAAAGGATTACTTTAATAAGGGTACAATAACATTTCAGTTGAAACACTGGCAATGGTATAATTAAAATCTCGAATTAATTATAGGCTATAAATTATAAATGGAAGCATCATTTACGATTTAAATCCTAGTTATATAACAATTTAAGGAATTATTTAGTAAACAAATTTTGTCGCGAGTTGGTAGTTTGTTTTGGACATTACATTGGATGATAAATAAACCCATATCTATTTGGGTCATGTTTTGTGTGGCCATATATGGTTGTCGATTTCTCTTGTATTGCGCCATCTGTAAATGCCAATTCCGGAACGCAGATTCTGAGTTGCGGCAAGTGAGATTTCCGGGACGTAAAAGTGGGTAGTATTATAATAGCGACCACCGTTCACAATGTTGAAAAATCTCACGCAGTCTAGACTCTAGTCCCTTTTCGAGTAAAAAAAGTATTGAAATGCGTGCGTGAATATATCGTGTGTAGTGGCCGGACGCGGCTGCCAACATGGCGTCTTTAATGGTGGAGGATATCATGGTGAGAAAACTTGGATACCATAAAGATCTTCACAAGACTTTTTGTGGTAATCATTAAGCACGCCGCACGAGGCCTGCGTGGAAGTTACAATAGAGCGGATTGTAGGCGTAACATATATTTATTACATAAAATATTTGTGTATATCGCCCTCTATAGGAGAATTTTGGATATGTGCATTCAAAAGCATAAACTCAGTTTTAGGCGCTATTTAGTATTTACTGGTGGTAGGTCTTTCATATGTGAGAGGCCATCTGGGTGGGTACCACCGCAGTGTCTATTTCTCCCGTCAAACAGTAGTGTAAATGCACTGTTGTGTTTCGGATTGAAGGGCATTGTAGCCAGAGTAACTCCAGTAGTTATATTGAGACTTAACATCTTATGTCTCAGGATGGTGAGCGCAGTGGAATGCCAAGCATTGCTTTGTAATTCAAGGTATTGTTTGGTTTTGCTACTGTTTATGAGCGGTCATATCGCTTAACATCAGGCGAACGGCATGCTTGTCTCGCTATTCATCGCAATAAAAAAAAAATGCGCGTCAGTGTATGAAAAAATATGGGTACGTTTTGTAAACTAATGACACTCGTCAACAATCGAACTCTCGGTAGAGAAGGATCATGGGCTGATACAGTAAGGTACACCATAATGTTGTCAGGTGAAAGTGTGGCACATACCGCCGGAGGGTCTGAAGGAGTCGCTGTCGACGCCTGAGTGCACGCTGTCGCAGAAGCAGCGGCGCGTCGAGAACGTCGGCTTCCACCCCGTGGCAGACGGACTCATACACGTCGCGTCGGGACACGAGCTCGCGCTGTGGGACTTGACCAAACAGAAGGAGGCTTTCGGTAAGTACTCACCACGCAGAGGCCTTTGACATTAACCTTCGATCAAATATACACTAGATACAACATGAGCGCTTAGAAAATGGCACCAAAAAAGAGTGCTTAAGCACTCTTTCGCCTTCAGTCACGCACCGACCGTTGCATCTAAAACGTCGTAAAACTTTAGACAATATTATTTGAAAAGCTACTTTAAACTCCAGGAATAAGGTGGAATTTGTGTTAATATATTTGGAATATGTGATCTTTTTGTTTACTTTTTTTATTGTCATGCATCGGTGCCACTTTTTAACAGAACTTTTACAGGGAACTGTGTATCTAGTGTATATTTGATCGAAGACATTAACTATAATATAAGTATTAATTATATTAATTCAATTTTCTGATTAATTTCGTTGCGGATTAAAGACAAGTTAGACATTCCCGGATACTCGCCGAGCTTCAATGCTCGGTGTCATTACAATGCGTGCCACTATTGATCCAGGCTTACAGGAGTTGCAATGGTGGGTGTGAGTATTTTAAAGGTGTCCTGTTTGTAAACGGACTCGGTGTGGCCGCCAACATGTTCATAGCGGTCGCGGGTTTGAATCCTACGGTCCACCTCTGACATTTCGGAGTTATATTTGTATTGTAAGTCGATCACCATGCACTATGACGGTGAATGAAAACATCATGAGGAAACCTGCATACCACAGCGATTTGTAAGACTTTCTATGGTACGCTAAGTCTGCCAGCCCGCACTAGGCCAGTGTGGTGTACTATATGATATAACCACTCTCAATGGTACTTTCGATTGTAGGGGAGGCCCGTGCCACAGAATACTTAAGCCGTGCCCTGCAATGGGACTTATATGGGCTGATACAGTACAGCACAGAATCTTTTAATGACATGGCTTCGTATTACTCATCGGATGTTTAACATAAATCATTACATTTTAAAAGTATTAAATAAAATAGTAATAAGAAATTAAATAAATAAATAACATTAATACATAAATTAAAGTAAAAAATGAATATAAATAATACTAAGTATAGAAATATTGTATATAGAAATTAAGTGCTTTGTGTATTGACTTGTCATAAGAGCTCTTTAATTGCCTACTTGACCCATAGAATAAATTTCATTTCACTTCATGAAATCTAACAAGGATTCTTTTATAACTATTAACCGTTAAGGAGTGCTTTTGGAATTCCATTTTCATTTCTTTCTATCACACAGTACCGATAAACTTTACATAATTGGTATGCTTAAGAAGTCTTGAGTTATATCAAATATAATGGAGTAAAGTTAGGTCCAAAACAGCAATTAACTTAATTTAATAATAATGTTTATTTATTGCACAAAACAATCGAGATAAAGGTATAACAAAACTATAAATATTACACTTAATATTTGGCATATCTGTGTTAAACATTCAAAAAAATATCAGGGGTCCTCAAACTAGGTCATGCCTGTATCTTGGTAACTCATTTCGTATTTTCGGACTTAAGTATTTTATCTGGCCCTTGGACTTATTTAACCACTAGCGGTCGGGCCCGTCTCCGCCTGGGTACATACTCGTTTTAAAATGGCGGTCAAAATGTTAGATATCAGTTTAGAATATCGACCAATCGGACCACGAAAAATGAACAAAATTTCCTCGTATTTGCTAGAAATATCACTACTGCTTTCCTCATATAGGTCATAGCGTGATCATATATAGCCTATAGCCTTCCTCGATAAATGGACTACCCAACACTGAAAGAATCATTCAATCGGACCAGTAGTTCCAGAGATTAGCGCGTTCAAATATAACAAATAAACAAACAAACTCTGCAGCTTTATAATATTAGTATAGATTCCTCTAAATCAGGATCACATGTTGCTAGTAACTGCTTTATTGCGGCTATCAGCGCTTTCTCTGTGCCCACAAAAAGCTAAATTAGTAACTTCGTGGAGTACAGTAAGTTATTAGCGTAAAAAAAAATGGATTGTTGCTCCTCATTCAATATCCAATGTATAAAAAATATGAATCGCGCGAGGCGACGAGGTGCCTGGTGGGTCGGTAGTAATGAGTGGTAACCGTAACTCCCCTGTTTTTTAATGTTGTCAGGCCTACGTATGCGATTACATATGTGTATTGTAGTAAACAAAGATCACGGGGAGGTGATCCAGTCGACGTCGTGGAAGAAGGACGGGCGTCTCCTGGCGACGTCGAGCAAGGACAAGAAGGTGCGCGTGCTGGACCCGCGCGCGCCCGCCGCCGTGCTCGACGTGGCCGCCAGCCATCAGAACATCAAGGACAGCCGCGTCGTGTGGCTCGGAGACCAGGACAGGATACTCACCACTGGTAAGGTCTAGCACTATCTGTACCAGCCTATAGTGTCACACTGCAGGGCAAAACCACAGGATACTCACCACTGGTAAGGAGGACTAATGGTGCGTTTAGACTACGATAGAAATTCTGACATAAATGACCGACAGGAATGTGTTCACACATCGTCTGATGGGGCATTCATTATCGTGTCACATCACATCGCGGGACGAAACATACAAGGCGAAATGTGGGTGTCCTGGCACCTCTGCCTACCCCTTCTGGGAAAAAGGTGTGAGTTTATGTATGTACATATCGAAATTATCATACATACATATTAATATGTATGTATGATAAATTTCGATTGTAGAGGAGGCCCGTGCCCTACAGTGGGACGTATAAGGGCTGATACAGATGAGTTTTACAACACCCTGATTGGAACGCTACTTAGAATAACCAAATACAATGAACGCCAGGATCTATTTATTAGCTAGATAATACATATGTATGTTTGTATCGGTGGCGTAGTTGTACAAGGGTATGGTTATAAAGCTGAGGTCTCGGGTTCAAATCCTGGGTTGGGTGAAGTGATATTGAATTTTTCTATTCATTCATTCATCAGCCCAGAGTCAAGAATTTGTGCCCGATATGGCGATAGGCTCGCCACCTATCACATCGTGGGACGGAACATACAAGGCAAAAGTTGGGTGTTCTGGCACCTCTGCCTACCACTTCTGGGAATAAGGCGTGAGTTTATGTTTGTAAGACTTTATCTGTTTTTTTTTTGTAGATATATGTCTACAATGCTTCTAATGAATGCTTTGTAATTGCAATTAATGAATGTATGTATGTTTGTATGCGCGGTGCAGGGTTCGATTCCGCGCGGCTGCGGCAGATAATGATCCGCGACGTGCGCAAGTTGTCGTGCGCGCAGAAGACGCTGGAGCTGGACTGCTCCACGGGTGTGCTGATGCCGCTCTTCGATCCCGACACCAACATGCTGTTCCTAGCCGGCAAGGGAGACACCACCATACTGTATATGGAGCTCACTGATCGCGAGCCTTACCTTATCGAGGGGTTGAGGCATTCTGGTGAGTAGTGTTGGTATAAATAGCAATAGCAATCACAAATAGCAATAGCTGTAGGTGTGCATAATAGCAATAGCAATCACAAATAGCAAGTGAAATCCATAATAACGTTTCCCAAGTTGTATAAATAAGCTAAATATTGCGAATTGCGATTGTGATTCACAAAGCCGATTGCCCAATATTTTTATACGAGCTCGTGTTATCTATGAGTGAGTTTTATTAACGAACCCATATAAAGAAGAAACTGATCAGTCAATTTTGTATCTGTAATTTTAGATGCGATCAATGGTTATAATATATGGTCAGTTTTTTTGTTTACAAAGTCTGTGGAGGGTAAATAGCAGTAGCAGAAATATAGAGCTTGCTAAGGCTTCAAAAATAACAGGGTGGTGATGTTAATTTGAAATAGCAATAATTCCCTTCGATCAAATATACACTAGATACAACATGGGCGTTTAGAAAATAGCACCAAAAAAAAAAAAAACTTTAAGCACTCTTTCGCCTTCAGTCACGCACTGACCGTTGCTTCCAAAACGTCGCAGAACTTTAGACAATATTATTTGAAAAGCTACTTTAAGCTCCAGGAATAAGGTGGAATTTGTGTTAATATATTTGGAATATGTGATCTTTTTGTTTACTCTTTTTAATGTCATGCATCCGTGCCACTTTTTAACAGAACTTTTACAGGGAACTGTGTATCTAGTATATATTTGATCGAAGATAATTCCCATTACTACAGGTGAGCAATAATCGTTTTTATTATTATTATGATTAACTTGTTGCAGGCGAGCAGACGAAGGGCGCGTGCCTGGTGCCGAAGCGAGCGCTGCGCGTGATGGAGGGCGAGGTCAACCGCGTGCTGCAGCTGGCCGGCTCCTCCGTCGTGCCCATCATGTACCAAGTGCCCAGGAAGGTAACGTACATATACTCACGCCTTCTTCCCAAAAGAGGTAGGCAGAGGTACCAACACACTCACATTTCGCCTTGTATGTTCCGTCCCACGATGTAATAGGTGGCGAGCCTATCGCCATATCGGGCACAAATTCCTGAGTCTGGGCTGATAATTTATAGAAAAATCCGATATCACTTTGCCCAACCCGGGATTCGAACCCGGGATCTCAGCTTTGTGACCGTACCGAAGTACTACTACGCCACCGAGGCAGTCAGAGGTTATATCATTACCATATAATACCATAATGTTAACTAACCTTTAAGATACCAGTTGTATGACAATTAGATTTTGTAACTTTAAAAACCTATCTGCGGTAGCTCGTAATTATCTAGCCTATCTTTTGTATATAAATTGTATAATATATGTTTGTATGCTATTGATAGCTGTGAGCCACCCAAATAAAATATAAAAATAATCATTCAAACGTTTTCATTAAACATTGGTACTATTAAGGCCAGTTTCACCAGTTGCTGATAAAGTCCCCGATAGCTATCTGCCACTCATCCATCATAAAAAATACAAAAATCAGTACTTTTGCAACCGAATTTTTTATTTTATCTGCCAGATAGCCATCGGGGACTTTATCAGGAACTGATGAAACTGGCCCTTAGAAGGTTGATGCATTAATTAAGGAAATTTTTGGAGTGCTGTGGAAAATAATAAACTGAAATATAAAAAAAATGGTTAAAATATTGTAATGAAAAATGTATACAAAATTGTTTATTTTAATACTCACTGTATATAAAATGGCGTATCAATCTGTTCTGTATTCTGTATCAGCCCATACACGTCCCACTGCAGGGCACGGGCCTACTCTACAATCGAAAGTACGATTGAGAGTGGTTAGGCCATATATGTTCATGTAAAAGGGAAAATTACGATATTCATATTTCGGTGTTGAAGGTGGCCAGTTGATGATAAAGTCCTTGATAGCCTAACTTGTATTCATCTGTTAGATAAAATAGAAAATACGGTTTCAAAAACTCGCATTAATCTTTGTTCGTAACTTATCAGAAGATTTAAGTGGCTATTAAAGTCTGTATCTGGCAGATGAAATAAGTTTTGTCTGGAAAACTATTTATAATTTTTAATTATCGAACCTTTTTATTCTGTTATTTCAGTCGGATTGAAAATTTAGGCTGAATTTAGAGTCACGCTGAATGCGCGCTGAGTGTCGGGCGTCGGCGCTGACAGCTCAGCGCGGAGCTCACGGCCGGGGGTCAGCGCTCACAACTACGCGTTGTTCTAAAACGCTCCTTAGAAGCTCATACATTTCAACTGTCTGTTCTGACGGTCAGCGTGACTCTAAAATCAGCCTTAAATCAGCCTGAATGTTGGGTCCGCGTATTACAAAACTGCGCCGTTTCACAATCTGTCATGAATAGGGCGCAGTGGAAAAAGAATATGAGGAAGACTGAAATACATTATGCATGAATTAAATGTTCACTTCATTGAATGTGTATTCCAAATTTTTCAAAATAATATTTATAAAATATATTTATTTATTATTAATACGTTAACTGCCATAGTAAAATTTTTAGGACGAGATTTTTTTTTTGTTTTTTGATTGTATATGCAACTAAATCACATTAAATGAATATTTTTATTTGTCAATTTCAATAGATAATAATGAGCTAAACGTGCCGGACAGCTCCCTGAGATCATCTAAATTACATACTGTTGCGTCAGTCACCCGGGACTGACATGGCCTTAACAGGAGCCATGTCTGTCAGGCACCGGTGCCTGACAACTGTGATGGCAGTCAACGTGTTAACTTTATTTTACACGAGAAAAATAACAAATATAACACAAAGTATAAAGTATATAAAAGGTATAAAGAATATAACACAAAGTATTCTTTTACAGAGCTACCGCGAGTACCACGCCGACTTGTATCCCGACACGAGTGGTTCTGTCACGTACCTGAGTGCTCCCATGTGGCTGGACAACCAGGACCATCCCGTCCCGAACATATCCCTCAACCCGACCGCCAACAACTGTGTTCAGGTCAGTCTTGTGATACACTATTGATTTTTGACCGACTTGAAGTTAGGTAACTAGTGAATTAGTTTAACCTTCGATCAAATATGTTATATTAGGGTACAGAACAAAATCACACGCCAAAAGTGACCGAGGTTGCTTATACTTATACATTTGAATTTGGAACTACGAGATGTAGCAAAAAGTGTTAAATTATAATCTACTTTAGGTAACAATAAACCTTATTCCTTTAAATTTTGGACCATACTAAAATAAGAGCACCCGCGTATTTGTGCCCTTATTTCTTTAGCCGTTTTTAAGGCCGTTCCTTATCTAGTGTATATTTGATCGAAGGGTTAAACGCTGGTTTTGAAATGAGACCGCGGGTTCGATCCTGGCACCGAGACAAATATTTGTGAACTGACTTGAAGTTAGGCAACTAGTGAGTCTACCCTCCGTGTCGCAATAGACTCCGATTGTAAAACGTTAGACAGCGGGTTCGATCCCCGAACCGAGACAAATATTTGTATGATCCACAGGTATTTGTTTCGGGCCTGGGTGTTTGTCAGACCGTTGTTTTATTAAAATACAGTGTTCCTTGACGCTAACTTCAAGTTGGTTACCACCTGTTGAATTCTGTGTGTCGTGTGCATGAATTTTAGTTAAAGCTAATCGCTTTATTATAAAAGAAATAGTGGGAATTGATATAAAAATCAAAAAGTAAGATATAATAGCGAGGGGCGAAACTGAATGGCGTTTATAATAATATTTCTTGTTATTTAGTTTGGGTGGAATGTGACATTGAAATTTTAATTTACCATTTATTATAGTATGAAAATGTAAGGGATGAAATTAATTGTCTGCATACATAAACCCTAACATGTTGTATGATGCACGAATTTGAAGAAAAATTGTTTAATTTTGGATACTCTTTATTTAAAAGAGATACTTGTTACCACTATTTAATAGTGCCTAGACAATTTTGCGAGAGCTTGGCTTAGAGGTTTCAAAATAACGCTGGTTGGTAATAGTAGAGATTATGTCTAAAGTCGTGGAAGAGTGTATTCGTGAATATTTATTTTTACGGGTCGAAAAAAGCATTCGTGAATGTTTTCCGCTGCTTACTTCTATTTACCTATCCAGAAATATAAATTGTATTTTATTTAATTTGGGAGGCTCATAGCTATCAAAAGCAAACAAACATATATATATTACAAATTGTATACATAAGATAGCCAATTACGAGCTACCACAGATTGGTTTTAAAAGTTAGAAATTACAGTATACACCGTCATATTACAATATATACCATCATATTGGTCCAATATGCGTGCTTTGAAGAATTCTTGACTTCCATATATCGTATTTACACAAAAGGCGGGGCTAATTAATGGATTTGCAGTTTATTAGATTTTGATCTGTAGCATTCGGGTTTAACAGTTCTGAACATAGAAAATCGACATCTGCAGTAGATATTTGTCGATGACGAGACTCATAACGCGCTGTTGTTGGTGTATAAAATTAAATTCCAAATGAAACGGGTCCATAAATGGATTTTGAAATTATTGATATAACGTTCAACAGCATATTATTTTTTCCCCGGCTTGGCTAACTTTTTTGCGTTTTTTTTTCTTTTCAGGCATTAGAGCTGGTGGTTGTTTTAGTTTTTTTTTGGGTGTACAATGTTTAGCTTGTGTTTTATTTATTGGTTTTAGTGTAGTGTTTTAGTAGATGAATGAGTTTAGTTTGTTTTTTTTTTCACGTAAGTACTTTTTTGTTGTGTTTCTTTTTTTTATTTTTTTTAAATTTTGTTTTTAATAATAATAATAATTTAAGTATTGTGTGTATTTATTTAAAAAACGTTTTCCTTATAGGTACATCGTGGAAATTTGGACGAAGTTGTTAAATCGATATTGGCAACGCCTCCACTTAAAAAGACTGATAATAAAAAGCCTGTTTCACCGGCCCATATAGAAGAAACGAAGCCGGTGGCCAAGTCGCCGCCTACTCCAGAACCGAAAGACGAAGACCGAATTGATTTCGTCAACGTGAAAGACATGATCAAGGGCATGGAGAGGCAAAAGAACAAAGACCCTAAAGAGACCAACGGTTTCCACAAAAAAATCACCGACAACGGACACGACTTCGACAAGAAACAAGAAGAGTACGAGTGTGAGAAAATCGAGAAGACTGAAAATACCAGTGAAAAGACCGAAAAGACCTTGGAGAAGACGGACAGTACTGAGTCGACGGAGAGTTCTTTGTCGAGGAGCAACAGTTTGATCAACGGTGTGCCAATGCAAGCGCCGAAACCGTTGCCAAGGTCTTCGATCTCGGAGCCAGGGTCCATGGAAGAGCATTCGGAGGCTCCTAAGCCTAAACCAAGGACCACGTCAGTCCAAATATCCGGATATAAGGTACAGTTGCCCGACTGACGAAAGAGGGTAATGTATTCAAGTTATAGAGAAATAATGCATTTTTTAAATTGCGATGTGATTGTGTTTTATTTTGTGTTTTACGCTTGGACACGTAGTTTTTTTTAATTGTCGTTTAATAGAGTGTGAATAAAATGGCTAGCGAGAGACAGTCTATTTTTACACCGCCTGTGTAAAAATAGGTTATAATACATATACTAAAATAATAATAATAATAATATACATAAACATAGATATGATACATAATAACGATTACTTAAATAGCTTTACAACTATATACTCCATATAATATATAAACACTTAATATACGTATATAAGTAACACATAATTTGAATGGATGACTGTGGAATTTTACAAGTTAACAAGAAAAGGAGAAAGAATGGACACCCTAGTGTTTTTAATTATTATATATTTTTTTATTTATTTTCAGTAGTTTGTTTTATTTCTCGTATTTTGTTTCGCAATGCATTTCATTGTATTGCATTATATTGTATAGTATTGCATTGCATTGTATTGTATTGTGGTGTTGTCAGCAGCCCCGCCTCGGTCCGAAGCCGTTCTCTGCGTCAGCCGGCAGCGAAGACTTTTCATTCGACAAGGTGTTCTCTGTTCCCGCCGTGCCCGGAATCGGCAAGGATGCTGGTAAGAATAATGTTAAATTAATAAATAATACATACGAAAATCACACGTAAATATATCTTGTTCTGTACCAGAAAATAAGTACAAAATGATTTCAAGCTAAAAACAAAAAGTTTTATAATTTTTTTTAATGCAATTATTTGCGAGACGAGCATGCCATCGCCTCATGGAACCATGGATTACAAAGCAACAATTGGCATTCCAATGCGCTCGCGTAAGACATAAGATGTTGAATCTCAATATGTCCAGTGGTTATTTTGGATGCTAAATTTTTAGTTGTATTTTGTCTGAAGTCACTCGAACTACCACCTGTATTCGTTTTTGGTCGCAGTCTGGATATACCCAGAATATTGGCAACACTAGTGTATTCAGGTCGATGTGGAGATCCCTATGTTCAGCAGTGGACTTCTGCTGAAGAGAGATAGATAGAGTATATTCAGTTACACATATATAACTATCTATCTATCTATATCAGCCCCTATACGTCCCACAGCAGGGCACAGGTCTCCTCTACAATCGACAGTACGATTGAGAGTGGTTAGGCCATATAGTCCACCACGCTGGCCTAATGGGGGTTGGCGGACTTTACATACCATAGCAATTCTTACAAATCGCTATGGTATGCAGGTTTCCCCACGATGTTTTCCTTCACCGTTTTAGTGCGTGGTGATTGACTATCAATACACACATGACTCCGAAAAGTCAGTGATGTGCCCTGATTCGAACCCGCGATCACCGTGCACATGTTGGCCGCTGCGTCTGGTCCGTTCACCAACACACCACCACGCACGTCAATATGACTACTAAATGATATTTTTTTATTTATTGGGACAAAAACTAATTATACATTATATATTTACACTACGGCTTATATTATCTTAATAAAACCTTACTTAATGTATAACCAACACAAATGTCCACATAATAAATATAATAAAAGAGTACATTAACAAAAGAACGCGTATCAGAGAAAAAAAAAATATTATACAGTATTATGTATTACAAAAAGAGTTAGTCGCTTAAATAATCTAAAGATAGTAGTTTTTTAACAACCATACCTTTTAATTATTTTGCGTTGTTGAATAATAATTGCCTGTTTTTTCGACAGCGTCGTCGCCGTCCGCGCCGACCGCCACGACGCCTGTATCCTCCGCGCCAGGCGGCAAGCCGGCCGACGAGAAAGAGAAGTCGCTGTCTCCTACTAGCGATATGGACATAGCACCCAACAAAGGTAAGAGTTTGTAATCTTTGCAAGAAGGTTTATACAGGGTGTCAACAAAGGTAAGAGTTTGTTATCTTTGCAAGGAGGTTTATACAGGGTGTCTCGGAACTGAATGAAAAGTAAATATTATAATTTATTTGACTAATGTCCTTCTTAGTTTTCATTATAGTTACAGATAAGATGCCAGAAAAAAATAAAGACGTGTATTGAAGACGTAATTTTAAAAAAGCAAATATAGAAATATTAAAACACTAATGTGTCGACAATGGGCCATCCATTCAGCTTTATCACTGAAAATATCGCGAATAACTGTCTGCGATTACTATCATCAAATATCTATAATTTATAGTGTAGGACGTCTTCCAGGGCTATTTGCGATATTTTGTGGATTGGCAGAAGACATGTTTCGTTGACGTTCCCTAAATAAATATAAGTTTTGTTTACAGAGGAGTACACGAACGGCAAGTCTGACACCAGTTTGGAGGAGGAGGTGAACTCCTCGGATTCTGGCTACCGACCCAAGACGCCCAGCACCACCAGCGACAGGCGGAAGGTCTTCGAGACCACCGAGTGAGTGGCTCCAACTATCCTATCATTCACATTCAATTGAGTTATATAGAAGTGTAAGAAAAGCGATAAAAATTCTATTCTCTCTACTATTCTTTTATACTGTTAATAAATTCGACAACCGTTCTCGAACGTTATGTAGCTGTGTGGAAAATACGACACAAGATAGCCATGACACAAGACATGTATGTTCGTTGTTATTCATTTTTTTTTATGAAGTCGAGACCAGCACCCTATTCGCCAGATAGTAAGCTATACGATCGCTCATGGACATTAGTAAAACCAAACAATACTATGGATTACAAAGCAGTGCTTGACATTCCACTGCGCTCGTCAATATGTTAAGTCTCAATATGTCCAATACTTACTCTGGCTATGATGTCCTTCAAACTGGAACACAGCAGTGCGTTTACACTACTGTTTGTCGGGAGAAATAGACATTGCGATGGTACCTATCCAGGCGGCGTTTCATACACAGGGTGATATTGACATATGGTTTTTAATTTGAACCACATGTTCCTAACCACTCCAGGTAATATTGTACCAAGTTTGAACAAAAACTGCTTGATAGTTTTGTAAAAATCGCTATTTTAGGTTTGAAGGCATTTGATCCACTCCTATAGATACCGAGTCTTGTTATGGCTCAGGTAAGTTCCTGAACCGAACTGATGTTCAATTAAGCGGTAAAAATACTTGCATCTATATGCCCAAAAATCGTGAAAGCTCAAATCATTATTTTTGTGAAAAAATCTTCTAATATTTTTTTCAAATTATGTGCAATGTCACCTGGGGTAATGAGAAACAAGTGGGTTAAATAAAGTACCGTGTCAATATCAACCTGTATGAGAGAGCTACCAGCAGTAGTGTGAAGTGAGAAGTATGTATGTGTGTGTTGTATGTGTTAACGCTAACATCCAAAACTCAAGTTAATTCTTACCTTGGGTGTTAGCAAGGGCGGATCCAGCTTTCAAGCCAATAGGCAGCCTTTTGTTAGAACACTATGTATGATTTCAATATTCGAATTCGTAATAATGATTGTTTAAAGGTTGTTATAGCCGTGATTTGTGAACACATACACTTTTTACTTTATTTATCGACATTTATCTGTACTTATAAATTTTATCAACAAGATAATAAACAAATTCTGTCAATCTGGAGCCAGCCCAGGGTGGGTCATGACCCCCATGCTATCTTCCTGGATCCGCCGTGGGATGTTACGAGTGTAATTTTATCCCATGTTGTTATATTGTATTACATATAACAGATTCATAAAATGGATAATGTAGAAGCTTGTTTATAAATAAAGATATAATGATATAATGTGTGTGTGTGCAGCGGCAACCAGTCGATCGCGGACCGGCGGCGCGCGTACGAGCGCTCCGTCAGCGTCGCCGCCGAGCCCGACGCGCCGCCCTCGCCCGCGCCGCTGCGGTACCCACGCACTACACACTACACTACACTACACACTACACTACACACTACACTACACTACACTACACTACACTACACACTACATGTGCACCTAGCTATCTGTATCGGCCCATATACGTCCCCCTGCAGGGCACGGGCCTACGACACAATCGACAGTACGATTGAGAGTGGTTAGGCCATATAGTTATATAAGCCACCACGCTGGCTTAGTGCAGGTTGGCGGACTTACATACCATAGAAATTCTTATAAATCGCTATGGTAGGCAGGTTTCCCCACGATGTTTTCCTTCACGGTTTTAGTGCGTGGTGATTGACTATCAATACACACATGACTCTGAAAAGTCAGAGATGTGCCCTGGAATTTGAACCCGCGACCACCGTAAACATGGCGGCAGCCGCATCTGGTTCATTTACCAACAGGCCACCACGTACTATTTATTTACTATTACTATTTATTATTATTATTTACTATTTATTTGCCTATCATACTTATATTAATAAAAAATACTCCCAGAAATTATACTTCAATACATGCACTTTATCTATGTCAAAATCAAAATATTCTTTATTCAAATAGTCTTTCACAAGATCTTTTGAATCGTTCATTTCTGCTACCACCAATTCAATAAATATAAACATAATTGCGATTACTAAAAAATTAAACAGATTATAATCATGGATTGATGACATACCACAGATTGAAAATCCTAAGGGGTTCTGTTTCACTTAAGTGATTGAATTCATAATTCCTAATTCTGTATCTGTATCGGCCCATATACGTCCCACTGCAGGGCACGGGCCTCTACAATCGAGAGTACGATTGAGAGTGGTTAGGTTATATAGTCCACCACGCTGGCCCAGGGCGGGTTGGCGGACTATAATTACTAATTATTATTTTTTTTTACAGTCGCCGAGACTCACTGAAGTCTCGTAAGAGTCCGGATCGCGAGGAGAAGCGCTCTTCCGTACCGAATGTGACGACCAAACGCACGTCTACCGTGTTTGGTGAGGCTTTTTGTATTGTAGTTAACGACGAGACGAGCATGCCGTTCGCCTGATGGTAAGCGACAGGACAGGTCATAAACAGTAGCAAAACCAAACAACGCCTTGAATTACAAAGCAATGCTTGGTATTCAACTGCGCTCGCCATCCTGAGACATAAGATGTTAAGTCTCAATATATCCAGTAGTTACTCTAGCTACAATCTCCTTCAATCCGAAATACAACAGTGCATTTACACTGCTGTTTCCCGGAAAAAACAGAAATTGCGGTGGTATCTATCCAGGAGGCCTCACATATATGAGAGATATATTTGGTAAATAAAATTTATTATTTTTATTAATTTATAGGCAAGGTATCGAAGTTCCGTCATTTGAAGGGCACGCCCGGACACAAGTCGACGCATATCGAGAACATTAAGAATATTAGCCGACAGATATCGGGCGAGTGCAACGGATTCTATGGTGAGTTTTGTTACTAATTTAATTATAAATTCTATCATATCATAACTATATTATTAAAATATATTTTTAAAATAAAAATTGGTTTCCATTGTGTTCGCGTTATTTCCTCTAGTATTATTATATATTTTTTTAATTAAAAAAGTGTTCAAGACAAAAGTTACGTCTACCAACCGCTGTATTTTTTTTTTTAATATACACTAATTATATAATTATATTTATTAATTTAATCTCAACTTAAGTTCAGTTGGATTAAGGTATATTTTATTGTCAGTGTAATGATTGCCTTATCGTAATAAAATAGTATATAATTGACAAGCCTCTAAATAGCTAACTAGTATGTACTTTGCAGCGAACGGCGTGCGCTGCGCCGTGCCGCTGTCCGGGGGCGGCGGGCGCGTGGGCGTGGTGGAGCTGCCGCGCGGCGCCTCCCCCGCCGCCCGCGCGCCCGCGCCGCACCCCGCCGCCACGCACCCGCCCGCGCTGCTGCACCCCGCGCCGCTGCAGGACTGGGCCTGGGACCCCTACAACCCCGCCAGGCTGCTCGTCGCCTGCGACGACGGACTCGTGCGCGAGTGGATCATACCCGAAGACGGTATGTACACGCATCTAGAATATCATACCCGACGACGGTATGTACAACCATCTAACATGTCATAGTCGAAGACGGTATGTACAACCATCGAACATATCATACCCGATGACGGTATGTACAACCATCTGCAATATCATACTCGACGACGGTACACATGCAGACATATACCTATTTTATCTGTTATGTCTAAAAACTGGCCAGATAGCAACGACTACATAAAGTAGCAAACCGGGCTCTGTAACGTACCTAGGGAGAGGCGTAAGTCTGGACATAAGCTCCCAACAGCAGTGAACTTCAACGGGGTAATGATGATTATCTAAAAGCTAACAGCTTGACTTCTGGGCAGCGTATCGAGGATAGAAATTGCATCAAATTAATTAAAAACCATGCATTTATGAAAGCCAAAATCAATTATGTGGATTGATTGTGATCCACGTGCAATGTCATAGATAGACAAAGCATCATTTTAAATAAAGAATAGTTTAAAAAACTAAAAAAACACGCTTTATGTAGAAAACCCAACTAAAAAATAGAAAATAAATTTTTAAAAATTTGAATTAAGAATATTGTATATAAGTAAAAAAAGCGTGGGGTGCATGTTTTCAATAGATATAATTATTTTATCGACAGATATACGTAGAAGGATTATCATTTTGATAATATCTTAAAAAGCACCCCACGCTTTTTTTACAATAAAAAATATTTTTTTCTTATATACAATATTCTTAAGTCAAATTTTTAAAAATTTATTTTCTATTTTTTAGTTGGGTTTTCTACATAAAGCGTGTTTTTTAGTTTTTTAAACTATTATTTATTTTCTACTTTTTAGTAACATAACGCCATCTGTTGGTCAGTAGTAACATTTGACACTTGAAGAATACACTGTTAACGCCATCTAGCGATGAATAGTGCAAACATTCATTATTGACGTTATCACGCCATCTAGTGGTCAGTGGCAATGGTCATCAATTATAAAAATAATTAATCCTGGCGAGTCTAATCAGGATAATCATATATTTTAATCGAATTATTGTATTGTCATCGGTCTTTGACAGGTGTGCAAAATTTGAATGAAATCTGTCCGTTTAAAGTGGGTCAAAATCGCGTCTTAAGGAGTCGGTTACAAACATACAAACAAACATACAAACTAACATACAAACAAACATACAAGTGAAGCTAATATAAAGCGTGTAAAAACACCGGATTTTGGATTCATATAAATAAAACAAGTCTCCCATGCCTACAAATGACTCATTTTTGTGATCACACAAAATGTTAAAATATCCAATAAAACACAAATAACCATTTACCACTCAGGCCTCCAAGAGTCAACAAACGAGCCGGCCCGCAAGTTCTCCGCTCACCCGGATAAGATATACATCATACGTTTCCACCCGACGGCGTCTGACCTCCTCACTACCGCCGCTCACGACCTCACCATCAAGATCTGGGACCTGAGCGTCGACGAGCCAAAACCGGAGATCACCTTAACTGGACACACTGATCAGATCTTCGCGTTGGACTGGTCGCCGTGCGGAGAATATCTCGCTACTGTTTGCAAGGATGGATTGATTAGGGTGAGTTTGTTTCGCAGTTTGTGAAGTCCAGTGAACGTTGGCCTCCCCCCTCCCCCCTAAGGATATCCATATCGACCTGCTGGTAGTAGACTTTTATCTACATAGTTAATAAGCACACGCTTCCGTCTCTCTGAACCTTAAGGTTGGCTGGAAGAAAATGCCCTTAGGCATTAAGTCCCCCTGTAGTATTTATTTGTACGGAGTGTTTAAATAGATAAATAATAAATGTATATAAGTATGTATATGTACAATACTTATGTATGTATGTATATATATTGTATTTATATGTTTTTATGATATTATTTATGTCTCTGTGCTTTCTTTGTCTTTATTTTACACGGCCCTTTTTTTTCCTACTCATATATCCATTTCATGGTTGTTTGGCAGAAATTGGTTTAGAGCGATAAGACCGCCATTTGTACTTTGTTTTTTTGTATTGTCTCTAAACTGTTATTCCTTTTTATGGTGTACAATAAAGAATTAAATAAATCATCATCATCATCATCAGCCTATTCGCGTCCACTGCTGGACATAGGCCTCTCCTATGGCACGCCACTGGGCTCGATGTTCAGCCCGACGTCTCCAACCGCTACCAGCCATCTTAATAAATAAAATAAATAAATAAATAATGAGTAATATCTGTTGGCAGGTGTACAAGCCGCGCTCGTCCCCGGAGCCGGTAGAGAGCGGCGCGGGCCCGGCCGGCAGCCGCGGCGCGCGCGTGGTGTGGGCGCTCAACGCCACGCATCTCGTCGTCACCGGCTTTGACAAGTACGCACTATACACATATATTACACTCATTCAATATACACGTATACACAGAGAATATCTTTAGTGACAAAACGTGAAGGAAAGGTCTACTGGTAGGTCTCTTATAATGGGTATATCAAGACTGCTACCGAAAACGAAGCCGGATGGTAGTTTTAGTGACTACAAACACAATGCAACTAAAATTTTTGCAAAGTCACACGACAATTTTTTTTTTTTGATTTTTTAAACATCGGCGTGTTTGGGTGATAAATCCGTATTTTGCAAAAATAATAATCTAAACCCTCATGCACCATAGCGTCTTTAAAAATAAACGGGCGTACATTATTATTTTGGAAAAAAAAGATGTATTTACAACCCAAATATGACCATAGGAAAAAAATAACAAAAACAAATCGTCGCTATTTTTTGCAACTTTTTCTGTTGCATTGGGTCTGAAGTCGCTTAAACTACCACCCGGCTTCGTTTTCGGTAGTAGTCTTGATATATCCTATATATGGGCTGATACAGACAGTATTATTCATATTAATTTCTTACTCCAATTTATTAATTAATTAATATGAAGTGATGAACGGTAACTTGGTTGTCAGGGTGTCGGAGCGGCAGATCCTGCTGTACAAGGTGGGGTCGCTGGGCGCGGCGCTGTGCACGGTGGGGCTGGACGTGTCGCCCGCCATACTGCACACGCACATCGACCACGACTCCGCCACGCTCTTCCTCACCGGACGGGTAGACAACTATATTTGTTCATTTATTGTTATACCCAGTCCACACGCGTGTAGTTCTGAGCTCGCGGCAAAATATCACATCTTATGACTGAGCATCGACATGAACGACAAGAAGATAACGTGACTTGTGGGTATTAGAAACTAAGAGTCGGGGTTTTGTGAAATCTATCCTCTATTTTTTTTACGAAGAATTTGTATAATTCTTCATTAATTTTTTGCTAGCGTCATGGACAATGTAAATAACTAAGGAAACTTAGTAATAAATGTTGTCTTTATGCATCAGGGACTATGGCGATAAATATTATGGAAGTAATAATTATTGTATGTATCAGGGTGACTCGACGATCTACTGCTACGAGGTGACGAGCGAGGCCCCCTACCTGTGCGCACTGTCGCACCACCGCTGCGCCAACCTGCACCAGGGCATCTCCTTCCTGCACAAGAACCTGCTCGCCGTCGACAAGGTACCACTTACTGTCTCTCTCTCTCTTTCTCTCTCAAACAATTGGCGTTACCACGGACGAGTCCGCCTTTCGGCTGAGTTTTCTCCATTCCACCCAGTCTTCAGCATTCTCAATTGTAAGGCTAATGACTCTCAATATCTTGAAGTCATCGATCCACTGCTTGTTTAGGTCACCCCTCAGTCGAGGTCTGGAATTGTCTGAAATGAAATTTCAATCATGTCAGCATTTTTTTTTCCAATTGAACAGTGCTTATGAAAAGTACAAAGATAAGCATAGAACTCTACAATACAACAATGTGTACAAAATGGTTTTGTTTGTCAGGTGGAGTTTGCCCGAGCGTTGCGTCTCACGAATGGCAACATTGAGCCACTGTCCTTCACCGTGCCTAGGATAAAGGTAAAATTGCACTTCAACTTATTGGATATTTGGTACAAATCCCGCCATTTATCATACTTCTGTACTAATATATAAAGCCGAAGAGTTAGTTTGTTTTTTTATGTTACATCTAATCTCAGAAACTAGTGGTTCGAATTGAAAAAATATTTTCGTGTTGGATAGGTCATTCATCGAGGAATGCTATAGGCTATATGTCATCACGCTATGACCTATAGGAGGGAAGTAGTGAAAACTCTAGTAAATGCGAGAAGTTTTTTGTGTCTGATCGGTCGATATTATAAATTGATAGTCGGAATTGAACGTATGGCCACCATTTTAAAAAGTGTATCTGCACCCGGACGGATCCTGACCGGGCCGCTAGTTATTAGATATATATAATAACTTGTTATGTACTGGGTATATCGAGATTGTTACTGATGTCGGTGATGTTGTTGCAGAGCGAGTTGTTCCAAGACGATCTGTTTCCGCCGACGCTGGTGACGTGGGAGCCGTGGCAGAGCGGCCGCGACTGGTTGGCCGGACACGTGGTTCCGCCCAAGACCGTCAGCCTGCAACCACCCGGCATGGAGTCACGTATGTTATGCATTATTCTTGGTTTTCTAAATACCAGAAACGCGGGTTTTGGGTTTATAGTTAATAATAATCCTTATCTGCAACTATTGTGACACCTTCTATATTGTAACGCTTTTTGTGTAAAACATATAAATAAAATAACTCTTATTTATTTTATTATTTGGGTAATTAGCGGGTTAAAGACAGTAGACGGGTTGACATTCTCGGAGACTTGCTTCAATGCTGTCGACGTCATTGAAATTCGTGCCACTGTTGATCGTGTGACAAATTACTCCTATACAGGTATTCGAAAAGTAAAAAAACGTCGCGATTTTTCATTCAAAAAATCCAGTTGGTATTTTCCCAAATTTTGTACAATGTTACCTCAGAGGATGAGAAACATGTAGTACATGTTTCTTTGATATTACATTAATTTATATTAAACATGCCCAGTGACTCCGATGACCCCTTTAGGTCGACTCTTACGACGGGCAGAGGATACCGTGGCGGAATTCTTGTACCCCCAAACCATAGCGTAAAATGCAAATATATGTGAACATCATGAAATGATTAGTGTTGTAATGTGTACGTTGTGCAGTGTCGTCGCAGTGCGGCTCGACGCCGCGCGAGGCGACACGCGAGGCGGCGCGCGCGGTGCACAAGCCCAAACCAGACCTCATCAAGGCGCACGTACCCATGGACGCCAAGGACAAACAGGACAGCGTCAGTATAACATGCTATTCTCACATAATCACCCTTATTTATTCTGTATCAGCCCATTTACGTCCCACTGCAGGGCACGGGCCTACTCTACAATCGAGAATTCGACTGACAGTGGTTAGGCCATATAGTCAAATATTTGGGAAATAAATATGCTTGTTTAATATTTCAGATCATGAAATCGCTGAACGCTAAAGTCCAGGTGAACATGAAGCTGGAGCAAGACAGCATGGAGGGAGTCGACGAGGCCGAGTGGGACCAGTGAGGTCCCCCCCAAGTGCAATAGCTTAGCGAACCTATCCCGGGACCTACTGTACTGTCTACTGCCCACTGTTGATCCTGGCCGCACAGGAGTTGCAGTGCGAGCATGTATAACCCACTGGGGCGTTTTTATACCGTATGTGTATGTGTTTGGGGCGTTACCATGGCAACGGAGGTACGTGGCGAGGCGTAGGTTCTATAGGCTGCGTTTCCATGGAAACGGTGATGAGCAGTGGTGTGTAGAAATTGACTAATTAAGTGTTTATACATTCATGACATAGGTCCAATTTGTATGGTCGATTTCAAGATATCTTTACTTCAGTGAAAACGCAGTTTTCTATTTTACAAGTTAAAATAGCGACCGTTAGTTTGTCGATACATTTTTATGTTTGTACATTAATAGATATATTTGTTTATTTGAACATAAAATGCATCGACATACTAATGGTAGCTAGTTGATTTTGTAAAAGATAAACAAGTATAGATCGGCCGTAAGGCAGTATTTGACTGAAGCGAAGATGAGCAAAGTTACCTGAATGAATCTATGTAATTGGTCGATTTCTGCAATTTTCTGCTACGCTCTTCTCCGTTTCAATAGAAACGCGGCTTTATATTTTTTACTAAAAGGGACATTGCGAATATAATAAGCTCGTATGTGTGTCGATTAACAGTAAAGTAAAAGGGGAGATAATTTTAGTAGGAGAAATAGGCAGAAATAGAGTTTGCGGTATCGCTTTGTCGCAATGATTTTGTTCGCAATATCCCTATTAGTGTATCAAATTTGACAATATTTTTTATACTGACAACGAAGTGACTTTTATAAATTTGTTGGCAAGTGCAGTGCAGTTTAAAGTACCTTTAAAAAAACGACACAATTATGTCGGCTTGAAACCGGATATGCAGTTACTTCCGACATTCTCATTCCTATCTGCGGTAGCTCGTAATTGGCTATCTTTTGTATACAATATGTAATATATATATATTAGTTTGCTATTGATAGCTGTAAGGCACCCAAATAAAATAATGGCACACCTAAATGTGCCACGATTCGGGTCCGTAATATGTGTATACATTCAAATCGACAGCGATACATAAACCATCTTAAATCGGTGGATTCTGTATCTCCACTACACTTGTCATCAGCTTATGGTCACTCTGTGGTGTCAGTATAAAAAATCGATAATTTCAGTCGAGTACGAACGCAAACGGTATAAAAACGTCACTAAGTCCCCTGTACCATGTACGAACACTTATATTAAGACTGTAACACAAACGTATCTTCTGTATAATTTTACCTACGTGCCGTGTTTGCACTGTCCATTTAGATAATATGGCTTGAACGTTCGTCAAATTGTATTACTGGCGTAAGATTTTGCCTTGATATTCCAATTTTTGCACTTCCTCCTATTTCAGACGGTTCTCGTACATTGGCAATCGATTGACGACGTTATTTGTATTGATTAAGATCTCCTTTGCAATACAATAATCGGATGTATTAATATGCAGTATGTTTTTATTTGTCGATAAAAGTATTGCGGTTTGCAATAAGTATTCAATTGTTTAAAGTATTTATGCCGATGTTAAGAAAATAACGGACATTTAGTTAAATTATCAAGGCTGATTTGACATTATTATTTCTTAATTTGTTTTATGAAAGATTGCCTCGTTAGAGAACGTACACCTACATCGAAATGTAACATATATTCACTAGGAAATTGTGAAATTTTACTCGCCACGACGCAATGGACTCCCAAAATATTTTATAGAATTTTTTCCCCAATTGTACGTATGGATTTACATTTTAAACACTTAGTAATACCTGTAGGGTAGGTAATTTAGTAATTTAGGCTAATGTATCGGCACACAGGCAAGTCCTGACCAATAATCACACAAGTAAAAATATCGATATTTTTTTATCGACATGTAACGACCCTGGCTTACATATGGCACGTTTATTGACCCTGTTAGATTATTTTCAGATTAGAGTACGTTTGAGTGTTCTGAAATTTTTCCATATACCCATAACTAAATGAATTTATGAATGAAGCCTGGAGTTATTAAAAATGTGAGTGTGGAATACAGTATCTTTATTTATGGAAATATCTTGTCTTTGCTCAAAAACAGGAGACTAATTTGACATAATTTATGATTACTAAAATAGTTCCGTATATTTATGTTGACAAGACAACAACAAAACATCGATCTGTAAATGGTCGGATATGATATGTTTGCAATATTGTAACAGCATTATTTATAAACACTTTTAGAATCTATTTTAATTATCGAATATTTTGTCCCTTTCGAATGACATTTGAATTGAGTTTGAGCGAAGAAGACAAAACATACGATAGCTAAAATAGGTTTATAAATTGTCTATGAATAATGCTGAAAGAATTTATAATACTCATTGTGTCTAATCTGAAACTAGTCTACAAATTGATCTCATTCAAATTATACTCTGTGACCAATTCACTACTTGCTCACTATAATGCTCACAATTTTGTACGCATTATTTTCCCAATTCGACTTGTTTTGTTTGGTATAAACATGTGTGTCCTTGGTAATTTGGCACATTAGTTTAGTCTAAAAGAATTTCATAGGTGTATGAAGTCTGTCCGTTTTACCATTCCAGCATAGAATGGGTAGATATTCACTTACTATGCTGACCTAAAATAAATTTAAAAGACGTCAAAATTAAGTAGACTTCATGCTCCCTTGAAACTTTTGTAAAAAAAAGTTTTTATATATCTGCAACTTTTATAAAAGTTTTAATATTTGAAACATTATACAACTCTGTCCAGTAACAACGTAATATAACCTATGCTAGCAATATAACAGAGAAAAAAATATATTATTTATACTATGGAAAATTGACTCAAGACCATTCCGTCACCAACCACATTCGTAGTAATTTATATGAATAACTTTTTGTCTGATTCGTTCATAGCACGATCATATTACGTTGTAGTGGGCAGTCTGTAAGTCAGGTTTATACCAATTCAAAACATATAACACATGACATTCCTACATTTGCCATAACGAGATGCATTTATTTACATTAAGTCTTATGTACTGTAACTATGCGTAAGGAGACATAGGGTACCCCGTACTTTAGGGAATTGACGCTAGAAACTTATTGTTATATTCATCTTTTTATACTCATTATAGTGAAAGAAATGCATATTTGATCTTAAAATACATATTACAATATTGTTTAATTATATATAGTATGCCATTGTTATTTCTGTCAATGTAATGATTAGATTTTGTTAATTAGTCAAACCGGTAATCGGATGAGTGAAAAATTGAAAATATGCAGTAAAAATTTGTGTTAAAGAAAATCCCGTTAAAAAGTATTGTACTATTAATAATAATTATTAAACATAATAATTATAATTATTTTGGGTATAAAAAGATGTTCGTAAATCCCGAGACTGTCGCGGTAGTCACTCGTAAATAGTAGTCTGAAATAGCTTATATATCAAGTTGCAATCATGAAGATTTCATTACGATTTCTTAATTTGACGAAATATTTAGTCGTTATGTGAGTTCCTCATTTCGATAAAAATATTTATCTACTAAGATTATACATAAAATTGTTTTAAGCTAATAAAAAAATATGATGTCAACCAGATACTTCTGTCAATGGAAGGGGGAAAACACGATTTACATAATTTTAAAATAATTTGTCCCACTTTTTAAATGTTTGGGTAATGAAGGGCGATGATACCGCGACAGCCCGTAATTTAGATACGATTAAAAGTAAATATTGTGAAAGCTCGAGTTTAGTACCGCTAGTTGATGCCATAACCGCACGCCACATTTTGCTCAACACGCCAAAGAGTTAGTTTTTCTTGTCAAATTATGAATTTATATTGTGTATTTGAAAATTAAAATATTTTTTTGTTGTTGTAAAATCCTCTCTAATCACTGTTTTATAAGGTTCCCTTTCGCTTTTGCTTTGTCGGTTGGAACAAAATCATACTTCCGTCTCTATCACTCGTATTAATAGGAATATGGTGGAAAAGAGACAATGAATTTCCCACTCACGCACTGAATGAAATCGTTTGTTCCCAACCAAATCAAAAGATGGAAAATATGAAAATATGTTATAAAAATACAATGGTGTAGTATTTAAATGGAATCTCATAATTATTTTTAATTTATTAACGATTAAATTAAAAATATTTATAATCTGTAAAATTATTCCAATGTATGCATCAGTGGGCCTATGATATATGAGCTCGGATCTTCCGTCCCTGTCGCACTGGCGCGTGCGAGCGGGACGGCAGTATCGAGAGTTGCATTCTAAAGCTTTCGTATTACTTAAATATAGAACTAATTTAATTCGCTAGTCAAAAAGTTAATTCTTTGAAAATTCTTGTAACATTTTTTCTAAAGACGTATGACTAAGGTTTTCTTTGTATTTGTTTATTTTTTTAATGTATGTCAGTGTGATGTGATTTTTAAAAATCGATGGTTTCATAATCCAATAGAAAATAATTAATACCAGATTTATTTATCATTCAATGCACATAATACATCGTAATAGTTTTTATGTTGGTTTTTTTAAATGATAAAGAATTGATTGTTTTTTATGCTAGTTGTCGACTTTAAAACTCTAATGTGCCCCAACCAAAGATTTTTAAAGTCACTAATTTCGAATCACACAGACAAGCAGAAGTAGTGTTAATCAATAGTGCACATATATTCATATAATATAACATAACAGTCTTAAGGTTTATAAATCACCATATTAAACGATTTGTAAGGACGCACCTTTGGTATATAATAGTGTACGAAATAATCCTATAGCACAATAGAAAGCAGGAGAATGTAATATACTACGGCTGTGGTCGGGCTAACAGCGGACGAGGGGACCGAGCGGTAGCGGAAGCGATTTTTTGGATTCCTCTCTGGAATACAGTATGGTGCAATTTAGGTGCATTTGTTTCTACATTTAATGTTTCTTTACCCCTACTACAGTGCACCAATTTGTATTTTAATACATGTTTCACGCTACCCGCTTACGCTTAAGCAAACGCGTTCGCGCTGTTACTCGCACCGCAGTTTATTTTTTTATGATATTCACATAAAATAAAAATGTAAAGACATGGCTTTATTAAAAAAATGCACAATTTTTTTGTACCCTTGTTCGCTCTCTAATGAAAAGTATCATTTCCGTACCAAAGTTGTGAAATGACAATAATGATTTCTCGATGTGAAACATTCCATATTTTTTTTGTTCTGGTCACGTGTAATTGCTACAAAATTGGGTAACTCAGTGCCAACGTTCGAATATTGATTTGTGAAACAAAATTACTATTGCCGTTTGTTAATATAACTTACTGTTTCCTATTGAACAATATTTGAAAACTGGGGAAAAACTTGTACTTGGGAAATTGTGAATATTTGACAAGCCGTTAGAAATGACTGAATTAGATATTTCTTTATTGTACATTTATTAAGCTCAAAAAATGTGGTATAATTTAACTCTAATATACAAGCGAGTTTGTCTCAAAACTATAGACATAGGTACACTATTTGATATTGGCTATATTTATTAAACAACATGGACCAAGGGGGTCGACACGTAAATTTTATTATATTGTATCTTTAAAATATGTATTATTATATTTGAAATAAAAGTAAAATGTTACAAAAATCCCATAACATGCACAAATAAATATTTTGTTACATGATTATGAAAATGATGGACTGTAATCTTGTACACATAAAAATATTCTATTTTTGTCAAAATTAATAATGATAAAAGTGGAAATATTAGTCATTTATTATCTATTTTGATCTCAATAAAAATAGTCACTTAAATTGATCTCATATGCAGTGACTTGACCAAAATGTTAGTGATTTCTAAGGCTCAATTGCACAAACTAACTTTACCAATACCTTTGACCCTGAAAATGTCAATCCCATACATTAGCAAGGTCAAATACAGCTCAAATGTATGGCGATGGCAGTTCCAAAGGCAAAGGTATTGGCAAAGTTAGTTTGTGCAACTCAGCCTAAAAGTTCTAGGCGAATATTGTTCAATAGGACTCAGTTGTATTGTATTGTATTGTATTGTATTATATAATATGTCAGACACACCCGTTGTCGTGTGAGTGCGTGTTTGTATTTGGATGTTGAAACCAACAGAATATCCCTAGTGTTAAGGTTCAATATTTGGAGATATTTTTTATTATTTTGCATTTTTTTATTAAACTCTTGCTAAATTTTGTTGCGTTTTAATTCACCCTTTTTGTATATTTTACTCTGCTTGTAAGTATATTTCGACAAGCAACATTTTAAATTTATAAAACTAACCATTTTATATTTAATTGAAATGAATTTTTATACGGCCAATACTACAATAAATAATGGAGAAAGTATTGAGAGCAGGGGAAGTGGGGCGGGTAATATAATCTGCTTAACGACATAGAAATCAAAAGGTAAGGCATTTCTGCCAGGAGTGTTGAGATTGTAATAATAAGCACGGCATAGCTTTAAGATTACTGGACATATTGAGACTTAACGCCATGTCTCAGGAATGCCAAGCATTGCTTTGTGATTTATGGTGTTTGGTTTTGCTACTGTCCATGAGCAGTTGTATCGCTTATCACCAGGCGAATGGCATGGCAAGCCTCCATTAATAGTAATAAGTAAAAGTATTAGCTGGATAAGGGGCCCTACTATATTCATCCGAACGAACGAACGAACGAAGTTGGGCCCTACTATATTCATCCGAACGAACGAAGTTTGAAACTTCGGATAATCGCAGTTTATATACGATACGAATGTACCTACATATACTTATGGTCGTAATTGTCTTATGGTTACGATGTATGTTATACAACTTCGAACTTTTACAGAGTAGATACATTCGTATCGTATATAAACTTCGATCGTCCGAAGTATCGAACTTCGTTCGTTCGGATGAATATAGTAGGGCCCAACTTCGTTCGTTCGATCGTTCGGATGAATATAGTAGGGCCCAAGGATATTTGTGTGCTCTATTGCTATGCATATAAAATATTTACACCAGTGGTGCCTTCAGGCATATCGCTTGAAATATTTTAGTTATCTTAAAAAGTATTGCAGTATGTTACCACTGTATGCTTGAAATACTGTATGTTCCCTGATTTTGTGCTTCAAAAAACACTGGTTTTCTATCGTTAAGATAGAAAAGTCAACGGTTTTACAAGGACGCTAAGGATTTCGCCAAGTGGCGGGGATATTGTCAAACAGAACGAACGAATGATAAACGATGCTTATGAAGTGAACATTTAAAATAATAAAATCTAATTCACGGATAATGTAAGGATTCTAATGATATTCCATTCTAACCTGGTCATGCATTTAAAAGTTAGGAATAAACATACTTTCTTATAGGATTACATTAAAAATATTCTTGTACCCATCCCTATGATCTATCTTAAGGTTTAAGAAATCGCCTAGAGCCACAAGACCGCCTCCGTACTTCTTATATGTAATTGTTATTCTAGTTTTCTTGTATATCTGTAGTAAATCATAAATAAATATACATACAGGTATGTACCTGTATATATTGGCATGTGCCAAAACATCTAAAAATTCTCTCTTCGTGTAAATATAACTAAATACCGACAGCCTCCGTGGCGCAGTTGGTCAGACGCCGGCTGGGAAACGAGAGGACGCGGGTTTGATCTCCGCACCAAGACAAATGTTTGTGAGGCCTACAACTATGTCTCGGTTCTGGATATTTGTGAGACCGAAGGTCTCTCGTGGTTTCTGATTCCCATGACACAACACTAATTGATCTTATTGTGGGGTCAGGACTATGTATGTGACTGTTGGGTGTATTTATTTAAATAGGACTGTAATTGTTAAGATTGGTTTCAATCCTCAGAGTAAACAGTCAATAGATCAAGTACTTAAATGGCTTAATAAAAACGCGTCTTGTTTGCGCACGATCGGAATAGAAAAACAAATTCGTTAATTTGTTCTGAGAACTTCACGCGAATTATTGGAGGTTAAGGGCGGCTTCATTATTTTTCATGTTGATGCCTCGATGGCGTAGTTGTACAACGGTTATTTTTTTATTGAAACGAATGGCGAGACTAGCATGCCGTTTGCCTGATGGTAAGCGATACAACCAGTAGTAGAACCAAACAACACCTAGCATTACGAAGTAATGCTTGGCATTCTACTGCGCTCGCCATCCTGAGACATAAGATGTTAAGTCACAATATGTCCAGTAGTTACTCTGGCTACAGTGTTCTTCATTCCGAAACACAACAATGCATTTAAGAGAGAGAAATAGATATTGCGGTGTATCCAGATGGCCATTCACATATGAGAAACCTACTACCAGTAGGTATGGTTACAAAGCTGAGGTCTCCCGGAATCCCGGGTCGGGCAGTGATATTGGATTTTTCTATTCATTATCAGACCGGATTCAGGAGTTTGTGCCCGATATAGCGATAAGTTCGCAGCAACTCAATTCACTCAATGCTATCTATTGGGTTGTTAATATAGATCTATTTAATACCAATACCAAGAAATTGAAGAAAACGATGTGTAATATTTACTTTGGCGCACGTACTTAACAAGTAATATCTGTACTTGGTAAATATTATGTATTATTAAGTTAGTTATAGTTTACCTCCTTCTTTTTTATTTTTTTCTTTTTCTTTACATACAGTTCATATCAGTGAAAACTTGTAATTGACCTTTTCTTTGTTTACTGTTTATGTTGATAATGTATAATGCTAGTTGTAAGTTTTCCTTAATAAATAAAATAAAATAAATAAAATAAAATATCGTGTCTCACCCCGATCACATCGTGGGACGGTACATACAAGTCGAAATTTGGGTATCCTGCTAACACCTTTGCTTAGCCTTCTGGGAAAAAGTCTAGAGTTGATGTATGTATGTATTGTAATTATAAGGATTCTTCTTCATATTATTCGCTATAACAAGTTCATCTATATTAGGGAAAGAAAAATCGTTAGTAAAGTATAATATTTTTTGTCGATGAGTGTTTATCATTGATTTTGCTTCGGGGTTATGGTGTGTTTGTGTGCGAATTAAATTTCTTGTAAATTAACCGTAAGAATTAATATCTTACAACCCGCACTAAGTCAGCGTGGTAGACTATATGGCCTATATGGCGTAACCACTCTCAATCATACAATTGATTGTAGAGAAGGCCCGTGCCCTGCAGTGGGGCGTATGTGGGTAACAGTCCCATGCATCGTCCTGACCCCACACTAAGATCGAGTCTGGTGTCGTAGGTATCAGAAACTACGAGATACTTTTCGGCCTCACAAACACCCAGACGCGAAACAATTATCTGTGGATCACTCATTGGGATCACTCAAATATTTGTCTCGGTGCACCTGCGGCTTCTCGTTTCACAACCGGAGTCTAGCCAAATGCGCCACGAAGGTTGTCAAATTATTGAAGAGTTATCTTCTTTCAAGAAGTCCATTGATGAAATAAGAGTTCCCCTCGTATTAAGACTTATAGGAAGAATATTGTTTTCCGCCACGTTTGGAAGGCGATAAAGTGCAAAGATAATCTGGATAATATGCCGGAACATGAGTTAAGCGGGATTGACATTGAGTCACTCAACCAGGAACTTGCAGTGTGACCAGGTGTGAATAGATAGGGGGCAATAGATGCAATTAGCGTCCCTGACTCATGACTGCATATAACTTGAAACGAATCTAAAACACGTGAACATGGCAAACATGTATAGAAAGATGTAACTCTCCATAGTGCCTTCAACTTGTGTGTATCTAATAGGCTAACAACTCACACTAGGCCAGCGTGGTGGACTATATGGCCTAACCACTCTCAATCGTAGTCTCGATTGTAGAGGAGGCACGTGCCCAGCTGTGGGACGTATATGGGCTGATGCAGATAATAGGATAGTAAAAGTTTACTTTATGCATAATCACAATCTGCTAGAAATTTTAAAATTCGTATAATATTAAGCAAGTTACAAATATATAAAAATGTATGGTAGGAGTAATAGAAATGGATGCAACATGCACGACGTAACATCATCTTCCATAAGGTCATGCATGCGCAAGAGAAAACAAGTGTCCCCATCACATTATTAAAAATATAAATATCTCGTTCATTTTACAACTAATTTTGATGCTATTTTCAAATTCATGTTTTTTATAAGCGATACTTTTAGGAACCATTACATACTGCTTAAAACCAAACCTTGGACACAAACCTATTGTCCATTTGAATCATAACCTAGCGTAGGGTCCCTTAGGGGACAATTGGCCACTGAGGATTTTTCTTTCAAGAATTTTCCGTTCAAGAAATACCACGCAATCGCAAGACATTATGTCGATCAGCAAGAAATAATTTCTTCAACGACTGGAAACACTGAACCTGATCATCCTTATAAAAATTAAAATAAGAAACTAGATCCTTTAGCTTGTGTGCCATCACATCGATTAGCCGCGTAATCCTGAGTTCAGGGGCGGGTCAGGGGAGATCGGCCTTGCATCTCGCCGCCTCGTAATTGTAGTTGGAGTTTTTCCGCATACGCGTAGTGTTAGCGGCAGTGTAATTGAGCCAATCAGTCGTGGAATTGAAATGGATAGCTATGAATGAAGTATTATTGTTGGTTTTTTGTTGTGGGGAGACAGGGGCGTTTTGGTCAAACATTGTTAACGTTGGGTGTTGGTAATAGAAGGTTGATTAATTCTACCAAAGAGGCAAAATGATCTGCCGGCAGCTAAAAGTTTGGATGGTTCTGTATTTAGCTTAAATAACAAAATGCCTTGTGATGTAACAAAATACTATTCAATACATTCTTATTTTAACACACATAGGTACATTTTTATTTTATTTATACTCTTTATTTTTCATTTTAAATGGAATAATAAAATGTTAATAACATTCAAAATCAAATCAAAATATGGTACAATTGGCGGCCATATCGCATTGAGCGATTTCTTCCTGGCAAACTTGGATTCGGTTGGATATATTTACGCATTTTCATACAAAATAACGGTTTTCAATAGATAAATTACAAATACATAGTGATAGTTGTAATTCAGGCTTAAATAGACAGTTAAAGGCTACTAACACTTGTAAACATAACATTAATAATAATGATAGGCGTATATTACTACTTGCAAGATGGACGTCCTGACATAACATAGACACTATCAGCGATTTCTATTAGCAGCGGCCTTCCCAGCCTACATACACAAATTAATATCTACTTATATCGTAAATCATAAAGTTTACTGTCATATCCTAAGATGAACTCATATTATCGTGACAAATAATTATTTATTTGTTGAAGTTTATCATATTTTTTTTATTGCAATGAATGCGAGACGAGCATGGCATTCGCACAAGGAAGCGTTACGACTGCTCTTGGACAGAAAAACCAAACAACATCATGGGTTAAAACCAATGCTTGATATTCCACTACGCGGTATCCTGAGAGATATTTTGTCTTACTATGTCCAGTACTTACTTCAGCTACAATGTCCTTATAACAGATTAATATGATCAACGCACACGCTGATAGCTATAATCAGAATAAGCTATTAAATCAACACGCGATAGCTGTTTTGATGTTACCAAATTAATAAAGTCTTGGTGATCATGAAGACAAAAAAATAATACACATTTAGCCTCATTTATTCAAAGGGCTTATCGCTTATCATGTTTCAATTTCGTTTTAAATTTTCTATTTGAAGGGCGACTTCAAGTGATGTAACTTGGTGCGACAAAGAAGCAAATGATAGTAAAAAATACATTTAAATTAAATGTCCTACATTTCGGACTCCACACCTGACATTGGCTCCAGCATTATTAACGTGGGCCTTTTAATAACGCAGTTATACTACTTGATGGCGCAGATTTTGTATTTCAAATAATTAAAATAATTATGCTTGGCCTGGGATCTTGCTCCAGTACTGTACTGTATCAGCCCATGTACGTCCCACTGTAGGGCACGCGCCTCCTGTACAATCGAGACTACGATTAAGAGTGGTTAAGCCATGAAGTCAACAACGCTGGCCAATACGGGTTGGTGGACTTTACATACCATAGAAATTCTTACAAATCGCTATGGTATGCAGGTTTCCTCACAATATGTTCTTTCACCATTATAATGCATGGTGATTGACTATTAATTCACACATGACTCCGAAATGTCAGAGAAGTACCCTGGTATTTGAACCGCGACCGCCGTGAGCATGTTGGCAGCCGCGCATTTATCAAGTATCGACGTCAAAATAGCAAACAAGGCAATATGATGAACCGTATACCTCCAATAACCGGCAATGTCTCCAGTTTATTCGGTAAATTGTATGATTTAACTGCGAATAAGGATTTGCTGTGTTCGGCGAAAACGTGGCATTTATTAGGTTATCTCGGCCGCTTTGCTTTCCCTCGAGACAATTTAATAAACTTTCTCCCTAGACTGAACGTTATGCATATATTTTTAAACGAGTAATGCGTGAATATTATTATGTTCGTACGCGAAGGAAGAATTATTTGATTTTGGTTGGGGGAAAGTTTGATCGCACTGCTTATATTAAAATATGTATGAAGATCATCGATAACTTAATAATATATTTAAATTAAATATATATCACAATTATAGCTTTGGCTGAATTGTTTCCTTACTACGAGTATATTTATATTTAAGTGCGTGGTGGCCTATTGGTAAACAGATAAGACGCGGCTGCTAATATTTTAACGGTGGTCGCGGGTTCGAATCCCAGGGCACACCTCCTCCGACTTTTCGGAATCATGTGTGTATTGATAGTCAATCACAATTTACTATAACTATGCAGGAAAACATCGTAAATAAACCTGCATATCATAGCGATTTGAGATAATTTCTACGGTATGTAAAGCCTGACAACCCGTACTAGGCCAGCGTGTATATTATGTATTTTCAATAGGATTTAATAGTCGATTTAAAAATCATATTGGATATGAAATATGATTATTTAGATAAAACTAATTTCAAAATGGCCGATCTAATTTAGTTTTTATATATCAAACCATGCATGAATTTATCTACCAGAAATTTCAAGCGAAAAAAGAAAATCTTTACTGCAAAATTCTACAAGTTTTCGTGTCCAAATATAATAAATTCCTATGATGTTAACACCGACACAGACAATACCCGTCCTGTCAAATAAAAAGCTTCTAAAACTGAAAAATTATCCGGCAATCAAGTACCACTTATGTCCGTCCCGGTAAATTGGCGTCATTCATCTAAAACTAGTTCTGGCGGGCGTGAGACGCGATTTATATTTTCCCAGCGTTTTTTGCACCTTTGAAAGTTATCCTGCCTCGATGGCGTAGTTGTATTACGGTACGCTTACAAAGCTGAGGTCTCGGGTTCGAATCCCGGGTTGGACAAAGTGATATTGGATTTTTCTATTCATTATCAGCCCAGAGTCAGGAATTTGTGCCCGATATGGCGATAGGCTCACCACCTATCACATTGTGGGACGGAACATACAAGGCGAAATGTGGGTGTCCTGGCACCTCTGCCTACCCCTTCGGGGAAAAAGGCGTGAGTTTATGTATGTATGTATGAAAGTTATTCGTACGTTGGCTTCACAGAAAAAAAGTGATGAAATATTATAACAGCTTTTTTAATAGAAGGCTATTGGGATAGACTTCTTTCGTTTCAGTTCTTAGAGTAATTGGCTGTGTTAAATACTGTTTTTCTTCTATTATTGGCTTCGTATTTCTTGTACATTTAGCCAATGTCGAGTATAGTGACAGCTTTGATGGAATTGGTTGTAAATAATACTGTTAAATGTTTGTTAATTGGATTTTTATGTTTATTTTATCATTGCTTTTGTCTTGTTAATTGTAAAAATAGTTTTGCTCCGTTTTTGATGTTGGGGTGGCTCATAAAATCTTTACTGGTTTATGTATTATTTATACTATATTTTATGTTATATTTATGATGTATTTTGTACTATTTGTTTTCCTAACACAATAAAAATAAAAAATAAAATACTTTGAGAGAGAACTGTATATAGATACATAGGTAGGGGTAGGCAGAGGTGTTCCCAGGGCACCCACGTTTCGTCTTTTGTGTTCTGTCACGATATGAGAGGGGCGATCTTATCGCCATATTGGGCAAAACTTCCTGACTCCGGGCTGATAATGAAACGAAAAATACAATATAACTTTGATGACCCGGGATTCGAACCGGAGACCTCAGTCTTGTAATCGTCCCGTAGTATTGCGCAACGAGGTAGTAAAACTGTATGTTTTTTATTGCTTCGAATGGCGGGACGGGCTCTCAATTCGGCTGATGGTAAGCGATACGACCGCTCATGGACAGTAGCAATGCTTGGCATTCCACTGCGCTCGCCATCCTGAGACATAAGATGTTAAGTCTCAATATGTCCAGTAGCTAGTAGTTACTAAGCTCTATTTATTCACTACATCGTATTATTAATGCATAGGCCCGGTAAATGAAGGACAATAAAATCCTTCTGTCATGTGTGACTCACAAGGACAAATAGACGTCACGTCATAACTCATTATCTTAAATTAAAACTCACAATGAAGTAACTCATGACACTTTACAATAGGAATGTAGGAAACCACATTTTTATGAAACGAGTAAACGTATGTCCTACGCACGACGCGATCACAATCACGGTGTATGTGGGTGCTAGGATCGAGACATAACCTTGTCGCTAAACGGACCTATCCTTCATCATATAAAGTATCTGCGATTATGTAAAAAACATACATACACACATTTATTTAAAACTAAGCATAGGTTCTTCAGTACATTTAGAGTTGCAACAAGATGACCGTGAAAATCGTGCTAAAATAAATTTATTAAACTTTCTGTCATGATACCGGCAAGCATTTTCGAAATTCTTACAAGCGATGACTAACGCTCCACTGCATATGCACTGGAGCGCGCGCACCACTTACGTCGGAACATTACGCACTTTCTGCCTCTCCATATGTGCCAATGCATACATACATACGTATATACATACATACATACATACATACATAAACTCACGCCTTTTTTCCAGAAGGGCTAGGCAAAGGTACAACCAGGATACCCACATTTCGCCTCGTATTTTGCGTCCCACGAGTTGATAGGGGGCAAGCCATTCACCATATTTGGCACAAAGGAGAATGCCCATTTTACTATGAAACTTAGTATCGGTGCGAAGATTATTGTCCTTCGATGAAATCTACTTTTTTGTGTAGGGAAAAAAACAAAAAAAAATCTAATAAACCTAAACATAATTTCGACCCAGGCCCGGAGTTCTTGGAGAAATTAACATGAAGTCCAATAAAAATATATTTTTTGCCTTCGGCTCTGTAAACAAAATGTAAAATGTAATGATAATTACTTTATTTTATAAAAATCTGTCGACCGGGATAAATAAAATAACGATTAATGTCAAACTATAAAAATGCTATAATACATTTTAAGCATATCGTGATCTACGATATTTTTACCGATACTATGATGGGCATTCTATTTTTTGACTCCGGGAGGGATTTAAAAATCATAAAGCGTACATTTTATTTTGATGCGTCGTCCGGAGGATTCGATATTGCTTAGTAAAACGTTAGCATTGTCGATTATCGAAAAACGATTTAATATTATTTCTTGTGATGCCTATAAAATCCTAACTTATCATGTAAAGTACCGAAACGAGGAGGGCTAGATAGTTTAATTTTTTTAGAAATAATTTTTTTGCAATCGTTTTAGGCAATGATGCTTTAAAGTTAACGCCCCTGTCATATCTTTTTTTGTTGACGTTTACAGTTATGTTTTTTGTAAGTAAAGTATTATATTGAAATGAAACCACGTGTGTATTTTTTAAATAATCACATATACTTGAAGAGAATTGATTTTTTGTATTTTAGTACTGACTTTGCTTTAAAAGGAGAGTCGTACTATTGTCGAGCCAAGACGAATTTTTGTTCGAACGAAAAATGTTGTGTCATACCCCTTCCCAAAATGTCTAATCCGTCCACTGCCAACCATTTGCTTATTGATTGATCTTAGTGTGGGGTCAGGACTATATATATGACTGTTGGGTGTTTATTTATTTATAATTATTATTATAGTGTGCTTTTCAAACATATCAAAAGTAGAATTGATATGACCCATTTATAAGATTACTTCAATGCTACGAATTTAAATGCATGGAATATGAGGAATTTCGTGTTAATAATTATTTGTGATGTTTTTATAGTTCTCTAGAGTCCTGCTTGCCCGCACTTCCCCTTACGGGTTAATCGTTCTGATGTGCCACTTCAATATGGGTTTTTCCTTAATTAATTGAGGTTAATGGTATTTTATTTTTGGACACTGTTCAAAGTTCCCGGCTCTTTTAATTATATCCAATAAGATTAATTCATACTGTCTTTGTTTATTTGTTTTTATATTATTTTTGTGTTTCACACGGTACTTAAAGTGCTCTATAGTCCAAAGTCGCCAACTCGTGTTGGCATAGGCTGAAGGCGAAAAATCTGGCTTGGATGTGAACCTCAGACAGATTCAGTAGTAAAATACAAATTGAATGTTAACATGTCAATTATATATATTATGAGTTAATAGCAATTGCAAAGCGTCTTTCGTACATAAAGCAATGCTTGGCACTCCACTGCGCTAGCTATCCTGAGACATAAGATGATGAGGCTACAATGTTCTTCAAATCGGAACACAACAGTGCATTGACACCTCTGTTTGGTGCGGTCATTGCGGTGGTACCTACCCAGGCAGCCTCTAACATATGAGAGACCTAGTACCAGCTGAAGCAAGGTTTGCCCCATTTTTATGATACAACAATTTTGGGTCGATTATTCAATAATCTGTTTAAAAATCTGCACCGAATCCAATTGTTTGAGACGGATAATTTTTATCAAGCTATTTGAAAAGATTTAATCTGTCAAAATTTGAGTAACATTGCCCTTTCTTGACGAATATACCAACAGTTTGTCACTCGGATATCTCAGTTGTCATGTTTCAAGGTGCAAATGTAACTACAGTCGGGTCACGATGAAAAATGCAGAGAGCCCGCAACTGGGGCGCGCGTCAAAGACAGTTTAAATGGCCAAGGGAGGCTACATCCCCTCACCTTTATGACGTGTGGCTCCGAAACTTGCAAAATAATCAGCCACGACAAGTCCTATCGAACAAGAAAACCTAAAAAATGCCTTAGATAAAAAACCTTAATTGTGATTATTGTAACTGCTTCAAGATTGTAACCCTTTTTTATTGTAATGAGTGGCGAGACGAGCTTGTCATTCGTTTAAGCGATACGACTGCTCATGAACAGTAGTAAAACCAAACAACGCTGAATTATAAAGTAATACTTGGTATTCCACGGCACTCGCCATCCTGAGACATAAGATGTTAAGTCTTAATATGTCTCCAATCTCCTTCAATCCGAAACACAACACTGCATTTAAACTGCTGTTTGGCGTGAGAAATAGATATTGCGGTGGATACCCAGGCGACCTAAATGAAAAACCTACCACCAGTAAATACGTATGGATGTAACCTGTTTTTGTAAAAATAAACAAATAAAATATCCCTGCGAGGCTACTACGACACCATATTCGATATATCGTGAGAACGTTCGCGTGACCTCTACTGGAGTAGACTTACTTAAAAAGTGAGTAAATTTTTTATTGGAATAAACCAAGAATAAATGCTTAAAGCTGAAAGGAGGCTTACGAATCTCTGCACAACTTGACAATCAATACTCAAACCATTTGTCATTTGTTTTTAAATACCGAAAGAGTAATACGCATGTTTAGTGGCCACACTTTAGTGCTGGAATTCATTAGCTGCGTGCCTTTTCCAGCAGATATTGAGATTACAACCCCGCTTACGTTAACTGAAATGTATTCGGCATTTTTTAATTTATGACGTACTTGTAATGAGACGCCATAGTACGCTAGGGTTTAAATTATTATTTTAGCAAAAACAACCCGCACTAGGCCAGCGTGGTGGACTATATGGCCTAAACACTCTCAATCGTACTCTCGATTGTAGAGTAGGCCCGTGCCCTGCAGTGGGACGTATTTGGGCTGATACAGACATTTAACAAAACCACACATATATACAACAATCGTACATCCGTTAATAAAAAAAAATGAAGACTGAACATTTATTTATTTATTTAACTTTATATACAAAAATATTGTACATAGGCGGACTTAATGCCAGAGGCATTCTCTACCAGTCTACCTTGAGATGGTGCTGAGATGACAGAGGTAGGGGTGCATATGTTTATTTGATTTAAACAAAAACCAAAAATGCTAAAATGGAAATTTTACAATTGCTATCATTTTTCTATAGAAACTCAGTAAACCTTGTAAATCATAAATGAGTCGCGAGGGTTCATCCTCGGTATTCACTTCAAAAGCAATGCAGGACAACCTAACACGAAGGACCTATGCCTTATTTTATTAATTAAAACAATATCTACATGTTTGGTACTAGGCGACCCGCCTTCAATATGTTACGCATATATTTTGATTTGTTGGCTAGTCATGTCAGTCATGTCAGCGAGGACTATATGGCCTAACCACTCTCAATCGTACAGTCGATTGTAGAGTAGGCCCATGCCCTGCAGTGGGACGTATATGGGCTAATACATACATACACATATACATACATGTCTATAAGCAAATTAATCGACATGTATAAGTACAATGTAATAATTGTTTTTTTATTTGTACTGGTATTTTTTATGGTTGTTATTCATCGTCTAAAACTAGTTCAAAGTAGCAAAATAAAATAAAAGTAAACTCAAAAGTATATAGAAATACAAATAATAAGGTTTTGTAATCTTATTATTAAAAATATTAAACAACCCTATATCATGTTTGCTTGTTACTAAAATCTTTTGTAAATTTAATACAAGCATAAGATGTTATTACGCGTAACGTGAAATATTTCTAAGAAAACTTATATTCACTGCCTCCACAGCATTTGAGGAGAACTTATTATATTCGTAGATAATTGGCTATTCTACGAAAACTTTACGAGGGTACGTATTTGTCTACACCGCAGTGTCTATTTCTCCCGTTAAACAGCAGTATAAACGCACTATTGTGTTTCGGGTTGAAGGGCATTGTAGCCAGGGTAACTACTGGACATATTGAGGCTTAACATCTTATGTCTTAGGATGGCGAGCGCAGTGGAATGCCAAGCATTGCTTTGGAATTCAAGGTGTTGTTTGGTTTTGCTACTGTTCATGAGCGGTCGTATCGCTTACTATCAGGCGAACGGCATGCTCGTCTCGCCATTCATAGCAATAAAACTTTATTTACTCTTAAAGCATAAAATAATTATTGTATTTTTATCAGAGAAAACGTACCAAAATCATGTTTTTAAATTGCAATGAATGGTGAGAAAAGCATGCGAATATGTCAATGTGTCCAGTAGTTACTCTGGTTCCAATGTACTTCAAATCGAAACATAACAGTTCATTTACACTGCTATTTCGGGAGAAATAGATGTTGCGGTGGTATCTACCCGGGCGTCCTCTCAATATGAGCGAAAACATCGTGAGAAAACCTGCATACTTACCAGAGTTATTTGTGAGAATTTCTATGGTATGTAAAGTCCGCCAACCCGCACTACGCCAGCGTGGTGGACTATATGGCCTAACCACTCCCAATCGTACTGTCGATTGTAGATACAGATGTAATAACAAAAAAAAACACTAAAACACAGTTAAGTTGTGAATATTCGCAGCACGTTTGAGAAATTCACCGGGATATGACGTATATATCTGTCCACCCAGGCGGGGCGTCGAATCCTAATTCAATCGGACGATTTCACAGCCACAGCGAAATCCGAGGCGAGCCGTCGCCCTGTCCGACAAATTTACACCAAGTATTTTTGAAACGTTTTTATTCCTTGCGCAGTGTGTGGTAAATTCTTTAGTTTTGTTTTATTGCTATGAGTGGCAAGAGGAGTAAGATGGTAAGCGATACGACTGCTCATGGACAGAAGCAAAACCAAACAACACCATTTATTATAAACTAATGCTTGCAAAAAATACAAAATACACAATCACATAAACATTTGTCTCAGTGCGGGGATCAAACCCGCGGCCTCTCGTTTCACAGCCAGCATCTAACCATTGCGCCATGGAGGCTGTCACTAGCTGTTTATGAACCAAGCGTTATGAATGTTCATGGGCAGTAGTGAACGCTTACTATCAGTTTAAAGTACATATTTGCTCGTAGGCCGAATATCTTGGATAAAAAACATATGGCTCTGCTTTTTTAGGCTGGTAGGCTTTACATGATTTTGTAATTATGTAGAACTCTAAAGTATGCAGGTCTCTCCAAAATATTCTATACCAAAGTGACTCGAATGAACCTGACGGTAAGCGTAGTGAACGGTACCCAGCGATCTGATTGTGATAGACCCCTTTTTTCTTACACGAGGAAATCCCTTTACGGATCCATTTAGGTATGTCGGGCTCATCGTTCTAATATAAGGTTAAGAGAACGTCCTACCGACTAAAACCCCATGATGTACCGCTATCTCCTCTAGAACAAGGGTTGTGGGATACGCGCGAGCATGCAACCGCAACCCCCCAGGAGTTGGTCCTCAAAGAGGACTCGTCGAAGGTCCATGAGCGAAGATCTTCCTATAACATGAAAAAATAATACAGATACGGGATCCACAGTCGGTATCTCGCCGGTCGACACAATTATGCCGGCCCATTGTACTTTGAAACATGATGCACCGGATGGAGCCGAAAATGTTTTCTTTCACCGATAGATCAGGTGATGGTTAGCTGACTGTCCAAACTACATATTTATCTGTTTTATATACATATATGCTTTTACATCCGCTGGACAATAGTTTTTATTGTTTGTACCGGTCAGTTGCCGAATCCGGGCCTTTTATCCGTACCCACCAAGCGTGTTAATGTTCGTTGATTAGAACAAAAATACATAGAGTTGCCCTTTTGTTTTCTGGATGAGAGCGCGAATATTTTTTAAATTATAGAAACTTAGTTTGTTTTGTGGTGCAGGATTATGTACTTAACTTGGTAACATTTTTTGAGAGTTTTGCAAATAGTTATGAATGTTTAATATCAATGAAAAAAAAAATGTATTTCGAAAATTCTATGTCCTGTAAAAAGCTCTTCCATGACCAGAAAAAATTGAGATAAAATATTTTTTCCCGTAATTAAATATACTTTGTTTACTTATTACTTTAATAAAAAATAATTTCTAATTAATCATGGCAATTTGTTATCCAAAGAACCCAGAAACTGTGTTTTAATCCCAAACCATTTCTTCGTACAATATGTATAAAAAAATAAACAAACAGCGACTCCACACCTCAACAATTTATAAAGTGTGAGGTAACATATTTACTGTACACCGTGTACTACGCTACGCATTGTCACGTGGGGCGGGGAACGAAGCGCGCGTTGTACCCGCTAAACAAAAAAAAACAACTAATTGATAAAAAATAATTAAAACACAAAGCAACCGAAGAATGTTGACACTAAACATTGTGCTCTCGTGTTGTGATGTCGCTCTGAATCGGATCTTGTTATACTAAAGGTAAATTTATTTTATCATTTCATCATTTTAATCGACTTCAGAAAAAACAAGGAATATTATCAGAATCACAGGTTTTGGATATGTTAGACTACCAGCTTCTGAAAATGTGCCTTTCATAAGTGTTTGTATCTTTGCCCGCGTATATAAAAAATATAAGTCGGATTTCAACATAATTTTTTTGGTTAATTGTTTTTTGGTGTAGCTGAAAAGTCAAATTTTGATACCCCCTATATAAGACTATGTAAACATAAGGGCTATGTGACTGTTAGTTAGTTTGATGATCAATTTAAAATTGATGAAGTTATATTGTTTTAAGTCAAGGATAAATATAGGATCGATATTGCCGTGTCCTCGACATGCAGTGGTAATATTTTCTAAAATTAGTAAAATCGATATAAAGGTGAAGTGGTCGTATATTTTCACTGAATATTAAATATTTTTTCGATCGAATTAATTCATATTCATTTGTGTATTAAAGAAGTTGATAAAGAAATACTGCGCGCTGTCTCTCATATTTTGATAAATCTAGATGTGTTAGCGGAGCTTATTGTTGTTAAAAAATAATTTTAGGAAAATATAAAGAGCTTTCTGCTTGTCTTCGAAATCCAGTCAAGGATGTATAAGTCGTTAAAAAAGTTGGCATTGAACTAAACTATTGCTCATCAAAACTAAATAAACAAATAAAAATCGATTAAATTATAAAAAAAAGTTTTTATAGAAAGTATAAAACTTTACAGAATCCGAATATTTTTACAAAACTTTCCAAAAGCATGTTTGAAAAGCATCAACAAAAATCTTAATTTATTTCAGATATTATCATGCTTGTAATTTTCCCTTCGATTCACGGTACGTCTAATATATTCATTAAAACATCTCATTAATGTATCGAAACAATGCGGAGATATTCCCTATTTAGCATAGCTTTTAATTAATTAATATTCTATTGATTTTTTCATGCCATGGAAAACAGAGTTACCATAACCTACATTCAATTTCTGAAACTGAAATTGGATCGCGTGTTTTGTCAATATTGCTCTAAACGAGATGTAATCCTTAATATCATCACACTAGGGAAGTTAAACATTTGAGTCTGTTTATCGAAATATGTCGATAAAATAATAGTACCTTAAGCAAGAAGACTGTAGTCTTCGACATTTCGAAAAGTTAAAATGTATTAGATATCGCGATAAAATCCGTAAAATTAATCTTAAAAGTGGATGAATTGCAGAAATCTTTGAGAATTCCAAAGGATTTTGTTTCAAATGGCAAGAAAATGTACCACGTCTAATTCTAAGTGTGATACCATACAGAAAAAGTATCGATTAGCAGCAGGTCATTACCATTATTCATTATTAGGAGTTTAAATAAATGAACACAAAAACTCTTTGACAGTACAGTATTAGACTTGGGTTATTGAAAAGTTTCTGAGGGGTTAAATACCAGCGTCAGCCTTGACCATTTTGGTTTTAACTTCAATACTGTTATTAGTTAAAAATCAATTATTTTTTTTTTGTCGATTTCACAAGTAAGCTTTGTATCAAAACGACAGAAATTTCGTGAACCAAGGATAGATTGCGCCAACGCATCTTAATCAATGAAGCCATTATCAATTTATTCCATATTTACTTAATTGAAACCAATATCTTTTAATCAGAATTCCGAATATTGTGACATTCATTGTCTGTTTTTTTTTAAGTTTACTGGATGTTTACTAAGAATTTGTTTTGGTGTCCTTTTTAGAACGTTTATTTATGTACTGTACTGTATCAGTCCATATACGTCCCATTGCAAGACACGGGCCTCTTCTACAATCGACAGTACGATTGAGAGTGGTTAGGCCATATAGTCCACCACGCTGGCCTAATGCGGGTTGGCGGATTTAGAGACCTCAGGCAATTCTAATGCTAGATCCTGTCCCAGGATAGAAATACTTAACCAGTACTAGCGAGGAGTTCCAACCTCATATAAAGTGGAAAGGACAGGGAAAGTACAAAGATGTAAATTTAGGCATAGCTCCTCCCAAATTTGAACGAAATTTATACATTGGAACATTTCATGAAAGACCTGATATAACTCAAAGAATTTTGTACAAATTTGTGTGAAAAGTCTAGATGCCAGTAAATATGTGTAGCATTTTTCTGAGAACAGAACAAGGTACTCATACAACAATTCATAACGATGTTCTGCTTACCTAATACCTACTTTGGCAAATAGGGTCGTGTCTCTATTTATATCGCAGACGACCGTGAACGTCTAGCGAGGACCTTATGCCGCTAATGATTAGCGCGCGTGATGAATCTAGGAAATGAAATCATAGCGGAAGATTACTCGGTTACATCTAGGTATTGGATGTGGGTCACCTGGACCTTTGGAGGAAGTGAATTCAGGAATTTGTTGGACAATTTCACCTATAATATAAGTTCCAGATCACCATTCTATAAATATGCAAAGGAGAATGCTTTACTATTTAGTATCGGTGCGAAATTTTTTGTGCCTCGATGAAACTTGACTTTTTTGTGTAGGGAAAAATATATATATTCAATAAATATAAACATAATTGCAACCCGAGCCCGGAGTTCTTGGACAGATGAACTTGAAGTAAAGAAAATTGTTTTCGGCTTTGTGAACAAAATATAAAACATGATGATAATTACTTTATTTTATAAAATCTGTCACCCGGGATAAAACAGGAAAATGTTTAAGGACAAATCATAAAAAAATGCTATAATGAATTTTAAGCAGTATCCGTATAGGAATCACCGATATTGTTTACCAATACTATGAATGGGCATACTTTTTTGCATGCTGTGGTCTCTTGTAATTGAATAAGACGTCACAACGTAAACTGTCAAAATGCTACTCCATTGTTTTTATTATATATCTTGTATCCTCCATTGGAGGTACTTAAATAAGTTAATTCAAATGGAAGGAAGACGGGTGAAGGGCCTAAAATTTGATGTTGCTTGGATAAATGCTGCTAAAATAGTGCGTTATCAATGGAATTAAATTCGTTTGATCTTGTTGGCAAAATGGCGCATTATAATTCAGTTTGAATATCTATAATATTAAATTAAATGCTCCTTTTGGTAGTTTTAAAGATTTAGTAGAAGAACATATGATGTGTACATGTTTTAGTTTTAATTCGGTCTTATACGATGAGAGTGAATTGAAGGAAACTGTTAATTAAACTAACACTTTTATTGGTGGTAGGTCTCTCATATGTGAGAGGCCATCTGGGTGGGTACCACCGCAGTGTCTATTTCTCCCCTCAAACAGCAGTGTAAACGCACTGTTGTGTTTCGGGTTGAAGGGCATTGTAGCCAGAGTAACTACTGGACATATTGAGACTTAACATCTTATGTCTCAGGATGGTGAGCGCAGTGGAATGCCAAGCATTGCTTTGTAATTCAAGGTATTGTTTGGTTTTGCTACTGTTCATGAGCGGTCGTATCGCTTACCATCAGGCGAACGGCATGCTCGTCTCGCCATTCATAGCAATAAAAAAATTGTATTGCAAAGAATTTAATGTAAAATCTTAATCAAAATCTTACTCCAGAAAATATCGATGCTTCGGCCACCAAGAAGTTCGCCAAGATTAATTGCTTTCGAAGATGTGATAGGAATGCAAGACGTCTCTATAATGGTAGCAATAGAAGTAATCAATAGACTTTGATAGCAACAATAATATAGCCCTATCAGTTTTATTCATTTATTTAAAGTTTCATACACTGAAAGAATACAGGTGGACTTAAAACTTAAGGCATGCTCTGACAGAGTACCTTAGGGTGGTGAAGAAAGGAAGCACAGCAACAGTTATGTTTTGTTAGTTTGTGAAAGACTATTCTAAAAAGATTTTTTTTTGATTCGAGACTCGGTTTCCAGTCCTGTGTTTATATATGATTCATCCAACATGAAAACTTGTACGATGAAAAACAGGTCACAGAATCATCAAATCTAAACAAAAAGGATAATATTACACGTTTTTTAGGTCACTAGGCCAGCGTGGTAGACTATATGTCCTAACCACTCTCAATCGTACTCTTGATTGTAGAGGAGGCCCATGCCCTGCATTGAGACATATATGGGCAGATAAAGTAAAATGAAGCAATACCTTGGGCTTAAGCTCAACATCGAGACTTCAATCTTCAAAATGTCCCCGACACAATTGGATCTTTACTCATTTGCATGATAAACAAGCTATATTTAAGTGAACTTTATTACAAAAATAGCGACAGCGTAACACGATGCGTGGAGACCGCTGAACTGTACCAGAAACAAAAATAGTAAGGTCACTGGCAATTATTGAGGGTATTCGCGTAAATAAACTCGGAATTTCGTTGTTCTATTAATATACGGCGAGTTTATGTTTTGGATTTTTTTCGTACATGTTTTTAAAATATAGTTTTTCCAGTTATAATCTATATTTGTATAAGCCCATGTAGGTCCCACTGCAAAGCACGGGTCTCGTTTGCAATTGGGAGTACGATTGAGAGGTTAGGCCATATAGGCCATATAGTGCACCATGGTGGTATAGTTCGGGTTGGCTGTAACATGATTAGTTAAAATATGATGGTAATTTATGTAGCCAGAGTAACCACTGGACTACGTACTGGACATATTGAGACTTAACATCTTATGTCTCAGGATGACGAGCGCAGTGGAATGCCAAGCATTGCTTTGTAATTCAAGGTGTTGTTTGGTTTTGCTACTGTTCATGAGCGGTCGTATCGCTTACCATCAGGCGAACGGCATGCTCGTCTTGCTGTGTCGTCTTGCCATTCATAGCAATAAAAAAAAAATTAGGCCACAACTTTCCAGATTGTAGGCCACTGGTTGTATTAATTTATTTTATAAATACTTTGTTGTACATCACACAAATTAACAGAAATAATAATACAAAGCGCTTATATATGTGTAACAAACGGCAGTCTTATCGCTGTCAGCCATTTCATCCAGACAACTTTAAAATGAGTTTTTATACATGATCAAGAGGGGTTTGGTCTTTCGTCGACCACACTGTCTAAGTGTAGGTTGGGGGACTTGAGGTATCTCCAAAATTCTTGTTTTGCGGGATGATTTTCTCTATTAGTATAAGCGAATTGTTGGAACGCATAAGAACGTTGCTGCAACATTATTTTGATTAATAAAAGGCGGGTTACTGTTGTAAAGGCATCCAACCCATACGCCAGCGTAGTGGCCTATAGCCTAATAATAATACGAATATTTTTTGCTTTAACATTGCGATATTTCCCCCATCCATGGTGCCCTCTAATTCTAATCGCTTTAAATATTTAATGTACTGAGGTCATGTGGTATCGATTAGTGATGGCGGTCAGTTCCGATCATACCGTCCACTGGCATTCACCGCGTTTGCAGTACCTTTGCACAGAACTTTAATTTTGAGGTTAGATGCAGCGCTTTTGATGTGAGTTTATTATTTTTACTGGAGAGTTAGATAATATATAATTAGGACACACTTTAAAGAACACTGCCTTTTCGGAGTCGTGTTGGTAGTCAGTGTCATGCAGTTTAACGGTGACAGAAAATAATGTTAAATTAATGTTTTAACATGGAAGGCGGTGATCATCAAGTCAACAGTATGCCCGTTTTCCTCATGTGATATAAAAAATCCGGCGAGATTTTTACAATAATGAAATCGTTTCTAGAATTAAATTTCAACACAAATAAATAAAATAAACTAGAATTAAACATATAGACCGCAATGTCTATTTCTCCCGCCAAATAGCAGTGTAAATGCACCGTTGTGTTCCGGTTGAAAGGACATTGTAGCCAGAGTGACTACTGGACATATTAAGACTTAACATCATATGTCTCTGGATGGCGAGCGCAGGAAAATTCCAAGCATTTTTTTGTTATTCATGGTGTTTGGTTTTGCTACTGTTCATAAGCGATCGTATGGTTTACCATCAGGCATACTCGTCTCGCCATTCATTGCATAAAAAAAAGATATGAGAATTTTTTCACGTAAGTGGGATGATTTTAACTTCTTAAAGACTTAAATAATAAAATCAATTATAAATGTGTAAAATTTTTCTTACGACCTTTATTCTATGATTTTGAATGAGCCTCATACAAAACTTCAATTCCCCGTCTCCTTAAATCTAACAACATGCCGCCTTAGACTGTCCTTTCTTTCCTATATTTAAATATCCAACCCATGGTTGCCTGTAAGAAATCACCTAGTGTGATAAGGCTGCCACTTATACTATTATTATGTGATTTATTTGTTTTTTCACTTACAGTAAAAAGAATTAAATAAATAAAAATAATATTCCAAAAGATGTATAACTATTTATATTCCCGATTCCTGGATATACCTTTAATAACTCACCGAAATAAATTGTGGTTCATAAATTACTCTATTATATATGCCCTAGATATAAATATTAAAAACTAGATATTTTGAGGTCGGAATGGGGCTATATCGAGGTAATTTGTCGTATCCCATTCACGAATGTTGACATACATTTTTTACCGTTTCATTACTGATACTTAGCTTCTTCTAAGGGATGTTACCGACTTCTCGACAACTGACAGCTTTTTATTTGTATTACAAATTATTAATCTGCTTGATTGTCTCGGAGGCGCAATTTTACTACGGCACAATAACAATGCTGATGTCTCGGGTTCGAATTCCGTTCATTAAAGTGATATTGGATTTTTCTATTCATTATTATCAACTCGTATTCAAAATTTGTGTCTGTTATGGCGGTAGACTCACCACCTATTACATCTATTACACCTATTATGTCACAAGTGTTCCCTCCTCTCTTCTCTATCTTGGGACTGAACACATAAGGCGAAAAGTGGATATCCTGATAGCAACCTCTGCCTACCCCTCCTGGGAATGGGCTTGAGTTATTTATGATAAACTATTTAATTAATGTTAAAGTTGAAGGTAGAGTAGTTCAGTCTGTCAGAATAGCGACTAACGTACAATGATGAAAAACTTGTGATATATACTGACTTGTCGCGAATTAGTATAGCAACAGATAACTGTCTATCCCTAATGGATAATTTGTAAGGGCCGAACGGCAATTACAATCAGGTGTATTGAAGTCACTGTTCCGAAATAAAAATATAATGTTTTCTGTTTAAAGGCGATTGTAAGCGACATGACCGCTCATGGGCAGTAGCAAAACCAAACACCAAGAATTATGAAGCAATGCATAAGATGTTACTTCTCAGGATATTTGTTATATTTGCCTAACACCTAGAAAACTAAGCCTTCTGCTGTCCTCATAAAAGTTCTCAGTTCCACATAAGTACATAAGTACATAAGTACACAGTAGTATAAAATAATTCTATTTATTCTTCCAGACACGATGATGATCCTGCTAATACTGCTGGCTGCGACCGCGGCAGCAAACTTAGAAATCGAGGTAGCACTAGAATGCTCTACGTGTGTCCTCTTCGAGAACAAGTGCCTCAACGCGACCCGCCTCTTCGACCTCGAAGCGCCATTCCGAAATACCGTCGTCATCCACAAAATTGCCATCCTACGTTCCATCAACTGCATGTTCTACAGCTTCGAACCCAACATCGACGACGAGGAGTACTACAAAGTTGGTTTTGTCAACATGGACAATACCAGCCAAGCTGCAATCATCACCGGAGCCCCGAATTTGATTATGAATTTCGGTACTTTCGACATTGATCAAGCGAATAACCTCGTCTATTTAGGCGGAATCGATGGGGTTTACAAGCTCGATGTCAGATTCAACACCATTGCACCCTATAGCAGTCGTGGTGATGAGATTAAGAGCATATTCTTCAAAAACTACGTCTACTTTGTCAGGTATAATGATAGAGGTATCGTCGTAAAAAGAGGCGATAACTTCAAAACCTTGCTTGAATACATACCGGTGAAAACTTTCGTAGTGAACAAGAATGATGTGATTGTCTTCATAAATAACTTCGGTTTGTACGTCGCGAAGGGAGAGTTAATATTCAGGTTGTCTATCAACGCCTTCTTTCGAGGACTTACGATGGATTTAGATGGTGAAGTGTATGCCTGGTGGATCGATGGCATATACAGGGTAATTATAGAAAAGAATCTGCATAGGAGTAAGGTTGTGAAGGTCGCTCATCTGCCGCTAATCGGCAGTATGGCGTTTGATAACGGTAATAATGTAATATTCACTTCAGACAGGACTGTGTACAGATTGTCGCCCACACAATATAATTGTACTTTAAATTGAATGTTGAGTTTTTATTTTTATTTCAATTTGCTTGTAATTAGCAGTTTTTGTACTTTTTTAGACAGGTTAATTTTTAAGTAATTAGATATGAAACTGAAATGTAAATACTGAATTTAAACTAAAATAAAAAACTAGCAAAAACGAAGAAAACTATGATTTAATATTTATTTGAAAAAACAATAAAGCCAGTAAAAAGTGAAATAAAAGAGAGGCAAGGCTTATAGTTTTGTTCGGCACTTTATTCTTTAGCTGTAAATTACGCTGCCAATTATGAATATACATACATATTTTGAAATCGGACAACCATTTGTTTAGTGATTATTATAAGTCAGTTTCAGATAATTTTTGTTTTTTTTAAACAGCCGGTGGCTTTGAAAATATGTTTTTAATTTTTTTTGTGTTTTTTTAAATTGGTGGTTTTGATAAGTTGTTTTTATTTTTTTTTGTTTGTGTCCTTGTTTCAGGTTTGTGTATTTTGAGCGTATGTGGCGGCAGAATAGTCTTTTAAAAACGTAAACAATTATATTACATGTGCGTGATCAATGTAACCTTGTCCTACAGCGAGTCGTTTTAATTGCCGCCATTGAGAAAACTTTTTATTGTTGATGGTTCTTAATGAGAACATGGCAGCTGAAAACGTAAACATTTATCATGTACACGCGTTCTATTAAAAGATCTTGAAGTTCAATTGACAGTTGATGCTGTGTATCTTTAGATGTTTCATGTTTTATTATTGGACTAGTGAAACGATTGATTAGAAAGAAACAGAAGAAAGAAAGAAAGAATGAAAGAAAGAAACAATGGTTTACAGCTTTAAGTAATTACTCATAATTTTGTTATATTAAGAGAAAGGTAGGCAGACGACCCGCCAGATGGATAGATGACATCCTTAGGTTTCAAGGGAAACAGTGAGTGTGTCAAGCACAGGACCGAGAGAAGTGGTGTAATAGAGAAGAGGCCTATGACCAGCAATTAATGTGGGCTGATATGATGATTATGATTGTTATATTGTGTATGTCAACAAAACGGCTCATGCTCAACATGTGCTGGTAATAAAACTAACGCTGGTCCTCCGCAAGGCCGATAAGTGACGTTACAAGCGCCAAAAACAAAATAAAAAATAATTAATAGTATGTTCGATTTTTAAAAATCTGATTAAATGTCAGCGCAGATCGTGTCGGCATGGCAAAGGATCAAATATGTTACCAAACAATATTCAAACTTATCCGTTATGAATACGACATATATTCCAATGTTTTAATTTATGCCGTAGCATCAAAAGGAATTTTTGATGCCTGGAATTTATGTCGTATTTACACCGAATAAGTTTGAATATCCTTTGGGAATAAATTAAATCCCTTGCCATGCCGTCCAGATCTGGGCTGGCCTTTACATTTTGAAAAAGTTCGTAATATTTCATTTATAATGATAAGTAATTTTGTCAGCGTTATAGTATGGAAGTTGAATTTATATAAATTACTTACTATCAAGAGGTGTTTCCCCGGCAGCTGGATACTTTTAATGGTTCTTTCAAATTATCAGACACATTGGAGCTGAGGAGTAGACTGTCCCGCTCTGACATCTCCACTGCAAGTTATCTTAGCCAGTATCAAGAAGCACCAAGCGATGGAGCTCTCCGGGAATGTCAAAATTGTCCAATTCGCAATTAATCCAATCAAAACGTAAAAATAATAGGGAGATTGGATATATATTATTGAACGAAAAACAATCACTATTTTACATTTACTCTAGATCACAAGGGAATTAGCCCAGAGTCGAATCTGGGGTCATCGGCCCGGAGTCGGGAATTTGTGCTCGATATGGCGATAGGCTCGCTCCCTATCACATCATGAGACGGAACAGACAAGGTGAAATTGGGTGTAATAGTTGTTATTAGCACCTCCGCCTACCCTTTCAGGGAAAAAGGCGTGAGTTTATGTATGTAATAAACATATTACCACGGACGGAGGAAAGTGGATAATAAATAATTAAAATCCAACTCTTCCTATTAATTTAACTTTCTGATTAATTTCGGTGCGGGTTAAAAACTAGTTAAACATTCCCGGAGACTCGCCGAGCTTCAATGCTCGGTGTCATTACATTGCGTGCCACTGTTGATCCTGGCTTACAGGAGTTACAGTGGTGGGTGTGAGGGCGGGACAGTCTCCAAATATATAACCACTGGTTGTAGATACTATCCCATACCACAATATTGCAATCCCGGTTAGAAACAATCGATAGTGGCACGGAAATTAACACCGAGCTCTGAAGCTCAGAGAGTCCCTAAGGGACACTAACTTCTCTGTAGCCCGCACAACTAATCAGAAAGAAATAACAAATAGGAGCTGTAAATATTTGAACACTTCCTTTTATAACAAATCGGAAGATATAATAGATAGATCAATAAATAATAAATAAACTAAGATCGAGTTTTATGCCGTGGGTATCAGGAACTACAACAGTGTTTTTGGTCTCACGAACACCTATTTAAGTATACACAAATATTTGTCTCGGTGCGGGCATCGAACCCGCGGCCTCACGTTTCACGGCCGGCGTCTAACCAACTGCGCCCCGGAGGCTGTCAAAACTGAACAAAATGATAACCAGACTAAATAGAAAATTGATATATTTGGTTAATTTTGTAAACACAACTGATGATTTTTAATTTATTCATTATGTAATTTATTCCAAGAGCAACTTATATTATGTCGATTGAAAAATCATCCCCTACAGGTATTCAAAATATATAGCCACTTAAAATACCCATTACCGTATATCACACGAAAGCCCAATTAAAATGTATTTCGGCAACTTCATAAATATTTTCGGCTGCGTAGCGTATAAACACTCAATTTTCCACGGAAAATCTATCTTGTGAAAGCGATTTTTCAAAATTGAAATTGACGAGCGAAAGGGAAAATAAAGAGGCACTCAGTTCATCATTTTTTATCATAATAATAATCGCCTTGACTTGGAGGGATCACCTTTTTACTTAATGCGCAGGGGCGGAGTTAGGAGCCGTTGTGTGGGTAATGGGACCCAATTAACACGAACTTGCGTTTTGATATGTTATTTGTGTGTGTTTCTCTGTAGGAGACTGGAGAAAATGAAACCATATGCATTTAGACTCCATAATATTATAATTTCCTCTAAAAAACAATATGGCGTAACCGCTCCTAATCGTACTCTCATTTGTAGAGGAAGCCCGTGCCCTGAAGTGGCATGTATATGGGCTGATACAGATATTGTTATCTGTCACTAAGATTTCAATGCTTTTATGGTCTACGTTTTTAAACTGCTCCTCCTGTAGTCTTTATTCCAGCACATCGCTATCAATACTAAGAGTGATGAGCCTTGCTCACTGCCCCTTTAACTTGATAATCTGTTGCCCTATTTCTTTCACTTCTTTTCCAACACATCCCTCAATTTAAAATCGTAAGAAAATACAGCATATTCTTGCAATAATTTGTTAACCTTGAGCCTACTGTGGGTCCCATATATTAAACTGCAATAATATTAAGATACCCCAAGTGCGGTTCTGTGAAAATGGTTCGAGGGGATTACAAAAAATATTCAGTAGAACTGGAACGATAAAGAGCCGGAACGATTTGTACTGAAATGTTCGTGTTATAGAAAAGAAACACAAAATGCACTTCCGTATCCTATTATATAGTTTGTTACTTTTTATATAGGGCAGGGGTGGCGAATCTTCATTTATCAACGTTCCGTTTTTATAAAGAAATGTCCTATAAGGCCAAAGACGTGGCGTTAAAATTATATAATTTCATTATTATCGGGAAATATTACTACAATACAAAGCAGCTCGGAATATGGTTTATTGTTTTGAGAAATAAATTTTATTGTGTAGATGTATCATTTCTCAGTGCATAGAATTTTGTGATCAGTGGCGTGCCCAAATTAGTATGGTCCATTGGTGCCATTGGTTCGTCATGCTTGATATCGATGGGTCCTATGTATAAAGGCCAAAATGCAAAATGACAATTTTACAGGAGAGGCTTCCAAAGTTTAAACTTGCTATAACTCTAGATTGATAAAACCGAAATTTACGAAACTTTGCTTGTTTGTTAAGACAATTGTCCTCTTTATTTATACTATACTATTTTATATTTATATTTATCAGTTATTTTTTTAACGCACATTGGCCCTTTTACATTCGTATTTATTTAAATGTTTTATATTTAAAAACACTATAAAAGGACCAATATGTCAAATTGGCCAATATACGTGTATAATGCTAAGTTGAATAAAATAAACAATTTTATTTTTTTTTTGTTAAAAAAAACAATTAATAACTCAAGCAGTTGATTATACATTAATTATAATAAAAGCTATTTGGATATTAAAATTATAAAATCACATTGACACTTATACGTTTTATAATTTTTATTTGGTTAATAATACGTTTTATAGTTTTACGTTTTAACGTTACTTTTTTACTCTGTTTATATAGTTTATTAGTGTTACATTGTCTTTTTTTTATGTGATAGACGTTCTTAATGCTACGTTTTTTCTGAAGCAAATTTTATATTAGAGGTTTTATTTTGTCATCAAGCGAACCTGTGTTGTACAACTCCCGTATAACACCATAGGGAGATAGGGGTGACTGAAAATCAGCGCTGCTCGGTACTGTGTTGCCGATCAGCATAAGCTGAGTCACTTCCTTTTGCTCTACTGGCATTATTATTAGTTATATCATTCTTTTTGTAATTTAATTGAAGCAATAAATTGTTCTTTATTTATTTATTGATTTATAATCTGCTAACCTAATAAGTGCGTTTTTAGTTAGGGTAATATAAAAAATAGACAAAACTCACAATAATTTTAATCATTTATTAAAACAAAAATTGAACTTGCTTTAAACTACACTTATGGACCCGTATTCAATGATTTTTGGTATTATCATAAGAATAATAATTAACACAAAAAATACTTAAGATCTTAGTTTGAGTAATAAAATCACGCACTTAGTAATATATAAAATAATCACATTATTATTTTCTCAATAAAATGACAAACACAAAATGCTAACTAGCATAAACAAACATAAAAATCTCTGTAGTTCAATCAAGTAATAAAATTTCCGTAATCAACATTACTGATTATTTATATGTAAAAAATCACTAATTGTCTTCGGTGTCACTATCATTCACAGACACAATGTCATTAGATGTAACTAAATTTTCATAATAACTGTGGTATACAGATGGAATAATATTTTTTCGACATAAATCCAGCAAGTCTTTCTTCTTAGAAGGTTCTATAGGTAACAGTTTAGTGTAACAAAGTTGAAGAGGAATATCTGTTTGTTTATTGGCAAATCGTCTTCGTGTTCGCACTGGCTGATGCAAGATTTTTATATTATTTTCAATAGCATCTTCACCCAAATTATATTTATAGTACAAAACGAATGATTCGTCTCGGCTTACACGAATTTGTTTTATTTTAGACCAAAGGATTTTTTGTCCTTCTGAGTTTTTATTCCAATTAAACTGTGTATTTGTCTGCATCTTTTTAAAATCATATATCATATTTTGAGTTATGTCTATGACGTTATAAGGACTTCCTTTCGATTTGGCCCATCGAATCAATGAGCTCCATTCAGAGGGTGTGTAAATATTTTTATATTTTGATGCTCGTTCAATGGTAGCGTGTATGGAGTCGCCTTCATTTTGAGTGTGGCCTACCTCAAGAAAACAGTGTTTTATATTCAAATTAAACTGTTTAGCTGCGTAAAGATACATAAAAAACATAATCCTGTTTCGATTTTGACCAGTGCAGTTGTCAGACCAAAATCTGAAGTCGTCACAACCTTCTTGATTTTTTAATTTAATTATATTATAAACACAGCTCGCAATTTCGTTCGATCCCTTCATTGCAATTTGTTCATTCCATAAGTAACAGGTACCAAATAAATTCCCAATATCAAAAACTGATAAGTTATATACTTTCAATCTCTTGCTGTAATAAAATAGACTAATCTCACCACTTGGGGACAACAACACTTTTTGCAAGTCAAAAGTAGCGCAGAAAATTTTCGGGTTGCTTTGTGAATTACGTTTGTCATTTTCTTTTAAAGATCTAGCCAGATTTTTGTTAATTATATGATTATCAAAATTTATTTTATTTTCTGGAGTCACAGAACCGTTTTTGAAAGAATGGCAAATATGGCATTGGTCTTTCTTAGGCTGGTGAAATGATAAATTAATATTTTTGTTTACTATATCCCTGTATTGCCTTAACGACTCACATTTATTATCATATTTAGTTGGATCATACCATTCTTTATATAATTTAAACATGCGGATAAAGCTTAAAGAGCCATCTAAATACAGTTTATTACTGTCTTTACGACAATAATGTGAATCGACCGGTTCAAATGACTTGACGTGGTCCAGCACACTTTTGATCATATCTGCATCAACAGAAGTTTTATGGTGGTCATGTCGACCCCTATTATCAACCAGAGATAGCCTATGTGTATCAGCAAATTTTTTCATTGCTGTTCTTATCATTTTTGGTCCACAACTAATAGTATTCAAAAACATCGTCTTGCATACCACTAGTTTCGTCTTTTGATTATTTTGAGTAATAGGCAAATGGTACACATACGTGTATGATCTTCGTGATTCACCCTGAGTAACAGTTCTTTTTTTATTTATTCTTATTACATAGTTAGCAATAAAGTTATATTGTTTGGAATGATCTCCAATCATCCAAAATTGATTAAATATAGCAGTCCTTGTGCCTTCATCAAGTTTTTCGAAGCACTTCAGTTTACATGTGCTCTGACATGGCTCACCTAGTTGTTTCCCATCCCTTAACTTTCCATTTCTACTGTTATACGCTTGCCCAGAATTTTTAAGTATCTTTCTTTTCGAATCTATCCAATCATCACGAAATTTTTCTCTCAATCTTCCACTGTCTCTTTTTTTAGTAAATTTTCTTTTTCTGTACCGCGTAGGAGTTGAAACATCACTTGATGAGTAATACTGTGAGACAGGGGATGATGCAGTTGCATTTGATAACAACGACGGTACTGAAGGAATAGGTTCTTCCTCACCAAAAGAACTATAATTAGACGATGGCATTGGAGTAACATTATCATTATCGCGCATATTGGTATAATCCAATAGATCTGTATTCTGAATCGATTCTTCACTCTGATGTTCAACTGTAGGTTCAAAAGCACTTTTGCCTAATAGATTATTATTATTCTTTGTTATTATGATTGATGAACTGCTAACTATCGCCTCATTCAAATATATCCGATATTCTTCAACCCTTTTAGCCCAAAAGCCACAAGCCAAAAATTAGAAAAAAAATTGTAGGGCGTAAGTGTATTTTTTTAAGAATATACCACGTATAAGGGCTAATGTACCACATTGGCCGTTTATTCTCAAAAGTCGTGATATTTAAGTTAACTTATTAATCAAACAATAATTAATCAAGATTTAAACATTTACTAGTCTATAGAAATATATTATTATTTCTTACAAAGGTCACCATCGCTGTTTTCTATAAAATCGTCGTTTTCATAACCTAAGTCGTTTCCCTGTGCACTACTATTTTCATTTCCCAATGCTAAATTCACTAAATTCAGACTTCTACTAAACTTAGCACGATAATTGGATGCCATATTTTAGTTATTAATCAAAATTGTAACACTTAAACACAGTAATGAGATTTTGTAGTCATCACAATGCGGCCGTTGCTCCGTTCTACGTATAAGTGTCAAACTAGCCGATTGGCCCAAGCTGTAAACAAATGCGCGGGAATTCTCCGCGTATAAAGCTGAAAACACATTGTAGGTTTTTGTCTTACGCATAGAGTAAAGAGTACAAAACTATGGTAAAGAGCACATCTTACATGGTTCGTACGGGTCGTCAGAGGGCCCACGTACGTTTTTATTTTTTTAATTTCATTGACAAAGGACGGTTTTCTCGTCTGCCAATAACTAAGCTTTTAGGGATGGAAGAGTCGATTTTTATGTACTCTTTATCTCATGTCTATATAAACAAATAAATAATATATTTTATTAAATGAAATCAATCCTAGTTGGCGCTTATTATCAGTGGCGTGCACAGGATTATGATACTGGGTATGCGGCGAAGTACTCGGCACAAAAACTTTTCTTTTATAGATGTTTAGCATAGCCACAGCCACGCGACGGATCTCTAAGTCGGAAACCATGCCAACAGAACAAGTCTTAGATGTACTACTATTCATATACATCTACGGAACGCAGAAAAACCAGCGATCGATTGTCGTGGCCGAAGAAAGTCTAATAAGTAAATGATTAATAAACTAAAATATTATAACTACTCACCGAGTCAGCTTCAATTTTCACATATTCAAGGTTCCGGTTAATTGAGATTACTATAGCCCGATGTAAATAAACGACCACCTCAAATATCTTATCCAAGTGAGTGATGGTTATAGAACACGTCCCTTGCAAGATATCCGATGTGGCCTTTAAAAAGACCGATTTTCATGTGATTCGCAAAATATATAAATAAACTTAATAATAAAATTACGGGTTAGTAAAAAAAAACTACTCATTCATTTATAGATTAAATCTATGCGCCTATCCTTTTTTAAATATGATTTTAGGATATCGTCATAGAAAGTTGGATTGCGTTTTAATTCTATCATTAATGCCTTTTCTATAGAAATCATGGAAAGCTCTGTGAGTCGTTGTTGATTTTGTGTGTTTCTCAAATATGTGTGGATACGTTTTAAACACGAAAATGAACGCTCTGCCGATGCGCTGCTTGCTGGGATAGTCACAATGAATTTCGCTAATCGTAACACTTCAGAAAAAACTTTATTTAAATTGTCCTTATACAAATTTTGAATAATACTAAATACACAACTATTTGCAAATTGAGGTGATCTATAAATACAGCGCAATTCATTTTTCAATTTATCAAAATTAAAATGTGCCTGATAATTATTGGTGAACTCTCTGATTTCATTTTCAGGGAAACGTTCACTATATTTTTTAAAATTCTCACAAGAAAGTAGCTCAATAAACTTTAAATCTTTAATGTTTTTATAACGATTTCTTAATTCACTGACTACATTATCAATTATTTCAACAAAAATTCGCCGATAATGTATTTTTACATCATCGACATTGCGCTTTCCGCATAGGTGGTCCGGTAATGTGAACGGCGGCATCATAATAGATCTCGAACTTCTCTCTAAAACGTTCTAAAAATGACTCTAACTCTTTTATCTTTGTTACACAATACGCGATGTCACTAGTTTTTTTTTGCAAAATATCGTACAGAATATCCGTTTCTGCAAAAATATCAGCGAAAAATTTTAAAAGAAAATTAAATTCAAATTCTTTCATAATATATAAAAATGAACTGACTTGTGTCAGTGTTTCACCATCCCAGTCTTGTGTATTTTCGTTCATATTTTCAAACAATTCTAGGAGGTGGGTGGACGCATTATTAATAATATTAACCGTGCGCGAATGATATGTCCACCTTGTTTCCGCGACACGAGGCAGCTTTTTCATATCGGCAAAGTTGTTGTAATGGGCCATTCGCTTTGTACTGGTGTGAAAAAAAGCCGCGATTGATTTTATAATACTAAAAAAGCGTTTTGTTTCAGCAACTCGTTCGAACGATTTCGATAAAACTAAATTTAATATATGTGCTGAACACCAAACGTACATAGCTTGTGGACATTTTTGTCTCACCAAAGCCTGCACGCCATTAATTTGTGAGGATAAAACTGCTGCCCCGTCGTAAGTTTGTGCAACTAATTTGGATACACAATCGAACTCTTCTAAAATTTCCAAAATAATAGAACTCAAGGTTACAGCGGTCCGATCCGCGCTGACATCAACATATTTGATAAATCGATCTACTACTTCAAAATCACGAAAATATCTCAAAACTAATACTAATTGTTCACGGCCGCTAACATCAGGAGTCTCATCTACCATGACGGCGACAAAATCGGACTGTTTAATTTCGGCTTTAACGCGATCGATCATCACAGATGCAACGCTCGAGATCAAATCATTCTGCGTACGGTTCGACATGCCCGTGAATGAGGTACTTGCACTCTGTAAATGGGTTTCTAAAATTCCATCATACTTGGCTAATAAATCTACTATTTCTAAATAATTACCTCTATTCAACGACGATACTGACTCATCGTGACCGCGAAAAGCTAATTCTTGTTTTCCCAGAAAGCAAACAACATCGATCAGCCTTTGAAAAATGTTTCTATTGCGATCAACTTTAGCATTATGCCTCTCAATATCTAATCGTAACTGGCTGTTGATACTCATTTCAATACGAGATTTACCAAAAGTATTTAATTTTAAGCAGGCCTCCAGATGTTTTTCTGTATGGTCATGCTTCTTTGCCGCGGCATAGAAATTATTTAAATCTGAATATCCTGAATCAGTCCACACTGTACTAGAATTACTAAACAATATGCAAGGAAAACAATATAATTTAATCGTGTGTACACAACCACACAGCCGTTTCATGTTAAAAGTTATACGTTTCATAACTTTTAACATGAAACTTTCGAGTTACATTCCCTTTTTGTTGATTTAATTGTTGTAACTCGGGTACACACCTACCTTTAGACAAAATTTGAATCTTTTCACTGAATGACAATTGTGAGAACTTGTTATTTTTAATTTTTAATAAACACACACTTTCAACACAAACCTCACAATCAAATAACATTTTAAAAAATCAACAAACGTACTAGTAAAAGCAAATCACTACAATTATTATAGAAACTCAGAAATAAACTGTTAAATGTACACACTTTCAAATATTAAAATGTAAAATATTATAAGAAAACTATAATTAAACTGACGCAAACAAAATAATAAACAATGCTTATCACATGAAAAAAGCAAAATGGCCCCCGCGAAACACAAAAAAATTGTGCTATTTAAAGAAATAAAACCTTACCAAACAAAAATGCATAATGTGCATTTTGCGCAGTTTATTAGATTTCTGTCTATTATTTTTACTCGGATTATAGGCAACGAACATTTCCGATTACTCCCGACAACTGCCGAGCTTCCGAGGCCTGCCGCAGGAGTCGCGGCTTTCAATATTCATGCGTGTGTGCGTTTGCGACTATGCACGGACACCAAAATTACTACACACATGCAAACAAATGTCATGCGGGACGCGGCGGCATTACTTGGTTGATTAGGTACATTATTTTGCTTTGCAGCGCCTTTTGCTTTTCGAGTGGCAAACATAATGTTTGTGCGCTTGCAAATAGGTGCTATTTATAAAATATTAGGCGTTATTAAGTTATTATATTTTGTTTATTCATTTATTTACTGTTAATTAAAGTCATTAAGAAGTACGTACGTTATAATAAAATATCTGTAAATGGCAAGTAAAGCACTGCATTTCTGCCTACAAGGAGCGCACGCCCCTGCTTATTATAAACAGTTCTTATCTGTGATAACCTGTGGTACTATCACATTCGTAATCACATTCGAGTTTGCAACTGTTTTATTGTCAAAATCAATGATTCAATTAACATTAAATCACACATCAATCAATTATATAATACTATGATTGATTAAATTCTGTACGCAAACATAGATTACACATTGAGAATAAATTTACCGTGGAAAAATGTTAAGCAACAATGCCGTGTACACATATTAGAAATACTTATGTATAAAATGTGTGAATTCCAAAGTAGGTAAGATCGTGTTTCGAGCACACGTCTTGTTCTTGTTGTCTTTTTATATATATATATATATATATATATATATATATATATATATATATATATATATATATATATATATACAACATTGATACAACCGAGCGACTTTTCTTTAAACTGCATATACTAGGCACCATTTTCAAGCTCTGTACTAAAAATCAATTAAATAGGAACAATAGTTTAGTCATAAATTATTTTTTAAGTTTTTGCTCTCTTTGAACACGCTGTGGCTTTTCGAACAGCTGATTACGTCCAACGCATAGGTCATTCACCTTAAAACGACAAATCTTACTAAAATCTATGCGCTGTTGCCGCTCTGACACAAGTCACATAAATAAGTACAACTAAATTACTTTAAAAGTTGGCGATGCAAATAAGAAAGCAATAAATACACACACACTTACACTTTCATTACGAGAGCGACATAGCAAAACATCCTGTGCGTAAAAGAAATAGAAATAGGTCAGTATGTGTGTGTGTGACACGTACGCAATTGACCTCTAAAAAATAGTTTTTAGTCTGCCGCCGGTATCCTTTCAGAACGCATGTAACACGGAAGCTCCTGCGCCGCCGCGCAGCGCCGCGCCGCTTTGATCTTGCCGATCTCACGCCGATAATTTTAATTTTGTCTTGTTATCGACACTACTCGTAAATAAGTTTAAGACATTATTTTTTTTTATTGTGACAGGACGTGTAACTTCGGATAATTATTATTTAGTGTTAGTGTTTCTGTGTTATTGACTGTTAGCCAACAATGAATTGGTCGATTAGGACCTGTACGGTGGCCACCGCGATCTCCGGACCTAATCCCTTGGATTTCTTTTTGCGAGGCTTATTAAAGAACTAGAAATAGGGTTATTAAGCATTTGAAAAACTTAATAACAATTTAAACAATAATAATATTGTCCGTCGCTATAACTTTTACTTCATGTAAATGGAGGACATATCGAAAATTTAAAAATCTAGTGTACCTAAATAAAGTATGTTGTGCGCGTACTTCAAAAGTACCTACGCGCGGTGCACACAGCCACGCTGCGCCGGCGGCGTGGCCTTGGCCTTGGCGGCGCGGCGCGACAATAACACATGGCGCGCGCGACGTTGCCAATTTGTTTTGTTATAATTCGTATCTACAGGTCAGTGAAATGTACTTACACAGGGTGGTTACGTTTTACTCTTATTTGTAAGCTATTTAGTTTGTTTGAAACCATTGACTTATATTCTACCGATAGACGCGACGCGTCATAGAAACTGTTTGTCCCATATTTCAATAAAGCTCAGTAGCGACATCTAGTACGTTTACTTGAATATTACAAATTATGATCAAAGATTATTAGACAGAAGAGACAGTTCAAATCAATAATAGCTTTTCCTAAGATACTGCCTAAGTATGAATGCCGTCATAGCAATTATATATTTTGTAATATTTTTTTATTTATGTGAGTAATTCATGAAAGTTATCTAAATTAAACTAAAAACTCTTATAAGTGTACAAGTTTATCAGTTTTACAATAAGATAATGAAACAACAGACAAATATTATAGAGATCTCCCTCTTTTGTAACGACGCGCAAGAATCTAAAACAATTTTTAGTGATATTAGTCTTTAATAACATTCAGTGGGTTCGAAATTTCAACGTAGTCCATTAGGTATTTCATATAAAGAAATAGGGCCTAAAAACTGTCCACTGTTTCAAAACATATATACAACACATATTTTGTGTTATTAATTAACAACATAAAATTAAAATAAAATACTGAAATCAATTTTTACCTACATTCTTCCTACATATCTGTATTTGTAATCTATTCGAATAGTTTATGCCTATTTGGTCGTCTGATATGAATGCCCCATGAATAATCTATATCTAATATAGTTCGTCTCTCTCACTCGACGGGCAATTTTTATGCGTGGGAATGAGACATACGATTAAGAAGCTCACCTTGTATTTGTAATGAGCTATACAAATATTTAATCGAATAATAAATAAAATATCTGTATTATCGGCATTATACTGCAATATTTTATCACTTAAGTTGTATGCTTTAATTATATTGTAATTTTAGAAAATTTCGCTATCGGTTTGACGGGGAAAAGTCAAAATAAATTACTTATAAATATAATCAAAGAGGCGTACTGCTGCGTAGCCGTCACGCGGCAGACTGATTCGTGTGCGGTGCATGCACCGCACTTGGGTGGGACACGTTTGTTACAAAGAACGTCTTATCTAGTGTAACATTGATATCGATGTTTGAAACAAACAAAATCTCATTTTTGGTATTATAAAGTTTTTTGCTGTGTCGAATAAATACTAAGAACGTATAGAATACGTAGTGTAATTTTATGCCCATAGGTCACATCAACTTTGTATATATATATATATTTCTACTACCAGTGTCATTTTAAAAGAAGCAAAAAGAGACTACCTGAAGACAAATAACAAGGTAAACTTTTTCCTATTATAATTCCTAAAACAGAGCGTGTATTTTGAAATTTTAACATCAATAACTTAATATTTGATTGTATAAAAAATTACTCCGTTATCTTTAGTATGATACTTTATTATCTTTAGTACAAATAGGTACTGACTATTCGTTCCCATACTTCTTACTTTAAGTGAGCATATTTGTATTCTTTACATTTAACATTATAAATTTTAATAACTATTGGCTAATTACTGATAATTAAATAAATAAATACACTCAACAGTCACATACATAGTCCTGACCCCACATTAAGATCAATTAAGTGTTGTGTCGTGGGTATCGGGAACTACGAGAGACTTGTGGGCCTCACAAACATTTGTCTCGGTGCGGGGATCGAACCCGCGGCCTCTCGTTTCACAGGCGGCGTCTAACTAACTGCGCCACGGATGCTGTCAATTACGTCCAGTCTAGTATTTACAAACAACTGGTCAAAGAACTGCGGTGTTTATTTCTATTAAGTCAAGTTAGATTCCCAGCAACACCTCATGTAAATAATTAGAAATGTCCAAATTGTATTCAACAATTTTAATTTGTATGCAGATTGAATGAAGAAAATTATACCTTGTATATATTATAAATTCTAATTTAATTGTAAGTTTTAAGAAATGTTATATTAGTTTGGCTTAAAAAGTTGGTAGCCATATTTACCAAACCCATTTTTGTGTAAACTCAAGTTTGTCCACAATCGCAAATCACCCAAAAGCGCTGTGGTGCAGGGAGAAATTATTATTTTTTTCTCTCTTCAAATTTCATTACATTGGACATTATTATCATTACTACTATTGGACTACTAGTATAAATGTACATTGTATAAATTATGAAAGAATATTTTAATGAAGGCGTTGAAGATATTTTTTACTTTCATTTCTAGTTCCTAATTTCACCACTTGTCAATTTATGTTAGTTGCGCTGTATGTCTCAGACGTTTTATGTTTTTGAAGGTCATGCCCTCGAATTTCGACCGACAGTGTGCACACAACAAAAGAATCTATTGTTCAGATCGCTGTAAGACGCGTTGCTCTAGTATTTATGGCCGCTTCTTTACTCTATGCGTAAGACAAAAACCTACAATGTGTTTTCAGCTTAAGTCTCAAATTACTCTTTGGATCTTGTACGTTCAAATGCATGCTAGATATGCCGTTATACTTTAATAATAAGTCGTATTTTCATGCATATTTTGATTTGTTTTAACCACTCATATGATTAATCATATGGATAGGATGCGATTACCTTAAAAAAGTGAAAATTTACAATTTGTTAGTTTGGCCCATATACATAGGACCCATCGATATAGGCTATATCAAAGTAGCCGGTGGTATTTTAAGTGACTAAATATTTTGCAAAAAATACGACTTTTTTTCTATCGTCACTCAACTTCATGAGAAAAGGATATAGAGGGGAGGTCACGACTCTCAATACGGAGGAAAACAATGCAATAAGGAGGAGGAATATACCATTTGATGCCACTGTGTTTGTTTGTCAGAAAAAACAACAAATCAATTTAAGAAAAACAATATCGTAATCATGATTGTATGGGCGTATGGGGTAAGCAGAATACAATGGCAAGGGCCATAGTATCGGTATTCCACAGCCAATCATAAGCGGGTCACGTTCAAACCCAACCAATTCATTTGTAACGGAAAAGTTCGGGGTACTGTCTTTGAGTTATGAATTCAACTTTGGGTAGAGTAAGCAATGGACCTTTGTCGTGGCAGTGTGTATGGGTAGTGAGTTGGGAAGCCGCAGGTTTGGTTTCTCGGTTGGATATTTTACTTAGTGTGTTTTCGATTTAAGTTCTTCAGCCAGGAGTGGAAGTAGTGTTCAACATGACATGCTAGCTCCTTACAGATGTTAGGTCATCGTGATGGTCTTTGAAATGTTTGTTACGCTGGCAGGTGGGTCATCAACCTTTTATTCAGCTACTGACGTGATCATTTCCTCACTTTTGTCGCTCACTGGAGCATGATTTGCTAGGCATCAGAGCGCACCATAAACAGGCAAACTTTAGATCTAGAAAGTTATTGGTCAGAGCTATCCTTTAAAATTAAGTGTTTAATGCTTACTCCATAAATTGATCCAGATTCAAAGCTGAATGTCATGTTACGTACAAAAAGCAGGCAACATTTATGGAAGTTGGACGCCGCGAAATTTCGCACGCCGTCGACTGTGCTCGACTGTACACTATACGCGATTGAATACTGAACGCGATTGTACAGTGTAAGCGACTGTCACTGTACGCGACTGTACACTACTAGCGGAATTTTCATGACATTGTTGTTTTTCAGCCACTTTGTGTTGACTGACTCTCAAAGACGAAGATAAAATATTTTATTTTGCTATTGTAATGTTAATTGTCATTTAACTTGAAAAGGCTGAATATCATTTAAAGCCACCATACTGGGCTATTACCTCAGAGCTATTACAATGGATCAGAATTGTGAGAGACAGAGATAGGTGAAAATCTTTTGAGGGGCCTTTTACGAAAGACGAGCTGTGACTAGGTAAGATCGCCAACAATCATAAAATGAATTTACACAATATTGTAAAAGCGGAACAGTAATAAATCAAATATTATATTTTACTGGGTTATTGGAAGCGGATATGAGCAATAGAATGCGAGGTCCTGGATTCGATTTTTGTATGATTTGTGTGTTTTGTTGAAATGAATTAATTGCAACATTGGCCACATATGCCAAATATTTTGAATTTAAGAAAACTATTGACAGCTCACACTTGATTTATCCTTGAAGTTTTATAAGAACATGTACAATTAAAGATTATTGCTCAGTTTGCGTATTTTTCATTAGTTCTGGAATTACTAAAATACTAACATAAAATATCATGTTTGAACACGTCTGAGCATAAACAAGAGCAACATCACTTAGAACTAATTATTAAGCCCTATATTTTTTTTATTTTTTTTATTGCTATTAATAGCGAGACCAGCATGCCGTTCGCCTGATGGTAAGCGATACGATCGCTCATGAACAGTAGCAAAACCAAACAACACCTTGAATTACAAAGCAATGCTTCGCATTCCACTGCGCTCGCCATCCTGAGACATAAGATGTTAAGTCTCAATATGTCCAGTAGTTACTCTGGCTACAATGCCCTTCTACCCGAAACACAACAGTGCGTTAACACTGCTGTTTGACGGGAGAAATAGACACTGCGGTGGTACCCACCCAGATGGCCTCTCACATATGAGAGACCTACCACTAGTAAAGTAGTATCACACTATATACCTTTGATTTCGAAACATTATAGGCATTATTCAAAGACAGCTTATACTATTTTAGTCATAGAATGTTTTGTTCCTTTCGAAGTACTTTTTAATTCAAATTGAGCGAAGAAGACAAAGATTCAATATTAAAAATACTTCACTTCTTCTACCTGGCGTTATCCCGGCCAGGGTTCGCCTTCCCGCAAATTCTTCACCATTTTACCCGATCTTCGGCATCCTCAATAGTAAGGACATTAAAATATTACTGTTTATCTATAAGGGCGTTAAGGTCCATTTTCATGAGGAGAGTTTCTCGAAGATACGATTATCGTAAGGATATAAAAAAGTTCCATCGTGTTATGCTGGCACTTCACATGGCTGTTTGTATTTGCTATTGGATGTTTGTTGTATTTGGCAAAATAAATGACGTTAAAATCAAACATGCAAATAGAGGCAAATATGTCAATTATGTCATGTCAATATGTCAATTATGTCATGTCAGTATGTCAATTAAACTTAAATTGTTTGCCAAATATGCCAAATACACAAATACAATTAGCCAAGTGAAGTGCCACCATGAACATTTGTGAAAACACGATAGTCTATGGCGGTTATGACGTGCGATACTGGCATACCATTCTCGTCAGTTCATTTTTGCGATTAATGGCGAGACGAGCTTGCCGTTCGCCTAATGGTAAGCAATACGACCGCTCATGAACAGAAGCAAAACCAAACAACGTTTTGAATTACAAAGCAATGCTTAGGATTCCACTGCGCTCGCCATCCTGAGACTTAAGATGTTAACTCTTGAAATGTCCAGTAGTTACTTTGGCTACAATGTTCTTCAATCCGAAACACAACAGTGTATTTACACTACTGTTTGGCGGGAGAAATAGACATTGTGGTGGTATCTACTTAGCCTCTCACATATGAGAGAACTATTAGTAAACTCTCTCTCTCTCTCTAGACCAGTAAATTCTCTCCGTGTAAACCGGGCTTTAGTGTTAATCCTGCTAGTATCAATACAATGTAGTAGTCACGCAGTCTCATCAGGAATTTCACAAAACGCCTAAACTCTCAGTAACACCACGTTAGATTAATGGAAGCGAACATAGTAGTGACAAATGACGTCACACTCTCATTACAAGCTTATAATGTTCGCGTACAGACACCCACTTGACAAATTAGTACTATTGTTTATGTGTAACAAATTACACTGATCGGTAGCGTATGACGTCATTTGTTATAAATTGCCGTTTCATGTACTGGTTTGGGCTGATTTTGTAAATGACGCAAATATTATTTATACAGACACAATAGGTCATCCTAGGAAATAAAATGAAATGAAATGTATTTATTAATTCTTTATTGAACACCACATACAATAATAAGATAAAAAATATGACAACACGTTTAAATAAAGGTTGTCATATTTTTTATGGACAATTGGCGGTCTTATCGCTTAACGCGATTTCTTCCGGACAACCATTAGATGGATTAGGTTGAAAAAAAGCTAAAAAGAATAGGGTGGTCACAAAAAAGGTAAAAAAAATATATATATTATTTATTGATTATGAACATAATTACAGAGCTTTAACACAAGTCAATACGCATAGCACTTAAACTCTATATATAAAATATTTTCTATAGTATTATTTAATTTCTTATTTTTATTTATTTATTAATTATATTTATTCATTTAATTTACATTTAATTCTGTATTTTATTTAAAGTATTCATTACTACTTTATGGTAATTTGTTTTTCAAAGAAATACATAATAATTTACGTTGATCAAATGTAATTTATTAATAGTATGTCTGTCTGTATCAGCTTACGTCCCACTGCAGGGCACGGCCCTCCTCTCCAATGAAGAGTACGATTGGAGGAGCTTAGGCCATAAAAAAGACACAGTCCACAACGCTGGCGTAATGCAGGTTGGCGGACTTTATATACCATAGAAATACTTACAAGTCTTGGGATGTATATAATTGAAATATACGCATATTTATATCGGGTTTCAAGACAAGACTCGATCTTAGTTTGGGGTATGTTAAGTGTATTTATTTTGATGTAGTCGTTTTATCGTTCTAGTATAAAAGTTATCTGTCGATCCCTTAGTTAAACATGTATATTTATTTATCAACGACTGCCTCGGTGGCGTAGTTTTATGGGCGAAGTGATATTGGATTTTTCTATTCATTATCAGCCCAGAGTCAGGAACTTGTGCCCGATATGGTGATAGGGGCGCCACCTATCACATTGTTGGAAGGAACATACAAGGCGTAATGTGGGTGCTCTGGCACCTCTGCCTACCCTTTCTGGAAAGAAGGCGTGAGTTTATGTATGTATGTTTATTTATCAACATTCTCAACCATACTCGATTGTGTAAAAGTCCCTTGCATTGGACTCAAACCTGATACAGTAAAATAATAATTTTAAATTAAGAATTGCTTCAGTGGCGCAATCTTACTATGGTACGAGTACGACGCTGAGGTCTCCGGTTCGAATCCCGGGCCTGAAAAGTGATATTGGCTTTTTTAATCATTATGAGCCAGTAGGCAGGAATTTGTGCCCGATATGGTGACAGGCTCGCCTTCGTTCACACCATGGGACGAAAATAGACTCGTCCCCTGTCACATCGTGGGACGGATCACATAGCAAAACGTAAGTGTCTCTGCTTACCTCTGGGAAAAAGGTGTGAGTATAAATGTGTATGCATTACATTTTTTAAAATTGTTTATTTCTTGATTTTTTTTTTTTGAAAGGCAGGCATAATTATATAAGTTATAAAATGTTATAAAATAAATAACGCGGATGTCCTAGTGGCACCTCTATCTATCCCTAAACTGTGTATTAATATATGTGTATATTCATTTCCACAAACATTGAGGTGTCACCAAACCATAGAAAATTTTAATTACGTGTGGTCATACAAGTTGCATCTTCCTCATTAAAATCATTTGTTTTTATGAAGTAAAATATACATACTTCTGTTTATTTTTATTGAAACAAAATAACTCACTATAAATTAAATACAATAATAAATAAATACAACCAACAGTCACATACATAGTCCTGACCCCACACTAAGATTGAGTCTCGTGCCGTGGGTATCAGGAACTACGAGATACTTTTCTGTTTTACAAACACCCAGACCTGAAACAAATATCTGTGGTTCACACAAATGTTTGTTTCGGTGCGGGGATCGAACCCGCGATCCCTCGTTTCACATCCAGCGTCTAATCAACTACGCCACGGAGGCTGCCAAAGTTATGTAAAATATTAAAATTAAACTTCATAATGTATGTTTTGTAAATTGAACGCGATGGTCGCAGTTTCGAATTTAACGTCTATCTTAATTATTATAGGTGCATCGATATTTCTTCTCGATTCTTATCGATTCTATAGAGATATTAGAGTGAAAATGTTCTAAGTTAGGGGAGCCCCCAAAATTTATTGTTTTTTATTTATATTTTTTTGTGAAAATCTTAATGCGGCACACAGAATACAAAAATTGGCTGTGACATAGGGACGGACAGACAGACATTATGTATCTATTAGGGTTCCGTTTTTTGCCATTTGGCTATGGCGCGCGTGACTAAGCACGGTGAGACACGGCCTAAGCCTTCTCAATGGAACTCTCGATCCAATCCTGAGCAGTAAGTAGGCACTAAATAACGCCATTATTTACTATTGCGGTCGTTCAGTAAATATATTGACTATAAAATGTTAATAAAGTGCACGCGTCTAAGTGCGGTCCTTAAGATGAATCATAAAGATTATTAAATGTATGAAAAGCTGAATTCAATTAAACGCACGAAGGTTTATTAGACTATCAATTAAGGCGGGTGTTGTACGCGCGTTTTTTTATATTTTCAGTTTTCGGAGTCATGTGTGTGACGTTAATTTGACAGCCTCCGTGGCGCATTTGGTTAGACGCCGGCTGTGAAACTAGAGACCGAGATAGTTCGATCCCCGCACTGAAACAAATATTAGTGTGAACCACAGGTATTGGTTTCGGGTCTGGGTGTTTGTGAGACCGAAAAGTCTCTCGTAGTTCCTAATACCCACGACTCAAGACTCGATCTTAGTGTGGGGTCAGGACTATGTGTGTGACTGTTGGGTGTTATTTATTTATTTATTTTATTTTTATTTCAATTTTCTGAGTCATGTATGTTACGATAAGTTGACAGCCTTCGTGATTTGGTTGGTTGGACTACGGCTGTGAAACGAGAGGCCGCGGATTCGATCCCTGCACCGACACGAATATTTGTGTGAACCACAGGTATTGGTTTCGGGTCTGGGTGTTTGAGAGACCGAAAAGTCTCTCGTAGTTCCTGATACACACGACACAAGACTCAATTTTAGTGACTCTGTATGTGACTGTTAGGTGCATTTATTGATTAATAATCAAGAACCACTATAACGGAGAAAACATGGCGAGAAAACCTGCACACTACAATGATTTGTAAGAAAAATCTATGGGATATAAATTCCGCAAACCCGCACTGAGCCACTAGTATACTACTACTGTATGGCCTAACCCCACTCAATCGTACTCTCGATTGTAGATAAACTAATATTATGAAGAGGAAAGATTTGATTGATTGAATATGCTCTGAAACTATTGGACCGATATGAAAAATTCTTTCACCATTGGAATCCTACATTATCTCTTTAACATAGGCGACAGAATATTTAAAAAAAAAAGTGTACCCTGGCGAAGTCAAGCCGAGCCGTTGTCAATAATATTCGCATCCAACAAATTGACTTCTAGACGTCCTACAAAGCAATATTTGTGAACAATATGTACACAGACTCCGTACGATTTTGGAATAGTAAACATGTGTTATCGTATGTAAATATGAGCGAAAACAGCGTGACGATAGATCTTTTATTGAGATGTAGAAGAATGTGTATTTAGGATTCTATTGCTATATTTAGTGATTTGGAATTGAAATGAAAAAGGTTGTCTTAGTTAATTAAAAATTGCGTCGTTACCTATTCGTACCGGACCCGACGCGGCTGTTAACATGTTTACGGTGGTCGCGGGTTATCAAATCCCAGGGCATACATCTTTTGGCAGTCATGTGTGTATTGAGAGTTTGATCACCACGCATCACGCATAACGACATTTTCTATTGTATGTCAAGGTAATTAAACCGCATTAGGTCAGCGTGGTGGTCTATGGCCTAAGCCGCATCAATCGTGTCACCAGCGGGCGTTTATTGGCTGATGCACTACGAACTAATACATTGTAACAATTTGTCGTGCCACCGTTTTTAAGTGGTAGAACCACGCTGTATTTAGTCATGACTTAGTATGAATACTAAGTCATGATATCACCACTGCTTCACAGGAGATAGATCTGAGACGACAGCATTGCTGCCGTTGCCCAACACTGGTTTCCTCTTTCCATACTTTCGATCGAGTCTTGTGTCGTCGGTATCAGAAGCTACGAGAGACTTTGCGGTCTCACAAACACCTAGACCCGAAATACGTGTGGTTCGCAAAAATATTTGTTTTGGTGCGGGGATCGAACCCGCGGCCTCTCGTTTCATAACCGTCTCACCAATTGCGCCACAGAGGCTGTCAAAATAAGAACATAAAAGTTAAGTTTCATTATGTCTCGTCAGAGTAAAAAATAAAATCTCAGACGTGTTAGTTTGTTGGAAGCCTTAGACAGATTAATGTGACCATCCAGACGTTTTTATTACAACAATACGTCACTTCTGATCTCTGTCGATTTATTATATTTTTTGTCTAGTTCTTGCCTCTTAGATTTCTACTTGAGGTGTCGGGTGAAAGACAAATACTTTGGTGTAGAATGCTTGGATATTATTTCAAGTCTGATATCCAAAAAACTATAGTTAAAGGAATACTGGTTGGTCTCTCATATGTGAGAGGCCATCAGGGTTCGTACCACCGCAACGTCTATTTCTCCCGTCAAATGCAGTGTAAATGCACTGTTCTGTTTCGGATTTAAGGACATTGTAGCCAGAGTAACTACTGGACACATTGAAACTTAACATTTTATGTCTTAGGATGGCGAGCGCTGTGAAATGTCAAGCATTGATGTGAGCATTGCTTTGTAATTCAAGGTGTTGTTTGGTTTTGTTACTGTTCATGAGAGGTCGTATCGCTTACCATTAGGCGAATGGTATTATCGTCTCGCCATACATTGCATTAAAAAATACAGATAAATACACATTTCGGACTCACAAACACCTAGACCCGAGACAAACACAACGCCACACAAACATTCTTCTCGGTGCGGGGATCGAACTCGCGGCCTCTTGTTTTAAAGCCGACGTATCACCAACTAAGCCACGGAGGCTGTCAAAATATTATTGAGTATATTCAGGGTATTCTTGTTCTAGAATATTCGGATCGGTCAGAATAACGACCATGCGATGGTTAAGACCCCTCATGACTACTCGTAACTCTATAAGTTTCGTTTCTAGCTCATCTAGTGTATATTCGGATACAACTAGCCGACATAATTTTGTCGATCAGTAAGAAATAACTATCTTAGTTCCATGGAAACATCAATATCAGGACTGCTCTGCTCTTACTATCTCAAGTCTGCGGACACTATTCGGATTGCAGTGTATGACTTTGCTATGTGACAAAGAATGGAGCCCTGTACTGGACCAGTCCAGATATATCCCACTGTAAGGCAGAAGCTTCCTCTACAATCAAGAGTACGATTGAGAGGGGTTAGGCCATATCACAACGCTGGCCTAGAGCGGGTTGGCAAAGAATTAACTTAAAACTACAAAACATTGCGAAGGTGTACAAAACGCAGATTTCATCAAAATAATTTCACAAGTGTAATGTAGTGAACGATGCGGATTACATTTCGGCTCGCGTGAGAATTTGGCGTGTCCCGTAATGCCGGGATTCGTGCGTAATTCCCGGATTCCGGGATGTTTCGGCCGCCGATCCTGGACCGCGCGGCGCCAATGTGCATGACGTAATTACATCCTGAATTTACAGTGAAATTATTTTGCATACATAAAACTGCGAGGCACAGTTAGTTGGACATAGTGAAAGTTGAGGTTGTGGGTTGGATTCCCGTGACATGACAAATGTGTGATCTACAAGTATTTCGGGTCTAGGTGTTTGCATGATTAACAAGTATATCTATGCATGCACAGTATGTATGCATAGGCACAGGTCTCCTCTATAATCGAGAGTACGATTAAGTGAGCTTAGGCCATATAATCTATCACGCTGACCTAGTGCAGTTTGGCGGACTTTATATACCGCACAAATTCTTTAAAATCGTAGCCACCACGTACTTAAATATTATTTCCTATTTGTATTAGAGCTTTATTACCAGATTAATATTACTTATCCCAAGATATTACTGTAATCAGATGTTGAAATTTACAGTTATGCAAATGTATTCGCAAACAATACCGAATGTGCATTGAGTTGGCACTAAATTATCTCGGTGTAACTGTAGTTTGGAGTTTCCTACACAACTTTGAGGGAGATAGTCCATGGTATGTTGGTATCCAAGCACGTATGCTCCTAGGAGAGAGTAATACATAATTTAATATAAGGAATTTGGTATTAATACTGTTTTAAAGGAGGTATTAGAACTATGGTGAGAGAGATAATTTATTTTTATTGCAATGAATGGCGAGACGAGCATGCCGTTTGCCTGATCGTAAGCGGTACGACTGCTCATGAACAGTAGCAAAACCAAACAAACCTTGAATTACAAAGCAATGTTTGGCATTCAACTTTACTCGCCACCCGGAAACGAAAGAGTCTCAATATGTCCAGTAGTAACTTTGGCTACAATATCCTTCAAACCGAAACACAACAGTGGCAAAATCCAATATCACTTTCCCGGACCGGTACTCGAACTTGAGACCATAGTTTTGCATACAGTAGCACAACGAGGCACTCGGTATGAAAAGCCATCTAAATCGGGATATACATGAAGCAATGTGTTAACATTAAATGCGAGTTATTGGTTCAAATTCGCGTGGATCGTTTTATTGGCTAATTGGACCGATATACGACCGATAACAATATGCTACAACACATTCCAATTCAAATTAACACCTGAATTTATTTAGAATTATGTGACGGAACACGGTTTAGTACAAAATTGCATTGGATTTAGTGGCAGGAACATTGTCATGACAATATAAAATAAAAACAATGGCATTACTCATAGTTAGTTAATCAAATAAACTGTGCACCGAGACAAATATTTGTGTGTTCCACAGGTATTTGTTTCGGGTCTGGGTGTTTGTAAGACAGAAAAGTCTCTTGTAGTTTCTGTTACTGATCTGATAGTGGTTGGCACTAGCCTTTAATCCGCATCGACAGTAATCAGAAAGTTGTTGGAAAATAAGTTTTGCGAAGATATGCGAAAGGGAATTTCCATTTTACTATAAACTAAGTATCGGGGCGTAGATTTTTGTCCCTCGATGAAACATAAATACATAATTGCGACCGAGGCCTGGAGCTTTTAGAGAAATTAACTTTAAGTCCAATAAAAATACATTTTTTGTCTTCGGCTCTTCGGATACTTATTTTATTTTATAAAAATCTGTCACCCGAAATAAATCAGGAAAACGTTTAAGGACATACCATAAAAATGCTATATAAAATTTTAAGAAGTATCGGTATCGGAATCTAGGATATTTTTACCGATACCCAAGGGCGGATCCAGGGGGGAGGTCATGGGGGTCACGAACCCCCTGGGCTGGCTCCAGATTGACATAATGTATTATATTGTTGATAAAATTTATAATCACAATTAATTCTTTGTATGTCGATAAATAAAGTAAAAATGGGTGTGTGTTCACAACTGACGGCTGTAACAAACTTTAAAAATAATTATTACAAATTAGAGTATTGAAATCGTACTGTATGACCCCTGGCGTAAAAGTACTATGTGACCCCCCATGGCGTAAAAGCTGGATACGCCCTTGCCGACACCTACTATGAATTGGCATTCTACTATTAGGAGACTTATTTTTTTACTGGATACATAAGGTACAATACGCCTCATTACAAAAGCACCAGTATTTATATCAATGCAACAATTTACCTTTTGGCGAGACGAGCATGCCGTTTGCCTGATGGTAAGCGATACGACCGCTCATGAACAGTAGCAAAACCAAACAACACCTTGAATTACAAAGCAATGCTTGGCATTCCACTGCGCTCGCCATCCTGAGACATAAGATGTTAAGTCTCAATATGTCCAGTAGTTACTCTGGCTACAATGCCCTTCAACCCGAAACACAACAGTGCGTTTACACTGCTGTTTGACGGGAGAAATAAACACTGCGGTGGTACCCACCCAGATGGCCTCTCACATATTAGAGACCTACCACCAGTTACCTCAACTTCACAATTACGAGCTCAATTTTTATCTCTATTTATTCCCAATAGATGTCGCCGTTTGTAAATGTAAAAACCGTCATTAGCAGCGCGACGCGGTTCCGTCGGATTTCATTCAATATTGGTTGATTTATGCGCCCCGCCCCGCCCCACCCGCGCACTCCCTTTATCGATTATTTATTGCTCACTGCTTTTTATGGCTGGTATTTTTTATTTATAGACTAGGTGTCGCCTGTGTGTTTGTGCGGGTATTGAAAAATGGTAATTATTTTTAAATTTTTATTTTGGCTGTGAATGTCCGTAAAATAACTTTGAGATAATAATTGATTCTATTTTTTGGTATTATACACAAAATTTACCAATACTAGAATGTACACGAAAAATATCAGATATTGTAATATCCAACGATTGATACCCACAGGGTAAAATTTACTAAATCATCGACATCATTTTCCCATTTCATGTATTTGAAAACTTTAAGTGGCGGTCTTATTGCTTGAAGCAATTTCTGCCAGACAACCATGGGCAACCATGCCTCTTATTACCTATATTAGTTTAGAAGCTTAGGTATAAGTATCTTATGTTTTTTTTTAACAGGCCACGAAAGTTACTTCAATAAGCCAGCATTCCCTGGCATCAAATGAATAAGGAGTCTAAAAAAAATATTTGTATCGTCCCGAAGCGATCGATTTGTATCTTAAAATCCATTCCCACCATCCTATTCAAAGTTTTTTTTATTGCAATGAATAGCGAGACTAGCATGTCGTTCGCCTGATGGTAAGCGATACAATCGCTCATAAACAGTAGCAAAACCAAACAACGCCTTGAATTACAAAGTAATGCTTGGCATTCCTGCGCTCGCCATCCTGGGACAAGATGTTAAGTCTCAATATGTCCAGTGGTTACTTTGACTACAATGCCCTTCAATCCGAAACACAACAGTGTATTTACACTGCTGTTTGACGGGAGAAGCTATACACAGATTTAAAAAAAGCAAGAAACTCCACACTGAATGTACCAAGTTCTTTTCAAACCGCGAAGTTCGGGTACAAAGGCTGAGAAGCTCGGATGCTCAGCACGAGGACAATAACTTCATTAATTACAGGCATAACATTATGCTTGGGACGGCGATTATTTCTCGTTATTGTAGAGTCCATAAGCAAGGGACTTACTGATGGAACTCGATTTCATTTTTCTACTGGTGGTAGGTCTCTCATATGTGAGAGGCCATCTGGGTGGGTACCACCGCAATGTCTATTTCTCCCGTCAAATAGCAGTGTAAATGAACTGTTGTGCTTCGGATTGAAGGGCATTGTAGCCAGAGTTACTACTGGGCATATTGAGACTTAACATCTTATGTCTCAGAATGGCGAGCGCAGTGGAATGCCAAGCATTGCTTTGTTATTCAAGGTGTTGTTTGGTTTTGCTGCTGTTTATCAGGCTTATCAGGCGAACGGCATGTTCGTCTCGCCATTCATTGCAATAAAAAAAAAATATCACGAGAGTTATTTTGCTTAGTCAGGATAAGCCGGGATTAAGGAAGAAAGAAAGAAGGAGATACTGTTGAACCACCAGCTTTCAGGTCACTAGGAATCTCATGTACCCTGGTCAAGTCGAAATAATGATTCGTTCTGCAGTTTTAACGGATCAAAAGGAAAAATTAGCAAGCAGTTATTACGTGTCAAGTTCAACGCCTATTATTAATTACAATGTTTATTTTCCATACAATTGCAAAACATTCTTCTTATGCATTTAAATAAAACTACTATTTTATGGATATTCATTGTGGATTTGTCATAACATTTTTAACTAAACATCATCCACAACAAATTTCATTTTAAAATCTCCAACGTGTTTCTGTTATTCAAATGATTTTCTCACTCAATACTCGCCTAATGATCTCAACAAATGGTAGCGGCACCGAATGTCGTTTGGCCGCAACGCGACCGCATAGTGCCGTATTAAAATCGCATTACGCCGTCGATATTTTACATCGATATTTGTTACATCACTAGCGACGCTAGTTGCGAATATGTTTATTTGATTCCTACATCCTTATGTAAATGCGAATATGAGTTTGTTTTTATCAAGTCAGACAAAGCGATAGTCGATGGACTGATGGCTCTGATTTAAATTAACTTGTAACTTTACTTAACCACTATATTGTTAACTGGTTTTGAAAAGAGCATAACTACAGTTTCTTGTCCGTTCTTCTTTAGTGAAAATCGTTTTTCAAGCCGGGTTGTAAATCAAATAATGAATGAATCTAAATTATGTTGAAATTAATGTTATTTTAATGGATTCAATTATTTTATTTTCAATTTCACTAAGGCAGTTATATAATTGACAGCCTCCGTGGCGCAGTCAGTTCGACAGCCGCCAGTGAAACGAGAGGTCGCGGGTTCGATCCCTGCACCGAGAGAAATGTTTGTGCGGCCCACAAATATTAAATCTCTCGTAGTTCTTGATACCGACGGCACAAGACTCGATCTTAGTGTGGGGTCAGAACTATGTATGTGACTATTGAGTGTTATTTATTTATTATTATTTATAATGGTGGCCTAGAAGGACTAAGAGGAAAGTAGGCAGACCACCCGCTAGATGGATGGATGACATCTTTCTGTTTTAAGGAAAACAGTGAATGAGACAATCATAGGATCGGGAGAAGAGGTGTAATGGTGAAGAGACCTATAGACCAGTGGATAAACATGGGCTGAAATGATGGTGATGACTCAGAATATCAGGGTTATAATACAGTACCTTGGGTTGCTTAAATACAGAAAAACTCCCGTTCTCCCGTTATTTGTTCCCGACAAATAGACGTAAGGCCAGCGTACAATGTGACGGAATGGCCAGGGATTCAATTTTTTACTAAAGGATATTCAAACTTATCCGATGGGAATTTGAGATATATTCTAATGCTTTAAATTTATGCCGTGGCATCGAAAAGCATTTATCGAAGCTGCAACATCAGTTTAAAACGCTTTAAGCCCACATTAGCTTAAAATAAATACAAAGATAGCAGAATTCAATTTAAAAAAAAACATTATAAATAGAGATATTGCTCTGATTAATTGGACCAGTGAGCTAAACATAAATAATATTGAAGGTGCTACTAGGAGATTTTATGACTTAATTAATGAAATTATTTTGAAATACGTTCCTATTAGAAAAACTTATGGGTCAAAATACCCACCGTGGTTTTCTCGGGCACTAGTAAAAATAATAAACGAAAAGTTAAAATATCATGCTAAGTGGAAGAGATATAGAAGATCCAATGATTATGACGCGTTTAAACTCTTACGTGAGCGCCAAAAGCGTGTGCAAAAGGAATGTTATGATGATTTTATACGTAACGCTGAGGAAAAAATTTAAGTTAACAGTAAATATTTTTGGACGTTTATAAAAGCAAAAAAATCTTCATCTGATATTCCTGACACCATGTATTTTGATGGTAGTTGTTCATCTGATGGTTCTGAGATTTGTAATCTCTTTAATAATTATTTTCGTTCTGCATTTGAACCCGCACACGTGTCACATGTGTCCGATTCTTCGACTGAGGAGTGCTATCATCATAACGGAATCTCGATCAGTTCCTTTAAGTTGACTGCTGGGACAGTAGAGAAATACTTGAGGAATCTAGACGTCCACAAGGGTGAGGGACCTGACGGGATACCACCAGTTTTGTTAAAATCATGCCATAGAACTGTAGCGTTACCCTTGTCTTTGTTATTTCAGTTATCTCTTAGCACCGGCTCTCTACCTGCTGTTTGGAAGCAAAGCTTTGTTGTCCCAGTATATAAAACGGGTAATAAACAAATAATTCGGAACTATAGACCTATCTCCAAACTCAATACTATACCTAAGTTATTTGAAAAAATCGTATACGATGTGATATACCCAATTTTGAAATCCAGTCTGATCGATGAACAGCACGGTTTTATTAGAGGACGATCCACTGAGAGTAATCTCTGCGAATTTATGCATCGCTTAGCATCGTCGATGAACAACGGCGGCCAGGTGGACGTCGTGTATACCGACTTCTCTAAGGCTTTTGACAAAATCTGTCATAGTACCATCATTTATAAATTAGAGAGGTTTGGGATTCATGGCGATCTGTTGCGGTGGTTTGAGTCATACTTGAGAAATAGGACTCAAGCCGTTACTATTAAGGGTTTCTGTTCAACTTTTATTCCTGTTACTTCAGGTGTACCTCAGGGCTCACATCTTGGACCTTTATTATTCAATATTTACATTAATGATATAGTAGCTTGTTTTCGAAGCAGTAGTATACTACTTTATGCGGATGATTTAAAGATATTTAGATCGATAAAATCACCTCAAGACTGTACCTTGCTCCAAACTGATCTTAATAACCTATGCACTTATTGTAAAAATAACTATTTGACACTGAATATTGATAAATGTAATATTATTACGTTCACAAGGAGAAGGAAACCATTGTTGTTTGATTATGCAATAAATAACAACGTTTTGAAAAGAATGTATGTAGTCAGAGACCTAGGTGTCGTTTTGAATTGTAAGCTAACATTTTCGAATCATTTTGAACAATTAATAAATAGAGCTTACAAGATGCTAGGCTTTATTCTGAGAATTGGCTGAGAATTTAAAAAATGTTCTAGTCTAATCATACTTTTTAATTCATTGGTACGGTCTATACTGGAGTATGCGTCATCAATTTGGAATCCACAGTATGACGTATACATTAGTGGGATTGAGCATATACAAAATAAATTTTTAAAGCATCTGCGTTATAGGATTGGGAACTTATGTATTGATGAATTAAATGTGTCCTCTTTGGCCGCACGTCGACGTGAGAGAGACCAGATGTTTTTTTTTTAAATTTTAAATGGCTATATAGACAGTAAGTTTCTGTTAAGTAATATACATCTAAAATGTCCTCGGTTAAACTCGCGCAAGCAAGCACTATTTCATGTACCTATTTGGAAGACGAATTATTGCGGCAACACATTTTTGTATCGCGCATGTCGTGAATATAATAAAAACTATTGTAATTTAGATATTTTTAATGATAAATATAATTCATTTAAGAAAAAAATTAAAAAGGCTATAAGCACATCATAAAATTGATGCAATTATTGTTATTTCTGCAACTGAATTATTTATCTTTTTATTATTATAACTACTTTTACTTTTATTTTATTTTTTGCGTTTGTTATTAATTTCATGAAATTTTGTATATTTTAATAGTTTAATTTTTCTTTTATATTTTTATCTAATACTTTTTTTTTTAATTTAAATCTAATAATATAATTTGTCAATTTTACTATTTTCGCAGCTATTGTATATGTAGAATATTTATTCATTTTTTTAGTGGAAACTTTGCTGATATATATTTTTCTATAAACTTAGTCTTTAAGAACTTCAGGATTGTATGTTTCCCAAATAAACAATAAAAAAAAAAAAAACCAATTTTCAACAAATTTCTCTTGTACCAAAACTGACTAAGTAAATAAACAGTTGATATGAAGACACGTCGCGAAGGATTTGCGCGTGGAATCTCAAATGCCGGGGTTTACAATGCGGCAAATCCGGTATCAAGGATAATGGGTGTAAATTTGCACGGTCTCGGCGCCCGCTGGCTAAGCTTAGATTGGCCTCGCACGTATTCGCTACGTATATATAAGGGTGTATAGCAAGTTGTTTCTTAATTAATTTATTGTTGGGTGAATAGTCTACTTCTACTCGTATTTTACTATATGGTATGTAGTAGATTTCTTTTTTTAGTGTTTGGTTTATCAGCAGTTGTTATAATGTTTAATGATCGCCGGACATTATGCCACTCATATATGTAACATATATCTATATATATTATTATATATGTAGCATATATTTATATCTCTAATTGTACAACTATTTAAGATAAACATCTTATGTGTAGTCAAGTTAACAATTAAAAAAAAAACAAACTAGAATAGGTACAAAAAAAGAAAAAAATTAAACCCATGCGTACTATAGCGTCTTTATAAATATATGAGTATACAATATTTTTTTAAAAAATCCTATGGATTTACCACCCAAATACACCGATAGGAAAAATTACAAAAAAATAATCGTATCTCTTTTTTCAATATTTTTAGTTGCATTGTGTCTATAGTCACTAAAAATACTACCCGGCTTCGTTTTCGGTGGCAGTCTTAATATATCATGTAAAGCAAGTTGTTATCTTCATAAGTTTATTGATGGGAAATCTAATTCTTAACGTATAGGGTATGTAGTAGATGATTTTCTTAATTACCTATCAATTGTTACGTGAAAAAACAGTATTGTTGTACGTTTGGGTATGTAGCAAAGGTTTTTCTTATCTGTATGGCGTATACATATACGTGTCATTGCAAGGTACGGGCCTCTACTACAATCTAGAATACGATTGAGAGGGATGAGCCCATATAGTCTACCACGTTAACATTTACATGGCATAGTAATTCTTACAAATCGCAATGGTATTCAGGTTTTCTCACGATGTTTTCCTTCGCCGTTATAGTGTGTGATGATTGGCTATCAATACACACATGACTCCGAAAATTCAGAAGTGTGCCTTTTGATTTGAACCCTCGACCGCCGTGAACATGTTGACAGCTGCGTCTGATCCGTTTCTAACCATCGCGCATTACTTGTTTATAAGTGATATTATTGGATTTTTCTATTCATTGTTAGCCCAGAGTGAGGAATTTGTGACCGATATGGCAATAGGCTCACCCCCTATTAAATTGTGGGACGGATCATACAAAGGGAAATGTGAGTGTCCTGGTTGCACCGCTGGCTACCCCTTCTGGAAAAAAGGCGTTAGTTTATTTATGTATGTATGTAAAAAACAAAATCACATTTTCACACCCACTAGAAATGAATAAATAACTGTCAGCAATATTAAAATTTGTCAGAATCGAGGTTGCAACATCTGTACGAAGCAAACTTCTAAGCAGCGTCTTCGAATTAATATTAATTAATTTCCGCGACAACACATAAATTATGTCGATATTTCTTACCTCCGTAAAGACTGGAAGTTTTCTCAGCGAAATCAATTTGAATAATTAATCATCTGTTTATATAAACTGGTTGGAATGTTTGTTTGTTCGCGGACGGGAGATGAATTGGTTCCGATGAAACTTTGCTTTAACGAGTTTTTGAGTAACTACAGAGTTTGAGATTTAATAAGGAAATTATAAGAATGATGATTATATAATTTTTCAAATACTTATTTTGATTGCATTGGTTCGTTCGTTCGTTTCTCCCACAAGAAGTCCACTGCTGAACATAGGCCTCCCCCAATGATCTCCAACTCGACCTGTAGGAAGCGGCCTGCTTCCAGCGACTTTCTCGTCCGTCCACATTGTAGGCGGGCGTCCGACACTGCGCTTGCCTATACGTGGCCTCCACTCCAGAATCTTGCTATTGCCATATCGGTCACAAATTTCTAACATCGGGCTCGTAATGGCATGCTCGTCTCGCTATTCATAGCAATAACAAAATAATAATATAAAAATGAAGAAGTCATACAAACTAATTGAATAATAATTTAGTTATCAGTTCAAAAATATGCACAATATATTAACTATTATACTACGTTCGCCTTACATCATGGCTGACTATCGAGAAGGAAATCACATGAGCTATTTACCTAAAGAGGACTCGTGTATTCACAAGTCCAATTACTTAGACGTTCAGAATTTAGTTAGCTTGAATGCAGCGCTGCAAACCACCGCCACAGGATGAAAAGCATCTTATGTTCTCATAAATGGATTAACTTTATCAATGAGACGTACAATTTATACGTTAGAAATATGTGATTAAAAGCCGTTCTCTATAAGATTATTAAGATAGGTAGATATCTATCTTTAACGAGAGATTTCATTAGATATTTCGATGCATTTTATGTATCAGTTAACAAAGATAGAGAGGTAAAGATATATCAAGACTGCTACTGAAAACGAAGCCGCGTGGTAGTTTTAGTGACTGCAAGCACAATGCAACTAAAATTTAGCAAAAATAGGCGACAATTATTTTTTATAATTGTTTGAATATCATCATTTTTGGGTGGTAAATCCATAGATTTTGCTAAAATAATAGTGTATACCCTCTTATTTATAAAGACTCTAAGGTATAAAAAGTTTAAATTATTGTTTTAGCAAATATGGATTTACCACTCAAAATGATGATATTTAAAAAAAACATAAAAAAATCGCTTTTAATTTCTTTACAAAATTTTTTGTTTCATTGTGTTTGTAGTCACTAAAACTACCACCCGGCTTCGTTTTCGGTAGCAGTCTTGAGATACCCGGTATATATCCATCTCTATTTAACTAAGCGTAGCATTGTACCCGCATAGTAACGGTAACTATTTTAATCTCTCGTTAAAGATAGATAGGTTATAGAGAACGACCGTAAGACATATAGCTTTGAAAGTGTGGTTACTATTAGTCGGTTATCCTGGATATACTGATCAACTACCAGATCTGATGCTGGATGTAGAAACAGTCAAATTAACCGTGTTTTCTATTGTAATGAATGGAGAGATGAGCATGCCATTCGCCTGATGGTAAGCGAGACGACCGCTCATGGACAGTAGCAATGCTTGGCATTCCACTGCGCTCGCCATCCTGACACATAAGATATTAAGTCTCAATATGTACAGTTGTTACTCGGGCTATGTCCTTCAAATCGGAACAGAACAGTGCGTTTACATTACTATTTGGCGAGAGAAATAGACATTGGATGTAGAGACTAAAGTTTCTCGTAGTTTCTGACACGACAGAAGACTTTTGATCTTAGGGTGAAAGACATACCATGCTCGTCTCGCCATTCATAGCAATAAAAAATCCAGAGATATATGGTTCAAAATATTTATTAGCAAATGAATGCAAGTGAAGTTGACGGCGAAAGTTAGTATGCAATAAATACACTTGGACGTAAATACAGCATTTTACGGCAAATATTTGAATATCGATGCGGAGTTCAATGGCCCTCTTCAGGAATATTTAATTACGAGAATTATATTTGTTGCTAAAGTTTTGTGCAGATGAATCTCATTGGTATGAGGATATATTGAGGGAAATAATAATGAAGTTGTTTAAATAACTTTGATTGTTTTACCAATATTATATTTTCTCTCTTTTTATATCCATCCCATGGTTGTTTGTAAGACATTGTTTTAGAGCGATAAGACCGTCATTAGTACTTTTTAAAAAGTTGGTTACAGTATAGTGTACGAGTATTGGTCTGAGTTTGTGTAAAGAAATATTTGAATAAATAATAACTATGTCTAAAATTAGTAGCGACAGAAAGCAACGCTTTGCATAACAACGGTTTTTGTAGAATAAAATGTTACACACAAAGAACATATTAAGAAATGATTGAAGTAAGTCCTCATTAACTATTATCCGATTTCAATTTGATTGTGCGGGATTTGTCGAGCCATCCGGAGCAAATTCAGCATTGTTACTGTATTTAAAAAGTTGAGGCATTGTTTGATTGGATTATTACTGATGGTAGGTCTCATATGTGAGAGGCTATCTAGGTAGGTACCACCATAATATTTATTTTTCCCGTCAAGCAGCAGTGTAAATGCACTGTTGTGTTTCGGATTGAACGGAATTTCAGCCAGAGTAACTACTGGACATATTGAGACTTAAAATTATTATATCTCAGGATGGCGAGCGTAATGGAATGCCAAGCATTGCTTTCTAATCCATGGTGTTGTTTTGTTTTGCTGCTGTTCCTTAGCGATCGTCTTCCTAGCCATCAGGCAAATGGCATGCTAGTCTCGCCATTGCAATAAAAAAATCATAGCCCTTATCTAACTAAGATACTAGATGTCGTGGGTATCACAAATTATAAAATACTTTTTTGATAAGTTTATATTAAAGCATGTCATGATTAGCGACGTTTTAGTACGCAGAGACCTTTAAAACATTAACTTCAACACAATCAGTTTACAAAATCACACAAAACCTAAAAAACATTGGCACAAAATAAAAAAAGCAAACTCGCGCCGAAATTGGGTGTAATGGGAGAGAGGCGAGAACGAACGTCCACAAAAAAATGTACACACACAAATAAAAAAAGAGAAAAAAATACAGTAAATTGCAACATAAATTACGCAGAAGAATCTGTAATTCGGAAGGCAGTTCGGTGGATTCCGTGAGAGGCCGTTAATCACAATTAGCTGACTCCGAGTCTTGGCGAAAAAAATACCGCAACATTATGGCTGTGTTAGCTCGCGCTCCCGGTTTGGTTTTTAATTCATTGTGCGCTCGCTTTGCCTTGGATAAGAAGTTTTTAAATATGGATTGTTCAGGTTATAGTTTCAGTAACTGACTATATTTTGGTGATTGAAAGAGCCTGGCATTTATAGTATTTTTTTTTATATGGCCACACTTTGGTGTTCCATCTTAAACAATTTTGATATGAGTGCGACACAAGTGATCGATAAATCATTATGGAGGTTTTGGAGTCCCACTTTTATTAGGATAGAACAAATAATTTTATGTATTAATATTTTGTTTTTTATTAAATCTAATATAAACTTTTGGTTTGTCACAATATGGACGTAACAACTTCATACTAATATAATAATAACATTTACTAAGAAAGTTTGTAAGGACGGATATTTCGAAGATTGTTCCTTCTTCACGTGAAAGCTTTTGAATAGATTTAACAAAAACATTAATTAAAAATAATGATATGCAATTATAAAATTTTGGTTGTACTAAGTTAACTTCTAATATTAGTGTTGAATAGTAATATTTTTAAAATATGACACGTTTTTGATTGAAGGAAATGATTCTATTGAGTATCTAAGTAATGAGTATAAGAGAATAAGTATAAGAGATGTGTAATCTTACATGATATAAGTAAATACACCAAATTGTCACATACATATACCTGACCCGACACTAAGATCGAGTCATGTGTCGTGGGTATCTGGAACTACGAGAGACTTTTCGGTCTCACAAACACCCAGACCCGAAACAAATACCTGTGGTTCACACAAATATTTGTTTCGGCGCGGGGATCGAACCCGCAGCCTTTCGTTTCACAGCCGGCGTCTAACAAACTGCGCCACCGAGGCTGTCGAATATGTTTCGCACATTCATTCACACTTAAGTTTTCATAGTTGCCGTACAGACAAGATATTTTTTGCAAGTTTAATATACGGAGTGTTTTTTGTGAAGGCACTGCGGGCGAATTATATTCTTCACAATATTACAATGTTGATTTTAAGAAATAAATTATTCAGCCCTTAATGCGATTGTAACGTTTTTTAACACAAACATAACTCTTTGAAGTTTATTTTTCTGCGTTTTGTAACTGCTTGCTTTGAGAAGTATAATTTGTAAAACGTATAACACTCTTTCGAAAGTTGGGTAAAAATTAAAAATTAAATAAATGCTGGCTTAACCACTTTCAATCGTTATCTTGATTGTAGAGTAGACCTGTGTCCTGCAGTGGGTTGTATATGGGCTGAAACGGTACAGGATCTGAAGTGCAAAGTATTTTTTCCATGGCCAGTTGAGATATGTGATAACAAGTTTATCTATGGTATATAAAGTCTAGGACCATGCTGTTGGATTATGGTACAGTTCTTTAAATCAAACTCTTAATTGCAGATGAATCAAGGTCAGGTCGGGTGTTTACAACTTTCACTTATCCTGAGTACCCCACGCTTTGTAACAATAAAATGTATTTTACTCCATTTTATAATCTTAAACTCATTATCATTTTTTTTTGCTTTTTAGACAATCGTTTATAAAAGCGTGCTTTTTTAGGTTTTTATGAAACTATAATTTAATTGAAAAGTTATTTACCTCTTTAGTTCATTGCTTTGTCACCCGCTTTGTCACGGAGGGAAGTGGACAATAATTATTTTCCAACTCCTATTAATTTAACTTTCTGATTGATTTCGTTGCGGGTTAAAAATAGACATTCCCGGAGACTCCGAAGTTTCAATGCTCGGTGTCATTACATTGCCACTGTTGATCCTGGCTTACAGGAGTTACAGTGGTGAGTGTGGGGCCGGGACAGTCTCCAATTCCTACCATTTCTAAGCTACAGTTATCGAAGTGAAAGTTAGTATGCGCATCGTGCGGTGCAATTAATAAAGCGCGCTCAAGCTGCGGATTATCCAGCGCGGCTGCTCGATTTATCGGCGCAAGTTTAGCACTGAATTCAGGTGCCTAATACCTACGTGTGTAGGGTGGTTGCAGACGTGCGATTTTTTGTCGCGGATTTCTGCAGAATATTTGTTGTATTATGTGTAACATCTGTGTTGATTTATTAAGCTCATTTCTCAAAGTTGGCTTTTTATATTTCGATGTAAACTGTTTATGAAATGCTTTGTGGGTTCACCAAAATATTGGCAGTATTTTTTATTTAACGGCTTCTAAGCGAGGTAAAAAATATATTTATTTTTATTTAGAATATGATACGATATTCTTTTTTTTCTTCATTAACATTAAAAAAACGTAATCCTGTCATGATAATTTCATCTGAACCGACAATTCTATGTAGACTATATTGTGAAAAAATACCTTTTACGCCTTTTATACTTTTTTATCATGTTATTTCTTTTATGTAGCTCTGTGTATGGTGCAAAAAAGGATAAATAAATAAAGTCGCCCGTCCACGTCCGCCTAGCACGTAGGTTCCAACAGGGAATTGGAGAAAACCTTACTTAGGTTTTAATGTCTTTTCGGCGGCGCATCGCCAATGGAGCTTGTTGTGTGAACTTTATGTGATAGCTACTGTGAAATATGACCAGTTGGTACACTGTAGAACATCCGTTCTCGCCTTGGTAATTACGTGATTTAAACATTAATTAAGATATAGGAATGTTCGTGAAATGAATTTTGTTGACTTAGTGGGAGTCGATTCAGGGGGGTTTTTCTACGATCCGAAGCGAAACTCGAATGTGCGAAAGTTCTAAGGTAGTGCCTATGTACTTCACAAAAGTTTGAATCCTCTATCGTTTGTCGTAACCATAGACTAAGTTCAGAGTGAATGATAAGTACCATAGATAATATCTTACTTTGAACGTCGAAAGTCTAATGCTAAAAGAATGGGAAGAGTAAAGAGATATTGGGCACCCGGCCATCTTAACTCTCCGATCGAAACGCGACAGAAAAGCTGTTGCTTCATGTCAATCTGTGATACAGTGGTACCACCCCAGACGAGCCTACCCATTCATGCAAGTCAAGACCGACAGCAGCGTAGCTCTACCAAATCAATCTTAAACCATTAAGCCTCCGTGGCGCAGTTGGTTAGACGCCGGTTGTGAAACGAGAGGCCGCGGGTTCGATCTCCGAAAGGAGGGAAATATTTGTGTGCAGCACAATTTGTTTCGGCTCTGGGTGTTTGTGAGACCGAAAAGTGACTTTTCAAAAGTCTCTTAGTTTCTGGTCCCCACGACACAAGCCTCGATCTTAGTGTAAGGTCAGGACTACTTATGTGACTGTTGGGTGTATATATTTAGTATCAAGACTATCGCTTCTAAATCATTTTCTCATCTTAATTACGAACCTACGTCATAAATCATTCCGAACGTCATGAGGAATCTAATCTATCAATTGATTGTAAAGCTTAAAACTCCACAGGGCTATCGACGTGCCGAAGCCGCACTTGCTTTACCCCGCGGACTCGCCCTGACTTATTGATTTTATTCCGAAGTGGCACAACATCAAAGAAAACTCTCGCCCGTGTTTTTTTGTACTTGAGGTTTCCGCGCTTTGTGTTTAATTTTTATCCGCTCGCAAAAGGACATTATTTTTATTTTTTCCTTTAATAATTTCTTTTTTCTTTATTTTCTTGCGACAGCAGCTGTTTTTGGTGTGAGGTGTTTAATTATTTTTATTTTTGATGTGTTTTTCCTTTTTTTTGGGATATTCTTAACTGATTAATTGCCAACATAATAAGACCGAAATTTCTTTAAATTAATGTTATTTTTGAATTGAATTTTTTGATGTCTTTGATGTGGAGTAAAAAATATAAAAATATTTCAATTAAAATATAAAGAGAATATTTTGATTTTGATTGTATGATTTTTAATTACTCGCAAGTACATCAAAGCTGTACAAATAAAACGATAATGGCCATTTTAGGAGGATACCGAAACTGATTCAGTAATTGCCTCATGAAATGCGTGGTGGACGATATGCCCTAACCTCTCGCAATCGTACTCTCGATTGTGAAGGAGGCCTGTGCCCTGCAGTGGGACGTATATTGTCTGATATTGATATAGATAACATAGCTTGCTGTACCATTCTAGTCGGGTTTTTGTTTATAGCAATGAATTGCGAGACGAGCATTCGCATGATGGTAAGCGATATGACCGCTCATGGACAGTAGCAAAACCAAACAACATCATAAATTACAAAGAAATCACTCATTTTACTCATTCCACTGCGCTCGCCATCCTGACACATAAGATGTTAAGTCTCAATATGTCTAGTAGTTATTCAGGCTATAATGTACTTCCAACAGGAACACAACAGTGGATTTACGCTGCTGTTCGGTGGGAGAATTAGATATTGCAGTGGTGTCTAGGTATCCTCACACACATGAGAGTCATACCACCAGTAAGAGTCGATCCATTAATGTTGCAACCAAGACTGACTGCTGTCAATTGACATTCCTACTTTATCTGAGTACTTGAAAATAGTTGCAGTCACTTTTCCAAGCCAGAATATAAATACCAAATTGTTATTTACCCGCTCACTTAAAAAAGTAATAATCGTGTTTCTTTTTCTCCATGGAAGTTGCTAATAAAACTATTTGTTAGCAGAAAAATATCACCAAAACCCCGGTGAACTGTGCTTGGGAATGAAGTGGCGAAATCCAGTGGCCTCGGGGCATTCGGCCGGCATAAATCAGCGTGAGGCCGGAGCATAACTCACGCGCGCGCGGATATAAAACCCTAAGAACACTTTAACATTGATCCTTTGTAACGTATCTTCCGATCTAGACTCTCGATTGGGAGATATTTCTCTATGGTTTTAACAAATTAATATGCATTTGGCAATAAGAGTACCGAAATAAGAGTATTTAGTTATACAAGGGGTCGCCTAGCGGTTGAAATACGACCGTAATTCAATTGTTTACCGTATGTCCGCACATATATGTCCCATTGCAGGGCACGGGCCTCCTCTACAACCTTAAAATTTTTCCAGAATATTTAGTTGTGTATTACGACTGGGCGTTAGGTGAGTCCCTCTCAATCGTACTCTTGATTGCAGAATAGGTCCGTGCCCTGCAGTGCGACGTACATAGGCTGATACAGAGATAATCGGTATTAATAGGTGCGTTCGGAAGGTAAAATGGGGTTTTAGTGAACGTATTGAGAACCGGTTAAAACAGGCGTCCACTCCAACGCGGTGCAAATCCGCATTACTTCCTTCTCGCCGCGCCGCTCTGCGTTCACAATGTGTGGTGACCATCATTCTGGATTTTATTTAAAAATAGACCGTGATTTAAAAATCCCTGGCTTTGAATTGAAGAGCCGTTTGTGTTCCATGAAAAGTGTTTCGAATGCAACGGTATGATTTAGTAGTTGCATATTTATTACAAAATTGTACGTTTTAGTCAATTAAATTATCACTTATTTGGCACAATGCTTTTTTGATTTTCAAGACGTGTTTTTTTATGTATTTGATCTCATAGCAATATCTTTCAATGTTGACAAAAATGTGTTGTCTTTATGATGTAATGAGAGTCAAAGTTCTTACAACTGAGGATATCAAAGATCTAGCAAACTGGTGGAATATTATTAATACTACAAATATTTCTTGCTTGACGGTGATAAAGTAACCTTTAATTCAATAAGCGACTAAACTTCTACCATCATCCATGGCTTCTTCCATGGTTTTATTTACGATAATAAAGATGGCGCGTCTCTATTTACTATTACCTACTGATCATTTGGAAATAATACAATAGTAACTATTTCAACTAAATTTAGTAAAGAAACGTAGAACATTTCTGTCACTTTGTATTTATTGTTTTTTTATTAATCTATGCAGGACGGCAGATTCTGGCGTCAATTACGAAATGGGTAACAAAACTTTTCAAGAAATATGTAATACCGCACATTAAATATTTTTTTGAATCAAGCTCAAAACATCAATAATAAGACTCCAACATTCTTATTCTTATGCTAGACGAACAATCTCTCATAATTTCAACTTGTCCTAGCTTTTACTGAAATCATGGTTACTATAATGGACACCATCATCGGGTAGAGTAAGCGAAGCACAGATCCGAGCCCGCTCACACATATAAAACATTCAAATGTATAGGAAATGTTCGAACGTAACAACTTCTAATTCACGTTGCTGTTTGTCTACACGCTTCAAATGGGACATTCGGAAACATCTTTCATCGCCATGGACACATGATGTGATTCTTTGTATGATACTGGTTAGAGAGGCGGCGGTTTTGGCACGTTTTGAAGATAAATGAGCGTAAATTTTGTACGATGCGTGCGCACACCGATAGTCATAAAGCTAGTATGTATTTATGTTGTTTAATATGTAGGGATGTTAAAATGCTTGTGTGCAGTGTAGTGTATACATTAGTTCTTATATCACTTACCATGTGCTGCACGCCCATTCACTGGTTATCTGAAACAAAATAGATATTAGTTGGCTTTTAAGTATCGGCTACTAAAAACGAGAGATTAATAATACACGTAATTAGATTTATTTTATTAATTAGACGTCTTGAAAATTCTTTAGACGAATTTTTATTTTATTTTATAGGACCGGCCAACAAGAAGACAGCTCACCTGATGGTAAGTGATTACTGCCGCCCATGAACATCCACGAAGTTTGGATCATAAATATGTTGCCAACCAATCAAATCGGAAGCGAACCTATTACATTATGTCGATTTTATCTATGGTGTGTCTTCTTTCTTCAAAGTGTGTAGTAGTTGAGTACCAACACACATTTGACTTTGTTTTCGTGGATTTCAACCTGCAACCTTCCCCTCACAATTCCTCTAAACTGGACTGTTGCTATATCCTAGTGATAAATGCGCCGGCACATTGAACAGACAGTGTAATGGCGGCTCTTCGGTGCCTCCCCAAACATTAGCAGCATGCACTCGGCTGATAGTGTTACCTACAGCTATTGTATTTTATATTTTAAAATATATTTGTCCGGTGGGATTTTAGGAAATGGTTTTAAGTTTCTAAGTTGAAATATGGCGAATTTAGAGAGGTTGCGTCATTGGAGAATATACAACAAGCAGCTATGAGGATTTGGGTTTGAAGTCAGGCTAGGTAAGGCATTTTGTAAGAGATTTTTTTTTATTGCATAGGTAAGTGATCAATGCCACGCATGGACACCCATAACGCTTGGATCATGGATGTGTTGCCGGTCTAATAAATCGGGAAGGGAGGGGTAAGGAAAAAGGATGGGAAGAGGGAAAGGGCATCCGGCAATTTCATTCACCTAACGAAAGCTGAGATGTCGGGTTCGAATCATTGGTCGGGCAAAGTGATATTGGATTTTTCTTTCAATATCTTGAGTCAAGAATTTATGCCCAATATGGTGATAGAATCGCCACCTATCATCAGATATCGTGAGATAGAACACACGGGTGTTCTGGTATCACATCTGCCTACCCCTTCTGGAAAAAATCCCGTGTTTATGTATGTATGTTTATATTGGAATTAAAGGCATCTCACAAACGACATACGTAATGTTACAGCGTGGTGCTGACCGCATTATATCGACAGTTTATGCTGATTAGTTATCTAGAATTTTAGGATAATTGCAAAATGATTTGTGGTGCGTTTGACGTTCAGTACTCCATCACAATAGGAAGATAATGCTATTGACTTATTCGCCTGTAATGTGGGTCAATAAACCACTCTAATTTGACTTTTGATATGTAGAGTTGTCGTGGTCTGATGCGACCTGGCAAGATGATCGCAGGATCAAATCTCAGGGCACTTCCATAATGTTTAATTAATATTAAAATAAAGTTTAAATGCTTCTACTTATATATCAATAACTTCAGTTTTAATAATTTGAAATGTTATTTTGTTATAAGTCATCTATTTAATATTGGCATGTGACTAAATTACAACATAGTCATGTTTGTCAGCCTGCATAATTGTGTCGGTTCGCAAGGAATTGCAATCATCAGTTACTGGATACTTAACGTTGATTGCATTTACCTCCAGGTGGATAGCAGCCTCTATGTCAAACCAATAGATAAAACTCTCGACATGAGAATCAAACCCACACCTCACAACTCCACTGGACAACCACACTAATAACTACCGAACATAAAACAACCTATTACACGCGTATCAACTCCAATGAGAGCCCGATTCAAAACTCCCAGACAACCGCGGCTCGAAACAAGAAATTCAATTTTCCGGTTAAGTAAACGTTTGTATTTTTCATTTGGCGGGTTTAAGCGGCCGCGGGAAACACAACTCTTATAATTGGACAATAAAAACCCGAGCGACATTAAAAGTGAAAGCCCATAAAATTTGACTGGCCCGAAACAGATTGACGTATTACATTTCGAGCGCGACTGTATCGATTTGTGTTTTTTTTCTATTTTTAGTACTTCGATAAAATGCCTGAATGTCTGTAATTGGTGGATTTATTGTTGAATTTTTGGGATCATTTGGAGACTGGTGGAGAGCTAAGGCGTCCTACACACCAAAGCTGTCGGCATACAGTCTGCCGACACATCCTGACAGCTTGACGGCAAATAAAGCATCCATTTGTAGGAGTTGGCTGAACGTATAAATTGATGGAAACCAAATAAATATTATACAGGGTATATCAAGAATGCTACCGAAAACGAAGCCGCGTAGTAGTTTTAGTGACTTCAGACACAATTCAACTAAAATTTTTGCAAAACATGGGTTGTTCTTTTTTTTCTATCGTCGTATTTGGGTAGTTAATACCTATTTTTTCTAAAATAATAGTGTACACTGTTTTATTTTTAAGGACGCTATGGCACTCATGGGTTTAAATTACAATTTTAGCAAAAACTATGGATTTACCACCCAAATTTGACGATATTTAAAAAATCACAAAAACATTTATCGCGTTTGTTTGCGAAATTTTTAGTTGCATTGTGTTTGTAGTCACTAATACTACCACTCGGCTTCGTTTTCGGTAGCTCCCTTGATATACCCTGTATAAATAAAATATTCTGAAAGAGAAAAAAGGTGAAAACAATGTATGTATACGATTACTCTGTACAAGATCTTTTGTAATATTGGTCCAATCCCCTAACCTGCTCTAGTCCAGCCCCCCAGGTGTCAATGGCCTAAGACCTTCGCAATCACTTTCTCAGTTACAGAGTCACATGTTCAACAGTGCTCAATCGATTGACACAATAAAGTGATGCTACGATTCCGTAAACCTAAACCGAGACTTTTTTTTTTAATTGCGATGACTAGCGAGACGAGCATGCCGTTCGCCTGATGGTAAGCGATACGACCGCTCATAAACAGTAGCAAAACCAAATAATACCTTGAATTACAAAGCAATGCTTGACATTCCACTGCGCTCACCATCCTGAGACATAAGATGTTAAGTCTCAATATGTCCAGTAGTTACTCTAGCTACCATGCCCTTCAATCCGAAACACAACAGTGCATTTACACTGCTGTTTGACGGGAGAAATAGACACTGCGGTGGTACCCACCCACATGGCCTCTCACATATGAGAGACCTACCACCAGTAAAGACTCATACAATATTACTCATAAAAGTACATACCGATACAGAATTCTACAGCGGAGTTATAACAAGTGGTATAACCGGCGGAGGCCCGTAACGCGCCGCAATAAAACGAGTATTAATGATTGTTTTAGAGTTGCTCGTAAAATTTACTGTTTTAGATCCGTGAGTGTGTCTTGTGTTCTATATCAATGTATATTTGGGTATTTTTATAGCTATGTATGGCGGGACGAGCATGCCGTTCGCATGATGGTAAGCAGTATGACCGCTCATGAACAGTGGCAAAACCAAACAACAGCTTGAATTACAAAGCGATGCTTGGTATTCCACTGCGCTCGTCATCCTGAGACATTCGGTTAAGTCTCAATATGTCCAGTAGTTACTTTGACTACAAGTTCCTTCAATCCGAAATACAACACTGCATTTACACTGCTGTTTGTCGGGAGAAACAGACATTGCAGTGGTACCTACCCAGGCGGCCTCCTGTTTCCTGTCGAAGAGATCTTTTACCTCGAGCATTGGATACTTTGTGGTGTGTTCGTATTGAGGTCTCAAAGTGCCTGCAAGGCCTGCCTTTTTACCGACAAGAGTCCGGTATACTCTGCATACGGCATAAAAAAAAGTTTTCATAATAAAAGACTGCTGACGCGCTGACTAAGAATTTCTATCAAAAATCACATTCGTATTTTAAGACGGGTAAATGAAAATGTTTCGATCAACAACCTGCCTCTGTCACTCTGATAGTATAAATCACGATTACTCTTCTACACATGTGTCAAGTAATTTGTAAGTCTCCACTCACATGAGGGTATTACTTAGTATTTCATTTAGAAATGGGAAGGTAAAGCCATATTTGTGATTTGAGGGTTGGGTATGCTACGAAGTGCTACGACGCTTGACGTAGCATGTAGCTGTCTGCGTAGCCTTGTGTCCCGTGTGTTACTACGAAAGTTTATGTGTGCATTTTTTAACTTTTTGTTTTTATTGTAGTTTTCAATAACCTTGAATTAAATAGGGGCAGATGACAAAAAAGTTTTCTTGTTCCCAATATAAGAATTTTATCTTCCTAAATGCCGATACATGGTAAAGCGGTTTCGGAGTTAAAATGTGAAATTTATCTGCATACTACGAAGAACAAGTCTCGACAGCCTCCGTGGCGCAGGTGGTTATACGCCGCCTGTGAAACGAGAGGCCGCGGGTTCGATTCCCGCACCGAGAGAAATGTTTGTGCGGCCCACAAATATTTCTTTCAGGCTGGGTGTTTGTGAGACCGAAAAGTCTCTCGTAGTTCCACGACACAAGACTCGATCTTAGTGTGGGGTCAGGACTATGTACGGGACTGTGGGGTGTCATTTATTTATTTATTTATAATTGATGAAAAAAAAAAACATAACTTTTTCGTGACATACCCTTTCTATTCCCAAGGCCCTTTCCCCATTTGAAGTTGTGTTTTGTTCCCGAAAGGGCGCGGCGAAAGTTCGGACACTCGCTTAATAAGACTTGCGAGGCTGTTCATTATATTAATTAACTTTTATAATGGCGACATTTTTAGGGGTAACTTTTGGTACAGTGAGGAAGAAAAGCACTTTTAGTTAATTGTTGTTTATTTCCATATTTATCATGCAGTTTCCTGAGGAGTTTTATATCAGCAAAAATTATATTTAAAAGTTTGTTACAAATATAATTGTTAAGTCCACCAACTCGCATTAGGTCATGTTGGAATAAGCCGTAAGTTCCCTAAGGGCGAAATTCCTTTAAATTTTAGAACGGGTCGTGTGGAGTTTTTCCTACATGTATGAGTTGGTGTTGTGATTATTATAGGTATATATTACATACATACATTTAAAAATACCAGACGATATATAGTTCTAAATATTTATCACTAAATGAAAACAAGTGAAGTTGACGGCGAAAGTAACATATACATAGTAAGTCATGTGTGTCATATATATAGATAGATATATCAGAAAATACGAAATACTGTTTGGTGACAAAAACACTCACACCCAAGATAAATATTTGTGGTCTGCAGTCCGCATAGATATTTGTCTCCGTACGGGGATCGAACCCACGGCCTCTCATTTCACAACCAGCATCTAACCAACGCTGAAACGGAGGTTATCAGTTACTATCAGTACAGTGTAATTACTTCATAGTTAGAATTAGTAAAAATATTAATTACATAAGCAATAAGCTAAAAAGTTAATTTTCAAATTCACCTGCCATTTTAACAACATTGTAGACTGAAAATTCACTTCCCTCTTATACCTCCCCTAAACGCTCCCCTCGTCGCCATGCAGTTGACGCCGTGAGCGCTAATTACCATAAAAATTAACTGCAGTTCCCGTCCCCAGACAAGCAGGGGAGATAAGGGAATGGAGGAGATAGGGCATAGAAGGGACAGGTGGTTACTGGTGGTAGGTCTCTCATATGTGAGAGACTATCTGGGTAGGTACCACCGCAATGTCTATTTCTCCCGTCAAACAGCAGTGAAAATGCACTGTTGTGTTTCGGATTCAAGGGCATTGTAGCCAGAGTAACTATTGAATATATTCAGACTTAACATCTTATGTCTCAGGATGGCGAGCGCAGTGGTATGCCAAGCATTTGCTACTGTTTATGAGCGGTCATACCGCTTACCACCAAGCGAACGGCATGCTCGTCTCGCTATTCATTGCAATAAAAAAAAATGGTTAAGGTGTGAAGGGATAAAATCAAGAAGAAGGGGCCTTAAGCTGAATATTGTGGTAATAGAATGTGTAGAAAATTATTCATATACTCACGACGGCGTCTAATAGGATGCACGTAGGCAGCGACTATTGATCTCCATTTTCATTGATCTAAAAATATTACTAAATAATTTCTGCTCAAATAACTCTTAAACAAGAGATTTGATTGGGACAATCACCCAAATGTACTAGCTGTGAAACTATTAAACAGAGATACAGAGTTCAAAAGGTTAAAAAGAAAGGTCCCTCGTGATTTATTGGGAACATAATACACATAAATGGGCGTAAATCACTGGACTAATCACCTTCAAGACAAATTAATAAATTCTTAACCTTATGCTGAATGTTCACATGGGACAGATTGCATTAATAACAATAAATAAAAAAAAAAACACTCTGGAAAATACTGAGAAATTGTTGTTATTTTTGAAAAAGATCAACTTAAATGGACATATTTTTTTCATATTCTACCACAGGATTTCCACAGCTAACCGTAGGTCACCCTCTGTATTTGAAATGAAATGTATTTATTGGTCACGTATGCAATTTAAGAGCTCTTATGACAAGTCAGTACACATAGAACTTAATCTCTATATATTGTATAATATATTATCTATACTTAGTATTACTTATTTTGATTTCTTGCTTCAATTATTTTATTTATTTTTAAATTAATTTTATTTTTATTTGTAATTAGTTTTATTTATTTGTGTAGTTTTTATTCATATTTTATTTAAAGTATTAGTTGTTACTTTATGGTCATTTATTTTTCAAAGAAATACATTATTTACGTTAGTCAAATTAAATTAAATTATTAGTGGACCATGAATATTATTCCAACAGTGCGTAGCGGTTTATTGTTGCCACCGGATCCAACGCGGCCCAGATTCTTAAAGCTTGTATTTTTAGTAATTATTAGAGGGTTTTCAATTTCTTTGAGTAGTTCAAGAAAACACTTTTCTTTGAGAAATCTAAAAATTCAATACTGGCTACAATGTCCTTCAATCCCAAACACAACAGTGCATTTACTCTTTTGTTTGATGGGAGAAATAGACATTGCGGTGGTACCTACCTACTCAGGCGGCGTCACACATATGAAAGACACACGAACAGTAAAATAATTATATTTATTTAAAATGCAGAGATGAGCCTTATCATCTGATAATGCGTCCATTTTAATAGTTTTTTTTTATTGCTGTGAATGGCGAGACGAGCATGCCATTCGCCTGATGGTAAGCGATACGACCGCTCATGAACAGTAGCAAAACCAAACAACGCCTTGAATTACAAAGCAATGCCTGGCATTCCACTGCGCTCGCCATCCTGAGACATAAGATGTTAAGTCTCAATATGTCTAGTAGTTACTCTGGCTACAATGCCCTTCAACCCGAAACACAACAGTGCGTTTACACTGCTGTTTGACAGGAGAAATAGACACTATATATACTTCTATATCTATAACAGCCTATATACGTCCCACTGCAGAGCACGGTCCTACTCTATAATCGACAGTACGATTGAGAGTGGTCAGGCCATATAGTCCACCACGCTGGCCTAGTGCGGGTTGACTTACATACCATAGAAATTCTTATACACCGCTATGGTATGCAGGTTTCCTCACGATGTTTTCTTTCACCGTTTTAGTGCGTGGTGATTGACTATCAATACACACATGACTCCGAAAAGTCAGAGGTGTGCCCTGGGATTTGAACCTGCGACCACCGTGAAAATGTTGGCAGCCGCGTCTGGTCCGTTTACCAACAGGCCACCACGCATATACTTATCTAAATAAAATATTTCCGGGATTTAAAATGTAAATTAGTGTGTATTAATCGCGGGCGCGCCGACAGTCGCCGCTTCTTTTAATTAAACGGGCGCACGCACGCTTTTGTTTCTCGTAAGAAATTGCCTTTTTCATTGTTCCAAGAAGTATGTTTTTTTTTTTCTAAATTCTGTTCTTAATGTAAACTTTTCTGGTATTAAGTTCTGTAGTTTGTTGTGGTGTTTTGTTTAAAATAATAGGAAGTAGGAATTTCTGCATTGCGATTGTTCTGCAGTTACTAGTGTTAGATGCAATATACAATTACAAATTATTAGTTTTGTAGTCTATCATATATGATTAAAATTAATTTGTTTTAAGTAAATTGCATACATACATAAACTCACGCCTTTTACCCAGATGGGGTAGGCAGAGGTGCCACCAGGACACCCACTTTTCACCTTGAATGTTCCGACACACGATGTGATAGGTGGCGAGTCTATTGCCATATCGGGCACAGATTCCTGACTCCGGGCTGATAATGAATTGAAAAACCACTGTCACTTCGCCCAATTCGGGATTCGAACTCGAGACCACAACTTTGTAATCATAATGCAACATGCGACAACACAACAACTGCGTCACTGAGGCAATAGTGAGGTAAAATAAATTTAAAAAAGTGCACATCGGTATTCTAAAATGAATTATTATGATAGTTCGTTTCAATAAAGTGTGTCTGACTTCGATCAAATATACACTAGATACACAGTTCCCTGTAAAAGTTCTGTTAAAAAGTGGCACCGATGCATGACATGAAAAAATGTAAACAAAAAGATCACATATTTCATATATATTAACACAAATTCCACCTTATTCCTGGAGCTTAAAGTAGCTTTTCACATAATATTGTCTAAAGTTCTGCGACGTTTTGGAAGCAACGGTCGGTGCGTGACTGAAGGCGAAAGAGTGCTTAAAGCACTCTTTTTTGGTGCCATTTTCTAAGCGCTCATGTTGTATCTAGTGTATATTTGATCGAAGGTGTCTGAGCCAAGTCTGAGCTCAGTATTTGTTTGAAGTGCTCCTTCATTAGCAACTAAGAAAATGAAAAAATATTATTTATATTAAATGGTAAATAAATCTAATATCTACCTTGATATACTTGACACGGAAACCATCAGTTTTCCTTCCCTTTAAATGCGTGGTAAACAACCAATATTTTTTATGACTGTACATGTAAAATTGCTACCATGGGGCCCCAATGAAACGAGAGGGAAGATAGATATATATGCACGCTATTTTGTTCACTGTGTAACCTTAGTATATTACCTCAATATTTGTCATAAAATCCGCCCATCAACCAACTAAGATATCACATACATTTACGAGCAAATCAAACATGAATCAATCTCCGAGTGACCGTATGAAGCGTAGAATATAGGCAATCGAAAGCACTCCGGTATATTCCGCTACGGCGTAGTAACGTAGGCGTGACGTAGCGGTCACGTAGCAGCGTAATGGCTCACATTACGGCGACGAGGCCGTACCGATGGATTCCAACCTTTTTCTGTATTGCCTACTTTTATTTATTATTTTTTAAGTAGAACCGTGATCTGGATATTATGGCCCGACATAGTGGCGGCATTGCACCTGATGGTAAGCGCAAATGCCGCCCAGGCAGAGTATCCATTGGCATCGGACGGCAGTCCCATGCCAATGGAAACAATTATGCCGGAGTTGTGGGATTTGATTTTTTAATCAAGTAACTTAGAGGTGGTCATGGCTCAAAAATATCAATTGAGTATACAAATAAGTCGCATTTGGCTACATAAAGACGGATACCAAAAAAGTCTCGGCCAAGGATTGCTGGCCCAAATTAAACGTGACTTTAAAATTAGTTTCACTATGGTACCTATTCCATGAGTAACTTTGCAATATGATAACTTTATTGTATTACGAAATTACTAATTATACTTATATACTAATTTGTGCCCTGCATGATATATTTTTTATTATTCTTTATTGTATATACACCAGAACGCAAAACAATTATAACTATATGAAAATATTCAATAACCTTTGGATGAAAATAAGAGACACTAAAGATATATAAAGGGCAGTCATTGTTTTGAACCGAATAATCTCCTCGAAAATATGTATTCCACTACACCTCTACCTACCCCTTAAGGTATACAGTCGTGAATATACCTTGAATATTTTGAATCCATCCGCTGAAGGTCGTGTAACATGTTATGAATGCATTCACGCTTATCGCCGCGGTATAAAAACAGAATGTACTGTTTAATGTACGCCGCTTCCTTCGTCCCTTTAATGCGTAGTGCTGGGACAGAGTCGATATCGATAAGTTTATTTAGTTGGAATAAATTCCAGCCCAAAATATTTATAGTTGAATAACGGCGTAGCCCAGCTTCACCAATGGGCAGATGATTTTTGAGTGTAGTTCATATTAGAAACATTTTATATTTAAACTCAACTTGATTGCCGTCTTATTTCATCTCATTCTGTCCCATGTAATCTTGTCTTTTTCTGACCTCTGCTTAAGTTTGAAAGGTGTGCAAATCTATGCATTCTTTACTCATACCACGGGAACACTACATTGTTTTGGGATAGAAGTCCTATGTGTCAGTACAGGGTGTCAGCTACCTCCATACCAAACTTCACCAAAATAGTCCAGCCATTTCAGCATGAAGAAGTAACGAACACACACACTTTTACACACACATTTTTTATGGTTTTAGTATATGTGTGTAAAAATACAACTATCGACAAATTATAACCTAAACCGCGTCGCATCACTAAAGTTAAGCATGTAAAAGCTATACGCTTACGTAGGGTTTAATAAAAGCATGTCCATAGTGTGCATATTTCATCGCAGTATGGTTTACATCCGGACTTTTTACACTTACACCTATCTCTCATACTCTTCTGACATGGCTTTTTATAAAACGTTTTTTCGACGTAACAAGTTTATATTTTTTTTATAAAGAGTAAGTGGGTGATTTGGTGGTAAGTAATCGTCGCTTAAACACCTAATTAAACCTACATTTGAGTAAGTAACAAAAGGTAACATATTGTGTCTTAGGATGTCGAGCGCAGTGGAATGCCAAGCATTGCTTTGTAATTCAAGGCGTTGTTCAAAAGTATACAAAAAGAAACAACCGCAATACTTTTAAAATTGTAAGTGCTCTGTATCGTAATCATAATTCTGAATATTTTATTGTTATGCTTGGCTCGTTGGAGTGCGTAGTGGCCTGTTACATGTTCACGGAGGTAGCGGGTTCAAATTCCAAGGCCCAGATCTGACTTTTCGGAATTGTGTGTAATGATAGTCAAGCACCACGCACTATACCGGTGAAGGAAAACATCGTAAATAAACGTGCATTCCATAGCGATTTATAAGAATTTCTATGCCCATAAACGTCCCATTGCGGAGCATGAGCCTCATCTATAATTAGGAAAACGATTGAGAGCGGTAAGGCCGTATAGAGTAATACGCTGGCCTAGTGTAGGTTGGCCGACTTAACATACCATAGATATTTATACAAATTAATATGGTATGCATATTTATTTATTCATCGGATGATATTTTACCTAAATGACGTAGTCTTCTTACATATACAAACATACATAAACTCACGTCTCTTTCCCAGAAGGGGTAGGCAGAGGCAACCAGGACACCCACGTTTCGCCTTGTATGTTCCGCCTCAGAATGACATCATCACATCATCAGAATGACAGACATCCAGCACATTTGTGAATGGAGCAAGACCCATGGACTGAAAGTCAATCCCTTGAAAACACAGGTGATAGTTATCGGCAGCCCCAGAATGTCTTTAAAACTAGACAGAGACAGACTACCACCTATCTCCTGTGATGGTACTACCGTCACATATAGTGATAAAGTCAGGAACCTTGGACTTTATCTGGATAAGTCCTTCACCTGGGTCCGCAACTCCAAGAACTAAGTCGTAAGTTGTTCGCCTCAGCTAGGTCCTTGCGAAGATTACACAATCTTTTACCTGTTGCTACGAAGATTTCATTAGCGCAAACCCTCCTTCTCCCTATCCTTGATTATGCCGATGTCAGCTATCCTGATCTCACCGAGGACCAACTAAATAAACTTGAGCGCCTTCAAAACTTTATTATTAGATTCATATTTGGATTACGCAAATATGATCATGTTTCTGAGTTTCGTACTAAGCTCAAGTGGTTGCCCATACGGTTTCGTCGGAATGCTCATATTCTTTCTCTTCTTTACAATATATTGTTTAATCCTGTCACCCCATCTTATCTCAAAGATCGTTTTGTATTTCTCGATGACTCCCATTCAAGATCCCTAAGGTCGTCAGAGAGACTGGAATTAAGAATGCCTGTGCACTCCACTAATTTTATGGACCGGTCGTTCACCGTCAAAGCTGTCCGATTGTGGAACGCCCTACCAGTTGTGGTAAGACGGGCGAGGTCACTTTCATCGTTTAAAAAAATGGTCAAAGATCACTACCTGTCTCCTACATTTACACATTGATGTGGATAACTTTCCTGTTTGTATGTATGTACTAATACTCTTATATTATATATAAATATGTATTTATTTATGTATGTATATTAGTTATATATATGTATGTATTGATGTATGTAAATATATATATTTTTTTATTATTATTTAGTAATTATTTGTATTTCTTATATTTTTTTTTCTTCCGTCTTAACTCCTATTCTTTACACTTTACGACTGCCCTCTAATTATCCTTTTATCAAATCCATCCCATGGTTGTCTGTAAGACATTGCCTTGAGCGATAAGACCGCCAATTGTACTTTTATGATTGTGATTTTCATTTTATTTGTAATTTTTTTTTGTGCAATAAAGTGTATAAATAAATAAATAAATAAATAAATGTAATAAGGGGCGAGCCTATTGATATATCACGCACAAATTCCTGACTCTGGGCTGATAATGAATAGAAAAATCCACTATCACTGCCCGACTCGGTATTCGACCCCGAGACCTCAGCTTTGTAAACATACCATAGTACAACTACGCTTTCTCTATCTCTAAACTTACAATCGGTTCATATAGTTACATTCTAACAAACCAGAAATAGTTTTACATATTCATGTGAAACTATTATATATGTATATATATATGGGTACATACATCATGGGAGGATTCTGACATGGCAATCACTCTTACAAGGAACAAGAAAGGAAAGTGCTATCCCATGTTACCCGAATAAAAATCACCAGCGCGTCTCACGAACAATATGATTCAGAACAGCAATTTTTTCCTCAATAGGGACTTGTTAATTACAAACTTTGTTTATGATTTCTTTTGTTTTCCATCGATCGTGAAAGTTTTGGCAGATGGCGAGTTATGGGCGGCGTGTTTTTGCGGCTATTGTTTGAAATCAAAGATTTATTAAATAAATGTATAGATACACTCAACAGTCACGTACATAGTCCTGATCCTTGGAGTCTTGTGTCGTGTATCAGAAACTACGAGAGACTTTTTAGTCTCACAAACACTTAGATCCGAAGTAAACATCTATGCATCACACGAACATTTGTCTCGGTGGGGGAATCGAACCCGTGGACCCTTGTTTCCTAGCCGGCGTCTAACCAACTGCGCCATGAAGGCTGTCAATTAGCTCAACAAGGTAACCAATTAAAGATGAGACAGAAAATAGTCACCTATAAGTTCACAAAGCTTATTTCTGTTCCAAATGCAATAGGGGACGAGATTATTACCGTAAACAATACTAATCTCAGGTAACTCAAAAGATTTTCCAAATCCAAAATCGCACAACATATTGCCCAGTATTCAGCCCTATTTCCCCCTATAGTTGGCCACCATAATAATTAGCTATTTCATGCGATAATGTCGTACGATTCTCGCTACGAGAAACTCTCCGCATAAGCGGGACTTTAGTTTGCATATATTTCATTTATTACCGTTTCATTAGATGGCCGCAGCAGGCCTACATCCGGCGCTGGCCTCGCTAAATATTAATTAATTTATGCAAGTATTAACATAAACTGTATACAGAATATGTGGCTATATGCACGGCGTATATATTAATTTTCCTTATTGTTGTCAGAGCTTATATTGAGCCCTTTGGTTCATTTACTAATTAGTATAGTCAGTTTTCACTTCTTAAATTTTTGGCAGGAATTAGAACAGAAGTTAAAGTCGCAAAAAGCGACTGTAAAATGTAGGTTCCTGGTAGATGCTTCAGGCTTTAAGTCTACCTATATATAATTTGTATTAAGTGTTGAAAATTAATAAAAGAACATTATTACAATTAATGGCGAGACGAGCATGCCGTTCGCCTGATAGTAAGACATAAGATGTAATGTCTCAATATATCAAGTAGTTACTCTGGCTACAATATCCTTCAAACCGAAACACAAAAGTGCATTTACACAGCTGTTTGGTGGGAGAAATAAACATTGCGGTGGTACCTACCTAGGCGGCCTCTACATATGAGAGACCTACCACCATGTAGATTGTTTTGGATGGAGACTGTCCCACCCTCACACCCACCACTGCAACTCCTGTGTCGCAGGATCAACAGTGGCACGCAATGTAATGACACCGAGCATTGAAGCTCGACGAGTCTCCGGGAATGTTTAACTTGTCTTTAAACCGCAACGAAATCAATCAGAAAGCTAAATTAATAGGAGGAGTTGGAAATAAAATATTGTCGACTTCCCTCCGTGCAGAGCGGTTGACAAAACAATGAACTAAAGAGGTAAATAACCTCGCAAAAAGACTTTTACAGCCGGAGAAGCCAGCTGTAAAGCACCATGGATCAAATCATTATTACATTTAAATGGAACCTATTATGTGAGCTTTTATACTTGATTCCAGTAATAGGTATGGCAAAAACGCCGGAAAGCACCGAAATTCGTCCTTGTCTCTATAAGGTCTATATAGTATAAAACTCCAGATGATATTTGCATACTATCCAGCATGGTTTTACGCTCATTCTGCCAAAGACTACACTCCCAAAGTATATAATGCGCGGATTGATCATATTCGCAATTAAATGTTGAACATGGGCACGCAGGCGATTCAACAAGCTTAAAAGAGTAAAGTTTAGACTTAAAGTTACCATGGCCCGTGAGAAATTGTGATACGCAATAATCGACATCTAGCAAGTCTTTGTCAAACGATCACGCACGCAAGGAAAATATTGGTATAAATGCCGTCCCTTCAAAGATACCTCGCATCTATGTTGCCATTCCTCTAATAGTTCGCTATATATCATAGAAAGCGGTTTAAATAATCTGTCAACTTTTAAGAGTTCACGTGCAAACAGTAACAAATAGTTTTGGATGTGAAAAATGGTTATATAAAGAGTATAGTAATACTAGGTATATCAAGAGTGCTACAGAAAACGAAGCCGGTAGTATTAGTGACAACAAACACATTGCAACTAAAAATTTTGCAAAGAAACGCGACGATTGTTTATTGTGATGTTTTAAATGTCCTCGAATTTGGGTGGTAAATCTTTAGTTTTCGCTGAAATAGTAATTTAAACCCTTGCGTGCCATAGCATTCTTAATAATAAAACGGTGTAAACTATTATTTTAGAAAAAACTAGGTATTTACCATCCAAATACGACAATAAAAAAAAATAAAAAAAAAACGGCGCATGTTTTTTTGCAAAAATTTTAGTTGCATTGCATTTATATGAATATTTTTTCTATGTTTACACGAATTTTATATTTAAATATAACTATTTTATATGAATTTTATTGTGAATCGAAACATCCACTCTGTAACCACGATAGCTTTGGAGTCGTCGAAACGTCGTCAAAAAGTAAATATCAAAACAAATATTTAAAACATCCAAGTTAAAATACGTAAAAAATTGTTTTATATTGATACACTTGAGAGATACACGAAATAATTTTGTAAGGAAGGTTTGAACTATTACTGCATATCAAAAGCAATAAAAATCATCAATATATCAGGAATCGGTTTACGAGTATACTCGACGTTATGTAATTCTTAACTCGCGCTTTAACAATCGCATTGTCACCGCTCAAGAAATGGTGCGAAAGGGTAACGCTGGCTATTCACGATGCGATTTACGGGGTTTATTATTTCTTATATTTATTGCCTCGGTGGCGTAGTTGTACTTCGGTACGGTCACAAAGCTGAGGTCTCGGGTTCGAATCCCGGGTTGCGCAAAGCGATATTGGATTATTCTATTCATTATCAGCCCAGAGTCAGGAATTTGTGCCCGATATGGCGATAGGCTCGCCACCTATACATTGTGGGACGGAACATACAAGGCGAAATGTGGGTGTCCTGGCACCTCTGCCTACCCCTTTTAGGAAAAAGGCGTGAGTTTATGTATTTATGTATGTACAGAACAATAAAATGTATACTGTAACTGTACTGTAACAGCCCATATATCTTTCACTACAGGACACAAGCCTCCTCTACAATCGAGAGTACTATTGAGAGTGGTTAGGCCCCATAGTCCACCACGCTTATTGCGGGTTGGGGGACTTTGCATACCATAGAAATTCTTACAAATCGTTATGGTATGCAGGTTTCCTCACGATGTTTTCCTTCACCGCTATAGTGTATCGAAACTCTATTAAGATTGGGAAGTCACCGTATCCAGCAATTATAAAAACATAAAAGTTACAATGCAATCAAACATCAACCTTTTAATTACAGTTGTTGTCCACCTATTACCTAGTAAATCGCCGTCCCATCCGTACACTCGCAAACAAATCGCGCAATGAACAGCGAACTGTTAAAAATAGTCGCGGAAAACGCCACTCGATCGCTCCGGTCCCGGCTCGCTTGATGTATATTTATTACACTCCCATTGTGACTAACGGTTGAGCACCCCTGAATAAGGAGTTACCAACAATTGGCGAACTAGTAAATGGTTCAGGTCGAATCCATTATTTCGAATTAAAAAGAGCTTTTTCTATTGCAAACGTGTATTGAATGCAGTAACAAATGTTTGTAACTATTTTATTTTGTTTTGTTGATTGGAGTTTTGTTGGGAGTTTATCGTGTTTTTTCGGTAGAAATGTGGTAGTGTTGTAGTATAAATGTAAGGGGATGTTCGTATCGTTATTGGTAAAGGAAAAATTACGGATTGGACCAGTAGGTTCCTAGCTAGCTTTTTCAGAAGAATGTAACTTAAAGGGATATAAAGGGAAATGCCGATGTTTGAGTTCCCAGAAAGTTTCTCAGAAGTAGTACTGGACATTTACAACACATAGTAATAGTTTTATTGACAGCCTTTTTTTTGTTTACTTCTTTATTGTACACAGTAAAAAAAGAAACAATTGAAGAGAAAGTACAAAAAAACAAAGTACAAATGGCGGTCTTATCGCTCTGAGGGAGTTTCTGCCAGACAACCATGGGATGGATATATGAGCAAGAAAAAAGAAAGGGTAGTATAAAATAACGATAATGAAAGCACGGAGATAAATAATTTATAAATTTAATTTCAAATTTAATTATTATTATAAATAATGTATGAGCTGCTCTGAATTGCAACTCCTGTATGATCACTGTATTGTAAACTTATTTTGAAAAGAGCAAAACCAGAGTTTCTCGTCCGTTCTTCTCTGACGAAAACTGCCTTGTGAACCGGGTGGTAGGGGAAAAAAATGACTGAATCTAAATAATATTTGATGTTTTACGGATTCAATAAATAATTTAATTTCAAAAACATATAAATACACAGAAACATTTATTTGTTATATGACATGAGTTCCTTCTGACTGCATTTTTAAGGGCTACAAGGGAATTACTAGGGACACATGCTGAAAAATTATGTCTAATAATTGTAATCAATTGCGTCGCCATCTGCTTACCAAACCATAGGCGAATCGAATTGTAAACCTCTCATAAAGTAAATTGCCCAACCTAGAAATCGAACCCAAATTCCCACCGATAATTCAATGTATAAAAATAAACCAAATCTGTGTTTGAATGATTCTATTTCAGAGAAATGTCCAAGGTCCCATAAAAAATAGATTTGATTATTTAACATACGAAAAAATGGAATATGGCAGTTTTTTTATTCATGAAACGGCCGGATGGATGTCTCTGAGGCGTGTACCTTACAATAAATTTTGCAAACGACGGCCAAAGGGTTTTATTAGTTACCTCTTGGAAGGTTACCAACGATAGATTACTCACAGTTCCCCAATGCAGATATATTCAATCAGTGTTTTTAATTATTTTTTTTATTGTACTCAATGGCGAGACGAGCATGCTGTTCACCTGATGGTAAGCGATACGACAGCTCATAAACAGTAGTCAAATCAAACAACACATTGAATTACAAAGCAATGCTTCGCGTTCCACTTCGCTCGCCATCCTGAGACATAAGATGCTAAGTCTCAATATTTACTATACCCTATTAGTATAGGGTATAGTAAATATTGAGACTTGTAGTATAGTTACTACAAACTGGCTTAGTGCGGGTTAGTAGACTTTACATACCATGACGTCATAAGATAAAAAATATCGGATCTAATATATGCCTAAAATTAACAACGAAACAAATAACAATGTAAACCATTATAGTAATTGTAGATTCTAAAAAAAATATTGAACTAAAATACAATTTATAAGTGTCAAAAAACCTGGCAACACTGCGTTAATAAATATTAAATTCAGTGCAAATGAGCATATCGTGTCGAAGCGCGTCGTATTTCACAACCCGTGAACTGGTCACACACACACATTCCCCGTGGGAACATCCTCGTCAAACCCTGTACATTATGTATCAACATGAATATTACGTAGGTCAAGTTCTTCTATTTCGAGTTTTGCAATCGACTTCAAACAGGATTTTTATAGCTATGAATAGCAGGACTAGCATGCCATTCGCCTGATGGTAATGGAGGTAGGCAGATGTGCGCTACCACAGGACACCCACATTTCGTCTTGTGTGTGATTTTTTATCTCAGTGAATAGCGAGAGGAGCATGCCAGTCTTTTCATGTTAAGCGATACGACTGGTACATACAATACAATACAATTCAATACAAGAACTCTTTATTGTAACCAAAACAAGGAAATACAATAATAAGAAATAAACTTGGTTTTGCCTAATATTAAAATGGTTTTATAAAAGAATGGGTGAAACTTATACGACAACTGTTCTCAAAAGATAAAAAAATCTTAAATCCTTACCAGATAATGAGAAGCATGACGCAATCCTGGTTATATTATCACCGCTCCATAATTATAAATTGTAGGGCTTATACAGGGTTTACGGATGGCCGGTGTTTGTGTCTCGTGCCATCCGCCGACCCTTATCACAAGGTCGAGACGCGTAGCCTGTTAAGGCGTGGGTACATTTTAAAAACGCTGCGTTTTTTAAACGCTGATTGGTTTTGACATTGATATGTAATTAAATCTGTGGTGCTGCATATAGAAGAGTTTTAGACTAGTTTGAATGTAATTTTATGTTAGCAGTTTGAATTTAATATCCTTAAGTTACTTATATACAAGATGCAGCACCTAGACTATCTGTATCAGCTTATATACGTCGCTCTACAGGGCACGGATCTTCTTCACAATCGAAAATACGATTGAGAACGATTAGGCCATATAATCTATCATATGGCCTAGTGCGAGTACTTTGTGGAACTTATTTTCATTTTAATAGGAGAAATGAAGAAGTGATACTATTACAGAGATAATTATGTTAATAACGATCACAATGTAGGACATAAACTTCAGTTTGAAAAAAATATATAAATCCAAAAATTCACCCAAAAGGGGACACAAGGAAGTAATTACTTTAGATAAACATCAGCAATTAAGTGTAATAATTTTGCAAGAAATAACACACTAATTCAAACAAACCAATGTTTTCACTATTAAACATCCAACAAAAACATTACCAACTAATTTTTAATTTTAATCCGCTTTTCACAAGGCAAATGAGCGTTGAAAAACGAGCGACAAAAACAACCAGTGTGCACGCTCCCGAATCACGGAATTAATGTTGTTTATGCAGACGTTTATGAGAAATGTTCATCCAAGGTGTTGGGTAAGCCGACATACTTTTAATACGGTATTAATGTGCTGGGTCCTTAAAATATGAGCGTTTGTTTTTTCACGCTCCGTTTTAATGCGTGTGTATAGGGTGCTAATTTGCAAAGTCGTGGCGCTTGTGAAATTATTTGGGAGATTTTCGAGTTATGGGTTTGTGTGGGTGGTAAAAATTGTGTATGTGGGTGTATTTTATTAGGTGATATGCAGCATATGTAAGGTACGGTGTCGAGTTGTGTTTTACGCTCATGTTGCTGAAATATTTAAAAGAGATTTAGGTTAGAAAGAGTATGTATTTGTAACTGGCATGTCATTTCAAGATCTTTATGATATGCTGGTTTCCTTTGGATGCTTTCCTTCACTAATAAATGAAGTGGTTGTACACTTGAACGATGGTAGTTGGTTGAAGAGCCGAATGAAAGAATCACTGAATTTAATAAGTTAAATACGTAAAATATTACAAATTAAGTTTGGCAATTCATTCAGCTACGTATATTAAATATTTATCCGTGAAAACTTGACTGGTCTATGTATTAGTTATACCATGTATAATGTTATATTTATGATTATTGGCCTGTTTGTTTTCCGAACACAATAGAAATAAAATAAATAAAATGTGTTTACTATTCAGTTGTAATAGCACTTGATTGTTTTATTGACTGAAGTTATATTTCCACCGGCGCATGACGAAGTATGCACGCACCGCGCCGCATCAGCAAATAAGTACAGTCGAAAGTTCGAAACTGTACAGTGTAACCATTGTCGCGAAAAATCAGAGGTGTCCCTATAATTTGAACCCCGAATCACCGACTTGCCTGGTGCGTCCGGTTCATTATCAACATCGTGAGGTAAATATTTTACTTACTACCCTTAAATTTTATCCTACTAAAGCTAAGTACTGTAAGCAACCACAGCTCTTTAGCGCTGACTCGGCAAACGTTATTAAGGGCGTTTGGCAGCCCGTCGGATTTGGCAGGCGTTTAAACACACTCGACGTCATGTCGACGAAATTTGACGTTTTGCGCGCCCGTGTGTTTTATAAGAGGCCGGGGTTAATTAGTGATATGTGTTTTTGGGGTAGGTTTTGGGGTTGTTTTGAAGGTAATTTTGAGTAGCTTGGTCTAAATTCAAATATTTGTAAATAATTTATATTTTCTTCAATAAATATTGCTGGGAATTAATGTTTAAAAGATGTGCATATAGAGAATTTGTATGGCATGTAAAGTCTTCAAAGCCGCACTAGGCCAGTTGGTGAACTATGTGGCCTAATCTTCGTCAATCGTACTCTCGATTGACGACGGCTAGATATGGGCTTATACAAATACACATGCAATTTACTATAAGTGCAAAAGCATGAGCATCTCCAAACCTAGCATTTAATAACTAAAACTTCATCCAAATCGGCTCAGTAGTTTAGGGACAATCGCGGACATAAAACATACTGGTTGAATACAGAACCTAATGATTAAAGTCAGTCAGCAAACTTAATCAACACATTGTTGCAAGACGGCAAACAGTTAAAACTACTTCGTCTTAGTTAAGTCTAAAAAGCGAATTTATGATCTGTTAGCGAGTTGCAAGAGTTTAATTCGAATAGTGTTGTACACCATTTAACTTAGTCCTAACTTGATGGTCTAGTAATGTAGACGGGCGTTCATTCTCGAATTGTGCTACATTTTGTCGAACGATCTTATAATTTTTATCATTACACTTATTCGTTGTGTAAAGAGTTTGTTTTTATTTCAATTAGTGGCGAAACGAGCAAATCGCCTGATGGTAAGCGATACGACCGCTCATGGACAGCAGCAAACATAACAATTCCATGAATTACAAAGCTATGTTTGCCTTTCCACTGCGCTCGCCATCCTGAGACATCAGATGTTAAGTCTCAATATGTTCAATAGTTACTCTAGCTCAATGTCCTTCAAATCAAAAAAGCAACAATGCCTTTATTTGGCCCTACTATTTGGCGGGAGAAATAGACATTGCGGTGGTATCTACCTAGGCGGCCTCTCGCATATGAGAGACCTACCCCCAGTACGTGTGTTTACCTATGTGTAATTGAAACTAGCATATGTATACTCTTATTTGTTAGGAAAGCGACCAAAATAACTGGCTATGGTCGAAAATGAATAACGTGATCCATGGGTCGTGTATTCGCCTTAATTTAATTCTATATTTATTCGGCTTTGACCAGGCTTGTATAATTGCGTCGATCCACGAGAAATGGATAATTCTTGGGCACTACTGGGTAATACTGGAGAATGTCGTAACTTTAAGTTATGAGATACTTCTATGCTACTTTTTTCCGTCTTTTATTCTAATGTTGTACTCAGTAGGCTATTAAATGTTTGTCGTGTAATTACCCCATATCGAGCGCTTTAAGAATAGGTGCTGAGTATAACGAATTCAAGTAGTGTTGCCAGGTTTAGTTTTTGAAAATTCGGGACAGGACATTAAAATAAGCGGGATTATGAGTTCTTCAGCGGGACGCCTATTAAAGAAGAGGGCATTATACACTTTTTTGCTTTAATACATTATTACTATCCCTCTTTCTAGCAGCATATACTTATCACATCGAAAAACGTCGCGTCTCTGGAGGCTTTCAAAGACAAAAGTCGTTTTTGGTTATTATTATAATAATGGAAGCGCAGCTCAACCAAACCAAGTACCATATCTCTCGAGGCTTCAATTCCTGAGGCGCCATGGTTTCATACAATGCATACATGCATAAATGGACGCCTTTTTTCCAGAAGGTATAGGCAGAGGTTTCTTAACATACTCCAAATATTTCAAAAAAAATCCTGTAGCGTTTGCTACGGGTGTTCATCGAGTTATTCCTTAAATTCTCAGACTATAACTTTTTCGATTTACCAGAGCGACCTTTATTTCCAATATGAAAATTGATATTTTCCGACACGCCTTTGCACATGAATTCTGACAAATTATGCTCGCTATAATGCTCGTAGAGAATTAAGTGAAATTAAGATGCGTTTTTCTTTTAAATTACGTCTACATGTACATGTCGTAAAGTAAAATTCGCCAGAAATACTCTCTAAGCGGTATGAAACTTGAAATTGTTATGAAGGAATTTTCATTGGAGCTAGCTAATATTCACGATGACATAAGTTCACTAACAAAATAAGAAAGCTAGAAATTCGTGAACAAACTGCGAGAACTTATTCAAAGTCCTGTATTTTTTTAGAATCAGCCTATGGAAACAACTTTAGAATCGAATAAGATACTAAGTAGGTTCATAATTGTAGGAAAACGCGAAATACAGTACGGATTATAAATAAAAATGTGTAATATTTAGTTTTTTATACGTTCTGAGGGGTGGTCAAAAAGCGGGACAATTGGCGTCCCGCCGAAGGTTCAATCGGGACGCGTCACCAAACCCCTGAAAAGCGGGACGTCCCGCGTAAAGCGGGACACCTGGCAACACTAAATTCAAGTCACGTGGCAATACAGTTAATTGAAACCGAGCGGAGTGCCGTCCAGAGCAACAAGTGCGTAAATTAAACCAGCTTTGGAGTTCGTCTTGGCTGACGAGTCCACAAATGTTTGCCATAGACGGATCTATAATAGGAGACTAGTCGTCCAAGATCAGCAACACAAAAAATTGACGTAGAATAACACCCAGTCTACCAAACTACGCTAAGATTGCGGGATGGACTATGGCCTAACACATCTTAATAGTACTCTCTATTATAGGAGGCTCGTGCCCTGCAGTGGTATATGGGCCGGTACAAATACATAATATTTATGTGATTCACAAGTATTTGTTTCAGCTCTGTGTGTTTGTGAGACTGAAAAGTCTCTCGTAGTTCCTGATACCCACGACACAAGACTCGATCTTAGTGTGGGCTCAGGACAAGTGTTTTGCATCTACGTGCAAAACACTTATTCATTGCTCTAAGACACAGTTTGTGCTAGTAATCTGCCAGTACAGTCGGATAAGCAAGTTGGTAAGCCAATGGCTTAGCTATTGTCCCACAGTTAGTAGTTCTGTTTGTCACCGCAGCCAAATCTAAGCAATTAAAGTTGCAACTTGGAACGTACTATGATTAAATGAGCCAACAGCGTTATTGCTTTGCTTAATGCTATTATGCTCCGTGGAATATAAATAGCTGTGTTAGCTAATATTATTTCTATTCGTAGTATAATTGTTAAATTGAAATATTATTTTACCGCGTTGTGCATTTTATAACCTATTTTATAAAGCAGTTATCTTGGAGTTGCATAGCTCTTATTATTGTGGCTGAATTTGGCAGTAAAATTTTCAGCTGTTGCTTATAGTTGAAAATTAAAATGAAAATAATTTATTGAATCCATTAAAATGTTATCATTTAGGTTCAGTAATTTTTTTATCTACCACCCGGTTCGGAAAGCGGTTTTCACTAGAGAAGAACGGACAAGAAACTCTAGTGTTGCTCTTTTCAAAACCAGTTTACAATGTAGTGAATTATTACAAAATTTACAAGTTGGTTTAAATCAAAGCAGTTTAATAATTGGTTGTAAATTTACAATAAATATTTTTGATACGAATATTATTATATTATAATTACTATGGACATATAATCAAGAATTTCCATAGTTCCATAGTTATATATTAATACTATAAATGAGGTGCATATCAACACAGATATTTTGACATGTAACAGGAGTGAACTCGCAAAATGTTTCGTTTCTTTTTGAGATTTGTTATATTATTTAGTTTAATTCAGTTATTTATTTTATTTTATATTATACATAGTTGTCCGCCAACCCGCACTTGGCCAGCGTGGTGGACTATATGGCCTAACCACTCTCAATCGTACTCTTGATTGGAGAGTAGGCCAGTGCCCTGCAGTGGGACGTATATGGGCTGATACAGAGATACATAGTTGTAGTATATTATAGTTGTACTTTTTTGTTAAGGAACTTGTCTTCCAAGATTTGTGTAAAGTCTAGCCAGTTCGAATTGGGTATATACCTGTAATGACTCTGTGTGTTTAACAAATAAATAAATAATAAGTGCACAGCTTTGGCAAAAATAAACAATAACTATAACTTAATTATGTGGTAATGTTAAACAATGAAAAATGAATTAAATAAACACAATAAAAAAAGCAAGACAATAATGTTCAATATCAATCAAGCTCATTTATCATTGTATAAGAATATAAAGCACATGTTAAAAGCTTTTTACCATTATCACAGTAATAAAATATGAACATAAAATAATTTCAAACTAAATTTTCAAGAAAACGGGTCTAATACAAAGACGCGAAACATTTTTTCAGCCAATCACGCGTCGCAAGACGGCTCAACCATAAATATGCTCCCTTCACTTTTGTCGTATCGTAATTAATCTTGTTTGAGAAATGGCCGACGCGATGCAGGCCGATACTTTGATAAATAGATTCTTGCTCCTTACCAACTCGTTCGGGCTGTTTTGCGGCGCGGACTAATGACCTAAATATGGCTGGAAGTGGTATACTTTAATGAGCGTGGTTGGTAAAGTAGACGAAATAATGGTCGTGCGTTCAAATCCTAGTTACTTTTTGTTAGTTTTTTACAAACATTTAATTAAATTAAACTGTTTCCAGGCGTGAATTTGTTGTTGTATTTTGTGGAATATTTTTGGGAAATATAAAAAATACAACAATGAAGTAAAACGTTTCAAAGCATATAATTAAACTTTTTGAAATTTTATGTCATGATGTCAATAAGTGCTTGGTGGACTGACGATGACAAACCAGATGGAAATAACTGTTCGGTGTCATGTGTGTATTCTTAACCAACTACCACTTATTTTAGTTTTTAAGGAAAATATCGTAAAAACTCTATGAAATGTTAAATGGAATATGGGCATATTATAATATTTATAATTTAACTAGCGGCTCGGCTTAGCTTGGCTCGGGTACAAATAGATTTCTGTACAATAATATGTACGTATTATACATATAAACCTTCCTCTTGAATCACTCTATCTATTAAAAAAAACCGCATCAAAATCCGTTGCGTAGTTTTAACGATTTAAGCATACAAAGGGACATAGGGACAGAGAAAGCGACTTAGTTTTATACTATGTAGTGAAGACGTATAAAAAAATTAGGATGCTAACTAATGATGAGACTTCTAGATTATTAACTCCGTGTATTTTCCAATTTCCCCGGTAAGCATGCGAAATGCGGAGAAAGAGCACCGACCAATTTCTTTGAATGATTATACTTATTTACGTCGAATATAAATGTGATATTACATCTTTTCAGCCGGTATTGAGTTAGTGATGGAATCATGTTTACGAATTTGTTTATTTGCAAGATAACTATACTACTCGTGTTGAAAAATAAACAACAAGTCTTCGTGGGAGCCCTTTGTTGAACAATTTAGTATCTGAAGCTGGAGACAGAGAAAAAGAGAGAGAAAGAGAGAGAAAGAGAGGGAAAGGGAGAGAGAGAGAAAGAGAGAGAAAGAGAGAGAAAGAGAGAGAAAAAGAGAGAAAGAGAAAAAGAGAGAGAAAGAGAGAGAAAGGGAGAGAAAGAGAGAGAAATAATAAAACCATTTCTCACCAGTCGACACAATTATGGTCGAATACTTAAAACTTGGTATGGTTGTACGATGGTATGGATGCAAAGCTGAGAGGTTTCGGGTTCGAATCCCGGGTCGGGTAAAGTGATATTGGAATTTTCTATTCATTATCAGCTCGGAGTCAGGGATTTGTGCCCGATATGGCGATAGGCTTGCCTCCTATTACATTATGCGATGGAACACATAAGGTGAACCGTTGGTGTCCTGGAAGCACTTCAGCCTACCTCTTCTGGGAAAAGGCGTGAGTTTATGTATGAATGTACTTGAATCAGAATGTTTATTGGCTCATCCTAAACGCGAAACAGTTTCGTACATTTTGTATAGTTTTGTATATGTATTCGCGTGAATATTGTATTTGAATTGAATTTTGCTGACTATAAAGTACAAGGCACAACGTAAATGGTACCATGTTATGAAATGAATTGATTATAGAGTCAGCTGTGTATCGCGAAACCGCGGGTCCCACGCCCAGAGACAAATATTTGTATATTCCAGAAATATTGTGTCACGTGTCGCGATTTCAAAAAGTCAATCGCAATTGATACCCACTTCTCAAAGCTTTTGTATTGTGGGTTTTAACTATGGTAGATTGTCGGCTGTATTTATTTACTTAGTACATACATAAACTCACGCCTTTTTCCCAGAAGGGGTAGGCAGAGGTGCCAAGGGCACCCACACTTCGCCTTGTATGTTCCGTCCCACGATGTGATAGGTGGCGAGCCTATCGCCATATCGGGCACAAATTCCTGACTCTGGGCTGATAATGAATAGAAAAATCCAATAACACTTTGCCTAACCCGGGATTCGAACCCGAGACCTCAGCTTTGTAACCTTACCCTAGTACAATAACGCCACCGAGGCAGTCAGTTATTTACTTAGTAATATAATAAATACACACAATAGTCGCATACACAGAGATGTACAAAATACCCTTTACAAAGTATCTGGAATACAAAATACAAGATACTCTTAAATTAAGTATTTCAGATACCAGATACAAAATACTTTCGAAAATGGTATCTGAAATACTAGATACAAAATAAGTATCTTCTAAATACTTCCTTAAGATGAAAATACTTTTGTAATAAAACAACATTTTGTTTGATAAATTTAATTTTATTATTATAATTTATACTAAAATGGTTGAAATGAAACAGAGAAAAAAACAATTTTCAGGCTTGGGCAATCAAATCAAAACCTTAATATTCACGATATTTTTAATTAAAAGATTTTAGTAAAACTAGTTCTTAAAACATTTGATCACTCATTTTTCTTCGGTGAGGCCTCAAAATCATACCCCCAAAAGAAAAGAGTCGCTCCACAGGGGCAGAACTTGGCAAACAGGTGTTATATTTCAAAAATATTTTTTGTACTATAGGGTAAGTTTTTAAGCTCTTCAGGCTAATATCTTTATTATTTAGGTATTGCAGTGTTTCTAAGTCAGCGGTGCTGACAGTAGATCCTGTATTTTCACCATTTTAATTTTTTTGATATTACTGCCGATTCGGTTCTACTGACACTATCAATTTCAGTAAGTTTTCTTTTTTTAGAGGTTGTATTTTTTACTTTTTCATAGTCTTGCAACTGATCTGTGTGACCTTTCCTCTGTAATAAAACAAAAAAGTAAATTATTTACAGTTATATTTAAAATAATAAAGATTCATGAAATTCTTAATTTCTCATGACAATAATCTTAATGAAATAGAAATGTATTAAGTAAACATATTATCTTCTATACAAAATATGCATCAGTATAAAAAAAAACCTACCTTTAAATGCTTCAAGAAATTTGTAGTAGAAGTAACACTAGTCTACGGACTAAAAACACGTTCAGTTTTACGCACTTATTTATTTATTATTATTTATTTATAAACTTTATTGTACACCAGAAAAAATAAAATAACAGAAATTCAAACAATATTAAAAATAAGTACAATCGGCGGTCCTACTTATTTTATAAATGTGAATAAATACATTGATAATTTGATTACATATTACTAAAAGTATTTTATCAGAAATAGTATTTATAAAATACTAAGATACAAAACAAAATATATTTAAATATAAGATACAAAATACATTTTTAAAAAGTATTTGAAATACAAGATGGAAATACGTATCTTGTATCTTTTATCTGTATTTCAGATACTTGTATCTTAGATAAGTCACATCTCTGCGCATACATAGTCCTGACCCCACACTAAGATCGAGTCTTATGTCGTGGATATTAGGAACTACAAGACTTTTCGGTCTCACAAACACCCAGACCCAAAACAAATACACGTGGTTTATACAAACCTGTCCTATTCAATATTCATATAATATGTATATGTACACATTTCAGCCATTCATTGCAATAATATTTGTACATATTATTGCAGTGAATGGCGAGACGAGCATGCCGTTCGCCTGATGGTAAGCGATACGACCGCTCATGAACAGTAGCAAAACCAAACAACACCATAAATTACAAAGCAATGCTTGGCATTCCACTGCGCTCGCCATCCTGAGACATAAGGTAGTAAGTTTCAATATGTCCCGTAATTATTCTGGCTTCAATGTCCTTCAATCCGAAACACAGAACTCAGAAGTCCATTTAAACTTCTGTTTGGCCGAAGAAGTAGACATTCTGTGACAATAGATATTGTGCAATATATCCCCCTGAATTCCTATATTCTACACAATATGTGCAATAATATCCGCCTGTGCTTCCTCGCAACAGCTTGATTTACACTCCGTCAGCAAGGAGTCACTTAGAGTAATTATAATACAGAGGGAGCACTGGAACTTTGAAAACGCAGATAAAATAGTTGTGCCGAGCCACCTTTCTCTGCCCTCCTATCGGTTGATATTTGGCAGGTTGTCCAACACGCACGAATTACTTGAAAAAGAAAAATAGTTGGGCTTTTTAATTCGTCTCAAACACGTTTTAAAAGGATTATTTCTATATTCTTTAGGATATAGAAGGAATTTATAACAATTTGTTGTTAAATAATTCGTTTACCTTTCACTAATGTAAGAGCGGTACCAACATTACGAAAAAAATCTACCTTTTTCAAGACGCGAATGTATGGCAGCGTTCCGTCTATATTGTAAATAGTCTAAGGCTGCACCGTTAATTATAATTACCTGTATGAACCGACGCAATACTGCATTCTCGGTATTGTGTTTAGTTTAGTTTGCTTATTAACCTCATATGAACTACATTTTGATCTCGACTTGCGTTGCGTGCTTAAGATTAAAAAGGTATTATTGAGATATCAATTTTCGTCAAAGATATTGTGCCGTACTATAATATCGTTCAGTATTTGGTAATTCGTTCATTCGCCAGACCGAATTTTACACCCAATAAAAACTTTTAACATTCATATTACTCTTAGCGACTAAAACTTTAACTGATTGACAACAAAAAAAATGATTTAAAAAATTAAACCGACTTGAAAATTTGAATAGACATAAATTAACTTAATCTTTTAATAAATCTGAAATACCTAAATATACCACATTTTTTTTGCCAGCTATATACTCTACGTGCTATGCGGGAAACATCGTGGGGCATGGATAGTCCCAAATATTAAGGCTGGCACCGCACTTTTTTAAAGTCGATTAAAAACTATAATATATTAACGAGCAAACTTGCTGTAAATTGTGGAAACGATGGCTCAGAATCAAAATATATTTATTCAAATAGTCTTCCACAAGACCTTTTGAATCGTTAATTTCTGCTACCACCGCTTCGGAACGTGTAGTAGCTGTAAAGAAGAAGCGGCGCAAGAAACTCCCTCAGCAACACGAACTGTCTTCTTATATTCCAGTTGTGATGAAAATGTATAAAAGATATACAATACAGAAACCTATTCCTGACTTCATATTAAAGTCTTGTTTTATGTGCATCAGAAACTACGAGAGACTTCTCGGTCTCGCAATAAATAGACTCAAAACGAATACTTTAGATTTAGGGTAGGTAACATCGCAATTTCTATTTCTCTCGCTAAACAGCAGTGTATATTCACTGTTGTGTTTCGGTTTGAAGGATGATGCAGCCAGTTAGTTAACTGGCCACTAGTTAATGGACATTTGAGTCTTAAAGTATTATGTTTTAGGATGGCGAATGCAGAGGACTGCCAAGTATTGCTTTGTAATTCATGGTGTCGTTTGGTTTTACTATTGTTCCTCAGCGGTCGTATTGTTCAGCATCAGAATAATGGCATGCTCGTCACGCCTTTCATTAAAAAAACATTGTCTCCATGTGTGGATTAAACCGTTTTGTTTCACAGTTCATTCTTTAGCCAACTGCGACATGAAAGCTGTCAAATTCACTCTATATGTCGCTTTTAAAGCAATGATTTATTCCCAATGATCCATTTATGGGATATCAAAAGCCTGTGTTGTCGGACACCGGACAATGCAGCCACACAAAGGCTTGATGTCAATTCAATTGTCCGGTGGTTACGTCTTTATTGAATTGACAAATTGGATTTATGAGGTGTGATATGTGGTTAAGTGAGTGTGAACTGAGAAGCGAAAGGTCGTATGTAACAATTTTAATATCTAGATTGTGTATGTATCGATTATTTAAGTGAACAAAGCTTAGTTAATAGCTTTGGACTAACAGATATCGGAAAATTTATCGTAGAGCACACTCTTGATTTTTATAAATACTCCCGAATTTAGTTATTTTTCGCCTTACATACATTTGATCCCCGCACCGAGAGATATGTTTGTGTGGCCAACAAATATTTCTTTCTGTTTTATTCCTATTTCTCTTCCGGGTCTGGGTGTTTGTGAGACCGAAAAGTCTTGTAGCTCCTGATACCCACGACACAAGACTCGATGTTAGTGTGGGGTCAGGACTATGTATGTGACTGTTGGGTGTTATTATTTATTTATACATTATTTTCCGTGATGAGCCCACATGCTTAGGAAAAAAATTACAAGATTCTTCTATCTTTAAAAATAGTGAGAAGTGAGGGGAAATATGGGAAAGGGATGGCATTTTTTTTTCCATAAGTACGGAGGGCGAGACCAACTTTTCGGAAATTGGTACGCCTGCTTTTAAAATCAATCCCACTAGATTAGCTGTCACAAGGTTGAGTAATACTTTATTGAATGGATTTTAAATTAAATATTGCCAAATACCTCGGTGGCGCAAACAAACAAAGCTGAGATCTTGGGTTCGAATCCCGGGTACATAGTATGGATATAAATATTGCCATTTTCTGTATCAGCCCATATACGTCCCACTGCAGGGCACGGGCCTACTCTACAATCGACAGTACAATTGAGAGTGGTTAGGCCATATAGTCCACCACGCTGGCCTAGTGCGGGTTGGCGGACTTACATACCATAGAAATTCTTATAAACCGTTATGGTATGCAGGTTCCTCACGATGTTTTCCTTCACCGTTTTAGCCGTTGCCATTTTACCAAATTCAATCTTTTCCAAACTATAGCATAGCTCACAGTACCTAAATATGGCGCAAACTAGACAAATGGTCCGGTTTGACATCCTAAGACGTTACCGGATGTCTTAGTAAGCGTTCCCGGACAAAAGCCGGGCGGAAGTGGTCGGACGCGGCTGTCGGTTTCCGGCAAAATGGCCGCCGCAACAATGGAACGGCACTGTGTGATCGCTGTTATTGAGTTTTGTCTAATAACCTCTCTTTGTTATTCAAATATTACGCTTTGGTTCAGAAGATTGTCTTATTTGCTATGTAAGGGTCTGTAGCTGGGTTCGAATTAATTAGCATGTAATTATTGTTTACTTATTTATTTATGACATATATACATAAACTCACGCTTTTTTCCCAGAAAGGGTAGGCAGAGATGCCAGGAGACCCACATGTCGCCTTGTACGTTCCGTCCCATGATGTGAAAGGTGGCGATCCTATCGCCATATCGTGCACAAATTTCTGACTCTGAGCTGATAATGAGGCCACTGAGGCAGACCTTATTTATGATTGTACACAAAAATAAATAACAATGTATAAAGATGACAAAATAAAGTAAGAATGGCGGTGTTATCGCTCCAAGGCCACGAGTATCTCTACCAGACGACCATTGGATGGATATAAAAGACGGAGAAATACAGTCAACTGGCCTCGACAATTGTGATCCGGTGTTTGAATCGCAGGACTGGATCTTCAATTTGTGTATACAATTAATTGTACTCTGTATGGGAAAAATTTCACTTTCTTTGAACAGACAAACTCGGCGACAAATAGGAATTGCCTCCATATTTGCTTAACACAAACGTGAGGTTGTATATTAAAACAAATAACAAACAAATACACCCAACAGTCACATACATAGTCCTGCCCACTAACATCGAGTCCCAAGTTATGGGTATTAGGAATTACGAGAGACTTTTCTTCACAAATACCCAGACCCGAAACAAATCTGTAGACATTCCACAAATATTTAACTTGGTGCGGGAATCGAACGTGCGGCCTCAAGTTTCACAGCCAGCGTCTAACCAACTGCGCCACGGAGGCTGCCCCTATAATCCCTATTAATTTGAACTTTTAAATCCAGTTTGAGCAAAGAGAACAAAAAATGCGATAGCTAAAATAGGTATTACAAATGTCTATGAACAACGCCTTTTATATAACTTACAAACCAGGTACACAGACAATCACGAGATATATAGGGATTATCAAGACTGCTACTGAAAACGAGCCCGGCTTCGTTTTCAGTAGCAGTCCAATTCATTCATTAGTTTCGCTGACCCGCCAAATTCAAGATCAAAGGGCGCATTTATGTAACTAATTTATGTGATAGATAGAGGCAACTGCTTCGTGTTTCATTCTCATGACAAAATACACAGTAAACTATTGAATTTTACCTGAACATACCTGAATATATAAAGGGTATATCAAGACTGCTACCGAAAACGGAGCCGGGTGGTAGTTTAGCGACTTCAGACACAATGCAATTGAAAATTTTGCAAAAAAAAGAAGGGACGATATATTTGCTATTTTTTTCCGGTCGTCGTATTTGGGGGGTAAATACATTGTTTGTATATTTTATGTTATAAAGGGCAAGCGAGCATGGGATTCATCTTATGGAAAGTGATCACCGCCCATAAACATCTGCAACACCGTAGGACATGGAGATGCGTTACTGGCCTTTAAGGTGGGAATACGCTCGATTTTAAGGTCGCTAGGTAGTCTTTCCATAGTCTATAGTAGCAGTATTAATATACCCTGTATTTATATAGTTAGATATGACGGGAATTTTACCATATACACCAGTGGCGAAAGGAATGATCACTTTAGATTTTTATTTGTATAAATGAAGCTTACTATCCAACTAAACTAACAGGTACCGTTTGACGTTTCATATTTTTCAATTTTAAACATATTTAGACAAGCATAACTCACACAATTTTAATTTCGCTTGCCGTAAAGCCACAATTCCATGGTTTTAGGCGAAATGTTATTGAAATTGTGTAAGTTACGCCTGTACAAAGTTGAAAAATATGAAACGTCAAACGGTACCTGTTAGTTTAGTTGGATAATAGTTTTTTAAAATATTACTATAATACTCGCAGTGCAATTCATGAGACAAAAATGTGCCGTCACCCGGCATTTAGTAATCACGCATAAGCAGTCTCAATTGTCTGTGTTTATAATACACATTAATTAAAAAAGTAAAGCCGCTGGGAATCGGCATGTATGGAGGCTTCGCCATTGATATACTCGTCGCTATACAAGGTACGTCCTACCACCAACTAAAAGACTAAAGTATTCACATTTAAATAAAAGAAACCTACAAATAAATATATCTAACCAGCAATGATGTTGATATCGCAGCCACAATTCTTGTAGATGCATAAAAATGTTCAACAAAAGGGTGTTTATATTCAAATCAGTGAACATTGATGTCGTAGGCCGTTACAACTAAATATGGTGGTAACGGCCACATTACTGAGGTGGGGACACACGGGAGCGTATTGTGGGCGTTTACGCTGCGTTTTTTAGTAGTAAGCTGATAAATGAGGAGCGTTTTTGAATACCTACAATATTTGGTAGTCATAGGTGTGATTGTAGTCTTGGAATATGGATTGGTAGAACAAAAGTGCAGGTAAAGGCTCAGGTAAGAATTGTTAGGTCTTTTATAATGCTTCAGCTATCCTATTACTCTTTTCGTTTCCTGTCCGATATAACATAAATTATATAATAACAGTATACTAATTACTTAGAGTTCTAAGTTCTGAAGTTAACGTTAACGTTGCCGTTTATAGTTATTATTGCTGAATACGCATAGGCCATGTACATGTACAGAACAAAATGATTAATTTTTTTTCGAAAGCAATAATAACCGCGGCGTCCGCTCCCTGAAATACCGTCTGTATGTTTTCAATCGCTATCGTAGCGGACTGTCGTGTAGTGCAATAAAAACTAACAGCCCTCGGCGCGTGATAAGCGAATCCCGCCGCTTCTTGCGAACGCTGAATAAAACCGCTACATTATAAACGTCGCGTCTAAAGGGCGTTTTGTGTACTTTGTGTTTTCATGCTAAAATTATATTTAATGGCTTTTAAAATGAAATATTTTTTGCTCCGTTTTTGCATTGGGCATTTAACTTAGTACGGGTTTTTTTTTGTATTCAAAATGGGATACGGATTAGAATTTGTACTGGGTTAGTATACTTGTTATATAACGCAATAAATTGGAACGAAACGAAACTTTTCTACCTTCAGAAATATGGTCATGAGCTTATGTATGCTGCGTAGATCAAAATGCAAAAACAGATGAACTATTTAAATTAATTTTTAATGTAATTATTGTAAATTAAGGGTAGTTAAATTGTAACAGTCACTGAGCGGATGACTAATACCTCAGTCCGCTCCGTGACCACGAAAGCTGTAAAGTAATGGAAACGTTGGAAAATTAAAAATATTAAAAATTTTACCAAATCTGCGATAAAATCCTTTAATAATAGTTTATTTCAATGTGTAACATTCACGTTAATCTAAGAAACCATTAAGTAGGTTGATTTTAAGACATAAAATACTATAAAGTTAGGAATAAATATAATAGAAAGATAGAGGAATTTTATTAAACTACGAACATTGTCACCACATGTATAAATATGTATTTAGGTATGTCAAGGTAAAAATCAATAGTTCACAAGCAAATAGAATACGAAGTAGTTGTCTTTATCATCGGATTAAAATTACGTCAAGTCTTAGTCAATTTCACACACTAATTGGTTACCTACTCGTAGATGCGTCCTTTGAACTAGCAGAATTTGGCGTCTTAGCGGAACTAATGAATTGAGTTGCGTAGCATCTTGTGCGCCACAAAATGTTGATGCTATTCGAATCAATTGTTGTAAGCGGAGCCTTAGTTGTTAAGGCTGTCCGAATGGTCGGCTTGACCGAGTTAATGTCTCACAGAAAATCGACTTGAATTAACAGGTTTGCTTATCAGAGGCACTTTGTAGTTTGTGGTGTTAGCATAAAACTTCATTGTTATCTATGTTAGTTCTGGTAATACAGATCTAAATTTGCAGATTTTTTTATTAAGATGACCTTTTTAGTCTCCTGGAACTCTTTACGGGAGAAATACTCAGATTTGGAATAAATATTGGTTTATTTATTTATTTGAAAATAATAAGCCATAAAATGTCTACTAATCAGCACTGAACTAACGCACTGTAGATTATACTGAACTTAATGCAGAAAGAACAGATAGAATCCTACGAGGAGTTTTATTCTCCAGCTCCGAAGATAATAATCACATTTTTCACAATTAAAATTGAGAATATTTTTCTTTTTTTGAAGTCGGTTCAAAACGGTCTGCATTTAGCAACCCCTTCCTTTAAAAATTTTAATATTAGATGCAGGCATAAATCTCCCGCATTTCTAAGTTTAAAAAAAAATATATTAAAAAACAAAAACTACGCCTAACAATTTCGCAAATTAAAACCTGCGTTCCGCTGCAACGCATATCATATTAAAAGCGTATCTGAAACGGTGTAGGCACCAACAATTTGACTCGGAACAGCCGAGGCACAAAGGGTGACCCATTAACACCACAATAGTAGTGCGAGTACACCGGTGCTCGTGTCAATCCCACGCCTTAGGCAGAGAGTAACAGTGAGGAACTTGCTGAGATTAATAAAAATTTTGGTGGCTGATATTTTTAAATACAAATAAATACAACCAATAGTTGCGTACATAGTCCTGACCCCACATTAAGATACAGTCTTGTGTTGTGGGTATTAGAAACTACGAAAGACTTTTCGGTCTTACCAACACTCAGATACGAGATAAACATTTGTGGCCCTCACAAAGATTTGTGTCGGTGCGGAGGTCGAACCCTCGGCTTCTGCTTGCACAACCGGCGTCTAACAAATTTTGCTACGATAGCTGTAAAAATGTCAAAATGCCGAAATTAATAAGTTAATCTGTGGTAATGGAAAAGTGGTGGTTAAGTTAGTAGTTGGTTGATAGAGGTTCCTAGGAAATAAGATTGGCTATTAAGAGTCGTGTGTATAGAAAAATACCACTTATTTAAACAGCGGAAAAAAACATCGCGAGGAAATATTGTGTGTAATTCAGCCGGAATACGTTTAACAGGTCTGTGAGGAAATCTTTAAGGGAAGCCCATAAAAATTTTCAGTACTACATTTATTATAACTAAAGAGAGAAATAGGTAAAGGTGCGCGGCAGGGAAAGGATTTTCACACCACAATATTGGTGTAAAGTAGGTCGCTGGTCCAGAGACCAACAATTAACGTCATGATCAACTTGCCTTACTGTCCCTTCAGCTACTATCCTGCGTGGCGGGTGACTTCCGTGCCAATACCGCCAGTGTCACTGCGTTACGGAGCGACAGCGCTGCTTCAAACCTTACTATCAACACTACCACGCTGCCAATGATGCGTTTCAGTTTTACTCGATTAATTTGATTTTTGGAGGTTTTCGTCAGGAGTTTTTTTATTGCCATGAATGGCGATACAACCAAATAAATCAAAATTAAAATTCTGGAATTCCGATAATAATTAACCATTCACTCCTCCTAATCCTTTCTGCTATTAAAATTTAGCAAACATACATACATAAACTCGTGTATTTTACCACTACACCTACCTCTAGTAGGCAGAGGTGCAACCAGTACGCCCACGTTTCGCCTTGTATGTTGTATCGTCATATCGAGCTCAAATTCATCACTCTGGGCTGGTAATGAATAGAATAATCAAATATCAGTCAGCCCGACCCGGGATTCGAACCCGAGACCTCAGCCTTGTAACTGTACCGTAGTACAACTACGCCACCAAGGCAGTAAAGTATAGCAATAATTAAATAAATTACTAATAAACAATCCTGGATATGTTTCAATTAAATATCAGCAGGAAGTATGAAGACATTTTAGAACAATATGTAGTAGAAAATATCGTATAAACCTTCATGCCAAATTAGCATTTCATGTATTTGTGTCAGTATATGTTAATGTGCGATACAAATTGCTCTTATACAGATGGTGTCCTTGGCTCATGAAAACCAAATTAATCCATTTCGTATGCAGTTGTTGGTAATCATGAAGTGTGTCTTACTGGATGTGTTAACGCTGCACTCGGCAAAAGGAATATAAATGAAGCGCTTTAGTTGCACTGCTTACTTCAGAGATTTTTTTAGCTGTTTTGCCTTGTTTATGACGGTGTTCTTTCATTTATTTTTTGTTGAGTTGGGGATGTAATTAAAGGTAGGTAATGAGGTCACATTTTTAAATCTGGAATTAGGAGATTTGATTTTGGAAATAAATATTTATATATGTTTTCATTGAATCCATTAAAATGTTAATTAAAATATTGATATAGATTTTTATGTCGGTGTTATTTAATTTATTTTTTTGTTGAGTTGGGGATGTAATTAAAGGTAGGTAATGAGGTCACGTTTTTAAATCCGGAATTGGGAGATTTGATTTTGGAAGTAAATATTAATATTTGTGGTAATTGAATCCATTAAAATGTTAATTAAAACATTTATATAGATTTAGTCATTTTTTGTTCTACTGCCGGGTTTGGAAAGCGGTTTTCACTAAAGAAGTCCGGGCAAGAAACAATTTTGCTTTTGTACAAGTACAACACTCAGTTCTCGGGTTCGAATCCCAGGCTTAGCAAAGTAATATTGATTTTATATATTTTTTATATCTGCCTGGAGTCAGGCTCGCCCCCTATCAATGATTGAACACACGAGGCAAAACGTGGGTGTCCTCTGCCTACCACCTCTGGGTAAAAATCCTGATATGTGTGGGTATTTGTTTTATATTGGCTGTTAATTCAAGTCCATTCCACAACTCTACACAAGGTGTTATTTTAATTTTCATTGTTGTATAACGCTGCATTCACAATTTGCATGTAAACAAGATGCTTGCCCACTTCCAGTGTTCGCTTAATTACTGTGATGAGGTCGCGGTGTGTTTATGTTTCGAGTAATCTGTTGTGTTTGCTTTGCTGAGTGCAGCTGAAAATGTTGGTTCTTGTGTTGTTTTGACAAATCCTTGTGTTTGTTGTTCCGGTATGTAGATACCTATGTCTGTCTGTTGTTTTTAGTGTAATTAAGGCGAACCTAAAAGTCCTTTCAGTCCAAGTCTGAAAGTTGAGGATTTTAAGTCGTATCTGTATATTACATATAGCTTTATATTTTATATGTATGTAATGACAGACGCGTGGCGTAGATGGTTAGACGCTGGCTGTAAAGAGAGGCCGCGGGTTCAATTCCGGCACCGAGACAAATGTTTGTGTGGTCCACAGATATTTGTCCCGGGTTTGGGGGTTTGTGAGACCGAAAAGTCTTTTGTTGTTTCTGATACCCACGACACAACTTAATTGATCTTGATGTGGAGTCAGCACTATGTATATGACTTTTGGGTGTATTTATTTTATTTATTTATTATTAATTGCTGTCTGTATCGGTATCAGCCCATATACTTCCCAACGCAGGGCTGGGGCCTGCTCTACATTCAAGAATTCAATTGAAAGTGTTTAGGTCATATAGTCCATCACGCTGGCCTAGTGTGGGTTGGTGGACTCACACACCATAGAAATTTTTCAAATCGATTTTACAAAATATTTACTATTGACTTCAAAATATAAATTTTCCATTTCTCACTGAACAACTTTATTTTCAGTATTAATCCTGTTAGCTTAGTAACGTCAACAAGACTGAAGCATTTTCAGGCCTCTTAAGTGTAAAATCAATTAATTAATTCTATGATGTTGATTGGATATTTCGAGGATTTCTAAGGAGAAAAACGAGAGGGATATTTTCTAGAATAAGCCTTTCAAAATATTTGTCAGATAATGGGGTCGAAAAGTTCAATAACCCTGGCATCGACAAATATTTGTATAGTTACTATAGGTTAATTAAAACAATATCGGTTCGGTTTGACTTCGCCCGGTGAAGACATTTTTGAGTCAAGTCCACATCAACATTATTTCGAGGACTAATAGTTGTATCCCGTTCTGTCCCCTATCATTACGTCAAATGATTCAAGCCAGGCGATCCTGTACTTTGCTTTCCCGTGCCACCTCACGGAGTTTGAAAGAGTAGCAAATACGTTTTTTAATTCTTCATCCCACGGGAACACTATTTTTTTTTGGATAAAGGTAACATGTTATTCCAGGGAGTAAGTTACTTCTATAAGTACTAGATTCCATCAAAATTGGTACAGTCGTTTGAGCGTGATGGAGTGATATACATAAACTTTCATCTATAATATTAGTAGGATAGCAGCTTACCTATCCTTTCCTGCTTCTATATCCTGTAATTACTTACTACTACGTACTTTAACGGTAACAAGAGTATATGAAAACCCGATCTACCATAAAATGCTTTATATACTCCCAAATATTTTTTTAAATTATTACTTTGTGGCGAGACGAGCATGGCAGTAGCCTGATGGTAAGTGATATTATGACCGCTCACCGAGAGTAGCAAAACCAAACAACTACTGCGCTCGCCATCCTGAGACATAAGATGTTAAGTCGCAATATTTCCAGTAAATACAATGTCCTTTATACTGGAACACAACAGTGCATTAACACGGCTGTTTGGCGGAAGAAATAGACATTGCGGTGGTACCTATCCAGGCGGCCTCTCACATAGAGACCTACTACCAGTAAAGTCTACAGTCTATCATATAAACATCTTATAAGGTTTGCTAGTCTTCCATCTTAAAAATTCCTGTAAGAATTTTCAGGTACATAGCTTTCAAATATTTTCCTTAAAGTAAGCGATTGCTCTCATGTATTAAAATCCAGGGAGGGAACAAATTCCGTTCGTTCAATAACCAGCGTCCCCTCCATACAAAGAGCGTTATTTGTACGAGAATCGAATGGGAAGCATTTAACTCGAAAACGATTTGACGGCGTGACCCGAGGGATTGAGTGTTATAGAGTCCTGCAAACTGTATAGATGTTTCTGGATGACGTCAATAATTTCCCGATTTTTGTAGTTTTTTTTATATCCCGACACATACGCAGAACAACTGAGTAAGGTTTCATTTTATATGTAAATTGTCAAATGTGTTTATACAGAGTGACTGCCATGAAATTTTTTTTTTATTGCTTTGAACGGCGAGACGAGCATGCCGTTCTCCTGATGGTAAGCAATACGATCGCTCATGAACAGTAGCAAAATCAAACAACGTCTTACAAGCAATTCTTGGCATTCCATTGCGCTCGCCATCCTGAGACGTAAGATGTTAAGTCTCAATATGTCCAGTATGTAGTTACTCTGGCTTCAATGTCCTTCAATCCGAAACACAACAGTGCATTTAAACTGCTGTTTGACGGGAGAAATAGGCATTGCGGTGGTACCCTCCCAGGCGGCCTCTCACATATGAGAGATCTACCATCAATAAGATTTACCATTTACTTTTACCAAACTGATTATAAATTGAATAGGAGTGTACACTTTTAAATGGAATCTGTCAGCCTGGTGTAAATACTATATAGTTTCAATAAATGGTCTATTCTTCTAAATACATTTTTCGATTATAAAATCATAAAATAATGCGCCCAGTATCTAATTTTATTATTTAAATTTGATCACAATCCAAAAACGCTTGATTTATGTACCCAATTAGACGACGCGACGCGATGGTAACTTTAAATTTCTTTTCTTTATTTAAATTTTAAAATGTTCAACTTCTCAGTGTGATTGTCAAGCAATATTGAAATCCCTACAAAATTATTATAGGTACCACTGTTTTTATGATATGTATCTCAGATACTGGTATCAACGCTACTTAGCAAAAAAACTTCCTCATATAACAAAGAGATTTCCCTGGGGTTCAAAACTTGCCGGATTTGGGTCCGACCTGTTGGACGTTTAATTGAAAAGGATAGCGATAAATATGTCATACGGACCTCGGGGAGGCATGTCTTTGCAAACGGGGACGGATTTAAAATATTAAATATTATGGTATCATAAAATTGAACATCAATTCAGGGTATATGAAGACTGCGACCAATAACGAAGCTGAGTGGTAGTTTTAGTGACTACAGAGACAATGCAACTAAAAATTTCGACTAAAAACGCGATAGTTTTTTTATGTTTTAAATATTATTGTGTTTAAGTGATAAATCCATAGTTTTTGGTTAAATAATAATGTACATCCTTACGTACCACGACGAAACAGCGTGGCTCTACCGCATTTCGCGTTTAGTCTGTGTATTTATAAATAATATGTATAACTGTAATTGAAAAATGAAATAAAATGAAAAATCTTTTATTAAAAATACAGACATACAGAGACTTAATACTAATTAAAAATAATGTAATACAAATAATGATATCCTCATAACTAGTGTAACTATCCTATTTTTGTATCCTATTTTTATATCCTATTTTTTCTGGTATTATTTTGTAAGGTTAGTGTGTAAGCTGCTGGTGTACCCTAAATAATAAAATAAATAAATAACACCCAACAGTCACATCGTCCTGACCTCACACTAAGATATCGTATCAGGAATAATATAAGGATACAGGAATAATGTAATGTTTAGATTAAAATGCATTGTAATAGACGTGTAGAAAGAATACCAGCTCAGTATACGTTGTGTAACAACAGTACTGATTTTCAGCTGACCTCAGACCAATCAAAGTACAACAATTGAACTATATGTGGGCCGAAGAGTATAAGTGCAATACAACAACTAAAAATATATTATAAATTTTTATTTTTTTTGATTAAAAAATACAACTGAAAAAATAATAATTTACGCTTACAACTTTTTATGATTTAATCGCAATTACAGTTCTTTTATTACTAATCAATTGACTACAAATGCAAATAAATTATTGCCCAAATACATTGAAATTCACCCCAAAAGTAGAATTACAGCGGTTTTTCTGGCGTTTTAACATATAAGCCTTATTTAGTTAACCATCTACTCCTAACTTCAACTTACAGCTTGCTATATGGGTTAGGCCCCCCAATAAAAGTCTTGAAATACCTCACAGGGTCCTCAGAGGGCTATATTTTCAGCCCTCCTACCGCGTGAGGGAACTTATTGAATGATATTTTTGACATGGGAGGTGATAAATTGCGAAGAGGCAGTGTAACAGGTTGCTTTAGACGTTGTTAAAGGAAATTATTGATAAGGTTTTTATCATTTATAAGTATGGTTATTCTTGGTTGTAGAATATTATTCGGTTATTTAATTTTATATTTGCCTCAAAAATAAAGAGGTACAAGCAGAGGGAAAGAGATTTAAAGCCGAGATATCCTCTATTTGAGTTGCCTGGCATAGCATTTGAACCCGAAAGCTTATGGATTGTAGACTATCAAATATGGTACTAGACCAAAGATGATAATGACCAGGAACGCTGTGAAATATATTTATTCTTAACTGCACATAAAGAGGAAAAACACTTACAAGATATTCCAATTAAAAAAAGTATAAATGGCGCTCTAGGCGATTCTTACAGACAAACTTTAATATATTCAATATAATAAATAATGCACATTAATATTCTCTTTTTTAAGTTATTTGTTTGTATCTGAAAAGCAATTTGTTTGAAAGAAGTTTAGTTTTCTGACACAACAATCATGCTACAAATTACATTTTAAATACCAATGTCGCAGAAAGTAGATCATTTACGTGACAAATGTAACTCGCTTGTAAATCAACCACTGTTATTTATTTGTGAAAGACGCCGTTCTGACGCGTGGTGCAAGTCATGAGAGGTCATTTTAAATTAGTCGTTGTAATAAATATTTTCAATGATAATGTACGCCTTCTTCTTTATTTTAAATTCAATAATTTGACGTGCAATATTAAAGAGAAAAAATACTATGCATATTATAATTGAGAATTACTAGATGTGACTCCAACATGAATTTTATAGAATACCTCACGCTTTTTCTCAAGAAGGGTAGGTAGAGGTGCTACCAGGACATACACGTTTTACCTTGTGTGTTCAGACCCACGATGTGATAGGGGGCGAACCTATTGTCATATTGGGCACGAAATCTCAACTCCGGACTGATTATCAATAGAAAAATATTATTTTGTCTATTCCAAGATTCGAACCTGAGACCTCAGCAGTCGTAACGTAGCCACCGAGGCATTTTTTGAGATGAATGTAGTTTTTTGTAAAACAAAACTTTTAAACTATCGCCGTATTTCTTCCCCTGGGGCACACCAAAAAGGGTCCAAGCGCCTAAATCTTCACAACAATAATGTAGATAAAAATGGCGGCAGATAAGGAGTGTTATACGACCGCCACTTACGCGCACATCTTTACATTTTACAAACAATTTGAATAAATTTGTCCCGCACTTATTGTGCATGTTTTATTCCTCGCTGACTGCGGCTTTGTGTAATGGAATGACTTTTTATTGAATGAAAAAGTAACTATTTGCACCTGATTGTAAGTGCAAAATCGATAAGATAGATTGTAATCGATTGATAATATTTAAACATTCCAATCTCAACTGGAACAAACAAATGTCGCTTCTGTATTTGTACCGTATCAGCACGTATACGTCCCAATGCAGCGCACGGGAGTACTCCACAATTTAGAGAAAGATTTTTTTATTGCAATGAATGGCGAGCATGCCATTAGCCTGGTGGCAAGCTACACGACCGCTCATGGGCGGTAGCAAAACCAAACAACATCATGGATTACAAAGCAATCCTTGGGGAATCTTGAGATATAAAATGTAAAGTATCATTATATCCTTTAGTTACTCTAGCTACAATGTCCTTCAAACTGGAATATAAAAGTGCATTTACATTACTGTTTGGTGGAAGAAATAGACATTGAGGTGGTACCTACCTGAGCGACCTCTCACATATGAGAGACCAGTTAACATAGTGTAATTTGCACGTCAATCAATTACCACGTATAATAGGGATATTGAGTAATTTTTAGATTTGACTTTATTTTATAGATAAACGCTATATAAACACGAAAAAAATTATTACAATATAGTACGAATTTTAATTGGAAAATACGTAGACAAAAACAGTTTTCAAAATTCCCTCTAAAACGCTCCAAACTGTCACGTGACTATAATCTACGTCAACGATCGGTAACAGAGTCTAGCGTTCTATCAAAATGAACTGAGTTTTCATTATGCCTCCAGAGCTGTGACGTCAGCGCGCTTCGATCGCTGTTTGCAGTCACGTGATAACGGGCAATGAATAAAATAATTTATAATATCGTTATATTGATTACGAACTTCTTAAAACTTTATATTAAGTTTAAAATACTATCGTTAATGTGTAAAAAATAAAACGCGAATTTGTAATATCAGTTAACGTCCCTATTAAAGCGAAGAGAAACATTATGAGAAAACCTGCATGACTAGGCTAGCGGAGCTTGTTGCCTTACCCCTCCCAATCGTCCTCTCGATTGTACAGGAGGGTCTTGAAGTGGTATGTATGTATGTATATTGATTATTCATACGAAAAATAAGTTTCTTAAAACTTTATATTAGTTTTAAAACACTGTCGTTAATGTGTAAAAAATAAAACGCGAATTTGTAATATGAGTTAACGTCCCTATTAAAGCGAACAGAAACATTGTGAGAAAACTTGCAAGACTAGGCTAGCGGAGCTTGTGTCCTTACCCCTCTTATGGCCGTTTTCTATACTCTATCTTTAACTAGAGATTTCGTCAAATACTTTGATGCATTTTATGTTTTAGTTAACACAGATGACTAGACAAATACCTAGGCAACATTAATGTATACGTCTATCTTTGTTTATTGAAGTATAGAATTGTGTAAACAAAGTCATGGTAGCTATTTTAATCTCTGGTTAAAGACAGCTTGGATATGGAGACCGGCCGTTAATCGTTCTCTCGATTATAGAAGAGGATCTTGGAGTGGTACGTATACATGTATATTTATTATTCATTCGCGTCAGTGTATCCGTGTAACCAGACAGGAACGCTCGAAGCTGTATTTACTTCTGCGAAATATTCCTTTAACAATTCTGAGGCCCTTTGAATTCCCTCTCAATAGCGTTTGCTGTTCCCAACGAGAAACAAATAACCAAATGCACTTTGAAGATCTATTTGTAATATATATTTTCAATGGATATGCAGACTTGCTGTGTGTTTTGAATATCGTTGTAATGTTAATAATAAATAATATCTAATGGCTCTCAATGGGTCGTTGGGTCAAAAGCCAGAAGGCAGTGTTGCTTGATACGTATAGAGGTTCCCCACTTTGGGATCCTAACCACCGGTGGCTTGAGTACTGAGCCACGTATTTTATATTATGAACCTTTAAAAATCTAAAAAATAAACTTCAAAATAAATAATAATAATTAATACACCCAATAGTACAGTCACATACGAGTACACACTCCTGACCCTACATTAAGATCAATTTAGTCTTGTGGCGTGGGTATCAAACTTCCACAAAAATAGTCTTCAAAAATATAAATATATAAAATAATAACAAAACTATATTAAAGTAAGTTATACTGAAGAACGTTAGTGTCTAACATAGTCTAACATAACTTGGTGTAAAAATGGTTCTTTAATTTAAATAAACATATTCAATACAAGTCCACATAAAGCCTTATAATTTAATAAAGTTTATCGAACAATATTCAGACCGAGATAACCACAGGACTAATATAATGAAATTAAACGAAGCCGGTATTACATCGGCGACGATATTAAACATATATTCATGTCAATTTGCATACAGATTAAAGGCATGATATTGTTTCTTGTTCATTCTGAATATGTTTTGACAGCCTCCGTGGCGCTGTTGGTTAGACGATGGCTGTGAAATATAAGGTCGGGGGTTCAATCCCCGCTCTTAGACAAATGTTTGTGTAATCTACAGGTATTTGTTTCGGGTCTGGGCATTTGTGAGACCGAAAAGTCTCTCGTAGATTCTGATACCCACGACACAAGACTCAATTTTAGTGTGGATTCAGGACGAGATGCGAGAAGACTTATTGTATTCAAAATTAAAAAATAAAATGATACCTTGTATCGTAAACCGCATAAATAAAAATAGAAAATAATATATCAAAATTTAAACGCGAATTACTATCGGCACAATACATAAAAGCGGTACCCATAATGCATAATATATGCTAACATTCTCCCGTGGAGCCTGTAACAAAATTAATACTCAACCCTGGATTTCCCTGGCGACGGTGCGTCAAATAAACCTTATCGCGCGTACCGCGTTAACTGAGGGGTATGCGGATAAAGGGGGGGGGGGGAGGGGGATGAAGGAGTAGGGGGACTGTGCTGTGACGAATGACTTTAAGTGAACGAGAGATAATTCTTGCGGCTTAGTAAATTACTCCATTTTATAAGCTGGTCTGGTTATTTTCTTAAATGGTATGAAAATGTTGAGGTTCCTTGGTATTTCTAAATATATTTTGCAGATGTTTGAATTTATTGAAAGTGTTTATAATACGACAATTTCATGAATATTGATAAGGCGATAGTACAGGCGATTTTCAATCTATTTTCAAGTTGAATTCATACTTATATTCTGCAACCCTAACCTTTAAAATATTCTTAGTCCAGCAGTCTTATTTTGATAAATGACTTATTTTATCGCGAATCAAATTGAATTTCGCCATGTCCAATGACTCGTCAAAATTCAGTGTAATTAAAGTGCGAGCTGCAGACATTTTAGTACCAAGTTTGTGAACTCAATAATCTGAGTACAGATAAAATCAGGATTATCACTAAAATCCTAATCACTTTGAACCGTCAATTTGTAGCCAATCACGTGTAAATCTCTAGGGTGAGGGCCAATAAATTAGCCAGTGTACCTTCTGATTCAATTTGCGAACTGTAACACGCAACAAACCCTGTAACGTCGCAACACTGATTGGGAACGTCCGTCGGGAAATAAACAGTGCGGTGTAGCTACTTAATTAAATTTACATAAATTATGATGACAAATAGCGGTCTGGATAAGAAGCCCTAGGGTGTAGAACAAGATTAGAACTATCTAGATAATTAAGGTGATAGGACTGTCTAGTAATATTTATGCTGCTGATTTACTTGTGACGCAATGTCGTTTGTCGGGTCAAATATTTTGTAAATTATGTATTAAAAGTGTCTGATACGAGTGTATAAAAGTGTTAAAAATTATTTGATCACTGCAAAAAAGTTACGCAAATATTTGTAATCGAAACCTTGACCTTTCTTCGCCAACCGCTGTATTATTACAAGACGACATTTTAAGAGTTTGGTGCCACTAACAAGCAGACAGTTTATTATACCATGAATACTAATGCCATGAAAACCCAAATTACTTAAGGATCTTAGGTTTTTACAGACGTTTAAAATGGGGATAAATGCGCGGTGGCCTGTTGGTAAACGGACCAAACGCGGCTGCCAACATGTTCACGGTGGTCGCGGGTTCAAATCCCAGGGCACACCTCTGAATTTTCGGAGTCATGTGTGTATTGATAGTCAATCACCACGCACTAAAACGGTGAAGGAAAACATTGTGACTCGTGAGGAAACCTGCATACCATAGCGGTTTATAAGAATTTCTATGGTATGTAAGTCCGCCAACCCGCACTAGGCCAGCGTGGTGGACTATATGGCCTAACCACTCTCAATCGTACTGTCGATTGTAGAGTAGGCCCGTGCCCTGCAGTGGGACGTATATGGGCTGATACAGAAAATGGGAGACCTAAAAAACAAAGAAGGTATTCCTGGGCCTACAAACCTGACGAGATTGTTACACAGCCAATGACGATAAATTATATTAATTAAGGAATTCCCACAAATGCGGATAGGGCCAATGAGCAAGCCCCTTGGGCAATTGCCAAGCCAAATTAGCTAACACTTCAGTATACGGACGCAACTTGTAACGTATACTGCAACTTGCCTTGTAACACGTAACATAACTTTGTACATACCTTCCACAGAGAAATCAATTTGAATTTATTCTTTTTAATGAAGTGCACTTTGTTTATGCTTGGATTAAAACACATTTGATCAGTTTCATAAGAGGAGTAAATTAAGATAATTTTAAAAATAACACTTCTAAATAAGCAACGTTATGCTGTTACAGCAATGTGACGCATAAAATCCCTCCTATTTTTTGTTTGCCTGTTACCTTATGTTGTGTGAATTATGCGATTTCTAATATGCCATACTCATATTGTAATGCTATGACTTTGCCGTAAACTTAAAGTAGACTATGCATTTGATGTAAAATAAATAGTTAAGTTTCTACCAAAGAGAGTTTCTACTAACTATTAGGATTGTTCAAGTTCTATAAAATACTTTTTGATCTTCGTGTAAAACACATAAAAATATATTCTTCCTTCCGATGAGGCTTACAAACCACTTATACTTACATTATTAAATTGACACTAGATATTTCAAATATTGTTATAGGAATGGCTGTTAATAGCTTATTCAAAGCTGTTTTCTTTTTAATGAATTTCCTCCGGATATTTTTCTATCGAAGTAAAGCTTACTACAAACAGAGGAAAGTTTTTCGAAAATTAATATTAGAAATCGATGCATAACCTCGCAGGAGGGTGTTACTGGTATGGTCCAAGTTGCTAGCGTTAAGCGGAGAAATTCAAATATTATATTCGGTTTTTAAATCTTTTAAGCCTTAAAACCTTAAAAAGTCAAGAACTGCAATGAATTACTAAAATACAAGAATTTAATTTAACTGTTTTTAGTTTTGCTGTAACTTGTATCGGAATATTGTATGTTTTTTGGTGGTGGCGGAAAGTTTATATATACAACTTATCACAGCATGTTCCCAAAAGTGGTGAGTAGAGGTGCAACTAGGATAACCACGTTTCACCTTGTATTTCCCTCTCCACGATGTGATAGGGGGGCGAGCCTATCACCATATCGAAAGTTTCTAATTGGCACTCCAGTTTATCTGTATAATTCAACTGTATAGTCAAATTTGTCAGGTACACCCTAGCGTTTATAAAAAAAAAAACATGGTGTATAACCTCTTGGATTCCCGCTCTTGGCGGGAATGCCGGATTTTTACCGACTAAAACCCCATTTTGCTCCATCGGCATTTTGCAGATACTCCGGGACCTTATAAAGAACACGCCGAACTTCCAGTGTGTAGGCTATTTAAGCACTACTAAGAAGAAGTTATTTCTTGCTCCTCGAAGGTTTTATCTATTCAGGGCGATGTCTGGCATCATCTCGGTGCATTCGTCTCCGAGCAAGATCGGCGAGAGGGCCGAAAGCGGGAGAGCCCGATCAGTGTATATAGCTTAAGTTTATGTCTTGCGCCTCAGCAAAGCGTAAAGTTCCGTTCCTACATTACGTGGAGACAGCTCGTGCCTGCAGGCCGGCGGAATTGCTTTTTTAATATATAAAATTATAATAGTAAATTTATCTTTTTGCAAAGTGTCTCTATTAACGAGAAAAATATTCCTGGCACTTTATCATTGTTATCTGAAAATTATTTGGTGGTAGGTCTCTCATATGTGAGAAGCCGCCTGGTTAGTACCGCAATGTCTATTTCTCCCGCCAAACAACAGAGTAAATAACTTTGTGTTTTGGATTGAAGGACATTGTAGCCAGAGTGAGTACTGGACATATTGAGACTTAACATCTTGTGACTCAGGATGACGATGGCGATGGATGGCAGAATTTAATAAATCATTTCAGGAATAAATACTAAACCGCTTCAAGTAGTACAGGAAACTGAGAAACACCTAAAAAGTATGAATTATTCCCCTACTTAGAATATTTGAGAAGTAAAACGTTTTTATGCTTATAAGTGGCAAAACTCCGGTGCAATTGCGTTTATGCATGGTCAATGTATCCCACTTATTCAACTATCTCAACACTCAATGTTCTGTCAACCCGTAACACTAGCATGCAACATACTACAGACAACCCTTCATCGCTAACAGCGTTACCTCACAGGGTCGTTTGTACCGCGACGTTGTATAAAACAGGCCGCGAGACGGTTAATGTTTGTTGCGAACAGATAACACAGTGCACTCGGCGACTGTTCTCGCTTGAGAAATACACTCCAACCGAGGATATTGTTACAGTGTCACTAATGACAGTAGCTCAACTATGGTTAAAGTATTGTGAAGCAGCAGATTTTCGCTATTTAACTCGGAAATTCTTAAATATGAAGATGTCCATGCGGATGCATTTATTATTTGATACGAGTATCCTGTCTTTTTTATTGCAACTAATGGGGAGACTAGCATGCTATTCGCTTGATAGCAAGTCATACGTCCATTCATCTACAGTAGCAAAACCAAACAACACCAAGAATTATAAAGCAATGCCTGGAATTCCACTGCGCTTACCAACCTGAGATATAAGGTGTTAATTCTCAATAAAAAAATTAATAAACACCCAACAGTCACATACATAGTCCTGACCCCACACTAAGATCGAGTCTTGTGTCGTGGGTATCAGGGACTACGAGAGACTTTTCGGTCTCACAAACACCCAGACCCGGAAGAAATATTTGTGGGTCGCACAAACATTTCTCTCGGTGCGGGGATCGAACCCGCGGCCTCTTGTTTCACAGGCGGCGTCTAACCAACTGCGCCACGGAGGCTGTCGTATGTCAATAGGTCTACTAGTTACTCTGGCTACAATATCCTTCAAAGAATTTACACTGCTGTTTGGCGAGAGAAATATACATAATGGTGGTACCTACCTAGGCTGTATTTCACATATGAGAGACCTACCACCAGTTATAAATAAAACAATAATAATGACAGCCAATAAAGAAACTGGCAGGCGGCAGTGAGTGGCATGTGTTTGTATATATTTTGTTTTTCGAAAATCCGCCACAACCAGTGACCACAGCCTCTTAAAATATCCTCATTCGCAATAAAACCCCTCGCAAATGTCGAAATTGTTGCACCAACAATTTATATTTGATTTACTGCGATGCAACCTCAACACAGCAGTTATTGTGTTCCGGCCAGCGTATGATCGCGCATGGAATAACTGTAAAAGCTAACGACACTGCAGCCGCTTTCAACTGTGATCCTTTACACTGTTTTACCACTCTTAAACGTATTGAAATATCAACAACTTCTATCTCTCTTTTACACATTAAAATAACTACTATTCTTTTTTTTTATTGCTATGAATAGCGAGACGAACGTGCCGTTCGTCTGATGGTAAGCTATACGACCGCCCATAAACAGTAGCAAAACCAAACAACACCTTGAATTACAAAGTAATGCTTGACATTCCACTGCGCTCGCCATCCTGAGACATAAGATGTTAAGTCTCAATATGTCCAGTAGTTACTCTGGTTATAGTGCCCTTCAATCCGAAACACAACAGTGCATTTACACTGCTGTGTGACGGGAGAAATGGACACTGCGGTGGTACCCACCCAGATGGCCTCTCACATATGAGAGACCCACCACCAGTAAAACTCTCTCTCTCTATCGCAGTTTCCCGTCACGCTTTCTAGTCAGACATAGGAATCCGCTGCTAAATTCTTTTTTAAACACATAAAAATAACTACTATTCTTATCCTCTGTCTGTCTCTCTTTCTTTCTCTCGTGAGCCATTGGAATTCCATTGGGCATATGCTTGCCTCAAGGCTTTCCATATCGACCTATTGGAAGTGACCTGTGTCCAGGAATTACTACTATGCAGTTTAATTTAATTAACAGTGCTTTATTGGATTTTATGGCATTAGGTCATTGCAAAGTGAAGTGACAGTAATTTTTTCACGTTTCTACGGTGAATATGGGAGACAGAAACCGATTTTATCGGTGAGAAATTAATCATCGTGTCCAAAATGGGACAGACGGCGACATTAATGTCATAGCAGGACAAATTCTAGTCCCGTATAATTACTTATTTTTGCAAACAAAAATCCAAAGTGGAGTCATCAACAAGGGCATCGAATACAAGCTTCTTCGTTTACAACTCACGCTGCAAATACCAAAAGATTCAAGAAACATCAATTCACTAACAATTATTCCGGAATCCAAGATTGATCTTCCGCTTTTAAAGAATCGAATATTCTCTTATTCAGACAACGCGTATTCAAATAACTGGAACACCAATATCTGAAACCACTTCGCAGTAACTGCGGCAAGTAAACTGCAGTTTACAGAGGCGAAACAATTTCTCACAAATCCAAATATAATCCACAAACACAAGGGAAATGGGGAAAAACATCGACAGCAGTGGGTCGCGGAGCCGACACAGAGCAGGGTGAAGGCTTTGCCCCCCACAATGTCACATTGGTACTATGGAATTATGATTATAGAAATACGTCCTACTTCACACTTCGACGGCCTCCTGGCGCAGTTGGTTAGACGCCAGCTGTAAGGTTTTACAGAGTTTACAGAGGCCACGGGTTCGATCCCCGCACCGAAACAATTTTCTCGGAACTATCAACTGTAAATTCGCTCCTTTCGACTAATTACTTTGAATTTTCAATTTTATTTGATTGACAAACTGTTGAATGTATTAAAACTGTATATATTTTAATAATAAAAAATAAAGTATTATTAATATTTATCACAATTTGGAATTACTGCAATGAAACAAAAATGATATATTTTCTGTTACGATAGTTTCGATGGTCCGTGGATACTATCCGGGCGCATACTTATACCACCTATGATGTCCTTAAACAACAAAAAAATAAAAAAGTATTTCCGTATCAGGGGCCATGCACCCCACGCGAAAGCTATCCTCCGTCCCCCAGAAGCTAGGTGTGGGTGCATCTCGGATTAAAATAAACAGCCCGAGGCAGACTCTCAAAGACTTCGCCCACCTTTAATATCGGAAAAGCGGTTTGTGAAAGGAATTGGTGCCTCATATTTCTTATTCTGTTTGCGTTATTGTTAAATGCGAATCATAGGCCTTGAGGTTCAAATTAGAAGTGAAGTGAGCAAGGATTTTAGAACAAGATTTTTTTGGCAGTAGGATTTTGAGGCCTAGGTTTCATTGATAAACAAAATAAGTGTTGATTCAAATATAATACAATTCTGAAATAGGCTAGTGTCCTCAATTTTTATGATTTTTATATGTTAGGAAAAATCTTAATCAGCAAGAAAGTTTTATGTCTATTTAGGTCAGTACTATGTATGAGGCTGTTGGGTGTATTTATTTTTTAACTATCAGGCAATACGTAAAGTCTAGCCATTTAAGACCTAAATTCAATTTGATGGGCTATTTAGCCAAAAAGGCAAAGCGATCAATGGATTTATAAACATAGAAATCTGATCCGGCGAATCCATTTAAAATAAACAAGAGATAAATTATCAACGTAGGATAAGTAATCTGATAACTATGAGTCTATTACACTAAAGTCTCAATTATATTTTTAGACACAGTTAAAAGCTATTATCGTGTATCATTCCATTTGTTCGAGATTGCCAAACATCGTTGGGCCATAAATAAAAATGAATGTAACATTGTAGAAAGTTTATTTACTTTCTCGGTTCATTCGAACAAATCCTCACTTGCAATTGCAGGGATGGCAGCGAATGAAAATTATTTCCTTGATTTATGTATTTTAAATCACAGTTTTTTCCTTCTTTCAGCATCTTTGTTTACTTTTAAATGACGATAAATATTAAATAGCGAGTCAAAACTGACGAATCGCTCTTTATATTTCTTCGTAAACTATCAATGTACGCAAACAATATACGGTTATTTTACAGCCATTTTGGCTTACTTTATTATTAAAATTATTTATTTATTATTACTACTGTGATTGCTTATTTGGTAAATTCATATAATTGATTGTATGTCTATGGAAGGGCATAAGTTTAATGAGAGATTTCTACATCTATATGTAACCAAACCGTTGATTAGTTGTATGAAAGTTTTTAAATCACCTAATACATAATAACATTAACCGATTTTCAAAAATTTACCCCCCATTTAGTAGAAAATAAAATCTGGCAACACTGAGAAACGGGGAAGCAACAAACAAAAACAAACGGTGCGCAAAGCTAATGACTGGTTGTTTGTACGTAGCGTGGAAGCCGTTTGTTTCGGAAATAGATCGGAAGGCGGCTTTCGGTGTGGCCTTTAGGTTCTTACGCTAGTCTTGCTGTGTCTCGCGGGCTTTGCGGGCTTGCTTTAACAGTGTTGCCAGTTAATGGATTTTATTTCTACTTTATCACTTAAAAAGTAAAGTATTCATTTGAAAGAATTTATGTGGTTTATTCTATAATAACATAGTAATATAACTGTGTTTGTAGAAAACCGTACACTAGTACATATTAGGTAAAGTTAGATAGAGGAGCGACGAAATAAAAAAATCCTTAGTGGCTGACTACAGTAAAAATGTAATGTAATTAGAGAGCTTCCGATTGTTAAACAAATCAGGAATACTCTTAAATCAGTGGTTCTTAACCTTTCAGTCACGAGCGGCCACGTGACCAAATTTTTGCTCACCCATTGGCCACCCGGTTGATTGACTGGATGTTGTAAATTAAGTAAGAACATGTAAGTAAATAAAGGGTCTCTCTATGTATTTATAAAATTATTTTAAGAATGGCGTTAGGATGGTTCCGCGGATCTCTGGGGATGCTCCCAGGGACCATCAGTGGTCCGCGGACTACCGATTATAAACCAATGGATTAGATAGTTAAGAAGCATAATGATATGTCAGTATCGTGCAAAATAGATAAGTATTGTAACAATATTTTATTTATTTATATATGCTTTATTGTACACCAAAATGAAATATGCTTACCAAACCCTTAAAAACTAAAGGCACGATTACAATAATCAGCCTTAACGTCAGCTGCGATCTATTCTAAGCAACTTTTGGATGAACTGGATTATTGTAATATTGAATTATGGAGTATTGCAAATATAGTAATTATATAGTATAACTAAATATAGTAAGAGAAAAATAAGAATAATTGATGTATATGCTATATATTCATTTACATAATATAAATTAAACATATTTTAAGGTTTCGTCAGTGTTCTAAATTCTTACAAACTTCAACATTTCAATGTCATTTATATTATCTATTCATCTGATCAAACTGCGAAACATACGGTTTAATCCACTTTAAAGAACAATTTCCAAACACTTACAGGTAAGCAATTGCGACGGAGAAAAGACATCTCGAGGTAAAAATTGCTTTTCCAGAAACAATAAAGGACTTGCTCGCTATTAAGGCTCGAGCGAGCTTTCAAAGAAACGGCCAAGGTTTTAAAACAAATAAAAAATCCTTTTGAAAAATGTCGACGAGTAAAACTATCAAAGAAGGATCTGATGAAACGTTGTTTTCCAGTTCCAAGCATAATCTTTGAGCCACAGACATTATCTTAATAGATGTCGCAGTAGTTTCACGTGTTCAAAAGAATTTTGATTCACTTCAACGATGTTTCATTTTGACGCACTCCATATTTTTATATTCTTTGGTTAGATTACAATACGATCAAGTTCTTTGATTGTTATACTTTAAATTGGTTTGCACAAACATGGTATTTCATCATTCACTTTTATGAGGCTACAGCAAGAATTGTATACGTCGAAATGGCGTGATCACAATATTTTTTTTTAAAGTTTACCACTGATATAATTAGTACTTAATTATTATGATTTGATACCTCTATTTATAGAATAAGTGCATCTTTGTTTTCTAAGATATTTACAAAAATACTAATCTCCCACCTTGTATCAGTATTTAGATACTAAATATTGGTTTTAAGCTTTTCAAGATATCCCTTTTGACCCTACAATCTTGATGCTCACAAACCTGGTGCGTGCCTAGTGCTTAGTTTTTATTCATTACAGGAAATGTATGGTGGTCTGTTGGTCATCAAATGCGGCTGTCATTCAAACCCCAGGGTACGTATCCGACTTTTCGGAGTCATGTGTGTATTGATAGTCAATCACCATGCACTATAGCAGTGAAGGAAAACATCATGAGGCAACCTGTATGCCATAGCAATTTGTAAGAATTCCCATGGTATCCACTAACCTGCACCAGACCAGTGTGGTGGACTATATGGCCTATACCCATCTCAATCGTAATTTCGATTATAGACGAAACCAATACTGTGGGATCTTTAAGTGCTGATGAAGATTTTTTTTTATCGCAATTAATGGCGAGACGAGCATACCGTTCGCCTGATGGAAGCGATACGGCCGCTCATGAACACTAGCAAAACCAAACAACACCTTGAATTACAAAGCAATGCTAGGCATTCCACAGCGCTCGCCATTCTGAGACATAAGATCTTAGGTTTTAATATTTCCAGTGGTTAAGCTACAATGTCCTTGACACCAAAATACAACAGTGCATTTAAACTGCCGTTTGGTGGGAGAAATAGACATTGTGTTGGTACCTACTCAGGCGACCTCTCTCATACGAGAGACCTACCGCCAGTAAACGCTTGCGACATCTATTTAGGTTGGTGTCTGTGACCGCACACATTTACCACGGATGGACTCGGGGCAAGTTTGAACAACTTCTTCGATATTTCACTCAGATCTGGTTTTATTTCAAGCGGGTTGTAAAACAGGAATTAATTTAAAACGCCAAGTTTGGCACTGGACTTGAGTGGGGGCTTAAGTGGTAGGATTTTGGTGGTAAATGAGGTTAGTAATGGCTCAAAAGTTTCAATGCAAACTTATAGATTGTGAGAGAAACATGCCAACAGGTTCAATTCCTATGTAGTATATTTTAAGATTTTTTTCGACTTTAAAATTGGTTTGAATGTTGAATCTTTTTTTAAATGTTTAGCGTAAAAATATAATAGTGATAATAAGCCTAGAACCAAGACTCTCGATTACCTTTTCTTTATTCCTTATCTCAAATCCATCCCATGGTTTAGTATAAGACATTGCCTTTGAGCAGTAAGACCGCCAATTGTACTTCTAATTATTTATTTATTTATTAAAAATCACAAATTACATAAGTACAAAATTATGCATAGGTCCTACGAAACCATATTTCGGTTTGACCCTGGAATTACTTGTGTATGTGAGTCTCACTTTTACTTAAACATTAGATAATAATTAAAGAGTTACAGAAAGTAAAAAAAAAATAGCGTATATAGCGTATGTATTTTTTTCTCTTTTGTTTGTGCAATGATTATGTTATGTCGGAGATAAGGTGTGAAGTGAAAGACGGTTATTAGCACACTGATGTTTAATTGGCTCGCCGTTTAACTGTACGTCAACATGACATATGCGTACCCACATTATACAATATACAACATCTCCCCCCTTTTAGTAACACAAACAATTTTAACTTACAGAGTCTATTTGCACATTTTAGTTTTATAAGTAAATAGTACATACATATAACAGTAATGATTTACATTAGCAATTAACTATTTATATACTGTAGATTTTTGGTAAGTAATAAATAGAACAATACCACTGCATTAAATATACATCAAGGAATTAAAGGGTTTATAATTCACTCTCGCAATAGGTCGCAATGTCGAACCAGCCTGTCGTGAATACCTTACTGGCACTGGTGACCTCATAGACTCCTGAACCTGGTCATTAATCCTTGACGTTGGTTCAAGGATTGCGCCCTCGGTCCCAGCCTGGATAGACCGTTCGAGGTTTCCGCTATTTTCCTTCGTACTGGAAGAGTCTGACGTTGTCGATGCTCCGCCAGGTGCGGCCCGTGTATTGGGTGGAGAGTTGCCACAGAAATCTTCAACGCTAACAGGACTCTCCCAAGGAATGCTTAAATTATTTTGGTCCCCCTTATAAGCTAAAAGTTGGTTCTTATGTTTCTTAAGTGTTACATTGTTTACAGTGTCTTTAATTAAATAAACCACTCTGCCAATTTTTTTTAATACAATGCCTTTTCCCCAGCTATGTTTTTTGTGTCCATAATGTTTCTTAAATAATATTTGTTGCCCTAATATAAAACCTTGTTTGTTATGTCCACCATATGCCTTACTCTGTAAACACTGTTTATGGCGCACGTGATTAGTCAGAGATATCGGCGATGACTGAGTTGATGAGTTATTCAATATATCAAGACGCGAACGAAGTTTACGTCCAAAAACCAACTCGGCTGGTGAAACTCCGGTTGTACTATTTACGGAATTTCTGTAATCAAATAAATATTTGATTAAGGTCGCTTCGCTCTGCTTGTTATTTTCTTTATTCAGTAAACTCGACATGATTGCTTTTTTGATAATTTTTACAAAACTTTCCGCCTGGCCATTACTCGCCGGATGATAAGCGGGTGAAGTTACGTGATCAATATGATTTACTCGACAAAAACTTTTAAATTCTTCGGAAGTAAACGCTGTACCGTTGTCACTAACTAAGGTATGTGGTAAGCCAAACCTAGCAATAAATTCTTGTAGTTTAATTATGACTAACGAGGACGAAACCGAATTCATTTTATACAATTCGACCCATTTTGAATACGCATCCACTACAATAAGATAAGTGCAACCATTTATCGGCCCGAGAAAATCTATATGGATTCTGTAAAAGCTATGTGGAGGATATGGCCATACAGCCAGCGGTGTACGAGTAGGCGACGCCCGAAGTTGTACGCAAATATTACAAGAGGCGATTTTTTTTTCCAGCGCTTTGTCCATACTTGGAAACCAAAATCTTCCCCTGGCTTCAGCTTTAGTCTTAACTATTCCTAGGTGAGACTTATGTAATTCTGAAATAATACTATCCCTTAGTGTTTCAGGAATCACGAGTTTGTGGCCGCGCATAACACATCCGTTTTCATAGGACAATTCCAATCTACAATGGAAATAGGGTTTTAATTCAATATCCGCCGTTTTCGGAGGCCATCCTTTTGAAATGTACCCGATTACTTTTTGTAATACCTTATCCTTTAGTGTTTCTGCGCAAAGCATTGAACGCGTAATCGGTAAACAATTATCAACGACAAAATTGACGTATGATGCTCGATCTTCTAAGGCGTCACTCTCCGCTTTAAACTTTTCCGGTGATTCGCATTCCATCACACTGGCGCGCGATAAATAGTCGGCACTATTATTTGCACTGCGTATGTATTCTATTTTGTAATTATACGCACTTAAAAACATTGCGTATCGTTGAAGACGATTTGCCGAAACTTCCGGGACGCCGCGGTATGGCCCAAATATTGATAAGAGAGGCTTATGGTCGGTGCGAAGTATGAACGGCGTTGACCTGCCGTATAAATATTGGTGAAATCGACGTATCCCGAATATGATCGCCGTGGCCTCCTTCTGAATTTGGGAATACCCCTTTTCTGCTTTATTTAAAGTACGCGAAGCAAATGACACCGGTCGCTCATTACCGTTTTCATCAATTTGTGATAATATGGCTCCGAGCCCTGTGGGTGACGCATCTACCGTTAAAATAACTTGTGCCGCCGCGTTAAAATGCGCTAGTGTTTGGTCTGCAATTAGGCACTTTTTTATAGTAACAAAGGCATCCATATGTTCATCGGCCCATTCCCATTTCTTGCCTTTTTGTAATAGGCTATATAATGGACTAAGAATGGCTGATGCTTTTGGAACAAAATTCCTATAATAATTAACTAAGCCTAGGAACGATTGTAATGTACTGACATTTTTAGGAACCGGCGCGTTTGCGATTGCTTCGATTTTTTTTATTAGACTTCTTTAATCCGTGTCTATCAATTACATAGCCGAGATATTCGACCTCGTCCTTAAAAAAGTCGCATTTTTCCCTTTGTAACGTTAACCCAACTTTCTGCAATCGCTCCAACACCGCATTAAGCCTTTGCAAGTGCTGTGATGTATCCACCCCAGTCACTAAAATATCGTCTAACATACACAGAACTCCATCCATTCCTGATAATACACATTCCATTGCACGTTGAAAAATAGCTGGCGCGCTAGCTAGGCCAAATGCTAAGCGAGTATATTTAAATAAGCCGCGATGTGTATTTATACATGTATACTGCTGTGATAACTCATCCAATTCAAATTGAGCGTAAGCTTGTGACAAATCCAACTTACTAAATTGTTTACCCCCATGTAATTTGGTAAACAATTCATGTGCTGTCGGTAAGGGATACTTGTCGACCTTAAGATTTTTATTCAATGTAACTGAATAGTCCGCACATATTCTAATATTACCGTTACGTTTTAATACGGGTACAATAGGCGAAGCGTATTCCGAATAGTCGACAGGCATAAGAATACCTTCACTTAATAAACGGTTAATCTCGATGTCAACCTTATCTTTCAACGCGTAGGCTATGGGTCGCGCTTTGTAAAAAACCGGTTTTGCGTCCTCTTTTAAATGTAACGAGACCTTGTATAAATTAAATTTGCCCAATTTGTTAGAAAACAGCGAGGGAAAACGAAGTTGCATATCCTTAATAATTTCGTCTAATTTATCACAATAGTTTAATGATATCAGTTCTAAATTAAATAAAGATATGAAATCACGACCCAGGAGCGGTGGCCCTCCATTGTATACTACACAAACGTCTAGCTGGCGCGTATATTGCTTGTATGTAAATTGTAGCCGTACAATTCCCGCACAATTAATCCTATCACCGGTATAAGTCAACAACCGCTTATCAGTAGACAATAATGGCACATTAGAAAAGTGAGTCTTATATGTTTGAAATGAAATGACCGTTACAGCTGACCCACTGTCAATTTGAAACTTCATTCGTATACCTTGCACCAAAACGATTTCAATCATCGGTTCACCTTTCACAGAGCGAATATTGAACAACTCACCGTCATCGCCGTTAACTTCTGTTAGCGCCGCGTTTTCTACGTAATTAATTTTATTACACATGCGACGCAAATGACCCCTAGTTTGACACTTTTTGCACTTATAGTTTGAATAACGACATTCTGCCGTGCTATGATTTTTAAGCCCGCACACTTTGCACTGCACTTTAACACTAGCACCTTTGGAATAACTCCCCATCTTGTACAGCTGTTCGTGCTGAGCCGGCTCCGGTGCCGAGGCGGCCGCTGTCACCGCGCGCGCGTTGCTCATGCTGTCCGCCAGTTCGACTACACGCGCCAAACATAATTCGTCCAAATCCTGCGCGAATAACTTTTCCCGCTCGGGTCCTGGTAGCATGCCCATTAAAAAACGATCTCGCAAGACTTCTTCGATGTTCTGGAAACGACAGTTTGCTGTTAACCCGCGCAGTCTCGCTGCCCATTGCATGTATGATTCACCCACTCTCTGCGTGGCGGCATAAAACATGAAGCGGTCGCCAAATCCCTTCTTTTTTGGTGTAAAGTGGTCATCCAACAGCTTAATGACGTCTTCATACGGCACTGATTGGATATCTTTTGGTAACGCCAAATCCGCTGCCAGCTTGAACGTACCGTCATTGAGTGCACTCAATAATATAGCCCGTTTCTTTACTTCGTTTCCAATCTCGTTTGCAATAAACCACTGGGATAGTCGGCTTTTATAAGTTTGCCACGACTGCGTGGTATGATCGAAGTTTGACAAAATCCCGAATTGCGCCATTTTTTTGTTTCGTCAACGGTTCCTCGTCGCCACTGTTATGTCGGAGATAAGGTGTGAAGTGAAAGACGGTTATTAGCACACTGATGTTTAATTGGCTCGCCGTTTAACTGTACGTCAACATGACATATGCGTACCCACATTATACAATATACAACAGATTATAAATAAATTAATAAGTTACTACCCACACTAAGTGGCATATAATAAATAATTATAAATATATACACATAACAGTCATATACATATGTAGTCCTGACCCAATAATAAGATCGTGTTGTGGGTATCAGAAACTACGAGTGACTTTTCGGTCTCACTAACACCCAGACCCGAAACAAATACCTGTAGATCACACAATTATTTGTCTCACCGTGGGATCGAACCTGCCTCCTCCTCCTCCTGCGCCACGGAGGCTGTCGTACAGACTAATCAAGCCTTATCATCCCTCTACCACTCAAATATACAACTACACCGCCGTTCGCTTATACCAAGGTTTACAGAGGCCAAGTTATATTAGTTACAAGTCAAAAACTCAATAGTAAGTGTTGTTGATATGATTTATATCGGCCAGTGTGCTCTGAACTCTGGATATTAAGTATTAAAACTTCACTGACGTTTTGCACCACACCGCGTAAAATGAAATGATTTAAACGATTTTCATTTTAAAGTTTACCTTGGGTGTTTTCTCTGAGTATATTAAACTGAAGTTACAAAGGGTTTAATGTCAAGTTGATGAGCGGTTATATCTTAGTTTGCTTTCTACTACCACTACTGTTTTTATTAAGAAGAAGTAGCTTTGAAAATACAAGGGATTGGTATACGAGTATATCGTAAATGATCTTTTGATATTCAATGATAAAACCTCTGGTTCGAATCCCGGGCGGGCAAAGTTATATTGGATTATGCTGATTATACTGGTGGTGGGTCTCTCATATGTTAGCGGCCGTCTGGGTAAGTACCACCACATTGTCTATTCTCCTGCTGAATAGCAGTATAAATGCACTGTTGTGTTTTGAATTGAATGACATTCTAGCCAGAGTAATAAATGGACATATTGAGACTTAACAAGTTATATCTTAGGATGGCGAGCGTAGTGATCCATGGCATTGCTTTGTAATTCAAGGTGTTGTTTGGTTTTGCTGCTGTTTATGAGTGGTCTTATCGCTTACCATCAAGCGAAAGGCATGCTCGCCTCGCACTTAACGCAATAAAAAATAGCTATTCAATACCAGCCCGGAGTCAAGGATTTGTGCCCGATATGGCGATAGGCCCCCCTATTACATTGTTGAATGGAACAGACAAGGCGAAACGCTGGTGTTCTGGTAGCACCACTACCTAGGTAGGTACGCTTGTGGGAAAAAATCGTGAGCTTATGTACAAGTCTGTATGTACATGTCTATGTTTCAACGCAAACAATTTTTCATAAACCTTAAATTATATATTCATGAAAAACACCGCTGTAATACAAAACAAAAATTCCAAAGGCAAGAATGTACAATTTTGATGGTGGCGTCTCTCAAGTCTTTACTTGAGTTAGTTTCACGATCCCCAGGGATAGCGCGGGATTTCCTGAAATATTTTAACTTGAAACTTGTATTTCTTGGCGAGAAATTTTGCGGTATTATTGTTTCCTGACGCTAATCTTTTTGGCTATAACGGTTTTTGAAGTTTTTAAAGAATAATGCGTTAAATTATTTATTATGTTTTATTTAATGTGTTTTTGTTAATTGCTTGGTGGCCTGTTGGTAAACGGATCAGACGCGGCTGCCAACATGTTTATGGTGGTCGCAGGTTCGAATCCCAGGGCATACTTCCGACTTTACGGAGTCATGTGTGCATTGATTGTCAATCACAACGCGCTATAACGGATTAGAAAAATATCGTGCGGAAAGCATACCACAGAAATTTGTAAGAATTTTTATTTGGTATGTAAAGTCTGCCAACCCGTACTAGGCCAGCGTGGTGGACTATATGGCCTAACCATTCTCAGTCGTACTCTCGATTGCAGAGAAGGCTCGTGCCCAGCAGTGGGACGTATATGGGCTGATACAGACAGATTTATACACACAGTTTATTAATACAATTCAACAGCAATTAAAAGGCTATTCTACTTTAGGATTTGCACTTAAACATTATAACAAAACAATTGTATTACGTTAAATAAGAAATGTTAGGAACAAGTAACACAGAGCATTCTGCTCACGTCACGGGAAGCTGTTGGCCGCGAATTAGTTCCCGAGGGACCCCTGCGGTGTAATACTAAATCCTACAGGTGAGGATACGGGAACATTGGCTCACCTTGCTTATATATTATCCTGTTTAATTAGTCGATATTATCAGACAAATTCAATAGTCACCACATTGATGTAGTGGGAACTATTGGTGAAATGCTAGGGACTGGAATTTTTTGCCTGACATAAGTATGAGAAAATAAGGTTTTGAAGCTTTGGAAATATGGAGGAAGCCTGTCGCAGTACCTCCTGTGGCTAAAGAGAGGAAGAAGGAAAGGGATAGAGAGATAAGCATTCACTGGTGGTAGATCTCTCATATGTGAGAGGCCATTTGGGTAGGTATCTCTACAATGTATATTTCCCCAACCAAAACGCAGAAGAAAATGCTGAATAAATTGAGACTTCACATCTTATGTCTCAGAATAGCAAGCGCAATGGAATACCAAGCGTAGCCTTGTAGTTCAAGGTGTTGTTTCCTTTTGGCACTGTTATTGAACAGTCAAACAAACAATATAATTATAACTTAAGACAAATAACAAAAAAAAAAGTTTCATCTAACACTTTACATATTATGTAATGCATAGGACAACCCAAGCGTCTAGTACAATAATTGCACCGAGATACCTCAATCTTGATAATATACTAATAATTATCATAATTTCCGGCAATTATTTCTGCTCAACAGATACTCTACACAACATTCCAATTACTATCCCTTGAATTGCAGCTATTTTCTTTGATATTAAATATCACAATACCTATAACTCAATAGAGATTCCAGATCACTACTAATTGATGTATCGCTAAGCACCGCTGGAATTCAGAGCAATAGTTTGTTTTCCTAGTATTCCGTTTCTCGCGGGACCTCGCCCAATAATCAACTGCTGAAATACAATACGAAACGCATTAGTGTTTAGTTACATAGTTATGTTTTGGTTTTGATGCAGATGTTTTTAGTAGAATATTCATCTTGTTTATTTTTTAGTTTTTTTTATTTGTTATAAATTGACATAACATTAATTGTTGATATTAAAAGCACTAATGATAAAAGAAAACAAAAAAGAAAAACATTTCATCACAAGAAAATTAAACTTTACAAAAATTTCGAAAAATTCAATAATGTAGAAAATTTTATTGTACATTAACATTACATATAGTATATATACATATAACGTTGGATAACAGCAGGTATTATATAGATAGATGTTTTCAAGTCCTATTAAGAGGTTTTCGTGAATGTTGGTAATAATAAGATACTGTCTTACTTCAAGGTCTGAATTTTGTTCTAGATTTAAAAAAAAACACTTTTTGTTTCTCAAAATCGGCTGTGACTAATTGTAAGTTTAGACGTAGAGGTTTAAAAAGACAATAAAACAGTTGAACATAAATATAAGTCATATTCAAAAATACATAATGATTGATAATACTATTTTATATGCGATATTTGTACCGGCCTCCTTCATTTACAATTACAGACGTAAAATAAAATAAACATTGTCTCCTCACTGCCTGCCAAAGACACGAACAAATCATCCTCAATTCTCAGCACGTATCTTCATTCAAGTTTTTCTTCCGCCAACTCTAAACTGAACAAATTAGTGTTATTTTAAAATTGGCAAAAAACCGCCGACTGATTTACATACTCGCTGACTGGTTATTGTTGGAAACTTTGTTTCAACTCGCTTTTGCTTAATTATCCCGTTTCTTTCTTCGATATTCTTGTGAGGAAATTATTAATTAATGTAGTGGATTTTTCTTACAAATGAAAAAATTAAATTCCATTTGTAGAGAAATTTACAATATCCTGGTGTGACGGTTGAATTATTCCCTGTCACATCTAGTAACCGTAATAAGCGAGGATGAATATGGATGACAAAGGTAGTATTTGACAGCCTCCGTGGCGCAGTTAGTTAGACGCCAGCTGTGAAACGAGAGGCCGCGAGTTCGATCCACTGGTATTTGTTTCGGGCCTGAGTGTTTGTGAGACCGCAAAGTCTCTCGTAGTTTCTGATACCCACGACACAAAATTCTATCTTAGTGTGGGATCAGTACTATGTATGTGACTGTTGGGTGTAATTATTTATTGATTTGTGTTTACTTTCCTAGGAATAGAAAAAATACCAATAAAAAGTATTTTTGTTTGTTTAGACTTAATTTAAAAAAATCTACGACTGCTCTTTTTCATTGTAATCACTGGCAAAACAAAGTTACTGAAATAAAAAAAAAATGAAATCTACAGGCTTTCCGATTAAGAAAATATAATTAAAATTGATTATCTTTGTTACCGCATCGAATCCTAGACCTCCCAGTAACTAGCCTGCTTTCTATTTACAATACCAAATGCATATGTGTATATTTAGTGTACAATATGCATTTCTGTAACTGCGCTCGCAGTTCCACTAACGCGAATAGTTCGCCGAGTCGGAATATCGCAGTTGTTAATTTACACATACTTTCAACAGAAATTCGGATAACTGCGCTGTAAATGATATTTTCAACAGTTAGTGTAGTGTTACGATAGTTAGTAAATAAATTCAATTCACGTATTGTAACTAACTGTCGGCAGCGGAAAAATATAACTAACATTCGTTTTGAATATTTTGTGTTGGTATAGCTCATAGCAATATCAATTTATGTTTTGATGAATTTTGTAATTGTTGTCAGTATAGACTATAGGCTTTAAACTTTCATTGGTTGAAAGAGTTACAGAGGGATTTAGGTCCTCTTCTCATCACATATTGCAACGAACATTAGCAAGTCCCTCTTAAAGGATGCGGACATAGTCTTTTAGGGTCAGAACTTTAAGGCAAATTTTCACAAATTATTGGGCTTAAAATTACATTGTATACGTTTCATTTTTGCGACATGTGACATTATATTCGATCAAATTCACAAGGTTTTATTTATTCATAGTTTCTCTTTTGGTGTAAACATACCTTTAGTAATGTAGGATTTAAATGTTATGAAGAAAGACGAGTAGAATGCAAATGTTAGACGAATGAGTGATATGGAAAGTGTTATGAGAATGAAGAATAAAATTACTCAAGAGTGAAAGAGTTAGAGGATGAATAATTAGAGTGTGGAAGAACGGAAGGACGGAATGAGAGAGAACTGAATGGAAGAAGGAAGGTGTGTATGACACCGGATGAAGACGTAATCAAAGACGAAAATAAAGAATACTATATTCTACTTTCTTAACGATTACAAAGACAATCTTCATTTTATTTGCCTTGAGATGGAACTATTCTCGCATTATTATTAACGGAATGTTTAACTTGTAACTTTGAAATTGAGTTTTAAATATATATTTAATGAATAAATAAATGAAACAAGAGTAATACGAGCTATCTAGTAATGTTTGCAGTTAGTTCGAGCAGTGCACATTGCTGAATATAATGTCCAGCGCAGTTGTGCGAAGTTGCTGTCGCCTGCACTTAGCGTAAAGTCAAACTTGTCCCCGCCGCATACAGTATCATAATCGCGTTATTTACGATTTAGTTGTGTTTATATAAATCATAGTTATTTAGTAAATAAGCGAGTAATAAACGGATAGCAGCAACCGTAGAGACCTAAAGACCTTTGTCTGCGCATGCCTCTTATATAGCACGACAAGCAATTTTGGTTTGTACTGTGGCAGCTTGGGAAGTTATCAGCTTCAATGTGTCTGATAAGTTGAAAAAATAATCAACAGTGTACGGCTGTCAAGAAAACACCTTTTTAACTATATGGCAACTATATGTCTTAGAAACTGATACAGGGTATATCAAGACTGCGACCGAAATTGAAGCCGGGTGCTAGGTTTAGTGATAACTGACGCAATGCAACTAAAAATTTTGCAAAAACGCGACGATTTTTTTTGTTATTTTTATCCTGTTAGCGTATTTGGGTGATGAAAACATAGTTTTGTCTAAAATATTAGTGTACACCCTATTATTTTTAAAGACGTTATGGTAGAAAAGGGTTTAAATTATTATTTTAGCAAAATCTATGGATTCACCATCAAAATACGACGACAATTAAAAATCTCAAAAAAATTGTCGCTTTTCTTTGTGGATTTTCTAGTTGCATAGTATTTGTCATCACTAAAACTACCACCTGATTTCGTTTTCGGCAGCAGTCTATCACGACCTACCAAGAAGAATTTTATACAGATTGAAATATTGAGTATAAGTAGTTTGATTGGTGATCTAGATGCTTACAGAACACTATAACAATTCATCATCATCATCATCACTATAACATTATCATAATATATCCCTATCCAAGGCAAATATCCCTCTAAATCAGTGCGAATAGGAACGGAAGCCCATAATGGGATAGTATCGGAGATGTTCGACTAGCCGTCCGAGCCTGACCGCCTGGAAGCGTGTACTCAACTGCCCCATTTACAACATCTACAGATACTCCGGAATTCAATGGATACAAGCTCGCAATGAAATCGGAATCCAATTGATTGTAGTGTGTACAAGTTTGTTTGAGTTGTCTTGTTCTATTTGTATGTATTTGGTTTTTTGATGGATGGACCTCAAAATGGAGGTTGACGCATGAAATTCTGCCGATTTCGCTTTCCGTCTCTCCAGCCACAGGAAGGCCATTGTTGAACATGGCCGCCAACATGAACCTTTTTCCCATAAAGGTAGGCAGAGGTGCCAGGACACCTATATTTCGACATGAATGTTCCGTCCCACAATGTGATAGGGGGCGAGCCTATCGCTATATCAGGCACAAATTCCTGACTCCGGGTTGATAATGAATAGAAAAATCCAGTATCACTGCCCGACCCGGGATTCGAATCCGAGACCTCAGCTTTGTAACCGTACCGTAGTACAAATACGCCACCGAGGCAGTATCTCGCCATACATTGCAATAAAAAGGCATATTTTATTTCATACCACATCTTATAAAGATGTTACAATTTTATAGGTATGTACAATGTGGACCTTGTTAGGCACGCAACGATTTAGGAGAGAGGAAATAGCCTTCAACTTCTGACACAGGTAATTCAAAGACAAATCCATCCAATTTAGGCACAAACCAAATGACGTACCGAATAGTTGAACAAACCCAGAATGTTTCTGGAACTTTCTGATTTAAAATCAAAGTTTTATTTGCACAAAGGGGCATCTCGTTAAGATTAATCGCCCTTAAATATTTATCATAAAAGTATGAAGTAAACGGTGAAGTTTTCATTTTTCTGGCTTATCTCATAATTGGTTTAATTTTAGAAGTTTTAAAAGTGTTCTTGTGAATTATTTGAAGACTTTTTAGTATGGATTCGATTTATGTGTAATTTTAATTTATACTACAAATATTTATTTCGGACGGGTGTTGCAAGAACTCAGAGTATTGTATAAGATAAAAATATAGTATGACAACTATAACTCATGCATATGAAATATATTTCCTCAAATAAAAACACATTTTGAAACTTAAATTGCTTTTATGTCAATTATGGTGAGAGGAGGCTTAAAACGTTATACAATAAAAACACAGCTTCCTGCTAAAATTCCCAAGCGAAGATAAATATTTAAACTCAAACATTTCTTTTAACTTCCGCATAAAGTATGAAAAAGTTGTTCTAACTAACTTCGGCCAACGTTCGTAGTTGCTGTTGCTACGCTGCTACGCCGTAGTCCGTGGCCTCTACGAGTCAACTGTAGGCGACCTGCACACAATCTATTGTTGGTTGTGATATTTTAAAACAACTTAAAAACTATGTTTAATATTATTTAATAGATGTTAAATAATATTGGTTGGTATAATTTATTTGTGAGTGGAGGCCACGTACAGGCAAGCTAAATGTCGGACGCCCGTATACAAGGTGGACGGACGAGTTGACTAAGGTTGCAGGAAGTCGCTGGATGCAGGCCGCTTCCAACAGGTCATTGTGGAGATCCTTGGGGGAGGCCTATGTTCAGCAGTGGACTTCCTGTGGCTGATATGACGATGATATGATGAATAAATGTTACGTTATGCTCGACCTAGCAATCAAACTCAGTACATCACGATTCACAGCCTTTAAACGTTGCCGCTATACCACTGAGGCAATTTATATGACTCTCCTAATGTGGTGTAATTAAAAAACGGTCTATCAATTACCCTACATCTAATATTTATTGTATATTAGAACGAATCTATACTAATATTATAAAGCTGCAGAGTTTGTTTGTTTGTTTGAACGCGCTAATCTCTGGAACTACTAGTCCGATTTGAATGATTCTTTCAGTGTTGGGTAGTCCATTTATCAAGGCAGGCTATAGGCTATATATCATCACGCTATGACCTATAGGAGGAAAGCAGTAGTGATATTTCTAGCAAATACGAGGAAATTTTGTTCGTTTTTCGTGGTCCGATTAGTCGATATTCTAAACTGATAGTCAGAATTAAGCATTTTGACCGCCATTTTAAAACGTGTATGCACCCGGGCGGAGCCGGGCCCGACCGCTAGTTGACAATATAATCTCAATTAGTCATCGGTATTAGGTTTCGGCAGTGTTACATTTAGGTCATGAATATTATTCCAACAATTCATGTGATTTTGCCAATGTCTAGTTTCTAGATATAATTGTATTAGCCCATATACGTCCCACTGTAGGGCATGGGTCTCCCAACAATCGAGAGTACGATTGAGGTGGTTAGGCCATATAGTCCACCACGCTGGCCTAGAGCGGTTTGGCGGAAATACATACCATAGAAATTCATACAAATCGCTATGGTATGCAGGTATCCTTACGAAGTATTTTCTTCATCGTTATAGTGCATGGTGATTGACTATCGATACACACATGACTCCTCAAAGTCAGAAGTGTGCCCTGGGATTCGAACCCTAGTTTATAGACAAATTTTAAATAAATCCTTAAGTAAATAAAAATAATATTTTCAGTTTTTGTTATATTCTTTCAGTGTAAAACACGAAAAATTAAACATACACATTTGCGCATTTACATAAAATCAGAGGTGAAATAATAATTTACTATCTATTTGAAAGTGCTTTACTTAAATGTTTGATAATTGTCAAATAGACGCGTAAACTGTCTCATATTTACTATTCACATGAACGTAAATGGATAAATTATATATAATTAGACCTGTAAATTGCCACATTGATTTTATACTATGGGTTCTTATTGCCTATACTGATTGAAGGTCCCATATTAACGGGTTTTTTTGGCCGGCGATGACTTGTCAGACTTGGGTAGCAGTTACGAAACGTAACTGAGTTTTTATACTAGCAAAAGAGAATGTATGACAAAGTCTTGTCTTAGAACTCGACACCCTTGTGAATGATCGAATTTAAACCTTTGGAGCATTAAATAATACGGAAAATAGTAGAAAAATAAGAGTAACATAGAAACCAAATTTTATTTAACACACATATATGCATAAACTAGCGCCATTTTCTCAGAAGAGGTAGGCAGAGGTGCAACCTGGACACCCACATTTCCTTAAATGTTCCGTCCCACGATGTGATAGGGGGTCAGTCTATCGCCATATTAGGTATATTATTCCTGACTCCGGTCTAATAATGAATAGAAAAATGCAACATAATTTTACCTGACCCAGGATTCGAAACCGAGACCTCAGCTTAGTAAACGTACCGTAGTTCAACTACGCCACCAAGGAATTTTTATTTAACGTGCGACTAAAAGTCGTTCGTATTCGTCCGACCTAACCTCCATATGTACTCGCAATGGATATGAAATGTTTTCATATATGGAATATTTTTTAACTTACGATGTAGTTTACACAAGTTTTCCGGAGTTTTTCACAGTTTCCCACCGGATGTACGCGGTTTGGTTTCTTTAAAACTGGAGTATGGAAATATATGAATATTATTTTATATACAGTTAATATGAGCCCGGGATATAGTCTACTATGTTTCGCCTCTGGGTTTCTGTGCATTTTTGCATGGATTTATTGAATAAATTTAATTTTCAGTTGATTCAGTTGGCACGGTAGTTATAAATATCTTTGAAAAACAGTTATTTTTTGGGTAAAAGTATCTTTTTTACTACCTATAAAACTAAAGAAAATAATTTGATAAACATTGATGTAAAAAGGATTTTTAAAATCTTTAATAACTTATACGAATTAATGATGATTTTTGATTGAACGATGATCTTACATTAATTTACATTGGATCTCATCAATGATTGATGCTAAAACGTACTCAAACCATACCTACAAGTTTTTATTATTAGCACCTACGAATATTCTATCAATACCAAACCGCGGAGTGAAAAATAGAATTGCCTTTATTTATTCCTCGCATCTTTTATAAATTTCGATTACCGTGACCTCCCAAACAAACATGACGGGCTTTCATTTGATCTCCAATCATTTTAAAACAACATGACAGAAAGGATTTTAATTAAACCCGAAACAGTACTCATGATTTCATATTGTGTAAATATAACATTGAATTGTGGAATTTTATTTTAAACGTAATATTTATGGAAATATGACAGTTCTCTTGCAGAATGATGGCAGCCATATAATTTATGTTTTCACCGTCTGGATACAGTGTCTGCACTGTAGGTATCAATAGGTTGCTACTCTGTAGACCAAACTAAAATCCTAGTATCTATACATACATACACGAACTCTCGCCACTTTCCCAGAAAGGGTAGGCAGAAACCTGGGTGCCAGGAAACCCACATTTCGCCATGATAGGGGGCGAACCTATCGTCATATCGCGCTATGGAAGCTATAAAATTAGTAATTAAAAAAATATACTATAGGGCTTACTACCTTACCTCGTTCATAATGGAAACCAACCTTCTTTTAAACCGTTTCCAACTAAAACAACCATATAAATTCTGCGCTCTCATTAAGGGAGCGCTTACGAGTTCTAAAGATTTTCCTCGCTCATAAATCTCGCGGCCTTAGGTCCAGTAGTTCGCGGAAAACTCCTGTTTTTAACTGAATTGCTGTTCTCATGAGAATAATTAAATAATAGCTCCAGTGGTCGACACCTGGGTTTTTATAATGATTTTTTATGTTGGATTTTATTTTTATAACTAAAATCTCCTCAAAATTTAAGGGTTTATTTTTTTTCTGCCGAACTCTAATTTGTTTTTCAAAATTAAAGTAGCCTATGTTACTCCCGCAAAAAATAGCTATCTTTCAGTGAAAGTCCAGTTAAAATCGGTCCAGCCGTTTCAGAGATTAGCCGGAACAAACAAACAGACAGACAGACAGACAGACAGACAGACAGACGGACATACAGACAGACAGATGGACAGACAGACAGAAAAAAAATCTAAAGTCATTTTCGTTATAGGTGTCGTGTATATAACGATATGTAGTTGGTATTTTTTATTTATTTTCACTTTACAAACAGACACTTCGATTTTATTTACCTATATGTATAGATGATGTTTGATGTTGGTCCAACCATCAGATATGTTGCAAGTTGTGTCGAAAGTCTTTAATGTCCTGCATTGGCTTAAGATTCCATAAAATGATAACGAATGTTACACTTAAGTATATGTTTTGGATCTTTTCCTCTACTCAGTGACATCTCTATTCGGATACTGTGATATTCCGTTTTTTTATTGCTATGAATGGGGAAACGAGCATGCCGTTCGCCTGATGGTAAACGATACGACCGCTTATGAACAGTAGTAAAACCAAACAACACCTTGAATCACAAAGTAATATTGGGCATTCCGCTGCGCTCGCCATTCTGAGATGTCCAGTCTTCGATCAAATATACACTAGATACACAGTTCCCTGTAAAAGTTCTGTTAAAAAGTGGCACCGATGCATGACATTAAAAAAAGTAAACCAAAAGATCACATATTCCAAATATATTAATACAAATTCCACCTTATTCCTGGTGCTTAAAGTAGCTTTTCACATAATATTGTCTAAAGTTATGCGACGTTTTAGAAGCAACGGTCGGTGCGTGACTGAAGGCGAAAGAGTGCTTAAAGCACTCTTTTTTGGTGCCATTTTCTAAGCGCTCATGTTGTATCTAGTGTATATTTGATCGAAGTGTCCAGTAGTTACTCTGGCTACAATGTCCTTCAATCTGAAACACGACAGTGCATTTACACTGCTGTTTGGAGGGAAAACCAGATATTGCGGTGGTACCTACCCAGGCGTACCAGGCCTCTCACATATGAGAGACCTACCACCAGTAAAAACGACAAGTCGCTCTGTACGGCGACAGCAAGAGAGGATTCTCAAGACGTGGTTTGCAATCGCGGCCACCGCGATTGCGGACCCACATAGTGCAGATATATATTACAAAATGGTGCGGGAATAACTCGCTGCTTGAAATGGCTTTTTCATATCGCTCCTCCAATAGAACATTGAAGAAAATTTAATAAAAGTGTTTGTGTAATTTATAACTTTAAAAAACATTATAAGTTGTTACTCGAAGTTATTATGAATTATGGTGTATAGTAAAGCAACACATAAATATTAATTTTCATCAAAATGGTTGAAAATAAATTATATTTTTAATTCCAAAGTTTTAAAACATTATTCCGAAGTATTGCTCATAATTGCTCGTTTTGATTAGCGATGTATCTGCATTCTAGAAAATCAACGGGTTCACAACCACAGCGGCCACGGGTTCAAATTGCGTCGTCAAAACCCTCCCTAAGTTGGAATGTGATAAAAAATTGAAATAGTATCTCCCTACTTATAGAGGATTGAAATTCTTCAAGCGGTTTTAAGAATTACTTTAAAAATATAATTTCAACTACGTCATATACATGTATATATTTATATTTATAGCGTATGTGTATCATGTTACGAATATGTATTAATAGCATTATTTGTTTATTAATTATTTTATCATTATTATTATTTTCTTTTCTTTTTTCTTTTTTGAACATTTTTTTTATTCTTACACTGCTCTTTCTTTCTCCTTCCCTTATATCCATCCAAAGGTTGGCAGAAATCGCTTAGAGCGATAAGACCGCCTTTTGTACTTTTGTATTTTTTTGTATCCCTTTGTGTTTTTATCATTAATCAGTGAACAAAAACATAAATTAAAAAAAATATATATATACGTCAGCACGTCTCATCTACGTCACTCAAAACACCACAACCGATGTTATTGGACCCCTCTCGCCTAGTTAAACCGAAACTACATATAATAGTGTTCGTTAAGTCGACCGTAAAGTTGTCGGGTTCCAAAGAGCCTCCGGGGGGGAGGGGTACGGAAGGGAAGGGGGGAGGGGGGAGGGGGGTTGTCCGAAGCAACAATACCTACTGTCGAAAGGCGCGTGGGTGAGGACAACTAACGCGATTTATTAGTTCCTACTATGTATGTAGAGCTAAGAATGTATAGAGATAACATAAGAAAAAAAATAGTTTTGAAGTGCAATCCTTCTTCTAAGCCCTATTGATTGTAGGGGGATCCCATGGTCAACAGGGAGTGATTATGGGCTATAACAAGTATTGTTTATCGACACAGTCTACTAGAGAAATGGATCTTTTTGTATGGAGAACGGGCTGGGAATATTGAGATTATTCGATCGAGAGAATATTCGAAACCTCGTTTTAACTATTTTATTTATTTATTTATTTATTTATTTATTTACACTTTATTGCACACAAAAGGAAAACAAATACAAACAGAAATCACAAATATAAAAAGTACAATTGGCGGTCTTATCGCCGAAAGGCAATGTCTTACAGACAACCATGGGATGGATTTAAAAATAGGATAAATAGAGGGCAGTCTAAAGTGTAAAGGATAGAACTTGCTTAAAAAGGAAAAGTGTTGCAAATAAGTACAATTAATTTAATAAAATTTCAAGTAATACAAATAATAAATACACATATTATGTTATATAAACATATATATATATATATACAAATATGCATACATAAATAATATAATAACAATACATACATTGGAAGATACATATACATAATATATTGATATATACATATATATTAAAATACCAGTACATACAAATAGGTAAATTATCCACAGAAATGTGTCAGTTCAGTGAGAAAGATAGTAATCTTTGACAAGTTTTTTGAAAGATGATAGTGATCGTGCCCGTCTTACCACAACTGGTAATGCGTTCCACAGTCGAACAGCCTGGACAGTAAACGATTTATCCAAGAATGTGGTGGAGTGCACGGGCATTCTCAGCTTCATTTACTTATTTACTATTTTACTTAGGTTTATTGGTTTGGAGAATATGATTTGCTAGGCAATCTCGGCTCGACAACGGACAATTGATCTAGAAAGTCTTGATTAGTATCAAATGCGTTATTGAAGTTGCTACCTGGACAGATATATCCAACCACCATTTTTAGGGTTTTGGAAAATCTTAATCTTGGAACGAGATAAAGAAATAACACCCAACATACATAGTCCTGATTCTACACTGAGATCGAGTCTCGTGTCGTGGGTATCGGAATCTACGAGAGACTTTTCGGTCTCACGAACACCCAGACCCGAAAGAAATATTTGTGGGCCGCACAAAAAATTCTCTCGATGCAGGGATCGAACCCGCGGCATCTTGTATCATAGGCGGCGTCTAATGCCCGTTGCCACTGAGGCAGTCAAAGATAAAATAGCAAAGCAACTAAAATTACTTATAATTATTCAATCGATCAAACAACAAAGATGCAACATATCAAATTGACAAAAAAATTATTGTCAAAAAAAGTTTAGTCGCTGAAAGTGGGGGCCTCTATACATTTGTAGGTGAATAATATCGCATCAGCTTTTAAACTGTCGAGGGAAAGTTATGCCTGAACGTTATAAAAGTGCAGTTTTAAGCTAGTTAAATGGAGCACGGGTAACTTTAAACACTGTTTCAAATATAAAACCTTCAGTGGACTGGGGGCATTCATACTTAAAATTCACTTTTGAAATTAATTTGGTGATATTTTGTTGAATGTTGCTTTATGTTGTGAGCAATTTTGGTGTGGTTTGAAGGTTGTGAAACGAGAGGCCAAGGGTTCGATCCCCGGGCCAAGATAAATTCAGATGCCGTGGACTGATATTTGTTGCAGGTCTGAATGTTTGCGAGACCAAATGTTTCTCATAGTATTTGATAAATACATACATACATAAATTCACGCCTTTTTCCCAGAAGGGGTTGGCAGAGGTGCCCGGACACCCACATTTCGCCTTGTATGTTTTGTCCCACAATGTGATAGGTGGCGAGCCTATCGCCATATCGGGCACAAATTCCTGACTCCGGGCTGATAATGAATAGAAAAATCCAATATCACTTTGCCCGACTCGGGATTCGAACCCGTGACCGTACCTTAGTACAACTACGCCACCGACGCAGTGTCGTCAGGACTATGTATTCCAGTGCTAGATGTATTTATTTACATACAAAATCCCGGAATCGAATAAAACAAAACAAAATATATTTGAAACTCAACCTCCTGCTACAAATTCAACAATACACATCCCGAAATAACTCAAAATATAAAAGGAAATGTTGCGATCAATTCACGAGTTGCGACACACTTAAAAAGGTCTAACAATGGAAAAGGTTGAGTGACCGCGGCGTCTTGAGACTGTTCTTGAACCTTTATCCCGATTCAAACTCTGCTTTTTCACACAATAGCAACTGGAGTGAAAAATTTTGTTGCCGATGACGTAATAAGGGAATGGTGTGGGTTGGACCCCCTATACTTAGTATACTTGGTTTGAAAATCGTTGATGAATTTATATTACTTGGGATTTATGTTATAAGTTTTATAGTAATATATACAGGGTATATACACACTGCGATCGAAAACGAAGCATGTTGGTAGTCTTAGTGAAATCACTAAGACACGATGTGGCTAAAAAATTTGCAAAACAAGTTGTTCTTTTTTCCTACCGTCGTATTTTGGTGGTAAATACATAGTTTTCCTATATTAATAATGTACAGCCATTTATTTTTAAATACGCTATTGTACGCATGGATTTAAATTATAATGTTAGCAAAAACTATTGATTTACCACCCAAACACGATGACATTTCAAACATCACAAAAAGAAAAAAAATCCATTGTGTCGTGTAGTCACTAAAACTACCACCCGGTTTCGTTCTCGGTCGCAGTCTGGTTATATCATATATGTGAATACATTTATACATTATTTTTTTATTTTTAAAGATGTTCCCCACATTTAGTTGTCTCTTGTATATTCGGAGTGCTTATAATTACACACACAAAATTAATATGCTTAAACGCAAAATATGGGTAAATAACAGAGGGAGTACAAATATCCATGCCTCAATTAGATATCTATTTTTTTTTATTGCATTGAATAGCGAGACGAGCATGCCGTTCGTCTGATGGTAAACGATACGACCGCTCATAAACAGTAGCAAAACCAAACAACACCTTGAATTACAAAGCAATGCTTGGCATTCCACTGCGCTCGCCATCCTGAGACATAAGATGTTAAGTCTCAATGTGTCCAGTAGTTATTCTGGCTACAATGCCCTTCAATATGAAACACACAGTGCATTTACACTGCTGTTCGACGGGAGAAATAGACACTGCGGTGGTACCCACCCAGATGGCCTCTCACATATGAGAGACCTACTACCAGATATCTATTTATTTTGTAATTCCATCAATTTTATATAAAAAAGCCAGCAATAATGGACTATGAGTATACACGCAAATTCAAAAAGTATACTACTAAATGTTAATGGACATTAAATAATATCCAAGTGATATATGGGTAATAAATGCTTTTAATATGCTCCCTATGAAACTTTATATTGCTCACATAATGTATGAAATTATTTTTTATTAGCCTATAAACATTTTCATAGTAGTTGGGAGTTTTTACACAATATGTTATTACTTTTAAAATTCCAAGCGAGATTTTGTTACGCAATTTCTAAACATTTGCTGAAAAGCTTCAACCTACATAAGGCAATTTCTTGCCATACATAAATTATCCTTAAAAACATCCAACCCTCCTGAGTACAGCCCCTACCCCAAGGTAACGTACAACTCAATAAATTTGCCCCATCAATCCGGGTCACAGTAATTTTGTTCCACAAAAATAGCACAAATGCTTCTGTCACATTCATTACAGGACTATCAAGTGTCTTGCGAGTATTGGAACGATGTATGTAAATGTATGTTCCGAGTATGACGTGACGTTTTGTTATTGGTATCTTTAGATTCGTCTGTGAATGACGTGACGTTTTGTTATTGGTATTTTTAGATTCGTTTGTGAATGACGTGTGTCTTTGATAGTATTTTCAGTAAGGTTTTTGTTTGGTAAATGAAGTATTCATTTTGCTGTATGTCATTTTCGTTGTTGTAGTTTGGTGAGAAGAGCTAAATAAATAAAAAAATAATTGAATAACATATTGAGGTATGCTTTCGAATATAAGCAAAAAGCATTTAAATTCGTAATCTAATAGTATATAGTAATAAAATGTGAAGAGAGTAAAACTATTATTTTTGCAACACCGCTTTCGGCGACAGCATATCGTACACCACCTATAACGACCTACAAATATTGTGACGTTTTGTTATTGATATTTTTGGATTTGTTTGTGAATGACGCGTATCTTTGATAGTTTTTCAGTAAGGTCGTTTTTTTTGTGCTGGTCAAATTGAGTATTTATTTTTATAGATATATAAAAATATTACAGTTTTTACAGTGAACATTGGTTTAATTTGTTGGTTTTCAGATGTGTATCTGTATAAACATAAATTCCATTGCTGGTTACGGGCCTCCTCTACAATCAAGAGTACGATTGAGAGGGTATAGGCTACGTCATATGTGAGAGCCCGCACAAGGCCAGAGTGGTGGACTATATGGCCTAACCACTCTCAATCGTACTGTCGATTCTAGAGTAGGACCTTGCCCTGCAGTGGGACGTATATGGGCTGATAAAGAAACTTAAACAAAAAATAAACCGAAAAAACATGCCTAAATTATTTCAGCACCGTTTGTAACCATTTTGAGAAAAACCGGTAATATAAATTATATTTAGATTTATATATTATTTACATTTGTTTAATTATAATTTGAAAGCTATCACAAGACATCAAATAATCCAGTATAATTATTACACTCCAGAATTCCGCTAAAACAAATTAAGCAAAGGCAATGATCAGTAACTGCCTAGTCTGGAAATATTTAACAAATGAATCTTTAGCTACATGATTCAAGGCCGCGTTATAGACTATTAGACTTCACTTTGTTGTTGTTTTGTTTAATCAACTATAGAATTCCTAGTCTTTAATTATAACTACTTTTAATTACCCTAAAAATGGTTTCTTAGATTTACGCGAATGTTACACATTGAAATAAAATTATTATTTACGGATTTTATCGCGGATTTGGTTTAATTTTACATTTTTTGAGTTCGTGACCACGAAAGCTGTAAAGTAATCGAAACGTCGGGATATCAAAAAATGTAAAATTAAACCAAATCCGCGATAAAATCCTTAAATAATAATTTTATTTCAATACCCTAAAAATGTTACAAATCTAAAAGACCTGTTACCACCCACTTCAATTAGGCCCTGCGACATACGGATGGCAGCTGGTGCTTATAGTACAGGGCTATCCTAGTTTCAGCATCAGCAGTATCTCAATACGCCTGTTACATAGCCTCAGCACATAGACTAAGTAAACTTATGTTTGTTAATTTAGGTTAAGGAAGGAATTTAATAATTGTTTTTATTATTATTATATAGTTTTTTTTTTTTTTTTATTGCTGTGAATGGCGAGACGAGCATGCCGTTCGCCTGATGGTAAGCGATACGACCGCTCATGAACAGTAGCAAAACCAAACAACACCTTGAATTACAAAGCAATGCTTGGCATTCCACTGCGCTCGCCATCCTGAGACATAAGATGTTAAGTCTCAATATGTCCAGTAGTTACTCTGGCTACAATGCCCTTCAACCCGAAACACAACAGTGCGTTTACACTGCTGTTTGACGGGAGAAATAGACACTGCGGTGGTACCCACCCAGATGGCCTCTCACATATGAGAGACCTACCACCAGTAAATAAGTAATAGTTTCACCCTTTGAGGGCCAAGACTAGCTAATTATCTGAAATATTCAGGCAACACGAACGATATTAATTTGTATATTAATTTAAATAGCTTTTTTATATTTTATCAATAAATATTCAATGAATATATTTAATTAAGATTCTCCAAAAGTGTTCTCCAGTATACATTATTAAAATTAAAACTAATTTATACAATTTGCTTTCTGATGTAAACACCCATTACAGGAGTACACTACAATTACAAAAAAATACACATGCAAATAAAAACAAAGAAAAATACACTTAACGTATAAAAAAAACTACTAGTTAAGGAATTAAAACAGAGTGATGCATAATAATAAAATAATCTCTCCTAAATTGTTGCCGTGCCCAACAGGGTCCACATTGTACCTTTTATAAAATGTTTAACATCTTTATAACATGTGGTGTGCAATAAAGATATTGAGTATTGAGTAATAGTATTGAATATATTATATTTTATCAATATTGTTTTTTATTTTTTTATTGGATGAGGATACACCTTTATATTTTAGACTGCCCTCTCTGCTCTTCCTTTTAATAAATACATCAAAAGGTTGTGTGTAAGAAATCGTGTAGAGCGATGAGACCGCCGTCTATAATTTTATTGTTAATTTGTGACTGTGTATTTCCTTTTGTATGCAGTTAGGAATAAATAAATATTTAATATCACTTGCCCCCTATCGCGTCAAGGTGTTTTGGAACAGAACGTACAAGGCAAAACGTGGGTGGCAATTCTGCCTACCCTTCTGGAAAAACGCGTGATGTACCATTGAATATTTGGAGAAAATTACATATTGTTTATGTTGAAATTCGATTTATTTGAACCACCATAGAGATTATTTTCAATAGAATTCATACATACTGAAATATACAATGATTGACATCTGTATCAGCCCATATACGTCCCACTGCAGGGCACGGGCCTACTCTACAATCGACAGTACGATTGAGAGTGGTTAGGCCATATAGTCCACCACGTTGGCCTAGTGCGGTTGGCGGACTTACATACCATAGAAATTCTTATAAACCGCTATGGTATGCAGGTTTCCTCACGATGTTTTCCTTCACCGTTTTAGTGCGTGGTGATTGACTATCAATACACACATGACTCCGAAAAGTCAGAGGTGTGCCCTGGGATTTGAATCCGCGACCACCGTGAACATGGCAGCCGCGTCTGGTTCGTTTACCAACAGGCCACCACGCACTTTTTTGCCATGATTGACATAACATTAACTATTAAATGTCTCGTAACAAAAACAAATCAGCATGTATCGGTTTATGGCATTATTTATCAGGCGGGTGTTTTCTAAAAACATCTTTATTCCCAGCATTTAGGGTCTCAAATTGAATGCTTTCAAAGTATAATACCAAACCGAAGTTGTTAAAATATTCCACACTGCATCACATGTGTACTTAAGTCGCTCGTGCGTTGTTATATTAAAATTCCGAGACGCAATAAAAGATGGCTGAAATTGCCGAAATGTTATAAACGGTACAAATTTCTTTCGAATGTGTGGAGATTCTTTTCAAAAGATATTACTGATTTTACTGGTGGTAGGCATCTTATATGAGAAAGGCCGCCTGGATAACATTGCAACGTCTATTTCTCTCGCCAAACAGCAGTGTAAATGCACTTTATGTTCCGGTTTGAAGGACATTGTAGCGAGAGTAATTACTAGATTTAATGAGGCCGCACTACATTTACCATGGGTGTTAATCCGGTTTCTTTACCGTGATGTATTTGCCGTTTGCATAAAAGATAACCGTTCAATGACTGCCATCAAACTTCACTATCGTGTAGCAAAAATACTCCAAAGGGTCATTTTTACCTCTTCCCGATCCTTCGAATAGAATCCGGTAATAAATTCTGGAATGTGTCAATGTTGGGCACAGATAGCGGCTAATGTGGCCCTAACACGATCCTTTCGTGTTTACGCAATTATGTAGGGAAAAATGTATGAAAGGGTTTCTTGATACGATGCTTTAGGGTTAGGGAAATGGCTGTAACGTTGAAATTTTACTGCATTTGGTGTTTGTAATTTGAGAAATTTGGTCGAGATATAGATATATAATAAATAAATACACCCAACAGTCACATACATAGTGCTTACCCCACACTAAGATCGAGTCTTGTGTCGAGGGTATCAGAAACTACAAGCGACTTTTCGGTCTCACAAACAGACCCGAAACAAATGCCTATGGATCACATAAATATTTGTCTCGTTGCGGGAATCGAACCCGCGGCCTCACGTTCCGCAGCCGGTGTCTAACCAACTGCGCCACGGAGGCTGTGGCTGTGCACCGATATGCCTGACTTATGATTATTATTTTCGGGTTGGATATTATAAGACCAGAAAATCTCATAGTGCCTCATCATTTCGTTATGACTGAAAATTATCTCGTGGTTACTGATACACACGACACGAAAAATGTCCTAGTGTGGGTTCAGGACTATGATATAATAGAGCAAGAGCCCGTGGCCTTTAATCATTTTGCTAAAGCTAAAAGTTTGTCTGCGCATGCGCCTAAGCATCACACGATGAGCTATTATGAAATTCCAATCGTACAAGTTTTGGAAGTTATCAGCTTCAATGTGTTTGGCAAGATAAAATAACCATTAAAACTGTCTGACTATCATGAAAACTCTTTTTGATAGTTGCCTTAACAACAACAATATATTAAATTAAAATTTAATACCATAACGCAGGTAAAATTTCATGTTATTAAAGTTTGAACATATTGTTATATGTTAACATATTGAACCTGATAACTTCCAAAGCCTCTACAATCGGAACTTCATAATAGCTGTGTGATACCTATGTTGACAGACAAACTTTCAGCTTTTACAAAATGACGCAAGTCTGGCGGCCATGGGCTCTTAGTCTATAATATTGTGTCTCTTGAATGTATTTATTTTTTTATTCAATATACTACTACTCCTGTCCATTTGTTGTTGTGAAATAGGCTGAAAGTAGTCTTTATTGCTTTCCTAAGCCGGAGATTTATTAAGTCGGCAATTATTTGGGTCGAGATTCAGAGATAGAGATTGGGCCCTTCTTTTCTTAGATTACGTAACTTATTGCTATTTATTCTTTGTTGATACAGTCTCAATTATTTGCGATAAAATCTTTGAACAAAAGCCCGTTTTTTTTGTCGAATAATTTCATTCATCAGAGAATATAAAATATGTACGAATTAAAAATGAGATATTTTATTAAAATTGTTCCAATACCGTAGCTTATATTATTAAATCAGATCCTAGATTATTCAACGGATATTTTAAATCTGAAGATTAAAATGTAGTCTTTAAAGAAGTAGTAGGTCGTATCGCTTACCACCAGGCAATTGGCATGCTCGTCTCGTCATTCACTGCAATTATATACATGTGTGTGTGGGTGTTCAAAAAGTCTAAAAATAAAAATAAAAATAAAGCGAGTTCCTAGTTCTGATATCTACACTACTTACGACTTTTTGAACACTGTTTTTTTGTAAGCGTACAAAGTGAGCTTCCAAACTACCCAATAACCCTTTAACCCTATTTTGGGCGCGAACCCAAAGTTCAGAGACCTCAATCTTGACTAACGATATAGGGACGAAACAAAATTTGTCTTTCTTTAACACCAGCCAATCTATCACTATCACATCAACTTGTGACGGGCAGATCTTGCGGTTAGAAGATTTTACCCAAAAATAAATTTTATCCCACAGTGACAAAACCTATTTTACCTTGGCAACTTTAGCTTGCATAAATACCAAAGATGTACCTTATGCCATTGTAATAAAATCTGTTTTAGTCTAGCAACATTGTTATATACAAAAATTAAAAATGAACCTTACTCCATTGTAATAAGTTTTATTTTTGTGTGGTTATGGCGGCCTGCATAAAAAGTGACGTAAGTAGGACACGCTGTTTTATGTCCAATGAATAAGGCCCGTGTTAGGATATAGGGGATATAATTGGAAGTTTGTGGGAAAACAACATGATTTATAAGGGGATCAAATACACCGAGTGTTGATCTTTTGGAAATGCTTTGGATGTGCTGTTGGAATAGTTATGTAATTAAAAACTTATATGAATACAATTAAGTGCGATCTTATTATGAAAAGTGGTAATTTTATTTTACATTAATCTTTAACTGCTTTCGTGGCGCAGTTCCGTCCCACGATGTCACAGGGGGCGGACCTATCGCCGTATCTTGCACAAATTCCTGACTCCGGGCTGATAATGAATAAAAAAATCCAATATCACTTTGAACATATTGGCAGCCACGTTTGGTCCGTTAATCAACAAGCCATCACGCACTTGTACTATGTCGGTAGTTGGTCAATTGCATTTGATATTGAACAAAATATAAATACGTTTAAAATCACATGATATAACCAGATATTGTTGCTCATGAAATTTAAAAACAGTATGCATTTCACTTCCCATACAAATACTGAATAATGTCACAAATGAAACTTGAAAAACCCATTCCACTTATGTCAGAGCACAATTGACGTGTAAAAATGGAAGGTAGAGTCAACAAAGAGCAAACACAGAAGGAGAGTTAATCCGGACTACAATACCAATTTAGTGGCACCATTTCCAATGGCACAGTCGATGAAATGAGGACCTATTGCGAATAACAAACGGAATTGTTGGAGTTGGGCCGTAAGAACAGCGAGTTTTAAGGTAGAGACGATTTATTAAAAAAAAAAATATCTACAGCTATTTGAAAAACGAGATATGTTTGTAAGGCCCACTACTATTTATCGCGGGTCTGGGTCTTTATGAGGCTGAAATTCTCTCTTTAGTTCTTTAAACCCACGACACAAGACTTAATTGATCTCAATGTGGTGTCAGGCACATAGTCCTTTTTGACTGCATATCTAACTTGAGCTACTTGATGGTATTTGATGATTTCGATCATTGAGAAATGTTTTTCGTTAGTTCGTGGATTCTTTATCGTCACTGCAATGAATTGAATATGTCACTGGATTATTTTAAATTATGGACTTATTATAAAAACTGTTTAACAATATATTTTATAATAGCACTTTAATGTACAAATTGTTAGAAAATGCAGGCATCCGTTACACTAATAAAAATCCAGTAAATCGAATCTGGTTTCGTGGCCCGATTTCAAGAGGGTACCTCCTTGACGATTCAATCCGCTAAAAGCTCTCTTTTTCCGTTGCTTTTTTAAAAAGCCATGTAAAGAATAAAAAGAAGGCTTGTTTGATCAAGCACCGAATTTTCAGCTCTCATTTTATTGACCGGAGATGAAACGAGCTCGACATATTGTACATTTCTAATTATTTGAAGGATTTATTAACGTAAAACGGTATGGATATTATTCCATAAATCCTCCGGGAGTTTTTGAAAGGATTGGAAGAATAAAGAGTGTTTTTATTTTTTACCTTCTGGATTGCATACTTTTAGATGTGATGAATAACTGCGAAGGGCTGTTTATAATGAATAATATTTGAATATACGGATACGTCCAGGTACATATAAGAAAACATTGCAGATTTATGAAGGCAAATGTATCAGTCCACTGGCGCGAGAGACATCAACCTTTAGTAAGCATTATTTTTACTGCACATACTATCTTTAAAAATAGATAAAAAAAGTTATACTTTCAGCTATGTTCGGCAGTGGATTTCCTGTTTTTTTTTTTAATGCATAGGGCCGGTAAACTAGCTAACAAGTCACCTGATGGTATGTGGTCACTGCCGCTCAAGAGCATCCATAACAATTGGATCATAGATGTGTTGAAGATCTGTCAAATCGGGAGGGGAGCGGGAAGGATAAAGAATGGAAAGAGTTAAAGGGTATTGGGCTCCGGCAATGTCATTCACCGAATGAAATGCGACAGCTAAGGTGTTGCGTCACATCGATGTCGTGTGAGAGACAATAGTACCACCCGGGCGAGCTTGCTCAGCACGAATGGCATTCTAAGTCATGACTGACAACAGTGTGGCTCTACGATTTTTTTATTAGATAATTTATATGTTACTGATAAACAAGCTTCATTATGTTACAGTTTACTTGTACCCCACTGTAATATGGTAGTTTTGTATAGGTCGAATAACCAGCTCACTATCTAATTAATATAATAATTAGGAATATGTTAATTATTGAAAATTTGTTTAATTGCTGAGAATAAATTTCCCGCATAATAACATGCTAATTGATCCTAATTGTATGGTTATTAAACATATTTATGCTCATATGATTAGTATGTTAAAGCTTTGTTCAACTTTGTAATTATTGCAGTAACTAAAATAGTATTTGTCACAAATCAAAGTACGTTTCTTTTATAAGGCTCGAATGCGTCAAACCAATTTGATGATAGGTTTGATGTTAACCCTACCAAGGGCGGATCCAGCTTTTAAGCCTTTTCATATAGTTTTTGTCAGAACACTGGATACGACTTGAATACTCGAATTTGTAATGATTTTTTAAAGTTTGTTACAACTGTGATTTGTGACTCCACACACACTCTTACTTTATTTATCGATGGAGCCAGCTCAGGGAGGTTCATGACCCCCACGACCTCCCCTGGATCCGCCCTTGAACGTTTCATGCAATTGAAAATAGAGTTTATGGGTCCGAGAAAAGACCATCCTTAACCAATGTTAACAATGACTGTTGTCAACAGTATGTCCTTTTCGTAGTTTTAAATGTAAAGTTATCAAATGTTTTGTCCCTTTCTAATGACTTGTGAATTCAGTTTGAGCGAAGAAGACAAAAGATTTGGATAGCTAAAATAGGTATTAAAACTTTCTATTAAAACGTTTATATAATCCGACAATATACAACTCGCAAGCATAAAAAAATCCTAAACAAAAAAAATCCGATCACAAGTTATTTAAAAAAACTAATTGGTTCCAGCAATTTATTGAAAACGCTGCTATTGTTTATAGCGTTCAGGATCATCCATCACGCTAATGATTAATTGCTATCGCGATCGACGGCTGCCTCATTCCGAAATCCATTAGACTTTAAGAAAGCCGAGAGTACTTTGAAATATATATTATATACATTTTTCGTTATTTTTTGCGTAGGTGGACAATGTATGTAGCCTGATCATTAGCATTTAGCAAACCGCCACTCATGGGCTTTAAGTGCTGGTGTGACAAAATGTAGTAAGTACAGAGAAAAACGTGAAATAGTTATAATTACTGGTGGTAGATCTCTCATATGTGAGAGGCCGCCTGGGTAGGTACCATCGCAATGTCTTTCTCCCGACAAATAGCGGTGTAAAGGCAGTGTTGTGTTTCGGATTGAAGGACATTGTACCCAGAGTAACTACTGAACATATTGAGACTTAACATCTTATGTCTCAGGAAGGCGAATGCCAAGCTTTACTTTTTAGTGCAAGGTGTTTGGTTTTGCTACTGTTCATGAGTGGTCGTATCGCTTACCATCAGACGAACGGCATGCTCGTCTCGCCATTCATTTAAAAAAGCCATAGGAAGTCCACAGCGGAACATACCCTCCCCCATGGACCTATTGGAAGCGGCCTGCATCCAGCGACTTCCTGCGACCTTAACGGGGTCGACCACTTTGTGGGTGAGCGTCCGACACCTCGCTTGATTGAACTTTTAAGCCATATTAGATACATAAACTCAAAGTGCATTTGTGTCACTCACATCGAAATTACCCAAGATCTGATTGCAAGCAAAAAAAAATAAAATTTTAATACTAATACTGCCTATAAAGCTTAATGGATCAACCGATAACTTTAAATTGGGCGCGATTAAAAGTTAAAAGGCAATACCGTGCGATGCCCGTAAAAACTGTTGGAAAACTGCATGTTACAGATGAATTTTTGAGGGTGGGAAATTCAGAAAGTTGACCTTATTTTGATGTGCTCAGTGGGATATATATCGACAGTGAAAAGAAGGGCAATGGGTTCAATTCCCGAACTGAGATATATTTTAAATAAACATTACAATCGATCTTTAGGTTGTCTGGAAGATGTCGCCGTTTTGCGATAACACCGCCGATTTTACACTTGTTTTTATGTCTAGTTCCTAAATATGTTTTTTTTGGTTGTGGTGTACAATGAAATAAACAAATACAGCTACGAAATTTTAATAGATACATAAATATACATATTCTTTTTCCCTAGTGGAAACTGCTTTCCGAACCGGCTGATAGATAAAAATATAACAGAATCTAAATTAAGTTGAACATTTTAATGGATTCAATAAGTTATTTTCATTAACTCACGCCGTTTTTCCCAGAAGGGGTAAGCCGAGATGCAACCAGGACACCCATGTTTCGCTTTGTATTCTCCGTCCCACGCCGTGATAAAGGTCGAGCCTAAAGGTTACCACTCATTAGGCCCACCCGGCACCGCCTCACCTCGCGCGGTTAATATTCTTTATATGAAATTGTATAGAGAAACGCTCACTACATCAACTCCCTAACGTCACCGAATCGCCGCCGTCCACGCGTGGACCACTCTTTGTCAACTCATTGCTCGCATGCTTGTCTTGCGTTGTAGCACATTGGCAATTCACAAGTTCCGAATGAACTGCGCGATGCCACCGAGTGGACTACGCGAGGTCCACTCGTGTTCCACCTGCGACAACGAGTGGGCCGCGAGCGACGAGGCGGTGCCGGGTGGGTCTAATGAGCGGTAACCTTAACTCCTGGCTGATACTGAATAGAGATTTAGATACATTGAGCTTTTATAATGGCATGATAAAAGACTAGTAAGTGGTGGTAATTGCTATGGAATCTAAATAAATTAATAATTACTAGGATCTAGTATAGGTACTCTAGCAGAATGTTAAATAAGCCAGCCAAATAAATAAAATCTAAATTCCAAAACACATGTATGTGCGTGTGTCACAATGTAGGATTTAACCAGACGAAATGTAATCGCAAAGCATTATATTAATAGTTTTTCAGACAGACAATGTTATTACTCCTGTCGAGTTTGCTTGTTGGAAACATTTATATCTTCAACTATCTACACCAAGACCGCCTAATAATAAATAATTCTCCAACTTTCAAATTTATTTTAAAGTACCGAAACGCTGCTGGCGAAACAAAACTTCTGTTCAAAAGTAAAGCATCAGAACTACACAATTGTTATCAGTTTCCGACTCGGTCCGGTCGAGATAAACAGCAGTTTTCTTGTGTAAGCGATTAAAAGGCGCTTCAGTGAGCCAAGACAAGCGCGGAGTCACTCGGAAAAACTCCGTTTTCAGATAGGACGAGTTTGGAAACGACTTCTGTCTTTGCTGTCCTTATTCTAGTCTAGTATTTGTTTTAGAGCACTAAATGCAATTAAATTATTTTTACTAATTCCCTCACAAAGAGTAAGTACGTGCCACTTTTAAGTATTGTTGTATTCTGATTTAAAAGATTTGATTTTCAGTACTGTATGTTTTACCGAATTTAAAACTTATATCTCCGGGATGGTGGTTGCAGGATAGTAACAATTGACACGCATGTTCTTCATACATACATACATAAACTCACGCTTTTTTCCCAGAAGGGGTAGGCAGAGGTGCCAGGACACCCACATTTCGCCTTGTATGTTCCGTCCCACGATGTGATAGGTGGCGAGCCTATCGCCATATCGGGCACAAATTCCTGACTCTGGGCTGATAATGAATAGAAAAATCCAATATCACTTCGCCCAACCCGGGATTCGAACCCGAGACCTTAGCTTTGTAACCGTAGCCTCGTACAACTACGCCACCGAGGCAGTCAAGAAGAGTAAGAAATTTTATTAATTATTTGTTAAATCAGGTGAATGACATACTCGTCTCGTATTAATCGGCTGCGTATCGTAATCGTATTAATCGCATATTCATTAAAATATTTACGGTGGTTGCGGGTTCAAATACCAAAGCGATTTGCAAGAATTTCTATTTTATGTAATGTCCACAAACCCAAACCAGGATGGTGGACCATATTGCCTTACACCGTACTATTTCGCCTAACACTTCTCAATCGTACTCTCGATTGTAGAGGAGGCCCGTGCCCTGCAGTGGGACGTATATGCACTGATACAGGTGAAATTTATGTTAAAGGTGATATGTGCGTATGAAATAAAAATAAATTGTATTTTTTCGGCAGGTTTAAGAATAGTCCGTCGTATTTACAGTAGTGCTGGAGATAGCAACTCCGTGCGGTCAAGTGGTTTGTTTGTCTCTGAACTTTGACGCTACTTAAGCTAAGCCCCCGAGGTTTTGCACCGCCGCGCGTCTAGATTCACTAAGAACTAGATTTTAGAAACTTGGAATTTAGGTTTTGAGAATTTATAAGTGATAAAAATTATTAAAAAAACTATTAAAAGCTTATTTTTTTATGTAATGTATTTATTCCAATAGTATTTGTATGACGCACGATGTTAATTGCAATGCAATGCACTTGTTTTCAAATTAGCCAAAACACAATTTTATTACAAAATGTTCGTACGACCAAAAAAAATTTGCAAGAGGGTAGTTAAGCCGCTTTTAAGGAATCGTTGTAGTATTCCTCGAATGAATTTAAACCAGAAAATCGACTACTGAACTTTCTTTGGATGAAATTGCTATCCACTAATATGGTTCAAGCACATCTTAAATTGGAGGCATACATCTAGTCACACTGACTTAATGCGGACTTAAAAGGATTAGCACTTTGTCTAGTAGTATTGTCTCTATTTATGTAAAATATGCTATTAAATTATGTTTAACGCGTGATTTGATTTCATATCATTAAAGAAAAATAAACAGTTTAAATAATATGTGTTTCATAAAATAAACAAATATATTTTTTGTGTATTTTTTCTCCTTTAACTAACATAAATAAATTTATATTTTCATTTTCTACGGCAACATCAATTATTCGGACGTATATGTATGCATAAATGGAATGAGAAAGCAGCTGCATAAACAATTAACAATAAAACAATATTTATAATTCGATTTTAAAATAAAGTTATTTCAAGCCAGAATTCTATTAAAAACAATTTCGCCAAAAACAAAGATACAAATGAATTTAAATGCAAATTCAGTGAAAATAAATGGAATTGTGCGGCGACCGGCAGTTAGAAACTTTGGCATTTGTGTCCACTACAAGTGGAATTAATAAGGGATTGTTAATTAACTCCGCCTCATGTGTTTAAATGGTATAAACTATTTGGAAACCTAATAAGGGGGTAAGAGGGTAAGGTGGTAAGGGGTAAGGGGATATACAAATACCTTCCGGGACTCAAATCAACTTCACCTGTTCGTCTACGGAAGAACCATTGCATTCTGTGATTACTAAATGTCTAATATGTAATGTTTCATTTCATTCCTAAATCAACTTTACCTGATTAGTGTATCCTGTTCTCTTACTTCTTATTAGCTATGGAGAGTACTGTTCAAATTATTCGTGATGGTCCATATTATGCAATAGACTAGTGATTGATTGAACGTCAAGATGTAGGTCAGCTGTTTGATTCTCACCTCGGTCAATACATTTAATTAATTTATTAATTACCCTTCGAAATGAAATTATATTCAATTAGTTTTATTAAAAATGGTACACCAACACCATAATACATTAAAGCACTTATTTTTAGATTAGGTAGTATACATATGAATAAGAAAATGAAATGAAATTGGTTTATTAGTGAATAGACAATTAAATAGCTCTAATGCACATACTACTTTATTCTCTATTTCCAAAACATATTGTATTATTTATAATAAATTTTTAGTAGTATACAATTAATTATTAATTTTTGTTTTGTTCAAGAAAATACATTATTTACGTCAATCAATGTCTAAGTGGATCAACAACGACGCGTAGCGCTTTCATATTTATAGACGTGTACATAACATCTATTAAAATAATATTTAAATTAACACTTTCGACCATAACAGAGTAAAAGTTAAGGTTAACCTAGCTGACACGATCTCATAACTTTTAAAGACTTGTCCGGACTTAGGGCACGAAAGCTTGGCAACTTAACGTGCTTTTAAGCTCGTGCACGACACCAAGTTTGATGTAGTGCTCGAGGAAAGCTCTTGTTTGCGGAGTTATGTTTTTTTTTACTGACACTATGTGGCTTAACTGCACCTGATAAATGTATTGTAGTTTAGATAGAGTTATTCTTCTAGGAGTGATGTACTGTTCTCATATTCTTGAAAATCAGTGTTGTGTTGTGGTTTGCATCATATAACATTTACCTGAGTGGACACAAGCAACCAGCCATTTTTTGGTGTTTTTTATTTCATATTGTTTTTTATATGATCCATGTTTTGTACGTTGTGTCAATGACTAATATTTTTTTCTTCTTGGCGTTGTGGGTATCCGTACTAATAATGAATTGAAAAATCCATATCACTTCGCTCGACTCAGGATTCAAATCCAAGACATTAACTTTGCAATCACACCGTAGTACAACTACACCACCGCATCAGAAAAGTATCTATCCTCTGAATAGCTTTAAAACTAACAGAACATAAATTGAAATCACTTTATCACAAAGTAACTATCTATTCGGAACCTCGGCTGAAGTACTACAGAACAGTTTCATGGAAATATGCAGGTGCTTAAAATTTCCGTGTGTTACTTGTTGACACACAACTTGCAGCTCGTTGCGTATCTTCCTTGTTTGTTTGTCCTGTCGGGTCGACTTGCCCGGTAATTGTTGATTTATTCCTGTTTTTTTTTAGTCTTCGAAGACGGGTAAGCATGCGGCCCGCATGTTTTTTTTTGCTATGAATGGCAAGACGAGCTTGCCGTTCGACTGATGGTAAGCGATACGATCGCTCATGAAGTGGCAAAACCAAACACCTTAAACTATAAAGCAATGCTTGGCATTCTACTGCGCTCGCCATTTTGAGACCTAATATGTTAAGTGGTATCTACCCAGGCGGCCTCTCACACGTAGCTGGATGGAGGGTAGAGAGGCCTTTTGTTTGCAGTCTGACATTAGTGTGTTGAATTATTGTTTACAACATCAACGTCTCCTCGGCGTTCACTGCTGGGCATAGGTCTTTCTTATGGTACGCTAGTGAGCTCGATTTTCAGCCCATCATCACCACCGATTCCAGCCATCTACATCATCATCATCATCTACACTACAAGAAAACCGCAACTCTGCCATAAGTCATTAATCACAGTGGCATAGATCTTTAAATCAAAATCCTTTAATAAAACCCAACAAACCCAGTAAATTTCCCTATTCTGGCAACACCTTACCGTGACGAGTGCGGACTTATTTCGTTAGATGCAAGCTAAAGTTGGCCATGTCAGCGGAATCCCCCGTATTGTTCTGTTTACTCTTTCCGCGAGTTAGTGAGACGGAAGTTTGCAACGTTCCTGATTTATGGGCTTCTTGTATTCGAATTGCTGGGAAGTGTTGAGAATTTGCTGGTATTCCTTTTTTTATGAGGAAAGGAATAATGTAAGTAATGATTTACAGTCCTTTCGACTGCTATTGGAAGTTTTTTATAGTACATATTGATACTGCGAAGACTAATTTATAAAACCATTATTGCAGTAAATGGCGCGACGAGCATGCCATTCGCCTGATGGTAAACGTTGCAGACTACTCATGAACAGTAACAAAACCAAACAGCACTTTGAATTACAAAGCTATGTTTGGCATTCCACTGTGCTCGTCATCCTGAGACGTTAGATGTTATGTCTCAATACACACACAGCTACACTATCCTTCAAACCGACAACACAACAGTGCATTAACACTGCTGTTTGGCGGAAGAAATAGACTTGAACTACCAGCGACTACTCGTTTCTTAGACTGCATCAAATTAAGTCAAAAATAAAAAAATAAATGATTTCATGAACTAGGTCAACAATAAAAACTATTTGGCTATTTCTAGTCAAATTCCAGTACACAAATATCTGCTATTCCTTAATTAAATACCATTTGGCTCGAATTTAATTACTCCCTCATTATGTACAGCTTTCTACAAAGTTTAAAATGCAAGTCGCGGGTATCGCGGCAAAGCCGACACTCGGATAAGTAAATAAGTAAACAAGTAAATAAGTAAACAAGCGATACAACTTCAACGATGTTGGGATAGTTCCGCTATCGAACGCTTTCTGGCTACCGACTTTGTGCATCCACACTGCTGTGTAATTGAAACTGTTTTTAATACGATAAATAAATCGGTACATCGAAATTAAATTAAAATATTATCCGGACCGATACACATTTTTTTAGTAGTTTTTAATAAACTAAAGCGCACTACACGCATTTACGTTGGGGGTATGTACAATGCGAACTTCCTAAGTCCTTACTTATATTATAAATGCGAAAGTAACTGTCTGTCTGTTCCCTTTTCACGCCAAAACCACTGGACCGATTTTGAGGAAAGTCGGCACAGGGGTAGATTAGACCTTGGGAACGGACATAGGCTACTTTTTATTGTGATGCGAAGGGTTGAAAGGGATGAAAGTTTGTATGTAGAAATATAAACCGTTTAAGTTACGGACGTCAAACTTTGCACTTTAGTTACTGATTTAAAAACAATAATAATAACATACGAATTGAAATATTATAGGGGAAATCAAAATCGCTGCAGCTATTTTTATGAAACATTATATTTTGGGTCCTTCAAAGGAAAAAAAAAATAACCGAAATTTTTATATTTTTTTATTGGTCCGATCGGTCTCAAAATCGACACTTGAGGTATCTTTTGTTTAAAAATATAACTTCAGATTCAGAATTGAAATTTGTGTGCCGCCCTTTTGAACTTTTTTGTTATTGATCCGATTGGTCTCGAAATCGATATCTGAAGCACCCTTTGTTCCAATAACCTTAATTCATAGTAGAAATTGAATGCGTACTTTTGGTAAGTCACAATGATTTGTTTGTGTATAATTTGCTAAATAAGTATAAAAAAGTATATTTAATAGACATAGCGTCCGGATGTCACACTGACCCTCCATTGAAAATCAGCGCTGCAGTACAGCTGTGTTGTATTGCAGCATATAGCTGAATGTGGAGTCATTGTTGTCAGGCCATGCCATAATGGCATATTATTTAATAATCTTATATCTTATATTGTCTATGTTGTACGTATTGGCCATGCAAATAAAATATATTTTCTTTCTTTCTATTTTATACATACTACAGGGATTGTCGATATAAACGTACATTTAATTAATAAGCCGTATTCAAATTTGACTATTCATATTTCTCCCTTTGTAATCGCATTGTAAGAATATTTCGGAATTTTGGTAGTAGATATAATCCGATGTGTATGTTGTCCTTACATCTTTTGATTTCAATGAATGTCGTCGAAGTAGTAACAGTTTGATAATATCTCCGTAGCAAAATAATTTTAATTTGGAGATTTGGAAAGGAATACAATATAAGGTGGATAAAATTTATTGTTTATTTCCACTTTGTTTAGTATAAGTAAATTGTATTAATTTAAGCTAGTTATAATGAATGTTGTATACACCTGTAAGGATAGTACACTCTGTCCAATGTTATATGTTTTTGTAAGTTTTGTGTTACTGTCGTCTTTTAAATAAAAAATAAAATAAAATAAAATGGAACAGAAGATTACAAGACGGGATCGGAAAAGCAGTATAGAGAACGGCAGTCATGTTAAGTAATAGTAAAATATTGACTGGAATCTGTATCTGTACCCGGGCGAAGCCGGGCTGGGCCGCTAGTAGTGTATAAAATGTTGTCAACGAATTGTGTTAATATCAGCATAATGACTCGACAAATCAGCATAACGGTTCGCTGTTAAACATTAAGTTGGCTTTAAAATAAACAAAACCAAACTCAGTTATTCGCATCTCGTTCTTTACAAACCCTTTTCCGACAATTAATCTCCAAAAACTCCCAATTCAAATTAAACTTTTTTAAAGAGCGACAAATCCCCACTTCCTGAGAACAGAACGTTTTCCGCAATCAAATATGACTTGATACGCCGTTTAATTATTCCGCTGGTTATTTTTCACTAAGTACCGGAGTGGGCGGTGATAAAATTACCATCCCAGATTCTATTCACTGTAATCTGTTGTAGGGGCTTTTGTTAGAAGAATTTTTAATTGCGTTTTTTTCATTTGTTTGGTTAATAAGAATCGTTTTTTATAGTGTTTGTCTTTCAATAGTTTTTAAACGCTTGAGTTGTGGATTTTCAATAGAACGAAATAAATAAAAACAATGTTAAATTCTATAATAGATGGGTTGTGTCATAGTGTAAAAGACACTACGATTTTTTGGTTTAGCCTAAACTTAAAAATAGATAAATATAAGTTATACTTAAAATTATGTTCAGCAGTGGATTTCCTGCGACAATTTTTTAAATTGCATTGTACTGACAAACGAGCAAAAACTTCACCTGATGGTAAGTGAGCACTTGCAAAAGAAGAAGTTGTATCATTTGAAAAGGCCTTTTTAATGAGATATTTTATTGTTATTGCTTCGTAAGTTAGTCTTGCGCGTCACCACCTTCGCATTTCCTAAGTTTATGGAATTGTTTTACAGCATAATACATGATCTGATCGAGATAATATCTCAGTGGCGCAGTTGTATTACGGTATAATTACAAAGCTTAGGTCTTGGTTTCGAATCCCGGATTTGACAAAGTGATATTGCTATTTTTATTATCAGTCCAAAGTCAAGAATTTGAAACAGGGACTTGTAAAGATTGACCAAATTATTTAGAAATAACAGTTAAATAGCGGATATAATAGTCTAAAGCATATTTTAAGTAGAAAATATTGGTAAATAACAGGTAACATAAGCTAAGCGCGTGCCGCGTGCCATACGTCTCTCTGATGGTCTATTTGCGCGCATGCATCAACCAGTCACATTGTGCGAGCAGGTGTGCGCTAGTGACGTCACAATACTACAGTACTCGCTGTTTATATCACATTTTTATTTTCATTTATTTATTATAATTACAAAAAATTAAGATACAGATTCAGTAGGTATTTTAACATTTACAAACCACAAAGGTTTGTCAATAATGCTATCCATCTACAACAAGTCGACGCAAGGCCTTTCAATATTTTTACCGAAGCCCTAATTACTCGGTTTGTCATTATCTATTTAACAATAATATGCAATACACGCTTACATACTTAATTCAAAACGATTTCATTTTTAATTAGCCAGGATTTATTTTTTTATGATTGCGAATAATTAAAAAATATGTTCAATAAAGGGCTCTTAGTTTGCACAACATAATAGCTCAACTTTCTTAATATAATGGCCTATCAAATTCATATCTGGCAGTGGAGCTAGATCAGCTATTGGTCTACATTGCTTCAACTGATTTGAACCAGAATATTTTGTAATGTCAGTACACTACTTTCAAAAATACTCTAGATATCTGTAAATTTTCGAAGTTAAATGGAATAATTTCAGAGCAAAAACCTATAAGCCGAGACAGAAATGTCTCGAGCCCCATTTTTCGTTAGTCCGTGTAATGTCCCATCACTAGCGCGAGGCTTATGTAACTGACCGAATGTGTTGCGGTCACACGGCGCTGCGTTTTTGAAACCTGATTAGTTGGATGTATATCACACCGAAGTATAAATTGTTGTACAGGGTGATACTGACGTATGGTATTTTTGACAGCCTCCGTGGCGCAGTTGGTTAAACGCCGCCTGTGAAACGAGAGGCCGCGGGTTCGATCCGAGAGAAATATTTGTGCAGTCCACAAATAGTCTCTTGTAGTTTCTGATACCCACGACACAAGACGATCTTAATGTGGGGTCAGGACTATGTATGTGACTGTTGGGTGTTATTTATTTATTTGTTTAAATCACACGTTCCTAACCACCCCAGGTAACATTGTACCAAGTTTGAACAAAAACTGCCTGATGGTATTGTCAAAAATTTTAGGTTTTATGGTTTTTGTTCAACCCCTGTAGATACTGAGTCTTTTTAAGAAACAGGTAAGTTCCCGAATCGAACCGAAGTTCATCTAACCGGTAAAAGTACTCTATCTATATTCTGAGATTCGTGTCAGATTACATAGTAACCCTGCTGATATATTTAAATTCAATAATCAACACACTACGGTGTGAGAGAAGCCACATCCCATTCATCTGTTATTTTAGCGCGAGGGGAGAGCGGGGTGGGCAGCGGGCTATAATGAGGCGCATTCATTTCGGATACGTTAACGATATACCAAATGATTTGTGGGATTACCAACAACCACTTTAATATCGGTTTAAGTGGGATAATTTTAATTAAGCGGTGTGTGCCTATATGCGTAGTATCTGTTGGAAGGGGAGAGTGGGGCCTTTGGAAAAATATATTTAAACTGACGATTTTATGCACCCAACAGTCAAATTTCCTTAATTCCACACGAAGTTCGTGTCTTGTATTGTGGGTACCAGCAACTAGCCGAGACGTTTCGGTCTCACATGGATAACCAAGTCTCGGTGCGGGGATTGAACCCGCTACCTCACGTTCCATAGTCGTCTAGCCGTCATCTAACTACGCCACATAGGGTGTCATATTATAATTAATGATAATTACATTACACGCCTCCGGGTGGATAGTCATCTCTAATGTCATTCTCAGTGGATCGAACTAATTGCCATCAATATAATAGGATATCAAACGCAGAGGCCATCCTTATGCTGGGCTTAAATTAAACAGAGATAATAACACAAATAATACACTGCATTAGTACCAAGAGTTTAATTTTTGCTATGAATTGCGGGAGGAGCATTCCATTCGACTGATGGTACGATACGACTGTTCATGGACAGTAGTAAAACCTAACACCATGAATTACAAAGCAATGGCATTCCACTGCACTCGCCATCATGAGACATAAGGTGTTAACTTCCAATATGTCTAGTAGTTATTCTGGCTACAATGTCCTTCAAACCGGAACACAACAGCAAAACAATGCTGTTCGGCGGGAGAAATATACATAGGAGTGCTACCTACCCAGGCCGCCTCACAGTCCTGGGAATCGCATCCAGCACTAAACAGTCCACACCGATTTATCTCAGGTCCTCTATAAACTCTGTGGATATTCAAATTTGTTTTATTGCTATGAATGGCGAGACGAGCATGCCGTTCGCCTGATGGTAAGCGATACGACCGCTCATAAACAGTAGCAAAACCAAACACCTTGAATTACAAAGCAATGCTTGGCACTCCACTGCGCTCGCCACCCTGAGACATAAGATGTTAAGTCTCAATATGTACAGTAGTCACTCTGGCTACAATGCCCTTCAACCCGAAACACAACAGTGCGTTTACACTGCTGTTTGACGGGAGAAAAAGACACTGCGGTGGTACCCACCCAGATGGCCTCTCACATATGAGGGACCTACCACCAGTAAATGCCTACATTCCAGAGCATATCATACAATGCTATCCACATAAGAAAATACCAATTCTCATACAAACAGATGCAGTAAATATTCCTTAATTCACTTACGTAATATGGGATCCCTTACAAACATCGGAATCCGGCCCGCCGCCGGCTTATTGTGGTTTTATTATTATTAAGAACCGAGGGATATCTATGAAAACAATATTATAAGGTTTATGCTGCGTATTAATTATATATTCGGCAGTTTGTTTGTTCGAAACCGCTTTGGGCTATCGACACAATTCAGTGATGTGTGCGTAGTATCGTATATGTACATATATTAATCTATTCGTCCACCTCTGAATTGGGGATTGCTGTAAAATCTAAAGTTTGATTGAGCTGGCTTAGACCATAAATGTCACGCTGAAATATTGATTTGCTTCGCTCAAATTGAATTCAAAAGTGGTCCGTAAAGGACAAAGCATAATATAATATAAAAATTATATATTTATTGTATTAATAAATAATTCTAATTAAAATTTTGTAATACTCACTTTTATATTGTAAACTGGTTTTGAAAAGAGCAACACTAGAGTTTCTTGCCCGTTTTTCTCTAGCGAAAACTACTTTTCGAACCCGGTGGTAGATAAAAAAATGACAGCCCACTCTTTTGCACCCCTTCGAATTTTGCATACCATAGATTGTATTACTATGGTAATAAAATCTATACCTTTATAGTGGGTGGTGATTGACCAATAAACACATCGCTTTGAAATTCAGGTGTGCCCTGGGATTTGAACCCGTGACCACCGTAAACATTAGGCAGCTTCTTCTGGTCCGTTACCGGGCACTTACTCTACCAGTTAACGTGCCATATTAAAAAATATATTCTCAAACATTTAAAGTCCATTAATAAATTTTACCATACTACCTCCGGTAATAACTCAAGATTTAATATACGCCGTCTACGTTGAAATATTAATAATTACTTGAGGCAGGAATACGTAATTATCCAATGTAATAACTGTGGGAATTAGTTTGTCGCGAGAAATACTTATATTAATCATTATTTAATAGAAATTCTTATAAATAATTTTGATAACAACCCACTAAAGTCCATGCCATATCACACTTCATAATTATACACACACATACTCAGAAATGTTATAAGGCAATATTATGTAGTTTTGTTAGGATTAATAAAGTTGAAATTAAAAACAAATTATTCCATCAACTTATTTAATTTTTTAAATTTTTAACTTCTGACGTTTCGAGTCCACCCTGTGACCACCAATGTCGTACAATAATCGAAGCGTCGGTAAGAAAAAATAGGTAATAATTAAACCAAATACGCGATATAATTCGTAAATAATAGTTTTATTTCAATGTGTAACATTCGCGTTCCAAGAAACTATTTTAAATAAATGGTCTGTAATCTGCATTGTCATGCTTTCTAAGAGTTACTTGGTATCTATCCTACGGATAATATAAAATTATAGTAATATTTGAAATAACATGATGTAATATCATGATGAACTTATGAACTTCATTCAGTCAAGTAGATTGGTGAAGTCCAAAAACACTGGTCCTTTCCTAACCCATCCTCATTCTTTAACCGGTGAAAACGATACGATATATACAGTTGTTTTAGTATATTGAAAGAATGATATTTTCTGTCAGAGCCAAAAATTATTTTCTCTGTACTACACTCAAGATTTTTTTAACATTTATATCGGTTTATTGGTTTAGGTTCCCCAATACCATATACATTACGCACTTTTAACTTAGTTTTGCGTAGAAGCTTAAAAATATCACGACGGTAAGCAACATTTACAAGCTACATAACATATCAAACGAGGGAAAAAAATGCTTAAGATTTCCTCAAGAGTAGTGCATAATTTTTAACAAAAACATCTGCGAGAGCAAACGTAATGAGCAAAGCATGGCGTTTTAATTACGTTTTTAAGACTTACGTCGGGCGATTCGCCAGTTTGGCAACATTACAATGCAAGCCGAAAAGTTGGTCTTAAATTAATTTTGTTTGTAAAGTTTACTTTGCTCTTTAATTATTCTTTGCTTTTGAAATAAGTTATTTATTAATGTTTATGAATTTATTTCCAGAGAGAGATGCAATGGGCGTAATATTTTGTTAAAGTAATTATTTTTAAATTGGCACGCTAAAGAAAAATGGTTATTTGGCAGAAATTGCTTTGAGAAATAAGTCCGCCACTAGTACGTTTTTCCTGTTATGTTTTCTTATGATTTAATTTCTTATTTACTTATGATTTAATTGGTTGTATAATAAACTGTTACATAAATAAGAGTGTTCTACGGCTATAAAAAATTGAAAATTTTAAAAAAGTTTTAGCTTTAATAAGGTTTTATTCCATAGATCAACTTTTTAATATCTAGACTGAATTAATTCAAATAGAGCATATGATAGCTTCATAGTGCATTGTTTTCTAAAGTTTTGATGAATATAATTATTAAAATAAGTGCGTGATATTTGTCTTTTTCTTTTACACATACACCAAGAATTAGCTTATGATTTAGCGACCAGTGTGATAAACAACGCTCACAAAATACACTTTACATCCTGCACCAAAATTCCATAGTATTTTTGTGTATCAAAAACCTTGCAAGGTCCACAATGTATTTACAAAAGCTATTGACGGCAGCGTCAAACTTGAACGATACAAAATATTGCCTTTTCACGGCGTCCTTTGAATAATTTCCTGAAGGTTCCATAGCTAGATGGCCCAATGCAGGACATAAAAAATAATGGCCCTGTATCGCCACTTATGGACCAGGCCATTTATAAAAGGTATAGGAGGTATTACGGGTAAAAAGATACGCAGAGAAAAGCTTAATGTTGTACATGAATGGAAGCCATTATGTATTATTACATATTTTGGCTAATGTTGAAAGGCATGCGATAGGCCTTCTTATACTGGTTATGTACACGCATCATCTTAATGGTATCTCTTATAGTTTGAGATATGATTTTTCATATTTATTTATGTAGTTGCTGTGTAGAGATTTCATATATAAAATTAATCAGAATATAAATTAATGATTAGTAATTTTGACAGCCTCCGTGGCTCCGTTGGTTAGACGCTAGCCCCGCTCCGAATCAAATATTTGTGTGATTCGCAGGTATTTGTTTTAGGTCTGTATGTTTGTGAGAGAAAAGTCTCTCGTAGCTCTTGATAACCACAAGACAAGACTAGTTCCTAGTGTGGGATCAGGACTAAGAATGTGACTATTGGGTGTATTTGTTTATTAGGCGTAATCAAAATTATTAGGCCAGTAGTGTTATGATACTATTGTCACGAAAAAAATGCGGTGGATTAACAGCTCTTGTGTCCTTTTTTCTCAAGTAATTAGCAAAATGTAAGTACCATTTATCCTTTTGTCCGTTTAATTGATTCAACATGTTTTTGTTCAAACTACCTTTAATTTATGACTTGTGAATAGAATTAAGGATGTTATTTCTTTTTTGGTCAAGTTATCTTTTATTTTTATTACTTGTGTATAGAATTAAGGATGTTATTTTTTTTGTTCAAGTTATCTTTTAATTTTATTACTTGTGTATAGAATTAAGGATGTTAATTATTTCTTCAAAATATGTTTTCATTTTAATATTATAAAAGCAAAATATAAGTTGTGTAAATCTGTTATTGGTGCCGACATTGGAACTTATTTCTAAAAGAAAAATGATTTACAGCGATTAGTATTATGTTGACCTTGATATACTTTCTTTATATTTTTCATAAATTGCTAGCAGAGGATTCATTGTACGTTTTGCTTGGTTAGCAAACTCCGAACTTTGTATAACTACGTTCTATCAAATTATTTTACTATAGATACTAAACTTTTGGCCAACAATGTATTGTAAACAAAACTAAATTGTAAACTGAATACACACTGTGTCCATAAAACGAGGAATTTAATTAACAACACAGTAATTCGTAATCTTGGGAGTAATCCATCCATTGTGTATTACGAAATACGAAATTTATTGTGCGTGGTATTCTGTCCTACTCACTCCTGTGCGTTTTCCTTATGAGGGACAGAGAGAGAAAGACCGTTTCGGAGGCAACTCAATCATTCTTGGTTTCACAGACGGTACACTAATTTATTAATTTGTAGAGTTACTAGTTAGTTTACTGGTGGTAGGTCTCTCATATGTTAGAGGCCATCTGGGTGGGTACCACCGCAGTGTCTATTTCTCCTGTCAAACAGCAGCGTAAACGCACTGTTGTGTTTCGGGTTGAAGGGCATTGTAGCCAGAGTATTAGAGTACTGGACATATTATGATTTAACATCTTATGTCTCAGGATGGCGAGCGCAGTGAAATGCCAAGCATTGCTTTGTAATTCAAGGTGTTGTTTGGTTTTGCTACTGTTCATGAGCGGTCGTATCGCTTACCATCAGGCGAACGGCATGCTCGTCTCGCCATTCATAGCAATAAAAAAAAAAAGTTAATAACGGTTTGTGTTGAATTATTTTCTTCCACGTGTTAGAAACGAAACTGTTGTACTACAATGAGAAAATACATTCAAGTGATATCACGTCGAATATCTACGAATACTCGTAAATTTGAGGTTAGTCCGACGTCGGTGGAAAAGAAAATCCGTTGGGGCGTCAGTTGCCAATGAAAATTCTTGTAATTTGATAATATTAGTAATATGATAAAAGGCTGTTTAAAATAATATTAAAATAAAATTTGTAAAATAGAAATTTACGAAAAATCTAGTAAGTGGCTAAAATCATATTTGTGAGACAAATGAGTCATGATAATATTATCCTTCATTCTTGACCTATATCAATGACCTAACTAAAGAAGGGCGTTTGGCTTGCCAACTGCGTATACGTTATATATCAAAATATAACACATTAAATATAAATAAATAAATAACACCCAACAGTCACATACATAGTCCTGACCCCACACTAAGATCGAGTCTTGTGTCGTGGGTATCAGGAACTACGAGAGACTTTTCGGTCTCACAAACACCCAAACCCGGAAGAAATATGTGGTCCGCACGAATATTTCTCTCGGGGGGGGGGGTCGAACCCGCGGCCTCTCGTTTTACAGGCGGCATCTAACCAACTACGCCACGGAGGCTGTTCAAACAGTTCATTGCATATAAAGAACAACAGTGGAATCGAAACATAACCTTGAAATAACGTTACCAAAAACAAAACACGCCCCCTATTCATTCACAAACATTTCATTTCAGTATCGATAGTTAAGAAAATACATATATACATACATAAACTCACGCCTTTTTCCCAGAAGGGGTAGGCAGAGGTGCCAGGGCCCCCACGTTTCGCCAGTATGTTCCGTCCCACGATGTGATTGCCACGGAGGCAGTAATTAAGAAAATAAGTATAATTAACACCAAAAACAGAACTTACCAAATAAAATTCGAATTAAATCTTATTCAAACTGCCTATCTTATCTGAAAATATGTGTACATGATCTTATATAAATTATACTATGGTTTTCTTCTCAAGCTTTGCCGTGCCCAACAGGGCCTACGTATTGGGTAATATGATGTTTGTAGCATTTAATAGATGTGATGTACACTAATCATGTTCACGGTGGTCGCGGGTTCAAATCCCAGGGCACACCTCTGACTTTTCGGAGTCATGTGTGTATTGATAGTCAATCACCACGCACTAAAACGGTGAAGGAAAACATCGTGAGGAAACCTGCATACCATAGCGGTTCATAAGAATGTATATGGTATGTAAGTCCGCCAACCCGCATTAGGCCAGCGTGGTGGACTATATGGCCTAACCACTCTCAATCGTACTCTCGATTGTAGAGTAGGCCCGTGCCCTGCAGTGGGACGTATAAGGGCTGATACAGATGTACACTAACAATATTTACGAGTAGTATTAGTTAAAAGCGTAAATGATCAGAGAAAACAAATAAAATACAAAATATTTTATATTGCGCTTGCTAATGTAGAAAATGTAAGTTTACGGCCTAACCTCTCTCAATAGTACTCTCGATTGTAGAGGAAGCCTGTGTTCTGTAGTATATGGGCTATAGATAATGTAGGAAACAATAAGAACGCAAAATATAATTTTCTTTGAGTAATAATTATAAAATTTTCTCAGTTCATCTCATTTTCACATCTAAGCTGCTAAGATTCGAATCGCGACCACTATCTCGACATCTGTATCCAGTCTAACTTACATACCACCACGTTCTTACAGTAATGAATAAAAATAACATAATGAGTATAGCTTAAGAGGTAATTAAATGTAGTTATTTGTTCGGAGTGGCGCAAGTGCAGACGCCATCAAGAGCCGAGTGACGACATCCGTTGCGTTATGGCGATAGCTATTATCGTAAATCGAAATTACCATTATTAATACGGTATAGGATATGAGCTGAGGCGGAAAAAATGTATTGTGTAGGAAGACATATATACTATAACTGTGCAGCCCCCTTAGCCAAGTTACAAGCACTATTGCACCATTCAAATTATAATAAGAGTAAAATAAATAAACTCACAGGTAGGGTACGACACCCACGTATGGCCTTGTATTTTCCGACCCACGATGTGATATCAGGTACAAATTCCTGATTCCATGCTGATAATGAATAGAAAATTCTAATTTCATATTGTCCGACCCGGGATTCAAACCCGAGACCATAGCTATGCGATTATACCGTAGCACAAAAGAGACACTGAGGCAGTCCAGGATAAAGAAGAAATAAGGGATAACTATATTTCTTCATAGCAATTTTTTAATTATTAGTAGCTAAAATATGTTTGCCAGTTGTATCCATCTCTAATTCTGTATCAGCTCATATACGTCCCACTGCAGGGCACGGGCCTACTTTACAATCGTAGAGTATGATTGAGAGTGGTTAGGCCATATAGTCCACCACGCGGTGGCGGACTTACATACCATATAAATTATTATAAATCGTTATGGTATGCAGGTTTCCTCACGATGTTTTCCTTCACCGTTTTTAGTGCGTGGTGATTGACTATCAATACACACATGATTCCGAAAAGTCAGCGGTGCGCCCTGGGATTTGAACCCGCAACCCCGTGAACATGTTGGCAGCCGTATCTGGTGCGTTTACCAACAGGCCACCACGCACTTCCATCCATCTCTAATATCTAGGTCAATTTATTTCCGCCGATGCTTATAACTTGGGACACACAGTCTTCAATATGATTGCCATTAGAACAGGAATTATTGATATTGTGAGACATATACAAGTTATTGTATTACAGCCCACCTCCTGTCTGTTTATTGGTTGTGATAAAACAGTGTCAAGTTAAATATATCTATACTTGTTTATTAATTTAAATATTTGGTTCCTGTTACATATTTTATAAATATCATTGTAAGAAGCATTTGACGGCCCCCGTGGCGCAGTTTGTTAGACGCCGCCTGTGAAACGAGAGGTCGCGGGTTCCATCCCCGCACTATGACAAATGCTCACACAAGACAATATCTTACTATTGGGTCAGGACAATGTGTGCGACTGTTGGTTTATTTTATTTTCATTGGTCTTAAAACTATTTTTAATAACCTTCGAGGCACAGTTAGAGGACTGTAAAAAGGTACTGTAAGAAATTAATAGTATTTTTTGAGACTATTATCCCGCGAAACTAGCAATCCGATTAATGTAATATATCTTAGTTAACAGTTCTAATAGAAAAAAAAATACAATCGCATTAATAACCTCCTTTTTTAAAGTCGGTTAAAAATGGCATGACCCCGGCTCAAACCTGGTTACATATTATGTATTCTGTATCAGCCCATATACGTCCCACTGCAGGGCACGGGCCTACTCTACATTCGAGAGTACAATTGAGAGTGGTTAGGCCATATAGTCCACCACGCTGGCCTAGTGCGGGTTGGCGGACTCACATACCCTATAAATTCTTATAAATCGCTATGGTATGCAGGTTTCCTCACGATGTTTTCCTTCACCGTTTTAGTGCGTGGTGATTGACTATCAATACACATATGACTCCGAAAAGTCAGAGGTGTGCCCTGGGATTTGAACCCGCGACCACCGTAAACATGTTGGCAGCCGCGTTGGGTCCGTTTACCAACAGGCCACCACGCACTTCCTGGTTACATATTACGTTTTGCCAAAGGTTTAACTCCAGTTCCACCACTAGCTAACTAGATAAGATTTCATATTCAAATGTACCATTTAATTCTATACCCAAATCGTATCCCAACGGAGCAATTAGGATCTTATCGCTTCGATAATATATTTTGTAAATACATTAATTCACGAATGGAAACTATCGTGAAATAACTAACCACGTTATCGCCTTGAAATAGCTGTTATCCGGGTGCATAAAACATAGGGCACATGCCCGGCTTACCTGCCGGTTGTCCGGGTATCCGGGTATCCGGCCCTAATCCGGGTAACACGCGGGGCGCGCCTTTTGATACATATCAATGCATATTCATGCTGCAGCGACAATCAAATGCCTTTTTTCGCTTTGTAGCGGCCCGAGCGATGCGAGACATATTGTTGAGTGGATTAACAAAACATAGAATAGAGATTTTATTTGACTATATTTTAATATCACGTTCTTTTTCATAAATACTACATACATATATAAATTCTCAAGTTTTTCCCTGAAGGGGTAGGGAGTGGTGCTACCAGGACACCTCCGTATAGTATGGGGGAAGAAATCCCGACTTGGGGTTGAAAAGAAACAAAAGACCAATATTTTCTGACCCGGGATTCAAACCCGAGACAAATACTTTACTGGTATCGTAGGAAAACTGCGCTACCGAGGCAGTCACTCGTAGCAATATTAATAAATTGGCTGTAATCTGTTGGATGAAAATCGAATACTTGCAAAAATGTGTTCCGAATTCAGCACGCGAGTAAAATCTAGTATAATATTTTTGTTATTTTTGTTATTTTTTTTATTTTTACTTTTTTTAACTTCCCAAATCCGCGAAAATATCCATGGTTTTATCTAAATACATTCGCATAAATCTAAGTAACAATTATCTAGTGTTATTGTTCGTCAACCGTATTGACCGTGTGTCCATTATATCGTACAAAAAACAAGACAAATTGCGCTATTTGTATGGCGATTGTCCGACACTGTTGTCCAGTTAGCCGAAATGGACAATGGAGCTAAACAAAACCCTTGTTATAACAAATATTGATAACGCAGTGCATTCATTTTGAAATACAGCAATATATGAAAATGGAAGTTTGTTTTAGTACATTTTGTGCACAATTTTGTTTTCGTACAATGAAGTGTATACTCACTTTATTGTATGTACACCAATAAATTATTCATTGATATAATTCATGTGTTATAATTACCACTCGGAACAAATTATTAGTCAAAGATTGCTTAGTAATTCTTCAATATATTTTCATTTTCTTTCAATTCAGTCTTTTTTTCGTACCTTGGTCTTCTATCGTCTTCCATACAATTCTCTCGTATTACGTCCTTCCAAATTTACAACGTGCTAATCATTCATCTTCTAGCACTATTCATCTTAAGTCTTTTCATTCGTCACCTCTTCCACACAAAATACGTTCCATACCAGTCATTTGTGTAACGTTTCATTATACTCATCTTTCATCATCCTACATTCATATGGTGGTAACTGTCTTTTACAGATTTCTTTTTCATTTTCGTCTGATTTCAATCGATAATCTGCCTGAACGGCATTTGCACTTACCATCAGGTGCAGTGTAGTCAACTAACTTATTTGTATCTGTCAAACAGATCTATTACATTGTCTCATGTTTTTTTTTATTGCTATGAATAGCGAGACGAGCATGCCGTTCACCTGATGGTAAGCGATACGACCGCTCATAAACAGTAGCAAAACCAAACAACACCTTGAATTACAAAGCAATGCTTGGCATTCCACTGCGCTCGCCATCCTGAGATATAAGATGTTAAGTCTCAATATGTCCAGTAGGTAGTTACTCTCGCTACTATGTCCTTCAAACCCAAACACAACAGTGCATTTAAACTGCTTTTTGGCGGGACAAATAGAAATTGCGGTGGTACCTACCCAGATGGCCTCACATGAGACCTACCACCAGTAATGCGGGTAGTTAGCGACACTATTATACTGACATCAGTATTGGTTCCTTTGTAATGTATCAGACCATATATGTACGTTTCACAGAGGGCACGGGCCTCCTCTAAAATCGAGAGTACGATTGAGAGTGGTAACGCACCACGCTGGCTTATTGCAGGTTGGCGGATTTGACATACCATAGACATTCTTATGAATTGCTATGGTATGCAGCTTTCCTCGCGATATTTTTTTCTCCTTTTTGTGCGTGGTGATTGGTTATCAATACACACATGACTCGGGAAAAGTCATGAGGTGTGCCCTGGGAACCCACGGCCGTCGTGGACATAGGCAGCCGCGTCTTATCCGTTTACTAACAGGGCACTACGCACCACATTACATTTAAGCTTCGTATAAATTATTTAAAAGGTAGCCTTAATGCTTAAAGATGGCATTATCTTTCAGTCTATCTTTGGGCGATACAGACCTGAAGTTTGTATATGAATACTCGTAGTTATTTATAGTTTAAAGAAAGAAATATTTCCCTAAAAAACAATATGAATGAACACACAGCCTTTTATAGTAGTCAATATGGTACGAAATATCAGCTCAAAACAACAATGTAATTAAATAGAACAATACAGTAAGTCAAATTTTACTTACCATTTCTTTCCGATGAAACAAGCTGGTTGGTAGACTAAATAATCTACGCTTTTAAAAAAAAGTACACACAGCCTAAATATACAAAGTATAAAATAAAAAAAAAACACCTGAAAACAACACGACATAGTACAATGAAATGCATTATTATAAGTAAAATAAAATGCACTTACCAGAGTAGAACAGGATGGTTGGTCGACTAACAAACCTATGCTGTTAAAAAATGCACATACACCCTGCATTGTAATTGGAAATACTTTTCGAAATCTTCAAACAATGTAATAAAATGTAACAGTATTGTGTATCAAACATAATATACTCAATATTACGAAATATCACCTGAAAACACGACATAATACAATGAAATTCTGGCTCAGGAACCTCGTCGGATGATGACGATGCTGGTATATAGTATTATTTACTATACACAAGTGCTATGATGACGTCACAAAATTATACCACTATTTTAAAAAGATTATCACGGTACAGACGCGCAAAACTGTTGTATATTTATGTGTTTTTGGCCGTAACTTATTTTTTTATATTAACGTGGGTCACCAAAGTTCTACATGAACTTGATAAATTTCCTACCATAAGCTAGCCAACATTCTTATAAATTCAGCTTCATATACATTATTTAAAACTTGCATCTTATGACAAAGGCGTTACCTACCTACATGAGTGAAGCAGAGATGAGTTCAACGAAGCGTACATATAAAATGTTAAATGAAAAAAATCTACCCTGTGGAATGAATACATACAGCCTATATTTAAAGTCGGTGTGATAAAAATCAGCTGAAAACAACACAGTATAATACAATAAACAATAATGTAAGTCAAATGTACTCACCGAATCTCGACCGCGAACACCCGCATTACACACTTCACAAACCGACCGAAATTGAAAAACGCAGCAGTGCAACGGAGCACATGCTTTTCACCATCACATTTAAAAATAGAATAGAAAATAATTATGTAATATTACTTTATTTCTTTCACTAGCACTATTCCACTTCACGAACACACCAAATTTAAAATTCGAAATGTGCTTCGGAACACATTTTCAAAAACTAAAAAAATAATATACAAACACACTACATTTGAAATACGAAAAATGCCTCGGAGTACATGCTTTTCACTACCAATTAAAAAATATATTTAAAATTAAATCAACACTTTGATTTATTTATTTCACTAACACTGTTCACTTCACAAACCGACCGAATTTATAACTGGAGCAGTGCAGCGGAGCACATGCTTCGCCTTAGAAAGCAGACACGAAACTGAACTGCCGACTGAGCTAGCAAAAGAAGAAGGGTCACAATAGCAAACTACCCTCCGAAGAATTTTTGTTTGCGATACAGAATTCCAATCACAAAAAAAGTTGTTGTATTGACCATGAATTTCATTATTATTTTTAATTATATTTTAAATACTTCAAATAATATGTACCAAAGATTTCATAATTCTAAATAGAATTAAAGAAATATTATAAAATATTTTTCTTCTAAAGTTTCTACCCGAGTCACAAGAATCGATTATAAGGTAATAATCGATAATTTACAGTACTGTTGGTTCATGAAATTTTTTCGAAAAATTGAAATGATTTTTCATTTGGAAATATTTCGGAGGAAATGTAAAAATTTCCAAATATTTTGTAATTTTACAGAATAGCGGGGTGAATCAAAACTCAAGGACAAATAGAAACAAACTGGATGTTTTGTTGATTATTCAATTTTATTAAATACACTGCAATTAAAGAGAAATAATTATTTAAGACTCTTTTTGTTCAAAAAGCAGCCTTGAGATTTGAAGGCCATCGTGAATTTAGACTTCACAGGACGGATGTTTACTTTATTAAAAAATAATCAAGAATGTAAAAGAAATATGTAATGTAATAGATAAGTTTTACAATTTACAAGCTTCAATGAAGCCCAGAAATTATTGTTTTCTATAGTTTCTATTTTGATATTTTAATAATTAATTACGCAACACTACAGTACAGTATCTATTTATGTTTTAAATCTTGCAATAATTCGATTTTAAAAATACGTTAAGGTTGTCTATACTTCCTTTTCTGCTTCTGGTAGCGTGTAAAATTAAATAAAATTATAAAACAAACTCATAATTCATTTCTTTCTTTCCACAAATATATATTATTAAAACAAAGTCACGTGAAAATACATACATTGCACCTGATGGTACGATATCCATTTCACGCAATTTAACAATAATTTCGCAGGCTTGATCAACATACTATTCAAACTATGTTATTACTCCTGATATTCAAATTAAAAAAAAATATGCTTTATTGTACACCAAGATAACACACAATTTACAGGATAATCTTACATAATTATGTACAATGGGCGGCCTTAACACTAATAGCGATTTGTACCAGGCAACCTTTGGATGGACAGGAATAACAAGAATAACTAATAATAATAATAATTCAAAATAGGACTGTTGTGAGTCACTTTGAATATTTTCCTACAGTGGCATCGAGTAGAGAATCAAACTACCAAAAATAGTAACTCTTTAAAATTTCTTTTAAAAAGTCTTATAAAATAAGACATTCAAATAATTAAACCAAGCTATAATATTCGCAATAAATCTCGCTTTTTACCAATTAAACCGTGAATGCAAAAATTCAATTTATCAACCGGATAAATGATAATAAATCTGAGTACATTTATCATCCTTTCATGACATTGTGAGCGGTTTGGCCGAGTATCACGGAATGCATTCTTCAACCCTGTTTAAGATTCTCTTTTCAAATCTGCTTTTTTTTTTGGGTGTTTAGTTTGTACGTTTTTGAAAGTTTTAATATGATACACATATGGTTATGAGATAAAATAATACTTTACTAAGATAGGAGTTCTATTTTAAGCAGGTTTTACTTGTGGTAGGTCTCTCATATGTTAGAGGCCATCTGGGTGGGTACCACCGCAGTGTCTATTTCTCCCGTAAGACAGCAGTGTAAACGCACTGTTGTGTTTCGGGTTGAAGATTGGCATTGTAGCCAGAGTAACTACTGGACATATTGAGACTTAACATCTTATGTCTCAGGATGGCGAGCGCAGTGGAATGCCAAGCATTGCTTTGTAATTCAAGGTGTTGTTTGGTTTTGTTACTGTTCATGAGCGGTCGTATCGCTTACCATCAGGCGAACGGCATGCTCGTCTCGCCATTCATAGCAATAAAAAAAAAGCAGGGTAGTTACTGTGACTGAAGAGAGAGAGAAAGAGAGAAAAAGTCTGCTATAGATTAAGAAAGTAATATGTGAAATATGAATTGGCTTTGATTGGAATTCGTACAGAATTGGCTAGAAGGTCGTCCCTAATTACATCTTAATGGAAATAAGTTTGGCACTTAAGGGACGTCCGCTTTTCTCAAGGACATATGTATGTATAACCATGAGCTTATGTATTGTTGCTATTGTGTGAGGTCCAAGGGTCGATGCTCAGTGAATACGTGTAGTATTTGCCCTTGAATTACTATTCCTTGCTTTTTTTAAAAGCCTATTTTCAGGTGAAATAGCTTTGATGACTCACCATCATTCTTTTACAATGACACGAAGATGTGCATTACTCGTGATGGTAAGGGAAGTCTCTCAATCTATTTTTTCTATTATTTTGGAGGATGTCTGTGCCCTGCAGTGGGACATATACAGGGTTTTCAAGGACTACACAATTTATTTTATTGACCTCCAGAGAATACTACTCATTATTATTTACATGTAATAAGTTATTTATTTCCGCATAAAAATACCCCAATCAATGTTTAAATTATACTCAATATCTACTGCAAGCGCGTTCACGGGTCATTTTTATATAGAGTGTTTATATATATTTGTAGTTTATGTATGAGATAACGAATATAATGGTCGTGCGAATTGTCAAAGTGTTTGTTTTGTGAAAGTGAAGGTTTTTTTATGGATTAAATTCATTATTTTAAACCTTCTGTGAATATTTTAATACTTAGTGGGAAATAACTCTGTATATGCCTCAATATTACTCGTTATATAACATATTATTTTACGATAATACTTTACCTGAAAAATTTGGTAACATTGTTTAAACTCGAACAAATCCGCAGTATAACATTAGTTATGACAAAACTTTAGTTCAACATCGCGTCGAGCCAGGGGCCTTAATTGCAAGGAATAAAAACCCAATTACAATGAAGGAGTTCAATCTTGGATCCTGGTGGCTGGGATGTATAGCAGAAGGATGTGACAAAAAATAATCAGGAAAACTGTTTTACTTTGTCTTAACAGTCTTATGCCGATAATGGGAATTTTGAGGGAGGTCCTGAATTACAGTTTTAGATCAGACTTCATGATATATTGGCAACTGGTCATCATTATAAATAAATAAATACACCCAACAGTCACATTCATAATCCTGACCCTACCCTAAGACCGAGTCTTGTGTCGTGGATATCAGGAACTACGAGAGGCTTTTCGGTCTCACAAACACCCAGACCCGAGACAAATACCTGTGGTTCACAGATATACGAGTATTTGTCTCGGTGCCGGGATCGAACCGGCAGCCTTTTGTTCTACAGCCACCGTCTAACCTACTGCGCCACGGGGTGTTATTTAATTATTATCCGTTTTAGCGATAGAAAGTCGAGTACTGAATGAAGATAATATAAATTGTGAGACCGAAATGTCTCTCGTAGTTCCTGATACCCACGCCACAAGACTCGATCATAGTGTGGGATCAGGACTATGTATGTGACTGTTGGGTGTTATTTATTTATTTATTTATATATATATTTCAGCCAACGAACTTCTCAACAACCTGTTTGAAGCTAACCTAAATGCAGCGAGTTCTTGCAACTCGTATTACTTTATATATTATGTAATGCGTGTGTGGTGGCCTGTTGGTACACGGATCAGACGCGGCTGGCAACATGTTCAAGGTGGTCGAGGATTCGATTCCCAAGGCACACTTTGCAGTCATGTGTGTATTGATATTCAATCACCACACGCTATAAAGGTGAAGGAAAACATCATGAGAATACCTGCGTACCATAGAGATTTGTATTTTTTATGGTATGTTAAGTCCGCCCACCCGCATTAGAACTAGGCCAGCTTGGTGCACTATATGGCCTAACCACTCTCAACCGTATTCTCGATCGTATTCCCGTGCCCTACAGTGGGATGTGATACAAATTACTTTATGTAGTTCTAAAACTCCGATTTCATTTGTTTTGGATTATTTTAGTGACCCTGTATATTGATTAATAAATAAAATTTACTCATTTTATACGAATAACATCTTATTTTATGAATCTTGTGTTTATTACAAACTAAAATAAGATTAACTTATGTTTCTATGCAATAGTGAACCTGGGACTTCTGTCTTTAAATCTAGATAAAAATTAAATCACAAACTTAGTTAATTAGTTATTAAAGAACTATTTTTTGCCTTTACGTATTTATAGTTCTAATTTTCATTACATTCTTTTTCAACTTCGGTCAATAAATTATTGTTATCTATAATCAAGGACAAAATTTCTAATAACCTTTGTATTGTGATGTCAGACACCTTTGAAATTTGAAGTGGAATGACCGGCTCGCCTAGAGGTCGATAAAACTCGGATTAAAATAACTAAAATATTGTCTGATTAAACAAACCTTTGATTATAGATCCATCTAAAGGTTGCCTGGAAGAGATCGCAGATAGCGATAAGGCCGCTTATTGTAACTATGCTTTTAGTTTTTAAGTATTTTGTAAGCGTCTTTCATTTTGTTCTACAATAAAAGCATGTATAAAGAAGAGGATTTTACTGGTGGTAGGTCTCTCATATGTGAGAGGCCGTCTGGGTAGGTACCACTGCAATGACTATTTCTCCCGCCAAACAGCAGTGTTAACGCAGTGTTGAGTTTCGGTTTGAAGGATATTGTAGCCAGAGTAACTACTGGACATATTTCTTCAGTCTTTTGTTCATTGAATAAGATTACCGAAAGCCTCGTCATTTTTCCTTCGATAGGAAAGCGATAGCCCTTTCGTTTATAGAGATAGGTAGTACCTGCCACCGAGGTGAAATTATTTGGACGCCGGTTGTGAAATGTGAGGCTGCGGATAATAAATAAAAAAATACAAACATAAAAAAAAATATCCAACCGTCACATACATACTCCTGACCCCACACTACGATCGAGTCTTGGGTCGTGGGTATCACGAACTACGAGAAACTTGTTGATCTCATAAACACCCAGACCCGAACAAATACCCGAGGATCACATAAATATTTAACTCTTTGTTGGGTTCGAACCAGCGGCCTTACGTTTCACAGTCGGCGTTTAACCAACTGCGCAATAAAAGGCTAATATATAACCTAACCACATTCAGCCATTCTAAATCCTAGTCGGCAAGGTTCGGGTTTTCTTCGCCGACTAATTAAAAGGCGTCGGTTAGGCAAATTGCCCACATTATGGTTTCATCACGCCATTATTACTTCCGCCGTAATGGCACGCGGGATGCCACAATTGTTCCAACTCGTTACGACCTAGCTCATGCTTCAAGTCTGGATGGGCGATTTTTTATATTAAAAGTCGTAAGGATCGTGGATGAAAAGGCGAAGGAAAGGATTGTAAAGTTAACTCTAGAATTTAACGTAAAAATTTGGTTATTAGATATCTAGTAGGTAGGTGGTGAGGTGAGTGACACCACCAGTAAATTAAATGTTTTAATTTCTTTATTTGACAGCCTCCGTGGCGCAGTCGGTTAGATGCTGGCTGTGCAACGAGAGTCAAAACTCGCACAAAAATATTACTCGACTAGAGAATTGAACTCAAGACTTCTCTTTATATCATCTCAGTATAGCAGCATTGGCCCATCCAAGGCAATTTATTACTAAATTTGTGACTAAAATTCCCAGTCGATTAGATATCGCGACCGAATGTTAAAGCCTTGAACAAAATTTATCGCGTTGAATAACAAATAGACAATTTATCTGGCAGATTAGAATAATGGCTCCTGTACAAATCGTCCAAATAAAATATATAAGCCTGTTTTCTCTCGGCGACGTAGTAAAATTTCTGTCACGCCGCTGTTGTTTTTTTCGGTTCAATATCTGGGAAATATTGGGGGAATAGCTGCTTCTGTATCAGCCCATATACGTCCCACTGCAGGGCACGGACCTTCTCTACAATCAAGAGTACGATTAAGAGTAGTTAGGCCATATATTCACCACACTGGCCTAGTGCGGGTTGGCGGACTTACATACCATAGAAATTCTTATAAATCGCTACGGTATGCAGGTTTCTTCAAGATGTTTTCTTCACCACTTTAAGTGCGTGGTGATTGACTATCAATACACACATGACTCCGAAAAGTCAGAGGTGTGCCCTGGGATTTCAATCCGCGACCACCGTGAACATGTTGGCAGCCGTATCTAGTCCGTTTACCAACAGGCCACCACGCACTAGGTTATAATACTATGTAAATACTAGTTCAGACTAAGTAAATATTTAAGTCGAGTTGATTTATGCTGTTGATGTTTTTTTTAATGCAGTGAATGGAGAGCTGAGCATGCCATTCGCCTGATGGTAAGTGATACGAGCGGTCATGGACAGTAGCAAAAACAAGCCACGCCTTGAATTACAAAGCAACGCTTGGCTTTCCACTGCGCTCGCCATTCTGAGACATAACATAAGATATTAAGTATCAATAACAATAGTGCATTTCATTGCTGTCTGTTGAGTGTATTTATTTATGTATTTATAAACACTGCTATTTGGTGGGAGAAATAGAATTGCGGTGGCACCTACCTATCTACTCAAGCGGCCTCTCACGTATAAGATCAGTATACATAAATAACTTTAATCAGACTTTTAATCCATATAAATTTAACTTTGACCAATATTCGTTTTTCATATCATACTTCATTTTCAACAACTTATAGTAGTTTTTGCTATTCAACTCCACTGCTTAGAGCAGAAAACTTTCGGTAACTCCAAACCGCGGTGTAACATGTTTTTCTCATTATGTTTTTGGGCAATCAATCAAGTGTCGCGTCCAGGTACCTCCGATTGTGAACTCTTCTGTGGGTAACTCCCAGTCATTTCTCAAAATGACAGACTTTTCACGTATAAATCTGCGTCAGTGGCATAGGGCTGCATGGAAAAAGTTGGGTACAGAAGGTGCGATGCGTAATTAGTGGTTATAGATGCGTTTGCACAAAAAAAAAAATGTTTTTGTACATTGCCACAATAAAGCGACAACTATGCATTTTACGATAAGTCCAATGACATTAAAAAAATAAGGAACGACATAACAATTCGAAAAATATGAACCCAAAAGTCACATACATAATCCTGACTACACACTTAAGACCGAATCTTGTATTAGGAATTACGAGAGTCTTTTCGGTCTCACAAACTCCCTGATTCGAAACAAATACCTGTGGATGACGCAAAAATTTGTTTCGGAGCGGGGATCGAACCCGCAGCCTCACGTTTTACATCCGGCACCTAACCAACAGCGCCACTGAATACTAAACAAATAACTCCTAAGATTTGGGTAAATAGCAGAAATATGTTTATAATTGAATATGCTTTTCACTAAGTTTTAAAGTCAGATAAATAACAATATTGGCCAAACTTGACCTTCAAATAAACTCAACGTTAACAAATAAAGCTCAAAACTACAACTAGATATTGAGTAATCCTTCAATTATCATACATACATACATAAACTCACGCCTTTTTCCCAGAAGGGGTAGGCAGAGGTGCCAGGACACCCACATTTCGCTTTGTATGTTCCGTCCCACGATGTGATAGGTAGTGAGCCTATCGCTATATCGGGCACAAATTCTTGACTCTGGGCTGATACTGAATAGAAAAATCCAATATCACAGCCCAACCCGGGATTCGAACCCGAGACCTCAGCTTTATAACCGTACAGAAGTACAACTACCCTACCGAGGCAGTCCTTCAATTATCAACGGAGTAATATCAATTAACCCTTCTGTACGCACTGTGTTGTGATCAAATCTGCTTGATTTATATTTGCTTGAGGTTTTTCCTGTACGTGGCAAGGGGGCCGGTGTATGAATACCTGTTATTTATGATTCGAGTTGCCGCTGTAATGCGTATTCGATAAAAACCGCACACATTACACTTCTGAACGGTATATGTGGATTTTTTAAAAATGGTTTTATTGTGGCGCAACTTTGACTTATAAAATAAAATAATTTATTTAATTAATTGATTGAGTTATTGTTTGAGAAACAAGAAATAGGATCCTTGGATTTTTTTATTTCATTGATAAATGAGTCATTGTTTTTAGAGGAGTTATACATTCTAGATCTGAAGATATTTTTAAGCCCGCGTGGTAGATTATGGCCTATACCCACTCAATCGTACTCGCAATTATAAAAGAAGCCCTTGTTCTTCCGACCTATAAATATGGGCCGATATAATAAAAAAATATGTTTTTAATAAAAAAGAAATAACCAAAGTTCGCGATTGACTGTGTCTAGAAACATGCAAAAAATATGAATTAATAACTTCGTTCTCCTGTTTCAAGTACAATACAATTGTAAGAAACATGAACATAGGCAACAGAATATTTTCAAAAAAAGTGTATCCGAACCCAGGCGGATCCGTGCTGGGCCGCTAGTTTTGAAGAACTATGAGTTGTCGCGGAATGTTGACAGATATTATAGTTAACAAATAACTTTATCATGTCGCATTTTGGCTGTCAGTGTGAGCGCATCGTAAAACTTTCATTTTCATATTCTTTTCAAAACGCGCCGAAAGATATTTCTTTCGTAATAATAATAATCTTCTTAAGTACTAAAAATATCATTTATTGTATTTTAAATCATGCACATTAAAAGCTTCATCTCAGTCATTGGAATCACTTATTAATTTCTCACGCTAACAATTATTAATTCATTATTTTGTTAATAACTAAATAAAATACAATTTAACAAACTTAAAACTATTTTAAAAATCTAGCATGAGATTTTACGCCCTCTTAATTACTTTATTCATTTCTTAGGTAAAAATATTTATCTTTTATGAAATAAAGTTAAAACTAATTTAAAATTAAATTTTTCAGCACATATTGAGCTTGAATCCTCGAAAGGGTATCATAGTCGAATTCTTTCAGCAAAAATAAATAGCCAAAGTTGAGTTCGACGAGAAAACCTTTTAAGAATAAGCTTTAACGTTGTTTTTCTACACGGTACAATTTTGAGTTCGGGTAAATTTGTTTAGGATGAAGGATGGGACAGAATCACGAGATTTGGGAATTTGAAGACGTTTATTCATAAAGTCAGTAATTTAAAATTTTATCAGGTTCCAGTGTGGTTTTATTTGAGTATTATAAACAAATTTTACAACTCTGCACCACTTTACATGTTATGTAAATTTAATTCCACTTTGTCGTAATGGAGCAATTGAAATAGTGTATAACTCGATGTAAAGTCCGCCAACACGCATTAGGCCAGCGTGGTGGACTATATGGCCTATCATCTCTCAATCGTACTCTCGATCGTAGAGGCGACCCGTGGACATATATGAGCTGATACAGATTATTCGATGCAATATTATAGGTCCTGTATCAGCTCATATACGTCCCACTGCAGGGCACGGGCTTCCTCTACATTCGACGGTACGATTGAGAGTGGTTAGGCCATAAGGTCCACCACCAGTATGCCATATAGTTACCAGTCCTATCAAAATTAAATATAGGGAGCCTAAACTAGAAACATGACACACAGAGAGCAACGGAAAAGGTACAATATGGGAAATATATAACGGAAAAAGAAAATTGACAATGTAACGTTTTAACATAGACAATACTATTAGGACCATGAATAAGTTCTCGCTTTCTTTTATAAAATAAAAGCTTCAATTCATACGATACTCAATATCCTTGCTTCTGGATCATTCTTAAAACTTTTAAACGTCTTGAAACAGTTTACTTATCTCCTTGTAATATTTTTTAAAGTTCGTCTGACATCGGTCTTGATCAAGTAATTCTTCCAAATTTTCGTCTTCAATTTCTTTTCAGAGAGCCAAAACGTTTTTTATCCTCAATTTAAAAATCTGAATGTTGTATCCGTCAAAAGTCTGAACAAGAATTTTATGTGTTTCAGCTGCAGATTTCTTTTGAATAAAGTAGTGTAATAAAATTCCTCGCAAATACACTTTATCTGGCACAAAAGTAGACATTTTTTGAACTAAGGCAAAAATACTTCGTTTACACTAAAGTGAACTAACATACACTGAAATTTAAGGTTAGATACACTACTCCTTGCGTGTGTGTTACCATTCGAAATTCCACGATTGAGGTACTGTTACTGCCATCTTTGAAAAAACACTGGTGGTAGGTCTCTCATATGTAAGTGGCCATCTGGGTAGGTACCACCGTAATGTCTACTTCTCCCGTCAAACAGCAGTGTAAATGCACTGTTGTGTTACGAAATGAAGGATATTGTAGCCAGAGTAACTACTGGACATATTGATACTTAATATCTTATGTCTCAGGATGGCGAGCGCAGTGGAATGCCAAGTATTGCTTTGTAATTCAAGGTGTTTTTTGGTTTTGCTACTGTTTATGAGCGGTCATATCGCTTACCGTTAGGCGAACGGCATGCTTGTCTCGCCATTCATTTTTTTTTTATTGCTATGATAAAAAAAACAGCAAGCACTTATTCAAGGAGCTAAAAATAAAACAACTACCTATTAATGTTATTAAAACAATGGTTTACAGCTCTAATTTATTTCAACACTTTCACTTATTCAATTCAAATAGAATAGCTACCAATCTATTTGAATAATGATTAATCGGATTTATTTAGCTTACGTTGTTTGTTTGTTTCTTTGGTTCTTTTTGACGTGACAACGTCTTAAATTAGGTTGCGGCTGGGAGTCACTTATGAAAAAGTGTAACGCCCGGTAACGTTACGATGAGTCACCGAACGAGAGAGAGGCCCGCCGAATGCCTTGCGTCTCTCTCCCACTCAACTATGATCTAATTATAGTTGAGTGATTAATTTAATTATATTCATATCAATAAATATTCTACCGAGAAAAAGACGTTGTCACGTAAAATCTTCGCCCGTAAAACCGACTTTACAGGCAACCATTTTTTTTTAGCTTTAAATACATTATATTCTACATCATGATTGTGTTTTTTTTTTCAATAAATATCAATAAATTTCTATAATACGTTTTATAACAAAATCGCCTTTTGTACTATTATGTAATATCATGTTCTATTATTAAGTAACAGTAACAGATACAAATAAAAAATAAATAAATAAAACCGTTGGATATATATTTTTTACTTATTATCATTAAAAAGTCTTTTAACACTCTCTTTCAATATTAGAAATATATTGAAGCTATCCTCAAGGTACTTTATTCCACATAACAATTTTATTTCAATACAAAAGCTTTATTTTCTATTGAAAGGTGATAGGCAAAGGAAATCGCCGCACAGTTTACTTTCCCATGTAAATACACGCAACTGTTTTGCCGATATGAAAGCGTATCAAACCGCGAATCGCAAAGCCCGATATCGCTTAACACTTCTCCTACCGATTTGAGGTTAATAATAAATGCAATGTTATTTATTAAAACTATATTATTGGATTTTATCGCGGTTTTTAGGGTATTATAATGTTCTGACATGTTGAAACATTTAAAGTGTTCGAAATTAAAACTTTTGCTGATGTCTCCGTGGCGCATTTGGTTAGACGCCGGCTGTGAAACGAGAGGCTGCGGATTCGATCTCCGCACCGAAACAAATATTTGTATGAACCACAGGTATTTGTTCCGGGTCTGGGTGTTTGTGAGTTCGAAAAGTCTGTCGTAGTCCCTGATACCCACGACACAAGACTCGATCTTGTGTGTAGATGTGGCTGTTGGGTGTATTTATTTATGTAATGTATGCCAATGTCATGTTTCTGAGATTTTAGCCAGTGCTAATTTTGAAACATCTAATATATATAAGGGCATGGTGGCAACTTACACGGCTGCCATCATGTTAACAGTGCATGATGATAAAAAACCATCGCAATCTCTTACGAATGTTTATTACCAGTATTACGACATCGATATTAAAGATTTTGTAACTTTTTATACAAACATTTTTTAGAATCGTTTTAGCAATTTCATTCGCTACCTCAATGTTTTCTTTTTTAAACTTTGTAGCATTTTGTATTTAAATTTGGTAAGTTTATTCTTTTGTATTGGCTACGAACCTTTTAAGCATTTACGTACAATCTAGATACTCCATCAAGTATTATTACTTTTTGAATTTGGAACTTTTCTTTCCTGCCAGGCTATGAGTCTTTTCAGTGGTTAATTTATAAGTTCTTTAAAGTAAACCAGAGCAACTAGTGGGCATAATGAGACCTAACATCTTATATCTCAGGATGGCGAGCGCAGTGGAATGCCAAGCATTGCTTTGCAATTGATGGTGTAGCTTTCTTTTTCTGCTGTCCATGAGCAGTCGTATCGATTCCCTTCAGGCGAATGGCATGCTCGTCTCGCCTATCAGAGCAATAAAAAAGTAATATGGATAAATGTGGTGGGTAGAGAAAAGCATTACTTGGCATTTACACGTGTTTAATATTAATCACGATGTCAACCCGCGTAATACTGCGCTGGGCCGGCCTGAATAATTTAAACACACTAATGGCCTGTTGGCTCTGTGTGATTTTTTCCTTTGATAGTTTTTGTTTTTAAATTAAAGTCTTTAATTTTTAAACTAATGTTCTGGTGTAGGTTATTTATATGTTAAATTAAGTAAAGTTAAATTCTGTGATGGCCAAGTTTTCTATTTGATGGTGCTGCGAGAAACCGAATTAAATACATGTTGTTTTTATCATAGTTAGCTGTAATATAATAATAATAACACCCAACAGTCACATACACGGTCCTGTCCCTACATTAAGATGTTTCTTGTGTCGTTGGTATCAGGAACTACGAGAGACATTTTGGTCTCGCAAACTCAGACCCGAAAGAAATAATTGTGGGCCGCACCAATATATCTCTCGTTGCGGGGATCGAACCCGCGGTCTCTGAGTTCACAGGCGGCGTCTTACCGTCTGAGCCATGGAGGCTGTCAAATATAACAGGCATTATACCTAGCAAAATGCTTGCTTGTGCTTTCTCGTTTTTATAGGATAGGCAAATTTAACCTTTTAACCAGGGCAATTTGATGTATGTGAATCGAATTCATATGCTGTTATAATTTGTTCGTAATTTCCAAATTAAAAGTGCTTCTCGAAAATATATAAGTAAATAAAATGATAAATTCAACGTTGACTCACACTTTGTAGCGTACAAAATGTGCATTACAGTTGTCACTTTCAAAATTCCGTTCAAAGCATACGTGAAATAATTTTGTATAAACTTTTCACAATTACAAAAGGATATATTCCACTTATTTTGTCAGTGAATTTTAACATTTCGTGTTTATTTCAACATTTATTGCCGATTTTACCCTCCATCCGATGCAATATCGTTTGTGGAAAATTCCAGAAATGACTTCGCTATTTCGATGTTTTTGTTGCAATTTCATTTGAAAATGCTGTTGGGATTATCGATGCGGTACGTGGAAATGTTGATGGGAATGTAGGTTTTATTGGCATGAATAAGTAAGTACATCCAATGGTAAATGTGCAAAGAGTTTCTACTACAGATACCATATATAGCTACCATAGCTACCATTTGCCAGTTAAAAGAATTACGGAATACCTGACTGAATATTTTGTATGCGGAATTCACAAGTATAAAGTTTCCTAACGACGCCGGCTGTAAGACCAGAGACTGCGGATTCGATTCCCTCACCGAGACAAATTTTGTAATTACCTATTCACTACAAATAATTATCGTCTGCCAGCTAAAGTACAATAACGTCCCGGTCTCTTTAGAGGCTTGTCACTGTCAATAATTATAATTACAGCCTTAATTAAATAGGGTATATGTCAAAATATTGGCATTTGGCCCGCTGACATGCGGAAGTCCAACTGGCTAAATAAGTATGCAAGCCTCTTCTTGACTGAATATTTCCTATGCGAAATTCACGAGTATGCATATCCTAACATCATAACAGCCTCCGTGGCACAGTTGGTTAGATGCCTGCTGTGAAACTAGATACTTCTTGAAATAAAACTATTACCAGATTTTATCGCGGATATGATGTAATTTTTAAATTTTTTACTTCCCGACGATTCGATTACTTTACAGCGTTCATGGTCACGGGGCGGAGTGATACTTCTTTTAAGATCCTAGACAGAGACAAATGTTTGAGTGATCCACATGTATTTGTCTCGGATCTGAGTATAAAATTAAAATAAATAGTTAATAAAGGACTACGTATGTGACTGACATCATTATCTTTATCCTATATGACATAGGCCTCCTCTAAATTGCGCCATTTCAACTAAAATCCGAAAAAGAAAGCCGTAATGATTGTTACTATTTAATTCCTTCTTAAAAACTAATTAACAAAGGGTTTCTATTTCAATTATCACAAAACACTTCCATAAATTTACATCGCTTTATTAATTACATGAAAATTTGAAACTTAACAATTAAATATATTGTGGGCCGTTAACATCGAATCTTCATTAAAGAATCAACAGAGTCAAAAGTCGAGGATTCCCCGAGTATCTAAACTTGAACTTAAGTTAAAATAAGTGAGTTTTCAGTTGGCAAGAGGGCGCATACTGCGGTGTTGGTGCAAGTTATGAGATGTAGCGGGAGCGGGATAGGGCGTGTATTGGATAGACCTCCAATGATGATGAATGGGCTCTTGGGCTAGGGTGCTTGCCTGTACGTGGCCTATACTCCAGAGTATAGGCTACGTACAGGCAAGCGAAGTTTCGAGGGCCTGGCTACATGATGGATGGACGACTTGGTTATGGTTGCAGGAAGTCGCTGGATGCTGTTCATTTCTAATAGTTCGACATGCAGATCCTTGGAGAGGTCTATGTTTCACACTGGCCTTCCAGTAGTTGAAGAAGGAGTAATAGAAATAATTAAATAATGAAAGTCTGTGTAATCATTGTAAGGTACCTACTCTAATATTATTTGATGTCAAATAAATATATTTTTCCTTGCATCATTGCAGCTGTCGTTATACCTCCTCTACTTTGATTATATCGAACAAGCGCAAAGGCACCATTGAATAGCATGATTGGCGCGATTGCAACTATTAATATCGATATCCAACATATCTGTGAGTGGAAAAAATTCAACGTATTATAGAAAGTTAAATGATTTCACGCCCTGTGTCTTGGGTATTACAATCTACTAGACTTTTCGGTGTCACAAACATCCAGGCCCGAAATAAATACTTTTGAATCACGTAAACACGTGTCTCAGTTCGTGGTATTAATAATAACACCCAACAGTCACATACATTGTCCTGATCTCACACAAAGATCGAGTCTTGTGTCGTGGCTATCAGGAACTACGAGAGCATTTCGGCCTTACAAACACCAAGACCCGAAATAAATATTTGTGGGTCGCACAAATATTTCTTTCAATATTTCTCTCGGTGCGGGGATCGAACTCGCGGCGTCTTGTATCATAGGGGGCGTCTAACCAACTGTGCCACGGAAGCTGTAGAAAAAACTTAAATTTTATTAATTGTAAAATCGCTCCCGCTACCTTCTATGACTTACGCGGAGGTGTTCGTCAATCCGAGTTCTCCCAACGGCGAAATCTGTTTTCGTAACGAACTCCAAGTTAAATTAGAAAGCTTAACCCGCCTGAGCATTTTACATTCCACCAAAATTGCCATTTAATGTGCCCCGACGCATTGTTGGTCATCACTAATCACATTCCTCTTAGTGCAGGTAGAATTAAATATATATTTGCTACCTATAGATTTTTTCCTATTGCAATGAATGACGAGACGAGCATGTCGTTCGCCTGATGGTAAGCGATACGACCGCTCATGTAGCAAAACCAAACAACACCTTGAATTACAAAGCAATCTTGAATTTTACTGCGCTCGCCATCCTGAGACATGAGATGTCAAGTCTCAATATGTCCAGTAGTTACTCTGGCTAAAATGTACCCAAAACCAAAACACAACGGTGCATTTACACTGGTGTTTGGCGGGAGAAATAGACACCCAGGCGGCCTGTCACATATGAGAGACCTACAACCAGTAGACAATAGCAGTAGGTATATGCGCACCAGAGCGTGGTGGCCTGTTGGTAATGGACAATACGCGGTTGAAAATGTTCACGGTGGTCGCGGGTTAAAATCCCAGGCCACAACTCTGACTTTACGGAGTCATGTGTGTATTGATAGTCAATCACCACGCACTAAAACGGTGAACGAAAACATCGTGAGAAAACCTGCATACCATTGCTGTTTATAAGAATTTCTATGGTATGTAAAGTCCGCCAACTCGCATTAGGCCAGCGTGGTGGACTATATGGCCTAACCACTCTCAATCGTATTCTCAATTGTAGAGTAGGGTCCATACCCTGCAGTGGGACGTATATGGGCTGATACAAATAGAGATACAGTATACATCTGGTTATCTATAATAACCTCCAATTAACAGTTACTTTTGATCAAACATTGGACGAAATGAATTCCAATAAGATAATCTATCCGTCGACTGTGACGTCACGCTTCTCTGACAAGAGCTGACACCGATTATGGACTTTGAATAAATAGGCTTACGTAAGATCTATTGATCGTCGTAATCTGATTCAGTGGTCCGTAGTTCGGATTAGGGTATGAAAAACAATTTGATTAAGCCAATGTTCGTTTCTTGCGCAGACTTTTTGCCTCTCAAATGGGATAGGTAATTTGGGGAAATAATGACCTATGTGTAATTTATCTTGTACACACATAACTACACACTCACGCCTTTTCCCCAGAAGGGATAGGCAGGGGTTCTACTAGGTCATCCGCGTTTTGCTTTGTGTGTTCTCTCTTACGATGTAATATCGAGCACAAATTTCCCACTCCGGGGTGATAATAGAAAAATCCATCACCAATTTGCCAAACCCGGGATTCGAACCGGACACTTCAGCGTAGTACAACAGCGCCACAAAGGCGGTCTCAGTCGATTTATTTTATACTAGTACGAAAGTTACTTAAATCGAACTTATGGTAAATGTAGTCTAAATTGTAATATAAACAGAATTCACAAGAATAAGTAGAGATAAAAGAAAAATAAATTAAAAATTAAAATATATTTTTTTTCTTTTTCTTTCTTAAATACTTTGCCAGTTTGATTGAAACCAGAATATACATGCATTTTTTATAGCAAAGAATAGCGAGATGAGCATGCCATTCGCGATATGACCGCTCATGGACAGTAGCAAAACCAAACAACACCATGATTTACAAAGTCTGTCTGTATTCTGTATTCTGTATCAGCCCATATACGTCCCACTGCAGGGCACGGGCCTACTCTACAATCAACAGTACGATTGAGAGTGGTTAGGCCATATAGTCCACCACGCTGGCCTAGTGCGGGTTGGCGGACTTACATACCATAGAAATTCTTATAAACCGCTATGCACCGCAGGTTTCCTCACGATGTTTTCCTTCACCGTTTTAGTGCGTGGTGATTGACTATCAATACACACATGACTCCGAAAAGTCAGAGGTGTGCCCTGGGATTTGAACCCGCGACCACCGTGAACAATTGTATTTGATTTACAAAGTAATGCTTGGCATTTCACTGCGCTCGCCACCCTGAGACATATTATGTGAAGTCTCAATATTTCTAGTATATCTTTTGGCTACAATGTCTTTGAAACAAAATAGCATTTGCACTGCTGATTGGCGGGATAAGTACACATTGCGGTGGTACTTACCCACATCTCCCCCCACATATGAAAGACCAACCACCAGTAAATGTTTAGTCCTAACGTGTCTTGACTTTTGAATTCATTGTGAGCAAAGAAGATAAATAATTCGATAGCTGAAGTTTAAAACTGTAATAAAGCCCTTAATATACAACAAGAATAGGCACAGACATGACGAGCGCCGCAATCTGATATAAAATCATAAATAAAACAGAATAAAGAATCACGACTGATGAAAGCCCGGCTTTGTAAATATAAAGTTGAGAGTTGTATTTGTATATAACCTCAGACAAGACAAACAATCAGCGAAGATGCAACAGCGTACAGAAACATTTGCATACACAACCAATATTTGTGCAAACTCGTTAAAACTTCGCCTTAATCTGTTAATTGGATGATGGCTGGAGCGCCAATGTTAAGACATTTGTGGATTGACTATTATTGATATTTTAATAAATCTATTTTAATATTTAAGCTGAAGAGTTTGTTTGAACGCGCTTATCTCAAGAACTACTGGTTTGAAATTTTATTTTGGTATTATATAGTTCATTTGGACAGCCTCCGTGGCACAGTTGGTTGACGCCGGCTGTGAATCATCAGACAGCGGGTTCGATCCCCGCCCCGAGACAAATGTTTGTGTGAACTACAGGTATTTATTTCGGGTCTGAGTGTTTGTGAGCAAGTCTCTCGTAGGTCCTGATACCTACGACACAAGACTCGATATTAGTGTGGGGTCAGGGCTATATATGGCTGATGGGTGTATTTATTCATTTATCAAGAAATCAAAGCTATTACATCATGTCATGATTACTAATGACGTAGGAACGCAGCCGCAATGAAAAATATTGCAAATACGGTTTCCCCGTTAAAAGTATTTGAGCCTGGGTTATGTCAGGCCGGGCTGTTGTAATTAATATTTGACTAAAACATAGCATAGATTAGATGGCTAATAGAGCAGAAAATGTAATGAACATGTTTTGAGAAGTGGTGGGTTGGAGATCAATGAAATTCGACCTAATAATGATTGCTGGTGGTCGCTTGAATCAATATACTTTAATATCTTTGTCTAAAACTTTTTGTGACATACCTATAAATAAATAACACCCAACAGTCACAAACATAGTCCTGTCCCCACACTAAGATTGAGTCTTGTGTCGTGGGTATCAGGAACTACGAGAGACTTTCGGTCTCACAAACACCCAGACCCGAAAGAAATATTTGTGGGCCGCACAAACATTTATCTCGGTGTAGGGATCGAACCCGCGGCCTCTCGTTTCACAGGCGGCGTCTAACCGCCTGCACCTGGGCTGTCAAACTTATGTTCAGAACATAATATGCTGGTGATATTTGCCGAGCTAAACTGTTAATAATAAATAAAATCTTAACGAAACGCAAAACATTGCTCCGTCTTTAGCTTACCGACTGTCACCGAAGCGCGCTAACATTTTAACAAGACTACAAGGGAAGACTAGGACGGGAAGGAAATAATGTCGACTATAAAAGGTGAATTACTTTTCGTCTTAGAATTAATCACCCCACTCTATTAATTCGTGAGATTAAATTCGAGAACTCGAGTTTAAAGTAGGTACGGAGTTTTACGATTTTACAACTTGGGAGTACGCCTGGTTTTGCTTGGAACTTCGTTAAAGATTGTTAAAGTAGCCCGGGCTAAATATATGCCGCAAGTTACAAGCGGGAGCGGATTATAAAGTCATTTTGAAGTGATACTTTTGTGTTTGATTTTACACTAGACTGAAATAAAGTGATTCATTTATTAGAATAATTTGCCAAATATAAAGCAAACTATTGATCAACTAGCACTTAGTATAATATTTCTTCATATAATGGTTTCTTAGATTTACGCGAATATTCTATTGAAATAAAACTATTTTCTACGGATTTTATCGCGGATTTTATAACATGCTTTTCGTATTTGAACTTGCTGTAACCTGGAGTATTTCAAGCAAAGCATTTATAAAGAATAAAGTGGAGTCGACATAATTTGATCGATTGGAGACCAAAATTGATTTCACACCAATCGTGCTTAATATACCGGACGGCGTTAAATTTAATTTTTCATTGCGTAGGTCCGGGAAACAAGCGAACTGGTAATACATAGTGGTAAGTACCTAATGATAAGTGATATCCATCCATCCATGGACATCAATGGTAAGTGAAAACTGCCCATGAAAATCCATAACACTTGGATCATAGATGTTTTCCTGGCCGATCAAATCAGGAGGGGAATGGCAAAGATAAAGGATGGGAAGAGGGAAGAGGCATTGGGCATCCAGCAATCTCACTCACCGAAAGTGTTAAAGGTTTAGGATCGAAAAATAAAATTGGCGTAAGATTTCTATACTTGGTTACTTTACTTCAGTGACACACAAGACTAACACATAGCAAAACCACAATGACATGTTTCTTATTTTAAATTAAAGTTACTTCGGTCTTTTGTGAGACAGTGGTACCACGCCGGACAAGTCCACCTACTCATGCAAAGTCATGACTGAAAGCAGTGTAGCTCTACCACTTTTAAAAATAGTTACTCCACTTATAATTAATAATTCTATACTTAACTATATTCTACCAATAAGTCTTCACTTACAGAAAATAAAATAAAAAACAATTTATTGCTTCAATTAAATTACAAAAAGAATGATATAACTAATAATAATGCCAGTAGAGCAAAAGGAAGTGACTCAGCTTATGCTGATCGGCAACACAGTACCGAGCAGCGCTGATTTTCAGTCACCCCTATCTCCCTATGGTGTTATACGGGAGTTGTACAACACAGGTTCGCTTGATGACAAAATAAAACCTCTAATACAAAATTTGCTTCAGAAAAAACGTAGCATTAAGAACGTCTATCACATAAAAAAAAGACAATGAAACACTAATAAACTATATAAACAGAGTAAAAAAGTAACGTTAAAATAACATGCAATAACAATTAAAAAAAAAAAAAAAACAACACAAGGACATATTTATGGAACTCTAGTATGTGTTTGAATGTGCGTATGCCTGAGTGTGAATGTTCGTGTATTATGTGCATGTGTATGTTTATGTTTTATTCAATAGGGGTTGTGTCACATTCAGAGCTAATTCTGTTGGAAAATCAATATTATACCTATACATTTATCTATACGCTTTACTCTTTTAACTTAGAGCAAGACTTAACGCTTGGCTGAAGTTTAGAAGTTTAACGCGTCATTAGCTGCTGATATGATAGAAAAGAATTAATGGCGTCAGATAGAAATGTACTTATTAAACTAACAGGTTTTATACCCTTTAAAATTTGAAATCTAAAAAAAACAAATTTGATTTTTAAAAATATTGCAAATTTGAATTGTGAATATTTAAAAAAGAAATGCTTTATTTTATTTATTTTTAAATTTGAATTTTATTAAAAAAACTCGGCTAGTACACGTGCCTTTGTGACGTCAACGAATTTAATCCTTTTATCCTTTTTTAACGAAAGGAAATCCGGTGAGCGTATTTACGTCCAGGCTAGGTCAGAGATATTAACCTTAGGACAATCTGTGCCCTGTGGTTTCGACCAACCATTCCTATTAAAATCAAACCATCAAGTATTACAGTAATAATATCTTATATCAATTACAATTAGAAAAAATTCCTTAAATTCCTTTTTGATGCCAGGACGATGACCAAATGGGTGAGCTACTGTTATTTTTTACTTCATATAAATTGTATATAAGGCGGACTTAATGCCAGAGACATTACCTACCAGTCTACCATCGGGTGATGCCGAGGTGAGATGAAGTGAACGATATTTATTATAAGTATAAAATAGAAAAAGGAACAAAAATAATTAACATGCAAGTGCGTACAAATATAAGGACAATACATGCTATAAGTCAGCAGATATATATAGTTATGTGTATGAATAATTATAACATAAATACATACATACAATATGTAATATATAAGTATAGCAATATATAAGTGACAAACTATTCTGATATTATACAACTTCCTTAAGCAGTAAATAACGAACCTTCACTTTATCAGTTATGTATTGTTATCAGTCTTCCTTCTAGATACAGTGACGTGATTATGGTGGAGCCAGCGTGCTCTCTGTGATCAACCTGTGGCCTACCTCCACAATTATACACTGTGAAATATAACATTGTTCGTTTGAAACACTAAAGACTCTCACGCTCACACCAGCCATTTCAATTCCTATAAGCCAATTATAAAACCAAACATTTTAATGACACTGCATTGAAGCTCAGCTAGTCTCTCGGAATATCAAACTCAAAAACACAAAACGATAGTAAATAATCGAATTTATTTTATGTGAAAGGTGGTTAAGGCTAGCGCACACCAGATTTAATTTTTTATCAAAGGATATTCAAACTTATCCAGTGGGAATAAGACATAAAATCAAATATTTTAAATTGATGTGGCGGCATTGAGAAATGCCTTTTGGTGCCACGGCATCAATTAAAACATTGGAATTTAAATGGTAATTAATCAAATCCCTTGCCATTCCCTTGGAAAGAACTTTTTGAAATAAACCTGAAAATATTTGACATCCAGACGTCCCTAACGATGCCCCTCAAAATATTCAACGCGCAAACATCACGTTCGGATTTTCTTACACATAATTTGTCTAAAGCGATAGAAAAGGACCGTTCGATATGAAATTTGTAATAAAAATATATCTTGAGAAAATATTTGTGTATTGAAATGAGAAGCCACAGTTTAAAAATTTGATATTTAAATCTTGGCTATTTTTGGCATGAAATGTTTTAATAAATGTAATGGGTTTGCGTGGAGATGACTGCCATCATGGCAGTTTTAAAATATGTTTTAGTAAAAAAAAAAATATATTTTAACAATTTGCCTACCGACTTATTTAAAAGTATCTCACCGTCGAATATTAAGTTGAAAAAAATCTATCTCAGCAATCAATAGTCAAGTGTAGGATCGATATTTTTTATAACATTAATTATTAAGTATTGCTGTGCTGTTGCTAACTCGTTTCAGTACTGGTTCTGGTATATTGATGCTGTTCATGTTAGTATTATGTATTTTATTTTGTAACCAAAAAATGAAATAAAAGGAGTCGAATGAATCGCTTACCATCAGGCGAACGGCATGTTCTTCTCAATTAAATAAAAAAAAATGGTCTTCGCTCACAATGAATTCAAAAAGTGCGAAAGGCATAAAACATTCATAAGTAAAATAGTTTTTAAAACTGTCTGTGAATAAAGCCGTAGGTATATCATAGTAATTGATTACACTGTAGTCTTACGACAAAACCAAAACAAATATTTTAAACAGATCTGCCAGTTTGAGAGCAGAGATCGAATTAGCATTTGCTTATTTATATTAACTCGTTAACGTACAACCAGACTGTGACCAAAACAGCCAGGTGGTAGTTTAAGTCAATTCAGACGCAATGCAACTAAACATTTTGCATAAAAGCGAAGATTGCTTTGTGTTTTTTTCCTTTCACGTCATTTAAAATACAAAGTTGTATATCAAATACGATAAAATATAATATAAATACATAGTTTCCCTACAATAATGCACGTTGTGATCGCTTTTAATTAAATAAACACAGTGTTTAAACTGCAACAGCACATTAGCAAAGCTTGTAAGTGTTTATTCTTTGTTGGAGATCCTAATAAATAAAAAGAATTTGCTATCTTGAGTTACAATCATTCCAAGTCCACGTCTTATCTATATATAGAACAGTTGTGCCTTAAACTGAATAAAAAAACAAACAGAGAAAAGGGTATATATACATACCATGTACAAGGTAACACATCCAATCCAAGTGGATTTCCAACCAGACCCTTTTGATTCAATATTCGCAAAATCCTGTCACAGATTATATGAATTCGGCATTATTCGGGACTGCTAAAAATTCCACAAATTTACAAAGAAAATACAACGCTGGGATCGAATGGACGGCTGACGGTTAATCTTGTCGTAAGGTATGCCTATCATTGCCGTTGCAAATGTTATTGAAGGGACAAAAAAACTGTGGACGTGAATTTGTTAATATTTTTGTAATATTAATTGTTCTTTCTCAAAATATACATGCTTTTTTAAAACTACTCTCTCGCATCTGTTAAATATCTGAAAGAAATTGTTAAGTGATATGTCGGTCTATTGTGAAATACATTGTAAAGGCGTAGTAATCATTATTAATTATCTGACGTAAAAGTCAAGTGCCAATTATGATGATATATTTTATTATCATAATTGGCACTATTTACTTAAGGAATAAAATAGATAAAATAGAGTGCACATCAGCTTCTTTATATTATGATTTATTTATTCATACTTTATTGCACCAAATTGCAAAAAAATTATTTCCATGAGGCGGGCCGCTAGCTCGTTGGCTTCTAACAGCAATAACAAAAAAATACAATGATAAATCATTGAAGCGCATAAAAAGTACAATTCTACGTGTAATAGATATAAGCAAAGAAGTAAAATTATAGTACATACAACATATTATATTTTTTCAAATAAATTATTTTTTTCACAAAATTTTAAAAACATAAACCTAATCATATTTTTTTCTTTACATATGTCGACAAGCGTAAGTAATACATATCCCACAACATTTGGCAAAAAAAAACAATGTTTTTCTTTTGTTTTTATTTCGTTTCAAGCCTGTTTTATATTCCTGGCGGCATACCTTATGCTACATTTACATGTCACGGGTCCCCTAACGCTATTTTAGCCATTATAAGCAAAAAAACGGCCCTCGGGACGGTCTAAAGGTGTTTGGCCAAAAAGCGATTTACGTTGTTTTCTTCGGGTAACGCGCTTGTTTTGGTATCCGATTTTACCGCTTTACCCATCGATATCAATGTTACACTAGATAAGACGTTCTTTGTGAAAAACCAACCCACCCAAGTGTGGTGCATGCACCGCACACGTATCAGTCTGCCGCGTGACAGCTACGCAGCAGCACGCTTCTTTTTTTTAAATTATGCTACGAAATTATGTAATTTATTTTGATGTTTCCCCGTCAAACCAACAGCAAAATTTTCTGAACTTACAATATAATTAAAGAATACAACGTAAGTGATATAATATTGTAGAATAATGCCGATGGTACAGATCTTTTATTTATTATCGGATTAAATTATTTTAGAACTCGTTAAAATACAAGGTGAGCTCCTTAATCGTATGTCTCATTGTCATTTCCGCGCGTAAAAATTGCCCGTCGAGTGAGAGAGACGAACTATATTATTATTATTATTATCAGCCATTAGTGTCCCACTGCTGGGCAAAGGCCTCCTCCCTTTCCTTCCAGATTGTGCGGTCTTGGGCGATTTCAGGCCAATCCTGAAGAAACCTGAATTGCGCTCTCAAACCCAAATCGTGGATGTAGCTTCGAGAACTATATTAGATATAGATTATTCAAGGGACATTCATATCAGTCGACCAAATAGGCATAAACTATTCGAATACATTACAAATACAAATATGTAAGAAGAATGTTATTGCAAATTGATTTCAGTATTTTATTTTAATTATATGTTGTTAATTATTAACACAAAATATGTGTGTTGTATGTATGTTTTGAAACAGTGGATAGTATTTAGACCCCATTTCTTAATATGAATGATTAATGGACTATTCGAAGCCATTGATTGTTATTGAAGGCTATTGTCATCTAAAATTGTTTTATATTCTTACGCGTCGATTACAAAATAAGGAGATCCCGATAATATTTGTCCATAATTATTAGAACGGATATAAGTGGCTACCATCAGAACATACCTATATTTGTTCAATTCATTTTCATTACACGAAGATTTCAGATATTCATCAATTGTAGTCATTTTTAAAAACTTCTGTTGTACTATTCCTTCTGACTAGTAGTCCCAGAAAAAGTTTATTAGCTTGTTAAAAAAACACAAATGTTATTATAATAAATGTCAGACTTGTACATTTTTAAGAGTGTTAATTTCATTTAGATCATTTCATGAATTATTCACGTAAATAAAAAATAAAACATTACAAAATATATTATTGCTTTGACGGTATTGATATTTAGGCAGTATCTTAGGTAAAGCTATAATTGTTATGAACTGTCTTTTCTGTTTAATAATCTTTATTTTTAATTCTTGTTTAAATTAGGGGCAGACTGATTATGACGGTATGAAAAAAGACACTAAAAATATCCCATTACTAAACATTAAGAACGAGTGAGTTGTAACTTGTAGATTAACGCCGGCCTAGAACCCGGGACCAATTGATTACGTTCACAGATCATTTAACCCGGCTGATGCATTACCGAGCTATCTCCCGCCGGAACAAGACATCGTTACCGAAAGGTTTTTTCAATTACTTCGGAGGGCCTTTTGTTGGGAGTGTCGGGTTGGTTATTTGAAAATGTATTTTTGTGGAGTATGGTCGTATTGTTGTATTTATCACTCAAAAATAGTATAATATTTTTCTTATGTTCTTTTGTATTTTTTGTGTCTTGTGTGTGCAGTAAAGAATAATAAGTAAATAAAGAAACACGATAACGCCATTTGCATAAATTAAGTATAAGTATTTGTTTGAAGTATTTTTATTATTTTTTTATTAATTTTATTAATATTCAATTTTATAAATGCCCCCAGAATTAAACGAGTTCGAAAGGTTTTAAATCTTATGATGGGAGTAAAAGAAAATAGATGCAAAACAAAATATGTGACGTCTATGGTCTTAATATCTATCACATGTGTGCGGATGTTAAAGAGTCGGTAGTAGTATTCTTTGTTTTAAAATATTAATGTTTGCCTAATATCACAAGCTACTTTAATGCCGTTTACCAGAATCATTTATTTTAATATATTTGTGATTTTACGAAAAATAATTCAAAAAATCAGTCACAGCAAAATATCCTATTAATCTATCACTACCTAAAGTATATGGCACATTACATTCATCTGTTCTGTGTGGCCTTCGATCAAATATACACTAGATACAACATGAGCGCTTAGAAAATGGCACCAAAAAAGAGTGCTTAAGCACTCTTTCGCCTTCAGTCACGCACCGACCGTTGCATCTAAAACGTCGTAAAACTTTAGATAATATTATTTGAAAAGCTACTTTAAGCTTCAGGAATAAGGTGGAATTTGTGTTAATATATTTGGAATTATGATCTTTTTGTTTACTTTTTTTAATGTCATGCATCGGTGCCACTTTTTAACAGAACTTTTACAGGGAACTGTGTATCTAGTGTATATTTGATCGAAGTGTGTGGCACTTAAATATATCACGGGTATAGAGTTTTTTGAAATACTACTTTTCGTCCTCAGCTTTGCTTGCGTAAACAGGTAATGCGTCAAGATACTAGATAGTTCTTGAAAATGATCTAACAGTCGCACAAATATCAATACTATCAGTAGTATGTATGATTTTATAAGTGCAATATAAGCATGACCAGCCGATTAAATTAATCCCTCATTCAAATTATACCTATAAAATTATCTTTCGAATATACAATTCTGCTAGGTTATGTAACAAGTACAGCTGTAGCATTTCAACCGATATCCAATATATATATATATACTTCTTTTGAACCCTTCCCTTGGAATGCCCTTTGAACGACTTATGAATTCAGTTAGAACGAAGAAGACAACTGGTGGTAGGTCTCTCATATGGGAGGTCCCCTGGTTAGGTACCACCGCAACGTCTATTTCTCTCGTCAATCAGCAGTGTAAATGCACTATTATGTTTCGGATTGAAGGGCATTGTAACCAGAGTAACTACTGGACATATTGAGACTTAACATCTTATGTCTCAGGATGGCGAGCGCAGTGGAATGCCAAGCATTGCTTTGTAACTCAAGGGGTTGTTTGGTTTTACCACTGTTTTTGAGTGATTGTCAGGTGACCAGCATGCTCATCTCATCATTCATGACAATAAAAAAAAGATAAAACATTGAACAATTGAAACTGACTATTATTAAGGCCTCTTGTAAACACAGTTTTTTTGCTGTATAAATCTACGGTTAATTCGCCTTGTGTAGGCACATTTGTCAGAGTTATATGGATCACTACGAGAGCTTATAGACGTAGGTCTTTTGTCCACACACGGTTTTTTCACCGTACGAAGTAATAGCGTACCGTTAACAAAACGGTCACGCTTATACAAAGTTTGTTCAAAAAGTAAGGTGAATTTTCTGAATTCAAAAATCGTTCGAAGGGATTTGAAGAGAAGAGTTCAAAAGAAATATGTTGGATATCGGTGGAAATGCTACAGCTGTACTTGTTTCATATTCAAGCAGAATTGTATATTCGAAAGATAATTTAATAGGTGTAATTTGAATGAGGGATTAATTTAATCGGCTGGTCATGCTTATATTGCACTTATAAAATCGTACATACTATAGATAATAATGATATTTGTGCGGCTGTTAGATCATTTTCAAGAACTGTCTAGTATCTTGACGCATTACCTGTTTATCGCTTTAATTATCTTATTATTTAAAATTAAAATGTGGTAACGCAGTCGTACTACGCTACGATTACAACACTGGGGTTTCGAGTTCAAATCCCGGGTCGGACAAAGTGGAAAAGATTGCATAGCATACGCAAAGAAATAACCCAACATCCTTTACAACTTCTATAAAAGTGGTTCGACGATTACCCATTACAATTTTCTTAACTTTTTCGATATTTTCATCAGCTTTTGATGTGCTAGGGCGTCTAGGGCTAGCATCGTCACTCACACCTTCTTGAACTACAGTGCAAAGCTTGCACCATTTGTAAACTTTTTTTTACTTTGACTTTGACTCAGAGTAATGTAACCATATGTTACTGTAAACATTTTAAGTGTTTTAAGAGCACTTAATTCCATTTTTCACACAAAATTTTATGCAAGTTTTTCGACAGCAATAAATCGCTGAACACGCAAAACACTTCTAACTTCTATGCCTCTGGAATATAAACTAAATATGCTATATAGCTGAAACTGTGAACTTATGTTCGGGATAAGTGTACAAAGGTAAGAAAATAAAAATACAGTAGTATACATCGCCCCTTAAATTAGAAAATTCACCTTACTTGTTGAACAAACTTTGTATAAGCATGACCGTTTTGTTAACGGTACGCTATTACTTCGTACGGTGAAAAAACCGTGTGTGGACAAAACACCTACGTCTATAAGATCTCATAGCGATCCACACAACTCTGACAAATGTGCCTATACAAGGTGAACTAACCGTAGATTTCGACAGCCTCCGTGACGCAGTTGGTTAAACGCCGGCTGTGAAACGAGAGGCTGCGGATTCGATCTCCGCACCGATACAAATATTTGTGTGAACCACAGGTATTTGTTCCGGGTCTGGGTGTTTGTGATACACAAAAGTCTGTCGTAGTTCCTGATACCCACGACACAAGACTCGATCTTATGTGGAGTCAGGACTATGTATGTGACTGTTGGGTGTATTTATTATTTACAAACCAAGAAATAGTGTGTGAAAAAACAGATAAACAGATAGTCTTGACAATTATACACATACGAGCATAACTTATCATATCTCAGTCCTGTGTTTGAAAATCCTTTTCTACTAATTAGAATATTATCAGAACTCAGATCTGACATTCAAATAAAGAATATTAGTCATATTTTTGATAAGCTATTTTCATAGATGACTCTTGAATTGGCGCTTCCATAGATAGGTCCAGTATTCAGCCTTTTAACGCAAATCTCGAATTCATACTCCTGGGAAATGAGTAATATACGAGTAAAATAAAACTTGGGTATAATTTTACGTAAAGTATTTATTATAGTTTAGTATAAAATAATAAATGACAATTATATTATCTTACACAACAAAAACTCAATCAAAACAGAATAAGGCACATTTTACCTGTGTTCAGCCCCCAAAGTTTCTGTTTAATTATATTTTTTTTCTAATCATCTTGTTAATTTAACTCAATTTAGTATCTACCTATTTCTTTCTATTTTGTATATTTAAATTTTTAATGTGTGGTAAACGGTGTTGATGGCATGATTAGCATAAGTTCTTAAATAACTGTTATTCGTATTTCCTGTATTTTATCATTGTTTGTTTATATAAATAGAGAGAAAAAAAAAACACTTCTCAGCCATAATCCTGTAGTCGGCCATTGACTATATCTATGAGATCATTCATTTTTATATACTTATATAAGAAACATAATTTGACAATAATCAACCTTATATTATATGCTTTATATCTATATATGCGCGTACCTAATGTTTTTATTGTTTATAATTTTGAATTGGTATTGAAGTAAAAAAATCCGTAAGCTCTTTTTTGTTTCTATATGTCTCCCTTTTGCTAACAATTGCTTCCTTAAAAGATCTGTTATAAATTAAATCATTATTATTCGTGTCCACGTACTCATTTTTCTCATATTCTGTATCTGTATCTGTATCAGCCCATATACGTCCCACTGCAGGGCACGGGCCTACTCTACAATCGCGATTAAAAAAGAATAAATTTAGGCCATATAGTCCACCACGCTGGCCTAGTGCGGGTTGGCGGACTTACATACCATATAAATTCTTATAAATCGCTATGGTATGCAGGTTTCCGCACGATGTTTTCCTTCACCGTTTTAGTGCATGGTGATTGACTATCAATACACACATGACTCCGAAAAGTCAGAGGTGGGCCCTGGTATTTGAACCCGCGACCACCATGAACATGTTGGCAGCCGCGTCTGGTTCATTTACCAACAGGCCACCACGCACTCATATTGGTTTCTCATATTGGTTACTAAATAATTTTTGAATATTTTGTTTCGGTTCAAAATAGGTAGTTTGGATCGAAAAAAAAATATTTTTTTGATTTATTGTAATCCTCATGATCAGTCATAGAGCTTCTAGCTATTACTTTCCTATTATTTTCAATGTTAATAGTAATTTCTTCTGAACCGCTATAACTTGTCGCTGGTAGTTTTCTTTTATTTGTATATGTAACAGTCGAGTCTTTGACACTATTCGATAATGGTTATAATAAGGGTCAAATTCTGGGAAGTAATGAACTACGACCAACTAAAGGAAAGAGGTGATAGTGATTAGCAGAATATTTTTTCTTCATTTGCCTTCTTACTTAGTCTCCTTGCACTGGGAGTGCAATTATCAGGAAAAAAACCAAAATTGGCCGATGCAGTTATGTCTAACGCTTGGGTAAAAATGCTTCGCTTTATTAGTTTACATTGACAAAACTATCTCCTTGTTTAAGCAATTATTAATTATTACCTTTTGCAGACGTTTGTTAGGGAACAAAATACATAAAGTGCATTTATTCAATACAAAAACACGAGTTACACTACACAATGCCTCCATCATTGAATTAACTCTCAATTAATAGAATTCAACATCTTGGTATATGTATGCTAATATTATAAAGCTGCAGAGTTTGTTTGTTGGTTTGTTTGAACGCGCTTATCTCTTGAACTACTGGTCCGGTTTGAATGATTCTTTCAGTGTTGGGTAGTCCATTTATCGAGGAAGGCTATAGGCTATATATCATCACGCTATAACCTATAGGAGGAAAGCAGTTGTGATATTTCTAGCAAATACGAGGAAATTTTGTTCGTTTTTCGTGGTCCGATTCGTCGATATTCTAAACTGATAGGCAGAATTAAACATTTTGACCGCCATTTTAAAACGTGTATGCACCCGGGCGGAACCGGGCCCGACCGCTAGTTTTTTATAAATTATCCAACAAAATACGACAATTTTTTTATTTCTCTCCTAACGAAGGGACTAGGGCTAGGTGTTAGGGTAACAGAAGAAAAAAAATATATTTTGCTAAAATTAACCTCTTTCCTTAAGTTTGCCGTATGTTATTACTTCCCAAATGTTATCCTTAGTTGTAACAAAATCAAATAGTGAATACAGCAATTGTTATTTTATTTAAAATTATCAGGTTCGATTCCTGGTAAGGAATATTGATCTATCAGTTACCCAGTATGCAGTTTTAGTTGTCATCAAAATTGAGTTTAAGACTCCATTCGATATTTTTCGCTATTGGTCATAGATTCGGATTTGGCCATCCACGCCCTCAAGAGAAAATTACCCCAAATAAAGAGAATTTATTAACCCCGCTAAAGATATATTTAAGTTTAACAGCTTATAATTTTAGATAATTATTTAATTACCTTTAATAATAATAAAAATACATAGTATATTTATTTACAAGTAACAAAGTTCACAATTCTCATGAGGCTGACTGCTGGACCTATTTTCAGCGGTGCTCAGCCACAAGCAACATCGCGTTGGTTTAGGTGGCTGACTTTTTTTTTTATTGCTATGAATAGCGAGACGAGCATGCCGTTCGCCTGATGGTAAGCGATACGACCGGTCATGAACAGTAGCAAAACCAAATAACACCTTGAATTACAAAGCAATGCTTGGCATTCCACTGCGCCGCCACCCTGAGACATAAGATGTTAAGTCTCAATATGTCCAGTTGTTACTCTGGCTACAATGCCCTTCAACCCGAAACACAACAGTGCATTTACACTGCTGTTTGACGGGAGAAATAGACACTGCGGTGGTACCCACCCAGGTGGCCTCTCACATATGAGAGACCTACTACCAGTAACTACCGTACAGTTGAGTACCGGGGTTTTGTTAAAATAATGTATAACATGTTCTTTTCAAAACAAAGATTTATTAAATTTATTATTAATTAGATTTATTTAATAAATCTTCTCTTTAAGCCCTAAATTTAGAAATAAAAAAAAAAGATTTATTAAAGAGCTGTCGATTGGTACCATTATTACTTACAACTAAAACCAGTTGTCAGCCAGCCCCGGCTGACAAATGTAAAATGATATAAAATAGTAACCCAGTAGTCGGCCATCCTAATATTTACCATGTATTTACCCAAATATTGCATTTGACTTTTAGATTTTATTGAAATAAAATGTCAAATATGTATATCAGTCAAAATTGTGATACTTTAAATTAGAGAATAACTTACCTTTTTTACAACCATCAACCGTTATTAAAAAAATGGCGGACATCACCCGCGTACGATTGACGGTTGCCGCCATCGAAATGACCTCTAATAACTCGCGATTTTGACTAAGCACAGTGTCTCATTCATTTGGGGACCACCAATGATCACAGCGTCGATGGAAAGAAATGATATAAAATAGGATAATTATTGGATATATTAAATTATCCCGCTATTCCCATGCGATTAAAGTGAAAAAAGGCTGAGTACTGGTGCCTGGCTGACTTTTGGAGCCCTTACCCTACTTACTAAAATAACTGATTTGATTCAATTTGATCCAATCGCTTTACTAAATAGAACCACGCGAGCTAGCTTGCGATTTCCGTGTTGCATAGCTTGATTGAAACGATATCGGTGCGAACTAAATCGGCCTGTATATGTGTCTCCCAATGAAGGAAATAATTATTAAGGAATTATTTTCATATTTTTAAAAAAATATTAGTGCTACGGTCCCCGACTCGACGAGTCGACGAGCGGCCCGGACTCGAATAAAAAGTAGCCTATGTGTTAGTCCAGGGTATCAGCTACCTCCAGGCCAAATTTCATTAAAATTGGTCCAGTGACTTTTGGATTTATAATATTAGTAGGATACGAATATCCTATGACCTTTATCTTATGATTTTGGGTTCTCCAGCCTGTATTTGTATGAGCCCATATACGTCTCGCTGCAAAGCACAGTCCTGCTTTACAATCGAGCGTAGTTAGGCCATATATAGTCCACCACGCTGGCCTAGTGCAGGTTAGCCGAGTTTATATACCGTAGAAACTATACAAATCGCTACGGTATGCAGGGTTTCCCCACGATGTTTTTCTTCGTCGTTGTAGTATCCTCAACCAAAATGAACATTTTGGCAGTCGCGTCTAATCCCTTATCGATATGTCACCACGCACTTAATTTAAATCGCATTGCTACAATTATAAGAAAAATGTGATAACATCTGCCTCATTATAATTATCTGTTTATTTATATCACTGGTATCTATCTATTTATAATCTAAAATTCTTATTGGCCATCTCTCCCGTGCAATCAGTTTTCAGTTCGATCGTATATACCTATATAAAGCTGAGCATGATTTAAATCTTTCAAAGTTTACAGCAAATGAATATGTATTTAATATTTATTTTGAGTGCAGTGCTTTCTGCTGTCGAGTGTCAGAACTGGACAGATACTCGCGTGGTGCAAACTGACCAGGGGCCAGTCAGAGGATTCAAGTTCACTGGACAAGATTGTATATCCTTCTACAATATACCATATGCGACCGTCACGCATAGATTCCAGGTTATTCATCATTCTTACTTATATTAGTACTGACTGAACTGTAGCGCAGTTGTATTACGTTTTTTTTTATTGCTATGAATGGCGAGACGAGCATGCCGTTCGCCTGATGGTAAGTGATACGACCGCTCATGAACAGTAGCAAAACCAAACAACACCTTGAATTACAAAGCAATGCTTGGCATTCCACTGCGCTCGCCATCCTGAGACATAAGATGTTAAGTCTCAATATGTCCAGTAGTTACTCTGGCTACAATGCCCTTCAACCCGAAACACAACAGTGCGTTTACACTGCTGTTTGACGGGAGAAATAGACACTGCTGTGGTACCCACCCAGATGGCCTCTCACATATGAGAGACCTACCACCAGTATTATAGCAAAGCTGATTTCTCGGGTTCGAATCCCAGGTCAAGCGAAGTGATTTTACATTTTGTTATTCATTAATAGCCTGTAGCCAGGAAAATGTGTCCGATATGGCGATAGGCTCGCCCCCTATCACATAGTGGGATTGAAAATACAAGGCAAAACGTGTCCGGGTTGCATCTCTGCCTACGCTTTGTGAGAAAAAGGCGTGAGTTTATGAATGTATATATATATGTGTGTATGTACTAATGTAACTAATAAACCGATCGTATTGAAAATTTCCATACATGTGTTCTGGGCTACAGAAAAAAATATAAGATGTATGGTTGTAAAAAAGTCGGACGATAGAAAAATTATTATCGGACAAAACATGCTAAGCTCACGAATGTTAATTACATCTTTCACTGGTGCATACTCTGTTTAGATGGAGTATATTATAGCACTTACCATTAAGTATATTGCCGTTTATTTATAGTACTATGAAATAGTATGAGTTTCCCTATATAGTATAATTATAGGTATTTACATTTAGCCAATAAAGTTCTTTTTAATCAGGAAACGAATCAGTTTATTTTTAGATGATTAAAATATATTTCTAACAATCGCTAATCTAATCGTGTCACTTATCATGTCTTATGCGAATTTCATACATGTTAAGCTGACAGGTCCAAATGACATTATGACATTAACAAATTGATTTCTATTGAATAGGTAAACGAGCAAACTGGTCATCTGATGGAAAGTAATCACTGCCACCCATGAACATCCACAACGCTTGGACCATGGGTGTGTTACAGGCCCATCAAATCGGGAAGGAAAAAATACTGGTTGAGGAAAGGAGTATTGGGAAATCTCACTCATCGAACGAACGTGACAGCAAAGCTGTTGCTTCAGGTGGATCTCTTGTGAGACAGTGGTACCATACCGGACGAGCCTATGCATTCATGCTGGGTCGTGATTGACAACAACGTGGCTCTAGCACGGTCTCAGCTTTGAGTAGCGTCTTCAAAAGATTACAGATATTGAAATAATTCCGTCTGTATCAGCCCATAACAGCAATCACAGGACACCTTTACAACTAAGTCTTACGTTTAGATTGGAGTCTACCACGCTGTCCTAATATTGCACCTTGCCGGATTTCTGAACATTTATAACACTTTTTCAGGTTGCAAGTTCACCACCGACATGGACAGAAACGTTCGACGCTGTCGATAGAAGAATCGCTTGCCCGCAACAGCAGGCTATGTTTGTTAACATGGGCAATCACACCATGCAAGAAGACTGTCTTGTTTTGAACATATTTCTCCGCGATACAAACCAAACGAACCTCCCAGTTCTAGTGGATATTCATGGAGGAGCGTTTTTAGGTGGATTGAGCAACGAGCACAGATACACACAATTTGCAGTTTTAAAAAATGTCATTGTAGTGACGTTCAATCACCGCGTAGGAATGCTGGGTTATCTTTGTTTGGGTACAAAGAATATTCCAGGGAATGCTGGCCTGAAAGATATGATCCTTGCTCTACGATGGGTCCAACGAAATATTGCCAGCTTCGGTGGCAACCCGGCCGACGTGACGTTATCCGGCTGCAGCTCAGCAGCCTCAGCAATGAACCATCTTCTAATTTCAAAGGCTGCTGAAGGCCTATTTAGCAAGGCAATACCTGAGAGTGGCACAAACGTCGCGGCCTTTGCAGTCCTACAGAATCCAACCGAAAATGCTAAACGACAAGCGAGGTTGCTTAACTTCACTGATGTGGACAATATCGAAGCTTTAGAAGACTTCTTCTTAAACACTCCTTTTGAGAGGCTCATTTCATTGCCCCAAATTACCCAACCTAACACTTTGTTAGAATATGCGCCATGCGTTGAAAGAGATGTGGGTCAAGAATTGATTGTCTTAGATGATGCTCCATTTAATGTTTTGAAGAGCGGTAACTATACGAAATACCCAACAATGTATGGCTTGACTAATATGGAAGGTAGCATTAGTGCTGTGCATTTCAATCGGTGGAGAGAGGGACTTAATGAAAATTTTGGAAATTTCTTGCCAGGAGATCTCACTTTTGATAACGATGCGCAAAGGCGCGAGGTTGGACAACGAGTGAGAAATTTCTTTTTTGGCGACTTACCGATCGATGATAGTACTTTGACGCAATACATAGATTATTATTCTGATACTTTATTCGCAAACTCAGTTATGAGAAACGTTAAATTGCAAGTGGAAGCTGGCCACGATAAGGTCTTCCTGTATGAATACTCATATTATCCTGAAGGGGCAGAACGTGAGGGGGCTCCCCATTGCGCCCAAATAGGCGCGGTGCGAGACGAAGATTACAATACACTAACAGACGAATATAAAAGAATAAAGGAATTCATGCGAGAAGTGTATTACAACTTCATGACAACAGGGTAAGCTTTGTTTTTTATTAAGCATTTCTTCTTTACAAAAGCGTACACAGATATTTCTATTAAGAAAAATGTGTTCGTTATTATCATTCGTAGTTCGCATTTAGTCATCATTTTTCAAATTCAACCTTGATCCATTCAATGATCTAATACCAAATCGAAAATTTTCATCACCAAACATTATCATCAATTCGGCTTGTAATATACTCAAGTAATGTTTTTGTATTACAGTGCTCCCGTGGTCGCCGGATCACCAGTACCATCGTGGCCTCCACTGAATCAAACGAATCGATCCCCTCACTTATCTGTGGGTCGGCAGATCGAACTCAGAGGTCCACTGCTGGAGGAAAGGTACAACTTCTGGGACTCGATCTACGAGCAGTACTACAGCATACCGATTCCGCCTGCCGCGAGAGACGATGCCTCCACAACCGCTATTAACTATGCTTTACTTGTCTCAATAGCTTTGATCAAATATTTCGTGTAATATTTCTTCATGTGCTTTCAGGACGACAATGTTATAATTGTGTTGTGAATTATCTTTAATATGACATAAATCATTTAAACATTGTTATTTTATTCAATCATTGTATTCATAGCAAATGATCCTAAAATTACTTAGACTAGTTGTAAAAAGTGTTATATTAGGGACAACTCTATGCATTGAGGGCCTCCGTGGCGCAGTTGGTTAGATGCCGGCTGTGAAACGTGGGGCCGCGACTACAATCCCCGCACCGAGATAAATATTTGTGTCATCCACAGGCATTTGCTACAGGTCTGTGTTTGTGAGACCGAAAAGTCTCTCGTAGTTTCTGATTCCCACGCCACAAGACTCGGTTTTAGTGTGGGGTTAGGTTTATGTATGTGACTGATGGGTGTATTTATTTAATTATATACATCCCAAAGCTGGACAGGGGTCGCCTACTATGTAGTCCGATTGAGAAGGTTTAAGCCGTAAGCCCATGGTTGCCTAGTGCGATTTGGCGGAATAACCCATAGTGCATTTTAAACCAGCACAGCTCCCAAAATCACCTTCATTTTATATCCAAAACTACACAAGGAACATAGAGCGAAGTAAGTCGGACTAATGAGTATCAAAGTTATGAAACTAGACTGTTTATTCAGTGTATGTGGATACCGCGGTTTAACTTAACGCCGCCTTCGGAGACAAATGAGGATTTTAACTGAAACATGAGGGTTTGAGGCTTGTAACTTAGTCTATTATTTATTACTGGAGGACTATTATGAACTTGTGAACTCGTGAATCATTATGGATTGGGGATTATTTACTTTTAATATAAACAAAACTTGTCAAAAATAAGTAATGGAATTTAAATTAAATGCCAGCTGTGAAAGAAGAGGTCGCGGATCCTCCCACAAAGATAAATCCGTTAATTCGTCCTATTATGTTATAGTAGCCACTGATTTGTTGATTTGTTTTTTGTCACTGATTTGTTATTTTGTTATTCTAATTATATTCTTGTTTTTGTTCACGTGTGTGTAATAAAATAAGTGTTGTGTACTCCTTTAAGTGGTACATGCATCAGAATGTAACTGTAGTAAAGGATGTCTTAGTTGTGATAATGTATGTATCGTTGGAGAACCTAAATTTAATAAATAAATAAATAAATGGTTTGGTATCTACTGTATCAGACTATATACATCCATCTTCAGGGCACGGGTCTCCTACACAATCGAGAGTCGGTTAAGAGGGGTCAGATCATATAGGCCACAATGCTGGCATAGTGCGGGTTGGCGGAATATACATAACGTCGAAATTTTTTACAAATCGCTACGGTATGCAGGTTTTCTCACGATGTTTTCTCTCAGTGTTTGGATATCAGTTATTTATTTTTTATTTATTCATCCTGAAAACCACGTTTGAACAGGAGCAGGCGGCAACAAGCAAACTTTTAGTGCATTTTATAATGAAAATCGGGGCAATATTATCAGGACCTGATAATTGTTAGGGTTAATAGTAACAAGTAATTTATAAAAAACTCCATTAACATTAATTGTTCAATTTTTTTTTTATTGCAGTGAATGGCAATACGAACATGCCGTTCGCCTGATGGTAAGCGATACGACCGTTCATAAACAGTAGCAAAACCAAACAACACCTTGAATTACAAAGCAATGCTTGGCATTCCACTGCGCCCGCCATTCTGAGACATAATATGTTAAGTCTCAATATGTCCAGTAGTTACTCTGGCTACAATGCCTTTCAATCCGAAACACAACAGTGCATTTACACTGCTGTTTGACGGGAGAAATAGACACTGCGGTGGTACCCACCCAGATGGCCTCTCACATACGAGAGACCTACCACCAGTAAAATAATATCAATCTAATATCAGCTAGTTAACTGATATACTCGTAGTAGGTTAATGGAGGGTCGGAGTGTCAAATATTTAGCCGGTTGTTTTCTGTATTAATACTTAATTGTTGAAAATTATTAATTAGAGTTTAATTAGTCACAGAACATCACTACATAGTATAAAACAATGTCGCTTTCTCTGTCCCCATGTCCCTTTGTATGCTTAAATCTTTAAAACTACGCAACGGATTTTGATGCGGTTTTTTTAATAGATAGAGTGATTCAAGAGGAAGGTTTATATTATGTATAATACGTACATATTATTGGCTGATGTGTACATTCATGACTCATAGCATTCTCTAGAGTTTTAGATTTTTCTCTCATCAAGACAAACGACGTGTAGTCATGTTGCCATATCTTATATTTAGAATAGTATTTACACTTTTCCTTGAATATTTTCATAGGTGGCTTTTTGTACCACAAGGAATATTTGGACTGCCTCGGTGGCGCATTTGTACTACGGTACAGTTACAAAGGCTAAGGTCTCGGATTCGAATCCCGGGCCGGGCAGTAATATTGGTCTTTTCGATTCATAATCAGCCCGGATTTAGAAATTTGTGCCCGATATTGCGATAGGCTCGCCCCCAATCACACTGTAGGGCGAAATGTACAAAGCGAAACGTAGATGTCCTGGTTGCTACCAAGAGAACCTCTGCCTACCTCTTCTGGGAAAAAGGCGTGAGTTTATCTATGTATATAAGTATGGGGATATTTGAATTGCGGTGCGACTTTTTGGTGGGTACGTGGGCAGATTATGGTTTAAAACAAATTTGTTTAGTATGTGAATATGTAGCATTTTATTTCATAAGAAACACGTGAATGCCATTATCACAAAAGATTCTATAAAACTACGAAACCAAATATCACCTGACGGCCTTCTATCTGCATATGAACTTAAACTAACTTCATGAAAAGGATGTTTTATCAGCAATATAAATTCTCTATTTAAAATGCGGAGTGGAATAATAAAGATATTTTATTCAGCGTATATTTACATTTTATCTTTATACGAAAAATGTTAAAATAGACCCTTATCCGTGGAATAGCATTTAATTTTACTCCAACGTGAATAACGCTGGTGTCTGGTAAAAACTGTATTTTCTAAACACGCCATTTGCTGGGTCGCCTACCTTGCAATATCTGCATTCTGCCCCTCCCAGGGTTGCCCACTATAAATATTTATTTTTATTCGCCGGAGAGTTATAAAGTCGCTTTTGTTTCCGCAAGCTGTGGAAATGTTTTATATCGCCAGAAATGTGCAACTATATATTTTGAATAATAAATTCTGTTTATGACCAAGTGAGACGGTCTCAAAAACTTTGAGTAGTTGTTGGATGGAGGACATTTGGAACTTGCTGCTCGGAAGTATTTGAATGAAGTCTATTTTTACTAGAAGATGTAGCTAAAGATAAATAAATAAATAAATAACACAGTCACATACATAGTCCTGACTCCACATTAAGATCGAGTCTTGTGTCGTGGGTATCAGGAACTACAAGAGACTTTTCGGTCTCACAAACACCCAGACCCGGAAGAAATATTTGTGGGCCGCACAAACATTTCTCTCGGTGCGGGGATCGAACCCGCGACCTCTCGTTTCACAGGCGGCGTCTAACCAACTGCGCCACGGAGGCTGTTAAAGATGTGAAGACCTACGTTATCATCACCAGCATCATACGGGATTTTTAATACTAGTATTGCAAAGTGACAGCATTGACACATAAGAGACTAACGCTTAAGGGTTCCTCATTCTTTTTCTTTTTAAAATCAGTGGATTGCCATAACAGGATTGTCATGTTAGGCTGAAGAACATCCGGGTTAATTAAAAAAATCATGATAACATATCTATTTAAAATAATCGAGTGAATTCTAAAGTATTCCCTGGCTCATCCAAGTTTATTAATAAGGCCCTTAAAGGTTGGTGTCCTGCGTCCAAGTAGATTATCAACCCGTACAAAATAACGAGTATCTCTTGTGGGTCTACGTCAATGATTCTTAATCAGTGGTATGCGGAATACTGGTGATCCCTACAAGCTTCCCAAGTCCGCGGAGCCATCCTGAAACTATCTTTAAGATAATTTTAAACATGTTATATTCATGGAGAGATAGAAAAACTCTTTATTTATTTACATTTCGGTATTGTATTAACATAAAATCAAACCGGTCAACCAACCTAGTGGTAAATGGCAAGGCAGAAATTTTGTTAAATGATCCCGATTCGCTAAAAGGTCGAGAACCACTGGTCTACACAATTTGATCGCCAATTTGAAATTTAATATATTATATTCTTAACTAAACATGCGAATCACTGTATTGGGTCCCTATGATGGTCTTTATTTATTTTATTGTACATTTATTATCAAGTTACATAGTGACTAAATAGAACAAATAAAATATAAATAAAACAATAGGTGGCCATATCGGATTAAGTAATTTTCTTCTGGCAACCTGTGGATGAATAGGAATTATAAGATAGATAAATTGGCCTTGATAAGAGTATATGACTAAGAGAAAACAAAAATAACGATGATGACAGCCCTACAACCAGCCACCTGTGTTTGCGGTGGTGTCATGTGCCGGGTCGGTCACTTCCCTGTAACACGGTTGAGGAACCGATGGCTGGCACATGCGTCATGCTCGTGAACGGTAGCTGCTTGCGTGGACTGTACTGTCCGATTTGCTTACACTGATTTGATTATCTTTTTTGAAGACCCTACTAAAAATCAACGACGCAGCCCTATTATTTGGAGCGTTTGCAATAAAAACTTGAACGGTACGTTGTTTAACAGAGATAACTTCGGAATGGGGAACCTAAAAGGTGAAAATTAGTTACACGTTAATTGTATAGACTCGCTAGAAGTTTAGGTTGCGCTATTTTCATTTTACTCATGGTATTTTTTTTTTTCTTTGATTAACATTTTGTTGCACAGAATTACAAGCTGAAGGCTTCGGAGTAAAACCTCTGAGATGGTCCAGATTGCAGTACTGGTATCGCGATTTTTTTTTATCAATATAATTTCAGCAAAAAATTTACAAAACTTATTCGTGGGAGGTGTCAGTTTATTCCGTTTGATGCTTCGTTCTAAACGGTTAGTGTTATGCAAAATCATGAAAAAAAATGCAATCGTATGAAGCGGGGGTGAACAGGACGCACCCGAAACGTGACACATAACCATTGTGTACTAGTGTTGGAATAACTAGCAATAGCAATCACAAATAGCATGTGAAATCAATAATAAATTTCACAAGTTGTATACATAAGCTTAACATTGCGATTTGCGATTGTCAGGAATTTGTGCCCGATTTCGCGATAGGCTCGCCTCCTATCACATCGTGGGACGGAATACACAAGGTGAAACGTGTGTTACTGATTGCCACCAGCCCTTCTGTCTACACCTTCTGGGAAAAAGGTGTGAGCTTATGTATGTGTATACAGTCAAAGTGTATACTTTGACTGCTGGTTGGTTTCTTATACGTGCGAGGTCGCCTGGGTGGGTACCACCGCAATGTCTATTACTCCTGTCAAACAGCAATGTAAATGCACTGTTGTGTTTCGCATTGAAGGACATCGTAGCCAGAGTAACTACTGGACATACTGAGACTTAACACTTTATATCTCAGGATGGCGAGCGCAGTGGAATGCCAAGCATAGCTTCTGGTGAATTGTAGAAGTAGAAGAATGGATATTAAAAGGTTTACTTCGTGTCTTCAAAAATTATGTACAATTGAATAATGAAAGTACACTACAAGTAATATCTGTATCAGCCCATATACGTCCCACTGCAGGGCACGGGCCTACTCTACAATCGACAGTATGATTGAGAGTGGTTAGGCCATATAGTCCGCCACGCTGGCCTAGTGCGGGTTGGCGGACTTACATACCATAGAAATTCTTAAAAATCGCTATGGTATGCAGGTTTCCTCACGATGTTTTCCTTCACCGTTTTAGTGCGTGGTGATTGACTATCAATACACACATGACTCCGAAAAGTCAGAGGTGTGCCCTGGGATTTGAACCCGCGACCACCGTGAACACGTTGGCAGCCGCGTCTGGTCCGTTTACCAACAGGCCACCACGCACTTATACAACAATACTACAATACAATACTTACTTACAAGTAATATACTTCAAATATAATTGTATGTATGTATCGTGAGGAGACTTACATACCATAGCGATTTGTAAGTTTCTATGGTATGTCAATTCCGCAAACCCGCACTAGGTCAGCGTGGTGGACTATATGGCCTAATCACACGTGCCCTGCAGTGGGACGTATATATGAGCTGATACAGTACATATTTGCAGCCTGTTTCAAGGCACAATACCGTAAACATTTAATCTCCGCGGAGTAAACTAGCTGGCGGGAGTTGTGAATAAAAATAAAAATAAACCCATTTAATATTTCCTGAGTATGAAAGCTTTGGCACGAAACTCTCAAATAGTTTTTAAATTCATTCAAAACGTGTTTTACTCTCTATAGACTTATGTGTGCTATTTATTCAATGGAGATTCAAAAATAGCTGGATTTTATTATTAGCAAAGTTGAAATTTTGAGGATTAGTTTCCTTTTAATATTTGCAAGATGAATTGTTTACTGGTGGTAGGGCTTCCATATGTCAGAGGCTACCTGGGTCGGTACCATCGCAATATCTATTTCTCCCGCCAAACAGCAGTGTAAATGCACTGTTGTGTTTTGGTTTGAAGGATATTGTAGCCAGAGTATCTACTAGAGATATAGAGACAGATCTTATGTCTCAGGATGGCGAAGGCAGTGCAATGCCAAGCATTACTTTGTAATTCATGGTATTGTTGTCTGCTACTGTCCATGAACGATCGTATAGCTTACCATCAGGTGAAAAGATCGCAATCGCAATACAAAGAAACCAATCTACTTATTTGCTTCTCTACACAGCAAAAGGGATTGCAGCAAGGAGCGAACACATGAACTATCAAACTGTTCATATTGCAATTATTATTTCCCATTAACCCCCAAGCTCCCTAACTCCACACTTGTTATACAAATATAATGAAAATCAGCTGACAGATGACCAACACCGGATGTCGGCAAACGAGGTAAGTTTGAAACGAGCCAACTTGGCGACACCTGGCCTGCCGCATATGAGTGTTCGCAGTTTTGATGGAACCCTTCATATCTTGAGATTTAAACTTTGCCACTTTAATGCCGTACAAAGAGGAGGGAGGGGATCCTTCAGATCGTTTCATGTCAAAGGTAAGAGGGTTGGATAGGGAATTAATGATCGTTTAGTTTTGGAATATATGGAAAATTTGATTACGTACATTGTTTGCCGGGTATCATGCTGAAGAGACAAACGTGATTAAAAACTTTTAGTATCACAAACATTTATTTTAGTATGGACGTTGGTCCGTGTTTTACTTTTATAAATTTAAATGTTTCATCACGTGTGGATTAAGCAAGAGCGGATGTATAGCGGTCAACTATGAAAATTTTAGTATTTCAAAATTGCCGATGAATAAAATATTTTATTTTTGATACACTGCAATTGATGTTAAGTGCAATCGAGCATTTTTTATTTCATTGATCCGGCAAAAGAGCACTCAGGACACTTGGTGGTAAGTGATTATTGGCGCCTATGAACTTCATCGCTTGGATCATAGATGTGTTGCCAACCCATCAAATTCCGAGGAGAGTGGGAAGGAGAAGGAACGGGAAGACAAGATGGGGGTATTGGATATCCGGCAATTCCACTCGAACGAAACGCGGCAGCTGAGCTGTTGCTTTACATCAATTTTGTTTGAGACAGTAGTAACGACCCGGACGAGCCTGTCCGTTCAAGTTGAGTTTGACTGACAACAGCATGGCTCTATTACTAAAAAACTAGAGTAGCCGTCTCTGATCGGTCAAAACAATTATCCCAGACTACCTGAAATCGGAGAAGCACTGATTTATAAAAAACAATAAAATAAAAATTATGTCCACGCATTTTTTACATAGTAAGCGACTTATTTCAGTAACGCTACAATTATGAGCTACCTTTTAGTTAAAAAGCAATCCGACAGTCCCACTCAATCCCCGCAATACTTCACTTCAACAACATTACACCCCCTCTTAATAGATTAAAACCTTAGGGTGCATGGGGTGCAAATGAAACGATACTAAATGAATAGACGGGGCTTTTAACATTGCACACGGAGTGTATAGGGGATGTTACTATACGGTGTCCTTAAACTCTATTGTCTTTTGTAAATTATTTTGTCGACTTTAACAGACTTGCGTGATTGGTGCGGCTTGTTTTCCCGCTTGGTTTAACTAGTTTTTTTTTTAGTGTCTTTATGGGAAGTATTTTTTGGGAGTTATTAAACGTAGAACAGTCACACAGACGTTACTAGGTGTTAAGTTCAACTAATTTTTGTACCATAGGTATTTAAAGCTGCTAGAGACTTTTCTGTCATAAAAACTCAGAGCCGATAGACATGATTGTAAATCAAACTAATATTTCTCTCGATCCAGGGATTGAACCCGCGTTTCTTCTTTTATATACAGCTATCAAGCAATTGCGCCACAGAGGCTGCTTAAAATATACAGCTGTTGATTAATATTTTTCTTTTGCTTACTTAAGTTCAGTAAGAAGGTCACCTGATGGTAAGTGATTACTGTCTCCTATGAACATCCACAACGCTTGGATCATGGACGTGTTGACGGACCAGTACATCCGAAGGAAAGCGGGAAGGAAAATGAATGGGAAAAGGGAAGGGGTATTGGGCATCCGGTAATTTCACTCATCGAACGACACCCCACAGATAAGATATCGCTTCGCGTTCATTTTCTGTGAGACAATGGTACCCAGGACGAACCTACCCATTTATCTGAGTCATAATGGACAACAGCATGTGTCTACCACTTCCAATAGTCCAATAAAAGTTTATTTACATATATTAAAGTCTATAGTTTCATTTCATCTATCCCTTGCGGTTCTAGCGCTGGCTTTCTTAGACAACCTTCACCATTCATCCAGTTAAACATTGTTCACTGTAACACCTGGGAGACCCAAAAGCAGCAATCCATAATATAACATACATAAATACATAAACTCACGCCTTTTTCCCAAGAGGTAGGCAGAGACTATCAGCACACCTATTATTCGCATTTTATATTCCATCTCTCGATTTGATAGGGGGCTAGCCTATTGCCATATCAGGTACAAATTCCTGTCTCCGCTGATAGTGAGTAGAAAAATCCAATACCAGTTTGCTCGACCCGAGATTCGAACCCAAGATTTCAGCTTTGTAGTCGTACCGTAGTACAACCACGCCACCGAGGCAGTCGAGGCAATATTAAATACTACAACTGAAACACAAAATAATCTGTTGAAAGTTATAGAATCCTAAAAAAAATTTCGTATACAGACTTACTGGTGGTAGGTCTCTCATAATATGTGGGAGGCCATCTGGGTATGTTCACCGCAATGTCTATTTCTCCCGCAAAACAGCAGTGTAAATGCCCTATTGTATTTTGGATTGAAGGATATTGTAGCCAGAGTAACTACTGGACATATAGAGACTTAAGAGGATGGCGAGTATTGTGGAATGCCAAGCATTGCTTTGTAATTCAAGATGTATGGTTTTGCTACTGTGCATGAGCTGTCGTACACGCATGGCTTGCACGTCTATCCATTCATTGCAATAAAAAACACACTTTCTCTCTCGTAAGACAAGAATGTCCGATTGTAGCCAACTGAATGTGGATACTTTCATTAAACAAACAAAGGAGTGAGAGAAATAGGACTGTATTTTTTCCCGCAAATTGCCTATAAATTTTGATTATGGCCACTCTTATTTGAGGTACAGAGGCTTGAGATAAATAGGCCTGCTTTATTATATGAGACTGACCATGATTTGTAGGGGAAGTTTTTTAAAGTATTTTTTGCGTTTCGATAAATCACGGTGATTTAACTTTGAAGTCATAAAAGTGGGATTAAGTTCTTAAAGGAACAAGGATTAAATAATTTTCATATTTTAAACGCGTACAATAAGTATTTTAAATCGTTTGCTATGAATACAAACAATGAGGGAAACCACAATGTTTTCATTATTCACGCACTATAACGTTGAAGAAAAACATCGTCAGGGAGTCTGAATACCATAGCAATTTGTAAAAAAAAATTATAGTATATAAAGGACCCCAACCCGAAGGGGTAGGCAGAGGTGCTAGGACACCCACATTTCGCTTTATATGTTCCGTTCCACGATGTGATAGGTGGCGCGCCTATCGCCACATCGAACACAAATTCCTGCCTCTGGGCTGATAATGAATAGAAAAATCCAATATCACTTTGCCAAATCTGGGATTCGAACCTGAGACCTCAGCTTTGTAACCATACCCTAGTACAACTATGCCACCGAGGCAGTTACAAAAAAAATATTTTCTTAATATGTTTCACCAGAAATAAAAGTTGTTTAAAAAAGGCATACCCCTCTTAAAAAAATCGTTTTTATAAGAGTGTCAAAGTCTCGGATTTCCCGGAACTTTGACTGTAGGCTATATCGTGTCCCGGGACTTGGAAATTGTCGGGAATTCCCAAACTCTATTATAGATTAAGATGAAAGGACTTAATTTATGTGAAACATAACATGCGTGATCGAATAGCATTAGCATATCTCTTATAGGTACGGATGGTGCTACGAGGTGAGCAAGGCTAAACAGAAACACACATTTCTATGGGATGTAATATCCGCCATCCCGCATTAAGCTTTGCTCCCGCTTTGCACGGAGGGAAGTGGACAATATTTTATTTCCAACTCCTCCTATTAATTACACTTTCTGATTAATTTCGTTGCGGGTTAAAGACAAGTTAGACATTCCCGGAGACTCGGCGAGCTTCAATGCTCGGTGTCATTACATTGCGTGCCACTGTTGATCCTGGCTTACAGGAGTTACAGTGGTAGTGTGAGGGAGGGACAGTCTCCTAAAAAAAAATAATCCCACACTAAGCCAGCGAGGTGGACTATATGGCCCATCTCCTCCCAATCGTATTCTCGATTGTAGAGGAGGCCCGTGCCCTGCAGTGGGACGTATACGACCTGATACAGATACAGATACTAAATAGACTGGAACTGAACCTTTTTTTTTTATTACATTGAATGGCGAGACGAACATGCCGTTCGCCTGATGGTGAGCGATACGACCGCTCATAAACAGTAGCAAAACCAAACGACACTTTGAAATATAAAGCAATGCTTGGCATTCCACTGCGCTCGCCATCCTGAGACATAAGATGTTAAGTCTCAATATGTTCAGCTTTTACTCTGGCTACAATGCCCTTCAATCCAAAACACAACAATGCATTTACACTGCTGTTTGACTGGAGAAATAGACACTACGGTGGTACCCACCCAGATGGATGCTTGTGGCCTGTTGTTAATGCATCAGATGCTATCAAGACGGATGTCTACTATATAAGCCCATATTCACCCCATTGCAAGGCGAGGGCCTCCTCTACAATCGAAGGTCTGATTGAGAGTGGTTAGGCCATATAGTTCACTACGCTGGCCTTGTGCAGGTTGGCACTACCAATATCTATGTATTTGCGTTTAGCATTGGGTGCTTACGTCATGATAACCTCAAGCATCTTAGATTTTTAACCACAAAATGAATTTATATCACTCCACTTACGAATCTTAAACTCAATATCAATTATTTTTACTTCTTTAGTTGGGTCTTTACTAAAGCCTTTTCTAGTTTTCAAAACTCTTATTTACATAATATATTGACAGCCTCCTCGGCGCAGTTGGTTAGACGCCGCCTGTGAAAGGAGAGGCCGCGGGTTCGATCACTGAGATAAATGTTTGTGCGGCCCATAAATATTTCTTTCGGGTCTGGGTGTTTGTGACACCGAAAAGTCTCTCGTAGTTCCTGATACCCACGACACAAGACTCGATCTTAGTGTGGGGTCAGGACTATGTGTGTGACTGTTGGGTGTTATTTATTTATATTTCGTCCTAATTTGAGACATGTAATAAGCAATTATTTCCCAAAGGAATGACAGCTTGAAGCTCAAAAAGCTAAAGTGGCACAACATGAAGAAATACAACAGCTCACATATAATATGCAAGCTCTGACGCGCGTAGCCAATCCCCTGGAGAAATTATTAGACCACATTCAAGAAGACGTTGAAGTGATGCGACAAGAATTACAGCAAAGGACAAACGTCTTTAAGGATGTTTCAAAAGATATTCAAAAACAAATGACGTGTATTTTTATTTCATGTATTAAAAACTTATTATTCTTCAACAGTATCGCTTATTTTGTGTAGTTTTACTCCGGAGTACTTGCCTAATAATTTATACAGTTCAACCATTTCGGTACTAGGTAGTAGATACATATATCACGCACTAATGCGCTTCGACTCACCCAACCACCACATACATATTCCTGTCCCCACACTAAGATCAAGCCTTCTGTCGTGGGTATCAAGAACTACGAGATACTTTTAGGTCTCACAAACACCCCAACACGAAAGAAATATTTGTGGGCAGCACAAACATTTCTCTCGGTGCGAAGATCGAACCCGCGGCCTCTCGTTTCACATGCGGCGTCTAACTGACTGCGTTATGGAGGCTGTCAAAAACTCTATTCGGTTCTAACATTCGATTTTTTTTGGTAGGATTTCTCATGTACATAATATAATGGAACCATACCATGTCATTGTAAGCCAAATTATTTTTACGAACATTCGAGTTATATTATATAGTTATATTTTATTAATTGAAAGAAACATTGATTTGATAATTAAAAATAATTATTACATGAAATATCTGATTAAAACTATTGAGGTAATTAAAACATAGTTGATTGCGGTTTTGGAGGCATCGTCTCTCGCGGCGGGCGGTATTGGTATACTGTAGTACTGCTCGTAGATTGAGTCCCAGAAGTTAGATCTGGCTTCCAGCAGTGGACCTCTGAGTTCGATCTGGTGACCTACAGACAAGTGCGGAGACCGATTCGTTTGATTCAGTGGAGGCCACGATGGTACTGGTGATCCAGCGACCACAGGAGCACTGGAAAAGAAATATGTTTTATGAATTTCCTACCAGTCGAATTGATGGTAAAGTTCAGTGATAGTAATGTTACATTAGATCTTAAATCATTGAATGAATAATAAATAAATTAACACATTGTACCTGATAGCAATCTCTGGGAAAGGAGATTATATGTATGTATGTACGTATGTGTATGTAAATATTATTTTATTCAATATATAGTTTTAAACCACCGCCATCGTTAACAATTTCTGAATAACTGTCCATTGCAAGGTTTTCTGGCAGAAATTGCTCAAAGAGATAAACCGCCGATTGTGCCTATATTACTTTTATTTACAAGTGTAAATGTAATTTAATTTAGTGTATTTTATTTAATGTATATCCATTCCATGGTTGTCTGGCAGAACTTACCTGAGAGCGATAAGACCGCCATTTGTACTTTGTTGTTTTGTATTGTCTCTAATGTTGTTATTCTTTTTTTACTGTGTACAATAAGTAATTAAATAAATAAATGTATATGCAATAAATGTTGGTAAACGGACCAAACGCGGCTGTCAACATGTTCACGGTGGTCGCGGGTTCAAATCCCAGGGCACACCTCTGACTTTTCAGTCATGTGTGTATTGATAGTCAATCACCACGCACTAAAACGGTGAAGGAAAACATCGTAAGGAAACCTGCATACCATAGCGGTTTATAAGAATTTCTATGGTATGTAAGTCCGCCAACCCGCACTAGGCCATAATGAATGTTGTATTGTATTTTAGTATATAAATATCTGATAATAACTCAAAGCTTACCCTGTCGTCATGAAATTATACCACACTTCTCGCATGAATGCTTTTAGTCTTTTATATTCGTCTGTGAGAGTGTTGTAATCTTCGTCTCGCACCGCCCTTATTTGAGTGCAGTGGGCAGCCCCTTTAATCTCCGCATCTTCATGATAATACGAGTATTCATACAAGAAGACTTTATCGTGGCCAGCTTCCACTTGCAATTTGACGTTCCTCATAATTGAATATGCGAATAAAGTGTCAGAATAATAATCTGCGAATTGCAGCAAAGAACTGTTATCGATCGGTGAGTTACCAAAAAAGAAATTCTTTACACGTTGTGCAACCTCTTGCCTTTGCGTCTCGTTATCAAAAGTAAGATCTCCTGGCAAGAACTCTCCAAAGTCTTCGTTCATTCTGACGCTCCACTCAGGGAAATTGGATATACTATTACTACCTTCAAAGTCAGTCAGCCCGTACATTGTTGGGTACTTCGTATAGTTACCACTTTTCAATATGTTATAAGGAGCATCATGCAAAATAATCAATTCTTGACCCACATCTCTTTCCACGCATGGCGCGTAATCCAACACAGTATTAGGTCGCGTGGTTAGGGGCAATGCAATAAATCGCTCGAAAGGAGTGTTCAGAAAGAATTCTTCTAAAGCTTCGATATTGTCTACGTCAGTGAAGTTAAGCAACCTCGCTTGTTCTTTAGCGTGTTCGGTTGGATTTTGTAGAGCTGCAAAGGCCGCGACGTTTGCCCCACTGTCAGGTATAGCCTTGCTGAATAGGCCTTCTGAGGCCTTTGAGACTAAAATATGATCCATCGCAGCCCCTCCAGCGCTGCAGCCGGTCAGCGTCACTTCAGCCGGGTTGCCACCGAAGCCGGCAATATTTCGCTGCACCCATCGAAGAGCAACGATTATATCTTTAAGGCCAGCGTTACCTGGAATATTCTTTGTACCCATACAAAGATAACCTAGCAGCCCAACGCGGTGGTTAAACGTCACTACAATGACATTTTTTAAGGCTGCAAACTGTGTGTATCTGTGTGCGTTGCCCAATCCAGCGAAAAATGCACCGCCGTGAATGTCCACCATTACTGGGAGATTCGTCTGGTTTGTATCGGGGAGGAATATGTTCATGACGAGGCAGTCTTCCTGCATGGTGAAGTTGCTAAGGTTTATAAATGGAGCTCGCTGTTGTGGACAAGCGATTCTTCTGTCGAAGGCGTCGAAAGTTTCTGTCCATGTTGGTGGTGGACCTGCTACCTGAAAGAATATTGCCAATCTTTATCAGAAACCTAGTTATTTATCAGTTTATTAATAGATTCCAACCATAGATCTAACTACTATCACTTTAAAATCCATAACGTCAGGCATAAGAGGACTAAGCGAAGCGCTTCGTCGATTTTTTAACCCACACAATTTGGGTTTTGATTACATTATAAAACGAAATTCTCAAAATGTGTTGTCGATGGAAAACTTACTAAACATATTATAAAGTTTTAATTGCATGAGTCTTATGTTTGAGTGAGTCATAACATGGTCTCGTCTTGACAAAATTTTACATGAAAATTATATTTGGTGGGATATGTTTAATTAAAACATCACTTTTGATAGGTGTCTCATATGTGAGAGGCCACCTGGGTAGGTACCACCGCAATGTCTATTTGCACTGTTTCGGTTTGAAGGACATTGCAGCCAGAATAACTACTGGACATATTGAGACTTAGCAACTTATGTCTCAGGATGGCGAGCGCAGTGGAATGCCAAGCATTCCTTTGTAATTCAATTTTGCGCTGCACGTTGCTTGTTACAAACGCGGTTGTTAGAAGTGTTATGTGAGTTTCCTTATTTTTTTCACTAAGTTTATTTCACTAAGGATATTTTTTATAATGTAATGTGAAACGGATCTTTTAAATAGTACAGATTTATGATGCCGATAGCGACTTTATCGAATTTCTTTTTATCATTCTGTAAATTCGTCTTAGGCACCAAAGATTCGTATCTATTTCTGACTTGAGTCATCTTTCTATATATACCGGGTGGTGGGGCGGAAAGAACGACATGCCATGCGGTGGCGGTGAGGGGGGCGGTTGCGGGTTTGGGGTAGGGCTGAGGGGCAAAAATATTCTTTATTCAAATAGTCTTTCACAATTTTACTGGTGGTAGGTCTCTCATATGTGAGAGGCCATCTGGGTGGGTACCACCGCAGTGTCTATTTCTCCCGTCAAACAGCAGTGTAAACGCACTGTTGTGTTTCGGGTTGAAGGGCATTGTAGCCAGAGTAACTACTGGACATATTGAGACTTAACATCTTATGTCTCAGGATGGCGAGCGCAGTGGAATGCCAAGCATCGCTTTGTAATTCAAGGGGTTGTTTGGTTTTGCTACTGTTCATGAGCGGTCGTATCGCTTACCATCAGGCGAACGGCATGCTCGTCTCGCCATTCATAGCAATAAAAAAAAAAAACAAAAACAAGATCTTTTGAATCGTTCATTTCTGCTACCACCGCTTCGGGACGTGTTGTAGCTGTGAAGAAGAAGCGGCGCAAGAAACTCCCTCAGCAACACGAATTGTCTTCTTTTTACTTTCTTTTTCTTTTTTTTTTATTTCAGTTTCATTTCAGGTGGTTATTTTACGATCCCAAACGATACTTGAATGTTATAACTCTCGATAAATTTCTGTGGTGCCAACGTTGCACGTAAAACTGTACGAATGTGTCACGGTACTCCACAAAATGTTTGAATCCTCTACCGTACGTAGTAAACATAGACTAACTTCGGAGTTAATGATAAGCATAGAAAATGTATAAATTTTAAGAAATAGAAATGTATAACTTCAGACGTCGATGTCCGAATATTCGAGTTTCATTTTGAATCACAGATATTTCTTCACAATATTTTCCCTTAAGTGAAAGTGCGTAGGCTCAACAACACCATGATGATAAAATGTATTACCTGGAATCTTCGCGTGACAGTCGCATATGGGATATTGTAGAAGGAAATATGGTCTTGTCCTGTGAACTTGAATCCTCTGACTGGCCCTTGGTCAGTTTGCACGACGCGAGTCGCTGTCCAGTTCTGAAACTCGACGGCAGAAAGCACTGCACTCAAAATAAATATTAAATACATCTTCACTTGATATAATATTTGATAAACTAAAATTAATTTCAGGTATATATACGGTAGAAGGGAAACCAATTGTAGGGGAGAGATGGCCAAAAAAATAGTTTACTAGGTTAACACGTAAAATCAGTACCTCGACGACAATTACAAGCCATGGGGCTAGTCTAAATTAATCTTCCTGAAGAGGTAGAGCTACGCTGTTGTCATTCATGACTCAGCATGAATGCGCAGGCTTGTCTGTTGCGGTACCACTGCCTCACGGAAGATCGACCTGCTGGCATATTTACTGTTGCGTTTCGTTTGATAAGTGAAATTGCAAGATGCTCAACACCCTTTACTTCTTCCCATCCTTTTTTCTTCTCGCTTCCCTCTCGATTTGAAGGTCTAGCGTATCTATGTAGTAGCGTTGGAGAAGTTCGTGTGCAACAGTGATATGCACAATTATTATCAGGTGATCTATTTGATTGTGTGCCGAATCTATTGAATAAAAAAATAGAATTAAAAACATTGTTAGAATACTTTTTTAAATTGCTACGAATGGCGAGACGAGCATTCCAATCGCCTGATAGTAAACGATAAGACCGCTCTTGGTAACTAGCAAGACAAGAGCAATGCTTGGCATTCCACTGCGCTCGCCATCCTGAGACATAAGATGTTAAGTCTCAATATATCCAGTAGTTACTCTGGCTACAATGCCCTTCAACCCGAAACACAACAGTGCGTTTACACTGCTGTTTAACGGGAGAAATAGACACTGCGGTGGTACCCACCCAGATGGCCTCTCACATATGAGAGACCTACCACCACTAATTATTTGTATTATAAAGTATTTGTGTCGCTTAATTACAACCTGGCAGCAGTGATTCGCGATTCTGACTTTGGATTGTTTATTTCAAATATTATGGATAGATATTGTAAAAAATTACGATGGGGTTGGCATGTCCATATAGACAAAAACCGCGATAATCTTATGATAAAAATGTATACATGTTTTATATTTATATGTATTAATGATTTTATTTATTTGAGCATTTGATTTTTTTATTATATAATACTCTTTCTTTCTCCTTCTCATAAATCCATTCAATGGTTGTCTTGTAGAGATTGCCTTATAAGACTACCATTTGTACCTTGTTGTTATAATATTATCTCTGTATACTGTTATATTTATTCTGTATAATAAATAAATAAATAAGAGTGGCCAACTCCCCCGATCTTACCTTTGAAAATGTACAGATACTAGTGATATAATGAATAGATAATTATGATGAAGCAGACGTTATCGTAATATTCTTTTAATCGAAGGAATCATGATATTTTTATCTCTAAGGATATATTCTTAGCTTTTAGCTGTGATTATCAATCTTTTACTTGGCAACATGACTTTCATAAATGGTATTCTGCGTCTGTTTATCAGTTCTGCAAGCTGCTTATCTATTTTATTATAATTAGTCACTGATGATTTTCACACACAGGGAAAATAATATATTAAGTGATAATCAACTAATAAAGGTATATGTTTATCGTGCAGATTATAATATGATGTCTAAATAGTATCTTATTTAAAGTAGTCCGATAAAAAATAGTCGGCCCTAAAAATCGATTTACTCTTTTTCTAAAAAAATCGATTTATTTAGAAAAAGAGATTAGTGATATTTTGCATGAAAAACTTATATTTGGATATATTGTAGTGCGATTTAATTATGTTAAAATTGTGTACATTACCCACGGCGCCGAGATATGGACGCTCAGGCGTGATGTTATTCACAAAATTGGTGTGGCAGAGGCCTATGGAGCGATCTATGCTCTGCATTAACCTAAGCAAAATAGAGTCCCAAATGTCGAAATCCGACGACGAACGAAACTTCAAGATGTCGGACACTTTGTCATAGGACTCAAATGGAGTTGGGCTGGGTAAGTGGCTAGACGAACTGATGAGAGGTGGAGTAAGGTGCTAAAATAATTGTGTCTATGAATGGGTAAGCACAGCGTTGGCCGTCTGGAGGCAAGATGGGTCGACGACATTCTTAAATTCGCAGGCCGAACTTGGATGCACTGACAGAGGAAAGAAAAAGTGGCATAGTATAAGGGAGGCAGGGAGCGGTGGGCCTTCTCTACACCCCCCAAAGGTCGACTGGGGGAGAATGCCTCAGGCATTAAGTCCGCCTTTATACTTTGTATATGAACCATTAATGAATAAATACACAAGTTAATTTCAGAACACGACACATTTGCGTAACAGACTAGTTGTAGGTATAGTAAAATTCTGTCGTTGTAACTCATATCTTAACACAAGCTAATAAGGTCGAGATTAGAATGCTGTTTCATTGTACCCGGCGGTAGTTTATTCGTTTTTCAGACACGGCGATAGACAGAGTAAATTAATTAATATCAATTTGATGCAAATAAATAAATTGCTGATACTATAAATATATTTTGATAAGATAGCAGATTTATGTTGGCCTGTGAGGGATTAATAATATTATTGTGATTGGATAACGATAGCGTCTAACAGGTGTAACAAACATGCTTATGAAACTGGAATATATCAAAGGGTTAAGTCACTTATCACATACCTGGATAACTCAGTTGCACTACGGTGCGACTACAAAGCTGAGGTTCGGGATGGAATCCTGGGTCGGGCATAGTGGTATTACATTTTTAATTAATTATCAGCCCGGGGTCAGGAGTTTGTGCCTCTGTAACCCAACATGTAACATACAAGACGAAAGGTGGGGGACCTGATAGCACTTCTTCCAGACTTTTTTGTGAAATAGGCGTGAGTTTTTATTAAATAATAATTATTGACAGTTTCTATTCAAAGGCGAAAGCACACCTGTACAAAATGTAAGTACTTAGGTTGACTTTTCCAAACTTTTCTAAACTTCTACAACCGATGGATTTTTCACTTATAATACCAGAAGAGACGAAATGTACAGTTAACAAATAAGAATTTCATGTGGACAGAGAACAAACTCCAAATCGACTCATTTTCATGCAAAATCTCCAATTTTCACAATTGAATTCAACCTGTCAGTTTGACGTGTGGTTAATTTGACTGGATCATGTTTTGTTTTTTATATATAGCAACTACCAGAGAAAATTTTCAAAAAATTATCAGTATAATACCATGTAGGTTGTACCACGTGACGTCGAATGGTGCAATTCTATTGGTCGATATTTGGGTCGGAAAAATAATCTATTAAATTTGGATTTTGTGTGAATAGTGTACTAAAACACCTTACATTATTTATTGAGCAATAATTGCTGTTGGAGAAGCAGGCGACTGATCGTTAATGTTAACCCAATCAGAAGTCATGATGTCATTATCACTATAGATAGATAGATCGATAACTGTATCAGCCCATATACGTCCCACTGCAGGGCACGGGCCTACTCTACAATCGAAAGTACGATTGAGAGTGGTTAGGCCATATAGTCCACCACGCTGGCCTAGTGCGGGTTGGCGGACTTACATACCATAGAAATTCTTATGAACCGCTATGGTATGCAGGTTTCCTCACGATGTTTTCCTTCACCGTTTTAGTGCGTGGTGATTGACTATCAATACACACATAACTCCGAAAAGTCAGAGGTGTGCCCTGGGATTTGAACCCGCGACCACCGTGAACATGTTGGCCGCCGCGTCTGGTCCGTTTACCAACAGACCACCACGCACTTCAAAAAGACAAAGAGAGATAGATAACTACAAAAAGACAAAAAGATGACATACAGTAAACAATAATTATGTTTATACAAATACTAAGAGAGTGCACCTAATGACGATCTTTTCGATATCGATCGATAGTAATCTATATGTCACAGCCACGACTTTCTATCGTGACGTGATGTAGGTACGTAGTGGAAAATAGTAGTATTTTGTTATCTTTTTATTACGTGATGATATGTCCCTCTTAATTTTTAAGGATTGTAATAAATAAACCTATTTTAGTGTTTCTTTTCTTAAGATCAAGGAGGAGAAAAAGTAAATCATTATTTTTATTACTATTGCATTGTTCATAAACACCAACACACAAATGTTAATTTCATTATTAAGTTAATTCAATGTTGTATTAGTACGTCTTTGTGGCTGAACATGACTGCAACTATTTTGTTATGTTAACACCTTGCATACTTTTGTGTGTATACTCATGTTCATACTAATAAACCATCTTTATCTTTATCTTTAATACGTTGCTGGACACATAAAACGGGAGAGGAAGAGTATAAAAGGATGGGGCAGTATTATCAGGTCTCCGACAATCTCACTCAATTTATGTTCACTAGTAGACTTACTATGGCTTGACTGGAGAGAGAGCGGGAGATAAAAATGTCATAAGGGAAGGGTGGAGTGGGGGGACTTTATTTTTTATTTGATAATTCACTTACAAATAATATTTGTTGTGTTTTTATATTGCAGAGAACTAGAAGAATAATCTGAGAAAAATATAATATCATCTTTATTAAAACTGGCATACATTTATTACAAAATAATATCAATAGTAAAAACATTGGCGAGATTCATACTTTTTTATCCATATTGATAGGACGTTTTAGAGATAATTTAAAAAATATTCAGATTTTATTACAGTTAGAATATTCTTAAAACTGAATAGGTAGTGTTAAAAATATAATTACTACGTATGAAATTGAAACACATTAATAAGATAAAGGTATAAAAATGTACGAAAGTGGCAGGGTAAATGCATTTAAACATACAAGATACGAAAAAACTTCCAAGAAGCTGCCAACTCAAACAGCCTATACGTATAATAATTGTCATATTCTTTAAAACAGTAAAGCACAGACAGATCTAGGATAAAATCATACACCTTCAGCGTTTAAATATTAAAAAAAAATTAAGTCCTTAATAATATGCCAATTTACATTATAAAAAATGGTAACACAATTTTAAAATTTTGAGCGCATTAAACTTAGCCTACAATGATTTGCAACGAACATTTGATCGTCAATATTTGGACCAGTAAAAGGCCAATCTTGAACCAAACTACATGACCAGGTGTTCTTTGTCCAACTTGGTGGGGTAGACGAAGGCAATGTCGTTGATTGGGGTTGGGGCTTCTGGTCTTGTGGTGGCCTCAAGGGCTTCTCGTTCAAGCTGCTTGGCGTACACGTAGTACACCATTAGGAAATAAGCTGCCAATGCTGGAAATAGAAAAGAGAGTATTTTTTTTAAACTTAGTGCAATTTAAGTTAGAATGGTGACTCCTGATATTTCAGGAGGAAAGCGCCTTTGGATCTAAAGGCGCTTTCCTAGTAGCGTAGGAGGTCAGAAGAGGTATGTCAGGGTCTCTGGCCTTCCAGCCAAGTGCGGGGATCCAGGTTCCTATTTACTAACCAAAATAAACTTCTGGCACCGCTGCCTACTCCCGCAGCGATAGCGATGAGCTTTTAGACTAGGATCCCGGGACCGCCAGAATTGATTTTCGGGTAACAAAATATCCTCGAATGTTCATTACTTCAAGCATTGTACTTGCTAATTGGCGGCGATAATGGTGGTACGAGGTTCGAAACTTTCAGTAAAATAATTTCTCGCCCTTCTGTAATTCTTAGTAGACAATTTTATTATGGTTATGAAACAATTTATATAGCCACTGAAAGCACTATTATGTCTTATATCTTGAAATTTCCAAATGTTTTGTGGCACAAAAAGATGTGTCTCTTAGAAAGAGTGCTTAAATACTCACCAATATCAAAACCGTAGGTGACAATGGTCTCAGATTGTGCCTTGCCAGAGGTGACCAGGTGGATGAAACTTGCCATGCTGAGAAGCAGACGCACGCTAGCGAACCCAATGTACACTCTGACGGGACCTGGACGTCTCTGCAACCAGAAATCAAAATAAAATTCATACTGGTACTAAATACACAGCATACCATAGCGATTTATAAGAATTTTTGTAATGTCCCGGCGTTAGATCTCTCATATGTGAGAGGCCGCCTGGTAGGTACCATCGTAATGTCTGTTTCTCCCGCCAAACACCAGTGTAAATGCACTATTTTGTTTGAAGGACATTGTAGTCGGAGCAACTGTTGGACATGTTAAGACTTAACATCTTATTTCTCAGGATGCCGAGCGCAGTGGAATGCCAAGTATTGCTTTGTAATTTATGGTGCTATTTGATTTTGCTACTGTCCATGAGCGGTCTTATCGCTTACCATCAGGTGAACAGCTAGCCTAGCCCCTCCGAATCGGACTCTCGATTGTAGAGGAGACCCGTGCTCTACACTGAGACGTATATGGGCTGATAGAGATAGTAAATAGATTTGTACTGAAGTGTTAGGCCTGTTGGTAAAGACGGTGGTCGCTACCAATATATATTTGGAAGTAACTTAATCTGCGTCTTAAGCATAATATGAACAACAGTGGACGTCCTATGACCATAAAAATAATGATGCTGACATTATACAAACATAACAATAAATAAAACCAATAGTTACAAACATATTCTTGACCCACACTAAGATTCAAATATTATCGGGGTATCAGAAACTATGAAAAAGATCGCACAAATATTCAACCCTCGGCCTCGTGTTTTACAACCAGCATTCACCAACTGTACCACGGGGACTATCAAAGGTCATAAGATAATCTACAAACCACATCAACATACCCTAGTAAATACCTTGCCAAGTATTAATATCATCCCTACAAGCGAAGTCACCGCACCCCTCATTAAGGGATGAATTATTTATCAGCTCATTTGCACCCCCTATCCCCTATCGCGTACTTTCCATGTTAGTCGAACTTCGTCGATCGCCAAGTATAATGTCTTGAAGAAAGTTTCGAGTGCCTACATAAAGAATCCATTACGCTATTTGTTTAATATTCTTGTTAAAAGCTTATGATCCTGCCTTTTGCACCAGGATATCGTTAGCAAAGCAAAGTTTCTTGATTATAAGGGTTATTTTATACTGGCTTGATAAATAGACAATGCGGCTGATGGTAAAAGTGCAGTAAAAATTAGAGTGTCCATGAAAGTAATGATTATCTGTTCAGTTATTGTATAAGCCCATTTACTTAACTTCTTGTGTCTGAATAGAGAGACAAGGACAGAACCAAAGTTGCTGTCAGGACTATCACTAATATCATAATAATTAATCTATCATCCCGACCTCTTTAGAGGCTTGTCAATGTAAAAATGTAATATCAACTTAATGCAAGTTTTAATAAGGTATATTTTAACTGTAAATGTCAATATTGATAGCCTTAATCTCAATAGAAATATAAAGAAAAAATGATTTCGACAGCCTCCGTGGCGTAGTTGGTTAGACGCCGCCGGTGAAACGAGAGGTCGCGGGTTAGATCCCCGCACCGAGAGAAATGTTTGTGCGGCCCACAAATATTTCTTCCGGGTCTGGGTGTTTGTGAGACCGAAAAGTCTCTCGTAGTTCCTGATACCCACGACACAAGACTCGATCTTAGTGTGGGGTCAGCACTATGTATGTGACTGTTGGGTGTTAGTTATTTATTTATTTATTGTGTGGACGTTTAAATTGATAAAAGACGAGCAAGTCACTCTCCTGATGGTAATCACGCCTGCCAATGAACAACAGCAACACAGCTCAGAACGTAACATTATTGCTAAGTATTACATGGAATTGTACCGTGCTCATCACACCGAGACGTTTAGGTGTCTCATAATACCCAGTAATTAGTTACAAGACACCGGAATATAACAGCGCTAGCACACTGATACTTAGAAAAAAAAACTGTATTTGTAGCCACCTACTAATGTCTGCTATATGTATTTTTTTTTTCAGACCAACCATATTTTTAAATAAATAAATAAATAATGGCATAAATGGCAGAATAGTCAAATTAAGTTGTCGTTTCATTTATGACATGTATATTTTATAGCTATATATTGTATTCATCTATATATGTTATGTATGTATTTATGTATGTGTATTTTTATGTATATATGTATATGTATGTGTATATATTGGTATATAATTGTCTATATTTTTGTATCTTAGAAACACCCTTTTAATCTCATCTCTGCATCTCCTAAAGGTTGACTGGAAGAAAATGCCGACGGCATTAAGTCCGCCTGCACATATTGTATAAAGTTTAAATAAATAAATAACAAATAAATATTTTTCATACATAACTTCACGCTTCTATCCACAATAAGTTCAGCAGAAGTTATCACTTACATTATTAGTAACTTCTGTCCTTATGTGATAGAAGGCGAATATCGAGTTATTCTGAGCCATCAATAGTTCTTTATTGATAACGCCCGCGATATGAGTAAGTAGGTCACCTGATGGTAGGTGATCACTGCCACCCATGAATACTAGTATAACACTTTGATCATAGTTGTCCATAATTACTGATCGTCTCACCCGTCTTCCCTGTAATAGTTCCTCAATAGCTCTATAATTTCACTTAAACACAAGGTTACGTTACACACATACGAGTACATCTGTAATTATAAAGTAAACGTATACACATAGTGACAATGTAATGTAATAAGGTTAGGCATTGTGCTGAGTCGGAGAGCTCGCGTGCTTTGCTTATGCAGAGTCTTACAATTCCTGTTCATCCAAAGTTTGCGAGAAAGAAATTGCTCAATGCAATATGGTCACCAAGTTTTAAATTTATTTGTTATATTAAGTAATAGCTATTTAATTTGAGATGTTCAATAAATAAATAATTAAATGGGATATTATTTAAATGAGGGAAATTTTTAAAGCAATAGTTTAGTTGAATTAGGACTGGAATGCCGAACTATAGATTTAAACCTAGTGTTTACATAACTGACTATTTGAGTTGTGTGTGTATTTGGTTTTAGAGGTTGAATTGAAAATTTGAAGGAAAACAACGCGAGAAATAAACCTGTAGAGTAAAAAACCTACTTCTGTGTTACCCCAGCCCTCAATATGTTAAGTGTGGTATAAGGGAAGACGGAAAAATAATATTTTGAACATCAATATGAAGGGCACACAATATAGCAAATTACATGACTTTTGTGCTTAATCACATAAACACTCCATAAGTATATGTATGCCACAAGATCAATAAATAAATAATGCTTATACACCAACACAAAACCTTGCATTAATTTATATTCACGTTAATGACTCATTTTCATGTTACAAAACGCCAATTTGACCTTATTAATATGAGAGAAAGAGACGGAAATACACAAAATGAAACTAACTGTGTGAATGAAAGGGACAGAGGATTGACATTGTGCAATATTTACCAAGCGCACGTTGCGAAACAACACGATTTGTAACGCCCTTATAAATTAATGTTAGGTGATAAATAACATTGGAGCATACGTTGGATCAAATTCATTGTGAACATATTGTAAGCCCAAAAACAAAGATTGATGTGCACAACTGCTAAAAGCATTAAATTATACATATCAAAATTTGAAAAATGATTTTGTAATTAACCTAGTGAAGAACTAATATATGCATAAATTCACGACTTTTCCTCTAAGGAGTAGGCAGAGATGCTGCCAGGACACACTTGTCTCGCTTTGTGTGTTTCGTTACACATAGGTAAAGGGCACAAATTGTTGACTCGGGGTTGATAATGAAAAGTAAATCCAATGTCACTTTATCCAACTCAGAATTCGAACCTGAGACCTCAACGTTGTAACAGTACCGTAGTACAACTACACCATCGAGGCAGGCAGTGAACAATTAATTAGTACTACAGTGCACTATCTAGAAAAAATATACTGACTAGTTTTAGGTGTACGAATTGCTGATGCGAAATTTACCACTCTGTATAAAATGTAGGAAAATAATCTACCTGATAATACTTCATTTAAGTAATACAAAGTGATTACCAACTATGGCCCTCGTTTTAAATTAAGCGCGGTTATATTGAGAATCTGCATGCAGTTAAATTCGCAACCACGAAGTGAAATAAATAAGAAAAAATGATGATATAATGATGATATAAAAACAAAAGATTTCTATGGTATTTAAAGTCCGCCAAGCCTCACTTCGCCAGCGTGGTGGACTATAGTCTATACGGCCTAACCCCTGTCAATCATACCTCGATTATGGACGAAGCCCTGCCCCGCAAGGGGACGTTTATGGGTTGATACAAATCACACTAAATAAAGAAATAAAAAACTAAACGAACGCCAATCGTAATGCCGTCACATGTCCAGCAATATAAATGGGCTGATAATATTAAGATAACGTCAATCCAAACCGTCTACGCTCCGCGACCACCCCAAGTTATAAATGTACTCGCATTTTGAGTTAGTCTGGCCAACGTCCAGTGCATTACGTACTCTGCACTTTGCCAGCAAGTTTGTTTATTGCACGGTGCTTTGACCTGCCGGGAAAGGGGAGGGGAGGGGAGGAGAGAAAAGGGTAAAAGAGGGGAGTGGGGGAAGAGTGGGTTTATTTTTATGATCGCTCGCGAGTAGGGCATTAGTCTTTTGGAGCACTCTTGGTGCTGTTGGTGTTTAAACAAAATATATTTGGTGTTTAGCTGTGTCAGTAGAATATGCTTAGTAAGTTTTCAGCGTGGAAACTTCATTACCTTTTCAAACTTCAAATAAACCGATTGTACTATTTTGCAATTTATTTAACTATCGCAGATTAAATTCAAATTAATTATGCAAAACCGTCTACTATTTAATCCATATTTTATTTACTCTTCTACTTCTGTTTATCATATATGTATGTACCTATTTGCCAGGTTTCCTAAATTCGTTTTTCAAAATGTTATCAGACTTTAAATATAATACCTATGTTAGCAGTATCTACACACAAGTTATTTGAGAAGTCGCTTGAAACATATTTTATTTATTTTTTATCTACATTTCAGCATTCTAAACAATTTTTGAAGACGTTTTACACAATAGACCTTTGATAAAATGAACAAGATCAAGACTTTAAACTATAGAAAACTATTTATTTAGGCTCAATTAACATCAAAATTAAACAAAATGAAATTATAAAATTGTAAAAGAAGGAGCTGTCAATTTAGATGTGCCAGTACGCGTAGGTTTTATTCAAAGGTTTTATTGATAACTAGCTGTGCCCGCGACTTTGTCCGCATGGAATTTAACAAAAACTTTATGTTTCTAAAATAAATGTAGCCTAAGTTACTCCTTATTATTTCAGCTACCTGACAATAAAAGTCCCATCAAAATCGGTCCAGCCATTTCAGAGATTAGCCGGAACAAACAGACAGACAGACAAAAAAAATTCTAAGGTCATTTTCGTTCTAGGTATCGTGTATATAACGATATGTAGTTGGATATTTTATTTATTTTCACTTTACAAACAGACACTTCAATTTTATTTATATGTATAGATAAAAAATGCTAGGCGCGGCGCATGTCTGCGTTTCTCCAACAACATTCACTATCAACTGTTATACATCTACCAAAAATGCAAACATCATTTTAATTTCTATGTCACTCTTTAAACAATTTTGCACGAAATAGTCTATCCTAAGTAGGTCACGCCATTTCTGATAACAGAACGTACAACTTCTCGTCAAACTTCCATGCTCCACTTCTGAACTTATTAAACTTCTAATGTGAATTTGCCATATTTTTTGCCTTGACTTGCATATAAGTTTCTTGCGTCTCATCGTTATAGCTCGAGTATTGGGAAGATTATATTCAACCGTTAAAGTTGTACTTTTACCGTCTTATTCATCCGTATCAGCCCATATATGTCCCGCTGCAGGGCACGGGCCTACTCTACGATCGACAGTACGATTGAGAGTGGTTAGGCCATATAGTCCACCACACTGGCCTAGTGCGGGTTGGCGGACTTACATACTATAGAAATTCTTCTAAACTGCTATGGTATGCAGGTTTCCTCACGATGTTTGCCTTCACCGTTTTAGTGCGTGGTGATTGACTATAAATACACACATGACACCGAAAATTCAGAGGTGTGCCCTGGGATTGGAACCCGCGACCACCGTGAACATCTTATTCATCTTCTTCGTCTTATTCATAGACAGTTTTAAGTTGTCGAATGTTTTTTCCCTTTCCAACAATTTTGAATTCAATTTGAGAGAAGAAGATAAAAAATTCGGTAGTTAATACAGGTTTATAATGGTGTATGGATAAGGCTTCTAGACTTTAGAGTATTGAGATATTTTTCATGATAATATCAATTTTCTTGTTGCAGTCTCCTACTTCTAGTTGGAAGCATGGTCTGTTATTAGACCGAAGCCCAATTGCACAAACTAATTTTGCCCATAACTTGAGTATGAAAATGTCATCGCCATACATTTGAGACGTATTTGACATGGAAAATGTATGGGATTGACATTTACAAAGTCAAAGTTATGGACAAAGTTAGTTGTGCAACTGATTGTAAGGCTTAGTCCACCGATATAGCTTAGTCTTAGTTTACTAAAGTGTATGGTGGTCTGTTAGTATTGGACCAGATCCGGCCCGACGGTGGAACGTATATGGGCTGATAGAAATATCTAAACAGTTGAGTTGAGTCAGCCTCCGTGGCGCAGTTGGTTAGACGCCGCCTGTGAAACGAGAAGCCGCGGGTTCGATTCCCGCACCGAGAGAAATGTTTGTGCGGCCCACAAATAGTCTGGTCTATGTGTTTGTGAGACCGAAAAGTCTCTCGTTGTTTCTGATACTCACGACACAAGACTCGATCTTAGTGTGGGGTCAGGACTATGTGTGTGACTGTTGGGTGTTATTTATTTATTTATTTATTGACAGGATTGATTCATCATTCAAATCATTAAACTCTGAAATGTAACTACACTAAAACGCCTACTCTAGAAACTTTATGTTTCAAGGGATAGGGAAACATTATAAGCTAAATCACTCTAAAAGGACTAATAAGTTATTTTCCGTTTACATTTATACTAAGCAGATAATTTACAAAGTGAAGACACAGAAACAGAGTGGTGTTTTTGGTCTCTCATATGTGAGAGGCCGCCTGGGTAGGTACTACCGCAATGACTATTTCTCCCGCCAAATAGAAGTTAAAAGCACTGTACCATTCCGGTTTGAAGGACATTGTAGCCAGAGTAACTACTGCACATATTGAGAGTTAACATCTTACGTCTCAGGATGGCGAGCGCAGTGAAATGCCAATCATTGCTTTTTAATGCTTGGTATTGTATGACGTACTACTGTCCATGAGCGGTCGTATCGCTCACCATCAGTCGAAAGGAATGCTCGCATCGCCATTCATTGCAATAAAAAAATGGTTAATTTCGTCAGTCTTTATCAGAATTTCAAAATAACTCCCACATAAGCATATTCGAAATACTTCAAACACTACTTTAATTCGCCATTTGGAAATTCATGAAAGCTGTTTATCGCGTTACGCAATCAGAGCCCAAAGTTTCGAAGCAATTTGAATAACAAACTCAATTAACAAATCCCTTGGAGATAGTCTGGAAGTTAGCGTCGATAACTGCTGGGTTATCGAACGTTCTCGCTATTATACCCGGTGTTTTCGACTTCTGGGATTCAATGGTGTGTTTCGTTTAGTCTGGGATGAAGACAGCCTGTAGACGCTATGCACTCTGAGTAACTTCAGATAAGAAACTGGGAAATTCTATGAAATTTACGATCGAGGCAACTGAAAACTGTTTATGCAACTGGCAAGTTTCATCGGAAACAATCTTATATCAGCCCATGTACGTCCCACTACAGGGCACGGGCCACCTCTACAATTAGGATTGAGAGTGGTTAGGCCATGTAGTTGCCTAGTGCGGGTTGGCGGACTTTACATACCGCTATGCTGGTTTCCTCACGATATTTTCCTTCACCGTTATCGAAAATAATCAATTGTTGACAATTTCTTCAATTAAAATATTTTTTGGTAACAGTCTTGATATACCCTTTATATAGGATCAATAGTAAATAAAGATTAAAATATTACCTTATGCAGTCCAACGAGGCAGGAAATGTTGATCATCAGCCACAAAACATTGACCAATACGACTATCATCAATATGATTCCAATTTGCGTGAAGATGGGTTTCTGGACGGCCTCGACGTCGGATACGTCATCGTATGATGACGTCACGGGCTCCGAGTCCACATGGTCGAAGCCGTGGGTGTAGACGCCCAAGTATGTGGTGAAGGTCACCAGCAAGAGAGTGTGGTAGGTGTTGATGAGCTGGAACCAAACGTCGAGGAGTTTATGGCATATCAAGGCACAATACTGGTGGAAGGTCTTTTATATATGAGAGGCCTGGGTACCACAGCAATGTCTACTTCTCCCACCAAACGGCAGTATAAATGCACTATTGTGTTACGGATTGAAGGACATTGTAGCCAGAATAAGTACTGGACATACTGAGACTTAACATTTTAGTGACATCACATATCGACGGTGAAGTACCAATACCTCTGAACTGTCGTTTCTCAACGTATCTATTTATGGCAATACCTCCTATCTAACCGAATACCTACTAGACTATCATAAAATCAACGAATACAGTAATATAACATATAAAGCCTACATTATTACTATACCCCATTCATAAATGAGGCTATCAGCGCAAAAGTGGTGTAAACACAACCTACATCATTAACAAATAATTGAGGAATTAAAATTAACTTAAATTGTTTTTGATTTAGTTTATTTTGTGAACATTATTTTAAATGTTTTGTTTTTTATTTACTCTAAAAACTGTAGAATCTACATAAATTGTGTAATAAGATTATATTGTAACGAATGTATTTTACACCATAACCGTACTAAAAAAACTGTGGGTTACACCACTTTTGCGCTGATAGCCTCCAATATACTTATTAACTACTTTCTAACTTAACAAAAACATTTTTTTTTCCGTTTGTGTGAAATGACTTTGTCAGTGAGGTGTTGGCACTTCGCCGTCGATGTGGGCTAGTAATGATTGTTGCATGTAGTGTATTAAAATATCGAATACATCAAACGTTATATTAAACGTCGAATAATATGAAGTTATTAAATCCCTGATAAACAAAAGAATTAATACATACCAAGCTAAGATACCCGAGGATGAAACAACCCACTCTCAGTGGGATGCAACAGCAACATCTAGTCAAAAACTGCTCCGAACGGGAGGTCGTTGACATGCTGTAAAAAACAATTGTTTTAAAGGCATTATTTACAATAATCTCCTTTATTCCACGACTTCAAGTTAATTGCGTGAGAAGCTTTATTAATTGGCTCTTGATGTCAATTAACATGTCTTGGATGGAAAACTAAGAATTTATAACTTTAAAATTACTACTACAAAACAATGTGTAAGTTTATAGATATACCCTCAAAAGTATAGGTAGACTGCCTCGGTAGCGTAGTTATACTACCGTGTCGTTATAAAGCTGAGGACTAGAGTTTGAATCCCGAGTCAGGCGAACCGATGGTGAATTTTTCAATTATCAGCGTGAACTCAGGAATTTGTGCTTGATATGGCGATTGACTCGCCCCCTATCACATCGTGGGACGGAACACACAAGACAAAACGTGGGTGTACTGGTTGCTATCAGCACCTCTGCCTACCCCTTCTGTGAAAAGGGCGTGAGTTTATATATGTATAGGCAGATGTATAAATAGCATTAAACGCTGTCCAGAAATTCTATTTTCGTCTCAAGATGTGATAAGAAGCGAGCGTTGCCAATCTATACTAATATTATAAAGCTGCAGAGTTTGTTTGTTTGTTTGAACGCGCTACGCGCTAATCTCTGGAACTACTGGTCCGATTTGAATGATTTTTTCATTGTTGGGTAGTCCATTTATCGAGGAAAGCTATAGGCTATATATCATCACGCTATGAGCTATAGGAGGAAAGCAGTAGTGATATTTCTAGCAAATACGAGAAAATTTTGTTCGTTTTTCGTGGTCCGATTGGTCGATATTCTAACTGATAGTCAGAATTAAACATTTTGACCGCCATTTTAAAACGTGTATACCCGGGCGGAGCCAGGCCCGACCGCTAGTAGGGACAATAAGACTGAAAACAACTGGTATGGTTGTATTTCGGTGTGAAGGATATTGTAGCCAGAGTAACTACTGGACGTATTGAGACTTAACATCTTATGTCTCAGGATGGCGAGTGCAGTAGAATTAGTATTTTTGGTTTTCTACTGCTCATGGGTGTTCGTCTCACGATGAGCATGCAATTTACCATCAAGCAAATTGCATGCTCGTCTTGCCATAAATTACAATTTAAAAAACTAATTTATGTTAAGCAGATAATACTACTGACCTATAAATCGAATGTTTATAAATATGCAACTTGAAAGCAGTTAAACTTGTTTTTATCGATACCAAGAAACGAGGAAAACGATACGACAGCGAACAGGAAAATATCAGCGGATAAAACGTGGACAGGAAAGCGGAAAATCATGGATACCTGAGAACTCAAAAATAGTGAAGTCTCATGTTTGTTTTAATTGCTTAATAATTCGATTATATGCATAAACACACGCCTTGTTCACAGATAGGGTAAGCATAGGTTGTAAGTGCGTGGTGGCCTGTTGGTAAACAGACCATGTTCGCGGTGGTCGCGGGTTCAAATCCCAGGGCACACCTCTGACTTTTCGGAGTCATGTGTGTATTGATACTCAATCACCACGCACTAAAACGGTGAAGGAAAACATCGTGAGGAAACCTGCATACCATAGGGGTTTATAAGAATTTCTATGGTATGTAAGTCCGCCAACCCGCACTAGGCCAGCGTGGTGGATTATATGGCCTAACCACTCTCAATCGTACTGTCGATTGTAGAGTAGGCCCGTGCCCTGCAGTGGGACGTATATGGGCTGATACAGGTGATATCAGGACACCTACTTTTCATCATCGTGTTCGCGTCCCATGACCACACACCGTACAAATTCCTTACTCTGAAAATAGAAAATTCTATTTTCACTTTGCCCGACCCGGGAATCGAAATCGTGAACTCGGCCTTTTAACCGTACCGCTATCGGAGTACTACTCCACCGAGGCAATAATTGGATTATATTAGAATATAAATGCACTCGACACTCAATAGTCGCATAATGCGTCTTGTCGTTAAAATTTCTGAAATGTGTAATTAAAATGTATGATTGTACTCCGGTATTCGGATTTACGTGACAATTAATTAAATACGAAAACATAAAGAGGAAAATCTGACTGCCTCGGGTAGTTAGTTAGACGCCGGCTGTGAAGAGTCTATGGACTCCAACCCGTACCGAAACAATTTTTTACGCTTTCCGCATTGTGTGATCTGGTTACTGTGACACCAAAAAGCCTTTTATAGTTTATAATACCTAGAGACTAGACAAATCTAAGTGTGAAGTCAGGACTATGTGTGTGACTATTAAGACTTAAGAGTATTCTATTAGGATACTTATACACCCGAGGGATGTAAACATTAATTCTGGAATAGAAGTTTTATCTCAACATTAAGGTTTCAATATTACGAAACCTTATATTATGTACTTTATTTTTAAACGCGCTTGTGTGACATAAAATATACTGGGTATAGTCGAACAACTTCATTGCATCGAAATTGTTTTAAGCTTGTTTTAGCCTTTGCGGTCGAGGAGGAAATTCTTAATAAACCATTGTTGAATGGATTTCCCAATGTTTTTCCTTATTTAATTGCATCATTTCTTCCTTTTTTCTTTCAAAAGCTACCTCTATGGATTCCTATTCATAATTTAATCGGTAAATCCACGCAAAAATACAAACTATGTGTATCACAAAAAATATATATTGACATACAATATTTCACAATAACTTTATCAAATCGAATTGTCTGATTGGAGTATATCTAAAGAAAATAAAGTAGACAGGAAAACATAAAAAATTAAAACATCATGTATTAGATAAAAGTACACATGGACTGTCAAATAGAAAATTTCTCAGTAAATGATTTAGCTTGTATAAAGGAGAATGTATTTAAAAATAAAACGAACGGAATGATAAAGGGACGCCCTTAGTGTACATGATGTCAGACGCTCGAAGCGGCAAGGTCAAAACGTATATAATTTGAGTCGATACAGATTATAAAGCTTAACTTAGAATTTATTTTAGACCATTATTTTACTCAACTATTAAAACAATACACTTATACAATGTTACTATAACAGAAATGTAAAAATATGTATTCAAAAATTTCACTTATTCACCTTTGTATGAGTGTCTAGTAATACCTATCTGATTGATTGTGATTACGTGGGTCAATGACCTATACTATGAACACACTTCAACGTATGCCGCAGTTAGCGGCTAGCGCGTACAAAACTTAAAAAAATGTCCTAGACCTAATATAATTATATTAATCTTTAATTGATGCAAAAAGGATTATGATTTTATAACCAACACATAAAACTAAACAAATAAGGCCACGGATCGGCCTATCAGGTATATTTTAAAATACTTTATTTGATGCAGAAGATTAGGCTTTTGATTTTATAACTCTTAACAGGTTTATACACATACAGGGCAAGTCATGTTTCTAATAAAAATTACATGATTACCGTCTTCGCTACCAAAATCGTATCCAGGACTACCCAATACAAAGCCTATGCTACCCTTATCAATTAGTTAATATTTGTTTTATTATTATTATTGCAATGAATAGCGAGACGAGCATGCCATTAGCCTGATGGTAAGCGATAAGACCCCAATGGACAGTAGCAAAACCAAACAACACCATGAATTATAAAGTCACTCTTGACATTCCACTGCGTTCGCCATCCTGACATATAAAATGTTAAGTATCAATATGTCCAGTAGTTACTCTGGCTACATTATTATTAGTATTGAACAAAATGCAGCACAAACAAAGCGGAGGTTTATTGTTTCATTTCCCACATTCAAAATATCGCGTTGAATATAAGGTGTCGTATTGTAACCCAGCGGCGACCGCAAATGAATTGCGCTGCAGTGGTTGATAAACAACTTTAATATATCTTTATTGTTTCACTCTCATTATGGAACAGCTGACATAATTTGCATAGTGATATTTACAATTACAATACTTATTTTATATACATTTAATTTATGCCAAACATTTGTTGCTGCTACCAGACTAATAACTGAGTTACCATCGATAGTTAGGTATGTTTTATGTCCAAATACTTTAAATTTTCTTAATGTTAGATAAATAATGTGAATTTAATATAATTCTGCTGATCATGGAGATCCTTGGGGGAGGCAATGGACTGCCTGTGGGGTGAAGTATGCGTATCAGAGGGAGAAAGAGAGAAAAGAGAGAGATATATAATACTGGTGGTAGGTCTCTCATATGTGAGAGGCCATCTGGGTGGGTACCACCGCAGTGTCTATTTCTCTCGTCAAACAGCAGTGTAAATGCACTGTTGTGTTTCGGATTGAAGGGCATTGTAGCCAGAGTAACTACTGGACGTATTGAGACTTAAATCTTATGTCTCAGGATGGCGGGCGCAGTGGAATGCCAAGCATTGCTTTGTAATTCAAGGTGTTGTTTGGTTTTGCTACTGTTTATGAACGGTCGTATCGCTTACCATCAGGCGAACGGCATGTTCGTCTTGCCATTCACTGCATTAAAAAAATATATATAAAAAGATGATATGTCAAAGAACATTGGTAAAATTATTGTTAACGCAATTCTTAAGCGTCTATAAATTTCATGTATAAAAAGATTAATACTTAATTTTCTAAGTAATTTTGGTGCCTAGCTCACGGCGAACCTAAGCCTGAATTACGAAAACACATTTTTCGTAAAACTCTATTGATATTTGCTTTATTTTTATTGGAGAGGCGTTATGTCGTTTCAATGTTGCCATTTATTAAATATAAGCTTGAATGACTTTCTTGCTGTGCTTTCTTGCATTATCTATAGCAAAATAATCACTGATTAATCAATAAAGGAATAACAAATTGCTTTTGTCACCCGAAAGCGCTATTATGCAAATAATAATAAATAATTGTCCCCTCTTTCCTTTTTATTCCATTGCACATGATATTACTATTAGATTAATAAAATAAATAAGTACTCGATGTTTAAAATGCGTATAAAATATATTTCTTAACTTATTTGTGGGTTTGTGGGTCATAACTTTGCCTCACGCTAATATAAATTGAACAAAATAACATTAACTACCCACAGAGTTTGACAAGATATAGAAAATCTGTAAAACTTTAAAGTGGAATATCTTTTTTCCTAGGCTTGCTACAATAGTAAATCTTAAGAAATAATTATTAAGGAATTCGAAATCTATATTTTAAAATATTTTTCATCTAAATACACACAAAAAATATTACAACAAAAAAATGTATGTAGGATTATCATTGTTCTTTGTGAATTTCTATTTCTATGAAAAGTTCGCCAACTAGCTTTAAGCCAGCGTGGTGGACTACACAGCGTCACCCCTCTCAATCGTACTCTCGATTGTAGAGGGGGCCCGTGCCTTGCATTGGGACGTATATGGGCTGATACATACACAGTAAAGGAAATTGCCAAGTAAAACAAAAAGGATGCACAACACAGTAGACAGTTCGCCTTCACCGGCAGATGCGGGTGTGCGAATGACCCGACAAAGTCAATACAACCCTCACGGTAACTGCAGTGAACTAAAATAGAATGCTCAGTGACGAAGGATCTTTATTCATTTGTCAACAAAATTATGCCAGTGTGATCGAAATAAGGTTACTCAGTCTGAGCACGAAATGGGACACACTTCTGGTGGTCACCATAAAAGATTTCCTAACCCCTTTTCAGCGTATTTTTGAATCCCCGTGTTCTACAGTAGGACGTACTTTATATACATATGGACTAACTGTAATATGTCTTAATCACGTCCCACTGTGGGCACGGGCCTCCTCTATAATTGTGAGTACGATTGAGAGTGGTTAGGCCGTATAGTCCAATATACTGGCCTAGAGCGTGTTGGCGGACTAATGTTTAATGAGAAAAATAATGTAAATGGTGGTATTTTCTTTTACATTTTAAATATTCATTCAAGTATTTTCGTAAGGTCGGTTTCGAATATCGCTATCATGCAAAGGGTTCTCAGAACGCATTTACAAAACGAAACGCAACAGCAATTAAGTTACTTCGCGCAAAAACAATGGTTCTACCAATGTCATGCCCACATTGTGCTTTAATTGCAATAAAACTACAATATCTAGGTTTTCCATTTCAAACTATCCAGTACGGAATAAAATTATTGTGTCAACTATAATTCGCAGATCATGTTTAAAATCTAAAAATACTGATTTTAAAATAGCTACTAACTCGCCCAGTGATTACAGTATTTTTTAATATTCCGTTTTTTTTTTAAATAAACAATCCTTTTTTCAACATGTCATCGCTCCATTCAGATCCATTCATTCATCTTAATATATTGACCAACAAAACAAAAGAAGAAAACAAAAATTGTAAACATCGAAGGCAAACGTATTATCCTCTACTAGCTGTTTATTAAACAAACGATTCATAATATTAACAAACAAATTTAGTATTTTTTTTTTCAATGTATGACGAGACGAGCATACCTGTCGCCTGATGGTAAGCGATACGACCGCTCATGAACAGTAGCAAAACCAAACAACACCATAAAATACAAACCAATGTTTGGCATTCCACTGCGCTCGCCAACCCGATACATAAGACAATAACTCTTGATATGTACAGTAGTTACTTATGCTACAATGTCCTTCTAACCGAAACACAACAGTGCATTTACACTGCTGTTTAGTGGGGGAAAATTTTAGCCTAATTTGTATAGACCTTACGATATAGTATATAGATAGTATGTTTCGAAAGAAATCATGATTAATCATGATATGACTACGTTTGCTAATTGCAATACGTGCGCCTCATGAAGAAATAATTATGTTATAATTGTGTTGTGCGTCGATATGAAGCAAAAAAAATAAATGGAAATGACTTATTATTTAAAAAGAATATGGTTTTACTTGACTGTCGGTAGCTTCTAAATATTTTTTATTTTCACTGTCCGTGACCTTTTGGGACTTTTACACTTAAAATAATTCAGGAAATAAATTAATATCGGGTGCATTTACGAAAGCGTAGTGAGTTCGACACCAAAAAAATATATTCAAGGTCAAAAAAATATTATACGGTGAAATAATAAGCATAGTATTAACTTAAAAAAATCTACTACGGGAAAACCAAAAAAATCTAAGCATAAAGCAAAATTATGCCGATTATAAACAATAACACAAACGCATGAAACCATACTCAACTGGACGATCTACTATCTCTCTCACACACTGTGCGAATCAATTAGAGCGAAAGGGATGGACACATAAACACAGATAACAACAAAAAACAATAGACGAACAGCATTCCGAATCCATTATTGTCGAAAACAAAAAATGGCGGAGCGTGGAACAGGTTTGAATAATTTACGAAGTGTTTTAACAAAGTATTTGGTTTTCATCGTATTCAAAATACTTATTATTATGGTTATGGCATAAGACTTGAGAATTTAGTAAAAGAGACTTTTAGTTACCATACAGTTTCGTTTGCAATGGGAGAGTGGCTTGTGCTTAAGCATTAAATCATTTTTTTATTAAATCGCGAGGCGAGCGTGCCATTCGCCTGATGGTAAACGAACGCTCATGAACAGTAGCAAAAAAAAACAACAACTTAAACTACAAAGCAATGCTTGGCAATCTACTGCATTCCTGAGACGTAAGATCAATGTCATATCATGTCCAGTAGTTAATCTGGCTACAATGTATTTCAATACGGAACACAACAGTGCATTTACATTGCACGCTGAAATAGACCATTGCGTTGGCTACCCAGGTGGCCCTATATTATGAGAGACCTACCAGTAAAAGTTGTATCATAGTGCAGTGTCAGGGCTATGTGTGACTGTTGGGTATTATTTCCGAGGACGTTGATAACATATGTAGAAGTGCGAAATGGGAACATTGCACTCTCGCACCCGCACTATAATAACAATGACATCATCTCTCGTGTAGTGCATTCTTTCTTACCTAAACTATCTTATGTGCGTGAGTGCTTGATATCATTATCAGCCCATATACGTCCCACTGCAGGGCACGGGCCTACTCTACAATCGAGAGTACGATTGAGAGTGGTTAGGCCATATAGTCCACCACGCTGGCCTAGTGCAAGTGCGAGTGCTTGATAGCCTGTTGGTAAACAGACCAGACGCGACTGCCCACATACTTACGGTGGTCGCGGATTCAAACCCCAGGGCACACCTCTGACTTTTCTGACTCATGTGTGTATTGATAGTCAATCACCACGCACTATAACGGTGAAGGAAAACATCGTGAGGTAATCTGCTGCCATAGCGATTTGTAAGAATTTCTATGGTGTGTGAAGTCCGCCGACCTGCATAAGGCCAGTTTGGTGGATTATAAGGCTTTACCACTCTCTATCGTACTCTCGGTTGTAGAGAAGGCCCCGCAGGGGGACTTATATGGTGATGAAAGGCCAGAGGTGTGCCCTGGGATTTAAAGCCGCGACCATCTAAAACATGTTTACGGCCATTTTCGTTGCCAACAGGCCACCTTAAACTTGTATGAGTAACATGTGGGTAATATGTAATACCATGTGTCACTACCACCCTATATAATTAGGTTACGTATGGAATTTAGTCAGTCTATATTCGGATTTGTATATGCAGAAATTATTGCGCCTACCAGCAAGAGATGTATTATGAATCTCTATGCACTTACGATGCACTAGGAATGTAGTATTTGTGATGCCAGAATGTCACAAACTGTATTTAGGTTACTGTACTGTAATAAAAAAGGTCTAATATACGTAGGTGTCCAGGTTACTTCTGCCTGCCCCTTCTTAGAAAAAGTCGTGAATATATGTGTAACCTTCGGCCTGCTAACGTAGCATTATATTCTCTTTGCTGTGTGTTGTCGTTGAGACTGACTGACATTGATATTTTAGTTTGTAATAGTTGAATTATTTTTTGTGAATCTCCTTTCATTTAAATATGCGAAAGACGATTTAATTTTGTATTATAATAATAGTAAAGCATGGACATTTAATTGTCGATTCTCTGTTTTAGGTTAGTAAGTATTTCATTAGTAGATATTTGACATGTAAAACTTACTGTATTTAATGAATAAAACTCTGTTTTAGATTAATCACATTGTGTTATGCTTCAAGAAGAAATAACCCTTGATCTTATATTTGTATGTATGTAATATACATTTACGATAAAGATTCAAAAACTAAAATACTCCAAGACCAACTAATTCGAAATTTAAAATAAAAAAAAACATTTATATTATTTTAAAAAACTGTGGGTAGATTTACAATCGATTGGAGTGACACATTATTCGTAACATAATGAATAATATTGCGAACGTCAAAAATAGATATTGCCCTATATTACTTCACTAGAATGTGTTGTATCAGTAAATGTCAGTGTTTGTAATAATAAACGATAAAACAAAACACAAGAGAGACAAAACATGTGTTCTCGACAAGGCCAAACGTCTGACACATTCATGCTTTTGTTTGTACTTTTTCCATATTATATGAGTTATATTTTAATTATAAATGAAAATTGATATTGTTGTTATAAATAAATAATCACATAAACAAACAAAGTTCTGGAGAACCTAGTCCGAAATCAAGGTATAAATACGCTTATGAAATGTCAAACGTTTGTAACACACTATGATTTTCGTTTCATTTAATATCATGAATAAAGAAATTGATTATTTTTAATAATATAGCCAAACGATTATTATTATTATTTTGTTTACGCAAATGTTACGAATTGTATGAAAACTATTTTTTATGAATTGGATATTTTATTTTACTTCATATACAAAAACATACAAGTGAAGCTAATATAAAGCGAGTAAAAAAATATTGCACCTAGTCGGATTTTTTTCTTCTCTAGTCTAGTCAGGCAGTCAGTTGCTTCCAATATTATGACTTTTTGTAAGTAATGCCAAAACGGTCTTACGTTTGGGTGAAACCCATACTCGTATATATTGTGTATACAATTTTGATACTTAAAGGATTTAAATACTTTCAACATACTAAGGAGGACTTAGATAAGTTCAGGTTTTCTTATTCATTTACCGTTTTAAAATGATTAATAACATTCCTAAAAACGAATATTTTATTAAATATGTGGTTTTAGATAAGTTAGAAAGAAACTGTATTTTTAATTAAACACTTGATTTGAAGAAACTCGTATACATATTATAATTATTGACTGGGTTTTGCAAATAGGCTTTTATCAAACACTTTCCTTATAGAAACTACATACATAAACTCACGCCTTTTTCCCAGAAGGGGTAGGCAGAGGTGCCAGGACACCCACATTTCGCCTTGTATGTTCCGTCCCACAATGTGACAGGTGGCGAGCCTATCGCCATATCGGGCACAAATTTCTGACTCTGGGCTAATAATGAATAGAAAAATCCAATATCACTTTGCCCAACCCGAGATTCGAACCCGAGACTTCAGCTTTGTGACCGTACCGTAGTACAACAACTCCACCAAGGTAGTAGTTATAGAAACTAGTTTACATAATGATGTATAAAAAGAAATATGAGACTTATAATTTAACTACTGGTTCGTTTTTGAATTCAAGGTTTTTGGAAACAAATATATGCATTATTTTTATTTTACTTTTTGTTTGAATCATTAAATAAATAAATACACAATACGGTCACATACATAGTTCTGACCACACATTAGGGTCAATTAAGTCTTGTGTCGTGGGTATCAGAAACTATGAGAAACTTTGCGAACACACAAACACCCAGACTGCGGGATCGAACTCGCCACCTTGCGTTTCACAGTCGGTGTCAAACCAACTACGCCGCGGAGACTGTCAAACAACAAAGTCATTAATATCGTAAAATTTATTTAATGATTGAATCATGACTGCCTAATTGATCACGTGGCATGGTACTAAGATTGCTTCCCAAATGAGACACTACCGATTATCTGTTATCCGTTTTCATATCCAAGGTAGGTATGTCTTGAATTACAATTCACACCCGGACCATATCATAACTTAGGACGAAAAGAATCTAATTAAAATCTAGACCTACTTTGGCCTGTAGGGGTGAATTTAAATAATTATGTTATTACACAATATAACAAACAAAATAAGCCAAAAGTTAACGATAAAAATAAACTTGATATGCATGTGATCGCATTGCATGTAACATGAAACAGGAAAGTTCCATAATGGTACACTATACCCGGCTAGATTGGATCTGATTGCACAATACAGGATGTCATTACTTAGCGAACAATAGGACACCGGTACTATAGGAAAAATGAGTTTAAAAGTACCTTCAAAAATATCATTAGAAATTATAAACCTTGCGAATATGTTAATTGTTTTAAGCAAAAAACTCATTCCACAATAGTAAATGGTGTAACAATTGCTTTAAAAAAATATGTTTTTACCTTACATGCAACTAGTACAAATTAAAGTTGATACAAATATTGAAATGAGAACCACACTTTTTGTTGGGTATACTAGGCAATCGCTATACCATTCACAATGTCGAACAACATCGAAATACACTATTGACAATATAATAATGATATTTACTTATCGTATGCGACAGTCATCTTGTTTGGTACACTAAACGACGCGTGCGCAACTTGAGAATGCAACGTTATTACTGCTCGAGTGACGCCGTTCGAGTTGGTGCGAGCATTCGAAGGCTGTCCGATGGGTGCTATTCTCGATGCATTTTGTTTATGAAATGACTAGTGATATTTATCGATGTTGCGGTAGATATTCAAATTCGAAAGAGGTATTCAATATTTTGATGTGTCTATTTATACGTTGTTGTTATATATTATTTTAAGTTCTATTTAAAAAAAAAAATTGTCAAGTCAAGAAAGATATTGAATAAAAATATGCAGTTTACTGAAATGTAAAACCCTGAATATTTGGTATAATATTTTTTATTTTCATTGGCTAAACTGATAATAATGGCACTAGTATTAGTGAAGCACGCATTATTTATACAGATAGTATGGTATGAAACTACGTATCGGTACAGTAATAAAGAGAAGTGATTTATTAAAGTTAGCGACGGCAGGTGACGGCGTCGCGCGCATGTGCTGCACTTGCATTCTGATTAATGGAAGTATAACCACGAATCGGAGCAAAACAAAACTGATTGCGAGCAGAGCTGTGCCGAGGATTTTGGGGGCTAAATGCAATAAAGTTTTAGGTTAATCAGACTGACTGCCTCGGTGGCGCAAATGCACTATAACAACGCTCGGCATTCAATCTCAGGTCGGGCAAAGTGATATTGGATTTTTCTATTCAATAGCTCGGAGGAATTCAAGCCCAATTTGGTGATATGCTCGCCCCCTATCACATCGTGCTACGGAACACATGAGGTGAAACGTGGTTGTGTAGGTAACATGTCTGTCTAGTGTCTGCCCCTTGTGGGAAAAAAGCCATGAGTTTACGTATGTATGCGTGTATGGTAGTCAGATTAGTGCTCAAGACTTGGGTAATGTATCGAGTGAAGTCGTGAAGTGAGTCGAAGTGAGGAGCAGTGTAGTCAATGCGTTGCTCAATAAATCAGATGTGGGGATTTTTGCTCCTGTTTATAGTCAGGCCTGATTCTTAATAGAACGTGAGTGGAACATAAGATGGGGGTGGGCATCTTCTGTATCAGCCCATATACGTCCCACTGCAGAGCACGGGCCTACTCTACAATCGACAGTACGATTGAGAGTGGTTAGACCATATAGTCCACGCTGGCCTAGTGCGGGCCATCTTATGTTTTATTAAAAAAATATATATTTGTTGTGATAATTTAACAACTTGACAAGTAACATGTAGAAACCATGTTGTTATTACGTATCTTCATGCCTCCATTAGTGAATATACAGATTTCTAGTCCTAACTTTGACAAATTCATTATGTAGCTTCTTCAAGCGTACTTTATTGCTTAGTACTCCTATCTCCTGTAGAAACACGTCCAAAGACGGCTCTGCGTAGCTTCAGGCGATGCATAAAGTTAGCTTTCACCTTTAATATCATTGGCATTTCCAAAGTATGTTCTCACATTAATACGAAGTGTGGAAATTCATTTAAAACGCTTTATACATATGTTGCAATTGATTTATTTACTTTTATCTTTGCTTATGTCATAAAGAGGAAAGATTTGATACGTTGTTTGCATTAAATATGCTCTGAAACTACTGAACTGATTTAATAAAAATATATCACCATAAAAACTTTTACTGGTGGTAGGTCTCTCATATGTGAGAGGCCATCTGGGTGGGTACCACCGCAGTGTCTATTTCTCCCGTCAAACAGCAGTGTAAACGCACTGTTGTGTTTCGGGTTGAAGGGCATTGTAGCCAGAGTGACTACTGGACATATTGAGACTTAACATCTTATGTCTCAGGGTGGCGAGCGCAGTGGAGTGCCAAGCATTGCTTTGTAATTCAAGGTATTGTTTGGTTTTGCTACTGTTTATGAGCGGTCGTATCGCTTACCATCAGGCGAACGGCATGCTCGTCTCGCCATTCATAGCAATAAAAAAAAAAAAAAAATCCTAATTTATCCCTGATGAACATATGCGATATAATATTTTCAAACAAGTGTATTTGCACCCTGGCGGAGCCGGGTTAGGCCACTAGTGATGCGCCTATAATGATATTGAATATTTTTTTATGTAGATGAGCTATGATGGGTGTATACGGTAAATTTAAAAGTTGCATTCATTTCAATAGTACCATTGTATCTCCTTATATCTCTTCAGATACAAGAAATCCATTTGTAAACAGGTCGCAAGGATCTTCATAGCGACTTATTGGAAGCGGCCTGAATCCAGTGACTTCCTCAATCGACTATTAACCGGTCGACCGATTAAAGTAACCTATTTTACGAATCTTAAATTAATAAGTTTGTTTTTTTTTTGTTCAAATTTTCGCATTTTATTGGGGCGGGATTTCATTTAAATTTTTTATTTTCATATTCTGCTTTTTTAGAGTTATTTCCTTTTATATTAATATATCGTTGCGTTGGCCTCGGCTGTTAAGATGTTTACTGTTGTAAACAAAAAAAAACGAAAAAGAAAAAAAAAATCTATCCTACGACCTACACTATACAACAACATCATAGTATAATTCTAAACAGATGCCACCAAACCAACACAATACACCGTGCTATGAAATTATCACGCCGACATATGATTGTCGAGCGATTCAGAATACGTGACAATCCCCACCAAGCTAAATAAAACAGGCTTTTGTTACGTGACGCAAGCAACTGGATTTGAGCGAGTTGCATGCACTGGATTGAACGCAACTGACGCATTTAATGCCAGTTGGTAAATCCAGAACACAGCTAGCCTAGACCGGTGAAGTTTACTGGTGGTAGGTCTCTCATATGTGAGAGGCCATCTGGGTGGGTACCACCGCAGTGTCTATTTCTTCCGTCAAACAGCAGTGTAAACGCGCTGTTGTGTTTCGGGTTGAAGGGCATTGTAGCCAGAGTAACTACTGGACATATTGAGACTTAACATCTTATGTCTCAAGATGGCGAGCGCAGTGGAATGCCAAGCATTGCTTTGTAATTCAAGGTGTTGTTTGGTTTTGCTACTGTTCATGAGCAATAAAAAAAAAATGCCACACGATAGTTGCCTGGGCTACAGTAAGAATGAGGATATTTTTTTAGAAATTAAATAATAACACCCAACAGTCACATACATAGTCCTGACCCCACCCACACTAAGATCGAGTCTTGTATCGTGGGTATCAAGAATTACGAGAGACTTTTCGGCCTCACAAACAGTCAGACTCGGAAGAAATATTTGTGGGCCGTACAAATATTTCTCTCGGGGCGGAAATTGAATCCGAATCCTTTCGTTTTACAGGCGCCGTCTAACCACCGGCGCCACTGTTAATTATGTATGTAGCAAGTAACACACACTTTAACGGTGAAAAAAAAAAACTGCAAGGAAAAGCTCATATACGAACACTCAAACTCATGCCTTTATCCCAGAAGGGGTACACAGAGATGAATAATAAACAGAATAATAAATAGCAAATTCCAATATCACTTTGCCTGAGACGGGATACGAACCCGCAACCTCACCTTTGCAATCGTGCCTGCAATGCGTGCAAAGCAATGCTGGGCATTTCACTGCGCTCGCCATCCTAAGACATAAGATGCTAAGTCTCAATATGTCCAGTAGTTGCTCTGGCTACAATGTCCTTCAATCCGAAACACAATAGTGCATTTACACTGCTGTTTGACGGGAGAAATAGACATTGTGGTGGTGCCTACCCAGATAGCCTCACATATGAGAGACCTCCCACCTCTACTACTCTAGTCCCATGCCTAGTACTGAATAGCCTTGATAGTTTAACTGTGGCCCAGTCTTCGATCAAATATACACTAGATACACAGTTCGACAGAGCGAAGAATAAAACACATTGGATAGCTGAATTAGATTTTGAAACAGTCTATAAGGCAGTTAAAAAGTTAAAATGTGACAATTACTTGAAATTTACATTTCTTAATATCAATTTATAATTAATTAATCAATTAACGATAATAGATATAAGATTAGGACATGCCTTGCTATGGAAGTCATAATTATTGAGGAAATTCTTTCTGATTAATTTTGATGCGGGAATAAGAGAAGATAGTGCCCCTTAACAATTTTCCAAGCTTAAAAGATCGCTATGAATTCTTTGCTAGTCCTATAACGATAGGAGCTGCAATGGCTGTTGAGTGAATAATAAATACGGGGCTAGATCTTCAAAAGTTCAGTATACGGTTATTTATTCTGTGTATGGCACATAAATCACAATAAAAATAAATAAATTATACTTAAATTGATTGAACAATGGGAGGTCTTGTCACAATGCGAGATTTCAGACAGTCTGTGGAAAAACATGCCTTGTATTATTCCCAAATTGGATGAGTTGATGACGATGAAAAATAAACATAAAAATATTGAGAACGTATTTTTTAAGATTTTATATTTAAGAATGAAATCAGTTTTGCCGTGTCCGCATAATATTTCAGCTCAGCGACTCTTAGTACTATAACACATATTCATAGTGGGCAAAGTTGGAAAAAATCTTGATAAATATTAATGGAACCTTCAGTAAACGTTGGCATTATTTTTATCTTGGTTACACGCTCGGAGTAAGGTGAGATAGGTTCAAAAACATGTGTGCACACCTTAATACTTAAATACTCGTATTTATTAATAGTACTTCTACATAATTTAAGAACATACGTTTAGTACCTGCCTAATGATCTAAGAAAGCAATAAATGTTTTTTTATTATATTTCTTATTTATGTATAAGTTGTACTTGCCCGTTTTTGAGATGATCACTGATCTTTTTTATCGGAATGACGATCTATCTCAATTGTGGGAAATGTTTGCACTACGTATTAAAACAAGAAAACTATTTCTAAATCCATTCACATTTTCATTGCAACCAAACAAAAAAGCCTTTTAATGGCCACTATCCATACATTTTAGCATTCAATCGCATCTTGGTATGCAACAATGTGTTTTATTGAAACCTCGTCGATAAACCAGTGATTTTATTAAGGTGTATAAACTGAGCATCCGTGACCTGGGATTTAGAGACCTGGGTGTTAACGCTAGGGTACTCATGTACTTAAAATGAACCTAAAGGTATATAGTTATAGAGCCCATATTAGTCTAGTGACAGCATTGAAGCATTAAGAACAGGGAAGGTCAATGTCCTTTAAACCGAAACTCAACAGTGTTTTAACACTGCTATTTGGCCGGACAAATAGACATCGCGGTGGTAGGTACCTAGCTAGACGGCCATTCACATATAGACCTGTATCACATGATAGACCTGTCATCAGTAACTGCAGTCGTTTGCCGGACCTAAGCAATAAAACGAAAAAAAGAAGACATCGCGAATAAAATATCAGGCGAACGGCATGCACGTCTCGCCATTCACTGTAATGAAAAAGGGAACAAGTACTGTTACTCCAGAGGTAAAATAATAACTACTTGACTGGCTGACTAGCGGCCGTTTTCTATATTCTATCTATCTTTAACACGGGGTTAAAAGAGCTACCACGACTATGTCAGTACAATTCTCCGCTTCATTAAAAAATAGATATAATATATATTTATCTAATCTAGCTATCTATAAATATATGCGTAATATCTATACCCCTCTATCTTTGCTAACTTAAACAAAAATTGCATCGAAATATCTAATGAAATCTCTTGTTGAAGATAGATAGATTATAGAAAACGGCTATAAAAGACAATAGTCCAACATTAATAGTGCGCCCACTGATATAAATTAACTCCAACATAATGTCGAAAAGATAGTACTGTACTGTATCAGCCCATATTCGGCTCACTAAATAGCACAAGCCTCTTACAATTGAAAGTACGATTGAAAAGAGTTAGGCCATATAGTCCACCACGCAGGCCTGTTACGGGTAAGTGGACTTAACAAACCATAGAAATTCTTACCAACTCGAAGTAGTATGCAATGTTTCCTCACGATGTTTTCCTTCACCGTTATAGCGCGTGGTGATTGACTATCAATACACACACGGCTCCAAAAAGTCAGGGGTGTGCCCTGGGATTTGAACTTGCGACCACCATAAGCATGTAGCCGCGTCTGGTCCGTTTACCAACAGGCCACCACGCACTTATGTACACTCCATACCAGTTACAAATCAAAATATCCCCACTCAATTTTACATTTGCTTGTTTACTTTTCCAAGTAAAAAAAACCTGATGCCCGCACCACAAGCAAATACACAGTACACGTAAATAAACAGCGGTGTCACAAAAAAACCTAAACGGTCCCGCGGTATGAAATGTGACGAACTGCCTTGTGGCTGCGTTGGATTAAAAAAAACCTGGAAAACTCCCGCCTCCCGGGATTGGAAAATTGTAAAAGATGAAAACTTTTGAATCTTTTTCAGGGAAAACTATCACGTGCCTGATGAAAATGGAGCGCATTTTTATTGGAAAATATCGTTTACAAACGTCTGTATTGGAATAACAAAACGGGAGACAAAAATGGAAAATGATCCGCTTGCACTTATTTTTGTAGCTTCCATTATTTATCATCGACGGTACGCACTAAAATAATGCTGAGCGTTGGAGCTCGCTGAATCACTCGGGATCATTAACTTATATTCAACCAGGGAATTAAATCGAGAATAAAATAAACAGAAGGCTTTTTTACACATATGATTATATGTTAAAATGAGTAGAATTACTTTTTATTGTATAGCTTGAGGCACCTAGCCTTATAGCATGTCTCGGACACACCAATGTTTACTTTTAAACTTAAGAGGTGGAAAATGTCGTGGTTATTACCTTACTCGTAAATTAGATACTACGAGTATTAGCATATATTGATTGTAATAATGTTCTTTTTTCAAATAAGGAAAAAATAAAATAGATGTCATTACATGTATTCTATCATTGGTGAGATCTTACAAATGTATTGAAATTTTATGTCTGCTTGGGATTAATATGATTTTTTTACATTCTTGCATAGTAGAAGCTATTTAGGTGGTAAGGAATATTCTACAACTATCTACATGGTGTCCACAAATCTCATTTCCTTCAATAAATTTTAAAGATACAGTAACTTTTAACATGCAACAGCAGACTTTATCATTTATAAAACAAATCTTAATTTCAATATTTATTTATTACGTGGGTGATATTGTCTCGGGGTAACCCTATACTACGACAAAAAGTTCGAATATTCGAACGTCCGACGTCCACATATAAAATGAAAGATTTCAACTTCTAAAAACAATACTATTCTTTATGAAACTTATCATTAACTCCGAACTCTGTGTTTGTCTCTCTCTGTGTCGGTTAGAACTTATGCTGGAGGATCCGCACATTTTATAAAGTATTTAGACATATTCGTGCAGTTTTACGTACGACATTCGGACATTCGTCGTCGTGTCAGAATATAGAGTAACCCCCCTATACTGATGCACTGTTTGTTTCGCTTTCCAATAATATAGATACAACTTTGATTTTCCCGAGTGCAATCAAAGTCAGCGCTCAGGTTTCAGAGAAGCTATAAAGACGTGAAGGAACTATATGACCGGTTATTGTACCAAGTCGTTACTTACACAGTCAGACCGGGATAGGGTAGTGAACTGGATAGAATAGTTGATGTTTGTTATAATTTTTAACACAGGATTACGTATTATCGTAGGAAGGCTCAGTGTCACTCAACGCGCTATAGAGAGGGCTATGCTCGGTATTTCTCTACGAGATCGAATCAGGAATGAGGAGATCCGTAGGAGAACAAAGGTTACCAAAGTAGCTACTGATTAGCAAGTTGAAGTGGCAGTGGGCCGGGCGTATAGGGCCAAGAACTGATGGGCGTTGGGGCCATAAAGTTCTGGACTGGAGGATTCGTACTAGCAAGCGCAGAGTCAGACGCCCGCCTACAAGTACGGACGACCAGGCAAAGGTTGCAGGAAGTCGCTAGATGCAGGCCGCTTCCAACAGGTCGATGTGGAGATCCTAAGGGGGCCTATGTTCGACAATGGACTTCCTGTGGCTGAAAGGAGAAGATATTACGTTTTTCGTACTTAAATATCGAATTCTCGCATCGCCTGAAGGAATCATATTAGCAAAACTTTTTTCTACAACTGGATAATGCTTTCGGTAAAATACCACACCACAGTCGCCTCTTGTGGAGTAATATTATATAAAAAAAACGTCAATTAATATTATGGTACATCCACACTTATCTTCTTAGAGCAATATTATTAAGAAAACTCCAAATAATACGACAGTTGTGTAGTCATATTTCCTCTATTCTTTTATCTTTTTCAACATTATGTACATGATAACACAAGGCTCTCTACAACATACAATTCGCATATTTAAATGCCTACGATGTGTGTTCTTGAACAATCACAGTGTAATAATCTTGCGACTCAGCCATTATTCACATCAGCCGTTGACAACTCTCTTCTGTATTAATTATTATATGTATTTCATAATAAATTATATCTACATATGATTACTGAGATATACAACTATATTATATGAAAGCGTATCAATAGTCTGCTAACCACATTGCTATTTTCATGTTATGTATAATGACATTATCTATTGAATCAGAATAATCCGTCCGAATGGCATTAGATATATATACCAACTCAGATAACTTAATGTCTGTTAATTTTAGTTGTACCATTTATGTTGGTGCTTCTCAGAGGACATCATATAAAATATTAGCGGCTCGGCCAACTCCACCATACATAAAAAAAAAAACAATTAATCAAACATTTTGTAGTAGACAGAATTGTGAATGTAAACCATTCTCGAATCCACTTCATACTGTACTGTATCAGTTAATATACGTCCCACCGCTGGGCATTGCTCATGCCATGCCATCTAGAATCGAAAGTACGTTTGGGAGGGATTAGGCTATACAGTCCACCAGGCTGACCTAGTGCGGGTCGGCGGACTTTACATACCAAAGAGATTCTCACAAATCCGTAAAGTAAAAGTAAACCAGAAATGGTATGCCGGTTTCCACACCACGTTTTCCTTCAACATAATAATACTTCACAAAATGTATAATATAAACTAAATGCTTATATATTCCATCATCAAAGACCAACCTGGGTTATTTCTCTGCAATACCAAGGCTCTGTAGACAATATAATGCTATTGCAAAAGCACATGACATAGACATCACGAACATTTCTCATTACAGAAAACAAGTCTTGCAATTGTTATGTACTCCTAATAAATGATAAACTTAATTAATTACTTTCTCCATAATGTTATATTCTTTCTACATTATGTTATATTCAATTTGACCACTTTTAGAATTACTTTATTATTAATTACTTAATTTAAATTTAAATTCATCGCTTAATTTCAAATTTAGTCTTAATTATTTTTAATATATTTTGTCATTGTATAATTATTTAAATTTGCATGCTGTGGTCTCCTATAATTGAAGATCATGTCGAAATGTAAACCACAACAATGTTGTACCATTGTCTTCATTATATGTCGTATATCCTTCGTTGGAAGTCCTCAATTTTAAAAAATAAAATAAAATAAACATCTATATATTTTGATTAATCCCAATATTTTCAGAGACCAATGACCCATCTGCGCAATTTCTATTCTATGTCATACCACTAACTTGTATAAGATAATCAATAATAATGAATGTAATGATAAAAGTTGGAGCAACTAGAAAAGTTTGCCGGCCGAGGCGGCACACCTGCGTATGTGCTATTGGCATTGTCTCTTATCTGTGAAAAGTATTGATGAGGTGTGGTCTTTGTGTCAGCGATTGTAGCCAATAAAATTGCGGATATTTTTATGTTAGCAATACAAAATGGAAAGAAAAAATAAAAAAAAATGGGGAAAATTTTATGTTTTCAATGCAAAATGGAAAGACAAAAAAAAATTGCGGTTAAACCCAGGTAACAATTTTTTTTAATAACCTAAGTGCTTAGGCTAAGATATGGCAGTAATGAGAAACGGCTGGTGCATATACTTGGACAGCCCTGTACAATAAATACCAAATATTGTAGAATGCAACAAAAATACAGAACAAGTAGAATATTTCTTTTTATTTTTTTGCCTTGAATAGCGAGACGAGCATACGTTCGCCTGATGGTAAGCGATACGACCGCTCATAAACAGTAGCAAAACCAAACAACACCTTGAATTACAAAGCAATGCTGGCATTCCACTGCGCTCGCCATCCTGAGACATAACATGTTAAGTCTCAATATGTCCTGTAGTTACTCTGGCTACAATGCCCTTCAATCCGAAACACAACAATGAATTTACACTGCTGTTTGACGAGAGAAATAGACACTGCGGTGGTACCCACCCATATGCCTCTCACATATGAGAGACCTACTACCAGTAATAATACAAGCTTATAAAAGTCCGCTGTAGCAATGACCCCAACATACCGAATTCCCAAAAGTGCCAACAAACAAGCCTATTTCATATCAATTGCGAACTTTTGTCAGATAACTCCGATGGTCAGGGCGGTTTCGTTTTATTCCCTCTACGCGTATTATATTGTTTATTATGTATTGTTGCTATGTATTTCTAACTTCCTTATGTAATATGAGATGGAATTGTGTTGGAAGTACTGGTTGGATAAAGTTATGGACAGAAAGATTATAACTTTATACTCTATTATGTTTTGTTTTTTCATTTTGGGTATATTTCACGCGCCGTTCGTCATAAGACAAAGCGCGGGCAGTGCCTGTGTGTGTATACTGCCGTGTGTCTTTATCAAACATTATGGCACTACAACACACACTTACCTTTACTTATTTCATTTTATTTTCAACACAATTACACCGCGAAAAAAAAAACTGATTCCAGCGACAAGTATGATATTTATTTGTTTGCGATTGTAAAACTATTTTTTAATTCGATCCGCGGTTTCTTTTGCAGTCAAGGTATTTTAGGTTACCGGTATTAAAACGGTTACCGTATACAAGGGTAACCTTTATAATGTGTCATAGGGGTTACCTAAATCTTAAAGGTAACCGAAATTCGTCGAGACCGGTACCGTAATGTATAGCGGGTTTCGGTCCCTGATAAAAACTAAAAATCAAGTATCGAATGTGTTTAGAATAGCTAAGGCAATACTTACTAAGGCACTAAAACAGTGAAGGAAAACATCGTGATGAAACCTGCATACCAGAGCGATTTATAAGAATTTCTATGGTATGTAAGTCCGCCAATCCGCACTAGGCCAGCGTGGTGGACTATATGGCCTAACCACTCTCAATCGTACTGTCGATTGTAGAGTAAGCCTGTGCCCTGCAGTGGGACGTATATGGGCTGATACAATACAAGGCAATACTTGTTCTAGTTACAATGCACGTGCATGAAGATTTTATGAATAGTTAAAGAATGAAGAGAAAAGTTATGTATCGATAGTAGGACGCTTTGAAGTAGGTATAATGTCTACTTTTCTGATACGTCTTAAATTCTGCAAGTGGTAGAAACAAGCTGTTGTCAGCCATGACTCAGTATGGACCCACTGTCTCACGGGAGATCAGGAGACTGTCCCGCCCTCACACCCACCACTGCAACCCCTGTAAGCCAGAATCAACAGTGGCACGCAATGTAATGACACCGAGCATTGAAGCTCGGCGAGTCTCCGGGAATGTCTAACTTGTCTTTAACCCGCAACGAAATTAATCAGAAAGTTAAATTAATAGGAGGAGTTGGAAATAAATTATTGTCCACTCACGGGAGATCAATGTAAAGTGACAACCTTGATAGCATTGCTGTCGCGTTTCGTTCGGTGAGTGAGATTGCTGGATGCCCAACACCTCTTTCCTCTTCCCACCCTTTTTCCTTTCCTCTCCCCCACCGATTTGATGGCCCGGATGGAGTTTTTTTATTGCGATGAATGGCGAAACTAGCATGCCTTTCACCTGATGGTAAGCAATACGACCGCTCATGTATAGTAACAAAACCAAGCAATACTATGAATTACAAAGTAATGCTTGGCATTCAACTGAGCTCGTCATCCAGAGACGTAAAATGTTAAGAAAAAATTGTAAACCTGTGGTAATTCAGCTATATACTTATCCAAATTTTGTATAATGTCATTCGTAGCCCAACAACATTAACTATTGGACTTTCCATGAATACTAACGATGATTCCAATTAAAATAAATGAAATATCTCCCTGGAAATACGAGTTATATAAAATATCTATAAATAGAAAGCAATTATTATACCTAGTTATCTTACTTTCATATAATTTTATGATTATTTGAAATTTCAATTCTCTCTGGTTCCAAACACATCTGCCTCATTATAAAATCAGGACTCGAAATATTTTCCCATTCAAAATATTTCAATAGAAATGTTGGAAAGTCACTTCTTTTGATCCTTTTGTTTATAAGTATGAATACAAAATTGCGAATATTAATCTTTATGAACAAAAATACTTTTGTTGTAGCTATACGAAGTTTATCAGCAGTTCTAGTTTGATTTTTTATTAAACTTATCGATTTAGTAATTTTTTTAAGTTATCCACAATTTTACACAGAAAATTTTGCCTTTAGATAAATCCGATATCACTTTGCCCAACCCGGGATTCGAACCCGAGAAATCAGCTTTACAATCGAGGCAGTCAAATTAGTTTTGAAGATATTTTTAAGTGATCTGACACATTACTTGAACCACTGAGTAAAATTATCAATTCATTATTGTGTACGGAAGTATATTTCATTTTTGAAATATTTTGACAAAAAATTACTTTCAACTTAAGATATTGCGATCCACACCAATAACTTGTTTGTAGTTTTAAAGAAAAACCCATAATTTAACACAAGTGTAAGATGTTTTTCCAGAATTCGGTGTTGGGGGGAAAGGGGAGGGATGGCATAACATCCTCTAGATGTATGTGTTTACTGGTCTACTTATTTTTATAATTGGATAGTTGGGGAAAGCTTACAAAAAGGTTGGATACATATCAATGAATTTTCTTACTTAATAGTAGTGTTTATGGATCTTAATTCATAGTCAAAATCAATTTCATTAGTGACTGAATGTAAATTTTTTTTTTGGGGGTGGGTCTCATTTAGGAAGGTCACACTAGTGGTAGAACTCTTTTGTGAGAGCTCCCACCAAAGACATTGTATCAAATTATAGCCAGAGTAACTACTGGACATATAGAGACTTTACATCTTATGTCTCAGGATGGCGAGCGCAGTGGAACGCCAAGCATTGGTTTGTAAATCATGGTGTTGTTTCGTTTTGCTACTGCCCATGAGTGGTCGTATCGCTTACCATTAGGCGAATGGCATGCTCGTCTCGTCATTCATTGCAATAAAAAAATTTGGTCATTTTTATTTATTATGGTTTCTTAGATTTACGCGAATGTTACACATTTAAATAAAAGTAATTTAAAACGGAACCCAAAAGACCAGCAGTTATAACTCAAGACACAGTAAGATCTTTCTGCGTAGATCGGATCGCAAAAACAACTAACTTTATAGTGTAAGAAAGTTCAGAAGTAGGGCACCAAAAGTAAAGTCACTGATACAGGAATCACACGTTTATTTCGTACAACTTTTACTTGAAAACCAAAACTCTACAAATTGCATAAAATTATACAAGACAAAAATCGTAAACTCAAATCATAGACCTTCTTCTTTATTTTTTAATTCTTTAATTTTTATTACTTTCCTAGTCAATTAACTTTCTTCAATTTATACAATAGCAAATGGCAGGGGCGTGCGCTCCTTGTAGGCAGAAATGCAGTGCTTTACTTGCCATTTACAGATATTTTATTATAACGTACGTACTTCTTAATGACTTTAATTAACAGTAAATAAATGAATAAACAAAATATAATAACTTAATAACGCCTAATATTTTATAAATAGCACCTATTTGCAAGCGCACAAACATTATGTTTGCCACTCGAAAAGCAAAAGGCGCTGCAAAGCAAAATAATGTACCTAATCAACCAAGTAATTCCGCCGCGTCCCGCATGACATTTGTTTGCATGTGTGTAGTAATTTTGGTGTCCGTGCATAGTCGCAAACGCACACACGCATGAATATTGAAAGCCGCGACTCCTGCGGCAGGCCTCGGAAGCTCGGCAGTTGTCGGGAGTAATCGGAAATGTTCGTTGCCTATAATCCGAGTAAAAATAATAGACAGAAATCTAATAAACTGCGCAAAATGCACATTATGCATTTTTGTTTGGTAAGGTTTTATTTCTTTAAATAGCACAATTTTTTTGTGTTTCGCGGGGGCCATTTTGCTTTTTTCATGTGATAAGCATTGTTTATTATTTTGTTTGCGTCAGTTTAATTATAGTTTTCTTATAATATTTTACATTTTAATTTTTTTTTTTTTTTTTTTTTTTTTTTTATGTTATAGGGGGCAAACGAGCACGCGGTTCACCTGATAGTAAGTGAATACCGCTGCCCATGGACATCTGCAACACCAAAGGGCATGGAGATGCGTTGCCGGCCTTTGAGGTGGGAATACGCTCGTTTTTTGAAGGTCGCCAAGTCGTATCTGTCCGGGAATGATCCCGCTGGCAACTGGTTCCACAGATTTGTAGTACGTGGGAGAAAGTGCCGGGAAAAACGTACTGTGGTGGATTTCCAACCTCCAAGGTGATGTGGGTGGTATTTGGAGGTTTGACGTGTAGTACGGTAGCGGAACTCAGCAGCAGGGACAAGTCCGAACAATTCACGAGAACACTCCCCGTGGTAAATGCGATAGAGAATGCAGAGCGAAGCTACATCTCTACGCAAATATTTGAAAGTGTGTACATTTAACAGTTTATTTCTGAGTTTCTATAATAATTGTAGTGATTTGCTTTTACTAGTACGTTTGTTGATTTTTTAAAATGTTATTTGATTGTGAGGTTTGTGTTGAAAGTGTGTGTTTATTAAAAATTAAAAATAACAAGTTCTCACAATTGTCATTCAGTGAAAAGATTCAAATTTTGTCTAAAGGTAGGTGTGTACCCGAGTTACAACAATTAAATCAACAAAAAGGGAATGTAACTCGAAAGTTTCATGTTAAAAGTTATGAAACGTATAACTGGCTGTGTGGTTGTGTACACACGATTAAATTATATTGTTTTCCTTGCATATTGTTTAGTAATTCTAGTACAGTGTGGACTGATTCAGGATATTCAGATTTAAATAATTTCTATGCCGCGGCAAAGAAGCATGACCATACAGAAAAACATCTGGAGGCCTGCTTAAAATTAAATACTTTTGGTAAATCTCGTATTGAAATGAGTATCAACAGCCAGTTACGATTAGATATTGAGAGGCATAATGCTAAAGTTGATCGCAATAGAAACATTTTTCAAAGGCTGATCGATGTTGTTTGCTTTCTGGGAAAACAAGAATTAGCTTTTCGCGGTCACGATGAGTCAGTATCGTCGTTGAATAGAGGTAATTATTTAGAAATAGTAGATTTATTAGCCAAGTATGATGGAATTTTAGAAACCCATTTACAGAGTGCAAGTACCTCATTCACGGGCATGTCGAACCGTACGCAGAATGATTTGATCTCGAGCGTTGCATCTGTGATGATCGATCGCGTTAAAGCCGAAATTAAACAGTCCGATTTTGTCGCCGTCATGGTAGATGAGACTCCTGATGTTAGCGGCCGTGAACAATTAGTATTAGTTTTGAGATATTTTCATGATTTTGAAGTAGTAGATCGATTTATCAAATATGTTGATGTCAGCGCGGATCGGACCGCTGTAACCTTGAGTTCTATTATTTTGGAAATTTTAGAAGAGTTCGATTGTGTATCCAAATTAGTTGCACAAACTTACGACGGGGCAGCAGTTTTATCCTCACAAATTAATGGCGTGCAGGCTTTGGTGAGACAAAAATGTCCACAAGCTATGTACGTTTGGTGTTCAGCACATATATTAAATTTAGTTTTATCGAAATCGTTCGAACGAGTTGCTGAAACAAAACGCTTTTTTAGTATTATAAAATCAATCGCGGCTTTTTTTCACACCAGTACAAAGCGAATGGCCCATTACAACAACTTTGCCGATATGAAAAAGCTGCCTCGTGTCGCGGAAACAAGGTGGACATATCATTCGCGCACGGTTAATATTATTAATAATGCGTCCACCCACCTCCTAGAATTGTTTGAAAATATGAACGAAAATACACAAGACTGGGATGGTGAAACACTGACACAAGTCAGTTCATTTTTATATATTATGAAAGAATTTGAATTTAATTTTCTTTTAAAATTTTTCGCTGATATTTTTGCAGAAACGGATATTCTGTACGATATTTTGCAAAAAAAAACTAGTGACATCGCGTATTGTGTAACAAAGATAAAAGAGTTAGAGTCATTTTTAGAACGTTTTAGAGAGAAGTTCGAGATCTATTATGATGCCGCCGTTCACATTACCGGACCACCTAAAAGAAAGCGCAATGTCGATGATGTAAAAATACATTATCGGCGAATTTTTGTTGAAATAATTGATAATGTAGTCAGTGAATTAAGAAATCGTTATAAAAACATTAAAGATTTAAAGTTTATTGAGCTACTTTCTTGTGAGAATTTTAAAAAATATAGTGAACGTTTCCCTGAAAATGAAATCAGAGAGTTCACCAATAATTATCAGGCACATTTTAATTTTGATAAATTGAAAAATGAATTGCGCTGTATTTATAGATCACCTCAATTTGCAAATAGTTGTGTATTTAGTATTATTCAAAATTTGTATAAGGACAATTTAAATAAAGTTTTTTCTGAAGTGTTACGATTAGCGAAATTCATTGTGACTATCCCAGCAAGCAGCGCATCGGCAGAGCGTTCATTTTCGTGTTTAAAACGTATCCACACATATTTGAGAAACACACAAAATCAACAACGACTCACAGAGCTTTCCATGATTTCTATAGAAAAGGCATTAATGATAGAATTAAAACGCAATCCAACTTTCTATGACGATATCCTAAAATCATATTTAAAAAAGGATAGGCGCATAGATTTAATCTATAAATGAATGAGTAGTTTTTTTTTACTAACCCGTAATTTTATTATTAAGTTTATTTATATATTTTGCGAATCACATGAAAATCGGTCTTTTTAAAGGCCACATCGGATATCTTGCAAGGGACGTGTTCTATAACCATCACTCACTTGGATAAGATATTTGAGGTGGTCGTTTATTTACATCGGGCTATAGTAATCTCAATTAACCGGAACCTTGAATATGTGAAAATTGAAGCTGACTCGGTGAGTAGTTATAATATTTTAGTTTATTAATCATTTACTTATTAGACTTTCTTCGGCCACGACAATCGATCGCTGGTTTTTCTGCGTTCCGTAGATGTATATGAATAGTAGTACATCTAAGACTTGTTCTGTTGGCATGGTTTCCGACTTAGAGATCCGTCGCGTGGCTGTGGCTATGCTAAACATCTATAAAAGAAAAGTTTTTGTGCCGAGTACTTCGCCGCATACCCAGTATCATAATCCTGTGCACGCCACTGGCAAATGGTCCATTGCCCTAATTTGAAAATTATCAAAATACTTAGTGCGATAATATTATTCTAATTAAATTGAATTAATAACAACGTATAAAAGGTCGTCAAAATATAATAGTATTTCTCAATTTAAATAGCATAACAATAGGTAGTAAAAATGTGTGTGCGCATTTATAACAAAATACCAAGCCACTTCAAAGACTTCAAATAAACAGTGTTTAAAAAAAATATTTATATATGGCTTGCTAAGTATATTTTTTATAGCGTAAGAGACTTTCTATCTGTTGATAAGAAACAATAGTTATAACATACTAATATAAACATGTTACTAGGCTAAGTTTTAATAATATATTGCACGCTATAATAATAGCAAAACATGTAGATCCTACTATTGTAATTTGAACATCTATTTATACCATGTTTTATGCAATTTGATAATAAATAAATAAATGATAAATAAAAAATGAACCAAATCCATTGAAATATATATTTTAATTATTATTTGCACACAATGATAGCCATTCCAAAACGGATATACGTTTTGCGGGTACGTCTGAACTTTGAATATTGCGAATACGATACCATCAAACATTAGTATGCATCACGATAAACCCATTAGCTTTTAATATAAATGTAAATCAAACAGAAGCTATTTAAATGTAGTATTTATGTAAATGGAACAGGTCAAGTGATGGATAATCCCACTTCCCTAAATGTACGTGTAAATACTTAGTACAATACACTGTTAATACCTTATTGTAAATATTATGCTGGCTTTATTTGCATTCGTATTTTGATCACAATGTTTTTTTATTGAGACTAAAGTAACTGATTAGTTGTAAGTTTTCCAACAGATATGCAGGTACGATTCTCTATGTCTTAGATGAAACCCTTCCTATCATTTCCCACATTTTAAACCACTTCATCTCCACTGGGATCTTTCCAATTGCTTGGAAGGAAGCCCACATTATCCCTCTTCCCAAAAAATCCAATGCATCTCTGCCTTCCGAATTTCGTCCTATTTCCATACTTCCTTTCCTTTCCAAAGTCCTAGAACGTTTAATCCATTCCCAACTTAATGATTTCCTCTCCAAGAACAACCTCTTAAATCCTCTCCAATCTGGGTTTCGTCCAGGGCATAGTACGACCACCACTTTGACCCATATCACAGATGATATAAGATCCGGCATGGAGGACGGCAAGCTGACAGTCTTAGCTTTGCTAGACTTTAGTAATGCTTTTAATACTGTGGACTACGACGTATTACTTTCCATGCTACGTTCTCTTAACATATCTCCAATGGCTATTGATTGGTTTCGTAGTTACCTGTATGGACGCCGGCAACGCATCCGTGTGGAGGATAGTTTTTCCTCTTGGTGCCCCGTAGCTGCTGGCGTCCCTCAGGGTGGCGTGCTATCTCCTCTTCTCTTCGCCATATTTATTAACTCAATAACCAACTTTTTACGCTCCTCCTACCATCTCTACGCAGATGATCTCCAAATATATACTCAGGCACCCGTGGACAAGTTGGTCGATGCAATTGCTTATATCAATACAGACATTCAACACATCTGTGATTGGAGTAGAGCTCATGGTTTGAAGATCAATCCCTTGAAAACACAAGTCATTGTTGTTGGTAGCCCTAGGATGATCTCAAAGCTGGATTGGAATCAACTCCCCAGTATTTATTGTAATGGGATAACCATCCCTTACAGTGACACCGTCCGCAATTTGGGCTTACTTATTGATAAGTCATTTACTTGGGGTCCTCAGCTTCGTGAAATAAGTCGTAAGCTGTTCGTTTCAGCTAAGTCCCTGCGAAGGTTACGCAACTTTCTACCCGTTACTACGAAGATTTCACTTGCGCAAACCCTCCTTCTCCCCATCCTTGATTACGCCGATGTCAGCTATCTAGATCTCACCAAAGACCAACTAAATAAACTTGAGCGTCTTCAAAATTTCTGCATAAGATTCATATTTGGTCTTCACAAATATGACCATGTTTCTGAGTTTCGTGCTAAGCTCTATATATCTTCATTATCATCTCTATCTTCAGTAATAAATACATGTATGTAATGCATCATGTATGGGATGACGCGGCTTGTCGCCCTGCGCTTATTAGAATTTAACGCGACTGTATTTCATCAGCCCATATACATCCCACTGTAGGACACGAGCCTCTTCACGAGTATGATTGAGAGGGGCTAGACCGTATAGTCCACCAAGCTGGCGTAGTATGGGTTGGCGGAGTTTACATACAAATTCTTACAAATTGCTATGGCATGTAGGTTTCCTCAAGATGTTTCCTTCAATGCCTTGTTGCCTTCAATTTTAGCTTAAGAGTATCTAAACATCAACACAATTTAAGTTAACAACACAATTTAAAACACGATAACAAAAAAAAAGATACAACTTTTGTAAACTACATTGAAAGACATATTAATTCTAAAAGCGATACCACCACACTATTGCTTGTCTCGCGGGCATAGGTGAGAGAATATTGTAACGACACAAGATATTTAGGTAAATATCCCGAAATTTGCTGTCTTAGCGTCTAGACGGACGAATCGATGTTCCTCAACATTTATACGATGTACAAACATGACATGAAAGCGCTTTTGGAATACACGTGATCTTACAAACATTTAATAACACCCAACAGTCATAGTCACATACATAGTCCTGACTCCACATTAAGATCGAGTCTTGTGTCTGTGGGTATCAGGAACTACGAGAGACTTTTCGGTCTCACAAACACCGAGACCCGGAAGAAATATTTGTGGGCCGCACAAACATTTCTCTCGGTGCGGAGATCGAACCCGCGACCTCTCGTTTCACAGGCGGCGTCTAACCAACTGCGCCACGGATGCTGTCAGTGTCATTTGATAGGAAAGTTTGATTCATGTGGGTTTTATTGTTATAAGCAGAATTTTAAAGGAAACACTGATAAGAAAGCATATTCCACTAGAATTGGTCGCAGTTCTATGAAAATGTAAGAGATTTATTATTAAAAAAATATTCAGTTACCTGTTACACCAACATTGGTCAGTATGAGATAAATTACTATTAATACCCAAAATAAATAAATAAATAACACCCAACAGTCACGCACATAGTCCTGACCCCACATTTCGATCGAGTCTTTTTGTCGTGGGTATCAGGAACTACGAGAGACTTTTCGGTCTCACAAACACTCAGACGAAAGAAATATTTGCGGGCCGCACAAACTTTCCTCTCGGTGCGGGGATCGAACTCGCGGCCTCTCGTTTCACAGGCGGCGACTAACCGACTGCACCACGAAGTTTGTAAAAAAAAACAAAAATGTGTTTGAATCTACAATAAAAACCGTAATATTCGTTATGGAAATAAAAATATCCTTTACACTTGATTTTCTCAAAAAAATAGATGTGTAGCATTTGGCGCTGGCTGTATTTAATTATACCAACAAACATAAATCTTCTATCAAAAATAGCCGAAAGAAAATAAAAATACAATACGATTTATTTTATTCTACAGTCAAAATAAAACATTTAATTATGCCATTTGTAACTTCCATAACTTTTTTATGGCATTGAATTTTATTACCTCGCTATGTTTTGATGTTTGTTGAGACTCGGCGAATGGGACTTTCGACACGAAACAACAGAAAAGCTGTTACTTTGAGTCAATATTATATATTTTATTACCAGAGTGAATGTAGGGATGATCCGAACGCTTAGATGATGGTAAGTTTTTGGTGGTAGATCTCGTATCAATAAGAGACCACCTGGGTAGATCCCATCACAATGTCTATTTCTCTCGGCAAACAGCAGGTTAAACCCACTGCTTTATTCCAGTGCAGTGGAATGCCAAGCATTCCTTTAAAATCCATAGTATTGTTTGGTTTTGCTTCTATCTATGAGCGGTCGTATTACTTACAGCCAATAAACAATCCCAATCCAAAATTTGCCGTTTGACATTGACAGCTCAATCTTTTTTCTGATACTATATTGCCAATAATCAATCTCGGTAGTGAAAAAACTATGGCAACATGGTAAATGACAAATCGAAAAGTAGAAAACAATCCAGATTGACTTCAATTTAATTTTTTCGGTTAATTATTGACATCGGCCGTTAAGACTTAACATCAGGTGAATGGCATGCTAGTCTCGCCATTCATTGTAATAAAAAAAGAAAGAGGAGCGTACATGAGAACTTGCAATTATTTTGCATATCACTGCACTATATTCGTCATCCATAGAGTTTTCTAAATTGGATAATAATAGTGTTTTTACATTGCTGTTTGACGGCAGAAGGTATTAAGCAGTGATACCTAACCTGACGCCCATACAAGGAACCCACCAAATTGCTAAGCGTTACAAAATACTATAAAATATGAAAATACAACCTAAAGTTCAGTTTCGAAAGATGGGATCATAATAATTTATGACAATTAATCTTTTACTTTAGGCTTTAGACAGTGATCATGCATGGAAACATTTATAATTTCGCCTAATTTAAGGCAAAATTAAGCAAAGTTGCAGAAGTTGTCGGTATTTTATTATTGCAATCCTAAAGGGTCCGTATCAGCCCATATACGTCTCACTGCAGGCTACAGGCCTACTCTACAATCGAGAGTACGATTGAGAGTGGTTAGGCCATATAGTCCACGCTGGCTTAGTGCGGGCTGGTCACTAAATTCCAAAAGGGTCACTAAATTTCAAAAGGCAGACACATAATTTAGAAAAAAGGTTAATTTAACTACAAAATGGCATAAACATCGGTAACGATCGAAAAAGAATCGATATCGTCCTTCTAATGAAGTTATATTCCATTAAAACTCAGAGGTCGTAAAATTGAACGTCAACATAAAAAGAAACCTCTTATTGGACGGCCTCCCAAACTGAGGGTAAATAATTAGATTAGAGAGGAAATGTCCTGAATGTATTGACTCAATTATATTGAATTGTCCCCTTGATTGGACGGCATGGAGATTTTTTGAGTTCAGTCTGTGAATTTCAATGTGAAGGTTTGTCATCGTATAATCGATAAGTTTATATCTGCCCTTCTTTATATAGATTTATTGTTATATTACACGAATATTCGGTATTTATTATTGGGGGGTTTTATTATTGGCCATCTGTCACTTATCCTTTTTTTGTATATTTAGTAGTAGTCTTTTTGATAGTAGTTTAGATAAATATATATAATATAATGCGTACCATTAGTAGCATTCATTAGAATAATTGCAGTGTACTGAGTTCTTATTCTTCTAAATGCAGGTAAATCATTAATATATTTTCTTTCTTTTAATATTTGGTAGAGTATAGTGATCAATTCTTTTTAGTGATCTATAAAGTTAAGGGCATGATGGTGATAATTTCGATAATTTTAAACTGATGAAAACTGCAAAAGTATTGTTTTTGTGAAATCGATATTTGCCTAAATATTGTACCTTTCAATGGTCAAGAAAACACTATGAGAATTTCAGACTATGTTATACTCATCTGGGGTCTCGCGTCGGTGCATCAGGAAAAAGCGTAAAAGCCGAATTTGTTTTACTTTTTCTGAACCCAAAAGTTTCCACTGTTATGAGGAACGTGACGTCACTCTAAAAAAACAAGAGTCCTATCCACGTCAGTTACATTCGGTTAGACTTTAAAAGTGTTGACTCACAGTTGGAGTACTTTTACGTCATAAAATAGTTTTTTTCAGTTATTTCGTTTGTTACATCTGCAGAATTTTTTTCAGTTGCATTGTGGTGGTTATATTAGGTTTCACTATTGTTACTGTTCCATGGAGTATATCCCTTACTTTTTCTATATACGTTATATTTTGAATATAGGATTCCTATATACTGAGTCCATGTAATTTATCGAGAATTCTTTCACTATCTGCTGTCTCGCTGTCTCTAAGATTGTCTTACATGAGGTTGACAGAACTGTCAGCTTGACTTATCAATCATTTTAAAATTATTAGCGTTACAACTTTACTATCGGTTGTTTGTTTGGCACCAATTATTTCGGGAGTATTCAATTTAGTCTTCGGCTGGTTGATATTAGTCACCTTCTAATTTCTTATGGAAGACATGAGTAGAGAAGTTTTCGTTCACTGTTAAGGCGATGATTTTAGAGCTACAACGTTTCTTCGAAAAGTCAATGGTGTATGTCCAAAAATTGTTCCCATCCATCCTAATATGGCAGCTCCATTATCAGTCTCTTTACTTTCTTCCAAATCCAAAATGAACACAGAAAATGTTAATACCCCTTTGCTGCTTAGTAATATTCTCTACAATATTGTTGGTAAATGCCTTATAATGAGCTGCGTAGCTGTTAACACACCGCAAGCTTTATAAAACAAGAACGATCTATCAGTGTCACTTAGACAGATTAAGTTGCGGAAGTAGTGGCAACTTGTTGTACCAATCTTTGTAACCGCCCGCTTGCGTATTCCGTTGAGAATGCATATAGTGTGTATGCAGATAGCGTGGTATTGTGACGATATTAAAACGATATTTCTTCCTACCTTCGCAAGTACACGAGCATGTGAGCCTGGTAAGCAGTTATTTTACACTGCTGTTTTTTTGTTGCGGGGGTACCCAGGCGGCTTCTCACATACATATGAGAGACCTACCACCAGGGAATAATTTTATGTCCCACGACTCGCAAATATCGACTTACTCGAATCATTAACATAACGGAATCAAAAACACGAGATACCAAAAAAAGGTTTGTGAGACCAAAAACCTCTCGTATTTCTGATACTCATAACACACGACTCGATCTTAATGTTGAGTGAAGCTATTTTTATGTGACTGCTGGGGGTATTCATTATTGTAGTAGCATGAATATTACATTATAGAACAACGACAAAGTAATAATTAACGTCTGGCTTATTTTGAGTTGATATTATTCTCGTATGTTCTAATTAATTAGGAATAAAAAAGTATGTTACAGATGATGAAAATATTCTGTATTCATTTCAAACAGAGTATGTTCGTTAATTTTACCTATTTCCTTTTCTAGTACCTACACGCAAATTGGTAAATTCCTGGTAAAATTACAAGAAATAATTCAAGCCTCATTGTTTGTCTTTTTAGGCTACCGTTTTTGATACGGTTTTTCTTTTGTTTATTCTTAAATGTTATTGTCAGTATTATTTATTTATATGCTTTATTGTACACCAAAATGAAAGACGCATACAAAACACATAAAAACTAAAGGCTGCGATCTCTTCCAGGCAACTTTAGATGGACTGGATTAATCAAATCTTGAATTATAGGGTGGTACAAATAATTAGAAAAAAGAAAAGAATCAATGATGTACATGCTGTTTATTAATTAGTGCTAGGAAATTTTATATAATTACCTAAAATGTGTTCGTCGTCTTTTGACTTCGTGTTTGGTTTTGGCTTTTACTGGGTAATAAACCCATTGTAAGCGCGTTTTCAGGGAAACGGGAGAAGCCTAAAAAGGGGGTGTAATAATAATAATAAAAAAAAAACTAAAAAATATATTAAGTTAGGTAAAACATTTTTGTCAAAGAAATATACGCTTAATAAATGAAATTAAAATTTAACACATTATTTTCTTGGTATCTACTCGTACTTATCTATTAAATGATTTATTTACGTGTTTATTTTATGAAATTGTTTTTATTGAAAATTCCTTGAAATTGCCACACAAAAGCCTATACACTAAAGTGTAAAGGTACTAAAAACGATTCCCAACTTTACTCAGAATTAGTTTTCAATGTGGCAAGGGAGGTGTTTGAAATAGGATCAAATTTAATTAAAGGACTTTTAAGGGTATTTAAAGGTTACAAAATGATACGATTAAACAAAGTCTCGCCTGGGGGGATAGAAAATTCTGTTTCGATGTTTTCATTATTTACATTCCTTTATACTGTGGAGCAATAAAAATATAATATATGTGACATGTATTAAAAATATTATAGTAATATTGGAGTGCGTACTTGCGTGCATGCGTGCGTGCGTGCGTGCGTGCGTGCGTACGTGCGTGCGTGCGTGCGTGCGTGTGTGAGTGAGTGCGTGGTGGCCTGATGGTAATGGAACAGACGCGGCATCCAATATGCTCACGGCGGTCGTGGGTTCCGCCATATAGCACTGGACCAGCGTGGTGGACTATAGGGCCTAATCACTCTCAATCGTACTCTCGATTGTAGAGGAGGCCCGTAACCTGCAGTGGGACGTATATGGGTTGATACAGACAGACTACGTGTTTTTTTTTTTTTTATTGCTATGCATGGCGAGACGAGCATGCCATTCGCCTGATGGTAAGCGATACGACCGCTCATGAACAGTAGCAAAACCAAACAACACCTTGAATTACAAAGCAATGCTTGGCATTCCACTGCGCTCGCCATCCTGAGACATAAGATGTTAAGTCTCAATATGTCCAGTAGTTACTCTGGCTACAATACCCTTCAACCCGAAACACAACAGTGCGTTTACACTGCTGTTTGACGGGAGAAATAGACACTGCAGTAGTACCCACCCAGATGGCCTCTCACATATGAGAGACCTACCACCAGTAAATATTAGTTATTGATAAAAATAGTGATTAACTAATTTTAATTTGAGCTTTTTTAAAGCTTTGTACTTCAAGGTGTTGTTTGGTTTTGCTACTGGCCATGAGCCGTCGTATAGCTTACCATCAGGTGAACGGCATGCTAATCTCGCCATAAATAGCAATTAAAAAATCTTTAAATTATTTTGATAGTGCCATATCAAACGATTGCTAAACCAATTATGTTTTTCTTTCTATATAATATAGAATCTGTTAATAAAAATTCTGCATTTCCCAATAATACCTCAGTATCAGCCCACTGCAAGGCACGGGCCTCCTCTACAATCGAGACTTCAACGATTGAGAATGAATAAGCTATATAGTCCACCATCCCAATCATATCAAATTTAAATTTAATACTGGTCCGTAATAAATAAAGATATTATCGTTTTTATATCGTCTCGGAAGTTAAAATAACAGCTTCGGTGACCTGCGCCTGCCGCAGAAACTATTAAAGCAAAACTTAAATCAGTTTTGTTGCTTCCTTAGTTTCCTTGACTCTGTACTTGTAAATGCAATTCCGAATGTAAAATCTACTGTATCGGTTTCTCGCGTGAGAAATAATAAATTTCTAGATTTACATCTGTGCGCTTTAGGATGTTGAAAATTGTATTTTTGATGGAAATTTATTTTAAACAAATATACATACCGGTTATATCTAGACTGCGTCCGAAATCGGAGATAAGTAGTAGTTTTAGTGACTTCCGACACAATGTAACTGAAAATAAGCATAAAAAACAACTATGTGTTTATAATAAATAATTTGTGCTAAAGTAATTATTTAAGCCATTGCGTACCCTTGAATCTGTAGAATTGAAGGGTGTACATTATAATTTTAGAAAACTATGTAATTATCACCAAAAAAGAACGATAGGCGAGAAAAACAAATCAAAAAATCGTCGTCGTTATTTGGCAAAAAAATTTGCATTGTTTGATGTAGGTATCACACTACTTTATGCAAATGTAGTAGAGTTATATTTTTTGCTAAGATACTGTGCTATATTTAATACAAAATTATTCATATTTATTTTTAATGAAAATTTAATAATTATTGTTTTATTTCCGACCCAGAAGGTTGTTGTCTTAGAACCATTCCAAGCCCAAAAGCATATATGAGGATTTTTCACAGTTCCTAGCCAAAAAACCAATCAGGTGAGGCAAACAAAATATATAGTATTTAAAATAAACATCCAATATCAAACTAAAACAATTGTATCAGCTATTCCAATTAGCGAATTCATTCAACCAATCCGGTACCGATGTTCCGTAGCTTTTTACAAAATACGCGATATTTACAAATTTCTGGAACAATAATGAAATTAGTACTCGTAAAATAAATGGAAAACTGTATTAGTTAAATAAAATACACCCATGAATCACATGAATGTGTGTGGTGGCCTGTTGGTAACCGGACCAGACGCGGCTGCCAACATGTTCACGGTGGTCGCGGGTTCGAATCCTTCAAACACCTCTGACTTTTCAAAGTCATGTGTGTATTAATAGTCAATCACCACGCACTAAAACGGTGAAGGAAAACATCGTGAGGAAACCTGCATACCATAGCGGTTTATAAGAATTTCTGTGGTATGTAAGTCCGCCAACCCGCACTAGGCCAGCGTGGTGGATTATATGGCCTAACCACTCTCAATCGTACTGTCGATTGTAGAGTAGGCCCGTGCCCTGCAGTGGGACGTATATGGGCTGATACAGAATACATGAATCACATATGTAGACGTGATCCCACATTAAGAATAATTGTCTTGTTTTATGGGTATCAGAAAACAAGAGATATATTTAGGTCCTTACAACACTCAGGCCCAACACCTAATATAAAGTTAGCAAGATTAGAACTAGCAACCTCTCGTCCGATAGTCGGCGTTTGCATTGTCCATTCATTCGACAGCCTCCGTGGCGCAGTTGGTTAGACGCCGCCTGTGAAACGAGAGGCCGCGGGTTCGATCCCCGCACCGAGAGAAATGTTTGTGCGGCCCACAAATATTTCTTCCGGGTCTGGGTGTTTGTGAGACCGAAAAGTCTCTCGTAGTTCCTGATACCCGCGATACAAGACTCGATCTTAGTGTGGGGTCAGGACTATGTATGTGACTGTTGGGTGTTATTTATTTATTATTTATTTACATAAATATATAAAATCACGCTTTTTTTCAGAAGGGGTAGGCAGAGAGGCTATCAGAATACCCGCATTTTGTATTTTCCGTCCCACGATGTGATAAAGGTCGATTCCATCGCCGTATGAAGCACAAATTCTTGACCCCGAGCTGATAATGACTAGAAAATCCAATATCACTATAGCCCACTCGGGATTCAAACCCGAGACCTCAGCTTTGTAACCGCACTGTAGTACAACTACACCACTGAGGCAGTTATTTACAATATAAAAATTAAAATAGAATGTAGAAATACAATATCCGTCGAAAAACAAAAGTTTACTAAAACATATGCGCATCAAACTCAATTATTCAAAAACAAACGAAAATACATTTAGAAACAATATAAATGTTGAAAAAGCCAAATTCTAACAAAGGCCGGTGAACAATGAAAACCGTTGTAAATTGTGCTCTTTCGAAATATCACATTGTTGACCGCATACTGTTTTCATATATAACAAAAAATCAACAGGCTTATTGACAAAGCTACCGTAGATAGTTTACACAGCTGGCAGCTAAAACTAGATCTAACTGAAATGTATTCTAAAAATTAACTGTAAAAATAGCGAAAACCAAAGGTTTAAGATTAGGTTTTTTTAGGTTCCTTTTTAATTATCTAGCTTTTTTTATCTTAGTAAATTCCACTGTAGAATTTAAACTACTTCTACTTGATATATAGTATTTATTCAATTTAACCTAGATGTTTCTAATCCCCCTGTTGACAAAGAACAAATTTAAAAATACTGCGATTCATTTTTTTGTCAAACATGGTAATTTAGGTAGTAACAATAATATCCACAATCTTTAGATACAAGTATTTGTACCGCTTTGCTGCACTTAGATTCGGTTCAGGAACTTTCCTGATTGGTAAACAGACTCGGATCTATAATACGGGATGATCAAAGCCTTAAAATCTAAAATCGAAATTTTTGACAAAATTACCGGGAAGTTTGTTTTCAAACTTCGCACAGTGTTACCTGGAGTGGATAGAAATAAGTAAATTAAATTAATCACAATATATATCGATATTAACTAGTATTTTCTTGAATATTCTGCGTTTGCTTTTAACATTAAAACCAGCTAGTTTTGAAAGCCTCTAGCAGGTTGAGAGCTGTCTGTGAAGTGAGAGGCTGCGGTTTCGATCGCACACCAAGATAAATGTTTCTGTGTCCCACAAATATTGGTTTGGATGTTGAAAAACCTACATATCTCTTGGAGTTTCTAAATCTCAAGTCGACTGACTTGGTATATTATGTGTAGCAAGGACTATGTTTATCATGTTGAGTGTATTGATTTATTACCTAGTCTTTTCACAAATAAAAATATCTTTCAAACTGAAACACAACAGTGCCGACGTCAAAAATAGACAAAACTGTTGCACCTGAACAAAAAAACAACAGTTAAGTTGTTACTTAACTTTGATATCCTGTGTGGCACCGCTCGGACAAGCCTGCCTACTAATGCTGACAACAGCGTAATCCTAACACTTTTACATTTACATTTGATACCACATCAACACAAAAGGGTACCCAACAAGGCGTACCTACACGTTAAACCGTAGATCATTTTAACCGCACCTCAAGGCGCCACTGCTAATAAACTACGTGTTCAGAGCCGAAAGTTCCTCGGAGGGCCGGGGTCAACAGACCATACGAAATTCCAACCGTACCGACCAATTAGGTATATTTATGTTACTACACTTTTGAACGCATCTGTGGGAATATGAGGGAAAGTGAAATAAAATTTGTAAGACATTTTAATTTTTTTATGACCATGTAATTTCTTTTTGTTTTATTGCACTTTATTTTAAAGAGCAAAATGTATTTCCTATACGCAACAAAAATCTTGAACTATACTTAAGGCCCTCTTAATCGTACTTTAGTTTGTAGAGGAGGCCTACATGAGACGTGTCTGGGTTAAACAGAAACAATTTTTTTACAATAGGATATTATAGTGACTACGGTTCATCTGTTGGTTCTTACCGTCTATGGAAAAAAAAATTCTATAGAGGTAATAATTTTCTAAGCTTGTCCGGAAGTACAAGGGCTGAACCCGAAATATCAATTTGCGTATATCGCTATGACTATTTTTACGCTATTATTTCCTATCGCTTTCCAGGGCGATACGATTTTACACAGTTATAAGGTTCGACGATCACACTCAACGAATGAAAGGCTGTAACAAATAGAAAGAAAGAAAGAAAACCATTTTTTAATTCCTGGGTCCTTCCGCCGTAGTATGAAGAGGCATCACCATCAGGCGCAATGGGCTACTATGCCGGGCCAGAAAAAAAATTAAAAAAATGTACACGTAAAGTAAAATTAGGTTGAAACTAAACTACCTACTATAAAAAATAATAAAAACAAATTATAATCAAAAACAAGACAGAAAAAATATATAAGTAGATGTGTAATCCCTATACAAGTTTATAAGCTTAAATAAATCTTGCATCACGGTGATATTCTATGAGATAATGGTATTAGCGACTAATCCTGTAGAGCCAACGTTTTAGAAAATATCTTAAAAGTTAGAACAAGGCCAAGGTAAGGTTACCACTTACCACTGCGATACGCTAAATATTTGTTTTATTAAATTTGTTTTAATATTACATGAAACACTTGATATTATATTTTGCCATAAATGTTTGTTATATGCTCGCCTCCTATCACATTATGGGCCTAACACACAGGGCGAAACGCGGGTGTCCTAGTAGCACTTCTGCCTACCCCTTCTGGGAAAAGGCGTGAGTTTATTGATGTTTGTATCTTTTATAAGTGGTCTTTACCCGATAGTAACTACTAATTTTGGTAGACTTGTCATCTGTCCCTGTGGCGCAGAGGATAGCGCGTTGGACTTCTAATCCAAAGGTCGTGGGTTCGATCCCCACCAGGGATGTCGCATCTGTTTTGATTGTGATGCTACATTTGAAAATAATTGTATCGCCAACAACAATTCAGAAACCGATTCCCAGTTCCCAGATTATTCCAAATTCCAATCATGTCTTTTTATCGTTTTATTCCTATTTTTTTCATTTGCCTAACCGTATTATACTCTTTTATAGAAAAGTGGTATTTTAATAGTGTATTTCTAAACAGGAAAAATAAAATATTGTTTATAACGGAAACTTATTTTTAGAAAACATATTTGAAAATAGAATAGAAACATCGTATAACTAACTCCTGGAAATGTATGGAATGAATATTTGAAAAAGGAACTTATTCAATATTACTTCACTTCTAGCTTATTTTTTTTAATAACAAAGAACTTCTTTAATTTGTCAAATGTAAAAAATAACTCTTTGGAACGTTTGCATATTTGTTTACCTTATTTCTCCTTACAACATTGAGAACTAAAATAATTATATACAAAAAATATAAAAATATAGAATGAATTCTACCAACACAAGTCTTTAAAATGCGTTTTAGTGATTTTAATGTTGTAAAGGTTATACATTATCACAAGATATAGAACACACTAATTATTCAGGCATAATTTTATAACATTATTGAGCCCTACATTTGGAAAGGAGTGGAAAGTTTGGAGCGAAAAGTTCTTTCTGCAACCTACGGCATATAAATCTATCAACACAAAAAGTTTAAAAAACGCCTGTTGGTTATAAATAGCAGTGTTACTATATGACACTTTATTTTACATATACAGCAATAGCACATATCTAATCAACTGATATAATTTTAAAATACGATCTTAATCTGTATACATTAATCAGACATATTGACCTGTCTTGTTTTATTGGTTTTTATTCCATACTCAAAATGATTAAGTTTGCGTAATTTGAGATTTTTATCATGTAGAAAAATGATTCACCTTTTCATTGTACGATCACACTTTCCAAAACCAACTCCGCGAAAATAGCTTTTAGCGTACCAAGCTGGTTTAATACATTTGACAGACTTCACACGCCAGTGAAAAAAAATACCTCTAATAAAAAACCAAAGGCAAAAAAACAAATCACACACATCAATGCCTCGAAAATTCCAACAGCTCGTTTAAAATCAGGCGAAATCCGAACTATAAAAGTAGTGGGATTACACGCCATGGCAAAATTCAATTTAACACGAACCGGATCAAACTGGATTTGTATCGCAGATATAACCGGTTCAATCTGGTAATCCATGTGTATAATATGGTTTGTAGCAGGTCCTAGTTAGTGGAAGGGTGGATTATGTTTCGTGTAACTGGTTTACTGGTGGTAGGTCTCTCATATGTGAGAGGCCTTCTGGGTGGGTACCACCGCAGTGTATTCCTCCCGTTAAACAGCAGTGTAAATGCACTGTTGTGTTTCGGATTGAAGGGTATTGTAGCCAGAGTAACTACTGGACATATTGAGATTTAACATCTTATGTCTCAGGATGGCGAGCGCAGTGGAATGCCAAGCATTGCTTTCTAATTCAATGTGTTGTTTGGTTTTGGCACTGTTTATGAGCGGTCGTATCGCTTACCATCAGGTGAACGGCATGCTCGTCTCGCTATTCATAGCAATAAAAAAAAACTGATTGCAAGCATGGGATGGTCCTTCGTTAGTGAAGGATTCTCGATGATTCTTGACGCAATGATTTCCTCTGTGATGTAAGGTATAATAATTTGATTCCGGAAAGTATTGGTATTATTTTTGTTATCATATTTATAGATGGTTTCTTTATGAGAAATAAGCACATATTTTAAACTACGTGTGTTATCTAAGTGTAAATATTTGGACGTAGTACGATAGCCTAAAATAATTCCAATACAAACGAATAGAGTAATCTATGAGACCAATTTTTTTGTTTGTTACAATATTGTCTTTAATTGGTGTTCATATAAAAGAATGAGATTTTAAGAAGTTTAAGTAGGTCACAATGCAAACCGAATATGCGGAAGATTTTATTCTAAGAAATACTTACTTAATATATCTTACCTTGATTTCCATCCAGATAGCTTGACGAGTGTAGATCTTTGAGTGTACATTTTCACGTTTTCCTGCACAAAGATTGACTATCACGACACATAAGAACCCTAAAACGTAGAGATATGTTAAGATGCATACCCGTGATAACCGTCTCAGCAATCCAATCTTATCTATACAAACTTGCATGTATGAATAGGTACTTTATTCTCATAGACTGATATAATTGCTGGCAAGAATGCGTTAGCTCAAAAACGATTAAACTGAAAACTAATATCTCATCACCCACAAACTAGTCGATGTATCCAGTACAACACCCTTGGAACGTTTGACGCTGAAACCATTACCAGTTCGAGATCAATATTCAATAAACGCTGGCTCCAGATACAATCTCCCAACGAACTTTTTTCCTTCAGTCCAATCGTTCGACGATTGTCAAAGACAAAGACAGCAGAAAGGAGCCAATCCATTAATCCAATTTGCCGTGTCAGCTAAACGCAGGAGGCGATATTGGATTCAGCGATGAGTTTAGTTAGCTGAAAGTTGAAGCAAACACTTCTTTTTGGGCCTGTCGGACGGTGCAGTGGAAAATCCGTGGATTTTAAGTTAAAAGTCATTTCAACTGGAATTTTCGCCGGCTGCAAAGGCTGTGAAAGCCTCGCCGTGATTGTGTGGTTAAGCAATGTTCCCTGTGGCCACTCCAATTGGGTTTCTACTCGGTGATTTTTCTAGGCCGTGCTGGTTAAGTATATTTGGCGCTTTCAATACTATTTGTTGGGGTTTAATGCTAACTTGTTTTACTTTAATTGTGTCTGTGTTATTTTTTGTGAGTTATAAATAAAGAGAATATAACAATCACGCATGGTTTCTTTTTTCTCAGGAATGAACAAACCGATCCGAGAAATCATCAAAGCATGATACCGTAAAATTGTAGGCCAATTAAAAGAAAATTAAAGCGGACAGTATCCGTGGTTCTGTTAGATTGGAACGAGAGGCCGCGGGTTCAATCCCCGTATCGAGACAAATTTTTATGTGGCCTACAAGTATTTGTCTCGAGTTTGGGTGTTTTTGAGACCGAAAAGTCTCTTGTAGTTCCTGATATCTACGACACAAGACTGGACTATGTGACGTGACCGTTGGGTGTATTTATTTATTTTTTATTAAATTACATATTCTTCATTTTCATAATTATATAGTTTCACTACCTTTACAATTTCAATCAAACATAGATGTATCTTTCCCTTAATAAAATTTATTCCTAACATTTACTTGCGAAAAAAGACGATTCATTAAATCAATCGTCATCCTCTTCAACAGCATTGACCTTAGTTTTTATCGCCCTTTTTGTCGCAGCAACCTTAACTGAAATGCGTACATTTCATTCCTATAATTAATCACGTGAGAGGCGACCTACACCTAACACCCTTGTCGTGAAGTAATGAGTTTTTGCAGACCTTGAAAACTTCCCTAATTTGTGTTTATACAAATTCGACATCAGCCAAATAGTTTTCGCCACTTCACTTAGCCTTTTGAGCTGTCTGCGAGGCTAATGAAATAAAAAATCAAATAAGCATTAGAAAAAGTGTAGGATATTTCATAATATTATAACTAGTATTGCTCGCGGCTTCGTCTGGGTAAAAAAGAATTTCCAGGATATAAATCTCTTTTTTATTTTTTCTAACATGAAGAATATTTTTTTTATTCGGACCTTTGGTTAGTGAGTTTAGCGCTTTCAAACAAACAAACTCTTCAGCTTTACATATTACTATTTAGATATGGCAAAAGCCTTTTCTGATTTAGATGTGAAGACATATTAAATTGCATTAGATCTACCAATGGGATCCAATATTAATTATAATACCACAACCATAGGCTTCAATTTCAGTTTTTACGACTCTTTTATACTTATAAATGGAAGATTTTTTTGTAGTCACAACGAAGAATATAAAAAGAAAAAAAAAATAGTTTTAATGTTACTTAAACTGCAGTAAAAAACGAGAACCGTAAAGTTACAGCACTATGAGCTCGCTTGATCTGCGATGTTTTACGAAAACTCAACACGAATTACAATTTTACGACGCATTGGCAAGATTCATGAAAACTTTTTTATAACTATTGTATTATTATTCCTCATATTTTGTACACATTACTTTCTTTTTTATGTTCTGTATCTGTATGAGCCCATATACGTCCCACTGCAGGGCACGGGCCTACTCTACAATCGACAGTACGATTGAGAGTGGTTAGGCCATATAGTCCACCATGCTGGCCTGATGCGGGTTGGAGGACTTACATACCATAGAAATTGTTATAAACCGCTATGGTATGCAGGTTTCCTCACGATGTTTTTCTTCACCGTTTTAGTGATTGACTATCAATACACACTTTTTTATGTTAACTATTTTTAATCCATTCCATCCAAAGGTTCTCCGACAGAAATCTTGGGAAGCGATAAGGCTGCAGATTGTCCTTTGTTTAAACGATTTTTCTTATTTTTTATCTTATTATTGATGCATGTCATCGTATGGTGTTCAATAAAAAAAAGCCAATAAATATGTAACCCGCTTGTTTTCTTTTAAAATTGGCAAGACAACGTGACCTGAATACAACTAAGTCGATTAAAGAAAACTTATTTATCATTATAAAGTCTTCAGCTATATTAGCTAAATAAAACACCACGTCCCTTTTCTAATTTTCGTAACCTACTTTATCTAAAAATACATGCCAAACATCTGTATATTCCTAATTGGAATCAGCAAAGGAAGCGACAGCAATTACTTTCCACCGACGTCCACACATCAAAAGGTTCATTAACATTCCCTGTATTCATACAACGTCGAGGAGCCGACCTTCTGTTTTAAAACATATTAAGCGATGAAATGAGGTTAGGGGAAATCGTTGTTGTGCCTTTATTGGTAGATGTGTGCTGACATGTATCAGTCTTAAGATAGACACTTTGATCAGGCAATCAAGTGCGTTTAATTATGCAGTCTCATTCATATCATTCCCTCTGACTTTTCGGAGTCATGTGTGTATTAATAGTCAATCACCACGCACTAAAACGGTGAAGGAAAACATCGTGAGGAAACCTGCATACCATAGCGGTTTATAAGAATTTCTAAGGTATGTAAGTCCGCCAACCCGCACTAGGCCAGTGTGGAGGACTATATGGCCTAACCACTCTCAATCGTACTGCCGATTGTAGAGTAGGCCTGTGCCCTGCAGTGGGACGTATATGGGCTGATACAGATACAGACAGATTCATATCATGTCTCATTATGTCCCGCAGTTACTCTGGCTACCACGGAACCGATGAATGGATTCAATCAATTCAAACCGGAATACGACAGTGCATTTAAACTGCTGTTTGGCGGGAGAAATTGTGTGGACCTACCCAGGTGGCCACTCATATATAAAAGACCTACCACCAGTAAATGTATGGGATCGAAGAAAATATCCTGGACGTCCTCAGTAGTTTAAATTATGACTTACTTCACAGATACATTGTAGTAAAGAAAGATAAAGGTAATGCTGGCTACAAAAGTGAAGATAATTAAATAATTTTATTTATCAAACAGATAACCGATTGGTACACGTTATGTTTATCGTAGACTAGCGGTTCGGCCCGACTCCGCCTGGGTTCAAAATGGCGGCCAAAATGTTCAATTTCAACTATCAATTTAGAATATTGATCAATCGAACCACGAAAAACGAACAACATTTCGTAGTATTTGCTAGATTATTCACTACTGTTTCCCTCCTATACGTCATAGCGTGATGATATATAGCCTATATATAGCATTCGTCGATAAGTGACCTATCATATTATATATCACTTATATATTTTTTTCGATTGGAACCAGTACTTCCTGAGATTAGAGGTAACACACTAATTCTTCAGATTTCAGTAGTAACTAACGATTTACGCATTATTCTTTAGGTTCCCCTACAAGGCCCAGAAAAAATTGGTAGAATTAGCCAATTGAATATTATATTAAACCTAGTCCAATAATAAAATCAAAAAACAATGTATTTTTCCTCTCACCTATCGTCATTATTATCCCACAAAGCAAAACCATTTACGTAATTGCAAAAAACTTGCAGCAAATGTAAGACAAAGGAAACGAGCAAAAAAAAGACAAAAATGAAAAGGTGTGAAATAATGCTATATTTCACCTCTCTCGTAAAGTATTCTCGTTTAATTGGCTCCAATGAGTGCGATTTATATTCTAAGCTAATGAAAACTGGCTGATTTCCCCGGACGGTACATTTCATTACGGGGTTATACTGTTTGGCCCCCAACTTTGGCAGGTTTGAATTCGCATCTAACGTTTGGGCAAACATTTGAATGAATAACAAATGTACCAATATTTGTTAATTTTGTTATAATGTCTGAATATGTTTGGTTTATGATTTTTATTTGTATTAGTACGAAGAACTGACTCAAATCCGGTTGATCATAAATGCAGTGTAATCAAAATATATTCAAAATAGTTTTCGCCGGACGGACCAATATACCGGGTATCTCAAGACTGCTACCGAAAACGAAGCCGGGTAGTAGTTTAAGCGACTTCAGACACAATGCAACAGAAAATGTTGGAAAAAAAAGCGTCAATTTTTTTTGTTATTTTTTTTTATATGGCCCTATTTGGTTGGTAAATATTTTTTTTCCTAAAAAAATAGTGTACACCCTTTTATTTATAAAGACTCTAAGGTATAAGAGAGTTTAAATAATTATTTTAGCAAAAACTATGGATTTACCATCCAAAACTGACGATATTTAAAAAACGATAAAAAAAAAATTGTCGCATTTTTTTGCAAAAATTTTATATGCATTGTGTTTGTAGTCACTAAAACTACCACCCGGCTTCGTTTTCGGTAGCAGTCTTGAGATACCCTGTATATGGGATTGTATGAACCCGAAATGCGATACACTTCAAACTGGATAAACTTGTATCGACCTGTTCAGTTGATGCGGGCGGTTTGAGACCATAGAACAAGTAATCACTACGTTCTGTTAGAGACGAATGGACGTACAAATCAAAGAAAAATTAGTACAGACAATACTGTCATACCAGGTTGCCTATACATATACTGCTATGTGAATGGTCCATGTGAACTTAGCTTAGTCACTCAGTGACAAAAAAAACTCCAGGGATTTAACCAACACCCCACAAATATAAGTAAATGATAATATTCTTGTAATTAATCCGTACATTCATAGAGTTCTTGACGTGGTCCTAATTAAACACCTCTTAGCAAAAGGTCTTTGTATAGGCAGTTCGTATTGATTATAGCTTAGCTTGATTAGCCCATTAATCGGATAAAGATAGCCGAAACGTATATAGATTTTACTGGTGGTAGGTCTCTCATATGTGAGAGGCCATCTGGGTGGGTACCACCGCAGTGTCTATTTCTCCCGTCAAACAGCAATGTAAACGCACTGTTGTGTTTCGGGTTGAAGGGCATTGCAGCCAGAGTAACTACTGGACATATTGAGACTTAACATCTTATGTCTCAGGATGGCGAGCGCAGTGGAATGCCAAGCATTGCTTTGTAATTCAAGGTGTTGTTTGGTTTTGCTACTGTTCATGAGCGGTCGTATCGCTTACCATCAGGCGAACGGCATGCTCGTCTCGCCATTCACAGCAATAAAAAAAAAAAAAAAAAAAAGATTCACAATTTGGTGCTCGACAGTTCAACGGAGGGGAGGGGAGAGGAAATGATTTTTCATTTTAACGCACGATGACGATAAATTATACGCCAACCCTCACTAGGCCAGCATGGTGAACTATATGGCCTAACCACTCTCAGTCGTATTCTCGATTGTACAGTAGGCCCGTGCCCTGCAGTGGGACGTATATGGGCTGATACACATACAGACGATAAATTATATGAAATAGTATGAGTTTTTCTACCTAGCGATGAATGATCAAATAAATAAATAACACCTAATAGTCACATTGATGTAATAATTGAAAAGACAGCTATGTTGATGTCAAATGGTCATAGGCACTCACCTATTACTATTTGTATACTCGAAGTACAATAATTTAATTATATGGTGATATTTATATCCTCTTACTAGAGACAGTATTTTTTTATTGCAATGAATGGCGAGACGAGCATGCAGTTCGCCTGATGGTAAGCGATACGACCGCTCATGAACAGTAGCAAAACCAAACAACGCCTTAAATTACAAAGTAATGCATGGCATTCCACCCCGCTCGCCATCCTGAGACATAAGATGTTAAGTCTCAATATGTCCAGTAGTTACTCTGGCTACAATATCTTTCAATCCAAAACACAATAGTGTATTTCCACTACTGTGCGGCGGGAGAAATAGACATTGCGGTAGTACCTACCCAGACGACCTCTCACATATGAGAGACCTACCACCAGTAGAAACTGTGAACTATTTTTTTTATACTGGAACGACATAAAACGATATTCATACAGCGGGAGGGTCGTGCACCATTTTGTCAGTCTTTACAAGTTTTGGATAGTTGGACCAATACGGCAATGATTTGTAGCAAATGTAGGAACCAATTTCATTTCGCCAATGTCGCGACTACGCAGGTACTTTACGGCGCCCTGTCATTGTAAATAACGGTAAACATGTTTATTCGCCTTTTTGCGTTTACTTTACTGTTCTTATTTGCGAAAGTGATAAAGATGAATATCTCAGACTGTTTTATTTATTCTGTTCTAGAAATTTCGTTAGTACTCAAAATTCGTACGACTCGGCTTTTAAAGAAATTGGATTTTTGGGCCTGATTTAGTTTTTTAATTTTTCAGTGGTTGATAAATTTGTCTGTTTTTTGTGCATTATGTTGTATATTATTGAAATGACTACGGTAACTTTTAATACTAATAAAAGATACTATAATTTATTCTCATTCTTACGATCCATAACGTTCATGCAGTCCCCTATAATAGTTTTTCTCATTCAGGATATATCAAGACTGCTACCGAAAACAAAGCCAGGTTTTCAGACATAATGCAACAGAAAATGTTGGAAAAAAAAAAGCGACAATTTTTTTTGTTATTTTTTTATATGGTCTTATTTGGGTGGTAAATACATTTTTTTCGAAAAATAATAGTGTATACCCTTTTATTTATAAATACTCTTAGCTATAAAAGAGTTTTAATTATTATTTTAGCAAAAACTGTGGATTTACCATCCAAAAATGATATTTAAAAAATGATAAAAAAAAATTATCGCGTTTCTTAGCAAAACTTTTAGTTGCTTTGTGTTGTGTTTGTAGTCAGTAAAACTACCACCCGGCTTCGTTTTCGGTAGCAGTCTCGAGATACCCGGTATATCTATGTGCAAACATCGATCAGTTACAAATTGTAGATAAAATATTTTGTCATATGCATATGTATTATAATATAATAATACAATAAACTTGACTTAATTATTTTTACACATATGTCATTGCGCTGCAATAAAAATCAATATAAACTACTTAGAACGTGATACTCTACATCACTAGAAAATTGCCATGCCGACCTGTCACCTACAGTACAAAAATAGTGCACTAAAGGAAAAAAGCCCTGAAAGTAGAGTATTCGTAATTATGTCGTTTGTAAAATATCACACCTGAATTTGATACTCAATTAAATGTCTTACCCTGCCTTCGTAAGTTAATGGCTTATTAACGTTATTACATTAGATTTGAAGACTTACAAGATTAAACCGTTTTAACACCTCATGTAACTTGGCCCTCGATTCAAATGCCCTTGCCACCGGCTCACCAAATAACTTAGCTAAGCACTTAATGTTACTTAAATGTTGCTTAGGAAAAAGGTAACACTTGCGGTAACTTCTAAACTACTTACAACTTGAGCGAAGTGGGTACACATTATCTGGAAACGGCTAACTCGGGTAATAAATGGGGAATATATAGTTTAGTATTTATTTATGTGTTGTTAAAAACCTATATGAGAAGGTAAAAATAAATAAATTTTACTGGTGGTAAGTCTCTCATACGTGAAAGGCCATCTGGGTACCACCGCAATGTCTATTTCTCCCGTCAAACAGCTGTGTAAATGCACTGTTGTGTTTCGGATTGAAGGACATTGCAGCCAGAGTAACTACTGGACATATTGAGACTTAACATCTTATGTCTCAGGATGGCGAGCGCAGTGGAATGCCAAGCATTGCTTTGTTATTCAAGGTGTTGTTTGGTTTTGCTGCTGTTCATGAGCGGTCGTATCGCTTACCATCAGGCGAACGGCATGCTCCTCTAGCCAATCATTGCAATAAAAAAAAAGTTTTTCAAATAGAGCGTGATATTGACATATGGTATATAATTGAAATCACATGTTCCTAACCATCCCAGGTAACATTGTACCAAGTTTTAACAAAAACTGCCAAATTTTATCAAAAATCGCGATTTAAATTTCAAAGCTTTTGATCATATGGGATGATTACAATTCGTGAACACTAAAATCACGATTTTCGAAAAAAAAAAAAATCTTGTCATATATTTGTCAAATTGTATACAATATCACCTTCGGTAATCGGAAACATGTGGGCTACATTAAGTACCATGTGTCAATATCATATTATATACCAGGGGACTGATCCGGTTTGTAGATTAGAATAACTCTGCTAATATTAGATAGCAACTGTTGTTCTTTTGGTTTACTATTTAATTCCAGAATCATTAAATCAGAAGACTTTACTAACCGCAATTTAATATTCTTTACGAAGGAGTAATTTCACAAACCAATTAGCGGAAAGGTCAACGTCCGCAAGAAAAGTGGCGTATACAAACGTTTTCCAGTCGAAGTAACTTATGTAACCTTCACACCCCAATTTGCTAATCTTGTAAAGGCGAGGGCGGATTTTGAGGTTAGAGGATTTGATAATGAAAAAATAAATAAATCATCTCGGATAATTTATGGCATTCCTCTATAATTCAGAGATGTTTTAATTTTTTGTTGTTATGAATAGCGAGGCGATCATGACACTCGCCTGATGGTAAACGATACGATTTGTCATGGACAGTAGCAAAACCAAACAACACCATTTATTACAAAGCAATCCACGGCGTTCGTCATCCTGAGACAAAGATAAGTCTCAATATGTCCAGTAGTTATTCTGGCTACAATATCCTTCAAACCGAAACACAATAGTGCATGTACACTGCTGTTTGGTGGAAGAAATACACATTGCGGTGGTACCTACCCAAGCGGCGTCTCACATATGAGAGACTTACCACCAGTGTACTAGTTATTTGTAGTTTTTGGAACTATATTTTATTGCTCAATAGAAGTAATTATCAAATAATAATATTAGAGATCTTTGAACGCGATGTTCACCCAATGAATTGTGAAAGACATAATATGCTTTTATTTGGCTGATACCTACTCTGTAGGAAGACTTCAAGACTTTAAATAACGACTGCCAAGAAACTGACTAAGAAAAAAACTTGACTTGTACAATTGTAATAAAAAACGATGTACTTGGGAAGGCGTCAACTGTCAATAATGTAGATCAGAGATAATCAAACTTATTTCTTTTACCGCCCCCTTTGAAAATCTATTATTTTTCAGCGCCCCCAATTGATACATTCCTAACAAAAAATCATGTCTTTAATTTATTCAGTTATAATGTGATATATTAATCGGCTCTGGTGTTTATACTTACAATGCGCCGATTCCTACCCAAAAAATATATTTACAACTTGATTGTACTTGAGTATTTTTAGTGGTATAATCATTATATAGGACAGAAACATAACCTATTAATTCGATATTGAGTAGTAGGTAGGTTATAATTTTAATGAATTTTAAAATATAAAGTAAATTAAATTACAAATCCACCATCACCCCCATTTTTTTATGGGAGCCTTAACGCCCCCCCTCTTAGTCTCCAATGCCCACAAGGGGGCGTTATCGCCCACTTTGGGTATCTATGATGTAGATAGAGAAACGTATTACGAATCTTTTCTATCAAGAAATACTCTGAAATTCCTATCAGTTTTTATATGTATGTAAAATATTGACAAAATATTGACTGCCTCGGTGGCGTAGTTGTATTAGGGTACGGTCACAAAGCTGAAGTCTCGGGCTCGAATCCCGAGTCGGGCGTAGTGATATTGGATTTTTCTATTCATTATCAGCCCAGAGTCAGGAATTTGTGCCCGATATGGCGATAGGTTCGCCACCTATCACATTGTGGGACGGAACATACAAGGCGAAATGTGGGTGTCCTGGCACCTACCCCTTCTGGGAAAAAGGCGTGAGTTTATGTATATATGTATATTGACACATCTGCTCACAATTTACCTACACATGCTTCAAAAGTAATAGAAGACGGTATCATCTCCTGAATATTTTATGTACCAGATTGCGTCACAAGCCGGAAAATTTGCCAATAAAACACTCAATAGTGACCAGTCGGCCAAACTTTCACGTAACAAAATTACAGAATTTCGATCGCTTTCCATACATTCGGAGTATGTAAATTATTATAAAAACGTATTGGGGCTGAAATAAAATAATTTATTCAATATAGCTCTCCAACACCTGTCGTATCGTAGCGGCAAAAACGAAAATTCGGTAACTCGGAATTCGGGAAATAAAAATATTGGAAGAGACGTTATTGATTTTGATAATTTTACTTGACAAACATGTAACCATAATGGAAATACAGGATATATCAAGACTGCTTCCGAAAACAAAGCCGGGTGGTAGTTTAAACGACTTCAGGCACAATGCAACAGAAAATTTTGGAAAAAAAATTTTTATGGTCGTATTTGGGTGGTAAATATATTTTTTTCCTAAAAGAACAGTGTAAACAGTTTGATTTATAAAGACTCTAAGATATAAAAGAGTTTAAATTATTATTTTAGCGAAAACTATGGATTTACCACCCAAAAATGACGATAAATAAAAAACTATAAAAAAAAATTGCATTGTGTTTGTAGTCACTAAAACTACCACCCGGATTCGTTTTCGGTAGCATTCTTGAGATACCCGGTATAATAAATTGTTGTAGGGTTGCTAAAACAGGATGGTTTTATCTGGTAGCTGTGAAAATTCTTGAACGATCATGGGAATCATAAAATTGTATTGAATGCAGACCCAATTTATTTCTATGTGCATTGTTAAACCCACAAATTGGATGGGATATCTAATTAAGTCGTGGGATTTTTTGGTTAAGGCTATTCATTTGATAAATAATATTCATCATTTTGATTATTTTGGATGACCATTCAGCAGCAAACATACGACATAATGAAAATTAAAATGACCTAACATTAATGACAGGTCAAAGGTTGATAATTTTAGTTATATAAATGTAAATTATTTATTTAATCACAAGAATCAGTTTGTGTTAGTACACCAGCGTATACTATTCGGAAAGCAAGGTTGCTGAAGATATTTCAGAAGTTATTACAATATGTAAATACACACATCCACTTCAATTTATCCGCATTACTCAAAGTAAACTGGAAGGGAATACCCTAGGCATTAACTCTGTTGATTCCATGTATATGAAATCTTACATACATACATAAACTCACGCCTTTTTCCCTGAAGGGGTAGGCAGAGGTGCCTGGACACCCACATTTCACCATCTATGTTCCGTCCCACGATGTGATAGGTGGCGAGCCTATCGCCATATCGGGCACAAATTCCTGACTCCGGGCTGATAATGAATAGAAATATGCAATATCACTTTGACCGACTCCACTACCGATGAACTACGCCACCGAGGCAGTGTATATGAAATCTTAAAAGATATTAATACATAATGACAATGATACGCATACACACGGGTAAGGAACAGTGCGAATTCATAAATTTCTCATAAATAAATTTTTTCACGCCGAAATCGTATTAAAAGAGTGACAAGTTTTAAATGAACATTTGTTTTAACGTACGGGTTGCTATCTTCTATGTTATTTGTGTGTTTTCCTACTTCTTCAACTTGAAGAATTAAATGAATCAATAACACATTTTTGCAAGTATTTGAATTTTGGCTTGTGTGGATTTGCAATTCATTTGAATTTCAGAATTCTGTTTTTAAATTTGCTTCGAATCTAACCTTTATTATATCTGCTAAAGTATTTAAAGCAATATTTAAATAAGGAATAACTGCTAGGCAAATCAGATGGTCGTGATTGTGGAAGGTTAGGTTTTTACCACAACCCATTATCCCTTTTGAATTCCTCGCTTCGTGTGTTCACCCTTTTGTTGCAAGCCGATAACTCAATTTTCTTTTTCAACGTGCTTTGCTTCGATTTCCTTTTTAACAGCTTTGATTACTATAAAAAATATTGCATTTTAATCGTCTTTAATGAAGGGAACTTTGTGTTTGCAAAATTTTGAGAACGACACCTGGGCCTTTTAATTTATGTTATCGATATGATATAAAATAACTGTATGTACATGTATATATCAGCGTTTACTGTCCCAATGTGGGGAAAATGCCTCTTGCCTCATTCGTGCTTGTTCAGAACTGCCCTGCCAATCTTGCCAACTTGAGTCACCTCATGCCATATTTTCCTAGACCTACCGCAACATCTTATGAAATAAACTTGAATAAGCCAAACATTAAGGAAACCACATCCAGCACACTTAACTCCCAAAATCAGCTATTTTGCATTCCCCTCACGCCGTCTTTGGACGCCCGAAGACTCTCAACTACGGTGTCCATTATTTTATACAAATTGAAATGTCACCAGTCCGATTTGACTATCATGTACTGGATGTGCCGTTGTACAGGTCGGCCCGTATTTCTCCCGGTTCTGCGCTACAAATTGCGTGCCAAAACTAGATTTTCAGTTTAGAACTTGGGGGATAGATTTAATATTTTTGAATGTTTTATTTTGTGTAGTTCTTGCGTGGATTTGTTTATACAGCTTGTAGCTTTTCTAGTATTGAGGCAGCTCAAGTTTAGAGGCAATATGAGTACTCGATACAATAATTTAGTAAATTGGTGAGACAAATCAAATAGATAGAATATAGATGAATGATTTTTATTATACTTAATGTTATCTTATTATGCTCAATAACAGTGTAAATGCTCTGTTGTGTTTCGGTTTGAAGAGCATTGAAGCCAGAGGAACTACTGGATATATTGAGACTTAACATGGTACGTCTCAGGATTTTGAGCGCCGTGGAATTGCTTTGTAATTCAAGGTGTTGTTTGGTTTTCATACTGTTCATGAGTGGTGATATCGCTTATCATCAGGCGAATGGCAAGCTCGTCTCGGCATTAATTGAAATAAAAAAAATCTAAGGCTTGGCGAAATTTTTATATACAAAAGTAGTCACTCCAAAGAGGGCTCAAACAATCCTAGCTACTCTATAGTATACGATACTCACTTCAAATGGGATCAGTTTTTTAATCAACTACAAATGAAACTCAACAACAAAGAAAATGTACTACCAATAACTAGCGCAAAATCTCGAAATCCGTCGTTCTAGAGACATCGATATCACTAAACCCCCGCTCATCATAAAACAGGGATTTATATTACATTCAGAAGACGTAACGTTTTGACGTGATTTGGGCAAATCTGTCGCCATCTCAAACACGTGTCACAGGTGTATTAGAAATGATGGCAATGTTATCCTTACGCTTGGTGTGTTTTGCATTCTCAGTTGTGTTTCTGTCAAATATATTAAATTGGAAGTTGTTCATTTTAAGCTACTGATTTAGAGTTGATATAGGGAAAATTAAAAATATACATATATCGGATTTCCGAGCTGCCAGTTGCGTTCGTCCGCATCCATGGGTACGAGAAGCGGGTGTTGCGGCAAATTACACACAATTCACAGAATTTACTTGATCGCTAAAACAAATCTACACAATTTCAAATCACAAAAGGAATGTAAAATTACAAAATTCCGATCATCGTTACAATAGATAAAAATGAATTAATCTTCAATTTTGACAAGTCATAGACACGCGCCGTCATATATTTAAATTATGTATAATTTTGTAGTAAATCTATTAAAGCAGTGCTACAATGGATGAATAGTTTAGTACCACTTGTATATTAAAATCTAGTGACCATTTTAATGTCAAGCATTTCTAGCTATTTGTATGACCAATTAGAAACAGAATCAACTGGTCTAACCTGAACTCCGTAACTCTATGAATATATATCCAATTTATTATGACGCTCGGTCTCATACATTTATTAAATTTAATATCTTTAAACCGTCGACACTGACCATTTCCAAATAACTTACGGCCAAGTCATTTCCTATTTCCCGCTATCGGTTATTTTCTATTTCTCTCCCATTTAACAGATTGTGCCGCGCCGCTGGATGTCGAATTTTGCCGGTTCTGCTCGATGCCCCTACTACGGTAATATATTGCAAATCCAAGCATGTTAAATATGTTAATAACAACAAAAATGTATTTGAATTTATAACATTAAGTGGATTATTTTATTAATTTCTACTAAGTTATTTAAAATGTGTATTGCCATTACAGAAGCCGGAATATAAAATCTATTTAATTAAATTAATTGCATAAAATCGCCTTAATAATATTGAATCGTCTTCTCTCTCTTTCTTCATCCGCAGGAAGTCCACTGCTGAACATAGGCCTCGCAAGGATCTCCACATCGACCTGTTGGAAGCGGCCTGCATCCAGCGACGCATTGCAACCTGAACCAGATCTTCCGTCTACCTTCTAAGCGAGCGTCAGATACTGCACTTGCCTGTACGTGGCCTGGCTATTGGTGGAAATAAATAACACCTGACACTCACATACATAGTCCTGACCCCACACTAAGAACGAGTCTTGTGTCGTGATTATCAGGAACTACGAGAGACTTTTCGGTCTCTCAGACATCCAGACCCGAAAGAAATATGTGGGCCGCACAAACATTTCTCTCGGTGCGGGGATCGAACCCGCGGCCTCCCGTTTCTCAGGCGGCGAAAAAGTATATTTTATCGTTTTGTTTTTTATTACAAGACTACAAAGTTAACACGCCTGATAGTACCATTATGCTATATGCCTAGTTTAAACTGTATATAACTTGAAATGCGATAAATAGCTCGTCTCACTTTTAAGTTGTTTGCGAGGATATACCTAATGGTAAGGGTGTGAAACCGCTTCGGCGAGTCCTGAACACTTACTATCGAAAACATAAAGTGTAATTGCAAAAATATCAATTAACTCCTACACTATTGCATTTCTTATATCGTTGGAATTCACTTCGTTTTCCTTTAACGGTCTCCTGCGATATTGTTCTGTGGAATTTTATAAATTGATTTACTATTGGTGTCATATGTGGGGTTTTGAACTTTGTCTTTTAGTTTTTAATTTTTAAATTTCTTATAAACCGGGTGAATAGTTATTTTAGTTTAGTAACTAAGACACAAAAAAAAAATCGCTATAATGTAATTTTTTACCTGTTTAGGTGATAAATACGTATTTTCTTCTTATTAGGTGGGCTGTAAGCACGTTGTGCAATGTGTACATCTTTAAGTTAAAAATAAAAATATCTATCAACGTCATCTTGTGCAATTTTGCAATGATTTTTATTTAAATGCTGTTTAATTTGTATATACAGGGTATCTCAAGACTGCTACCGAAAACGAAGCCGGGTGGTAGTTTTAGTGATTACAAACACAATGCAACTAAAAATTTTGCTAAGAAACGTGACAATTTTTTTTAATAATTTTTTAAATATCAATTTTGGTTGGTAAATCCATAGTTTTTGGTAAAATAATAATTTAAACTCTTCTATACCTTAGAGTCTTTATAAATAAAAGGGTATACACAATTATTTTACGAAAAAATGTATTTATCACCCAAATACGACCATGTAAAAAAAATAACAAGAAAATAATTGTCGCTTTTTTTTCCTACATTTTCTGTTGCATTGTGTCTGAAGTCGCTTAAATTACCACCCGGCTTCGTTTTCGGTAGCAGTCTTGATATACCCTGTATACATTCGTTTCCGAATAAAATTTACTAACCCTTCAATAAAAGTGAATACCTTTAGAGCCAGTTTCGATTCACTTTCCATTTTTTATTTGACGGTAAATACAAACTGCTTCGGTGGCGTAGTTGTACTACGGTACGCTTACAAAGCTGAGGTCTCGGGTTCGAATCCCGGGTCGGGCAAAGTGATGTTGGATTTTTCTATTCAGTATCAGCTCAGAGTCAGGAATTTGTGCCCGATATGGCGATAGGCTCGCCCCTATCACATACATATAATTTAACGTATCACAGATCACATACGACGTTTGTTTGCTCGCAGTTTATGATAATCACTGTATATCATTCATTAGTTTAGCAAACAGTGCGGTATATATTAATTTAAGCTATAAATTAGCATTATTGGTTCCAATTAACACTAACAATACGGATATTTATTTGTTTGGTTTTCAGTTAATTAACTGGTTGTCTAACATAATTCGGCTTCGAGTTACTATCTCATGGAAAATTTGCGTATAAATTCAAGCAGATTTTATAATAACAATATTTACTTTTAAAATCCTTAAGGCAGGTTTTAGAGTCACGCTGAATGTGAGCTGACTGTTCTGCGCTGACAGCTCAGCGCGTAGCTTACGGACGGGGGACAGCGCTGACTACTACGCGTTGTTCTAAAACGCTCCTTAGAAGCTCATACATTTCAAATGTCAGCGCTGACGGTCAGCGCGCGGTCAGCGTGACTCTAAAATCAGCCTAAGCCATTTAGGTTTTTTTCTCCAACCCTATATTCTAGTTGCGAGCTGGTAATTCTTCTTTGGGTTAAATTAATATATTTATTTATGAATCCTTTATTGCACAAAATAGAAAGAATACAATGAAGAAACAACACAATAGTACAAGAGGCGGCCTAATCACTCTAGGTGGGTTTTTCAACAATATGCTTAAACCGCCAATGTAAGGCAGAACAGTTTGCCGAAGATATATAAGGAGAGCCGCGCCCACATAAAATGGGAAGAAGCAAAGAAGGAGAATTTTTGTTTATATTATTATTTTTTGTTTCTTGCTTTGCTTTCATTTTAATTTTATTGAAGTGAAACTTCTTTATCGGCGTTGGAAAAAAATTACCGTCACATTTCCCGTTACGCGCCATCTTTTTCTTGCCTCTACCACGGTTGATCCGAACGAAGAGTACTTTTTCCAGTGAAATAGGGATAGCATGTCGTTTAAGCGGACTTATTCCCACCATCAGATTTGCCGGTTTTCTGTTGCACCCTTATTTATTTTACACATTTTCTCGTAGGCTACTTTACCAGTTTCACTTCGGTCTTGTGTGAATTGCACACACACACTTTTTTGTTATTATTTTACCTTATTGTTAGTGTAGTAGGTAGTTAATTTCCAATGTCACTTGCATGCTACATACTTATCCTGTATCTGTGATTAATAAATAAATTTCCTTTCTTTCTTTAAGATGTTTGGTCTTATTACAGTAATTTTATCGAGTTTCGTTCGTTATATGAATTTGCCGGAGACGCTATAGCTACTGAACCGTTGCTTGGGTTGCATTGAATTTAACTTCAGGTGCTTTACAGTGACCAGTGTTTCAGTAAGAAAATAGTGAGAGTTTAAATTTTTAAATGGGTGAAGAGTAAACAAAATTGAAGTGCGTGGTGGCCTGTTGGTTAACGGACCAGACGCGGCTGCCAACATGTTCACGGTGGTCGCGGGTTCAAATCCCAGGGCACACCTCTGACTTTTCGGAGTCATGTGTGTATTGATAGTCAATCACCACGCACTAAAAACGGTGAAGGAAAACATCGTGAGGAAACCTGCATACCATAGCGGTTTAGAAGAATTTCTATGGTATGTAAGTCCGCCAACCCGCACTAGGCCAGCGTGGTGGATTATATGGCCTAACCACTCTCAATCGTACTGTCGATTGTAGAGTAGGCCCGTGCCCTGCAGTGGGACGTATATGGGCTGATACAGATACAGATACAGAAACAAAATTAGGTCACCGTTGTGAACTAGACATAATCCTATACCCAAGGTAATGAAGGGATAAAATTAAGCAGGTTTCAGTAAAAAAGACTACTGCTGAATCATTCTAGATAACTTATGTATCACTACATAGTATAAAACAAAGTCGCTTTCTCTATCCCTATGTCCCTTTGTATGCTTAAATCTTTAAAACTACGCAACGGATTTTGATGCGGTTTATTTTAATAGATAGGTGATTCAAGAGGAAGGTTTATATGTATAATACGTACATATTATTGTACAGAAATCTATTTGTATCCGGGCGAAGCTGGGCCTGGCCGCTAGTGTTTAATAAAAGCCAATTGCATGTAAGTGTACGATAAGGGAAGAAATCCATCCACTATCTTTTCGCAGACGAATAGAATGAGCTCTAAGCAGTTTCGTGAAATTTATCGAATGTTCGTGATAATTGTGCACTTATCTGAGATGAACATTGAAATGTTCAGCGCTCACTGCAGAGCTCTTGATCTTCGTAAATTTGGAAAATTACTACTTCAAAAAGAAAAATTACTATTTTTTCTAATTGTTTCTGATTCATGTAACACTTGTGTCTTAACGTGTGACTATTTATCATATTTATTTACTTACATGGCACGTCTCTGGGTTTAGTAAGAATGAAATTACTTATAGTTTTTTAAAACCACGATTTTATCATTGTTATTACAAAAAGTTTATTTTTTATAAGTCATGTTAGTAATAATGTAGTTTTTCGACTAAATGCCAGTATTACGGATGTTACAAAAACATTGTTTATACTAGTTGTAGCATTATGTTGTCTAAGTGTTTTATGTTACTTCCTCTCGTCTTTTGCCCTACGTTCCTCATTGTCTGTAAACTAAATAGTTTTGCATTTTTGTTATTTATTATTTATTTTACGTCTTTTGGACAAAGTGGAAGGACTGACTTAATGCTTGAGGCATTCTCTGCCAGTCGAGCTTTGGATGATACAGAGAAAAGATTAATAAGGAGCATAAATAATGTGATATGATGATAAACAAGATATATATTTATACATAAACATATATACATACATAATATTCCATATATTATATCTAAGTTAATCCTGTTTACTACTTTATTTTATAATCAAAACCTATTAGGTAACTATTATGGCGAAGGAAGTTGTGAAGTAAAAAACATTTAGAGGATAATAAAAATACAAGTAAATGTTGCACTCATTTTATTATCAATATCATCATTTCTCTCAAGCAACGTTTTGATCAAAAAATCTTAAAAATACTTATCTAGTTAGGACCAATGTTACTTTATACTGTACAGAACTAAAAATAGCTTAAATCTACTCTGCATACATTACTTCAATTGTAAAATCTCTAGTTAAACAAAGACATAGAAATGAATTTCAAATCGCTAACACATGGCGATGTAATTTAATATGAAATCATAAGACGATAAAGAACAAACGGACTTCAGTTAAAAATACATTATGCAGTAACAGGTGTGTAAGACCAAATTCAGTTTCTTCGAAGTAGAATTTTAAAGGAATGAAACGTTTAATGCTGTAGAGATAAAAATAACTTGGGCTGAATAAACAAAACCACCCAACTGAGATCGCTGATGCGATGACTGCGCTCTTGTGGTCTTCTTGCATAGACTGACGACTATATTCCTAAAGACGTAGGCAGAGCAATACATGTGAGATTTTTAAAACTGAAGAGTCACCTAAATCAGATTGCTCAAATTAGGAACCTTGCCTTTACCGACAATTTAACACAAAGGCTTTGTTACACACTATGAGTTTGGGATACAGCAGTTGCTTCTTCAGATTTTTTAGAACATTTTTTAGATGGAGTAACATTTGATAGCAGTCTATTTAATAGCCCAATTACGCGGAGAGTTTTCGGTGGCGAGAATCGTAAGCCATTATCGCATGATATAACCGCCATAGATTATCGTTTATTTTGTGACAAATGTTTCCACGATGCAACTTTTTGATATCCTTACGATCATCTTTCCTTTGAAGTGAGAAACTCTCCGTACAATGGGGCTTAAGTGTGCCCTATAAAGTGTTGAACTAAGGTCAATTTCGACTTCACGCAGTGACGGCTAAGAATATAGAGGTCCTGCCCTTTGGCCTCTGAAAACAGCAATATTCATATGAGAAGTTACTCTTAAATAATGATAGCGATATAATTCTGAAAAAATAAATAGTACCCTTGATAAAATCTCTGTATAGAACAGATTTCAAAACTCGTTGGCAGCATCGATGAATCAGCAAATACTTTGACTTTCAGCACACACAACTCCCTATTGCATAATTACAAGAAAATTATATCTAAAATTTACAAATCGTATACAATCTACATCAGTCCTATATCTCACATTCAACACAAATGCATTTTTTATATTTAAAACAAATAAAACATGAAACGACAGTATTTATACAAAATTGATATGTCAATAAAATTCACACATTTTGTTATTAAATATTTGCGTAAAACATGAGAGTAAAATTCATAAACATATAACATCCGTAAAACAGACTTTAAATACAACATTGCCTTTGGTTCATAACGTGAAGGTTAAAATATAAATTGAGAAACATTCATAATAAGTTCTCTGAAACCATTTGAACCGATCCTAAATAATAAATACATTAAAAATGTTTCATGGAACTAAATTACAGCACTCAAATACAATCTACGGATATTTTAAAAAACCCTCTACCTTTATAAAGCAGTAAATTCAGTAGAAAATGTAGAGAGTGGTACAGTCAACGAATCCTTCTTTTCCGAAGTTTGGTCTACGTTGGCACCAGGTAGGGACCAAGTCGAGCTACCGGCTGCAGTTATTCTAGGTCCCATATTGTCGTATGCTGACTTCAAAAAACAAGTCCTACTACGTCTAGGCAAGGTAGCACCACCACCCAGCAAGTCTGGGTACTCGTCATTGTGTCCAGCAACTTGGACTGATATAAAAATGTTCCCATAAGGAGCTGGTAAAGCAAATTCAGCTGGTGGCGGAGGAAATGTTCCTGGAGGACCTTCTATAGTAATTTGGACTGGCTCTAAGCACCTAGTGTCTTCGCTTTCCAAAGACATTGACCTATCCAGCATTTCGAAGCCATATGATGAGCCTAAGTCTCCGCTAGTTCTATCACAGCTGGCCGCTAAAGATGTGTCGAGAAGTTTCTTCTCTTGGTCGGTGAAGCTTCTACTAGGCGGCATTCTTCGACGCCTCGTCTTCCAGCAGATACAAGCGGAAAGAAACCCGGCTCCGGTCATCGCAAACATGGAACCAGCTATCAAGAAAAACGTGGAATAATCAGGGGCCACCGTAGCTGGCGCTGACCTAGCCTTAGGTAAAAAAATAGTCAAGTAAGCAGAGGCCTCCCCCGCAGAACTCTTAGCACTACATTTCCACTCTCCAGACAAGTCACTGGTCACGTTATTAATAGTAACATTAACCCACTGAGCACTTTTGTTAAAAAAATCGTCACTGTACTCGTCGAAACGAACCACTTGGTGTTTTTGGATGGTGATATCACTACTTTTGGTGGTGCTGTTGTGTACTTGGATTTGTTGGAATGACCATGTTATGGTGGGCATAGGATCGCCACGTACAAAGCAGCCGAAGGAAATATCAGCTCCCGTTTCTGTTCTGATAACAGTTGGTGCTGACATTGCTGATGGTGGACAAACAAAATCTTCCCTTTTCAGGATGCGCCATGACATTTTTGACCTATTATCTGGACCGTCACAATACACATCTTCACTACCCAGATTACTATTTAAAAACCATTCGTGGAATTCTCGTAGTCTACAATCACAGTACCACGGATTATCTGACAGTGTAAGAGTTTTTAAAACAGGCAAATTAAAAGTATCTTGGTGAAGGTGAGTTAATAAATTTTGATGAATATTGACGGTTTCCAGTGCCCTTAAATTAACAAAAGCAAAAGGGTGCACCTTTCGCAGTTTGCATCTCGATATTTCAAGTTTCTTTAAATATTTCAGTGGCGGAAACTGTTCGGAGACTAGAGTCGTCAAAGGGTTGTCGTTAAGTATCAAGAGCCTCAAGCGATCGGTCCCTTTGAAAGTGTTGGGCGCAAGTTGCAAAAGTTCGTTTTGCGACAGATCTAATTCTATTAATATCCGCAATGTCCTGAACGCGTTTGAGTGTATTGATTTCAGTCCAGTCGAGCTGAGATTCAGTCGTTGCAAGTTTAATAGATCGATTCTTGCGAAAGCGTCTTCTAGTAGAATTCTCAGTGGATTTCCATGGAGGTCTAAAACTTGTATGTCTGATGCTAGTTTTGGTAGTTGTGTGAGACCAGCGGAGACGCATGATGCGGTCTTCTTGCCTGATGACCATTTGCAGTGGCATTCTGGTATCTTGGCGCAGTTGAGCCAGTCGCTGCCGGCCAGCGTGATGGTCACGATGAAGACCAACCACCCGGCCCATGCTCGCAATTCCATTTCATATCAAAATCTTGTCCTTCACACCTGAAACAACATACAATAAAGAATGAGATTATGAATAAAAATGCATTATGAACGGAGTAAGATATCGTAGGTTGAGAAAGAATTACGCCCTAATACTAAAGCGCCACTTAAATATTATTTTGCACTTAACTACCCAAGTCCCGCCTAAATGTATTGATTTAGTGGGATGTGCGTAGTAAAGCGCAATCTAATATTTAAGTGGCGTTTGAGTATTGGGGTGTTCACAGGGGGTGTTAGTAAACTAAAACACTTCAGTTTTATTTTTAAAACTAATATGTATTTACATAGACTACCTGACTAGCTAAGAGTTGCCCACTAATATTTCAAAGCTTTGCAAAGCTCGCTAATCCAGGGGTAATGCGGTGGACTAAAAAAAGCCTAGTTTCAAGATTATTAATATCGACCTGGCGGTTAACCGCAAAAGTCCGAAACATGTATTAAAAGTCATTTTACACAACACAAGTGTTAGCATTAGGGCAGGTAAGAAAGATATTTGTGTTGTTAAACGAAATCATATTACGCAACAGCTGGTGTTATAAGTCTGGTTCGCTCTGCTCTCTGTACGTGTCCGGAATTTTGTCAGTATATTTTATGTCTTAGAGGATTTTACCACTTTATCTTGTAATATAATCTGTGGCACGTTGGCCATTCGGTGGTTTTATAGCGGGATGTATAGTAATGGCCGTCCGTATCTAATACCAAATCAATAAATAGCTCTGACGCAACAAAGATTAACGAAAGTTACGCAACAGATCGCTGTCCGGCAGTTAAATCCCCTTTTTGGTCGACGGATAGATTTTTATGTTAAATGCCGTAAATGTTGAGTAAAATATTTATGACAGGACAAAGATTATATGAGATTAGGATGAACATATTTTTAAAGATAAAATGGTGATTTTTTATATTTTCATCGTAAAGCTATATTAGGAATCTGTTGATGCAGGCATGCACAGTGGTTGTGGGGAAAATCGAGCTGAAACTTTGTGGATGAATTTTCAGAAATACGACAATTTTATACGCGTATATTTAAGTAGCGGTTTTAACATACTCATTAAGATTTATTGTTGTATTTATTTCAAGTTAATGTGATGTAGGTTATTTTTGGTTTTTACTTTTCAATCCTCACAACACAAGACATTATTCCTAAGGTGTTAACACTTTATGTGACTGAGTCATAATTTACTTTGCGCCCACGCAACTAATTGTGTGAAATCCAAGTAAAATAGATTTTATAATCGAATCTATTTCTGGAATCAACAAATAACTAACTCCGGGACACATGTCCCAAATTCCATCGAAAGTTCGTCGAAACATATTTATTATTTCGAGGCCATTTATTGAAACTTATTTCGTTTATTGGTATTATTTGTGTATTTGTATTTTTATCTGTGAGTTACAAGCGTCAGTTGTAATAATATTCACCTGATAGACAGATCTTAATGCCTTTATCCAATTTATTGTGCCAAATATCGTCTGCCATTCATTGCAATAAAAAAACTTACATCTTAACAAAATATTTTCTCTGTATATTATGTCGGTATTTTTATAAGTTTTTAAAATTACCTCAACATAAATATCATGAAAAAGCCATACCATAGGGGTGTATAAGAATTTCTATGGTATTTACTATTTAAAGTCCGCCAACCCGGACTAGGCCAGCGTGGTGGACTATAACATGGTCTTACCCCTTTAAATCGTTTTCTCAATTATTGAGGAGCCCCGTACCCTGCAGTGGGACGTCGTATATGGGCTGAGCAGACAACAATTTGTAATTTTTGTTATTAAAATCTTAGTTCCATATCTAATGTCAAGTGGTCAAGTTTTCAGTCCCCTTTTTCAATCATGAGTGTAAAATCAAGTCATTAAATAAATTGTCACTTTAATTTCCTCTTTACATAGTTTTTGCTTTAAAGTAACTGCAACTTGCAAAGGTTACCTCCTATCCCCGGGTCCGATCTCTACGTGACTAATGAGTCGCTCCGACGGCGTCTAATTAACAAGCACACGGGTCGCGCGATTTCAGGTCAGATGAAAATGTCTTGTGCTGTCCTTTGACATTCGCTTTGTATTCAAGTGTCTGCTTTCAATTTATTTTTATGAGAGTTTGAACTTAATTGGGTATATGAGCTCAGATTTGTATCTGCGAAGGGGGAGGATGAGGTGTTAATGTATAAATTAAAGATTGCCGTGAATATTTTCGTTAATTTTATTAACTAATTAAAGTTCTGGGCAACCAGTGCGTACTCAAACAGAGAATGTAAAATGAATTGCTCAATCGAAGAGACGAAGCAACACCACTGTGAACTTGTTTACTAAGCACTGAATGACACTGCAAGCACCTTTTTTCCTCTCTCCAAGATATGAGATGTTAGTTTCTTTCAAAGAACTTCACTGGTTACAAAAGTTTTGGGATATCATGGTATGATGGATGTTGGTATATGTTAAGTGCTTCATCCCCAACCTATGGACTCCGCGGCGCGGCGTGGGACGTGCGGGGCGCCCGCGCACCTGCGGCCTCCGGCCGGCTCGGCGAATCAGTCGCGACCACGCTCTAAGCATACATCTACGCATCTATTACAGTCGCAAACATTTTGGTCCTTCACCCGTTAAAGAAGCAGTATAGCAGAAGTGGGACAAAGCGGAAAACTAAACGACGAGGATACAAATCATTTTGTGAGTTTGTTCCATAATATCCCTTCATATTTCCGTCTTCCTTGCCCAATTTGGATTATACATTCATATTTCCGAGTACGAATGTGTCGGTCTAATCTGACGCAAACCGGTTTCTTATCGCATGGCCGGTCGAGTCACCGCTTGCATTGAGCGTAAACAACTATTGCACTTATAATAAATACATACAATTTTATTTCACATTTATTTTGTAGGAGTTTTTTTTTCTTGCTTTTTTCTTATTGCCTACTATATTCATTACTTGTACTCCTCTTTCTATGCCAAAATGAGTGACACACGTTGCAAAGAATTGATAAAACTTCGTGGCGTCATTAAAGGTAAATTAACTATATTTCAAAAATTATTTTTAGCTTGTATAAGACAAAAATATTGGCCATTGGTGGGGAGGAACCTCGCTAGACGCATTGTGCCCAGTTGTGTTCGTTGCTTCAGATTTAAATCGAAATCGGTACAACCCATTATGGGTGATTTACCATGTAATAGAACTTACTTAGAGTTTCCATTTTTACATACGGGCATGGATTATGCGGGCCCAATCTTAATAGCAAATCGGAAGGGCAGGGGTGCCCAACTGACAAAGTCGTATATATGCGTTTTCGTTTGTTTCGCAGTTAAAGTTTTGCACCTAGAACTTCTTACAGACTTAACTAAGGAGGCCTTCCTCGCAGCGTTCCTGAGGTTCATATCGCGCCGAGGAAGACCAGCTTCTGTGACGTCAGACAACATGACCACCTTCGTCGGTGCTAGTAATGCCATTGAATCATTTTTCAATAATTAATCTGATGACATTCAGTCCGAATTGAGTAGCAGAGGCATTGAGTTCAAGACCATTCCTCCTTATTCGCCCCACTTCGGTGGACTCTGGGAGAGTTCGGTAAAGTCCATAAAACATCATCTCAAACGCATACTTTTTCTAACACGTTTAACTTACGAGGAAATGTCGACTTGTCTGATCCAAATTGAGGCAATCATCAACTCTCGACCATTGACCCCCTTATCATCTGATCCTTCTGACTTCTCCTGCCTCACCCCAGCTCACTTCCTTATTGGACGCTCACTTTTAACAGTTCCTCGTCCTCCAGTCGCAGACACCAACATCAACTGCCTCGACCGCTATCAGAGGATTGAAAAACTGAAAAATCATTTCTGGGATCGATTTCCAATCGAATATGTTTCCCTCCTGCAGCAACGTGTTAAGTGGCAGTCTTCATCTTCAACCCTTCAGCTTGGCTCTTTGGTACTGGTGCGTGAGAAGAATCAACCTCCTCTTCTGTGGTGTCTGGGAAGAGTCGTCGATGTGCATCCTGGACGGGACGGCGTCAATCGCGTCGCCGACGTCAAGACTGCTAAAGGAGTCATCCGGAGAGCATTCCACAATCTTTGCCCTCTTCCATTAAATGAAGACCTTCGGTCTTCTGGGCGGAGTATGTTAAGTGCTTCATCCCCAACCTATGGACTCCGCGGCGCGGCGTGGGACGTGCGGGGCGCCCGCGCACCTGCGGCCTCCGGCCGGCTCGGCGAATCAGTCGCAACCATGCTCTAAGCATACATCTACACATCTATTACAGTCGCAAACAGTATGTGAAAAATGAGACAAATATCTTTATTAATTTAACAGCACAATAAATCTCACTGAAAATTTACTGCCAAACACAAGCCTAGAAAAAAATCCGTATCAAATTATCGGAAGTGACCTCCATAAAAATAGTCCAGCAATTTATATTACATTTCCAATTTACGAAATATCTAAAATCAAACATGTCAATATGGTTCCATTACATTCGTAAACCTCATATAAATCAATTGGATCAAAGTAAGTGACATCAAATGAGAACCGGGACTAGTGGACCGTACATGAATTATAAACAATGCTAAATTTAACTCGGGTTCCGTAGCTGCGGTCGGCCTGGGCGACTGCTAATTGGGAGCTTTGACCCGACAACCGTCTTGTAATGTATGCCGGGATATTAAATGCATTTACCCTTGTATAGCAGCCTTTTGAGGGACTGGTTGCGTTTGTAGGTGAAGGTTTTGGGTCTGGTGATACGTTTAAAATGAGTTATAGAGAGTAAAAATGATATGCGAGTTTATCTGTAAAGAGAAATTGAAGATTGATGTCGATCAGTAACATAGAATTGTTAGTCTTGAAAGTGGTAGAACTACGCTGTTGTCAATCTTGTCTCAGCATGAATGGGCATGCTCGTCCGTGCGGTAACACCTATCTCACAGAGAACTGACGTGAAGCGGGCTTTACGGTCGCGTTTCTTTCGGTGAGTGAGAGTGCCGAACGCCAAAACCCCTTATCCCCTCCTATTCGTTTTCCTACCCGCCCTCCTCTCGATTTGATAGGGCGGTAAAACATCCGTGATCCAACCGTTATGGAGGTTCAAGAGCGTCAGAGATCACTTACCATCAGGTGACCTGTTTGATGATTTGCCGGAACTCAATCAATCATCCAATCAATTTCCGTCACCAATCGATCAATTTGGCGACTTACTTTATTATTTATAAACGCTTTCCTTAAACGCTCCAGGTTTTTGTATTGATTAGATACGGAAAGATAACCGTCTCTGTCTTTCGTTGAACTAAACTTACATTTCAAACTGCGACCTAATGTTATATAGCTCATATTCATGTAAAAATATTAATTCTTAACTGTGTTCTGGTTTTATTTTCTTTTTTCATTATAAATATTCATACTCTTTTTTTACGATCCTTATCCTACAATATATGCATGACAGACAATGTTATTACCAACGCTAGACAATGGAATAACAGTAAAGAACAAATCCGACACTGTATTACACATATGTAAATTCACCCCAATGTTTGTACAAACATTGGCCTCGTCCGCCGAGCACGTAATTTTATTTGGCTTCATAAATTAGTATTTTGCTCCTGTCGTCCCGCCCGCAAACATTACGCCATTATGACAATATATGAAAAGTACTTAAACGAAATTAGTTTACGTTGCACACGTAATTTTCGGCGAAACTGCATTAGTTGAAGTCATGACGTGGTTAAGCTCCTGTAGTTAAGCTAAAAATTATGCTTGTTATTTAGTCAATATCCTATTTTATGGATAAGTGTGATGGGTGCAGAAACATAACTACTGTTTAGCAGTGAGTGCGCAGGTTTTATACACGAGCTGTGTTGTCATTTGTTGGACAGCGCCATCTATTGGTCACAAATCGAATGAAATTTATATTTGTGATAAGTTGCAATCTTAGTGATTAAAATATAAACCGTTATTGAATCTATCTATCTTTACTGGTCTTATATAAAATATAGCTAGTAACTATGTATGTGGGTGACATGATCGCATTAGCAAAAAATTAATAAAAAAAATGTTTGTACAACTAAATAGGCTTTGTAAATCTTTTAAATACTCCTCGTAGAATATTTATGCAAGATTTCTCTCAATTTTTTTGTAATTTTTAAAGTTTGTTATAATTAACTAAAAATACACACGTAACGTCAGGACTTTATAAATTAATTATATCGATTTACAGAAAGCACTTTTGTCTTTGCAGGCCCCTTAAAAATACTCTTAAATAAAGGAAGACTAAACGACACGAAAACCCCGTTTCATCCATCTATTCAAACCGTAAAATCTCATTTAAATGACTAAACGTCGAGTGTAATCAAAATAAGAAATAATTGCGAAGGTGTCGACTGGTAATCGGATAGACAGCGCACTTAATTCTCCCCCTAACGACATTACTGTTTGCAGTACAGCGTATTTTCATGCTAGTTTATTAGGGGTTTTATTGCGGTTCCCTATTCTCAGGTGTCCGAGATACAGTCACTTATTAAATTTATAATTACGCGGAACGTGTTTAATTTTGGTAAATTAATTTCGGTCGTGTCTGTTTTGCATTTTATGAAATTGAATATTAACATATTGAGGGATATACAATGGGTTTATGGTATAACTATATATGCATAATATAATTATGATGTGTGTGTCGCAAATGCGTAGTTTTAATATCTACACAAAAACAATACACATTTTAGAAGCCATACCGCCTGAATCTCATAGTGGTAGGTAGGGACTATGAATCTCCACTTTGTTGGACCCTGATATACTACTTTCATTAATATCGTCATGGATTTTCGTCAGTTCAGGGCACTTTTAACCTGACCTTTGCGTAGGGTACCATTAATTTGGTTGAGGTAGGTTTGACGGCGTCTACCCATACCCCATCTTCCATTCACGCTTGACCCATGTATTCGTTTCCTCAATCGCTTTTTATCCATCCTCTCATGTTTTATTTTTTATCTCCAGAAATTGAATTAATATTATTTAGTTCAGCTCAAATTATGCAACAAGAGCGTTATTATAAATTAAAATATATTTTTTACAATCACACCAATCAATCGTCAACAAACACGATCTAACCTAATTCCGTTTCCAAATAACAGATGGCGCTAAATCGAAGCGTTTTTCAGCTCGAGTCTACCATGTATCCTTATCACGAACATGTTCCAGTGGCCGACGCGGCGTCTGAAACAATATTAATGTGTACCGGACCGTTGGCCTCGGGCCAGACGTACCGCCGCATCGGTTGGGATGATTTAATTTCCAGCGAATTTAGCAAAGTGGCTGCGACGTCGGCTTCGTTTAATAGCCCTGCCTACCTTCCAGCGTTTATGTAATATATTGTGACTGCAGTTTAGTTGGTGAGGTGTTTAAAATAATATTTAAAATGTTTTTGAGTGGGAACTTTCACTCTCTGTCTGTCTCTTTCACTCTGCAGCCAAAGGAGGTACATTGTCGAATATAAGCCCAATTCTAAAACGTAGAAGAGTGGACATAGTGAATAAAATAGAATGATAGGATTATATTAATTCCAAATCAATCGAAATTAATAATTTTGTAGGTTTTGTTCTCGTACATTTTCATAACTGGGTACATTTTTTTACAGTTGTTCTACTACACTTTTAAATTTTTCATCTTAATTGAGAATTACAATATTTTTTATTAAACTACATTTTTATTGGTAAAAAATATTGTTATTCGTGTAAATTTAAGAAATCAGTACCTATAAATTTTTAAAACACGTACTTGCTAATTGTAACCTAATTACGTAAAATAAAATTTAATTAAATTCAATAAAATTTCCAATTCCATTCCTTACATAACCAAACTTAAATTAATATTACCAAAACCACATAACCAAAGGTTTTACGAGTATAACCTCTACCGAAAATCTAGCTTACGTCTTGCGCCAGTAAACGTCCTAGTTAAAATTCAGCTTGGCGTTTGACACCTGCTGAAGATTACGTCACGGGTAAGTAACTGCGGAATAGTTGAGTCATATTCCGCGAGCACTGAATTTCGTATTTCAGTTGCGAATATCAGTACGAATGAGTTGCATTTGTAAGTGGTTCCGATATGAGTACATTTTGGCATTGGAAAAAAAAAATATTTCTTTGAAATATTATTTTTAATTGTAATAGATTTAATTGAAATTTAATTTGACAGCCTCCGTGGCGCAGTTGGTTTCACGCCGGCAATGACACGTAAGGCTGCGTGTTCGATCCCCGCAACGAGACAAATATTTGTGCGATCTACAGGTATTTGTTTCGGGTTTGAGTGTTTGTAAGACCGTAGTTCCTGATACCCACGACACAAGACTCGATCTTAGTGTGGGGTCAGGACTATGTTTGTAGCTTTTGGGTGTATTTATTTATTTGTATAATAGTACTTTAATATCCTGCCTCGGTGGCACAGTTGTAGTACAGTATGATTGCAATGCTGTGGTCTCGGGTTCGAATCCCGGGTCTGTCTAAGCGATATTGGATTTTCTATTCATTATTATCGGTCCGCAGTCAGGACGTTGTACCCAATATGGCGATAGAGGGCGAGCCCTATCACGTTGGGTGATGGAAATTACAAGGCGAAACTTGGGTGTCCTGGTTGCACTTTTGGGCACCCTCCTGGGAAAAAGGCGTGAGTTTATGTATGTATCATCATAATCATCTGATAATGATTCATCAGCCCGTTGCAGTCCACTGCTGGACATAGGCCCCCCAAGGTGCATCACAGAACCCAGTCTGCTGCTTTATGCATCCAGTCGCTGCCGGCCCTCTAGTGCAAGTCGTCCCGCCATCTGGTCAGAGTCAAATAAAGTCAAATCAAATGTCAAACCTTTTGTTTATTTATATACATACGAAGTGCTTTAATTATAATTTTATTGTAGGCTTTTTCTAGCATGTAGTATAAATAAGCGTTACTCGTGCATCCCTTAAGGGTGGGCTATAAATGACCCGTTTGATCGTTCCTAATGCTCGCTCTTTCCCTTCATCCCCCTTCATTAATCTCTACATGGGGGTTCATTCTTGATCGGATCTATCTTGGATGTGTCTGTGTATTTATGCAAAATCCTTTATATCTAACATATTTATATAAAAAAACAAATATGTCAATAATTTAAAATTAACCAATAAATGGTTTTGAAATAAAACTACTTTGTTTACAGATTTTTTCGCGGAATCCGTTAAATTTTGACTTAAATTCCCTGAAATTTCGATTACTTTACAGCTTATGTTCGCGCCGTGACCACAGAAGTTAAATTTAAAATGACACGATTAAATCCACAAAAAAGTTGTTACTTTTCAATGCGCAACATTCGAGTGATATAAGAAACCATATAAATAAATAGTTTTTATTGAGATAATTTCAGCAGTGGGCTGTTAGTACGAACATGTATAGAAAAGAACATAGAAAAATCTCAATTTTTATATTATTCCAATAAAACCAAAGAGAGATTTTTGAACTATGAAACTGTCAAAAAGTTTCTCCACGCCATTTGCACTAACAAGTCAGAATTGTTCCAAAATTTCAAAACTTGTACTTTTGGCGCAGCTCTTACATACGGCGCATCAAGTTGAATTTTACTATGGGTGCAATCTGAATATATTCACGCTTACAACGGCAAGGGACTAGGTAGAGTTAGGACTATTATTTGTTTGCTGGATGTAATTTTCATTCAGTAATAAATGTTATTCTCTGCCTCGGTGGCGTAGTTGTACTAGGGTACGGTTGCAAAGCTGATGTCTCCGGTTCAAATCCCGGGTTGGGTAAAGTGATATTGGATTTTTCTATTCATTATCAGCTCAGAGTCAGGAATTTGTGCCCGATATGGCGATAGGCTCCCCACCTATCACATCGTGGGACGGAACATACAAGGCGAAATGTGGGTGTCCTGGCACCTCTGCCTACCCCTTCTGGGAAGAAGGCGCGAGTTTATGTATGAATGTATGTATAAATTTTACTACACTTATTGAAAGAATTCCTCTTTTTATTGCTTTGAATCGTGATACGAGCATGCCATTTACCTGATGGTAAGCGATGAGACCGCTCATGGATAGCAGCAAACCCAAACAACACCACGAATTACAAAGCAATGCTTTGTAGACTACTGCGCTCGTCATCTTGAGACATACGATGTTAAGTCTCAAAATGTCCGGCAGTACTCTAACTACAATGTCCTTCAAACCGGAACACAACAGTACATTTACTTTGCTATTTGGCGAGAGAAATAAACATTGCGGTTTTATGTTTCCCTCCCACAAACCTACCCAGACAGCCTTTTGCATTATTTGAGAAACTTACCAAAGTAAATTAATTAAAGAATACAACAACAACAACAAAAATAGAGCATTTATATATGGGAGCTCAATCTAAGAAAATACATTTTGAATAGACGTAAAATAATTTTTATCTCTTTAATTTAAATAGAATTAGAATTACATCAAGACCATTAAATTGCGAACCGGAGTAAAATGTCTTTTTTACAATAGTGTAAGAACGTAAATTGTAAACGAAAATTGGAAGGAAAGTTAATTAGGTCAGGTAAAACCCTGGTATACTCTCAAATTCAGATAAAATAACGCAAAGTAAAAATTTACTGATAGGCAGGTATGTGAGAGGCCATCTGGGTAGGTACCACCGCAATGTCTATTTCTCCCGTTAAACAGCAATGTAAATGCACTGTTGTGTTTCGGATTGAAGGGCATTGGAACCAGAGTAAGTACTGGACATATTGAGACTTAACATCTTATGTCTCAGAGTGGCGAGCGCAGTGGAATGTCAAGCATTGCTCTGTAATTAAAGGTGTTGTTTGGTTTTGCTACTGTTTATGAGCGGTCGTATCGGTCGTATCGGTTACCATCAGGCGAACGGCATGCTCGTCTCGCCATTCATTGCCATAAAAAGCGACATTTTAAATCAGTTTGATATTGTTAAAATGCATGGAGAGATCAATGAAAGTGGACGACGCGAAATGTCAGGATCGAGCAAAAGGGGTCCATAGTCTCTGCCCGCCCCTATGTATGTATAAAACTGTATTTTCATAAATCCGTATCTCAGCTAATTATGAAAATGCCACATACCATATGGCATGTGGAAGAAAACATTTCGATTTGGATTACACCGTGTTCACTAAGGTAGAAAATTCGTTCTGTGATTAGCATACATACATATGCTGTACGTCACATTTAGAGCTAATATATATATACCAAAAATGAGATTTTGTTTGTTTCAAACAAACTAAATAGCTTACAAATAAGAGTAAAACGTAACCACCCTGTGTAAGTATATTTCACTGACCTGTAGATCCGAATTATAACAAAACAAATTGGCAACGTCGCGCGCGGCATGTGTTATTGTCGCGCCGTGCGTAGTTAGGTACTTTTGAAGTACGAGCACAACATACTTAATTTAGGTACACTAGATTTTTAAATTTTCGATATGTCCTCCATTTACATGAAGTAAAAGTTATAGCGACGGACAATATTATTATTGTTTAAATTGTTATTAAGTTTTTCAAATGCTTAATAACCCTACATCTAGTTCTTTAATAAGCCTCGCAAAAAGAAATCCAAGGGATTAGGTCCGGAGATCGCGGTGGCCACCGTACAGGTTCTAATCGACCAATTCATTGTTGGATAACAGTCAATAACACAGAAACACTAACACTAAATAATAATTATCCAAAGTTACATGTCCTGTCACAATAAAAAAAAATGTCTTAAACTTATTTACGAGTGGTGTCAATAACCAGACAAAATTAAAATTATCGGCGTGAGATCGGCAAGATCAAAGCGGCGCGGCGCGGCGCGGCGGCGCAGGAGCTTCCGTGTTACATGCGTTCTGAAAGGATACCGGCGGCAGACTAAAAACTATTTTTTAGAGGTCAATTGCGTACGTGTCACACACACACATACTGACCTATTTCTATTTCTTTTACGCACAGGATGTTTTGCTATGTCGCTCTCGTAATGAAAGTGTAAGTGTGTGTGTGTATTTATTGCTTTCTTATTTGCATCGCCAACTTTTAAAGTAATTTAGTTGTACTTATTTATGTGACTTGTGTCAGAGCGGCAACAGCTCATAGATTTTAGTAAGATTTGTCGCTTTAAGGTGAATGACCTATGCGTTGGACGTAATCAGCTGTTCGAAAAGCAACAGCGTGTTCAAAGAGAGCAAAAACTTAAAAAATCATTTATGACTAAACTATTGTTCCTATTTAATTGATTTTTAGTACAGAGCTTGAAAATGGTGCCTAGTATATGCAGTTTAAAGAAAAGTCGCTCGGTTGTATCAATGTTGTATATGTATATATCGGGATTAGAGCAGGTCGGCATAGTTATATCCACAGGTTATATCGATTGTGACTTCATTATTTCTCCCTATAAATATTTTTTTTATTGCATTGAATGGCGAGACGAACATGCCGTTTGCCTGATGGTAAGCGATACCACTCATGAACAGTAGCATAACCAAACAACACCTTGAAATATAAATCAATGTTTGTCATTCCACTGCGCTCGCCATCCTGCGTTATAAGATGTTAAGTCTCAATATGTCTAGTAGTTACTCTGGCTACAATGTCCTTCAATCCGAAATACAACAGTGCATTTAAACTGATATTTGGCGGGAGAAATAGACATTGCGGTCTACGGCGACTACCCAGGCGGCCTCTCACATATGAGAAACCGAATTGAACTTACATAAATCGTATTGGCTTTGTTACACAAAAGGTGTTCTGTAATCAAAAGAAATCCCAAACTAAATATTTTTTTTAACCTATAATGTTGTTAACTCTTCTATGTATCTAAATATCTCTATAATTTATCTATTGTTGATCACTAATGTAAATTGAACATATAAAACAAAAGTTATGTTGAATTTAATATTAGATGTTAAAAAAATATTGATATTTCTAATTGTATTGTTTAACAGAAAAAACCACAAATATACTTAATACGTTTGAGTAATCGTAAGCTTAATTTTAATCTTGCATAACAAAAAAATAAGCACGAAACACGGATACGAACCTCCAAACTATTCCACACCATTCCACGCCTAATTTCAAATTCGCTCGCCAGCAAAACTCGGTTATGTTCAGATTAAAACCGGCCAAGGATCGAGTGAATTCCCCCCGACTTCCTAATGAAGCCATTTGCACTCAGTGACTTTTTATAACCATTTGCCGTAAATACACTGCTACTATTTACAACTTTGCAAGCATCCGTTGAAGACTTTTTGCATTTAATCTTGGTTGTTGAAAGAAACCTTTTTATTACTTCGGAGTTTGGTTTTGTTGGGTATTTTTTACACGCTAAGCGTTGGTGTATGCAATCAGTATCAACCCACATACAATCGTGAGTACGATTGAGAGTGGTTAGGCCATATAGTCTACTTTTAGTCACTTATGATCGAGTCTTGTGTCGTGAGTATCTGGGGTTACTCTTTGACCTGATTACTGATACGAAACTCGAATATTCGGACATCCGACGTTCGAAGAAAGTCATAAGTTTCCATTTATAAAAATAAATACTATTCCCTATGATACTTATTAATCACTCCGGAGGAGGAAAAAGAAGAAGAAGAAGGAGAACTTAGATAAGAGGATTCAAACATTTTGTGGACACTTTTGCACCATTTATACGTAACTTTGTGTTCTAATATTCGAGTTTCGTTTTGGATTGTACAGTAATCCCCCAAAAACTACGAGAGACTATTAGGTCTAACAATCACTCAAGTCTGGATTTTTGTTTTGTTAATTGCAATTAATGGCGAGACGAGCATGCCGTTCACCTGATGGTAAGCGCTACGACCGCTCCTAAACAGTAGCAAAACAAAAATCACTTTGAATTACAAAGCAATGCTGGGCATTGCACTGCGGTCGCCATCTTGAGACATAAGATGTTAAGTCTCAATATGTCTAGTAGTTACTCTGGCTATAATGTCCTTCGATTCGAAACACAACAGTGCATTTACACTGCTGTTTGACGGGAGAAATAGAGATTGCGGTGGTACCTACCCAGATAGTCTCTCACATATGAAAGACCTACCACCAGTAAAAAATTGTTTGGAAACATCCTGTATATAACAGTAGATGGTAACTGTTTCGTTCTAATGCTGTTTATGTAGATACCATCACATTGTCTATTTTTGACGCCAAGCAAGTGTGTTGCAACAATGCTGTGTCCCAGTTTGAAGAACATTGTAGCAAGTGAATACTGGTTAGTAGCAGACTTAACACCTAATGTCTTTGATTGATATGTAGTACATTATCATGCGATGCTTACGGATAGTAAGTCCAACATTCTTTGTTCCTAACGCCATCAAGCTACTATCATCATTCTTGCAATAAAAAATACACTTTTCTGTTTCATGTGATTATCGCTATGCACGAGAAAACAAATTTCAAGCAACTCCTAAGCAAAATGCTAAGTATTACGCATCTTTACTCTAAAATTCGGTGGTAAAGAACATCGTAAAATTCTAAGAACATAATTCCACGTAAAAGATAAAATTTATGAATTGCTCTGAATTTCACTAAATTGCTACTCCTGTGTGATCACTGTATTGTAAACATGTTTCGAAAAGAGCAACGCTAGAGTTTTGAGTTAGGCGAAAACAGCCTTATGAACCGGGTGGTAGAGGAAAAAACTAAATAATGTATGACATTTTATGGATTCAATAAATTAATATATTCTATTGATTTCAAGAAAATCTTAAACAAGTCCATATACATTGCCAAAATATTACACATTTATTGTAAAATTCGGTAAAGAAGTACCAAACCTGTCAAAGAATGCTGCTATCTGTTATAAATGTAGTATACTTAAAATCCAACTTTGCGACTTAGATTTGCAACTTGCTTGACATTGGCTACCGGTAAGTTAAGCCAAGTTTGGCATTCGGCCGAAAATCTACGCGCATGTAACTTACCTAAGTTAGGGCAAACAATGCGAAGTTCGGAATAACACAAATATTTGTACAGACATAGGGTAAATATTGTTGTTTCTCGTGTAAGCTGAATAATCGAAATGTGCGTGTGAATCTTTATAGTTCTAAGCACAGCGTGATTTAGTCTACCCACAGATCTACCATTCTTTTATACATAAACACACTCAACAGTCACGTACATAGTCTTAACCTCACACTTACATTGAGTCAAGATTCACACGATAGACACAGACGATACAAGTGTCGTGGGTATCAGAAACTACGAGAGACTTTTCGGTCTCACAAACACCCGGAACCTACCACCCGAAATTCCTGTAGATAATTAATATTTGTCTCAGTGATCGAATCTACTCGCGGCTTCATCTTAAATAGCTAGGATTCAACTAACTGCGCCACAGAGGCTGTGAAATGCTGTGTTTTTCGTTCCATGATGTAAAAATGTTGTATAATTTCTTTTATTGTCGAGACAGTCACTAAAAATATGTACGTAACCTTCAAATCGGTGTCATCTGGTGATGAAGCCGCAACCTTCAGTTTAGTCGTCCGTTCTTCACTGATATATCGCTCTCAAGAGGCGATTAAAAAGTATTACCTCTTCGTAAAACATAACGTTCTAAGAATAGCGAAGCATTTTGAAACTCCGAATACACTGATTACTAAACAAACTTGCTTCCGAAGTGATTGAGAGCTCTTTGAAGTGTTTTGTTTTACAATCAACAGCTAATGAGGCAAGCATTTCCTCACAGAAATAAGAAAATTAATTTTCAAATTTCTGAATCTTGACACGTTAAAAATCAATTAATGTTGGATTAAATGATTGATTCAGAGCTGATACTGGCACCTCTGCCTACCCCTTCTGGGAAAAAGTCGTGATTTATGTATGTATGTATGCACACCCAATAATCACGTACATAGTCCTAACCTCACAAAAAGATTGAGTCTTGTACCGTTTGTGTTAGCCCATATACGTTCCGCTGCAGGGCACAGGCCTCGTCTACAATCGAGAATACGATTAAGAGTGGTTAAGTCGTATAGTCCACCACGCTGGCTTAAGCAGGTTGGCGGACTTTCATACCATAGAAATTCTTATAAATCGATTCTATTCCATTCTATGGTATGCAGGTTTCCTCACGATGTTTTCCTTCACCGTTTTAGTGAGTGGCGATTGACTATCAATACACACATGACTCCGAAAAGTCAGAGGTGTGCCCTGAGATTCGAACCCGCGACCACCGTGAACACGTTGGCAGCCGCGTCCGTTTACCAACAGGCCACCAAGCACTTATCTTTTGTGCTGTGGGTATTAGAAACTACTAGAAACTTTTCGGTCTCACAAACACTAAAATATTGTTATTGTTGTTTATGTAATACGTCACATCAACGAACTCGACTAACATTTGCCAAGCAATAACTAAAACGACCAATTCCACCTGAAACCAGCTCCTTCAAACCACTGCTCCAAAACTTCCGGCTCCCCTCTATGAAATACTATTTCCAATTTGTTTCGGCTGTAATCCCCCGGCGTACTGCCAAGAGGTTTCATATAGCTCCCTGGGGATAAGTTACGATTTCCGGGAGCGTAGATATTTCACTATATTATCATTATTAATATCCAGTGTTAAGTAACCTAGATTTCATATAGGTTTAATCGTATAGTAATATAGGTCATATGATACTACACAGGCTTTCGCTATAGGTCACTAAGAGGGGGTTAGCCTCTAGTCCACCCATTAGCCCAAATAATGGACTTAATGGAAAGTACAATGCAATGCAAAAAGAGAATATGCATAGTAATCAAAACGGAGCTAATATTATTTATGCTGGCACGGTTGAAAATAAACAGACTAAATCTAATACGCAATGTATCTGGGTGGATCATAGTTATCGGTTTTTCACTATCGTGTAAAGTGGGTACTATGCAATTGGATATCAATATAGTAGTAATAACTTTCGGGTCTCTGTCACACGAATTTACATCTCTGAATGACAATAATCAAGGTTGCAGTTTACAGTTATAATTCTAAGCCTAATAATTACAGACTCTCCCTCCCACACATCCCATTTCAATTCCTTTCAACTAGGATCTGAAGCAAATAAATGACATCGAGGCTCGGCGAGTCTTTAGGGACACACTGGTCTTTAACCCACACCGAAATTAATCAGAAAGAAAAATGCTTAATTATATTAAAGCTTCCTTTTATTCTAGCACGGCATAGTGACTGCATTTCATCTGGTTATAAAAGCAAATGCCATCCCGATAGAGTATCGCATGACATCAGATCATCTCATGCCATTCAACACAATTATGCCGGCCCGCTAAAATGCCTCATTACGCTATGGCGGAAGGACCCAGGATCATAGTAATTGTAAACATAAACTCATGCCTTTTTTCCCAGAAAGAGCAGCCAGAGGTTATCCTGATACGTACCTGGACCCTCACATTTTGCCTTGTGTGTTGGACGGACGTAACGGACGGCGGAACGGTGTAGGGACGGCCCTATCGAGACAACAGGCTCCAATTTTCGACTCCGGGCTGACACTGAATAGAAAACTCTAATATCACTACCCGACTCGGGATTCCAACCGGAGACCTCAGCTTTGTATTCATACTGTAGTACAACTGCGCAACCGAAGCAGTCATTAAAGCATTATATACCTATATATTTTGAATATCATCCGACATTATTACCCAAAATATCCAACACAATGTTACGTTAGGGTACACGCATGCCAATCTTTTATATTTTCATACGAACTCAAAGGAAACCCTTTCTTTGGCAGATATTACGGCGGGATATCATCTTTTGATCTCTGTAAGCTATTATCTAATTTTATATACGGGGGATTAGTTCAACGTGTGTAAACAAAGCGCGGTATCAGGGTATGCTTATTACGGCTGATGCAGGAATTAATTTACGGAAAAAAAATGTACATTATCTGTATCTCTGGAAGCCACTTTAAACAAGTCAATGTGGATATTTTTGGGAATACCATGTTCAGCAAGGACTTCCTGTGGCTGAAAAGAGCATCCTATGGTTGGTTGTCTGGAAGAGATCGCCTCGAGCGATGAGACCGCCATTGTACTCTTTCCTTTTTTGTCACTAATGTACAATAAGGCTTGTTAATAAATAAATAAATAAAAGAGTGATAGAAAAAGAGAAGGATGCAGTAAACGTAAAGATTAATAATTTATAATTTCCATAGAAGTTACTGTAACTCAAACATAAATTGGTGTGAGAAATTGTAAACTACAAATAAAAGTAAAGAATACCTGTTTAATGCATTGTTTGGAAAGGTTTTCATAGTGTAAACAACGAGCATATAATACTTAATCGAATAGTTATAACATGTACAATGTAAGAAGAAGTTAAGAGAGAAAATCTGTTCCAATATTTTGACAACATTTATTCCGTGCCAGAAGATCATAGGCAACCTATATCTTAGCGGTGATACTGCTGATTTTAAATATTGTATCTTGGGTATCGGGAACTAAACGATTTATTTTCGTCTCACGCTCTAAGATTTCTCTCTAACTTAACTCTAAAGGTTGTCTGGTAGAGATCGCTTATTAGCGATAAGACCGCCTTTTGTACTTTTTATAGATGTTATTTCTTTATATTGTTATGTTCTTTTGTTTGTGTACAATAAAGATTAAATAAATAAATAGATAAGACTTGTGTCAATGCGAGGATCGAACCAGTTATCTTTCATTTCACATCCAGACATGAAGAACAAGCGCCACAATGGCTGCTAAACATTTCTAACCACATAAAAATAATAATTAAATAGAACAATGTATTCGCGTAATGAAAACAGAATTTCCTAATTAAAACACCAATGTAATTCATTTTCAGATATTTCGCAGAAAAAAGGTAATTATAACAACCATGTAAGCTTAACCAGAGCACACTGCGGTTATTTCCCAGAATACCATTTGGCAGGTGTGGTATTAAGAACTGGTATTAACCAGGTTCGATGCATGGTTTTAATACTATAAATTTACGTTGCATTTGGAGTCAAAGTTGTTTGGAAACTTAGAGATTTATAGCAATGTTCATCGTGGTATTTAACGGTTATCGCGGGTTCTAATCCCAGGGCACAGCTCTGACTTTTCGGATACATACGTGTATTGCCTTAGTGTGAAGCCCGCACTCCATAGTGATTTGTATGAATGTCTCTGGTATGTAAAGTCCGCCAACCCGCACTAGGCCAGCGTGGTGGACTTTACGGCCTAATCACTCTTAATCATACTCTCGATTGTAGATGAGGCCCGTGCCCTGCACTGGGACGTATATGGGCTGATACAGTTAAAAACATAACACTTAATAGTATGTTGTGTTATAAGCGCACTGCGGTCGCTTCCGAGAACATGTTGGCGTTTGTTTAGTTAACGAGTCGGCAGGTGTGGCACTAAGCACTGGCTTAAACTGGGCACTATGCATAGTTTTCATACGGAATTATAAATTTACAGGGCATTTGGAATCAAAGTTGTTGAGGAACGCCTGTATGTGGACAGGATGTGAAACTAATGTTTAAAAAAACATAAGAGCGAATTTGAAAATTTGTTGGCAATGACGACTATATAGAGGAGCATGTTTTAATATAAATTCCATTACATTTTAATTGAATTATTATTTTAATTAATTTAAATTATAAAACTAAACACAGGGAACGTAAAATTCCGAGAACACTCTGGCGTTTGTTTAGTTAACGAGTCGGCAGGTGTGGCACTAAGCACTGGCTTAAACTGGGCACTATGCATAGTTTTCATACGGAATTATAAATTTACGGGGCATTTTGAATCAAAGTTGTTGAGGAACGCCTGTATGTGGGCAGGATGTGAAACTTATGTTTAAAAAACATTAGAGCGAATTTGAAAATTTGTTGGCAATGACGACTATATAGAGGAGCATGTTTTAAAATATATTTGATTACATGAAAATTGGATTAGTATTTTAATTAATTTAAATTATAAAACTAAACAGAGTCAACGTAAAACTGTATTCAAGTCGCAGGATGTCAAATATTTAGATTTTTTCATCCCTTCATTTTATTACGCTTAACTGAAACATTTAAAAATATGCCATATTATATTTTTCTTTCAAGCCATAAAAAAATATTCGAATCGTATAAATAACATATTATATTTTCAAATCAAAGTAGAAAATGAAAATAGATTATTCTTGCAATAAAACAATTATTCTTAGTCACATTTGAATTAATTAATATTTCTTTCTGCCCGTGTTTACAAAGTACATAATATTATGTATATAAGCATGGCTGATAATGATGATATTTACATTCAATTTCTCTTTATAACTTGCAATACGTTTGATTATGTTCTTCGTAAAATAGGAAAATAAATTAACAAAAATGAACAAAGAAATATTCAATTAACTAAACAGAATTAGTTTTTATAAAATAAAGTTTCAATAACCTAAAAATGTCATGAGAATTCATAACAATCTAAAAATTTTGATCAGATTTCTTCAACAGTAAATAATAGCTTCGAATTTCATATTCTTTATCCACCCCTACACAGCTATCAACATGAACATTTTCATTATAATGGCCTTTGTTGATTCTAGAATATTTTAAAGCCTTAATTTTTCTACATATATTTATATTTGGTGTTCATAATTGTTAATTTACCATTTTTATTTGAAATTATAATACACTACGCTTTATTTATTGTACCTGCCCTTATATACACAATTTGTTGACATGTTAATCTGTCACCCAAGAAAATAAACGATGAAACAAATCAATTGAAATTCAGTTGTAAAATCAATTTTAATTTCAATTTCATGATTTATTTCCCTACCAACTACCTCAACAATAAACTGTGAATATAATTAAACCAATTATATACATTCAATTATTTAAAACACTTAATTGGCTTTCTTTATTAAAGTTAATTAAATGTGTTACTCTGTATGTATTAGTCTTTAAGTAATAAACAAAAATAAAATCATATTTAATTGAAAGAAAAACGCATCACTTCATTAAGCACTATCTTTTAATCTATATCATCGCATTTATAGTACAATAACCATACGAAAGAAATATATAACTTTAATTAAAAATTTTCACTAACAACTATTATCGTTTTCAATTCCAATTTAAATGTCCTCTATTAACCCATATACAGCCTAAACGATAAACTGAACGACACATAATTAAACAAATTAATTTAAATTTAATTAATAACAGTTAAATACTTACTAAACGCCATAACATTCCGAGGCACATCACAAATTCACAAACACGTCACTACCGGTAGCGCGGACGTGCGCTCCGAACGCTGTCCCGCGTCCATCTGAATTCTGAATCATACCTCAGCCCTCAGGCCTCACAACAATACGTAGATAATAAGAAAATCTTGGGATGTGGCCCGGCTTTGGAATGATTTATACCGGTAGATGGCGCTAGGGAATTAAAACGAGGGCCGGCTTAAATTAGTTGAAAGTCGAAGTCGCTGCTCAGTTTTATTGAGTTCATTGTTATTTATCGGTTTATTTTTTGTTGCAATCGTATTTTAATTATGTCTGCGTATAAACAGAGTTGATACGTGTTGACAAAGTGAAACGTAGATTGGTTGTGCAACGTAGTAGGGATTGCGTAGTAGAAATTAAAAAGTAAAGTCGCATTTTCCTTCCCTTGGTGAATGGTTGAATGATAAATAGACATTTCAGTTTCATTTTTACACCTAGAAAGACCCCCGTTCTTAGATTAGTTCGTAAATAACTTAACATGTGCTACAAGAGATGTAATATGTTATTTTGAGGCTTTGAATCAATGTTTAGGTATAATGTACTGATGGAAGGTCTCTCATTCGTGAGAAACCGCCTGGGTAAGCGGTGGACAGCTATATCTATTACTCCCGCCAAACACCAGTGTAAATGCACTGTCATATTCCGGTTTGAAGCACATTGCAATAAAATTAATAACTGGACATTTAACACCTCAGCATGACGAGCGCAGTGGAATACCAACGATTTTTTTATAATTCATGGTGTATGGTTTTGCTTCTGTCCATGAGCGGTCGTATAGCTTACCATCCGGCGAATGGCATACTCGTCTCGCCATTAGTGGCAATAAAATAATCCTCTCATTTAACTTCAAAGTGGACTATCATCACCAAGTACTGATTCGACAGGAGGTTGCCTAATACTGAGACTATTATGAATATTTATTCATTATTCACACATAAAGAGAAAATACACTTGAAAAGTACAGATAGCGGACTTATCTGTGTAGGTAAATTCTTATAGATAACTTTTGGTTGGGTATGAGAAAAGGAAAAGAAAATACTGACCCCAGCCACTTAAAGTACCGACTCGTCAGCAGGTTCTGCCCAGTACTGAGACCTTTATAACCAACTAACAATTAAATACATGAACGATCAAAAGGGTCCACAACAGTACTTTTTATAATAAAGCTTGTAATGAAACGCAGAAATAGTTTTCGAGTTTCAGGGTCCAAATCCAAAAGGTAAAATGTTGGAGGAAATTTAATTTGATTCTCAGTACTTTCGACTCCGATTGAATTTCTCGATTCGTGGAATTTCTCTACATGCTTTAGCTTTGAGGTTTAAAGGATTTTTGTACGTAAATGGTATTTTACAAGTGCACAGCCTCTCACGAAGAATGACTTTGATCGTTAGCGTTTATTGGTGTGGGTTTTCAGGACATAACTACACTGAACATAGGTAACAAGATTAATTTACAAAAAATGATTTGGAATAAAATTGAACAGCTCTTAACAGTATTAATACATTCATAAACTCACGCCTTTATTCCAGAAGGGGTAGGCAGAGGTCCAACCAGCCCACTCACATTTCGTCTTGTATGTTCCGTCTTACGATGTGATAGGGGGCGAGCCTATCGCCGTATCGGCCACAAATTCTCGACTCCGGGCTGGTAATGAATAGAAAAATCTAATATTTTGTCCCGACCCGGGATTCGAACCCGAGACCCCAGCTTCATAAGCATACCGTAGTGCATCTACGCCACCGAGGCAGTCGTACGGTATTAATTATGATATAAATGGTGGAACATGCATTTTACAGGAGCACTTATTAATGATAGCTTCTCACCTTGTGAAAAGTAAAGACATATGCCCATAAATTTAAATAGATCTTGCCCTATTTAGTAATAATATTATTTCCTGTGCTACCAAAGCAAAATAAGGCAATATTCAAAAAAACAAAAATAATTATCTATTAAATGTGAAGTGAAACGAAAAACATATTTCATGATTCATTACATTTCAGCGCTCCTATTACTTCAGCTTGTTATAGAAAAAAAAACGGGAAAAAATATATAAAAATACTTCCTTAACTAACCTACATGTTCTTCACAAAATTATTAGGTATAAAAATGTTGCACAAAAAATAATATTATAAAAATGCTCGACAAAACGTAGCGAGAAAAGATCGCATGCTGGTTGCGATTTGAAATATTATTTTTTAGTGAGACTAGAATTGTAACGAAATCCTCTTTCAGTCATGGTTTTGGTAGGATAACCACGACTATGGATATAGGTGGAATAATCTGTTATAGCGACCACGCAAGAGTGCTTTGAGTAGAACCTGTATATATAAAATAAAATAAAAACAGTTTATTGCCTTAAAATTAACAAATAATACAATTTTAAACAAGCATAATAATATCGAAAGACAAAAGGAAATGACTCAGCATATGCTGATCGAAACTAAAGTTTAGATTAGCACTGGTTTTCAGTCACCCCTATCTCCCTATGGGCTGGTGCGGTCTGGTGAGTTAGTGTAATTAATTAATGGCGTAATTGCACGGAAAACTTACATAAAGAAAAACAAAAGTATCATAGGAACATAGTAAATAGTAAATACTAAACAAAAAGCGATACGACAAAATATAGATTACAATTATTTACAAAAAAAAATAATCTTATATTAAAATTCACACATAGAATGACAATCAATAAAAATATTTGAATTGAATGTGTTAGTAATGAGTGCGTGCGTGCGGGTACGTGTGAGTGTCTGTGTGTATATCCAGTTTCGAGCTATACAAAATATGTGCTGCTGTATGTTTTGTTTGGATTCCTTTGGACTCGTCCCAGGGGAATCATAGTCAGTTTTTAATATTTGTATTAAAAATAATAGTCTGCACAAGTAGGATGGCCTAACCGCTCTCAATTGTACTCTCGATTTCAATAGCCTTCGTGGCGCAGTTGGTTGGACGCCAGCTGTGAAACGAGAGGCCGCGGGTTTGATCCACACACCGAGACAAATATTTGTATGATCCGCAGGTGTAAGTTTCGGGTCTAGGTGTTTGTGAGATCGAAAAGTCTCTCGTATCTTCTGATACCCACGACACAAGACTCGATCTAAGTGTGGGGTTACGACTATGTATGTGACTGTTGGGTGTACTTATTACTTATTATGTACTTAAGAAATCAGTGCCTTTTGTAAGTAATTGCAGTTTTGAGTGTAATTTCTAGATAATTTCTACAAGCTGTTTCCAATATTAGTAAGTTCAACGCTTTGACATCATGACTGTCGAAATTTCGACATGAAATAGCTTTGCTTTCGAATCCATTCATTCAATAATCGTAAGTGCTTGTTAACCCTTTATACATATTCTATATTCAAAGGCTGCGACTGACATTGCTCAGGTATTTGCGTGTTAATAAGCGCATTGGAAGTGTTATCTTTCTTTCTCTCTCTATCTCTCTCTCTCTCTCTCTCTCTGTCACATGTGGTATAAATAATAAGTGGTAAATATAGGATAAGCATATACTATAAGTAGTAGAGCCTGACCTGACTGGCGGACCCTGGCACCGGCCGGGATAACGCCAGGTAGAAGAAGACGAAGAAGATTATAATAAGTAGAGCCATACTGTAGTCATAATTCAGTATAAATGGGCAGGCTCGTCCGGGGCGGTACCACCGTCTCACAGGAGATCGAAGTAAAGTTACAACTTTTTTTTCAATTTTCGTTTTGTGAGTAAGAATTGCGGATGCTCGATACCCCTTTTGCACCTGCCATCTTGTTTTTGATCTCCCCCAATTTGATGGGCGGGCAACATTTCTATGTCTCAAGATTGTGGATGTTCATGGTTGCAATCAGGTGACCTGTTTACTAGTTAGCCGTAAAAAAGGCCAACATAATTGTGTCGATCGACAATCTAAAATATCTCAACCTGGTACTCTTTCTGGGCTGCCACTTAACAGCTGCTTTGTCCTAATATAAAAAGTAGAACATCACAACAATCCTCACTACCATTAATCTGCATACATAAAAGGGTAAGCAGAAACAAAAGCACTTTCAAGTTGCACTTGCCTGGGAGGCGGGAGTAAACATAACGAACAGGTGACACAAACTGCCGACCCCTTTCATGTCGAGTCGTTAAATATCAGTGGAGCATACGACTTCTTGGTTTTATGTGATTTAGTATTATTTATAGACTGCCTCGGTGGCGCAGTTGTACTTCAGTATAATTACAAATTCTCGAGTTCGAATCCCGGGTCGTGAAAAGTGGTATTGATTTTTTTTAATTATCAGCCCGGAGTTAGGAACATGTATGGTATTTGACTAAGACTATTTGGGATGGAACACGCAAGACTAAACGTAGGTGTCCTGGTAGCACTTTTGCCTACCTTTTATGGGAAAAAGACGTGCGTAATGTAAGTAAATAATTATTTATTTATTTATTATTTAATGGTAAATTTGGCGTCTTAAAATTGGCGGAGAGGGGCGAAAAAAGGGCCGAGAAGATTTTCGGCCTCCTATTACCACACTTAATAAATAAATTAATACACCCAACAGCCACATACATAGTCCTGACCCTACACTAAGATTGAGTCATGTGTCGTGAGTATCAGGAACTACGGGAAACTTTTCGGTCTCGCAAACATTTCTCTCGGTGCGGGGATCGAACCCGCGGCGTCTCGTTCCACAGGCGGCGTCTAACTAACTGCGCCACGGAGGCTGTCAATTATGTATGCATGTGTTGTAATTAAACGAAATTCTCGAAAATGTAAAATAAAAGAAATATAGTTATATTTAATGGTGAGTAGTAAACAGGGGATCATGAGAAGTCATACATAATAAATCTATGTAATCTATGTATGTGTTTATATCACATCATATGTGTATTTATGATTTTTAAGACTTGTTTTATTTATTTGTAAGTAATGTTTGTCTCTAAGTATGTAAGGCACAACTCTGACTTTTCGGAGTCATATGTGTATTGATAGTCAATCACCATGCACTAAAATGGTGAAGGAAAAATTTGTGAGGAAACCAGCATACCATAGCGGTTTATAAGAATTTCTATGGTATGTAAGTCCTCCAACACGCACTAGGCCGGCGTGGTGGACTATATTGCCTAACCACTCTCAATCGTACTCTCGATTGTAGAGTAGGCCCGTGCCCTGCAGTGGGACGTATATGGGCTGATACAATGTTTGTCTCTAAAAGAATATCAAAGAATACTCTGCTTCCTTCATCTAACATAATATGCAGATCGATGTTATAACAAAAATCTACATATTTACAACATTTTCTTCAACAAATACATAGAACTTTGAAATGTTTCTAAATCAGATTAGCTACCAGTTAGTCTTGTGTTAAACGTTCTGACCAAACTTAGAGTTATCGGTTCAGCAATAATTCCTATTTCCAAATAATCCAGATTTGTGGTTTCAATTGCTCGCTTAGGCACGGCTAGGTACTCAATTTCAACAGTAAATAACTTTGAAATCTGCGTTAACTAGTTAATAACATTGTTATACATTTGAGTATTAGTTACTAGCGGTCTGGCGCGGCTCCGCCCGGGTGCAGATACGCTTTTCGAAATAGCACGAAATAAACTGACGTTCCAACAGACTACAGCTCGTACTAATTACTCATCTAATAGATTCATTTATAGATCGTCACACAATTATAACACTTTTTTCTCCGACATTGATATTTTCTATGAATCACTTTCTCGTTTTAAGAAAGCAGTTATGGCTAAGGATTGCAATGTTAGTTAATTAATAGCTCAAAGAAATTGTTTTTATTTTTATATAGTTTAATTTTTTATAATTTAAAGTGAAGTGTAAGTTAAATTTTACTGTTACTGATTTTTTGTTTTGTATTCATTGTGTAGTGTAATGTTCCCGTTCACTTGTTTCTAATAATATGTATTAGCTTTCGGTGGAAACTTTGTTGGATTATGTTTCATATTTATATATTTATGATTAATTGTAATAGTTCTGTATGTTTCCCTAATACACATAAATAAATAAATAAAATAAATAAATAAATAGCCAAAATGTTCAATTCAGACTACCAATTTCGAATACCGACCAATCGGACCAGGAAAAACGAATAAAATTTCCTGGTATTTGCTAGATTTTCACTACTGCTTTCCTCCTATAGATTATAGCGTGATGATATAGCCTATAGCATTCCTCAATAAATGACCTATCCAACACAACAAGATTTTTTCAATTCGAACCAGTAGTTCCTAAGATTAGAGGTAACAAACAAATTCTTCAGCTTTATAATATATTAGTATTAGTATAGATTAGGTAGCTAGAGGTTTGCCTGTGCCATGAGTATTGCCAAAGATATACTCGTATATCCTTAATAGGTCACCATAAAAATTTTAGACGAAAAAATTAATTACAAAAAAAACCCTTAAAATTGATTAGTTATTCAAAACGATAAATTCTCGTTTGAAGTTATTCCGACTGCTCCCGTGGCACAGTTGTACTACAGTATGATTGCCAAGCTGTGGTCTCGGGTTCGAATATCGAATCGGGCTAAGTTAATGGATTTTACTATTTATTCAGAGCCCAGAGTAAGGAATTTGTGCCTAATATGCAACAAACAATAAAACCTACTTCTGTATCAGCCTATATACGTTCCACTGCAGGGCAGGGCCCTACTCTACAATCGACAGTACGATTGAGAGTGGTTTGGCCATATAGTCCACCACGCTGGCCTAGTGCGGGTTGGCGGACTTACATACCATAGAAATTATGATAAACCGCTATGGTATGCAGGTTTTCCTTCACCGTTTTGGTGCGTGGTGATTGACTATCAATACACACATGACTCCGAAAAGTAAGAGGTGTGCCCTGGGATTCGAACCCGCGACCACCGTGAACATGTTGGCAGCCGCGTCTGGTCCGTTTACCAACAGGCCACCACGCACTTTTAAAAACTTACTTACCATACCATTAATATACTGCTAATACAATAATGCATTAAATGTTAAAAAATAACACTTGAAAGACCATAAAACCCGTTGAAATGAGAATAAAAACGAATGCCATAAAGCAACGGAGACGAGTCTATGAAGAAAGGATACAGAGCTAACGAGCCAGCCATACACGAGTTCTGAATGAGCTGCACACAACATGCAAGGCGGTCAAGGGCATTTCTAGTATTCAGACGAGGAATAGAAATACTGACATGTTTTAAGAACAATGTAAAGGAATCTAAAACCAATTGTAACTACTGTTTTTTTACTACTGTCTTTGCTACTGTTTATGAGCAATCGTATCGCTTACCATCAGGCGAACGGCATGCTCGTCTCACCATTCATGGCAATAAAAAAAATCTACCCAAGCTACTCACATATGAGAGACCTACCATCAATAATATGCTTGCACCATATGCTTTGTTTATTGAATTGTTACAATTAATTAATTTCAGTTGTTTGCCTCTTTGAATATAATGTGTTTTGTTTACTGTTCAGTGAATTCAACTGCGTTTTATTTATAATTAAATTGTTTCCAAATGTATTTAATTAATATTTTTGTGGTATTAGTTCAATACTCTCTGTGGCCAAAAATAAGGATGCGCAAAATAATGATTTAATTTGTTATATGAAAAGCCCATTTGGCGATTGTGGTTTAAGTTTCGAAATATATCATGAAAAATAAATAAAAAAGATGAACATTAATTTAAGGATTCCATAATTTATAAAAATATTTCAAAAAAATTACGGCAGTGACAAAACTAGAGCATATCTTAGCATTTCAAATATCTACATATAACTTTAAACACCCCGGAATGGTATATAAAAACATATAAAAAACTAAAATCCTTGAAACTAGAATCTAGTGCATGAACCTAGATCACCTAGGAAGTGTTTGCGTGATGCCTGAAGCCCTATACAACTGGATAGAGTCGAGAAACAATGGAAATCGGTCACGACATTGCGCTGAAACTCCGCTCAGTATAAAGCCGTTGCAATAAATTGAAAAAAAGTGATACAGCCAAAGGGCAACTATATTTAGTTTGCTTTCAATTGTGTGGGAAGACGGAAAAATTGTTGATAAAAATAGATGTATATAAAGCTGAGATAATTGGGTAATGGTATCTTTGGCTCACGGGTTTGGCCTACCAGATGCTGCCAAAATATTCACGGTGGTCGCGGGTTCAAATCCCAGGGCACAGCTCTGTCTTTTCTTAGTGTGTATATTGATAGTCAATCACCACGCACTACAACGATGAAGGAAAACATCGTGAGGAAACCTGCATACCATAGCGATTTACAAGAATTTCTATGGCATGTAAAGTCTGCTGAACCGCACTAGGCCAGGGTGGTGGACCACTAACCTAACCACTCTTAATCGTAGTCTCGATTTTAGAGGAGGCCCGTGCCTTGCAGTGGGAATTATATGGGCTAATACAGAAGATGACTGCCTCGGTGGCGTAGTCGTACTACGGTACGCTTACAAAGCTGAGGTCTCGGGTTCGAATCCCGGGTCAGGCAAAGTGATATTGGATTTTTCTATTCATTATCAGCCCGGAGTCAGGAATTTGTGCACGATATGGCGATAGGCTCGCCCCCTATCACATCATGGGACGGAACATACAAGGCGAAATGTGGGTGTCCTGGCACCTCTGCCTACCCCTTCGGGGAAAAAGGCGTGAGTTTAAGTATGTATGTAATACAGAAGATTTTTGGCTCAAGAATTATTTTAACGACGACGTTTTAGAGGCGACCTTGATTTAACGAGTTGTTACGTTTTAAGCTACTTTGCTTTACAATTTGCTTTTATTTAAAACCTTTTATTTTTTATATCTTCTTATCTTTAATGGATTGTCAAAAAAAAAAATGTAAGCGTACCGTTAAGTTTACAGCTGAACCAAGTTATTCAAGGACATGGCTTATTTTTTTTTTATCAAAACGGTTTCTCATTTTAATATAACTATTGGTATTAGGTTAAATGAAATTAAATTAAATTAAATTCGTTTATTGAAATGAAATTCGTTTATTGATCATGTAGGCAATTAAATAGCTCTTATGACAAGTCAATACATGGCACTTATTCTATATTTGCAAAATAATTGATTATACTCGTATTATTATATATCTAAATTAATTTTATTTGTTTTTATTTATTTAGTAATATTCCGTATAATATTAGTAATATTCCGTTTTACAACTATATTCAGGTTTGGTAGTGATTTGGTATGTATAATGCTAATTTCGGTGCACGATGTTTAATGATTAATATTTGGAATGGCTGTATTCATACCGACATGTATCAATAAAGTTCTAGATTTACATTATGTATTTACCAATGACTAAAATGTCCTAAATTCTTGTATACTAATATTAGTCTACACAGATAATATCACATATTGAAAATCACTTCACATATTGGAAGTGGTTTAATTTTATGTATCACTACATAGTATAAAACAAAGTCGCTTTCTCTGTCCCTATGTCCCTTTGTATGCTTAAATCATTAAAACTACGCAACGGATTTTGATGCAGTTTTTTTTAATAGAGTAATTCAAGAGAAAAGTTTATATGTATAAAACGTACATATTATTGTACAGAAATCTATTTGTACCTGGGCGAAGCTGTGCCGGGTCGCTAGTTTTATATAAAATTTAATTAAATCCGAGATCAAAATTCATAAAAAATAGTTTATTTCGACATCATGACCTTATAAAACGCTTACGTAAATAAAATTATCTTAATTGTTTTTATCAAGAACTTAATTAACAGCAATTATAAACTTTGTCGATAAGAATGTCTGAACAATGATATTGTGTTAAGAATTAACTGATGAAAAAATAATAAAAGGTATAATTTTTGTTATAAAACTTTTTGATGAGATCGCTGAGGATCTGAATGAGATATCGCCTGAAGAAAAATTACGTATTTAAATGCTAGGACTTTAATTAAAGCGAAGATAAGTATATTTTGGAGGGAAAGATCGGATGATTATTTTGTTTCCGTTTAAAGGAAGGTCACCATTTTAGTTGCAGTATGAGGATTATTTAATTAAAACTCGTATTATAGTGTCAATATTATAAACTATACACTATACTAAAAACGGTGAAGGAAAACATCGGGAGAAACCTGCATACCATAGCGATTTATAAGAATTTCTATGGTCCGCCAACCTGCACTAGGCCAGCGTGGTGGACTATATGGCCTAACCACTCTCAATCATACTCTCGATTGTAGAGTAGGCCCGTGCCCTACAGTGGGACATATATGTGCTGATACAGTACATATAGAGTATATTCTAAGCTAATATTAGAATGAGTAAAGGTGTGATCTTATTTTTGCATTGAATATGGTCTGAAACTACTGGAGCGATTTGAAAAAATATTTCGCCATTATAATTCTACATTATTACTGATGAACATAGACGATAGAATATTTCCAAAAACGTGTCTAGACCCGGCCCGGGCCGCTAGAAAATAAGGGCTATTTAATAAAAATAGCATAATATATAAATAATAAATAATTATCACCCAACTGTCACACACATAGTGCGGACCCCACACTAAGATCGAGTCTTGTGTCGTGGTTATCAGGAACTACGAGCGAATTTTCGGTCTCACAATCGCCCAGACCGGAAATAAATGTTTGTGGGCGGCACAAACATTTCTCTCGGTGCGGGGATCGTACCTGCAGTCTCTTGGTTCACAGGCGGCGTCTGATTGACTGAGCCACGGAGTCTGTCAAATATACTCGTAAATGGGAATATATATAATCTCGGAGGTGACAAACATTTATTTGTTGAAATTAAAATAAAAAGAATTGACAATGTCACAAGAATTAAGTATTAATGAGGAGAAGACGACGCACTGAGCTGAAAGGAGGTAAACTAAATTCATAATCATAGACTAGAAGAAAATGCACGAAAATATTTTACGTGAGGGCGAGATTCATCCTATAAATATATTGCTCAAACCACCAAGGAACATTATTAGGCTTTAAGTATCACTTTTCGTAATCATATGGCATTTTTTATTGCAATGAATGGCGAAACGAATATGCCGTTCAACTGATGATAAGCGTTAGCTAGCGATAGCTGATGAACAGTAGCAAAACGAAATAACACCTTGAATTACAAAGCAATGCTTGCCATTCCTCTGCGCTCGCCACCCTGACACATTTTAAGTCTCAATATCTCCAGAAGTTAATCGCAATCCTAAACTGCATTTAAAATAATTCTGTAAATCCCTAATACACAAAATATTACTTAAAATTTTCCAACAGATAAAATTTAACTTTGAATTAACATTGCAACACCGAAGCGCAAAGCCCATGTGACACGGCGACAGTTTTACGCGCGCCGACGAATTAAATGAAAAAGGCATCCCAGGAGCGTCCTAATTTTTGACCGATGCAAACTGTTGGTCGCGTTCATAATTAACATACTTTGAATGAAGATTTTTGGTATAATTATATAACTTTGTTTTTGGTTGTCAATTTAAACAAATTCTCGTTTTTTTTATTTTTGGTGAATCTTGAAAATAGTTCTAGTGGTAGATCTCTCGTATGTAAAAGGCCGCCTGTACCACCGCAATGTTTCTTTCTCCCGCCAAACAGTAGTGTAAATGCACTATTGTGTTTCGGATTGAAGGACAATGTAGCCAGAGTATCTACTGGGCATATTGAGATTTGTGTCTCTGAATGGCGAGCGCAGTGGAATGCCAAACATTGCTTAGTAATTTAAGGTGTTTTTTTTATTTTGCTTCTGCTTATGAGCGGTCGCATCGCTTACCATCAGGCGAACGTAATATTAGTTATGATTTAAGAATAATATAATTTAGATTCCTTTAGTTTGTACTTAAAACATACCAGTCTTTTTATTCCTCATCTGAATACTAGAAATGCCCTTGACCGCCTTGCATGTTGTGTGCAGCTCATTCAGAACTCGTGTATGGTTGGCTCGTTAGCTCTGTATCCTTTCTTCACAGACTCGTCTCCGTAACGTGTAACGGGTTTTATGCTTTATTCAAGTGTTATTTTTTATGACTTTCATACAATAATGTAATATTAGTTACAATTTACACGACATACGTACAAAAACTCACGGCTTATTTTCTTGACTGATAATTTTCCTCCCTAGGGGTAGACAAAAGTGCAAAAAGGACACATGCACGTTTCGCCGTGGATTTCCGTCCCACTATGAGGCGGGGGCGAGCTTATCGTCATTCATTGAAATAAAAAAAAAATTAGTAAACATTATAAATAATACTATAAAATGTTGAAAGCTGTTTGCTAAAAATTTGAGTAATTGGAATCAGTATAAGTGGCTCAATCCTTTAAAAACTTATTACAGATATTGTATTCTTAATCGAAAATCTTTTACAGTTCGATTTCAATATAAAATTGTACCTATTTAGAGATATTAAGCTCACAACAATTATTATGGCAACCAGTTTTCTTATTATATTCAAACTCTTGATTCATCAGTAATATTCGTTGTAATAGTAATGATATTCCTATGAATAAGGAGTTTAATATCTAAATAGAATTATTTTATACTGAAATATCAATGGTGAAAGATTTTCTTTATTAACATCATAAAATCTGTAATATGTGTCTTTACAAAACCCTTTAGTTTTGTTCTACTTATACTGATTGGTATTACTCAAATCTTTAGCAAACCTTTCTCAAAATAATGTATTTTTGGAGTAGTCTAATTGCAGTTAATTTTTTGCCATGATTTTTTTGCATTGAATGAGAATAGTCTAATTGCAGTGCATCTTTTGGCATTAACTTCAGAACCCCATTTCGCAAGGACATTTGTTATGCCTCTGATAAATTCTGACAGTCCAATTAGTCCGAACACTGCAACAAGCTCGCTTCATATCTACGCTGTCTTGTTAGATGCAATCTGGACTCACCGTTAAAATATAATTTGTCAAGCAAGAACAAAGATATTATGTAGAGAAAGCCTGCAAAGATTAGTCACGTTTTGGATTTACAAATATTATTAAAAGACAAGTATTATTGAATCAAATTCATAATCTTTCACTTTGGATGAAGTTATTATAAAATTAATATACATGTATACACCCAATAATCACTAATACATAGACCCTACGATAAATTTGTGTCTTGTGTCGCGGGTATCGGAAACGACGAGACACTTTTCGGTCTCACAGACACTGATACCCGAAGCAAATACTTATGGTTCACACAATCATTTTTCTCTGTGCAGAGATCAAGCCTGTGATAAAACTTGATCGAAAAGTATAACCAACTACGCCAAGGAGGTTGTTAAAATTAGACGCATATTTTTTATCGGTATTTAAAGTCACAGAAACATTAAATGATCTTGTAAAAGAAACTGTTCTTCCCTCCAAGAGCCTAGATTAAGAACATTCAAGGAAAGCAAGAAAAATTAGGAACCATATTAAAAATGGCTTTAAATTACATCAGAAGCTCGTCTCGACCCTTCGTTCATTACCAAAGAGAAGGTAATTAATGTTCAGATAATAAGTTAAGTAGCAAGACATTAACGGAATTTATTAAAGGTTATTCATAAGCCCGAACAACGGTCCTTATTACGCTATTTTTTATGAAAATTTGTTGTTTGAATGCCGTGAATATTTTCTGCTTGGCAAGGCAGGAGGGAATGCTTTTGGCGTAAAGTTAAAGAGTATTTTCAAATTATATTTTATGCTTTCTTAAGTAAGTATTTTTATTTTACTCCCACAATAATTTAAAATGTAAGTGATGGCTAGTTTAGTTCAAGCCAAATAGACTATCCATCGTCAAGGAATAACCAACAAACGCCGGTCTATTAAAATCGGTTGAACCTTGAAACAGCAAATACTTATGTATATACTAACTACCCGATCATTTTTCCTATTTCAGTATCCATCCAAAGGTTGCCTGGAAGAAATTACCTAGGATAAGGCCGCCTCTTGTACTATTATTATTGTGTTGTTTCTTCACTGTATTTTTATTTTGTGAAATAAATAAATAAATTACCACTTCTTACTCGCTATGACTAATACCATCGTATTGGAAAAATCCCACCACAATATTATCGAACAACAACTCACAATATTGAAATACAGAGATAAATCAAAAATTTTACTTCAAATTAACCAATGACCCAAACTCACCACTCGGTTACAAATGAAATTGGCTTGTTTTGCGGTACACAGTATTTACACGCTTGCTAAGTAAGAAGTTTTCGTTTTAAGGGTATAATTAAAGACCACTCAGAGCGAGACTACATTAGAGATTTGTGGTAATGCAAGGGTTGAACGAGTGAGGGTAAGGGACACTGATGCTGGGGTTTGAGGTTTAGGTTTTAGTAAAGGATAATTGATTGTCTTGTTAGATAAAATCAGTGATATGGAGATAGTCGTCGATAATTTGTGACTGTAATAGTGTAATTTACAATTTGTGAATCTAAATCAAATAATCGATACATCCAACAGTCACGTACATAGTCCTGACCCCACACTAAGATCGATGCTGTGTCGTGGGTATCAGAAACTACGAGAGACTTTTCAGTGCCACAAACACCCAGACCGGAAACAAATAGCCGTTGTTCACACAATATTTGTATCGTTCCGGGGATAGAACTCGCAGCCTCTCGTTTCGCAGCCGGTGTCTGTCGAACTGCTTCACCGAGGCTGTCAAAATAATAATATTCTTTTTTTGTGACCACCCTATTCTTTGTAGCATTTTTTCAACCTAATCCATCTAATAGTTGTCTGGAAGAAATCGCGTTAAGCGATAAGACCGCCAATTGTCACCTTTATTTAAACGTGTTGTCATATGTTTTATCTAATTACTGTATGTGGTGTTAAATAAAGAATTTATAAATAAATAAATATTCATTTGAATGGTGATTGCAGTTGCAGCTCCTTCAGAACGAGTTGCAGCTCTAAAAGAGATTACTTTAGTAAAGTGCACTACATTTTATTTTTAACTAATCATATTGATAGACTCCGTTCACAAATAGTCTAGAAGTATAACACAGTACATACGTCAGTGTAATGCTACTTGGTTACAGTGTTATGAATATATTGAGTTAAAAATGGATGAAACGGATGGAAGAGTGTAATGATTCTACACAAAAATGTAATCGACACATTTTATTTATAGGGTTCTTTAAAGCAATAGCTGTTATACAGGGTATATCAAGACTGCTACCGAAAACGAAGCTGGGTGGTAGTTTAAACGACTTCAGACACAATGCAACAGAAAATGTTGGAAAAAAAACGTCAATTTTTGTTTTTGTTATTTTTTATATGGTCGTATTTGGGTGGTAAATAATTTTTTGCGTAAAATTATAGTGTTTACCCTTTAATTTATTATAACTCTAAGGTATAAAAGAGTTTAAATTATTATTTTAGCAAAAACTATAGATTTACCACCCGAAAATGACGATATTTAAATAATGATAAAAAAAATTGTCGCGTTTCTTAGCAAAATTTTTAGTTGCATTGTGTTTGTAGTCACTAAAACTACCACCCGGCTTCGTTTTAGGTAGCAGTCTTGAGATACCCGGTATAATCAATAATTCGAACTTAATTGCGTTTTCATGAAACGAGATAATTACGAATACCTTTTCTCTGTAACGAACAACAAAAGGCTTTGGAAAACGCACGTCAATGAGCAGAGTTCTCCGAAACTGCAATATTCTACTTTTATTAACGTTTCTGAGAAAATTAATAAAAAATTATTTATATCGACAGCTTTCTCTATTTTTAACGCCGACTGTCTAGAATCTAAGGGTTGAATTTCCAATTCGAGACAAATGTTTGTACAATCCAAAAATATTTGTTTCAAATTTCGGCGTTTGTAAGACCGATCAATCTCTCGCAGCTACTAATATCGACGAAGTCTTACGTTAATTTGATTCTATTGTAATAAGTTAAAGTAAACCCTTAATTAAAGTTGGAGTGAACTTTTAAGACAAAAGATAAAACTAATTTACATCATCTTCGTTTTCAATTAGTCTAGACATGTACCATCAAGGAAATCCTAGGCACCAATACCACGTTTAGGTTTCAAGCTTCATATACATCATCGGTTCAGAACAGATCGTCTTTCCACTCATAAGGAAGAATATTCAAAGTGTTTCAACCTATTTGCATTTCAAAATACAGCTGCAGCAATATAAAAAGTATCTCATATTTAGAGCTCAGCCAAGTTTCAATTCGAAAAAAACGGATTAAATTCCTCACTTAACTTCCATTACGAAACTGCAAACTCAATTGTCAATAAATAAGTAACTGGTGGTGAAAAAACTTGCTGAGATACTGGCAAAACAATTTTTAATCATTTAAATGCACTGCGGGAAGTGCTGGATCAACTAACTATGGTCGAAGTTATAGTTGGTAACGTCGGAACTACTTTAACCTACTTTTGACGGTAAATAACAAGAATCTTTGAGATTTTTTCCTCCTTTTGTATCGATGTTGGTGTAATTACGTGAGTTTTTGTTTGAAGTTCTTTTAGTTATCCGTCTGTGTGAATTCTTTAATTTAACAAGAAGGATCCCTAACATATACTTAGTGATTTTTTATTAACTGAATTGTGAAAAAAAAAAAAAACTATTTTTATTGTAATGAATGACGAGACGAGCATGCCACGACCGCTCATTAACAGTAGCAAAACCAAACACAAAGAATTACAATGCTTGGCATTTCCCTAAGTTCATCATCCTGAGATATATTAAGATGTTAAGCCTTAATATGTCCAGTAGCTACTCCGGCTAAAATTTCCTTCAAACCGGTACACAACAGTGGATTTACACTGGTGTTTGGCGGGAGAAATAGACATGGCTGTAGTACCTGCCCAGCATTATGAATATCAACCCTTTCAGGACTTTAATGGGTTATTATAGCATGCTTCAAAATTATTCATGGAATTTCTAAAAACATTGAAATAAATCGATTATTTGCGGATTTTATCGTGGATTTGAGTCCGTCCCGTGATCACGAAAGGTGTAAAGTAATCGAAACGCGGGGAAGTTAATGCATGTAAAAATTAAACCCAATCAGCGAAAAAATCCATTAATAATAGTATTATTTCAAAATGTAATATTTGCGTAAATCTAAGAAACCATTTCTCAAAACATATCCTAATCTAATATTTTAGTAAGAAGTCCAGAAGTCTGACGACATTAACCGAAAATATCGTAAGAAAACTAAATTTTTCACGAATATAAATACGATCTAAAATTTGATGTCGCATTTGGATAAAATGTCTCCCCGCCAGTACGCCGGACTGAAATATTTCGAGCTAGAATTTGCAGAATTAGTAGAAAAAGGCTTAAGAAGCCCCATCAAGAATATAAGTAAAAGCGAAGATCGGTGCCATTACGAGGTACTTACGTCGGGAAAGGCAATTGCTAAAGATGCGAGCATTGGGGAAAAACGTTTCGATGTATGAATTCGTTGAAAGATTCAGGTTTTTATAAGTTTATGTTATTGCATATTGATTATTTGCTAAATAAATTAGTTTATTTAATTCACGCTGATTATGATATTGCAATCTGGTAGATGAATTTAATAAGTTTCACTATATTTCACTCTTATGTTAATAGTTTTTAATCAAGACCAATTAAGAAGTAATAATAATTTTTATATAGTAGACATGAAAAAAAAAAAAACAATTGGTTAAAGCGTAGGCTCAACAAATTCTTAAATATCAATATCCTTTAATGTCTTGTACACTTATGATGCGGAAAGCGAAGTAGACAAGGAAGAAAGGATAAAAAAGCACACGGTACAAATCGAGACAACTCACTGAAAAGGCTAAAAAGTAAATTTTAAAACTACTATATTTAAAAACTATTCACTCTTTAACCGGCTTCGAAAAACCCAGAAGATCCACAATCCGATACGTATTTATTACAACACACGAAATTAGCAATGCAAATTAAGAATTACACCCAAATCCCATCGTTCGCAACATTGATCCCTTTTAATATTTAAAGCTTCATAATTTATCTTACATGATTCGGAATACTTGCCAATATTTCATCCATTAAGCCGCGGTTCCCGAATAATACCGTAATGGGAATTACAAGAGCATTACAGCATAAATGTTTTTTCCTGCGTCAAAGCAACGTGGGAGGTAATTTCAAAATTTCACCACAACAGTTACGCAGTAATGGCGGTGCGAAAGTAGAAGTTTATCATAATAACAGTTAAGAGGCGCACCTGGGCGCTGTAAGATGTTTCACAACACACTAACTTAATTTGTTATTTACCTTGGCAAGCAAGTTCCATAATGTGCTGGCTGATTGTGTAAGACTAACCCATATGCGTATTGCTGGACATCGGGTTTTTCTAAGATTGAGAGGAGTTTAGGCTTTAATCAAATAAGATGGCGATTGGCTTGCCCTCTATAACATCGTGGGACGAAAAATGCAAAAGAAACGTGGGTATCCTGGTACATCATACACATAGGGGAAGGCCGGGTAAAGTGAATACCCCGGGCAAAGCAAATACTCCCCACTATTCCTAAATTATTATTTTTTCATTCAACACGCCACCACTGTTACGTTTGGCCATCTTGGTTTAATACGCGGCAAACATAGAAGCGAGGGTCCGCGTCGCGTCCCATCCGCGAACTGGAGATTTGTGTTTTCGTAAATAAAAGATTGATTTTACGCGGTAAGTACATTGATCAATTCTCCTGTATTACTAGTTTTTGATTTATAGGAATGTCTTGATTTGGTAGCATATCAAAGCAGTTTTTTATGGTATATTTAACAGAAAGGCAGAATTATTAGTTTCTGTATAAATAGTGTTAACCTCAAAACTTACCTAGTCGGGCAAAGTGAATAGGGCAAAGTGGATATGGTCCACTTTGCTCTATTTACTTTGACTGCCATTTCTCATTGGTGACTTATTATCTAAACATGTATTTTATTTGTTTCAGGTGGTGAATAAATATAAAAAAAATCTAAGCAAGGGACGTGGGATGAAAATGCTATGCAAACCATATGCAAACAGATATTGATTTGTACAGAGTTAGAGAATCAATAAAAAACACAGCTAAAAAGTATGGTTTGGCTTATGCGACCTTGTATAGGCAAACCTTGTATAAGTAAAGTGTTTTTTTTTTCAGTTTATCAAAGTTATTTTTATGTTATCAGAGATTGAATATGGGTATTCACTTTGCCCAAGTACTGTATCCGCTTTACCCGGGGTACCGGGCAAAGCGAATACTTTCGTACTTTTTTAAATTTAATTTGTAGTTGATTATTGCTTAAATATTTATGGTAACTGATGTCCGTATTTGTACGAGCAATAAATAAAGACTGGTTTCTGATAATTATTTTGATTTTGTATTATATACCTTTTCTGCTATAACCTTAAAAACCTTAAGGTATCCACTTTGCCCGGCCTTCCCCTACATACAATCCATGTATGCTTGTATGTAAGTATTTTTTTGTTGCTACTTAATAAAAAGTGAGTGCGTGGTGGCCTGTTGGTAAACGGACCGGATGCGGCGGCCAACGTATTCACGATGGTCGCGGGTTCAAATCCCAGGGCACACCTCTGACTTTTCGGAGTCATGTGTGTATTGATATTCAATCACCACACACTACAACGGTGAAGGAAAACATCGTGAGGAAACCTGCATATCATAGGGATTCATAAAAATAAAAAAAAAACTATATTAGTATGTAAGTCCGCCAACCCGCACTAGGCCAGCGTGGTGGACTATATGGCCTAACCACTCTCAATCGTACTCTCGATTGTAGAATAGGCCCGTGCCCTGCAGTGGGACGTATATGGGCTGATACAGACTGTATGTGCCGCCATGACGCCATCATCACGCGATCTGTTGAAAAAAACGCTGATGGTTGTAATGCTTTTTGTTTAAAAATAAATCGAATGTAAGCCTGGAAGGTACTGTTCGCCCCACATTCCCATACGTATTTATTTCCCATTAGGGCGAATAAACTCGCGTTACATTTGCGTTCACGACATTATGGTTGGTTTTGTTTTCGTTATTTTTGGTAATGAAATTCTTTGTGTAATGTTATTCGAGGGTAGTATTAGACAAGACAATATATTTTTAATAATTTGTGTTACTGATATTCTTAGTATAATTCCTTTAAATGTGTCCCGGCTTCCCTGTGCCAGTATCATTGGTATAATTTATTCTTGCTTACTCAATACTAGATATATTAAAATGGTTAAACCTGAAACTGAAAAAATGGAATTATTTGGGATGCCAAGCATTGCTTTTTAATCCATGGTGTTGTTTAGTTTTGCCTCTGTACATGAGCAGTCGTATCGCTTACCATCAGGCAAATGGCTTGTCTTGCTATTCAGTGCATTAAAAAAACTCGATCCGTGAGGTACACAGTTCTACACCAGGTACCACTGTCAATTAGTTTGGCCACTGTTTCCGTGAGTATAAATGTTCATTCAAATACACATCTTGAATAAATAAATACACAAAACAGTCACATACATAGTTCTGACCGTACACTAAGATTGAATCTTGTGTCGTGGGCATCAGAAAATAATAGGGACTTTTCGGTCCCACAAACACCCAGACCCGAAACAAATACCTGTGGTTCACACAAATATTTGTTTAGATGCAGGGATCGAACCGGTGGCCTCTCATTTCACAGCCGGCGTCTAACCAACCGCGCTAATAATAATATAGTATTATAATAATAGAATAGTAATTTTCTTTTACGATAAAACGTTCCCATCTCATGTTAAAGTTTAAGTAATTTCCGGAGCATTTGTGTACATGTATAATGGACTTAGCTTGTATTTGTACTTTAATAATACCACGAACATATTGTAATGTTTCTTTAAATTTTACTTCTATGAACAAATAAGCTTTATTGCGAGCAGAAATTTTCAGAATTACGTAGTCATTTATGTGTTTCAAATTAAGTAATAATTTCTTTCCATTTCCATTATCGGAAATCTGTTTTTAATACGGAACCCTCTAATATGGCGTTGCTGGCTTACAATTAATTTATTCGTTGAGTATACATGTGTGGACGTTAAATTTAAATCTGTAACTGTGTGGATCTGTGTCAGTTCATAGAGGTTCCAACACGCACAGGCCTGCTGTAAAATACAGAGTATGATTGAGAGGTTAGGTTATTTCATATGGTTTATATAGTATTTACTTACCCGAAGAACAGATAGGTATCACATTCAGTAAAAAATATATATACAGAGGTCCGGAAAACGAGAAAAGAAGTCACCACATGATCATTGCCGCCTATGAACATCCACAACGCATATTTATTATCAAACTGTTGCCGGCCCATCAATTCGGGAGAGGAGCGAGAAGAATAAATGACGGGAAAAGTATTGGTCATCTGCCACTCTCAACAGCAATGCTGTCGCTTCACGTCAATCTCCTGTGAGACAGTAGTTCCACCTGGTTGGACGAGCCTGGCCAAATATTTTGACTCATAACTGAAAACAACTTGGCTCCACCAATTTTTAACATGCAAAAATATTGTAATACCAACAACCAAAAATATGTTCCAATTATCCAAAATATACACGATTCTGACATACCATTCTTTGTACTCTGTTCCAATAATTGTTTCAGAGCAAGTATCAAACTCAACAAAAGGTAAACGAAAGGAAAGTATAAAGATAATTTTGTTCGTCGCAAAGCGTACGTGTCCCCGTTGTTTCGGCTAAGATCTCTGACAGTTATGATTGAAAAAGTTTTTATCAATCTACCTCCACGTTCTGATGGCGAAAAACCGAAAGTTTCGACACATTCGGGGAATGTTCGGCGTCTTTTATTTGTTGCCAATGAACGATTCGGGATTGGGTTGGGTTTAAACGAATTTATTATTACAAAGAAAGTCGGATTACATGTGTAATATGTTTTTTTTTGTTTGTAGAAAAGAGGGCAAATGAGAAAACTGGGTGTTGCTTTATAACTGACTTCTTCAACTGACAAACTTTTATGCTTGGTTACGAGTTTTCAGTTGATAATTTCTCTCATGCTTTTCTACAAGAGAAATTGACAACCACTTATTTGTGAATAACGGAATCACGTATTCCACCAATCCTTACCCTTTGCTTATACAATGATCAAGGATTTAGTTTTGCAACAAGCCATCTGAATTCCATTAATCCCTTTGCAAAACAGAAGGGATAACTGAAAAAATCGAATTTTTAAATATTGGCGGTTCCAGGAATAAAATTTAAAAGTGGTGCAAGCTCGCATTGTTCCCATGAATTTCCGAGAACTAGATCTCGTCTCGAATGGCAGTAGGCTCAGCTTTAAACTGGAATAAGCTATGCGAGTTGTAGGCAGCATTACTGATACCTCTGGAAATAAAAATATTATTAATCATGCAGAAGTAATGAAAAACCAAATTACCACGCCCCTTCTAAATTTAAAATAAAACAAATGACTAGAGCGTATTTCAAAGTCAAGAGCGTTTGTGGTTGTAGATCAAATTCTTTTTGATAACAATACAGCCTTACAAAGCGAACTTAGCTGAAAATTATTTTACAAGCCCAAATTAAAAATGAGTCTTAATACACTAAAAATAGAAATGGAATTTGATTGTATTATCTCAGTATGTGCCAACAGAAAGATAACACGATCTTATCGGACGGTCGCTGCGGAGTTTTGAACTCTGTATTATTGTGTGTATATTGTTTTCGTTAGGATTATTCTATTGCAATAATTTGAGAACAAGCTACAAAGGTTATATTGGGTAAAGCAAGAATTGAGAATTGAACACGATACATAATGTTATTTTAATGCTTATTATTTGTTCTAATGTATGTTTTTTTAGTCGAATGTTGAATGCTAATTTGAACTCTAAACAATAAATTTATATTGATAAAAACTTCAACAATGTAAATTGTGCTTGATATGGCGAAAAGCTCGCCCCCTATCATCATGGCAAGGATAAATGCGAAATGTAGGTTTCCTGATGGCATCTCTGCCTACCCCTTATAGGAAAAAGGCGTGAATTTACGTATGTATGTATGTATAGAATTAAACAAACTTTTGATTATCGAAATGAATGTGGCACTTTTAGGGTCTCCATAGTGGATGCAGACTTAATCTCTATAGATTTTGGATATTGAATGTTTTCACACAATACACCATCTAATAAATCACACTCCTAGGTATACACGTAACATAAAACAATAAGGAAATATAAACGTTATTGACCATGTCTACAAGTAATGTAACGTTCCTGTGAACCCTTGACTCTGGGTTCCACGTAATTCTAATGGCGAGCTTGTAACATTTCTATTTTGATTTTACTCTTCGATGAAATGTCGGACGTGCCTTTGAATGTTACGCCAATACGATCGTTGGTTTGTAGAATCAGGCTACTATAAAACGTCAAGCGTGCTTGAAGATCGGTTGTTGGACACATTCGAGCGATTCATTCATCAAATACTCATAAATGATGTTATTTCACCCTGGTTTTGACTTGCTGAGTTTCAATGCGTCAGTGTGTCACTCGGTTCTGCTGATCCTGGCCTACAAAATTAGCAGTGGCGGGTGTGAGGGTCGGATGTATTAATAATTCATTTCATAAAGGACTATTATCATCGTTCGGGAATTTGGCTTTCACCTTGATACAAAAGCAATATTTGCTCATGACATAATGGACATTCCCTCACTCAGGACACTTTTTAAAAACTACCTGTAAAATTTCCTTTCAAATTAATTAATATTTCATTTGCATCAGAAATAATTCAACATTTTCTTTGTGGGAAAACAGGCTTTATTAAATAAACTGCAAGTAAAGCGTTCCTTATTACTTATTCATGCGTGCAAACACGTAATTTTGGTTATATTTACGAGTCAAGATATTTACGACCTTCTGAACAAACCTATAACCGTATATTATTAATCAGGGGAGTGCTTCCTTGCTGATCGAGGGGATGTCTTGAATACATTTTCTAATGTTTTCACGAAAACAAATACTATTTCTATTTGGATTATTCTCCCTACCTCTTGTTATACTTGCCCTAATCCCAAAATGCTATACAAAACGGACTTATTCTAAAAATAATTTTAACATCAGATTATACATTTTTCCAGGTTCCAGGTATACTGCTTACTATATTCCTTAGGGGCTTTGTGGTATGAATATCTCGGACCGAAACAAGAGGTTCTATATGGTATATATTACGTTTTTCGCGCCTTTAGGATGTGAAGCAGTTTTATCAAATATTGCTACTAGTAATCTAAGGTCTCTCCACCGTAGCGTATAGTAACTACAAAATAGGCAATCAAATAATGTGCCTGAACGCGAAAGATACAATGTGTATGTGGGCATTTACACTCATCTGTATGCGGTTCCATCAACTATCAAATTAAACCAAAATACTCAAAGTAGGGGGTATATTCAAGACTTATAGAAGTGCCAGAACAACTCAAGCAATAATTCCTTTAAGTGTCCATTTAATTACCGACCCAAAGAGACCCTAATACATCCAATAAAACGATAACAAACAATTAACAAGAGCAGTATGTATCTTTAATCCCCTCGACAATCCCACAAAATCGCCAAATTGATAGCACAGGCCAAATTAATATAAACGACGATGGGGATCAACGGATCAAATCCGTCGTTCCACCGTCAAAACGACTGCGACCCCTTTCTGGCAATTTAATTAAAACCTCAAATTAAATTTTGCAACAGTCGACATGGCTCCAAGCAAATTGATTGCCGCCATCTTTCTGCGAGCTATTAAATTTGTTGCCTTTCGTTTCACCTTTCGTTCGCCTTGCCTTACAAATAACTGGGCTATCTTTTGGATCTTAATTTGGATTATTTGTTTTGATGTCCTCTAAGCTTATCGGAGCCATTTGTATCCTTTGGGATTTGAAAATTGAATGAATTACAAAACGTTAGCCAGTCATTTATGTATTTTGAAACGTCAATTTAGTAGCTAAATCAGTCCCAAACTCAAAATTAAAAGAAATTAATTAAAAAAGTATAAATATTTTTTATTAACTAGCGACATAAAATATTTACACACCAATATACATAAATGACACGCTTGAATCCCATAGGGGTAAACAGAGATTATGGATCTCCACTTTGATCAATCTTGACTAACCACTGACCACTTTCATCAATTTCTTCATGCGTTCTCCTCAGTTCAGAGTAGTTTTAACCTAGCCCTTGCCTAAAGTGCCCTCAATCTGGATGACTTAGATTCGATGCGAGCGACCCATACCGTCTCACCCAATCACACTGTCTATTTATCTGTTTGAGTGATAACCTTTTGTCCATACCTCTACATGCCCAAAACCATCTTAATATTCCTTTATCAATTCTCGTCTCTACATCCACAAACAATACAAAAATTACAATAATACACGTGATTATAAATATACTGAGAGAAATCTGTATTCAACATAACTCTATAACTGAAGATAATAATAATTCATACTATCCTACACTTGATCCAATGAATTATATACTAATACACAAACTTGCAAACTCAGTAGTTGTATAAGTAAGTACTAGATCAATCATTCATTGCAGTGTCACATTGAAAATATGTTTATTCCTTATGTTTCAGATAAAAGTTTTACGAACTATTTCGTACCACAAATTGTAGCGGAGATGTGTCTCCGATACTCCGTAGTAAATTATGTGTTGTCCAAAAGTCTTATCGCATAAGTTGTTACGAGAGAAAAATTGAGACACAAGTTTGCTCGGCGCGGACTTCGGCTGTTTCGGAGGGGTCTGATGTTCTAGATTTTAACGGTGAAAATATTATTACAATGTAAAATTTTGTAGGATAAATTTTAAGAATGACAATGTACTTTTTAATTATAGTCTGAGAGATCCAGTGCTTTTTATACAGTTGAGTCAAATAGTTGAAATGTACTTCACTGCAATTGCAATACGTTATACGTTAACAACAATGAACCAAATATTATATTGAAACTTGATAATTAGCTAATATTCACACAAAAGCATAAAACCTTTGGTATAAACACCATTTATGCAATGGTCGTTATTATAATGAAAACAATTAATATCTCACTAGAAATTTATAAAACTACAGTCCCAGTCAATACTGAAGTAAATGTTACAATTGATTTATTTTATTGTAATGAATAGCGGATGAGCAAGTTATTTGCCTGATGGTAAGCGATACGACCGCTCGTGGACAGCAGCAAATCCCAAACAACACCATGAATTTCAAAATCAATTTCAATCATCAGACATAAATTGTTGAGTCTTTGTGGAGGTTCTCTTTACTTGACTGATAAAGACTGTGTACTTTTGCGTGTGTGTATCTATGTTTCCTCCACTTGTCTCTCAGAAGGTTGTAGAAATGAAAGTTCACCAAAGGATTAATAAAGTTTATATTGTTCACTACTTTAAACTTTTACATTCACCATTAATTATTACATAGAGTGTGTACGGTACCTAACGTCTAGTATGGCTTAGCGAGGCGAGTGACGGGGAACGACTGACGATGACTGGCGCGCACGCTCCAGCGCAGCTATAAAATGCGCCTTCAGCAAAATATAAATTCTATATAACATACAGTGTGTCCCTACATCTTAATATGTCCAGTAGTTACTATGGCTACCATGTCCTTCAAACCAGAACACAACAGTCCATTTACAATGCTGTTGACGGGAAAAATAGAAATTGCGGTGGTCCCTACCCAGGCGGCTTCCCACATGTAAGAGGTCTACCACAAGTAAAATATGGTGACATGTCACATGAACTATCGTAACTAACATTAAAACATAGAAAATACGTAATAGTTAATCAGTTGTGGTTACTAAACCAAAGTCAAATATAATAATAATAATAAATAAATAACACCCAACAGTCACATACATAGTCCTGACCCCACACTAAGATCGAGTCTTGTGTCGTGGGTATCAGGAACTACGAGAGACTTTTCGGTCTCACAAACACCCAGACCCGGAAGAAATATTTGTGGGCCGCACAAACATTTCTCTCGGTGCGGGGATCGAACCCGCGGTCTCTCGTTTCGCAGGCGGCGTCCAACCAACTGCGCCTACCTAACCTAGATTCAGTAATACTCTAAACGTTCAAACCATTCAATTAGTATTCAATGCAGGGACATTAAACTCGAGTTATCTGAGCGACTGACTCCAACGAGCTTCTGAAGTGCAATACTGCTTCTAATTATGAAGTACATTGATCGTTTTCTACTACGTGAGGTGAATGTTTATCTATTGAAAACGGAAATGCATATGATCCAGTTACATTTGCGTGAAATCTAGGAGTTTTCGTAATTGACGGTCTCTACGTAAACTGGTGGTAAACCCACTGGTGGTGGGTCTCTCATATGTAAGAGGCTATTTTTCCCTTCAAACAGAAGTGTAAATGGACTATTGTGTTTTGGTGTGAAGGACATTGTAGCTAGATTAACTACTGGACACATTGAGTGTTGACAATGTATGTCTCAGGATGGCGAGCGCAGGAGAATGTCAAGCATTGCTTTGTAATCCAAGGTGATTTTTTTGGTTTTGACATTGTTCATGAGCGGTCGTATCGCTTACCATCACGCGAACGGCATGCTCGTCTCCCTATTCATTACAATAAAAAAGAAATTTTTTCAGCTGCTCTATCATTTAATGGAAAGCAAACATTTTGACACTTTGTTTGGTAACAAATAATTTGATATATTAAAATGCATAACATAATTTTTACCTAAATGTATAATATTCGTATAGTTACAAATTGAGGGAAAAAAGCAATCTCAATTGTTACATTACGTCAAGCTAGTAGCTTACAACAAACTAGATATTGCTTCAAAAATGATGAATTCGTTCGTAATGTGTTTGTTATTTTTATATTCACTTCAATTATGGTTTATATAAGTTACTTAAAATAAATATTCCTCTCTGGAATTAAAAACTTTCAGCGTTTGTGCACGAGCCAAGTAACTAAATTACAAAATATTTATTTTCTTCAAATATAATATCAGGATTACTCAAAAACTATTGATTCATTTCTCAATCCACGCCAATTACGTCAGTATTGACGGATTATTTGCGTTTATTCAGCGATCTATATTCTGAATCATCGGGTTATGAAATATAAACATGATCCACATTGTGTGATGTATTGTATAATCTATTAGCATAAACTGAAACTGACGTGTTTGTGCTGAAAATGTGTAGGAAAGAAAATGTGTGGGTATGTTCGATTCATTTTTGTGTAATGAAATCCTTAAAATATGCGATATGGCAACCCATTGTACCATTTTAATTTTATTTGTCATATAAAATGTATTAATATGTAACTTAAGATGAACAAAAAGGAGTATAAATGATGAATTAACGTATCCACAATACCAAACAGAAACGTGACGATCAAGACATCATTGACTGAGCAAATTTGACTTCCTATTACATTGGAAATTAAGTGTTTTAGAAAGCAGGATTTGAAGAGAAAGGGCCTTAGTCCTGTTAGTAATCCCTGTGGGCGTAAAGTTAATAAATGGTGTAATAACAATTTGCAACATATTCATTCCAAAAATTAAAGAAGGTGTTTCAATAACACAAAATCAAATAAACATCACTCAAGAATTCTTTGATCTCACCATTACCAATCCGACTCCAAACAAAACCGCGATACACACATAGCTCAAAAATTTTGCAACAAATTAACGGTTCGTATCAAAATATGACGGATTCAGGTCGAGTGCACACTTGCGGAGTTTGTTTATGCTGCCATTATTTTCGTTAAGAAATTCCCCATTATTATGTTTGTTAAACAGGTCAACGGGTTTCGGGCCGTGGCGCGTTGTTTTTGCTATCAATATTATGAGATGTTTTCGTTGCTCAAACTGTTGTTGCTTAGGCCTTTGTGAGCTATAGCGTCACAGATTTATTGATATATTTTTGTTGCTTTATTTGTTTAGTTGCTGTCTCGACACACGTAATCCTGACATTTTATGCCACAATACAATTTAAACACGATTTATTCAAAACAGACACAAAACTAAAAACTTTGCTTTAGTGGCTTTGGATTTGGTACAACAATATCATATATTAAGCTAGTTACATGATAATTAAATCTTATATATAATATCTATCTTATATATTAAAATATCTAATAATAAAATTTAACCTAACCTACAGGTTACATACCTTAGTTAGTTAGGAGTACTTAGTAATATCAGAACAATAAAAACTATTGTTTAGATACTATTCATACAAAGGTTGTCTGCAAGAGATCTTTAAGTGATAAAAGCGCCCATTGTAATACCACAAGTCTTATATTCAATTTGTCTGATTTTGTGTTTCTTTTTGTATTTGTTAACAATAAACAGTATCCCAAAAAAAAAAATCAATATGTCCAATAATAATGTCAATAAAATTTCACCACCCTTAGACAAAGACAAACACCAAATCATCGACGCTAGGCGTATAGGGTCTAGTACAGTCCACTGAGCAACTAACGAGTGGCCACGAGAGCGGGCGGCCGGCGCGGAGGCACGTACTGCTGACGACGACACCGTCATCTGTTCCGCGGCTAAGATTCTCGAAGAGTATTGGAGATGGTTGGTCTAATTACTCCCTTGCAGGTTATTGCACTCTGTTCGCTTTGAAAAATTTTACAAGAATGGAGCTAGCTTCGGCTGAATTTGTCAGGTTGAAGATAGGCTAGTACTTTCCAATATGAGTCATATTCTACTTTCTACTAATATTATAAGTGCGATTTGTGTGTTTGTTACCTCTACACGCTCAAACTACTTGACCAATTATAATAAAATTTGGTATAGAGATAGCTGACACCCAGGATTAATATATAGGCTACTTTTTATCCCGACAAAATATCATTTTCCCGTGGAAAGCACGTTGAATTGGAATATATTAAATACTCTTTCAAACCCAGAGGAAAGAACTGGGAAGTATAAAGTGCGACAACGTTGAATTTAAATATTTAAAACAGTTATCACGCAAAATATTTCCTGTTTCTAAAGTGGTCTGAACTCAGTCGCCAGTTAGACTTATAATCCAACTAAACTAAAAGGTACCGTTTGACGTTTCATACTTTTCAACTTCATACAAGTGTAACTCAAACAATTACAATAAAATATAAATAATAACACCCAACAGTCACATACATAGTCCTGACCCCACACTAAGATCGAGTCTTGTGTCGTGGGTATCAGGAACCGCGAGAGAAACAAACACCCGGATGAAATATTTGTGGGCCGCACAAACATTTCTCTCCGTGCAGGGATCGAACCCGCGGCCTCTAGTTTCACAGGCGGCGTTTAACCAACTGCGCCACAGAGGCTGTAACATTATTTATTAAATCGAATTGCGGTTGTGCGGAAAATGTTATTGAAATCGTGTCAGTTACGCCTGTACAAAGTTGTTTAATTTTGAAAGTATGAAACGTCAAACGGTACCTATTACTTTACTTGGATAATAGTAGAACTTCCTTTTCACCCGTTGGGGATCTAGATGAGCTCATTTTATTTATTTAAAGCCAGTGGGTATTATTTTTTATTTGCATAGTAAAGTGATACAATATTTATTGGTAAGAGTGACATAGTCTATCAAATTGTGAAAGAATCACATTGAGTTGGCAAAAATTCAATCTCCGCTAATATTTGTTTGATCCAGATATACCTATTTGTTTCTTCTGTGGGTGTTTAGATAGAAAAACCTTTCGCAGTTTCTGATACATGTAACACAAGACTTGAACTAAGCCCTTAATAAATATGTCTAAGATGAATAATTCAGTTACAATCTTCAAAATCGCTTTGTTCTTTTTTTATTATTATAAATGGCGTCCTTCAAAAAACGAGCGTATTCCCACCTTAAAGGCCGGCAACGCATCTCCATGCCCTTTGATGCTGCAGATGTCCATGGGCAGCGGTGTTCACTTACCATCAGGTGAACCGCGTGCTCGTTTGCCCCCTATAACATAAAAAAAAAACAGAAATTCATGATTTACAATATAGCTGCTAACAAACCACAGAGGTTTATATTACAGCTAACGAGAGTTTACAACAGCAACAATACGACAACAAAATGTACTTTATAATATATACTAGCATTTCATAAATACATAGTAGGTAATTACAAATTCAGTAGACACTGTAGATACATTAAACAAAATAAAGTTTTTTTTTTTCATTTATTTATTTAGGGCTTTTTACTTTAATAGTACATGCCAGCCCCATCGTATTTCTAACACTATGGCTACCTTTATACAATTATGCTCAATTTTGTACCTAAAATTAACTTGTATGCCTATTTGTGAAGACTTATCAACTTAAACAACTCTTTAGCTGCCTCAGAGGCTGGATTACCTAAAAGATTGTGAAATTCTCCTACATCATAGCTGTTCAGACCATAAGTTTTCATAAGCTTCTGTCTCCTTTCATGAAATCGGACATGAAGTTATTGACTGTTAATAAAGAACGTTTCCAATTTATATTTAATATTAGAAGGTGTGATTTTATCAACCAAGTCAGTAGACATTTCATTAATAAGTCTATATATATATCATAGTCTATCATCGTTCGTGGTGTTGTTTGGTTTTGCTACGGTCGCGGAGCGGATTCGGGCGAACGTCATGCTCGCCACTCATTGCAACAAAAAATTACTCTAACTGGAAACACTAACATGAGTATAAAGTTAATTAAACATTGTATGATACCGGCACTTATAAATCTGCCGGCACATGGGCGTGATTGGCGCTTAAATCGCTCACGGGCGAGCGCTTTTCGCTGATTTGTTGACGCACTGATCCTAGTACAAATAACTCTTTTTTTCTCTCGCTGGTGTGAAAGGTAATATTAGCTCTTAGTTTATTTTTGTTTTGTTATTGAACATTGTAGAAAGTTTCTGAATGAAAAATAAATCTATCTAGCAATGTTGAAGGGAGGTCCGTGAACTTCGGAGGACGTTCTAAGGTTAAAGATAAGTATAAACATTAATCGGCTTTTCGTACTTAAATATGTAATATGACCAGGGTTATTATTTTATGATATTTTCGAGTATTTAACTATTGGTCTGGTACTCATTAATAGCGTTTTTCAAAATGTTAAACTTCTTGACAATATAGATCTACAAAAAACTTTTTAAATTTACCAGTACGTGAAAAAAATCTATGCATGGAACTAGCATGTAAGTTCAAGTGAAATTTACAGCAATGGTCTTGCAGGCTAATTGTACAAAGTATTTTTATATTTTTGAGATGATTAGTGATTAATTTTTAAATTATTTTTTGATAATAACAAATTAAACAAAAAAATCGATAGTTTTACGCATTTAAAGTCAATGAAACTACTGGACATAATAATATATTGAGATTTAAAATCGTATCCATGTTTCAGGATGGCGGGCGCAGTGGAATACCAAGTATTGTTTTGTAACTCATGTTTTTATTTGGTTTTGTTACTATTTTGAGTGGTTGCATTACTTACCACTAGTATTCGCCTAGTGGCAAGCTGCAGCAGACTCGTCTCATCATTCATTGCAATAAAAAAATGAAAACTTTATTCCACTAAAAAAAATATACCTCCCTTCCAATAGACAAAACCAAACTAAACACAATCAAACTCTATCCACACAGATACCTACAGTTTGGAAGTCGTGACTGTTTCGATGCGAAGGTATAGAGCGGACAAATGGAAAAGGGCGAAAAAAATGGACCATGAAAATCATAACGCGGACAGTTCCAACGCCCCGAACTCACGTACAGAACATAAAAATAACTGAAATTTCAATTAAAACGTAACAATCAATCGTGGAAGTTTCACGCCCGACTGTCCCGTGAAAAAACAAAGTCCGGTTGTATTTCATTTTTATTGTGCTTTTGTGGGTTTTGGACTTCTGCCCCCGACTTATCGAGTTGAGGCAGCCTAGGGTTAGATGCTGTCTTCTTACTTCAATTTAAAATATGGATTTTAGGAGTAAACTATATTAACTGGTGGTAGGTCTCTCATATGTGAGGGTACCACCGCAATGTCTATTTCTCCCGCTAAGCTGTAGACTAATATTGCACTGTTGTGTTTCAGTTTGAAGGCCACTGTAGCCAGAGTAACTACTGGACATATTGATACTTAATATCTTATGTCTTAGGATGGCGAGTTCAGTGAAATGCTAAGCATTGCTTTGAAATGCATGGTGTTTGGGTTTGCAACTGTCCTTGAACTGTCATATCGCTTACCATCAAGCGAATGATATGCTAGTCTAGCCATTCATCGAAAAAAAATCTGCGTCGGTGGTGGAGTTGTACGGGAAGTGATATTGGATGTTTTAATTCATTCGTCCCGGAGTAGTTCTTGAAATTGAAAACATTCACAAGCCGCACCACAACATACTTGCATGATATGTTATGACAGGTTCCATCCATCGTTTAATGCAGTCACTATTTAAGTGGATAAGAATAGCCTACTCAAAGTTGAAATACTCTAAGAAAATATATTAATATCGGTACTGCTCATCTTTATAAATGTAGTTTTCAAAGTAATTAAATATTCCTATCATTTTTCTTTTGAAAGTGACACAACTAAAGCCCTCTTGCACACAGACCGTTCTATCATCGATTCCATACTTCGTAAGAAAATGCGGATACCAGCTATCTCAAAGGAAACTCAATTACAAAGACAAACAACTGAAAGAGCGACGAATTCATAGCATATTTTAATGTAAGCCCTTCACTTGATTTATTTTGTTCGATGTTACAAAAATCGTCGGTTTTTTTTTTGGTTGGTAGAAAATATTTTTATATAGCACTGAATGGCGAGACGAGCATGCCGTTCGCCTCATGGTAAGCGATACGACTGCTCATGAACAGTAGCAAAACCAAACAACACCTTTAATTACAAAGCAATGCTTGGCACTCCACTACCCTCGCCATCCTGAGACATAAGTTATCACAACCGGTTATCATACCAAATACTACCGCCAATAGTCTAACACAGCGTTGCTCAACCTTCTTCAATCCGCGGACCCCTAGAAAATTAAGCACTATGTTAAAAATCCCTTAATAAAAAACACAGGTATGTTAATAAGTTTAGGACATTTTTTTGTAATACTACCAAATATATTAAAAATCGCTAAAGATTGGTGCTGCTTTTTTACAACTAAATTGTTTATTTATTAATTATTTATTTAATCTTTATTGTATACAAACAAAAAGAACATAAAAATATAAAGAAATAAAATCTATTAAAAGTACAAATGGCGTCTTATCGCTACTAAAAGCGATCTCTACCAGACTAGGTAACCTTTGGCTGAATATAAAAAGAGAAAAGGCAGTGTAAAAACAAAGATAATCATAAATAATATTATATATTTAAATTAGTATATGGCCTAACCACTCTCAATCGTACTGTCGATTGTAATATGTGAGTTAATTTTATTGCTTAGTTGTAATCTCAAATCATATTCCAATTGTAATTTGTTTCTGTGTTTGTTTTGCATTTATACAAGAGTAGAGAATGCCTTTTTACAGATATGAACGAGAAAAGCAATAAATGTTTTAATATTTCTTTAGAAACATTTATTAAACTCACCCAAAAGTTGATTGAGAAAATTCCTGAAATTACGTTTCAAAGCTGGAACATGATATTTATATTAATTGATTTTCCTGTAACCTTGTCAAGCCGGTGATACCTGAAACATCTGCGTTGAAAGGGTCTACTATCAAGTTCTATGTTCTGTCTGGTTCTGGATAATAACCCCGAAAAGAAGACCTCAAATCGCGGAGGTGAAAGGTGAGGGAGGTTTTATTTGAAAGAAAGAATCAGTTCCTCCTTTTGACCGCATTCTACGCCGGACAACTAGACCCTTAGCCGATATTTAAAAAGAAACAAAAGACATTGTCGCGTTTATTTGGAAAATGTTTAGTTACATTGAGTTTGTAGTCACTAAAACTACCACCGGGCTTTGTTTGTAGCAGTCTTGATGTATCTTGTATTGTGGCTAATACAGCAAAAATAACACCATCTTATTTTCAGCCACAGACAGTCCACTACAGAACATAGAGGCATCCATCAAAAAAATTCTCAGTGAGCTGTTGAAAGTGGCCTGCGTTGCGTCCGACATGCTAATTAAGGGCGCAGGAAATTATGAAATCAACAAACAAGGAAAAAGTAGAGCCTTGTGAAAAATACTTAGGGCTCTATTTATCCGATTTTAGTGTGCTTAAAGAATTATCTTCTCGACAAATCTTTTGAAAGACATAACTAAATCAGTTTAACTAATTCAATATTTAGCGCCCAATGAGGGAATTTAAGCATTTTTTTTGTATGATGGTAGAATTATTCCGTGCAAATATAGCACTTTATCTTCTAATTTTGACAGCCTCCATGACGCAGTAGTTATGCTGGTTTTGAAACGAGAGGCCGTGGCTTCAATCCCCACGCCGAGACCGATGTTCGTGCGATTCAAACGTATTAGGTCTCGGGTAGTTTCTAATACACGATACCAGATTTGTATCATCGGGTTCGAGAATATGTTTGGGAATTTTGTAGATATGTTTTAATTTTTTACAGTGGTGAAATCCAGAGAGAGGGAGAGGAGCAGAAAGGAAGAAATATGGGAGGTGAAAAGTGTTATTGAGCAATGTCAGTCACCGAACGAAACCCGACAAAGTTTTCACTTCACATCTACATCCCGTGAGTAATGATGTTGATAGCTAATGCTACAGAAACAGTGGAATGGTACAACTAGATCATGGAGTAACAATGTTAAGCAAACATTTGCTGTTGAGTTGCAGCCAGTGATAAAGCTGGTGAGTGATGGTAAAATATTTTGTACAGTACTGTATTACTGTATATGTCCCATTGCAGGTCACAGCCCCTTCTCTTCAATTGAGAGTATGATCCATTGAGACATTTAGGCCATATAGTCAATCATGCTGGCTTAGTGCAGGTTGGCGGACTTTACATCCAATTTTTTTACAAATCGCTTTGGTGTGCACGTTTCCTCGCCATCTTTTCCTTCACCGTAATAGTACGTGGTGATTGATCATTACACACATATCTCCGAAAGGTCAGAAGTGAGCATTGTAATTTGAACTAGTAAACATGTTAGCAGATCCAGCTTCCGAGCTAGGGTGGTTCATATAGTTCTTAACAGAACACTGGATACGATTGCAATACTCTTATTCGTAATAATGTTTTTTTTTTTTTTGTTTTTATTTGTTACAGCCGCAATTTGTGAATACATACACACACACACTTTTTACTTTATTTATCGAATTTTATCAAGAACACAATACATAATTTTTGTCAATCTGGGGCCAGCCCAGGGGGGGGGGGGAACATGACCCCCATGACCTCCCCTCTGGATCTGCCGTTGCTCTGATCGATTATCTGGCCACCACGCGCCAGATTCATACTGACCCAAATAACGACCTTTGAAAGGTGGTAGCATACACATCATATTGACCCACAAAGCCATAAGTTCTTCAATATTCAAGCATAATTTTGAACTTCTTGGCTACACTGCCAACAAATCACAAAAGTTTCCTCGAAACCAGATGTAGTTGTAAAATATCTTAGATAAGCTGAAAACAAGCCAATATAAAAGACAGAGTCTGAAACCTTACCTATTGGAAGTACATAATCGAATTTCAAAGAAGCTCGCGAGAACAATATTGGAAGTTAATAAAAACATGGTAGACAAGAGTTAAAACTTCGCAGACAACACGGTACGTACAGTATCGTGCTTTTTACTTGTTGCCGATCGATTGACCACCTCTACTTTAAGGTAATGGATGCTGCAATATCGGGAACTTGTGCATCTTCAAACCCTTGTGACAAATTATTTTAGTACTAATGGGCTAACGATAATCTCATAGAATCTTATATGCAATTAATAGTCTTATTGAAGAACCCGTCATCATTTCGCGTAAATCTAAGAACCCATCAAGAAGTGAAGATTAGTCTAGACCTTTGGGTTCATTACCACGCTATAAAATTAATTAGAAAGAAAATAAATTGTTTATACAAATATATTAAATACAATTCATTTATTTTATGTAAAATGTAAAAGCACTGGAAACTTAACCATTCAATGGAAGGACCTCTTCTGTTAATAAATGGACAAAAGCTTAAGACAGACGCACAAAAGGAACTAGTGATCTAATTACCAAAATCACCTTCCTTAATTATGTAAACCCACCTGAAATTTCAGACAACAGCCCACATTACGTTATACTCACAGAACGGTATAGGCCCTGTCTAATGAAATGTTTCGGATCCTCCGCTCGCGAACGGTAACCGCCCCTGTATTGGTCACATGTGCCTACTTTGCATGCTAGTTCGATTCACTATTTTCAACTGGAATTACTGTAGTCGGGTTCAGATGTATTGGCAAGAGTTTTTTGTAATATATAGACCGTTACTGGTGGTAGGTCTCTCATATGTGAGAAGCCGCCTGGGTAAGTACAACCGCAATGTCTATTTCTCCCACCAAATAGTAGTGTAAATGCACTATTGTGTTTCGGATTGAAGGACATTGTAGCCAGAGTAACTACTGGACATATTTACCCTTAACATCTTATGTCTCAGGATGGCAAGTGCAGGGGAATGCCAAGCATCGCTTTGTAATTTAAGGTGTTGTTTGGTTTTGCTACTGTTCATGAGCGGTCGTATCGCTTACCTTCAGGCTAACGGTAAGCTCGTAGAGGCTCCATTCATAGCAATAAAAAATAATTATAACAACATATAAGTACAATCGGCGGACTTATTCCACTAGGCAATCTCTTCCAGGCAACCTTAGCATGGACATAACAGAAAGAAGAGAGGGCAGTCAAGGCTGTATAGTGACAAAAGTATATATCAAGAAATAACAAATTCTATGCCTTTACAATATGATATTCATAATAAATTCCACTGGTCAATATTCGACACACCCACTATATACCGTGGTAAGTACACAGGACTCACATATGGCGTGTTTGTAAACACCAGCACTACAATATCACTTTAACGTGTTCGGTTCTATTTGAATTTCTATTTAATTTGCAGCCGTCATGTGCTGTACCTATTGTATCGCGATTAGAATACAGATTATCATAGATACGTAGGTATTATTGTATTCTAGACAATAGTAAACTGTACTGTATTGTAACAGCCCATATATTCCAATGCAGGGCACGAGCCTCCTCTACAATGGTGTGTATGATTAAGATGGGTTAGGCCATATAGTCCACCACGCTTTCCTAGTGCGGGTGGTGGGAGTTTACATACCCTAGAAATTCTTACAAATTCCTCATCATGTTTTCCTTCACCGTAATAGTGATGGTGATTGACTAACAATACACACATGACTTCGAAAAATCAGAGGTGTGCCCTGGTTTGAAGTAATAAGTCAGGTAATAAAAATATGAGCTTTAATTTTAGACAGAATTGACTTACAAAACTATAATTGGAAACGTCAGCTGCAAAATTGGACACACTGATCTCACGACCCCGTTTATCGTTTTTCGCTATTCCTCATAATTTTGAAATGTTCCATCCACGCACTCTTGAAAATACACTCTGTATAAATACACAAATTATACGCGACCTACGCACTTGTCACTCAAGACTACTAAACCATGAGACAATAAAAAAAAATAAAAGAATAGTGTAGCAACAAATAAAATTCCACAACTTAAAAGTATTACCCTAACCTTTTTCAGCTAATTAGAGTCTTTTGACATAAAGTACGACGATCTTCCCATCCAACTACCACAATGGCATAGAAAAGCAACAAGTTTAAACTTAATTCATAAAGAACATTCTATATTAACTATGTATACAAATAGCCATATCTTTGTGCCGCTACAAAACAAGAAATATGCACCCACTTATTGCTTCGTATTGTAATAAAAAGCGGAGCTAAAATTAAAAACTTCGGTGGGAACGGGGTTTTCATATTCAACGCTAGTGCTTGTGTTGTGTCGATAGTTTTGTCTTTGCTGACTTTAGAATATAATGGAATTTATTGATAATGCTTTTTCATTAATCTATACATATAAATAAGATTGAAGTGTCTGTTTGTAAAGTAAAATTGAAAAAAAAAATGTCCAACTACATGTTATATACACGATACCTATAACGAAAATGACATTAGAATTTATTTTTGTCTGTCGGGACTTTTACTGTCAGGTAGCTGATATAATAAGGAGTAACTTAGGCTACATTTATTTTAGAAAAATTCTTTTATTTTAGAAAACTTAAGTTTTTGTTCAATTCCACGCGGACTAAGTCGCGGGTACAACAGCTAGTTATGTAATAAATGCATGATGCATTTCTTACGTCGTGTATGTACAGACAGCCTCCGTGGCGCAGTTCGTTGGACGCCGCCTGCCAAACGAGAGGCCGCGGGTTCGATCCCCGCACCGAGAGAAATGTTTGTGCGGTCCACAAATATTTCTTTCGGGTCTGGGTGTTAGCGAGACCGAAACTTCTCTCGTAGTTTCTGATACCAACGACACAAGACTCGAACTTAATGTGGGGTCAGGACTATGTATGGAACTGTTGGGTGTTATTTATTATTATTTATTTCTAGATTATTCAAGTCCTCGAAAAGTATGGTGGCTCGAAGTTTTGCATGAAAATAATATCAAAGTATTATAATCAAGATTGAGAAATAATTGCGACTATTAATTTATTATTAATAGCCCGTGGAAACATAAAAAGATGCACAATAAAAAACCTAAGATTATCCAAAGGTACTTTTAGAATGTTTCTTCTTCGCAAATGTTTTTAGGTCTTGTAATTTCATCCAATGATCAAGATGAATGTCTGGCGGATTCAGTCTTTGTAGAATAGAAGGAAAGAGGGAATGGAGGCTGACATGGTGTTTAATAAGATCTTTTAAATCTTTAACATCAAATAATTTAAGATAAAGGAACGGAAGGAACACCCTCTTCAAAATGAACTGTCACCTTCATTCATTCGTCTCTATTTTTATTTGCTCTAATTATGTCCCGAGAACTCACAAATATGACGTTTATAAGAAAATTAAAAACATCGATATAATTAAAGGAAGCGTCGTACATCCCTTCAAGAATACTGATACAGCAGATATTGCGAGTTGGTAAGCGATAACTATCGGAATATGTCTACACTCCGCACTGATTCAATTGTTCGGAAAAATATCTTTTGTTTAACTCCCACGTGGCGAATTAAAACGCTTAGCCATACCGACATAATTCATTGGTTATAAGAATATAAACGATTGTTAATTGCTTATGGTTTTTCAACTTGTAATATCAAATATTGAGTTTTTTTATACAGTCTTCGTGACGCAGTTGATTAGACGTCGGCTGTGAAACGGGATGCCGCAGGTTCGATCTCCGCACCGAGATTAATATTGTGAGGTCCAAAAGTATTTGTCTTTCGAGTCTTTAGGCGTTTGTGAAATCGAAAAGTCTCTCGTTGATTCTGATACCCACGATTCAAAACTCAACTGATCTTAATGTGGGGCCAGGAGCATGTAGGTGATGGTTGGGTGTATTTTTTATTTTAGTTTTTTCTATTTATTAGCAAGTCATGAGTCAGATTGCTCGCCTGATGCTAAGTGTTAGTGACCTGTAGTGTAAATTTAAATTCCGAGTAATCTTACTCCTTTACCATATGCAAGTCAGGGGGGTAACTCTATACTCCGACACGAAGTTCGAATATTCAGACGTTGAAGTCATCATATAGGATACTAGCTGTGCCGGCGACTTCGTCCGCGTGGAATTTAACAAAAACATTATTTTTCCAAAATAAATAAAAAATTAAAAAAAAACAATAGCCTAAGTTACTCCTTATTATATCAAAATAATAAAATAATAATAAATTATTTATTCAGTAACAACAATAAAATTCCCGTCAAAATCGGTCCAGCCATTTCAGAGATTAGCCGGAACAAACAGACAGACAGACAGACCGACAGACAGACAGACAAAAAAAAGGTCATTTTCGTTATAGGTATCGTGTATACAACGATATGTAGTTGGATATTTTTTTTTTATTTTCACTTTACAAACAGACACTTCAATTTTATTTACGAAGTACGATAAAGGATTCAAAAATTTTATAAAGTATTCAGGCATGTTCGTAGTTTTACGTGTGATGTTAGAATATTCGTCGTTCTGTCGGAGTACAGAGTAACCCCCCAATTTTGCATATGATAAAGGAGGAAGATTACTCAGAATTTAATCGAATCACTACAGGTCACTGCACTGGCATCACCTAAGGATAAATTAAGTTCTGATACCTACGACACAAGACTTAATTCAACTTAATGTGGGGTCGGAACTATGTATGTGACTGTTAGGTGTATTTATGATTACTATATATTTATTATAAAGTTTATGAATCAGGCCGTTAGTCTTTTAATGCCCCATAAATCACTGGTAACAACCTCCTTTATACTGAACCCATTAGTGGTTTCGCACTGCTTGGACAGAAATTAGTACTAACAACAGATTATAATCGCGTACAAACCCTAACAAAATATTGAGATTATAGAGTAGGGATTGCAAAATTGTTTGGAAAATTTACCACACAAACCTCTTCTGAAACTATGATACGAAATAAATTCTTATATCTCTCAAAATAATGGATGGAATTGCTACAAATACTACCCATAATGAGATAAGTTTCGTCCGAAGATGTTACATGTGAAATTATTATATTGGCACAGGCAGAAATTACAATTCAGGTCAACCTATCAGATGTTTCAAAGCCAAAAAAACCAATGTTATTATTCATATATAGTTTATCATAAACATAAACTCACACCTTTTTCCCGGAAGGGGTAGGCAGAGGTGCCTGGACACCCACATTTCGCCTTGTACGTTCTGTCCCACGATGTGATAGGTGGCGAGCCTATCGCCATATCGGGCACAAATTCCTGACTCTGGGCTGATAATTAATAGAAAAATCCAATATCACTTTGCCCAACTCGGGAGTTTACATAGTTTATAGCTTATCGAGTATTTTCTTAGTCGAATATTTTCTCTTCATCGCTCAAACAACATTCAAAAGGCGTTCGAAACGGAGAAAATATTCGATATTTAAAATAGGTTTATGAACTGTCTATAATAAAGGCTATAAAATTTCCTAACTTGGAAATCGAGCCCAGAACTGTATTGTTCGTTACATGCAAATGAAACTATCAACAGGGATAACTTTCGCAGGTTAAAAATCTTTGACATAACAGAATGAGTGATGGATTACTCCGTAGCGTAAGTTTCACAACATAATTATTAGTACCAACCAAAGTAGCTTGTAACATCGTCTCGGTTCTTCGGAAATTCAAACGCTGTATCGAGTAAATACTTCATGCGATCTTTTGTTGCATTATTTCTAGAGAAATTTGCTTCTCTATCACAGTATTAAGAATTTGTTAAAATAGAAAATTTTAAAAGAATTATGTCGGCGAACTATTTTCCGGAAATACGCAGACAGAGTAGTACTTATAGGTTTTTTTTTTATTGCAATGAATAGCGAGACGAGCATGCCGTTCGCCTGATGGTAAGCGATACGGCCGCTCATAAACAGTTGCAAAACTAAACAACACCTTGAATTACAGTTAGTTTGTCGGGAGAAATATACATTGCTGACAAGTCGCTCGTAGTTCCTGATACCCACGACACAAGACTCTATCTTAGTGTCGGGTCAGGACTATGTATGTGGGTGTATTATTAATTATTTATTTATTTATCTTCTGCGGTCAAATTGAAATCAACAATTGTTCAAAAAGGACAAATTTGTATATCTAAAATCGGTTTTTAACTGACTGAGAATAAAGCCTTTAGAATTTAGGTTTTATTTCTAAAAATTAAGCTTAAAAAGCTTTTTAAACTGGAAATAAACGAGAAAAAATCTTTTTTACATAAAATACAACCAACAAATTCAACTACACCGCAGGAAAATTTCCATCCGCAATTTCATACCTGCAATTTATCCTTTTTGCCTTCTGCGTAGCGAAAGGAGCTTCCATTAGTATCTTATTGTTCTACTTTGAACTGTGCCGTACAAAGAATTGCGGGTAAGACCATTGTTTTCACTTCCTTGGAATATTTTTTTCTTGTCCCGGCTAATGTTTTTCTTCCCCGTCATACTTTTTCGCGAGAGTCAATTAATTCGTGCAATTTTCATTAATCATCGTCATTAATGTGCCAGGAAGACTGTACAAGTCGATTTTAACTTCAAAAATTCGCAACAAAATGTAGCGACGACCTTTAAAAACGAGCATATTCCTACCATAAAGGTGGGAAAGGCATCTCCATGGTGGGGATAACTTACCATCAGATGAAACGTATGCTAGTTTGTCTCTAGACTCAAGACTACAAATTCTGACTAGGTTACGATGAAGCCTCAGTCCTTATTAGGTCACTGTCAAGAATAAGTAACCAGGTATTAATAAAACCAAAAATTGAAAGAACGCAATCATATATTCTATTCAGTCATTACACTGATTGACTCACTCTCTTACATCAAATATCTCTTCGATAAAAGGAAAAACGGAAAACCCAATTTTAAGAGGAATTTAGAAATCAGAAGAAAAAAAACATCTCGAGCAAACGACTTCGTTAGCACCCAAGGAGCAATGATTAAAAATTAATGGTCCTTCGAGCCGGATAATACTCGTTGGCCGCATCCGTAAATGATTTAATCAGGGAGAAAGTGCTTGAAGGTAATAAAAAATAAGTTAGTTCTCAACGGTTTGTGAAGATTCAGTTAAATAATTCAATGCTTTTAAATATTGGTTTTAAATATTTGAATAATACTGGTGGTAGATCTGTTATATGTGAAAGGCCGCACAAGACAGGTGCCACCGTAATTTATATTTCTGCCGCCAAACTGCAATGTAAATGCACTGTTGTATTCCAGTTTGAAGGACATTGTAGCCAGAATAACTACCGGACATATTGAGACCTAATATCTTATGTCTCAGATGGCGAGCGCAGTGGAATGCCAAACATTGCTTTGTGAGACACGGTGTGTTTTAGTTTTGTCACTGTCCATAAGCGGTCGCTTACCATCAGGTGAATGACATGCTGGTCTCGCCATTCATAGCAATAAAAAATCGATAACTTGAGACTTTATTTAAAGGGATTTGAAAGTACAAAGAGGTGCAGTGCAATAAATACTGAATTACAATAAACAAGATCTAATTGCTTGAAAAACTAATTAGCTAGTAAATGTTTATAGTCTTCAAATTTAATGTGTAATAGTTATAATCCTCATCTAAATTTTATTACCTTGAGGCGAAACTTGGAATTACAAATAAAATTTAAAATAATAACAACAAACATTTATATTCGTAAATTCTAAACATATTGTCACATGTCCAATTTAATAAATTGTGATGGAAGTTAAACTGTTCCTAATATTTTGACAACAGCATTCGGACGCTGAAAGATTGTAGAAAATTTATCATCCAACGTATATATGTAATTTTTGATCACTTTGACGTGTGCTATATTTCTTGTTTAGTTTCTCTTCGTGTCCAATTCTAGTCGGTTCTCCTGTATTGTCAATGACATCATGTTATGGACGACACTCCTCGTATGCAAAGCGATTTATTAATCACTGCCAGTCGAACTGCGGTGTAAATTTTGTTTTGATTTGTAAGCCAATAAAACTTGCTCGCCCGAACAGATATTGATTGTTCGAATGGCCAATCCTATGTCACTACAGCTTGCTATTTGCCAAACTTGGTATATTTAGTTCTGACAAATTATATGTGTGTGAAATATTCCTTTGATCAAATTCTGAGAACGTTTTCCATACAGAATTCAAATGTATTGGTCAGTGGCTGTTCATTCGAGTGTCTTGGAATCAATATTATTGAATTGAACTCACAAGGAAGGCAATGATAATAGTCTATACGTCTTGCGGAATCTATGAGAAACGCTGAATACAGCTTGAGTTATGGACGATGGAATAACATTAATCTTTACTAATATTATGAATATGCATGTGAGTTTGTATATTATGCTTGCACCCCTTACCTCAAAAATGATCACGACATTTTGCGTACAAGTTATTACAGAGTAAAGGAAGGCTCTTTTCATATGAAAAATATATAATGGATACAAGAAGCCTTTATAGTTTTACATTCATGCTATCTATATCGATTGTTGAGCTAAAATGAATTGACACAATCTTAATTACCAAGAGCAAAGCCGGAGAGAAAAATATTGTGTATGAATTATATCTAGGTATCTTTATCAATCTACGTCAACCCACTTATGGCTATAGGCTTGCTCATTTGATCAAATCATGAATCTAGATATCTGTTGCAGAACAAAAGTTGTGGAATTGAGAGAACGCATCACCAAGTTGAAGTGGAGTTGGGCAGGGCATCTGGCGTTTAGACGGCAGATCGACTAAGAACGGACGGACGGAGCGGTGGCCAAGTATTACATGATTTTAATTTTTTTACATATACGTCCCACTGCAGGGCACGGGCCTACTCTACAATCGACAGTACGATTGAGAGTGGTTAGGCCATATAGTCAACCACGCTGGCCTAGTGCGGGTTGGCGGACTTACATACCATAGAAATTCTTATAAATCGCTATGGTATGCATGTTTCCTCACGATGCTTTCCTTCACCGTTTTAGTGCGTGGTGATTGACTATAAATGCACACATGACTCCGAAAAGTCAGAGTCTTTTATTGGATAGTTCCAGCAAACGACCAGCCCAACTGATGGTAAGTGGTCACTGACACGAACAATTATAATGCTTGGATCATGTATTGTTGCCGGCCAATCAAATCAGGAGGGGAGCGGAAAGGAAAACATATGGGAAATGGAAGAGTACTGGGCATCCGGCAAACTCCTCACCGAACGAAACGCGACAGTAAAGCTGTCGTTTCACGTTGATCTCCTGTGAGACAATGGTACTACCCTTGACGAGCCATTTATGTCGTGACTGACAACAGTGTGGGTATACCACTTTTAAATAAAGATTATTCAATGGATATCAGAAATTAGATTATTACAAGCAATAGTTTAGCTAGTAAAATGCATTTTGGGAAAAGCATTAACCTTGCGACGAGAGATTATCGCAGCATTAAAATTAATGATGTCGAAAGATTTGATTTACGATTCGCTCGTGCATAAATTGATTACAATATTAGTGAGAAAAATGAAACTCGGATATTCCGAGACCGTTTTGTTCACTTAGATAAAGCAGACAAGTCATTCAACTTCGCGGTAAGAAACGCAGATTTTAGGATATACTTATCCGCTCTAATAGTGCTCATCATGATACAAAGTGGTTGAAAACCAAACCCCGGAGTTGATAACCTCTGTGGCAAGCCGTAGGTTGGATCTTCGCGCCGAAAAAAAATATTTCAACCACAGGTATTTGTTTCGGGTTTGCGTTGCCTTGTTGTGAGACCGAAAAACTCTCCTAATTTCTCATACCCACGACACAAGATTCGATCTTAGTGTAGGTTCAGGGCTATGTGACTGTTTTTATATTTATTTATTTACTGAGTGCGTGGGTTTCGAGTTTAAATCGGATATCAATTTTAAGCATGATTTTTCTTGACTCTGTATAGAAGGCATTGCTTTTATCATCATTTTGTCGAGCCAAAAATAAAAACATAAGTCTCGTACATTGTTGAAATAAATTAGAGCTGTAAACCATAGTTCTAATATCATTAATAGATACTTGTTTAGTTAGTATTGTCTATGTTTGAACGTTACTTGACAATATTCTTTTTCTGTTATTGTATCTTATCCGTTGCTATCAATATGTATCGTGTCATGTTGCTATATTAAACTCTTGCAAAATTATAAGTGATCCGTTTTAATCACATCAAACATCAAAATTCCCGCACCGAAAAACTAACCATTTAATAAAACCTTTTAATCCATTTACTAAAACCGATATAAACAATCAATAATAGTGGCTGGACAGCGAACGGAAAACTATAGGTTATATCGGTCCAATTTGTTGGAGCAAATATTGTTCCTAACGCTTTTTCCCGCTTTTCAATCAATATCACGTCAGGACACGGTGACCTTTGTTTTCTTCAGACAAACAGAACGTAGTGTGGATGGGTACTGGGCACCGTTTGAACTTCATGGGCAAGTTGTCAGGCAAGTCAATCAACACAGCCGACAGTCACACGTTTCCTACGCAAATTTCCGTCGGGTCGTTTATCAGCGCTACGAAAGGTACTATAGTTATATAGATAAATAATGGATTTCCTTTTCGAGGATATAAAAAAGTTGCGAAATTACTATAACTATTATGGTCAAACCGTTTGGTGATATCTCGGACTCATAAAAAAAACTGGTAAATGAGTATCAAAACTGTTCCTTTTTTTTAGTCGGTCCGCAAGGAACTAGCTAAGGTCTAAGACCATGTTGCCAAGTTATAAGTAAACCAAAACGGTTCCTAATTTTTTTAATATATATTTTTTTATTCCATTACATGAGTTCTGTGCAGCCAGTTTAATCAGAGGTTTTAATCTAATATTGTTATATGTAAACGTTAATAAAAGTACCATGTTGTAGACGTGTCGCTACTTAAAGAAATATAAATTATTTGCAAACCTTTACTAATAAATTTTGTCTATGAAAATGTTTAAACTTCAGAATGGTCTTTTGTCTGGGACTGCGTTCCCGCAATGGACAATAATTAGCTTGGTCTAGACTAGTAGACTAGACTAAGTGAGTTATAAATAAACTTTCTGGAACTACATCCTAACTTCCAAACGAATAAAACCAATTAGATGTTACATGCAAAGTTGTATGCAGATTTCTACGTAATTACAAATAATACATTTTTTATGTGTAATAATTTAATTATTGTTTTATAATTGCAAGTGTTTCTCGCTTCTTTACAATAAAGATAATCTCAAGTTCTCTTGGGTTCTAATCCCAAATTTAGTAACCCGCTTTGAGAGAGATTTCAGCTTTAAAAAAATAATATTTAATTCCCAGAAGTGGAGTTTTTGCACCATATGACAGAAATAAGTTCAACAAAATGCGGGTGGCATTAGTGGGAGCCTCTGGCCACTCCTAGTATGGTTCATTTTACACGTATAATTCAATGCAGAAGTCATGTAATCAGTATCTGTATCTGTATCCAACCCTATACGTCCAACTGCAGGGCACGGGCCTCCTCAAACATCGAGAGAACGATTCAGAGAGGTTAGGCCGTAGAGTCTACCACACTGGCTTAGTGCGGGTTGGCAGACTTTACATACCATAGAAATTCTTAAAAATCGCTATGGTATGTCGGTTTCCTCGCGTTATTTTCCGTCACTGTTATAGTGCGTGGTGATCGAATATAACACTTGACTCCGAAAAGTCAGAGGTGTGCCCTGTAAGATAAGATTTTTAGTTATCCTTTCTAATATTATAAGTTATTATTAAAAATTCCTGCTGTTCCATATATTCTTTGTTTGCACATTTTTATGATAAATAATCCGCTTAAAATACAATTAATCCTCCACATGAATATAACAACATAAAAGGTTTTAAAAGTAAATTCCACGTAAATATTGCGCTTTTAAAAGTAAAACATCAAAAACCACATCAAATATTGTTTCAAATAACGCTCAAAGTAAATAATATTAAAAGCCACCAGTGTATTTAGTAAACTTCATAAGCGAACACTCAAAGATCAAAATATGGGTGAACTAGTTTCAATACAAATTTATTTAGTTAAGAAATAATAAAGTGTATAGTGAGGGTAGACGATAGGACTGTCTGGATTGTTGGCAACTGTATATTCTAAGCTTTTTAAAGACGTATATTTAGATAAACAAATATCTAAAAACCGGGCGTTTTGTATGAGATGTCTTAATAAAAATATTAAGTATGATGCAGAAGTAGTTTGATATGGACAACCGGTTTGAAAACAAAATTGGGAAATTATTTAACCTAAGAAAAATCTTGTTTTTTGAATAAAATCTCACAATTGACCTACTTAGTAGGATTAGCATGCTGAAGTGTAAGTAGGCGAGCCACGTCGAGAAGATGGTCGGTGGAGTATACAAGTGTTGGAGTGGAGACCGCGCTTAGGTAAAAGTAGTGTAGGACGTCCTGCTGCCCGACGGACTGACGGCTTGAAAAAAATGGCGGGCAGTGGATTGATGAGAGCTGCTCAAGACCGGGATGGTTGGCGTTTACTTAGGGAGGCCTACGTCCAGCATTGGGCGGCGATAGGCGATAGGCGGAATATATAATTGTCCAACATAGATATAACACATATGCATGCTTTCATTTAGACCTAGGTACACGATTTGAAATAATGATTAAAATATTGCATTGTTAAAACATACTTAAGCTTTGTCAAAGTATAGAGTAACTCTTATTAAGTTTCATATTGGGCGAAGTAGTCGCTTCACGCTGATTTATTTTGACAGACAGGTACCGCCCCGGACGAGCCTGCCCATTCATGGGGCCCTACTATATTCATCCGAAACGAAGTTCGAAACTTCGAACGCTCGAAGTTTTTTATACGATACGAATGTATCTACTCTGTAAAAGTTCGAATTTATATAACGTACATCGTAACTGTAAGTCTATAGTTACGACCATAAGTCAATAACAACTATAAGTATATGTAGGTACATTCGTATCGTATATAAACTTCGATCATCCTAAGTTTCGAATTTCGTTTCGGATGAATATAGTAGGGCCCATGCTGAGTTAAGACTGACAGCTCGCGCAAGCGACTTGCACGGACTAAACGCAGCAAGTCGATTTCTCTTGGAGCGAAAAAAAACCATTCAGCGGCACCATAATATCATCCCCTGTTTTAATGGTGGTATTAATACTTTTCCGCTGTTTCCATTGCGGTCAACAATCGTTTTATAAAATTTTCTTTGGCCTGTTCTGTTTTCCGAGTTTTCACAGAAAATGTTTGTCGATTTTTCTCGTGTTTTCGGGATTAGGTCTTGCAGGATTTGCAAGATGTCAACTATTTTTGAATCATCGATTATTAAACATGATAAAAGGTCTTAATTTATGCCCATTCATTTGCTGGGGTGATAAAAAGTTGACAAAGAGTAGTACCTAAAATTCATGAGTACTTATGTACTGAGTTCGTCAAGTGAAAATCATCCTAAGTTCCTTAGTCAATCTATTTACTGATCCTAGCGTTCCATTACTTACCTTGATAGTTCAAAGGTCTTGTTTTTATATTTTTTCCACGACTTCGAGCGTCCACAGCGGAGAAATTTTATCTAGATCTAGATTCTATCTTGACTATAGTGGCCTGATCGAAATCGAATATACACAGGTTGAAAACGACACGCGAAATATTTGCGAGATGCGCTACGGAATATTTTCCAGTATGTATCCTTTCGTAATCAAAATAGTTTTGCAATGTAGCTCTGCATATTGTAGAAAAGAGATAAAATATAAGAAGTCTGACCTAGATCCCATGGTATTTTCCACAAAAACAATCACTGTCCCAAAGCTTTTTTTACATATTAAACAATTACCCAAGATTTCGTAAACAAAACATTACGTTTAATACGACTGAGCAATTATGCCGGCGCGGTAAAACGTTAGTGGTCATTTCGCGGCCGGCTCTCACACAAAAGCCGAATTTGTAATCTCCACGTATACAAAAGGTAAATGTTGCGGTGTTTTCGGTGCGGTAATGATGTCGTCACGGAGGGCCGCGTAATCGAGGGATACGGGATACTTTTATACTGTACGGGGCGCGTTTACACCGTTCTGTAACAAAGTCCTGTATTTATATTAGTATTTTTTTTGTGTTTGTATGCCAAAAATGATTCATTAAAGAATAATTTAATTACAGTAGTGATTATGGTATTAAAATCGTAAAAATATTATTTCATTTATTTAGTTGACGACTGAAACAGTTCCTCAAGGGTAAAACTTTTTACTTTGTTTACATGTATGAAATTAAATAAAAATATATAGATATGGTGAACAATAATGTGAAAGTAATTTATTTGAAACTTTTATAAGAATAAAATATCAAGGAATAAATAGCCTCTCTTAAATGGTCACCGTAGCCGTATCCGGCTTGGATTACATTCATCAACATTACGTTTTAAATGATAACACAAATTAGGGACAATTTTCATGAAAGTAAATTTTTCCATGAATAGACAAGACGGAAATAAAGATTTATAATCCTCGATTCGAAATTCTAGCGATAAGATACGGCGGGATATTTGGTTTTCAATTGATCATTCATGTTTTTAAAGCCATCATTTCGTACGTAATATGATTTATGATTTTAAAAATGTATTATAGCCTTTATGTATTATTTTTACGTATGAGCAATGATAGATTATTAAGAATAGATTATCAACGTCATAATTAACAACGTGTAAAAATGGGAGCTCTTTATCGCGTGAGTAAACTAATTGCATCGTCATTCTCATTAATAAAAATAAAAAAAACATATTGTCTTGTTTATAACCCGCACAGCATTTTATCCGAAAAGTAGTACTGTTAAACCGATATAGACGAATCATTGTGTTATTTCTGTTTAAATACAGTCATACCAATTCCATTCGTATATAATTTAGCCAAAAACCCATTTTACCACTTAAAAATTTACACTACAAATGACTCACATTCGCTTCGGTGTACAAGCAATCCGTCCGTAGACCGACAACAATCCTTTTGTACGGAACATATCTGCATCGCGGAGCAGGTACGCGCCAGACCAATAACTTCACACCTGAATTGGACGACGTGACTTGTAGCCAGGTTCACGGAAAATGTATGGAAGAATATTTTCGTTTTGGTAGGATGAGTTGGATGTGCAGTGAGTGCATTAGCTTGACCTAGATTTTTGGATATAAAGTAATGTTTACTGACACATATATGGATTCTTAGAAACATACATATTTTTAAATTTCTTCTATAATTATGTTTTTATTTAGTAGATTCAGAGACTAAGGTAACAATAACGTAAGACTGACGATTCTATTTTGTTGCATTCATTAAAGAAGTGTATGGTTTGTAAAGTCCGCTAACCTGCGCTAGGCCTAACCCTCAATCTTACTCTCGATTGTAGAGGACGCCGTGTTCTGTAGGGGGACGTATATGAGCTGATACAGATACTTGCATGAAAAATTATTAAAATAACTGTAATGATTTCATATTTTAATATAAAATATTTTTACAATGTAAAAATATCACTAGTCATATTCGCTAACTATCATCTTTCGCTAAAAGATAGCAACACCTACAATTATCCAGCTTTAACAGGTGTTTGTGTATAACCATTTACATTCACATAAACTATGATCAGAATTTCAACTCTCAGACTATAAAAACAAATCATAAATTCCAATTTATTTACACAGTAGCCGTTTCCAACTATACCTAACCCTCGCTCCTATAATGACATACAATAATTCAAGTGATTAAATTAATATCGGTGTGAATGAGGCCGGTGTGGTAGTAATTAGTTCGGACCCTTGTTTATTTCGGCTTTTGTCTAGGGACGTTATAGTTATTTGAATAAAGGTTTATTAATTTTGATGGTTGCTAACGTTCTGTAGTCATTTTAGTTAAATTCTGGGGTGATTTAGTGAACTAGATATTAAATTAATATTTTTTTCTAACAACTCGCAAAAACCCTAGCACTTTGAATTATGGCTTAAGCCTTTTCAGTCTTATAGCCGGCTCCTGCCCTACAATATTTACATGTCGATAAAGAGATACTTTTATTATTATTTTTTTTTATATTAAACATGTGTTTAAATTAAAAAATGTATCACAAATACCATTAAATCTAACATACAATTAAACATACGAGAACACAAATGGAAAAGAAAAAAATACCAACTTGAAGTAACAAAGCCAAGGACAAATTATGGAAAGAAGAAAATTATGTAAGAAAAATGTATTGAAAATAGTAAGAGTGTGAATAGTTTTATGAAAAAAATAATGACGACGTATCAATCACTTAATTTCTACTTAATGTTTTATTAACTTATTTGTATGTCATTGTAAGTGAAATGTCAATTTCTTATGAGGGTAAATATTTTTAAACCTATATTTTTGTTAAGATATAGCAATCGTAAACCTTCACTATGATACAAGTCTATAATTGAAAATATCAAGAAACTAAAAGTGCCTTCACAACACCAACAACCAAAGATTAACCCCAAAAATTGCTAACGCACATTTGTCTCGGTGCAAAACAGAACCCTAATATTTTTGTTCTACAGACGGTATCTAAACTTACCACGACTGTGGTCGAAACATAACACATACACTAATATTTTAGCTTTGACGTCAGTACGTTTTCTGCGGAATATCCCTGAGGACCGTCTTATGAAATCAGCTTTCGTGTACTGTATTTCTAGACTGATTACTGGCTACAGGAGTCTTCAAAATATATTTTTCATTTTAACAGTGTTGTTCTATTAACCAGTGTTGTTGGTGATTAAAATAATTTATTTTGTAACTGTATAGAAATTTCAAAAATATATCTATTTTTATCAGTACATTTGCTGTGATATACAAGAAAGAAATATAAAAGAATATAAAAGAAGAAGATGGCAAGAAGTTGCTGAATGCAGGACGATTTTCAGTTCAATATGCAAATCTATGAGCAGTGACGTACCTCAGTGACGTAATACAACTACTACGATATGGTTACAACGCCGGTGTCTCAGGTTTGGATCCCGGGACGGGCAAAGTGATATTAGATTTTTCTCATCAGCCCGGAGTCAGTTTTTGCCCCATATCGCGATAGGCTCGCTCCCTATCACATCGTGGGATGTAAAATGCAAGGCGAAACGTGGATATCCTGGTTGCTCCTCTGCTTACCCCTTCTGAAAAAAAGGCGTAAGTTTATGTATGTATATTCTTCCCAATAATTTAATGACAATGATTACTTCACAATAATTATATTACATTAGGCACACGCCTTTCAAGATAAATGGCCGGAACATCACCGTTAGAAAAGCAAAATCAAATTCCATACCCACGATTTTTTATTGAAACAGTTACATCCGTTCTGGCGAAGAAACACGATGTACGCGCATGTAAATGTATGCATGCTCGTTTGTAAATTTTAGTGGGTTGATTGGATTCAGTCTGGTTGAGCAACTCCCAAAAGACACGATTCGCGATTGAACGGGGTTGTCGTGGCCAAAAAACTGCGCGTTGAAAGCTATCGAAATTGCTGTTGCTTCTGTGTAGATGGTAAAATGAGTGTGAATGGCATAGTTCGAAATTTGAATCGCAAATGATTATGCTATAATTTTTTATTGTATTGTATGAAAGGCTTGAACTTCAACAATACTTCGATGGGAAATCTGGCGTCTTAAACTTAGAGGTGAAGGGGGAAAAAGGACCGGGAAGATTTCAGGCCTCCTGTAACACTTAATAAATAAATACTTAAATACACCCAACAGTCACGTACATAGTCCTGGTCCACACTTAGATCGAGTCTTCTGTTGTAGGTATCTGGAACTATCAGACACTTTTCGGTCTCACGATCACCCAGACCCGAAATAAATACCTGTGGATCACACAAACATTTGTCGCGGGGTTGAACCCACGGCCTAACGTTTCACAGCCCGCGTCTAACCAATTGCGCCACCGAGGCTGTCTTACCTAACGAGATACGATGATAAAACCTCTGGACATTCTTATTGAGATCCAGGCCGAATAGTTGTTTTTACGTTACAATTTATAATAATAATAAAAATATGTATCATATTTAAATTTTCAGTAAGTACGTGTTTTGCGTCGAAATACATCGCTGTACTACAAAAACATCAAAACTCCAATTGACCTACAAGGACCAAATTCAAAGACGAAATTCTCAAAAATCATGTGAAAACAGGAATAAGCGGAGAGGCCGACCACACTGTCACGCTGAGTGCGGGCGTTCGACCTCTTGGCAAAATCAATATAATTTGGCTCCATGCCAGATGGTATCGCAGGGAAATATGTTCCCGTACGTACTGATCATTGTTTTTGTGCTGATCAGATGAACGGAGATGTAATGGTCGCAAACAGGTTGGTTGCGTCATTTAATGATAGGAAGTTTTGTTTTATAGAAGTCTGTTTACTAAATGATGGCGCAATGTTTATTTCTCTTGATCAACAGCAGTGTAAATGCACTTTTGTATTTCGGTTAGAAGGACATTGTAGCCAGAGTAACTACTTGACGTATTGAGACTTAACATCTTATGTCCCATGATGATGAGAGTAGGGGAATGCCAAGCATTGCTGTGTATTTCATGGTGTTGTTTGGTTTTACTACTGTCCATGAGCTGTCGTATTGCTTACCATCAGACGAGGGGGATGCTCGTCTCGCCATTCAATGAAAAAAACAATATAATAACATTGATTTTCAGATTTTTTTATAATGGAGTAATAAAAATATAATACTATTTTTACTCATAACAGAATTCGAAATTGAGTTTGCTGGATACACTTTAAGTAGCTACTTAATTGATTAAGTTTTAACGTTGTCAAGTCAACAAAAAATAAAATAGAGTGCTTTTCAACAAGAAAACAAATACTCGAGGGATGAAATAGACAGTATTACGCAGTGTCATTCAAAATTAATAAGTTCATCAATGATAATTTCCCCTACAATCCTTTAGAATCCAAAATACGTCCTAAAGCCTTCCTAATACTACCATAAGGTCTCAAAACACCGTAACCATTTTTAATTATGGCAACGCAGAAGCTCGGTAATTTATCTTAATAAGAGTTCATGGCGTATCGAAATTATTCAGCCTCGCTGCATTAACGGCTTTTAATATTACGCGAAGATTGAAAGTGCAATTATTTTACAACGTGCACACCTCGGCCAATTTGTTATATTTTTGCTGTATAAATTGGTTTTGTAATTTATTTATGATGGAGGTTAACGATGGTGATTTTGATGCTTCGCGTAGGGCCTGTTGGTAAACGGATCAGACGCGACTGCCCATATGTTCACGGTGGTTGTGGGTTCAAATCCCAGGGCAAACCTCTGACTACGGGTCATGTGTATATTGATGTATGAAATCGCTATGGTAAGCAGGTTTCCTCACGATGTTTTCTATCATCGTTATTATCCGTGGTGATTAATAATCAATACATACATAACCCCAAAAATTCAGAGGTGTGCCCTGGCATTTGGGTGTTTGTGAGACCGAAAAGTCTCTCGTAGTTCCTGATACCCACGACACAAGACTCTATCTTAGTGTGGGGTCAGGACTATGTATGTGACTGTTGGGTGTTATTTATTTATTTGAACCCGCGGCCACTGTGAACATGATGGCAGCCGCGTCTGGTCCGTTTACCAACAGACCAAGCACTGTTTTCGAATGATGGCAGATAAATTTCTACCGGCTTTTGGCAGTCTGTCTAAACAATCTGTATTTATCATTTGGTATAGTGCAGCCACTTAAAGAAATGCAATAAAAAAGTATGAACCAGGAAATAAGTAATGAGTAACTGTTGTACAAAATAAAACGAAGGTAAAATTCTGCTCATAACCAACTTTCAGGGAAGTTTTCTATTTGGAAGCCGCGAAATATCTTAAGAGTTTGTTTAATAACTTTCCATTATATTGAGGAATGTTGATTTTAATTGTTTCAACACAAAGTTTGACTCGCTTCTTCCGATTTCATTGGGGTTATTTTTCCATTTTAAAATCAAGGAAACATTCCCTTCAAAGAGCGATACATTAATTGGGAGCAGTACAGACTGAACTTCGTTTAGTTCGGAGTTTCATGAGAGATGACATCTATTTATTATTTATTTTAAGTTAGTACGGTTAACACTAATTACATTAATTAATAACAATCTTAAAAATACTATATTATATTAAAATAATGGAGATAACAAACAAAATATTTAACTTACATCTAAATTACAAACATAGCCAGCGTTCGCATGTCACTCTAGGTGACCACTGAAAACCAACATTATGCTGAATGGTCACCTAACTGTCACAGCGATGCGACGCGCAAACTCTTACATTTTTGTATGCATGTTGGACATTTATGTCGGAATTTCTGTCGTAGTCTAAACGTACCTTAACAGATTTGGTGATTATTGGCGTGAAAATATTTGTAAGAAGTATATTTTTTCTCGTCATGTGAACATAATTATGTTCAGCAATGAACTTCCATTGGCTGATGATAACGTCAAGCTCCAAAAATATTCCGAAAAGTAATTCATCACTGACTTTTTTAAAACTATTCGAAATATACATATCTCGGTATACGATCGAGCATATGCTTATTCAACGTTCGATCGAACTGTATTTCCACCCGTCGCTTGCATGGCGACGGTTAATCCCGGCCTTTCGAAGGCAGCTTCATCTCGTCTCACTACTTCAAAACTCGTTTATTTCAAGTGTTAAAAGGTTATTTCAGTCATAGTAGTTACCATACCATACCTACTTATATTTATATTTATTACATACTATCAAAAACATTCATTCAGACTAGACTAGACTTATTAGAATAAGTCTTATTGGCAATATTATCATTAAGGCTTTATAATAAAAATAAAATACGTAGCAATGAAGATTAAGGGTTGATAGTGGTCAAAATAGTGAAAGGACAGCTTTTGTGTTTTATATCAAAGAATGTATGGAAACTTATTCATTAATTGTATGCTCGCTAGATGCATACTCCAAAATGGCACCATAATAATTAATAGATAACATATGCGTCCAGGGATATAGAAACTTAAAATTAAATTTCATGTTATATAATTCCGGCCCTGGGAGAACTAACATACAATTGACAAAATGTGGGTATCATCATTTAAGGCTGACAGCTCTATTTAACTGTTCGCATAGAAGCGTGAGTGCATGATTGCATACATATTTTGAATCAAATTACCAATTAGTAATATATTTGAGTGTCTGATGAATACGATTTTGATTAAGTTTTAAGATTAAATAAACATCATTTCTGTGATAAACCCGGAATTCCCCTGATGGCAAACTGTCTACTATATTGGGGATGTAGAGTTAAGGTTAATTCAACTTCAAATTTCACCGAGTTACGTGACCCGGTGGCCTCGGCAATTTCATTAAAAACTTTTAATTTTCTTTCCTCATTCCCCTCTGAACCCAAGCATGAAGTTGAGGTCACAATCCTACACGTAGGAAAGAATGACGGTTATTCCCAAAATGCTAAATTGTAATTCCTGTTACATTTGTGCAACGCGGGGTTGTATAAATTTAATTAGTGAGCATTCTCTCGGCCCGCGGCTTTCCTCAAAGCTTATTGTTCACACTGCAATAAGTACATTCCTGGAACACAAATATTTCGCTAACTCATCACTTTCCGGCCTTAGTTGGTTTTAGAAAGGCGAGGCAGAAAATTGTGATAATAAATTTCAGAAAATATGCGTCTGGGCAATTTACATTTTTGGATCTGAAATAATGTGAAGTGAATTTACTGACCTGAGAATCAAAACCAGAACACCAATCAAAATCTGAACACATTACCAGAGAACCGATAAAGATTTAAGCCAGCTTAGTCCTAAAGCTTTTTTAGTCTCTAAACTATAAATCTTTTATCGTTCATTTAAAATAAACCCACCCGTTTTTATTCGCACGAATTGCGGACAGTTCCACAACTCCCAAATCTAGCTTTAACTTAGATTTATTTACGAATTATCTTCTCTCACATGGTTTACACAGGCGATCGTTTATATCATTCCAATCAGAACTGATGCGGCACTACGGGATTTAAATAATTCCAACTTCCAAAACCGGGTATAAACATGGATCCCCCAAAATATCCCAAGTTATCAGGCCAGGACGGGACGTGATGTAGCAATAAATTCACCAGTGGCTCGATATAGCCGCTTTGACGGCATTTGGCTCGTTTTATGAGCCTCCGTGCGGGCAGGATTCAACGTAGATATGTACTCGCGTCGATATATGAACGAATCGATCCAGTGAATGAACTATGATGATTTCTTCTGTATCAGTCGCTTTGTGAGTTGTTTTGGACAGTTCGCGCTTACCAAGTGAAGGAAAACCTACATACTACAGCGATTTTAAAGAATTTCTTGGGTATGTAAAGTCCACCAATCTGTACTAGGTCAGCAAGGTGGACGGCTGTGACGTTGTGGGAATGTCACCTCTTATATTTGCGATCAAACCAATCAACGCCTCCGTTGCGCTGATTGGTTGATTCAATTTCTGACATCTGTCAAACGTGACGTGCGAACTGTCATCGGCGCTCGCTTAAATACGCGTGTAACGTCGCTCGCGTCCTCCTTTCTTTAACCTAAAAGCCGCGTGCTACCACGCGTCTTTCTGAACCCGCTGGGGTGAGTGTTCTATTTGCTAACCGCTTAACTGCTTGTTTGTCAGTGTATTCTGTCTGCCGGGCTTGTGAGCTATCACGAGTCGCTGGCACGGAATGCAAGCCTAGTTTGCATTCCGATTTCTTGGACGCTGATTCCAGGTTCTTCTTCTTGGCGTTCTTCATTTTTCACCTTCGCTTCTGTACCCGCACGGCACAGAGTGCTGACTCCGTGCGCTGACTTCGCTGCCCGCTGTTGCTCCGCACCGCTTCCAGCCCGACTGCAACCGAGCCTGCGCCGCGCCGCTGACCTGCGCACCGTGCCTGACCACGTGGCAGCCTACTCCGCCGGCGAGCTGTCGCCGGGTTCCGCCACGTGCCGAAGACCCGGATCAGTGTCCAACGAAGGCCAATGACTCCTGTTGCACCACCAGCAACAGTGCCGGGTGTAAACAGTGATGCGAATCTATTAAAGCCCGAACCACGTAACTACCCTGAGTAATTATTTCTTTACCTACCCCTACCTGCGGGCGGCCTAACCCGCCGCACGGCCTAACCACTCTCAATCATACTTTCGATTGTAGGGGAGGCCCGTATGCCCGATGAATATGGGCAGATACTGATTGGATAGCTCAAGAATGAAATCTGAAATCTGATCAATGTTAGGAACTTAGGTACTAATATTTCTTAAATACAATTAGTATAATGTGAAATTGGTATGGTGGAAGTAATCTCCACCAACTTAAAAGTTATAACAGGTGGTAATGAAGGAGCGAGATAGATGAAGGACTCTCGTTTCCAAAGCTAATACTTTGGATCGCTGACCCAGCGAAATTAGCTTAATTAATTGTTTGGTACAAATTCTATAGTATACATAAATGGAAGCAGATTATTAATTATATGTATAAGCCCCAAAGTGTCAAGTAACTGAGCACGGATCTGAATTACTATTCAAAGTTTTTAGACCTCAGACAGTTAAAAAGCGGTAGTTTAGGTTGCTAGTTCACTTAAAATACCTTTTAAATTCCTGACGAAAACCCTTTTCTCATCATTTTATTCTTCATCATGGTACATTTATACATTCTAAACTATAACAATGACTACCAACACTATTTCATTCCAGGTACCTAATTCAACTCTAAAAGACCAATAATCCTATTTCACTTTGCTCATTTTATGAACGCAGTTTATTAAGTAAATACGGAAACTCGTTCAAAATTATCCCTCAATCATAATCTATATTTACATTACGAATTCTATTGTCTATTTGTTTGTGTGCTTAGTGCCCAACTACGCAATCAATTTTGGTATTGAGGTAAAGTTTGCTTAACGAAATAGCTCACAGATTAGTCGGATTTCTAGGCGATGTTTACACAGATAAATATTATGGATCTACAGATTTGTATGACCTGTTTTGTTCGATTAATAGTTCATGGAATAGTAGATGGAAAAATAGATCGGAGACGTGCACCTATACGGTGGATATAGCTTATTAAATCGATGGTCCGCCAAACATCCAGACACGTGGAGACGCATCGTAAGAACAGCTGTTCAGCAATAGGCCTATACGGCCCCGACCACTCTGTCAAGAATGTACGACTATGAAGAAAAAGTTGTTTTCTAGTTTACTTGTATAGTTTCTTCAGAATATTATGAGCTAATTAATAACGAATTCACCCAACAATCTCGTACATAGTCCTGACCCCACACTAAGATCGAGTCCTTTGTCGTGTGTATCAGGAATAGACTTTCTGGTCTCACAAACACCCAGAACCGAAACAAATAACTGTGTATCACACAAATATTTGTCTCGGTTCGGGTATCGAACCGCGGCCTCTCGTTTCACAGCCGGCGTCTAACCACCTGCGCCACGGAGACTTTCAAATAAAAATATATGAGGCATTTAGTTACGATCAAAGGCAAAGCAATCACATTGCTATGTAAGTTAAAAGCATATCCATAGTTTTATTCAATTATAAAATTTGCATTTTCAATTTTTACTTTCAAACTTCGATTTACTTTCAAATACTTCATTTAATTCATTTCATATTAGTTAATACGACCTAGTTTTAGCTTGTAATATTCAAAGAATTTCAAGGACATTATTTATTTTAAAAATAATTTATTTTAAAATAGCGATGAATATCATTTGTTATAAGACAAAATGAAAAAAATACTATGCTACACTACTGCATTAGGGTACCCTGTAAAAGTAGATGTAAGTTTGGAAATAAATAAATAAATAAATAAATAAAATTTTGAAATATTTCCAAAGATTCTAGAGGGCGGAGCGTACTAAGTTTATAACTAGTTAGTTGGATCTAAGTTTCGGTAAGTGGATTAGACGAAGTGAAACTTGGCATTGAGGTTTCCTTAATCCAAAATAAGCTGGAGATAGTTGTATTATAATTTGACATTCATATTTGCTTTCACAGATCTACAATTATAGGTAACTAGTGGTCTGATCCGGCTCCGGCCGGGTGCAGTACATTTTTCAATACTACATCCCTCCTATAAGTCATAGCGGGATGATATATGGCCTATAACATTCCTCGATAAATGACCTATCCAACATAAGAATATTTATTCAATTATTACCATTAGTTCCTGAGATAACTGATAACAAACAAACAAACTCTTCAGCTTTATATTCGTAAAGATTAGTAAGTGATAGAGCTTGGGTATTACACGTTAACGTTACGGTACAAATGGGTCAGCTTGATTGTGGTGGTATAATTTTCTTACCGAAACCTGTCGTTAAGTAACAGCTTTGAGTGTGGTAGCCGAAGACGCTGAAGTGGACGTCATAATTGTAGGATATTCGCGGATAGGTGACAAGCATAGACAATCGCGGATAACCCTTTACCACACCTACAACTACGCAAGTATATCGTGACGTGAACCTTTGAGTGAGATTTCCGGAAAGGCTGCATTCGACCTCAGAATAATAGATTTTTTATATTTCATAATTTTTTCTGACAAAATTTGCATATATCTATCGTCGGTGAATACATATCTAACACTGCACTGCTCTTATCGTAGACAATTGCGGATAATCCTTCACAGATCTATGCAAATTTATTTAATTTCTAACACAATTTGTGTGTATCTTTTGGCGATGAATACTTTCACAAGATTACACTTAGTCACATATATTGATGATGATGATGACCACTTTGTGATGCTTATAAAAAAATATCATTGGTTAAAAATAAGCAACTGCGCTAAACATCAAATGAATCCAAATCTTATTACAGAACGAATCGAATACTACCCCATCTCTATTCATGATATATTGCCTTATCATAACATCTATCAAGACGAAAAAGTTTGAAGGTTACTCGTATCAAAAGAATACGAACAAATTTCCTGTAACGTGTGCCAAGTTAAAAATGGTTTCAGGTATTGTGAAGATCACACAATGTGAGTTTTGGGAAGCGATAGGTAATAAAACGGAAATAGGTTTGGTACACAAAGTATGTTTTTAGGTTGTCTACTCTCCAACTAAACTAATAGGTACCGTTTGACGTTTCATATTTTTCAGTTTGAAACATATTTGGACAGGCGTAACTCACACAATTTTAATTTTGCTTGCCGTAAAGCCACAATTCCATGGTTTTAGGCAGAATGTTATTGATATTGTGTAAGTTACGCCTGTACAAAGTTGAAAAGTATGAAACGTCAAACGGTACCTATTACTTTAGTAGGATTATAGGTATTCTTTATCTTCTATTCTACTGGTTTTCTTTTTGTTTATTTAATGAATGACGAGACGAGCATGCCATTCGCCTGATGGTAAGCGATACGAAAGCTCGTAGATAGCAGCAAAACTCAACAGTACTATGAGTAACAAAGCAATGCTTGGCGTTCCACTGCGCTAGCCATCCTGAGGCATAACAGGACATAATTTTGTAATATTGTTGTAATATTATAGTACCAACATATTTTGTTGTTTATAAGTAGATGTAGTAATACAATATAAATTAAATAACAGTTATAAAAGAAGAGGATACGGCTTAAAATTCAACAAAAACGCGTAGAATTTAAGCGAAAAATAATTGACGTGTGCATAAAGCCCATACCGAACATTCGTATAATTCAGAAAATTATAATTAACACTTTTTAAACATTAATCGGATTATATACATTCCTATTAATATTGAAGAATAATGGAATACTGAGTACAATACCGATTCCGATTAATACGTAAAACCATTCAAAGAAATACTCACCCAAATTGTACTACCTGACTGAACCGAACCTTGGGCTTTACGGTACACAACCATGGGACTGGACTACTAGACCAATGTGGTATGATTTCATATAACTAATTTCATAATACCAGGTCGTTTTCTATTTAGGATGCGTTACATACATGACATCACGCCTTATCCCCAGAAGGGGTAAGCAGTTTCATCTTATGATAGGAGTCGATCCTATCGCCATATGGGACAAAATGACCCGACTTCGGGCTGACAAAAAAAAAAAATCCAATGTCACTTTGGGCGACCTAGGACTTGAACCCGAGGCCTCAGCTTTGCAATCATACCGTAGTACAACTGCGATTAGTATTTATAATAGGGCATTAGCGTGACGTGACCTAATTACAAGGTAGACGGACAACGTGATATGGTCAGTAACGAACAGGTGATATGGTCCACCACGCTTAACTAGTGTTAGTTGGCGGATTTTACATACCAAGAAATTCTAACAAACCGCCATGGTATGTAGGTTTCCTTACAATATTTTCCTTCAGCGTTATAGTGCGTGGTGATTGACTATCAATACACACATGACTCTGAAAATTCAGTTGTGTGCCCTGGGATTTGAACGCGCGACCACCGTGAGCATGTTGGCAGCCGCGTCTGGTACGTTTACAAACAGGCCACACTGAAAAATATTATATTATTACTTACTTAATCAGTACATAACAAATTCACAGACTTCAAGAAATTCAAACCTGTTATTCCGTTCAATTTATTTACAAACCAGTCACCACGGTCAACTACCGAATCAACTTTTTGCGTGTTTCTTGCAAGTGGTAGCTTCAACCGAATCAAGTAGAACTTAATGTAAGGTCATCTCAAGTCTGGAGAACTTGAGTTTAAGTCCTCGGCTAACTTCACGAGTAAATTACACGGGGCAAGTTTCGAAAGACATTGTGGTCTTCAGTGAGTTGATTGGAAGTGTAACCGATGTTTCAACGCAACCGAGCACTTATGTTTAATAAATCTCGCTTTGTACAGATTGTGTTTAGTGTAAAGAAAGTTTTACTGATTGTGTAACTCCGCCAACCCGCACTAGGCCAGCGTGGTGGACTATATGGCCTAAACACTCTCAGTCGAATTATCGATTTGTAGAGTGGGCCCGTGCACTGCAGTGGGACGTATATGGGCCGATACAGATACAGACTAATTGTGTTACCTTAGGTTTCAATTACTGGAACGTTTGTATGCGTTTTATTGGGTCAAGGGTATATGCAACAGGTTAAATCTAATCAAATCAAAACATTGTCGATGGTTTTAAGATTAAGTTTATTTTTTGAATGGTTTCAACTGTGGATGATTTCGACCCCGCGACCACCGTGAACATGTTGGCAGCCATCTGGTCTGTATACCACTTTTTACACTTAACCTGTACTCTGACCTTATTTAATCGCATAGTTGCATAGGACGAGAATAATATTAGAAATCGAGAGGTTTCCAGGGCAACGATATACATAAATGAAATAGAAAAGATCTGAGAATCCGTGTTCCTGGAACACAATCTCAGAGCAGTAAATTAAGAAAATTGCTTTATTCGCTTTGAAATGCTTGGATAACCGTCGTAACTTATATAAAAATAAACCAACCTTCTATTGCATGAGCAAAGTTCTACAAATTAAACATTATTCAATGTCAACAAACTCGGTAACTCAATCACCAGACGCTCGATTATCCCGATGACGTATTCATGACACCGTTCGAGAACTGATCCATACAAAATGCACCGATAAGTCTCCGGCGATCGGAACCGGCGCAAATGTGTCGACAAACGTCGCATTCGAGTCGGGAAATGAAAATTAGCCGCGTACAGTTTACTCGCATATAGATTTTGAACTGAAATTAGGAGTATTGAAGCTAGAGGGAATAGATAGTGTTTGCAGATGTAAATACATAAACTCAGGCTTTTTCGCAGAAGCAGAGGTCTACCTCTGCCTTGTTTATTCCGTCCCACGTTACGATTGTACATAAACTCACGCTTTGTTATCCAGGAGGGGTAGGTAGGTAAAACTAGAATATCGACGTTTTCCCTTAAGTGATCCATCTCACGATATGATAGGGGATGAGCCGGGCACAAATTCGTGACTCCTGCTGTTAATAAATAGAAAAATCCATCATTCTTTTGCCCGACCCGAGATTCGAACCCATAACCTCAGCGTTGAAATCGTGCTGTAGTTAAACTGCGCCACAGAGGCAGTCAAGGTAGATATTGTTTGGTTTTATGGTTAATTTTGTGTATTTGGTTTCATACAGTAAGATATGATAATTATAAGCCACAGGATATCCACTGCTGGTTATGGATTGCTCTTAAACAACTTAACGATTATTGAAGCATAGCATAGCATTGAATGAAAAAGCTGCGAGAGAACCTCCATATCCTAAAGATATTTACGAGAATTCGGTACCCACCGGACTTATTACCAGTATTAGGAATTGGCCACCACTGCACATTGTTTTCTCATTGAACCTCATAGATCACCTCACAATAATTTGAGGAAATTATTTCTTAGACTGCGGTCAGAACTATTTATGTAACTATTGGATGTATTTATTTCCTTTTAGCCCCATTCACGTTGAGGCTACCATCTCCCAAGGGAAATTTTAATTCTATCGCAACTTGTTATGGAACAGTTTCAGTCCTAGGGGTTACTCGAAAACTGAAAGCCTGTGTGGTAACTTTGTTCTGAAGTCGGCAGTTGTTGACTTCGGAGTTTCATTGATGACAAGCAATTGTGCGAATTTGCTGAAAAGAGGCTTCGGGTAAATACAAAATACATTGATGGTATCAAATAAATTGGGACACTTTAGTCACGCTATAAACTAAGAACTTAATTGATACACGTTGCCATGGATACAGCAATTCCAATTATTCATCAGCAAGCATCGTACATATACCAAAACATACCAAATACTAACAAAACCCAAATCTACTTTACTGAACTTATGAATATAGTTTTCCCAAAACTTATGAATATAGTAAAACCAGTAAACATTACAAAAAAATATTTTAACTTATTTTGGAGTCTCAAGCATACTTCTTATTGTAAATCAAAGAAATGTCATTGCATAAATCTTGGTCTACTAGCAGGAGGCACAGAACTGTAAATAGTAATGCCATGTCATAGGCCTTTTCAGGATGATAGACAAATTACTATAATGTAAGTTTTAGTTAAGTTATTTTTCGTACTAAGTGCGTGGTGACCAGTTGGTAAACGGACCAGACGTGGTTGCCAATATGTTCACGGTGGTCGCGGGCTCGAATCCTAATCGAATCCTGTGACGGAGTCATGCGTATATTGATAGTCAATCACCACGTACTAAAAGAGCGAAGGAAACATATGGGCTGATACATAATTTTTGTAACAATTTATAAGATTTCATAAAAAAAGATCAAATCAAATTAGAAGTGATAAAGTATCGAAGAATTGAAAAGAGACAATTACCCCAAATGCAGTAAAGCTACAATATAACAAATCAAAACTCGAGCTAAACAAAGCCATTGACGTTATTGTAACAAAAAAGTTGCAATTTATATCACTTTGTGCAGGTAACAAAGGAACAAAATGTTTTGTTCAAGACAAATGGAGACGGTTGCAGCGCAAACGTCAATGTTGCCAGTTGAAAAAGTTTGTAGCTTTGAATTTCAAACGTTTTTTGAATGCGACGAAATTTTTATAACACTGCAACAAAGTCTTTGAGCGCAGTGAAGTTTGCATAGTTAGTGAAAAAAATGCCTTTTAAAATTTGGATTTATGTCGTATAATTGTTCTGCGTTCAGGAATAGATACAAAGATAATTTCGAAATTTTTTAAAGTTGCTTGGTTCATTAATTCAATAAAACGTTACTTTTTAATAAACTCCCGCCTTTTTCCTAAAAGGGGTAAGCAGAGGTGTTACCAGCACGCTCACGTTTCAGCTTGTGTGTCCCACCCCAATATATAGGGGGCAAACCTGTCGCCAAATTGGGAACAAGTTCCTGGCTACGGTTTGATAATGAATAGAAAAATCTAATATTCTTAGCCCGATCCAGTATTCGAAGCCAACACCTCAGTGTTATGCTATTATAAATGAAATTTAAATTTTTAATGATTTTAAAATTTTTTTTTTTTTTTGATGTTGATATTACCTTAGTCTATAAGCGCACAGGAGCATTATTACATTTATAAGGTAAAAATGGTTGCGATACCACTGAATGTATCAGTCGACGGGGAAATTTTTAGAGAATAGTTTTTTCTCTAACAATAACTAATAAAGTTATTACGGCCAATGCAGTCATTAAGATTATAATATTGGTAATGATCAGCCCAAAATCACTCCATACTGACCACTGGACTCTTCTACAGCAAGTGTTCGATTAAGAAGCATATGCCATTACGAGAGACTTCGGTCTCACAAACATCCAGACCCGAAACAAACACTGTATCCACGTTGTTTTTTACACAAATATTTGTCTCGGTGCGGGGATCGAACCCGCGTTTCACGGCTGGCGTCTAACCACTACTAACTACGCCACGGATACTGAATGATTGAAAATGATTTTAAAGTACTAATAAAGACATTTCGTAAAACTATTACAAAAATCCCATGGGTGTTGCAACTAAATAAAACACCACTAAGACAAATGAAGACATTTTCAACAAACAAAACCCAGTGTTGCTAGGAAATTGATTTCACCCGCCACGGCCCGCTGCGTACTAACATGTCCGACGCTTGTGCATTTGTAATGTGGAAATTTCCATTTTATACGCTGGCAATGATTTATAATGCTTCAGCCAATGATTCTCCCATGTTGTATCGAATGCATAATAGTGTATTGTGTTGGAAATTGAATTACATTCGACTGTATGGTGCAGTAATAAAATAGATTTGTGAACTGAAATACAACGGGTTTGATACCCAGAAAAATGCATTTCTGACCTTTACTTTTAATTCTGATTTTATTGATAAAATAGGGGTAAACTGATTATGTAAATGCTTTGATAGATGTTTAAAAAAATACGGAAAATCCAAAATAATATAAGAGGGCATATGATTTTTTCATACTTTGGTTACAAGTTAAAAAATGTTATTTATGACTCAAAGGAGTGGTCATTTATTTTCCTCATAACCTTTTATGAGAAATGGAGTAAGTTACATTATTTAATTACTTGAGGACAATCAGTGCTTCAATTTGGTTACACATGAAAACAATAACAAATTAATAAATAGGTACACTCAATATTGACATACCGGCAACATCAACCATGAACCAACAACCAACTTAGTCATGAAGTATTAAAAAAAATGATATTCTTTTCTTCAATGAACCAAATCCCATTGAACCAAATCAACAAACCGATCTACCCCGTAAAACACATCGCCAGTAAAGCCACATGCACACTGACCGACCATAAATCCCGCCTCGAGATAAAGCTGCTCACTTCACCTTCATTATTTATGATGGAATACGTCCATTTTTCCGTGTGCCGTTACTAGAGATCAATTTGGTGTCACCTGGCGCTATCGGTAGCGAGTGTTCGCCACTCGGCGCATTATTCTTTCATGTGTATACGGCTTTATAGACGGCATTTTTAGAGCAATATCTGATTTGTATGATAATATAAAAATATGTATTTATTAAAAAATAAATATTAGAGAAGAATTTAACAGGGGTTTTTAGACGAGTGATTTATAAAAAAATATTTTTTGTCTCGATATATCCGGCATACAACCAAACAGTTCATCTTTGGAAAATATTTATCGGCCTCTTCGGTGAAGGTGATTATGGGACAGAGGAGTAAAGGATGATAAAATGATGAGAGGCGAGAGAGCATGAGGCCTTTTGCAAGTTCAAATACTATTTCTACAACAAGTTTAACCGGCTGTTACATAGTGTTTACAGCGGTTATGTGGAAAACGATTATAATTTTAATCTAAGATAGCCCCTTATAGCAACATTTCTCTGACCGGTGCATAGTTTCATTCAGTGGCAGAGCTATGAATGTAGAGGGAAAATAATTCAATTTTTTAGTTTTATATATTCTTTGTTGCAAAATTATATTGTACATTGTAGCATTATAACATAGCTCTTTAATAAATATTGTTTAAAATATAACAACATTTTCTTTCTTCATAATGAATTAAAATACACAATGTATGCCTCTTTTGTGTGTGATTCAATTATACATTTGTGAATTCAGTAACAAAAACTTTTGCATAAAACTTTGATGCTCTTGGTTAGATGGCATATAAATAATAGTAAATCTTATAGCAAATTACTTGAATTATTGTACGTTTAAGTAATAGAACTGCTAATCTATTTCTTTTTCTATTTTTATACTGCCATGATTGCTGTGAAATAAGAGAAGGCATATTCCATTCCCGCCCCGAGCTAAACATTTTAGATTCCCAAGTAAAGCTTTCAGATTTGATTCTGAGACCGAAAAGTTTCTCGTAGTTTCTGATACACACAAAATAAGACTTATTTATTTCTATAGGTTCGGTACCATGTTTCGGCTGTATTTATTTATTTGGTAAACAGAAAAAAATAAGACACTATTACTGCAAGCTATATTTTGATTATTTTATGACAGCCTCCGTGGCGCGGTTGGTTAGACGCCACCTGTGAAACGAGAGGCCGCGGGTTCGATCCCCGCACCGAGAGAAATGTTTGTGCGGCCCACAAATATTTCTTCCGGGTCTGGGTGTATGTGAGACCGAAAAGTCTCTCGTAGTTCTTGATACCCACGACACAAGACTCGATCTTAGTGTGGGGTCAGGACCTATGTACGTGACTGTTGGGTGTTATTTATTTATTATTTATTTATTTATTTAAATTTATTATCTTATACATACATACATACATAAATAAACTCACACCTTTTCCCAGATAGGGTAGGAAGAGATGCAACCAGGACACCCACATTTTGCCTTGTATGTTCCGTCTGACGATGTGATAAGGGGCGAACCTCACGCCATATCGGGCACTAATTTCTGACTCTGGACTGATAATGAATAGAAAAATCCAATATCACCTTGCCCGACCCGAGATTCTAACCCGAGACCTCCGCTTTGTAACCGTACCGTAGTACAACTACGCCACCGAAGCAGTATAGCGAAATTAAATGCATTGTATACCTAACGTAGATGTTTAAAAGTATTAGAACCAATATGAGTCAATGTCAACCAAAGTGATAGTGAAAAATTCACCCCATAACCCAGATTACCACCCCAACACGTGAGAAGTGAGACAAAAATGCCAGTTCAAAAAGCCGTCATTAAAACCGTGAAAAGGGTGGAAATTCTGAAAGGGGTAGCAATAATGGGGTAATAAAGGGGTGAACATCAAGTCGTCACTACAGGATATTGTGATACGTGACACTCCAGTTAAAGGGTGTTGGGAATGGGGTTTATAGGGTTGAGGGTTGTATAGTTTAGGGGAGGTAATTTATTTTCACCATATAGAAGGGGAGCGCAGGGTGAAATATGTGTTTGAAGTCTGAAGAACGTTTGAGTTTATTAAAGAATAAATCGTTTGATGTAAATAGAGAATTTTAGGTAATTTAGGAAGTTAATTAAAAGTCTTGTAGCAATAAAATGAAGTGTATTAAATAAAAAAAATTAATACAATATTTTCAGAGGAAAAGTAGGATTGAAATTAGTTTTTATTCTTTTGAGTTTGCCATAAAAATGAATTTGTTTGTAGTATAATCAATTGTTTTATAAAATAAGCATCGATTGTAAAATCAAACATTTTATTTAAATAAAAAAAAATATTGCTTAATAATATGTCAGATAATGTTGTAGATACGCTTTTGTTCTTAGCCCTTTAGTTTCTATGGTAACCTCATATTTAACTAATAAAATGATGGGATGGGATAGCTAAAAAACTAATTGTTTGAATCACTTGGACCCATAACGAGACCCCTATCTTATTGTGAGCCCGGGTCTAAGTGTGTGATCGCTGGGTAAATTGAATTATTTCGCCCTGAACAAAGGCCACTCAAGTGGAGACGCCTGACTTGGAAAACCTTCTATTGCAGTATGCTATTTGATTGACAGATAAATTTACAAGATGAAGACTTATTTGTGGTTATAGTTTTTGAAATGACAGTGTGTTTGTGGTATTGTTTATGTTCTGATGTTGATAACTAAAATACTAAGGACAGAAGATCATCATGCTATTTGACCTGTGAAATACTGTACTGTATCAGCGTATTTACGTCCCACAGTAGGGCATGTGCCTCCTCTACAGTCCTAAGTACGATAATAAGGGGTTAGACTATATAGTCCACCACGCTGGCCTCGTGCAAGTTGACGGACTTTACATACCCTTAAAACTCTTAGAAATTGCTATGGTAAGCAGGTTTCCTCACGATGTTTTCCTTCGCCGTTATAGTGCGTGGTGATTGACTATCAACAACACACACGACTCCGAAATGTTGCCCTTGGAATTGAATCTGCGATCGCTGTAACCGTATTAGCATTTGTCCTGTTTACCAAAAGGCCACCTATAAAGATCGTTTGTTCCTTCTTTCGTTTCAGCCACAGGAAGTATACTGCTAAACATAGGCTTTCCCAAGTATCTTCACATCGACCTGTTGGAAGCGGCCTGCATCAAGAGACTTCCTGCTACTTTAACCAGGTCGTCCATCCACTTTCGTCCGACACTGCGTACCGATGAAGTGCTTTTAAAATCTCAGGAACTTAAGTTTTTCTCAAGTATTTGTAACCGCTCGTGAATACCTACAACACCTAAGTAAGTAAAAGTAGTTGTAGGGTCCTTAGTAGTATTTTAGGAACAGTAAATGCCAGCGTATGAAGATGGAGAATTTAAAAACAAAATGGTGAGAAAGGAAAATTTATTGTTTTACTGGTGGTACGGCTCTCATATGTAGGAGGCCGCCTGGATAGGTACCACTGCAATGTCTGTTTCTCTCGCCGTCAAAAAGAAGTACAAATGCACTGTTGTGTTTCGGTTTGAAGGACATTATAACCACTGGTCATATTAAGATTTAACATCTTATGTCTCACGATGGCGAGCGCAATGGAATACAAAGTATTACTTTGTTATTCAAGGTGCTGTTTGATTAAGCTACTATTCATGAGCAGTGTCGTTTACCATCACGCAAACGGCATGCACATTTCGCAATTCAAGGCAAGAAAAAATCGCCTCAGCATCAACATGTTTACATAACCTTTCGAAGAATCTTTTAAATCGTTGATTAATATCATCGTTTCCGAACGTGTTACAGCTGTGAACAAGAAACGCCACAAGAAACTCACTCAGCAAAACCAACTTCTTTTTATCCGTTCAAAGCAATGGATCATTAAGGGCAAAAAATATTACCTTTAATAAAATTGTTGGAAATGTAGGTTGATTCACAGTAGGTGATTATGTAAGGGAACTGCAAAGACTATGAAGGTAGGTCATACAAAGATATTATGAATTATCTTTCTCAGGTAACGCAGAGATTTGCAGCAAACGGATTTCTTGTCTGGATGTTGTATATTGTGATGCTAATTGTGAATACAAGACTTAGATTTATGTGTTAAAACACAGGTTTCTGCTTTTGTTCCGTATGTGTTAATAATGTATGTTCTTCTAGCGCCACGCTATAATCGCTGTTTGACGCTTTTAGGATCATCAAGATTTGTATTACTATACTTTATAATCACATTGAAGGAGCTAATTGTTGTATATTGCTGTTTATAGTGACTTATAGTAATTATGGAATGTATACGGCACAACTCGACATTTTTCACCTCACTATTTTAATCTGTAAAAATGGCCATCATAGCGTGTCGCTTTTTAATACGCTTTTATTAGCTTTAGACGTATATAGTATGTAACGGAATCTTTGAACATGATTTTGATCCCCTTCAAAACGTCGGATTGACTCGAAATTTAGCATACTTATCCAAGTGCTGGAGGATAAGTAAAGGTTGTAAGCACCCCACTTTGTTACAAAAGAATGCATGTATTTTACTCCATTTTCTAATCTAATAAACTCATTATCAATTATTTTTTGCCTTTTAATTGGATCATTTATAAAACCGTGTTTTTTTTTTTAGTTTTTTAATCTATAATTTAATTTTATTGCATAGGTCCACGAAACGTGCAAATAATTCACCTAATGATAAGTGATCACTATATATCGCGATAAAGCTGTCGCCACACGATTTCCCGTGAGACCGACGTACTATCCCGGATGAGCATACCCATTCATGCTAAGTCATGACTGACAACAGCGTGGCAATACACTTATCATCGAGTGTCAGTGCGGTCACTTACATACATACATAAACCCACACCTTTTTCCCAGAAGGGGTAGGCAGAGGTGCCTGGACACCCACATTTCGCCAGTATGTTCCGCCCATGATGTGATAGGTGGCGAGCCTATCGTCATACCGGGCACAAATTCCTGATTCCGGGCTGATAATGAATAGAAAAATCCAATATCACTTTCCCCGACTCGGGATTCGACCCCAAGACCTCAGCTTTGCAAGCGTACCTTAGTACAACTACGCCACCGAGGCAGTCTTGCGATCACTTGTTGGCTAGTATTAAACAAAACTAAGCAATTCATGTGATCTTTTACAACTAGGAGAGGTCAGGCATTCATCTAACACTATGCTCTCCCCGTTCCAACAACAGATAATAAATGCCCCAGCATAACAGAAAGTATTTTTTCCTACACAAAGGAACTGTCTTTGCTATTAAATATAAAAGGTTTTCTAAGACATTGTTATTAGCTCAAGTAATCAATTTACATAATGAATGCAACGCGTCCTAGATATTTTTATTACTTTGTTCTCTATCAAATATTTTACTTAAACATAAATCTTTATACGAGCGTAAACTTTCGTACTACAAAATTTGTAAGAATTTCTATGTATGTAAAGTCCACCAACCCGCACTAGGCCGGCGTGGTGAACTATATAGCCTAACCACCCTCAATCGTACTCTCGATTGTAGAGTTGGCCCGTGTCCTACAGTGGGACTTATGGGTTGATAAAGTACAAACTTCCGTACAACAAAACCAAAACTGATACATCAATTCTGAACAACTGATGTGGTATCCGGATTACAATATTTTTGGGTACATTAAACGCACTTTACATGGCCGAACAACTTATACGATAAATAACAGAAAGTGTGTCGAACTAAAGCCGTAAAATAAACCGTTGTAACTCGAAGAAGATTTCCTATTTACGTTGGGAGTAAATTTTTCACAATTTCCTTTTGGATAACATAACTCCGCGATATATTATGATAAAGGCGCGGCAGGTAAAGTTTCTAACTGAGCGTCAACGGTACTTCCTTGATGGACGGGAAGCCGCAAATGTCGGGACATGCGAGATTAGTGCAGTCTTGGAAACTAAAACTTTGCTTGTACCTGCAATGTAGTAGCTACGTTATTGATAATAATAATAAAAACGTTTATTTGGCTTAGAGAAAACATTACCAAATTTGAATGAAATATAAACATTACAAATAATAATAAGAAATCCACTAAACAATATATCTACTTCACAGTTTAGGATAATGTTTTTCACATAACGCGATTCAAAATTAATATACGCCCTTAACCAAAAAGTATCCAGCTGTACTTCGTTTCGAGTAAAAACACATATAAATAAAAAATTGTAACCTTGCGTGTATCAAATTTTATATTTTAGGTGATATAGGTACAAAACTATGCTAAGATGTTTAGATATATTCTATAGTGCTACATATTCCATGGTAAATCTTGAATGATTTTAATCCATGATCCAAACTTCGTGGATGTTTGACAGTGACCACTTACCATTAGGTGACCTGTAAGATCGTTCGCCGAACCTATATTGTATCACGCACAAATCCTACAGTATTTGAGAACCGACCGTCGACCAACCTTTGCAATAATTATGAGGAAAAAGGGGCTTCAAGTACAACAGTTTCTTACATTGAATGGTTTCTGAGATTTACGTGAATGTTACACATTGAAATTTAACAATTTTTACCGATTTGATCGTAGATTTAGTTTAGTTTTACATTTTTTAATTTCTCGACACACTTAATCACAGCCCACCCCGTGACAACAGCTGAAAATTAATCGAAACGCCGGGAAGTTAAAAAAGTAAATATAAAATGAAATCCGCAATATAATCCGTAAATATTACTTTTATTTCAAAGAAGATAAATGACAAAAAGATAAAACAGTTAACTAAGAAACATTCTAACACCATCCAGCAATCCAGAACATTCCCAGCTCCCCGTCTTGGTTGGTATAGCACAATATCCCCTGAGTTATGACCGTGGGCCCCCACTTCTGGAACCGAGCCACGTATATTGATTGCCACTTTCAAAATTTTAGAATTTGAATTACGACGCGCGAGGATTGCGGATGGTCAACAATATATCTTTGTTTTTAGGGGTTTTTGCACAGTAAATGTCTATGCATCAATATTTACGGTTTTAGAATATAGCTGAAGGCCTTGATAACAGCTTTACTGTTCCAATTTATTTTGACACCCTCCGTTACGATTATGTATGTATATACCTACATATCATCTATTTTTTCGATAATTGCCAGGAACCCTGAACGGTGCATGATGGTGGAATATTTCCTATAAAATTAAAAAAAGACAAGAAAAATAATATTCAGTGCATTTTCAGTTTCATCCAAGCTGGCAAAATTATTTTGACAATGTAGATTTTTGAAATTGTGTTTATTGTGTCTGCGAGTACTTAATATTTTCTTTATCTGTTATTTTACGATTTCGTTAATCTACTTCGGCAGCAGCTTACTTTTCAGTTAATAGCTACTTATAAAATTAAGAAAATATCTACATCGAATGTATGTATGTGAAAGTGTTCTACTAACTTCAGCTAGCCCGTATTTGTTCCTTCAGTACTTCCAACTAAGCTTCTTGCGGTTCCATAAGAGGACCCATATCTCCATGCATCTAAAGCCGAATTAAGTCCCTCTTTGTCGCTAGTAACCGTTAGTTTCCTAGCAGCTTCCTATTAAATTTCGCTATTCTTAGACCTGCCGCATTGCTTGGAGAGCCCCCGATGTTTGTGCAGCTATCTGAAGTAAACATAAGGCTAGTAGAGACTATACCGCCTACACATCCACCATTGCAACTTCTGGGAACTAGTAGAATATGATCATGCAACAAATTGATTTTACTTGTGGTAGGTTATATCATATGTGTGAGGCCACCTAGGTAGGTACCACCACAATGTCTATTTCTCCCGCCAAACAACATGGTACATCCTCTATTGTGTTTTGGATTGAAGGAAATTGTAGCCAGAATAATTACTGGATTTATTGAAACTTAACATCTTATGTCTCAGAATGGCAAGGACAGTGAAATACCAAACATTGCTTTGTAATTGATGGTGTTGTTTGGTTTTGCTACTGTTTATGAGCGGTCGTGTCGCTTACCATCAGACGAACGGAATGATTGTCTCGGTATTGAGTGCAATAAAAAAATGATGGCGGAATTTACATAAAGTAGAAATCATACGAATCGCTATGGTATGCAAGTTTCCTCATGATGTTTTCCTTCACTAGGGTAGCGTGGTGGAATATATGGCCTAACCAGCCTCAACTGTACTTTCGATTGTAGAGGAGGCCCTTTGTACTAAGATCTGACGCATGTAAACAATCAAGAATGGATCGTTTCATCCGTGAGGTTGTTTCGTTTTGCTACTGTCCATGAGCGATCATATCGCTTAAAATCAGACGAATGGCATTTCTCACCATTTACTGAATAGAAACAACTTTTACAGTGATTCGGACTACTAACATCTCAACAGAAGACCCACTTACCATTCTTAAAAGCCAAATCACTTATTCCTACACCCAGTACCATTGTTCTACTCCAGACCTAGTGCAACTAAGGCCTACTTTCGTCCCACCGAAGAAAATCGACGCGTTGACAAAGACGCGGGAAGACAAAAGTCGCGACACATTGTGAGACGGAACAATGACAGGCCGCGGGATTGTAGTTTAAGTACAAACAATGCCCTTATACTGCGCTTTGACTGTAATGCGAGAAATGAATTTTAAGCTCTGTTTTTTATTGTGCTTGTGGGAATACATGCAATCTTACATGGGTAAGATCTTGGCTGTGAGTTTTGGAATTAAGGTCGACTGATCTTAGATTTTAGTTAAGCGATTCTGCATTCATGGTCTTTAACCTTTCGTTTATAATAATAATAATAATAATATAATAAATCTTTATTCACTCAGACAATTACAGTCCATTTGATTAGTAGTACAATATTTAACTTACGAGCTACCTGTTAGTATAATAACTTGGTCGGACTTTTTTCTTTTTCTTCATATCATTGAATTAAGAAGGACAATAATGGATGTGTGTTTTAACTAACGAGATTCCAACAAAACGAGAAACCCCCACCAGATCGAAAACTAGCATTAATTTTTCTTTTCCAAAACTAATAAAATCGAATCATTTAACGGAACAAACAAACAAATTAAACATTAAACGCCCGCATATGGAATTATGAGCGAATATAATGAACCCTTATTTGTTAACTTGCGTTTCAATTTGCATTGAACACTTGCAAAATTTTGGAGCGAAATAAATCCTTTTTCGCAATTAAGTGTTTAAAAGGAAATATAATTCAAAATTTGGTTTTATAATATATTGTAGATAATCATTTCAAATATTGTAAATAATGTACTATAGATTTTTGGTAATTTACTAGCTGTACCCCAGAGGGTATAGTATTCGTATCACTCAAAGAATACTGACCATAATGTTTGAAATCCTGTCACAATGACCTATTTAACTCAGTCTCGCTTAGAGTTCAGTCTGTGTATATTCGGTTTTAATAATAATAAATAAAATAAATACACAAATCAAAAACCAACGTTCACAAATCAAAACCTACGAGAGACTTTTCGCTCTCACAAATAGCGGACCCGAAACAAATGCTTGCAAATCACACAAACATTTGTCACGGTGCGGGGATCGAACCCAGAACTCACGTTTCATAGCCAGCGGCTAACCAACTGCGCCACGGAGTTTGTTGGTTTTAAGCAGGCCGACATAATCATGTTAACCATCAAAAATACTTTGGATTCAGAAAGTGTCTGAAGAAAAATCCCTACGACGAGTTGGTCAAAATGGCAAACTTTTTAAAACCATGAAGCAAAGAAATGTTACATATTTATGACACGTGGTTCGATATGATAAGGACGAGCTCCTTCAACTTATAATCATGAAAGAACAAGCTAGTAAAAGGAAGTCAGAAGGAAAAAATCATGGCTGCGGAATATCCAAGAGTAGACAGGGATTGAAAACGCCACGAAACTGTTTCGCCTCGCATGAGACAAGAGATAGTATACACAGCTGACTGCCAATCTTCACTAGTTGGAGCGGTACTACAAAAAGAAGATTGAAAATTAAGCTTTGCTCATTAACGGACACAATTTATATAATATTTATCAGGACCACTTTAATCACTTTTACTGGGAAATATAAAAACAGCTAAAAGTTAAAGAGCCCTCATCAACATACGTGGCTCTTAATAATAAAGGCAAAAATATATCGAAATATCGCATCCAATTATTTCCATTGATCCTCTTTGAACCCAGATATGTGTGAACGAGCTACGAAATAATTTCGTATGAAAATCATTGTTAACTGATGCAAAACAGGCTGCTGTTACATATTACTTCTGATTTCATATTTTTATGATTAAATCAATTAAACACGTCAAATCATCAATAATTAAGTTTTCTTCTGGGGGTGATTAGGAACGATCTTTTAATTCATTTGTAGTTTTTGATATTACCTGGAATCCAAAACTTATTTAGCAATCGATGGGTGATCAAAGATTATTATTTCATTATTTGTCTTCAAAACACTTTTTTGTCTTTTTCTTAAAAACAATATCAGAAGGTAATGTTCATTTTCTTGACCACAACTGTAGTTCCAAGCTTAGTTCTGCAGCTATTATTATTAATTGTCTAATTTACAAGTGATATTCGAATAGTATGACAAATCGACTCAATGTAGGCCGACGTAGACTCATCTTTGATTTATATTACCGTGCCAACGGTATATGAATATATTGGTGTGCGAACAATCATGTCACATCAGATATAACTAACGCACTCAGGAAATAATGAACTCTTACAACTTGCTGCATTCCTTCCAGAGACATGACTTTATGTACAACATACTTATACAGAAGCTCACGATTCACAAAAGCATATTTGTTGAATTTCGATCACAAGATGAAATCAAGATCAATATTGTTACATTTTACGAATATAATACACAATTTATTGCATATTAGACGTTGCTAAGTGTATTCTACGTGTTTGTTATTCTCTCTTTCTCAGTATTATTCAGACACAGTACCTCCAATGCTAATCATTGCCTAAAGTTTAATTTTAATTCACTTTTAATAAACAGTACAAACAATTCAAAGTTTTAATTCAAATTCCCTGACATTACAAACTTGAAGATAAACCGTTGTGTTGTATTGCGCGAATGTATCTACTTGACAGTCGAGCCGGGTAATTCCAACTTTGTAAAGGGGTCAATCGTGCAAGTTCGCTGGCCGGCCCGGTTCTGTTCTAGTCCGAAATACTTTGCTGCTTCAAACAGTTACAACTTACAAATAAGTCTGTTTGTGTTGTTTATGTTATAGTGGGGAAGTGGGTGCCAGTGATGCTATTTACAATTCGTTGGACTAATACCCGTTTGATTATGTGATAGGAGATAAAAGGGACGGCATATCAGACATAAATTCCAGTTATTAAAACCGAAGATGATTGGATTTAGAGACGATAGGCTAAAGATCGAGCCCAGTGGCGTGCCATAGGAGAGGCTTATGTCCAGCAGTAGACATGGATGGGCTGATGATGATGAAACCAAATATTTTATTAATAATTGACAGTCTCCGTGGCGCAGTTGGTTAGACGCCGGCTATGAAACGTGAGGCCGCGGGTTGGTTCCCCGCACCGAAACAAATATCTGTGTGAACCACAGGTATTTGTATCGGGTCTGGGTGTTTGTAAGACCGAAAAGTCTCTCGTAGTTCCTGATACCCACGACACAAGACTGGATCTTAGTGTGGGGTCAGGACTATGTATGTGACTGTTGGATGTATTTATTTATTAATAATAAATATGTTCCGTCCTTCAGTTCTCCGATCTATATACCTTGCACATATTGACTAAGACATTATTTTTTTCAATTCTAGGATGTCGATTCCAATAATATAATTGGTCTTAATCTCCAAAAATCTAACCCGCACTAGGCCATGATGAACTATGTGGCCTAACCCCTCTCAATCGTAGTCTCGATTGTAGTAGGATCGTAGGCCCGTGCAGTGGGATGTATTTGGGCTGTTACAAATTCTCCCAAAATACTGCATTCAGCTGCATAACATGATCCCTAACAAATGACTGCTGTGGCACATTTGACACACAAACTACAATTCTGCTACGCCGTTGCCATAAATCAATAAAAGCACACCAGTTGCCAAAAAAGCAAATCTGGCTGAAAATCTAGGCATTTCTGAAAGAGAAATAAACATAAATAACGTGGCATGACTCGATCCGTTCATACATAAATGCCATCCATCAAGCGAGGATGCTCCATTAAATGTTGTAATGATAGCATAAAATAAACATGAAGTTGCTCTGAACTATTGTTCTGTAAATTTGCTCAATATCCTGTGTTTACGTTAGTTTCCGATTGCTCTTTGTTTTGAAATGTTGGTTTTTTATTGTTTAATTTGTTAGTGTAGAATTGTTTGGAATTGCAGTCTAGATAAATAGCTTACAAGGTGAACAAAAAGCCGGTAACTGTTAACGCTTTTAGGAATTTGTTGGATCACTCGATTCAAAGATTCGTTGGAATCTTAAAAACATAATTATTAAGAACAGTAAAATCAAAATATCAAAATATTCTTCATTCAAATAGTCTTTCACAAGATATTTTGAATCGTTCATTTCTGCTACCATCGCTTCGGAACATGTTGTAGCTGTGAAGAAGAAGCGGCGCAAGAAACTCCCTCAGCAACACGAACTGTCTTCTTTTTTTCTTTGTTTTTCTTTTTTTAGTAGACTTGCTATGTCTGAACGTGATAGAAAAGATGTAACACTAACTAAATCAAATTGAAGTATTTTTATACAAAGTTAGTGTCGTCATAAAACCATGCCATACCAATCAAGCTACTCAAGTCCAGCTGAAGAAACGATAATTAAATCGATCGATTTAAATGCTCCTTCACTACAAGTGGTGCCATAATCTAGCGAAATCGCCTCTTTGCGAACTTGCCCTGTTGCTTCTGGTACACGATGACAACCGTCGTTAAGCCACACCAAATGGCTCGTGCTCAGCTTTAATTTTATAGCACTTGATAAACCTCTGTACCAGTCAGGACGTGAAATTGCCACCTAAAATGTATTCTTAGGAATAATTTCATTTCTTTCTTACAACAGCTTGTGTAAATATTATTTTTCCCGTCGTAATGTTCCAGCGGTGCGCATTAATTTTATTTGTCGTCATATGGGCTTGGGCGATGTTCATCAATTTAATTTCAGAACATTACCAAAATTTTAAGATATTTTTAATTATTGACTTAGATATTTTATACGTTTTCAATTTTTATTACTTTATGGTTATGGTAGTAATTTATAAGCTCAATCGTAGGATAGACTGTTTCACAGAAATTAGTTTTTGTTGAAGACTTATTAAATCTTTACTCTGCTTCTCTCCCTACTGATTAATCATCAATACTTCAACACCAATGTTCCTACGGTAAAGGTATATCGGTAGGTGATGGTTGACGGTGATCACTTAAAGCTTAACATATGGCTCGCTTACCTACCATATCCCATTACATCTGATCTCTTTGACAAAAGGCACTAATCCCAAATGACTCATTTCAAAATAACAAACAAAACGAAAAGAACGTCCAGTTGAACTCATTCGTCCATTAAGTCCAGTTCTGTTTAAACCATTGCGAAATGCACGTCACTGTGGCTCGTATCGGATGTTTGTCGGAAGGCGGCCACCCGACCGTATAATGCGGACCATAATTAAAAGAGCTGCAATCCTGTTTAACCCGAATATTGCGGGTGCCGAAATTGATTGTGAAATATTTATTGGACATAATGAAAAAACAGGTGACAATATCGGCTTTGTTGTGTGAGTTAATTGGGAAGTGGGATCTACTTTGATGAGCTTATCCATTCGAAGTTTTCTGGGATTAAGATCACCAAGATATCTCTACTTCTTCAATCTTCGCAAAATCATCTTTTTTATGCATCATCTGTTGTAAAATTTTAATAATATTCTTTGATGTGATAATTTGTACTGAAAAGATTTGTATTTTCTTAACGTATAAATAACATTGATAGTTCTAACATTTTACATACAAACCTCCACCAGATAACGCCTTCACATTCCTCTGTTTTGTAAATTGTAAAGCAACGCACGTGTGTACCATCACAAACCTTACGCATGCCTGCATCTCCACACCCAATGAAAAATAAAACGTATAAAAATGTTTTCGAACCGAAAGCGACAGACCGAAAAAAAGCGCAGACAAAGTTCCCACACAATTTAACGAAACACATTCACAGAATGAAACATAATTTTCCAAGGGATAAGCATGGGGGAACTTTATTAATCCCGGGAAAGTTTTAAAAGGACGCCGGGGAAAAATTGATTCCGTATCACCCAAGTTCGGTGAAAATGTGGGAGCATGAATATCGCTTACCGCGACAGATGTACAGGGTGTTCCGGAACAGATGTCGCCGTTTTTATTATATTTCGCAACAGGCTGTATATCAAGAAATATGTCTTTATGCAGTGTAGATGTTTCGTATTTCATAAGACGGTTTTTGAACTGCTATCACTAGTTTAGTTGTGATTTCTACAAGAATATTGTTATGCAAGAATAATGCTTACCGATCGCCACAATTATGTCGACCTGATAGAAATTGAAAGTTTATTATACCCAATATTTGACGTATTTATATGTCTCAATATTCAAAATTATATATGGATACACTAAACCTATCTGAGGAAAAACATCACACGATTTTTTTCATCAGAACACGTCTATATTTCCTGGTAAAACTCACAAGGAAGTTTATTCAAATCACAGCAATTTGTAGAACGATTTTCGTTACATTCAATCTTTTTCGTATAACATTCACAACCAACTTCAAAGAGAGTTGAGTTTTTGCTACCAACATTGAAATTGTATATCACAGGTTAGCCTTCAGTAAATAAATAAATAAATAAATAACACCCAACAGTCACATACATAGTCCTGACCTCACACTAAGATCGAGTCTTGTGTCGTGGGTATCAGGAACTACGAGAGACTTTTCGGTCTCACAAACACCCAGACCCGGAAGAAATATTTGTGGGCCGCACAAACAATTCTCTCGGTGCGGGGATCGAACCCGCGACCTCTCGTTTCACAGGCGGCGTCTAACCAACTGCGCCACGGAGGCTGTCAGTCGCCAGGTTTGATTCACGAAAGAGGCAAATCTAAAAATGCTCTCTCAATCATGTTTATATTCTAACCTATTATTATGTCGTCGGTAAAATGGTGAAGGAAAACATCGTGAGGAAACCATATCATAGCGATTTATAAGAATTTCTATGGTATGTAAGTCCGCCAACCCGCACTAGGCCAGCGTTGTGGACTATATGGCCTAACCACTCTCAATCGTATTCTCGATTGTAGAGTAGACCCGTGCCCAGCAGTGAGACGTATATGGGCTGATACAGATTATGTTGTCACGATATATGATACCGCACAAGTTGCGATTATGTTTTTATTAATGAAAAGTGCATTGTACGCATAATAGTTTATCAAAAGAGTAAGCTGTTATTATCACTTTAGGAGTCTACACGTAAAATAAACATTTCAGATTTAATTTAGCTTAGTTTTGAGATAGTAAGTTTACAGAACTGAAACGTTACATACATACATAAACTCACGTCTTTTTCCCAGGAGGGGTAGGCAGAGGTGCCTGGACACCCACATTTCACCAGTATGTTCCGTCCCACGAAGTGATAAGTGGCGAGCCTATCGCCATATCGGGCACAAATTCCTGACTCCGGGCTGATAATGAATAGAAAAATCAAATATCACTTTGCCCGACTCGGTATTCGAACCCGAGACCTCAGCTTTGCAAGCGTACCTTAGTACAACTACGCCACCGAGGCAGTGACATGTTACATTTATTAAAAATACAGTTAGAAAAAGCATTAACTGTTTATATTCATACTATCTAAACCAACAGGCACCAGCTAACATAAAGTACGTAGTAAGTAACCCACAAATTGAACCCTACCCTCAAATAAACTCACCTTCCATTTTGCGAATGTCTCAAAAACCGTAAAGCTAACACATAAAGAAATTTTCTCCTAGTTAAATTCACAGAGCGGGGAAAGCTCAATTTATAACTTAATTATGTATGCTAAAATATTAAAATACAAGCTTTATTAAACTAACCTTGCAGCAGAGGTCCGGAGGTCACCCGTGAACTCGTCTGCTGAGGTCTGTATCTGTGACCTCTTAATAAATATGTGTAAGTCCAAAAACGAGAATTTTTATTTCTTATTTGATAAGTGAATGCGTGTGGACTACATGGCCTAACCACTGTCAATCATACTCTCGATTGTAGAGGAGATCCGTGTAGTGGGACGTATATGGGCTGATACAGATACAGAAGTGAGGGAGGTTCTATACTCCGACACGAAATTCGAATGCTCGCAAATTCAACGTCTACGTAAAAGATAAAAGTATTGCACTTCTAAAATTCAATACTATTCTGTATGAAACTATTCATTCACTCCGAACTTAGTATAGAGTCACGACGTAAAGTATTATTAAACAAGGTATATTGTAAGGTATTTAGGCATGTTTTTTACTGGTGGTAGGTCTCTCATATGTGAGAGGCCATCTGGGTAGGTATCACCGCAATGTCTATTTCTCCCGTCAAACAGCAGTGTGAGTGACTGTTGTGTTTCAGATTGAAGGCTATTGTAGCCAGAGTAACTACTGGACATATTGAGACTTAACATCTTATGTCTCAGGATGGCGAGCGCAGTGGGAAGCCAAGCATTGCTTTGTAATTCAAGGTGTTGTTTTGTTACTGTTTATGAGCGGTCATGTCGTTTAACATCAGGCGAACGGCATGCTCGTATCGCCATTCATAGCAAAAAAAAAGGAGGTTCTATACTCCGACACGAAATTCAAATGTTCGAACATTCGATAGAGTCAAGACGTACGATAGAGGATTCGGGCGTTTTGTAAAGTATCTGTATCTGTATTTGTATCAGTCCATATACGTCCCACTGCAGGGCACGGGACTACTCTACAATCGACAGTACGATTGAGAGTGGTTAGGCCATAAAGTAAGTATTTAGGCATATTCTTATAGTTTTACCTGCGACCTTCGAATATTCGGCATCGTATAGAGTAACCCCCCTGATAAACAAATGGCTGACCTGAAGGTGAGTGATGAACTCAGGAACATCTACAACGCTTATATTATACACCATTGTCAGCATTTTTACTTTTTAGAGGAAAGGGAAGATGATAAGAAAAGCAGATCTGGTCTTCGGCAATTTCAATGATCGAAACACGATATCCTGTACGAACGAGCAAAAAAAAAAATGTTAGACTTAACATAATAAAATTGAATAAAAATTTAATAAAGATAATTATGCTAGAATTATAAATCTATGAATTCATTTTTCACTATTATTAGTTCATAGTTTATAACTCCAGTATTGTAGCTAATTATTAAGTTAATTATTTTAATAACGTTGTTAACTGTTATTTGGAGGCATAATTAGTTTAGAATTGCTTTCATTCAGCCTTAGAGCTCGCATAACATAATTATGTATACGTGACACTACTTGATTAATGTCTGCAAGATCTTTGATATTGTTTGTAATTATATTATAGTTTCATGCCGGTTCCCGAAGATCAATAACAGTAATGGATACCCTTTTATTTAACCTGATTTCATTGTACGTTTTATCATACTAAGTACGTATGTATGTAGAGTTCCGTGACCTATCAAATTAAATATATTTATCCATCTGTATCAGCCCATATACGTCCTACTGAAGGGCACGGGCCTACTCTACCATCGAAAATATGATTAGTTAGTCCATAGTTAGGCCATATAGTCCACCACGCTGGCCTAATGCGGGTTGGCGGACTTTACAGACCACAGAAATCGCTATGGTATGCAGGTTTCCTCACTATGTTTTCCTTCACCGTTACAGTGCGTGGTGATTGACTATCAATACATACATGACTCCGAAAAGTCAGAGGTGTGCCCTGGGATTCGAACCTGCGACCACCATGAACATATTGGCAGCCGCACTTTATCCATCAGTTTGGACAATTTAATAAAACTTGCGAAAAGTCAAAATAAGAATAGAAAATATTCAATATCATAAATCTTCGATAACTTCTATGCATGTAATATCATGTCGCATCTAAGAGTTTTACAATCATAGCAATAAGAACGTGTCCAAGTTTCCTATGGGTATCTAACTTTATTGTGCTTCACCAGTTGAAATTTATCAGAAATGAAAAAATCGAAATCACCTGAAAATGCTTTACACTATTTTGCTTCTACATCTATGCTTTAAATTACTTGAGGTTATATTTGGCGTAGCACTTTGAGACCGTAAAATATGGCAGTTAAAATTTAACTGAAAGTAGCATTGAGATTTATGGTGAGAATGTATAAGATTTTAGTACTAAAAAATCTCGAAATTTCGAAAAGTATGTCATTTACTCGTTTACCACTGTTGTGTTAAAAATTACGAAAGTTTGATGAAAAATTTGGGTTTTTTATCATGTCAATTCATTCGAAACATCATAACTAAGAAATTAAAAAATATACGGAAAATCATAAAACTAACTCGTGTCAGCTCTGGTATAAACCTTAGTGGTTTAATTGATGCTGTTCATGTTATGATTTATGTATAATTTTCTTTTGTGTACAATAAATGAAAAAAAAATAAAAAAAAATAAAGTACCTTACCCAAAATATATACATAGGATTTGATACATCATAACTTATATAAACTGCTCCTAGTCCAAATAAGAGGCTGTCGCTCTTGTAATATCGCTCAAGAAAATATAAATTCCAGTTACATTTTATTAGCTCTTTCAGCCGTTTACTGAGTTAATTTAATAGAAGCTAGCTGGGCATCATATTTCATGGGATAACAAGTTACAATTTAGAAAATTTCTAGCTCGATGTGTTAGGACTAACTGGACCTGAATACATAAACATCTCGTTAGTGTAACCAGGGGTGTACTTTGAAAACAATAAGCTACCCTTGTATGAAAGCGATTATTTTTTACACATTTTATCATTCATTATGCTTACAATATTTTCATTGTTTAAGATTGCGTTTTATGCTGTGAATTGTGTTGAATGATGCAGATTGCAGATGTTATAAGCAACTTAGAGTCATTACAATTGTGAAGGAATTTCACCTATCTAAGCGTATTCTACGAGTACTATACTGGGTGGAATCGCTTATCGTCCGGAAAAATTAATAGTGTATTGTGTATGTGACATTAACGTTATACAACATTGATACAACCGAGCGACTTTTCTTTAAACTGCATATACTAGGCACCATTTTCAAGCTCTGTACTAAAAATCAATTAAATAGGAACAATAGTTTAGTCATGAATTATTTTTTAAGTTTTTGCTCTCTTTGAACACGCTGTGGCTTTTCGAACAGCTGATTACGTCCAACGCATAGGTCATTCACCTTAAAGCGACAAATCTTACTAAAATCTATGCGCTGTTGCCGCTCTGACACAAGTCACATAAATAAGTACAACTAAATTACTTTAAAAGTTGGCGATGCAAATAAGAAAGCAATAAATACACACACACTTACACTTTCATTACGAGAGCGACATAGCAAAACATCCTGTGCGTATAAGAAATAGAAATAGGTCAGTATGTGTGTGTGTGTGACACGTACGCTATTGACCTTCAAAAAATAGTTTTTAGTCTGCCGCCGGTATCCTTTCAGAACGCACGTAACACGGAAGCTCCTGCGCCGCCGCGCAGCGCCGCGCCGCTTTGATCTTGCCGATCTCACGCCGATAATTTTAATTTTGTCTTGTTATCGACACTACTCGTAAATAAGTTTAAGACATTATTTTTTTTTTATTGTGACAGGACATGTAACTTCGGATAATTATTATTTAGTGTTAGTGTTTCTGTGTTATTGACTGTTAGCCAACAATGAATTGGTCGATTAGGACCTGTACGGTGGCCACCGCGATCTCCGGACCTAATTCCTTGGATTTCTTTTTGCGAGGCTTATTAAAGGACTAGAAATAGGGTTATTAAGCATTTGAAAAACTTAATAACAATTTAAACAATAATAATATTGTCCGTCGCTATAACTTTTACTTCATGTAAATGGAGGACATATCGAAAATTTAAAAATCTAGTGTACCTAAATAAAGTATGTTGTGCGCGTACTTCAAAAGTACCTAACTAACGCGCGGTGTACACAGCCACGCTGCGCCGGCGGCGTGGCCTTGGCCTTGGCGGCGCGGCGCGACAATAACACATGGCGCGCGCGACGTTGCCAATTTGTTTTGTTATAATTCGGATCTACAGGTCAGTGAAATGTACTTACACAGGGTGGTTACGTTTTACTCTTATTTGTAAGCTATTTAGTTTGTTTGAAACAAACAAAATCTTATTTTTGGTATTATAAAGTTTTTTGCCGTGTCGAATAAATACTAAGAACGTATAGTATACGTAGTGTAATTTTATGCCCATAGGTCACATCAACTTTGTATACGAGATTTATCATTAAAAACTACAAACTACCCCATAAACAACATCAGTACAAGATGTCCCCAAAACACATATTATCTAAATCACCCTACACTTAAAAGTGCAACGACATGTCAATACTCAGGCGCGCGAGTGTATGGGTCACGCCACACAACAGCTGACTGTCGCGCATCGACCTTGAACTTACTTTGCGCCTATTTATCGGTATTATTACTCTAAATATTACCATATAACATTTTGATTTATTTAGAATTTTAGTGTGTTAGGATCATTTAAGTAAATGTAGTTGTTGCTAAGTTGTTAAGATTTACATTATTATTTTCATAACGTACCTACTACCTTAGAAAAAGCTGCATATGTTTTTATTTAAACGTTTTAATAAAGTCGAGAATGGACGACTTCGCTGTCGAAGGTCACGGATTCTTGCATGATTAGGAAGTCTGAACTTACCATTATCGAGTAGCCCCGGATAAGTCGTTAAAATAGTTCATGTGCTGGGAACTCGTGGATTCATCATTCATGATACCATTCCTACGCAAAGACTGCATGACAGATGTTCTGGATCTGCATACATCCTTCTTGCATGACCCAAGTTTTCATTGGATCGAACATAGCATGTCATTATTGTCACATACTCACTGTTCGTGTAATCACTCATTTTGACCGCAAGAAACTAACCAATAACCAAAATAATTTCATACAACGTCACTCGGTACCGAATTTCGCACGACTGAGGAAGGTACGATCCCTGGAAGGTGTCGGCGGTGCGGGAGCGGGCGGCGCGGCGCGGCAGCACGCTTTGTACTTGCGCTTGCGGCGGCGCAGCGGTGAGGGCGGCGCGATCAAAGGATTTTATTACTTAGATTTAGAAGTTTCTACTCGAATTAATATTGTATAAAGTAGGGTAACAATAATGTGTATTTATGAAGATTTTTTTCATTTGTGTCATCTTTCTCTAAACAACGTTGTTTTATGAATAACTTATTCTAAATTAGTAACTAGTAGTGGTAAATTAATTTTACACTACATAAACAAAAACATAAAAAAATTAAAATGAGTATGCCAAAGTGTTCTAAATCATGTACTTGCCATGCACAATTTTTTTCGTGACGATAAGCGATTCCACCCAGTATATAGACCAGGGTCGATAATTTTTAAAACCAATAAAAATAATAGTAGGAAGAAACCCATTAGAAAAGGAGGGGAATAGTATAAAAATGAAAGGAAAAATAATTTACGGGCGATCTGAGGCCGGGAAGGGGATGGGGGTGGGTCTTTAAGGGTAAAAAACGTTTTTTCTCGATTTCCGGCAAAACTAAAAGTCCTATCGAAAAAAGTCAAATGGCAAAGTTGTAGGTAATAAAAAGATCTAAAACTTTTGTTTTTACACTTTTTTCACAAAACCTCAAAGTTTATGTGAAAAATTCAAAAAACCAAGTTTTTGGTTTTTTATTTTAATCTTTTACAAAAAAAATATTTTCTTAACGAAATTTGGTGAAAACTTACCTTTTTATGTCCCAAATACGTTGTAATTTATTTGATTAAAAATATTTATTTTTTCGCCTTATTTTGAATTAATATCGAAAAAGCACCCTAATTTTCAATCGAAAATTCACCTGTCAAAATATCAGCTTTTTTCAAAAAATTGGTATGTTTTCTGTTCGTTGAAATCTCTACTTTCCGATGGTGAAAATATATATATATGTTACTATAGTAAATCTTCTCAGAAAATGCAAAGCAAAGCTGCTTTTTTATTTCATACACTTGCTTATCATCTGCCTTATTGCAGATGATACAAACAGATTCATCCATACTGATAATCTGAAACACAAAATCGAATTAATAATGCCTTCACTATGTTATGGTGAGTATATACCCATGAAAAAAAATATATTAAAGAAATAAATGTCAAAATGTATAAAAAATATATTATGAATATATTAAAAAAAGCAGCTTTGCTTTGCATTTTCTGAGAAGATTTACTATAGTAACATATATATATATTTTTTCACCATCGGAAAGAAGAGATTTCAACAAACAGAAAACATACCAATTTTTTGAAAAAAGCTGATATTTTGACAGGTGATTTTTCGATTGAAAATTAGGGTGCTTTTTCGATATTAATTCAAAATAAGGCGAAAAAATATATATTTTTAATCAAATAAATTACAGCGTATTTGGGACATAAAAAGGTAAGTTTTCACCAAATTTCGTTAAGAAAATATTTTTTTTGTAAAAGATAAAAATAAAAAACCAAAAACTTGGTTTTTTGAATTTTTCACATAAACTTTGAGGTTTTGTGAAAAAAGTGTGAATATAAAAGTTTTAGATCTTTTTATTACCTACAACTTTGCCATTTGACTTTTTTCGATAGGACTTTTAGTTTTGCCGGAAATCGAGAAAAACCGTTTTTTACCCTTAAAAACCCACCCCCATCCGCTTCCCGATCTCAGATCGCCCGTAAATTATTTTTCCTTTCATTTTTATACTATCCCCCTCCTTTTCTAATGGGTTTCATCCTACTATAATTTTTTTCACTTTTTATTATTTTTAAAGGCTTCTACCCTGGTCTAATAAATGACCAATGGTATGAAGAATTTTATATTATATACTTTCCTCTTATTTGATTGACCACGTGTGTGACCAAGCGATAGCTTGCTTATTTTACCTTTACCATCCAAGCCCCAACCTAGAAGTTTGCCAACTATTACATTTGCCGGGTCAATGATCTCTGGAACCGATCTAAATGTTGAGTACTTTGTTCACATGTTCCCTTCCCTGTTTCCTTTTTTCCTTCTGACCCTGTGTCTTTTCGTGTTGCTTTCCGTCATTGCGTGAAGAAACAGTTGAATGGAGTTCATAAATGTGGTATCAAGGGTCAAAGCGATAATTATATCGCCAATTGGTAGTCTTTCTGGACAAGTTTTCCTTAAATCAAGTGCAGTAATTTTCTACGCCAGTTCTAATATATCGAATTGTCTGACAGAACTGACTGAAAAATGACAGAAAGTCGTTGGATAAAAGCTACTTTTATAAATCTTTGAGGCATGTCTAATAATTAACTCTACATGAATACAGATAAGGACGATGATGATTTTTTTTATTGCATAGGTCCGGCAAACGAGCAAACATGTCATGTGATAGTAAGTGATCACCGCCGCCTATGAACATCCACAACGCTTTGATAATGCCTGTATTGCCTGACTATCAAATAAGGATAGTAAGAGGAAAGGAGTACTGGGCATTCAGCAACCACACTGTATTGCCTGACTATCAAATAAGAAGGAGAACAAAAGATGGGAAGAGTAAAAGGGCATTAAGCAGCCCGCAATCTCACTCACCGAATAAAACACGACACCGAAGCAGCTGCTGCTTCAAGCCGATCTCCAGTCAGACAGTGGCAACGCCCCGGACGAGCTAGCCCATTCGTGCTGAGTCATATCTGACACCAGCGTGGCTCTACCCCTTTCAAAAATATTTTCTAAAATTTTAATTTAGCTCCATCTAATAGTCTTACCATAAAATCTTTGTCTGTAGGTAGTTGAGTTTATCGAACAGTTAGTTTTATAGCGCGACGTCTCGGCAGATGAATGGCCGCTTGAAGTAGTTAATAAACAGCTGAAAGACATTTACGAGCAACGCGGCTCGTGGCCTAGAATAACAACTTGGATTGCTTGGTGACGATGTTTACTCCGTGAACAACGTGATTTTAAATTATTTATTTTTATAGTAAATACAACATTTAAAAATAAATAAATAAACACTCAACAGTCATACGCATAGTTCTGACCCCACATTACGATCAGTTTAGACTTGTATTGGTATCAGAAACTACGAGAGACTCACAATCACCCATACCTGAGACAAGTTTTTGCAGGCCTCACATATATTTGTCTCGGTGCAAGGATGGAACCCGCAGCCTCTCGTTTCAATGTCAACGCCTAAACAACTACGCCACGGAGGCTGTCAAAATATAATAAACGAAAACTGTATCAGACATAAAATATTTGAGGTGAAATAGTTTCTCTTCTTCTCTCTTTCTGTGCTTTAACTACGCGTCTTCGATTCAAAGGTTTATACGATCCACAAATATTGTTTTGGGTCTAGGTCTTGGTGAGACCGCAATGTCCCTCGTAGTTTCAAATACCCACAACATAAGACTTGTATCTTAGTGTGGGACTAGAATTAAGTATTTGTCTTTTGTGTATAGTTTTTTATAAACAAAAAAGAAATATTCAAAACGAAATAACCAAACAAACTAACCAATCCCACCCAGGGCCTTTCCCTATGATATAGAAAGTATTGTTGAAATTTCTTGTCCAATTTAGTATCGTTAAATACGATCATGATTCCTGTAATAGCAACTAAGGATTAATTCCAAGAAACCTAGAAAATACTGTCTTTTTCTAAGAGTTTTTTTTTTGAGTTTTTTATTGCTATGATTGGCGGGACGAGCATGCCGTTCGCCTGATGGTAAGCGATACGACCACTCAATTAACAAATCAAACAACACCTTGAATTACAAAGCAATACTTGGCATTTCACTGCGCTCGCCACCCTGAGACATAAGATGTAAAGTCTCAATATGTCCAGTAGTTAGAATATTTTGTAAATTTGAATATCTCCGACCATGTGGTTACCAGTATTATTCTTTGGAGTTTAATAAAAAAAAAATAGTATGGACATTTTTTTAAAATATTTTTTGGAATCGCTTCTCTCTCCACAATGTTTCCAGCTTTAGTCACAGACTTTGATGTATATGGCTATTGGACGGACCAATTGTTGCCTATTTGTTAGCGGTTGGATCCATATTACATTGCTTACTTAATTAATGACTGTACTAACGTTCCACCGAAATGATTTACGGATGTTGCCGATGATTTAAATGGTTGGCGTTTTTGGGGTATAAAGGTTTTTCATTACGGTGTAGAATGGTAATATCATATGGATTTAGGGAAATGTTTTTGTGAATCGTGAAGTCTTAAGTTCAATTCTCAAGTCAGGTTATTTTTACCTGATTTGTTTCTTTTTGCGGTGTCTGGGCAAACCGTTAATTTCTGAGTGTTTAAAATCGTGCATTTCTATATGCGATTACCAGATTGGTTAATTTAATTGTCGGTGTAATTATTACATGAATGGCATACTATGAATGAAGGCAATCAATTTTAATCTTATTTTGAAAATAAACTATTTGTTTTTCGAAAGGCAATCTTTCTTACCTTGCAAATACGGGTGGGTAAAAATATGAAAAAATATTGTAAAAAATCCTTTCCTTTAACATAAAAAAATATTTATACGGTTTATTTACTTTTACGTGGCCATTATGATGTACCTTAAGGGATATTATATGCAAAAATTTCCTCAACAATAACCATTTTAGATATATCTTCAAGACATTTGTAACATGGTATGCCACATAACCCGTGTAAAAATATACAAAAAAAGGTTTTATTTATTCTGGTCCAGCAATGTGATTGCAGTGCACTTAATGGGACAACAGTGGCTTTTAGTAAGAGTAACTAGCGAATATTAACGTCAGCCTTTCGCCATTTGACACAATTTTGCCGGCCCTTTGTTTAGTCTAGACATTTCCATACGAATCATAAAAACCAAAAACTTCGCTTCCCATAGGTTGATGTAGAGATCCTTGGGGGAGGCCTATCTTCAACAGTGGACTTTCTCTGATTGAAGGGAGAGAGATATATAAAAATTCACTATTATCTCAGTAATAGACATAACATTGTAATGTAGACTGCAAATTACACATAACTTGTCTCAAATGACTACTAAATTAATGGTGGAAGGTCTCTCACAGGTGAGCGACCGCCTGGGTACCACCGCAATGTCGTCTTTTCCCACCAAACAGCAATGTAAATGCATTGTTGTGTTTCGATTTGAAAGACATTGTAGCCAGGGTAACTACTGGATATAATGATACATAATTATCATCTTATCTCTCAGGATGGCGAGCGCAGTAGAATGCCTAGCCTTACTTTTAAAAAAATCTCAAAGACTAATAGCCAATTAGATGACGGAGAGAACGTTTATAATAAAATTCTTTCGTCAATAATTTTGCAATAAAACATAATAAATCTTAAAAAAGAAATCACAAATAAACTGTCAGAGTGGAAATCGCCGGAGGTGTGGTAAATGAAGGGGAAAATGGCTCAATATTAGAGGTGAGAGAGTAAGTCATTGACTCACACCGGCCGAGTCTGTCGCACAAAGGATAATGATTTGACACTAGTTCTTATTTACACGTCTATTGTGTGGAGCGAAAAATATAATGACATCGACATGTCATTTGAAAAAAAAAATGTAATCGACATCTTATGTCTGGCAACTTGCATATGAATGGGGCGCAATACAAGTACTATTTATGTATTTTGCAAAACGGTAGCCTATTTATTTATTATGGTTTTCTAACAGTAAACACGTTATAAAATTAATACTATATACATTAGTTACTTCAATGCATATACCAATTATAGGATAGCTTATATTTATTTATTCACAACTGACTACCTCCCGGGTAGGGCAATAATGATATTCAATTTTTCTACTTATTATTAGTTTGGAGTTAGGAATTTGTGCCCGATATATCGATCGGCTCGTCCGCTATCACATCGTGAGATGGAACATATAAGGCATAATGTGGGTGTGCTGGCACCTCTGCCTACCCTTTCCGGGAAAAGACGTTCGGAACGTAATCACACAATTACTCAACTAATCTTTGCATTCAGTATACTGTTTCTCAAACCAACGCCGAGTATCATTTAACTGTCATCAACACATCTCCTTCGATACAGTCATAAACAATTATGTTATAATGTAGACCAACCCATTACCATTTAAACGGCTGTCATTACGTCTCACTAACATTTCGCTAAAATTTATTCTATTTAACACCAGATGTCCATTTTAAGCGCATCAGTACATCGGTGGACCGACAGCCGCAATATTTTAGAAGCTAATTAAAATGGCGCGATGTATCACAACAGAGCGTTGCGCCACATCCGTTCCATATGAAATGACCAAAAATTAGGTTCCATACGACGCGTTCATTATGTACAGTTATGTACGTAACTTTATTAACACGCTGACAGTTGACACACGCAGTCGAATATTAACCGCAACAATTATACAGGGAATAATTTATGTGCTCCACTGTACTGTGTAAGGTTAATGGTATAGAAATATTTGGCAGATTTGATGGACATATGGTGCGCAGTGATTTAACAAATGACTTGTTAAATTATTTTGGATGTGGTAGAGTCACGCTGTTATCAGCTATGACTGGGCTTGAATGGGCAGGCTTGTCCCGGATGGTACCACTGTCTCACAGGAGACCGTTGCCAATAATCAATCGAAATAATTTGATTGAAGTTAATCTGGATTGTTTTCTACTTTTCGACTTGTCATTTACCATGTTGCCATAGTTTTTCACTACTGATATTGATTATTGGCAATATAGTTTTAGAAAAAAGATTGAGCTGTCAATCTTAAACGGCATATTTTGGATTGGGATTGTTTATTGGCAGCGGCTGCAAATGCTTGGTGACCTGTTGGTGACAGACCAGACAACATGTTCACAGTGGCTGCAGGTTCAAATCTCAAGGCAAATCTTTGAATTTTTGGAGTCATGTGTCTCATAATAATCAATCATCACACGTTATAATGGTGAACATCCTGACGACACCTTGCATACTATAGCGATTTGTAAGAATTTGTATGGTATGTAAGTCCGCCAACCCACATTAGGCCAGCGTGGTGGACTATATGACCTAACTACTCTCAATCGTACCCTTGATTGTACAGGAGGCTCGTGCCCTGCAGTGGGCTTATGCCCATAAACGTCCGTATCTGTATAAATAGTCAAAGATACCTTGTTCAAAATAGGCCTAAATAAATATGTCGACTGACTAGATACCTTATTTACATTGCATTTTACTTATCAGATGAATTTTAGCCATTTTGTTGTTACATTCTGGCGATTTATTGGTGGTAGGTCTATCATATGTGAGAGGCCGCAATGTGTATTTCTGCCGCCAAACAGCAATGTAAATGCACTGTTGTGTTTCGGATTGAAGGACATTGCAGCCAGAGTAACTACTGGACATATTGAGACTTAACATCTTATGTCTCAGGATGGCGAGCGCAGTGGAATGTCAAGCATTGCTTTGTAATTCAAGGTGTTGTTTGGTGTTGCTACTGTTTATGAGGGTTCGTTTCGCTTACCAGGCGAACGGCATGCTCGCCCCGCCATTCAGTGCAATAAAAAAAAACAAAAAACCTGATTGCATTGTAATTCACTTTTATAAGTATACAATATATAATGTGATAGCTTTATTAATAATATCATTATTTTCTGAGTGTTGCTTATTTACTGTACTTAAATAAATTACAATGATACTTATCTACCTGACGATAATACGAATTTAAATTGTTTTTCTCAGTATTGCAATATTATGAATTTGATAACCTAAAAATTATGTGGCTGGTGCATTATAAAAATAAGACGTATAGCCCTCACCTTAATCTAAAATAGGTACATAATCTCGTGTAGTGTGTATAGGATAATTTTTACATACATAGTCGTCACGCCCGTATCCCATAGGGGTAGGCAGAGACTATAGATAGGATAATTTTTAGTCTCAGAAAATGTTATCTTCGTGCACTGAATGGCTAGACGAGCATGCCGTTCGCCTGATGGTAAGCGATACTGCTCTTAAGCAGTAGCAAAATCATTCGACACCTTTAATTACAAAGCAATGCTTGGCATTCCATCCATCATCCTGAGACATAAAATGTCATGTCTCAATATGTCCAGTAGTTACTCTGGCAAAAATGTCCTTCAATCCCAAACACAACAGTGCGTTTCAACTGCTTTATGACGATAGAAATAGACATTGCGGTGGTACCTACCCAGGCGGCCTCTCACATATGAGAGAACCACCAGTAGATCTGTGTGGGGTCGGAAGTTTGTATGTGACTGGTGGCTGTTTTCGTTCAGTCAATGACAGAACCAAAGTCAAATCAATAGTACGTAAAATTAGTTGCATCAAAATTGAGATAAGCACATTGATTCGTATTAAAACCGCCGGAAAGATGTTATCTCGGGCGGATGTTGCCGCAAAATAATGATTGCGACCGACATTCGCCCCGAGTGTCCAAAATGAACGCGATGTGCCGAATAATAACCATTTTGTATTCTCTTTGTTTAATTTATTGCGTCGCTAGTGAAGAGATGGGTAAGGATTTTCATATTTTACTTTTTCATGATTATCATGGTGTTTCTTAGTCACTGATACAATTTAGAAATTTTTGGCGAGGCTTTTTTTGAGCAGTGTCTGAAGAAACAAAATTATAATGAATTAAATATTTATTAATTTTACATTAATTGAAAAAAAGTAATTAATTAGTACAACCAACTTAACACCTAACAGTCACATATATAGTCCCATGTAGTCCTGACCTCACACTAAGATCTTACTAGTCTCACTCGCACTCTAAGATTTTATCGCAATAGATACGTAACCATTTTCGTGGTGGGCAGACTGAACTCAATTCGCATTAAAATTCACAAAAATATATTTCCATGTAAATTCTGTAAATATACGCAAATTATATTTAATTCCCTAACATACACCCACATACCTTCGAGTTCTGAGAACGACGTCTTTTTTACTTAAGTAAGTTTACTTAAAACACAAAGGTTTCTTTCTATAGACATGAGTGATGTTTATAATGTATATATTCAATTACGAATATTCGCGTAAATCTATTGTTTTTCGTCGAGAAAATATTTTGAAATCCTTCACAGTAAAAAACTTGTATACGCAAGATTTAGTCCTAAAATAACGAATAAAACAGTCTGCAAAATATCTGATTTTTTTAAACATAAGATTTGGATTCTAAAGCCTTACTACATAAAGTATGTATGTATGTAACCGTAACATTTGAATATCTCAGCCTAGACTAGAGAAATTTCAATGAGATTGCCCAAAATTCTCGCCAGCTTTAGGTTTTACACGCAAATGGCGGCGTTTGTGACGCTTTTAGCACAAACATGGCTGTAAATATATTTTATTGTACATGAATTGGCCGTTACTGTAAAAATTGGATAAAATAAAATATGAAATACATATCGCGAAAATATTTGGAATATTAAAAACGAAACTATTATTACTAACGAAATTATTATTTGGTTTTGAACCACATACCAATAAAAAATGAAACATTCAGAAGAGTATTCACATGATTATAATTATAATAATGAATACTGTACTGAAATGACCTTATATGTCTCAATGCATGTCCCAGGGCTTGAGCCTTCTTTTCAGTCGAGAGTACGATTCCGAGGGGTTAGGCCATATAGCCCCACTCGTTGGCCTAGTACTGGTTGGCGCACTTTACATTACACATTTTTTTTACAAGCCGCTATGGTATGCAGATTCCTTCACGATGTTTTCCTTCATCGTGTTAGTGAATAGTGATTGCCTTTCAAAAGACACAAGACTCCGAAAAGTGAGGATGTGTCCCAGGATTTGAATCTGCGCCAACCATGAACATGATATAGTTATTTTTATTTATGGTTATTTATACGTAAATCTTTATCAAATAAGCATATGGATCCACCCTACTTCTGTCATCTCAGCACCATGTCAAAGTAGACAGGAGGGGTCTTTCTAGGTCTCTAGGTATACCTATGGTATTATAAGTCCGCCTATGTACAATTTATGTATATTTAAGTAATTAATAAATCAATAAATATACTGGCAGGCACGTCTGATCCATAACCAACAGGCCACCATGCTAGCCAATTGAAATAGATTAATAAATAAATATCCAAATATACAGAAAATTCAAAAATAATACTATTCCGATAAACATTAAAAAAAATAATTCAGTGTTAATGCGCAATTGAACAGACAACTTGTAGTTTACTTCTTCCCACATTTCAACCGTTATCGAAAATCAAATTTCAATATAAAATTCTTAAGAACTAGCTTTCCAACACATTGATATCATAATGCCTGTACCAAAAGATCAACATAAACTATTCACAAAAGAATCACAAAATCCACACAAAAGTTGTTATCGAAAACATACCACTAGGTTATAAATCTTCGCAACGAATTTATAATCTGATCATTCAAAAAGATAATAGACCAAGAGCCCGTGGCCGCCAGACTTTCGTCATTTTATAAAAGCTGAAAGTTTGTCTGCGTATGCCTGTAATAGACATCACACTATCTGCTATTATGAAGTTCTGATCGTGGTTGCTTTGAGAGTTGTCAGCTTCAACGTGTCTGGTAAGATGAAGAAACAAAGAAAACATTTTTTCATAGTTGCTTTAATAAACTATATGAAATTCAGCTTTTATACTATAACGCTGGCAAAATTCCATGTTATTAAATATTACGATATCTGTATCTGTATCAGCCCATATACGTCCCACTGCAGGGCACGGGCCTACTTTACAATCGAGAGTACGATTGAGAGTGGTTAGGCCATATAGTCCACCACGCTGGCCTAGTGCGGGTTGGCGGACTTACATACCATAGAAATTCTTATAAATCGCTACGGTATCCAGATTTCCTCACGATGTTTTCCTTCACCGTTTTAGTGTTCACGATATCTTCAAACTTTAATAAATAGTAATTTTCCTAGACACATTGAAGCTGATAACTTCCAAAGCAACCACGATCGGGACTTCATAAGCTGATCGTGTAATGCCTATGTCAGAGGTATGCGCAGATAAACTTTCAGCTTTTATAAGATGAAGAAAGTCTGGCGGCCACGGGCTCTTTGTCTATTAATGTAAACGATATGAAATTCGGATCCACTTAAAGTCTTAGATAGCGATAAATTGCTAGTGAAACTGAATCTTAGCTCTTTAGCAACGGATGATATATGTAAATCTCTAATATATTTAAATCTTTTCGTCTTGACGATATACTCAATCTAATATCTAAGAATTCAGTTTTATTCCATCGTAAAACATTATCGGGGATATACATACAATCATTTTATGGCAAACTTTTACGTAAGCATGCCCTGCTTGACCTATGACTCCATTTTTTATTGTACGTATTTATCACAAGCTACCCTTACACAAAATTTTGTAAACAAGGAGTTTGTAAATCTATGTACAATTAAACAAGTTTGGAACGTTTTAATTCTTGGAGTGGAAGTAAAAGAAAGGGGATGCATAACAAAATTATTGATGTCACTAGTCTTATTATGTATTACAGTGTGCGCGTGTGAAAGAGACGGTAAGATATCCGCACTACGCTCCCACTCTTTTTGAATACTTATATTTGCCTTATGTTACAAGCTACTTTATTATTTTTGGACAGAAATATTTTATTTTAATGCTCCAGATTTTTGGACGCACAATAGTAAAAAAAAACGATCATAATCAAATACCCCATTTGTAAGGCTGAAAATGCCAATGAATGAACCATCAATGTTCTAGCAAATGGAAATTGCACCGGACAAAAAACATCATCGATACATACACACATAAACTCGCGCCTTTGTCCCAGTAGGGGTAGGCAGGAGTGCTACCAGGACCCGTTATGGTTTGGAGGACATCGTAGCCAGAATAACTACTGGATATATTGAGACTAACACCATAAGTCTCAAGATGGTGAGCGAATTGGAATGCCAAGCATCGTTTTGAAATTCAAGGTGTTGTTTGGTTTTGCTACTGTCCTTGAGCGGTCGTAAGGCTTACCATCAGACATGCACGTCTGTCACAGCAATAAAACAAAAAGATTTCCATGTAAGCCCTTAGACTAGTTTGTGTTCAGAAATGCACATTATATCCCTGAAAATAATGACGATGGTCTTAAATTCACGATAAGACTATTAATCATTCGTAAACTCTTCTCCAGAGAATCCCTTCACTGCCGTGGTACGTAAGACCCTGGTCGGCACTGCCCGCTCCTGCATGGTCCACGTGAACGCCACACAGGAAGACTTGGAGCAGCTACGCAAGGATCCACCTTTTCCTGAGAAGGCTTCTTGTATCATCAAGTGTTTGTTGGAAAAGGTAAAATGATTTTCTTCTTCGTTCTTCTCAACAGATTGATTTCATATTTTTTTAAATATAAATTACCTAATATTCTCGGTACTTATCGACTGCCTCTGCATTATAGCGCATCGTTGTGTGATTGCAAAGTTGAGGTCTTGGGTTCGAGTCCCGGGTCGGGCGAAGTGGTACTGGATTTTTCTACTCGATATCAGCCCGAAGTCAGGAATTTGTGCTCTTAGAGCAATTGGCTCGCCCTCTACCACATCGTATTACGGAAAATACAAGCTAAAACTTGGGTGATCTGGTTGCACCTCTGCCTACCCTTTATGGGATAAAGGCGTGAGTTAATGTATGTATCGGTACTTTATGATTATAAAATATTATTCTCACCTCTCAGAAATATTATAACAGTGCCTTAAGAAACTATTACAATATAAATGGAAAACTCATGCTTCTACGAAGCCTGTAGAGTGGTTGCATGACAAAGCGTAGTTCTGTAGATATTTATATTTTTTTATTGCATATTCCTTTCTTTATTGGCGTATAACACCTGATGGTAATTGCAGTAAAGTTCACTTTATTTTTAATTGGTGATATTGAGAGTGGTCAAGAACAAAATGATAAGAGATATTTCTTTAGCAAAAAATGCATATTTATTCTGTCAATTGATTTTTTATTTGATATTATTTATTTGACACAATTCAAAAATGAATCCCAAAAATGATTTTACTATACGATTTTTATCTTAGGACTGTCCAGACACACTACACTCAAAGGATCCAACGTAATATAGACTTTTAAGCGAGAAAATTACCCCATACGTATTCCGTAAATAAAAACAAAAAATACAAAAACATAAACAACATCTCTCAACAGATAGGCGTTGTGAAAAACAACAAATATTCCAAGAACGGGTTCATGATGGTCGTCACGCCTCTCGTCTTCGCCAACAAAAAGAAATTGGAACACATGAAAACTGTATCGGAAAATTGCGAGAGAGAGGTAAGAGGGGGAGGGGGGAAGGGTTGCGGGGGTATAGGGTGAAAGCACCACCTGTCGACGCATAGTATATTGGTTGAAACACGCGATGTGACAATGAAAATTCGGTGTCTTATGGATTTGGTTATTGAATGCCATTGAGAAAGTAGCTCAAGATTGATGTAGATAGTTTCGTTCTGTTTGTTTTGATTTATTTATCTTTTAGGCTATTTTTTTACAGTTTAACAATACAGGTTTATAATTTACTTTATTGCAGGTATGTTATTGGATGATTTTTGAAATAATACATCAGAAAATAAATGTATACCTCCTATTTCTAAAGGTTACCACTCATTAGACCCACCCAGCACCGCCTCGCCTCGCGCGTTTAATATTCTTTATATGAAAATGTAAAAAATCTAGTAAATACGAGGAAATTAAATTCGCTTTCTAAATTGATAGTCGGGGTTGAACATTTTGGCCGCCATTTTGAAAGGTGTATCAGTACCCGGACAGAGCCGGGCTGGACCGCTAGTCTTTAATAATATCCTATATAACTCTTTAATTTTGTGTATATATTTACCTATAATTGTGTATAACATTGAAACAATAACGAAGGGCTATCTTGTCGCCTAAAGCGATCTCTTTCAGACAACCTTCAGATGGTCTACATCAAAGGTGAACCTAGACATTAGGTTACAGCAAACAAAATATGATTAACTTTAAGCTTACCTACAAATACACATAAAGGCTTATGTATTTAATTTTTTAAACCGGTTTCGAAAAATTAGTTGTTAGGCTGGTCTGAAAAATTGCGTGATTTTTTTTGGGTTGAAATTAAGGGTTATACATTTTTAATAGACTTTTAAAAAGAGGTTCTTAGTTTAACGCGTAAGTGTGTGTATTTTTTAGCCTGTAAGCCTCAGTGAATCGGTTTAAATTAACGTCTACATTATTTGAAAATGTATTTATTGAAGTGAAACTTCGTTATCGACGTATGGGAGAAATTTTATAGCAATGTAAAAAAATTTAAACGTTTTTCTGTTACTCGCCATTTTTATTCCTAAGTCAGTTTTTTCCGTTACGCGCCATATTTATTTATATCCAAATCTATGAAAAAAAAAAAAGGCTTTTTGCTTATGCTTTATCTAATTTAGCTTTATTTAATCAATTTCTCTAAAGTTGTAAATAGAAGATAATATTTCGAAAAACGTTGTCATAAAGAAATTTCACTTCTTCCGTGTGTACTAATACACACACACATTTTTGCATAAATTCTGTATCTGTATCAGCCCATATACGTCCCACTGCAGGGCACGGGCCTACTCTACAATCGAGAGTACGATTGAGAGTGGTTAGGCCATATAGTCCACCACGCTGGCCTAGTGCGGGTTGGCGGACTTACATACCATAGAAATTCTTATGAATCGCTATGGTATGCAGGTTTCTTCACGATGTTTTCCTTCATCGTTTTAGTGCGTGGTGATTGACTATCAATACACACATGACTCCGAAAAGTCAGAGGTGTGCCCTGGAATTTGAACCCGCGACCACCGTGAACAGTGGTAGCCGCATTCGGTCCGTTTACATAATTATAACCGTTAAAAATACTCTTTTATAGGACAGAGATGTATAACCTTTTTTATTAGCCCAACGGTATGAGACAAATGATGTATGATAAGATAGGTAACTTCCCTTCAAAGTAGCCGTTATCCGCGAATTTGAATATCCTACAGCCACCATTCCTAAGCCATCTACAAAGATGTATGAAGTTGATATACGGTCATTATGTAACTATTGGAATGTGTTATTTATTATCATTTAAATGTTTCAGATCGTACATCAAGAAAAATCGATTTGTGACGCCGGCAATGAAGTAACCATGTGTATATTCAAATACGCTCCTGAACTACATCTCAAAGCATAAAGACACTTGTACATTTGTAGTAATTATAAGTATGATGTTATTTGAAAGGGTTTTAAAATAAAAATCTTAAAATAAAGTCCTTATTTTTCTTCTGTAGGTCTATCATGACAGCCTCTGTGATACATTTACGGCCGATGCCAATAATCAAACGAAAAAATTAGATTGTAGTCAATTTGGATTGTTTTCTAGTTTTCGATTTGTCATTTACCATGTTGCCATAGTTTTTTCACTACTGAGATTGATTATTGGCAATATAGTATCAGAAAAAAGATTGAGTTGTCAATCTCAAACGGCCAATTTTGGATTGGGATAGCTTATTGGCAGCGGCTGTTAGTTAATAAGCCAGCTACGTAATTTGGGTTGGTGATTATGATAATGACTGTCAAATTGTATTTTAAATTTTTCTAAATATATTTTATACATACAGTTTTTTTACGTGGTGCAGTCAAACGCCGCTTGTGAAACGAAAGGCCGCGGGTTCGATCCCTGCTCCAACAGAAATGTTTGTGCGGCCCACAAATATTTATGTCGGGTCTGCGTGTTTGTGAGACAGAAAAGTCTCTCGTAGTTCCAGATACCCATGACACAAGACTCGATCTTAGTGTCGGGTCAGTACTATGTATGTGACTGTTAGGTTTATTGTGTCGTGTATTATCATGTCGGATTTTTATGAATCCACTCCGCCTGATGGTAAATACGGTGCGATATTAAATTACCGATAGTTATACGCCCTAGGCGTACACAATTTATCCGATCTTTTTATTTGCTTTTTAACGAAACGCGTAAAGAACCGGATATGTAGTTTAAAAAATGTTTATGAAATTTTATATTTTATAACCTTCGATCAAATATACACTAAATTATAAGTAGCGGCCTAAAAAATGGCAAGATAAAATAAAAGCACAAATAAGCGTGTGCTCTTATTTGATTTTAGTATGGTCCAAAAACATAATAAATCGTAATTTAAAGGAATACGGTTTATTGTTACCTGAAGTTGATTATAATTTAAGACATTTTGCTACATCTCGTAGTTCAAAATTCAAATGTTTAAATATAAGCAACCTCGGCCACTTTTGGCGTGTGATTTTGTTTCCGACCCTGTCTCTAGTATATATTTGATTGAAGTTTATAACTTAATGGATCCCACATTTCAAAAAGATATTCTGTCTCCAGATAATGCTGTCATTTAGTGAAACTTAAAGTTTAAAAAACAAATATGACGATTAATTCTAACTTCAAAATATTTCAATTAACATAAGATAGCATTTCTGATATGCAACAAAACATTGTTCTTGGTTTGGTTCAAAACAAGTCGCAAAGGAAAATAATACACAGAGCATTTTATATTTGTTGAAAAGATCTCAGTTTTCAATGTTTAGTTTGTGATAGTCCTCGCATAACTCTTTACTGAGAAATGGTAGACAAAATTCCTGTTTATATTTGCCTTTCTTCGCAATATACATTAATTTTGTATTATACATTAACTTTGTATTAGTGCAAGAACTGTATTTAGCCCCGCGTCAAACGATTTGACAGTCAGGTCACCCAACAGTGTTATCACTTTTTAAAAGCATTACCACGTGTAAGATTAACTCACAACCCAAATATATGAATATTGCTTGGAATCATTTTCAGAATTATGTTCCTAATATGCATTCTATTAGCCAGTAAGACTTAATTTCTTAATTTAAAAGTTTACATTTAAGTATCAGCCACGTTTTATTAAGCTTAAAATAAATACAAGCATCCTGAAACCAAGTCAATTATAAATATTGTCAAATAAAAGCTCAAGCATACGTACAAGACAATCCTAGCATCCCATGGGCTCAGTAATACCATCGGGAAATATCACCCGAAAAACTCAATATATCAACAGCAACATGAAAAAATCCACCGAAGAATTTCAAACGCCAAAACCTCGGCGTGAAAATAAAAATAATATACCATAAAAGCTGACGTGACAACACGGAACACGCGGTGACACGTCGTGGCGTGTCAAAACCTTTTGTAAGGCCCATGTAATTGAATTGAATATTTTATTAGACGTTTATTTGGCAGCGGGTTTTCTTGGTAATTACGTGGTTTACATGTCGGATTCGTAAGGAGGCTTCAAGTTGACAAACTATGGAAGAGGACTGTCGTATCTTTGATCGAATAAAAATTGAGTTCTGCAGGAGAAAGTTACCTACAGGCTATATAGCACATACATATACTAACGCCTTTTTCGCAAAAGGTATTGTCAGAGGCGCTACCAAGACACCCACGTTTCCCCTTATGTGTTTTTTTCCACGATATAATAGAGGGCGAACCTGTCTCCATATCGAACACAAAGTCCTGACTCCGGGCTGATATAATTATGATCGACCAAGGATTCGAACCTAAGATCACAGCTTTGTAATCGTACCTTATAAGAGTGCCACCGAAGCAGATAACTATATATTATTATTCTATAAATTAATAATTTAGCACAATTATATCCGCCAACTCGCACTAGGCCAGCGGTGGGTGGTAGGCTATACAGCCTAACTCCTATCAATCGTACTCTCGATTGTAGAGGCGGTCCGTGCTCTGCAGTGGGACGTACTATAATATGGACTGATACAGATATGGCCTCTGTTTTGTACCAACTTGTTAAAAGTGCTATTCAATAATTCATGACCTGAAGTTATTTGATAAGGAAAAGAAAAGCGCCAAAACTGGACAGTTATTAAATTATTTGAGTCCTTTTCGATAACCTTAAAAATTGATATGACTTATAAATTGATTGACGTTTTCAATTCCATAACGACAGGCGTACACAAAAATACGATAAACGGAGTCACAATCGGAAATATTATACTTTCATTTTCTATATTTTATTATTCTTTAATAAGATTGTTTTAGTAGTCCCGGAGGGCCGTTTTGGGACAACTTTAACGAGGTAGTACTATTTCAGCTGGCTTAATGTCAAGGGCGAATGTTGAGTGGAAAGTTTTGTTAAATGTCTAGATTTATCTTGGCATTTGAATTTCTTATTAGATTTTTTTGTAGATGTAGAAAAGATACAGCTGACAATCATGCAATGTACTTCTAACCTCGCCCAATTTTATAACGGCCTTATTCAGGGATAGTCTTAAAACATGTTTTAGATATCGAATTTTTTATCCCTTTCAAACGACTTTTTAATTTTTATTTATTAAATAAAACCTACAAAAAAAAAATACAGTTAATAATCTAATGTGCCATGTATGTGACTGCCTTGGTGGCGTAGTTGTACTAAGGTACGCTTGCAAAGCTGAAGTCTCGGGTCTGAACCCCGAGTCGGGCAAAGTGATATTGAATTTTTCTATTCATTATCAGCCCGGAGTCCCGAATTTGTGCTCAATATGGCGATAGGCTCGCCACCTATCACATCGTGGGGCGGAACATATAAGGCGAAATGTGGGTGTCCAGGCACCTCTGCCTACCCCTTCGGGGAAAAAGGCGTGTGTTTATTACATACATAAACTCACGCCTTTTTTGTATGTAATATAATGTGCCAAATTGTACACATAGTTTGTTGGCAAAAGAGCCGCTCTTAATACGAGTGTACCTAATGTCGACCCCTCCCACGCATAAAGGCGTATCGAGATTATGACAAGTTTTCAGTACGGTCATTTGAAGATTAATTATGTGATTATTAAATATTGAGTATAAATATTTAGTTTCTTTCTAGTTTAAAATCAAAAGTTCCTCTATATCTTGATTAGTTAGAGACTATTTAATAAATAAAAACATTAATTAGTGAGAAAAACGATAATTACATACTTACGACTTTGTGCGTTAGAACAAAACTGCCACATCACTAATATACGACGACTTACAACGATATGCGTGATGAAAATTTTCTATGCCTTCAAGTTACAACGGGTTACAACTTTATGCGTCGTAAGAAAATATATGTATCATAAGTACCATCAAGTTTTACGACGTTGTTTTTGTAGGTCATCATTATTATTTAGTTAAAAAGTTCGCCAATGGACAGGGTTTTAAAATAAATAATAGATTATACAACATATTATGTATATTTGAAGTTGCACTAAACATAAATCATATTGGGGTTATTTTTATCCTATATATAAATGACTTGCCTTATGCTACTCCTAATCCAATATCGCTTTTTGCACATGGTAGTACTGTTTCTGTTAGATGCTCAAATAAGTTAATATTTGAACAAGATATTAATAATGCCTTAAATTCTATAAAAGATTGGTTAAATGCAAATAATTTGAAAGTAAATATAGAAAAAACCAAAATTATGAATTTTAGTCAAAGGGAAACAAAACAAAATCTAGCAATAAATTATAATAGCCAAGCTGTGGATGAAGTAAACTGTATTAAATTTCTCGGTATAACCATAGATAGTAAAATTAAATGGAAACAACATATTGAATCGTAGGCAAAAAAATATTATAAATCTGCATATGCCCTGCGTGAACTATCTACTGTTACAAACATGAGCACAATGATGGCTGCATATCATGGACTGGTCGTATCCAATTTGCGGTATGGTATAATTTTCTGGGGATATTCTACAGACAAAGAAATCATTTTTAAGGCGCAAAAAAGATGTGTTAGAGCAATGTTCGGATTAAAAAGTAGTGATAGCTGTAGATTATATTTTTTAAAGCATAAAATATTTACGCTACCATCACTGTATTTATATGAAGTCTGTATATTTGTCAAATCGAACCAAAATTTGAAAGTGTACTCCAGTCCATGTAATGGAGTACGAGTTGCATCACTCTTCGCTACGTTTGAGGCGGCGATATTTAGACGGAAAGTACTGGCTTAAGGCAAAGTCTTTCACAGAGAGTGGAACTATTGATATAATTGACAGTTTGACCTCTTGTAAACATCTATATCGGAGATGTAAAATCAAGCCTGTGGTGGGGTAAATTCATAAATCCCTTAAAACAAATAACATACATTCAACCTCTCAGCAGTTAAAGCACTTTTCATTAGTAACATAGATACAAAGTATATCAAATCTTCTATTAAATGTGTGACAAAATCCAAACATCACTATAATCCAAATATTTTAAAACTTCTATGCAATAAGTATCTTACTATTCACCACTCAAATTTATATTCAATTTGCACGGATACGGTTCAAAAGATGGACAAAATTTCGGCAGTATTTGATCCTCAGACCAATACGTTAATGAAATTTATATCAAATGATGTTTCAATCATGTAAATTGAATTAATGGCAATCTCAGTGGTTGTTTCATATGTCGAGTCTTTTAGTAGCATTAGCTTTGTTATACTGACGGACTCAAAGAGTGTGTTACAGCATTTGGCTCGTTGCACCTCGACTTTTCGAGGACCATCAATAGCCTATACCATATTAGAGTCTATTAGGAAAGTTCAAAAGAAGGATATTAAGTTATTTTTACAATGGGCACCCTCCCATATCGGATTGTCAGGAAATGAAATGGTAGACCATCTTGCCAAGAAAGCGATAACAGACGGAACCATGTGAATTGTTTACCGCGTTATACAGACCCTATCTCTTTAGTTTGGAATGACTGCCTAAAGTTGTGGAAAGAATCTTTTGATGAGAGATCCCTACATAAAATTATATGGTATAAAACTATTCAGCCTGATCTCAATCGTAAGCCATGGTTCATTAATTATAAATTGACTAGAAATAAAGTAGAGATGGCTTTCCTGCCACATACATAATTTGCATTTCTTATAAAACAGATAGACTCATTAAATGGTTGTATGTGGCAGCATTAAAGATGTGATACACGTTTTAACGGAATGTGTTCGGACCGAGGCCGAAATGGTCTTGTTTAATGTTAAATATAATCTTAATATAAGTGAAACAGGCAAATGTAATTCGATTTTAGCAACCCCTTGATGATTCGTACAAATTTCAGTATTACTTCGTTTCAAGAAAATCAGGTGATTCTAAAAGACAAATTTAGAATAGTATTCATAAATACATTCAATCAGTGTTACAGGATTTCAGTATTTTACTTTAATTTAGCAACTGCCACATTGCATATAGTCTTATATCTTATTGTGGTCGGAGCATATCATTGTATGTACTAGAAACGACTATATGGACACCATGTTAATTAAATAAAAGCAGCGCATAAAGTCACAAGTACCAGTTAAGGCCCCTAACTTTCAAAAATAAACAACGCATAGCGTCGTAACTAACGTGTTATGACGTTATGCGCTGGACAAAATGTAAACAATTTAATTTTGAAAAATTCGTAAACACGCGATAGATTACAATAGATAAAATTAAAATTGCGTATTATTAAGCAAATATTACATGGTTTTAAGTTAATTATCAAGCAAAACTTATCAGATCGATGAGATTCATTAGGGATCAGATTTACATTTAAATTATTGAGAGCTAATTTTAAGATTCCTGATGAGTGTAAGTTGTTCATTTTGCTATCATATAAAAATAAAACCATTATAACAGCATAATTAACTCAAAATATAAACAAAATCTGATTATTTTTCTGATGTAGGTCCCATGTTTATTGTGCGTACCGGTAGTGTCATACGACGCCGGTAACTAACCTTGTCAGGTCTCGCGCGAGCTAATAGTACAACGCAGATAGTCGTTACTCGTGATTGGGCCATATGCGCCGGCACTTTGAATAGATACGACTATAGGCGTTTCAAAATCTCGTTATTTATTAACAATATGAAGATTTTGATTTCAGGGATATATAAAGCTTTTGTGCGTAATAGCAATCAGCTAAAAATCTGATTTTGAGTAAAAATGTGGTTAAGACCTTATGCGTGGGAGGTGTCGATGTGCTAACAAAAAAAAAACATAATTGTATAAAAATATCACATTATATTACTAAAAACTTGAAGTCAGTTTGAGCAAAGAATATAAAATATTCGGTAAGTAAAATATGTTTTATAACTGTTTGAATATAATCTTAAGCCTCTATCACGGGTTTTGAAATCTATACATTTGTGGACGTATGAATACCTAGACCTAAAACAATATTGTCTCGTTGCTTGAGACGAGTCCCAGGCCTTTAGTTTCATAACTGGCTTTTTATTCAACTAGGTACACCACAGACGCTAGAGAATTTGAATACATCTGTTTTTGTAACACCAGACCTAAGTGTCCTTAAAGTACGTTTAGACTATGACACATACACAGTACACTTATATACATCGAAGTGTCTCTGTGTGAACACGAGATTTTCTGATTACAAAATTTATTGGGACACAATAATGAGTGTCGCGTCAGACGCCGTGTGAACAAGTTGTGTCCAAGTGTACTAGTTTAAACAGTACAGACATTCATGTCGGACATTTATGACAGAATTTATGTCGTAGTCTAAACTCACCATTAGTATTTGATTAATTATTAGTCCTGTAATCGACATTGAACCTTCGTTCGCTTTACTGGGTTCCTATGTGCACGCAAACGGGAATCCTATACCAGATGCCAGATCCTGTACCAATGCGCATAGATTTTGTTCACTGTGTCCGCTCTAGCATTATACATCAATGACTGATAATTTTTGAACTTCATGACATTTCGACGCGAGAAAAATAAATAAGCTGTATAAAAAGAAAAGAATCGTAGTAACGTAATAAGACTGTAAATTGTACAATAAATATTATTTTAGGTATTGGTTATTGGATTAAACCCGCTTTTTTATCTACCTTTTTAAATTTACGACGGCAAAGGCGAGTAAATCATACAGCCTAATAAATTTTTATTTCAGCGACATTATATCACAAAAGAGTAACGAATGAACTGGAATTCTTAAAGAAATTTAGCGAAATAAGGATTGTATGTTCTTTTGGCACGAGTTAATTTGGCAAAGGAGGCTTTATATTAAAATATTCAGAACAAAGTTGCGTATTTCAGTTTTCTGTTTATTTTGCGGATTGGAATCGTTTGGTCGGGGAGCCCACGTCCTTTATGAATTCATGATATGTGCTCGCTGATATAGAATCTTATTAATATGTAATATTATTTCGCGAGATCATTCCGTACTCTGCTTTATGGATATACGCAATGATTATTTCAGATTCGTATATTATGTAATGTTGTTTTCCATTTTTATTCTTTTGCCAGTTTTTGTAGCAACGTGGATGAGAGTTTTGTTACTAAAGAGCGCGGATTTGTTCTCCATTGTAATACAAAATTTGTTTGTGATTAATGATTATATTATATGAGGTTAGTTTCCAGTATTCCTTGGTTTTCGATGCCTAGTTTATAAGTTTCTATAATACAACATACCATATGAAAATAATGCACTTTGTACCAGGCATGGTAAGTTTCAGGTATGAGTTTGTTCTATAATATCTTCGAAGCGAAATACCCTATTTCGATTTTGATATTACTAATGACACTTCTGCCTCTAGTATCAGGATTCAGATTCCAGGTTCGATGCGGGGATCAAACCCTGCCTGCCGTTTCATAGCCGGCCAACCAGTCGCACATACTGTCATTGTTACATTAAAGAAATTTCTTTCAAAAATTAACAAGGCAAAACGTGCCTCTTAGTAGCATCTCTGCCTATCCTTTTTCCTTCCCTTTTGGGAAAAAGGCGTAAGTTCGAATTAATATGAAAATAAAAAGACATAACGCAATCCCCCCGATGTGTAGCTCTCGGTGTTTGCGGTTGGGTCGCAGGTTGCCGCCCGCAGTGCCCTGCATTGCGTGTTTTACCAAGTTAATAATAAATGAAAAATAGCATTATAAAGCACTCTTTTATTGTTTACCCTGTTATTTACGCACCGCTTTTGTTATAACTGCTATTTACATACATATCGGTGTTTTATGGCTTCTCTGGTGTACGCTGGTGATTATCTCGGTAAAGGGGATTAATTATAGGTTTATTAATGTATAGGCTATTTGTATAAAGCAAGTTAAATTCGGGAGATTCGGATTTAATTTATTCCACAAAGATAATTCAATTAATTCTACAAACATTAACTGGAAGAAATTCACCATAGAACATCGTCAGGAAAATGTATGGCAACATAATTTATTTTCACAAAATTAGGCGTGATGGATTAAGGCCTAAATGTTTCTTGATCCTACGGAAAGTCTGTCTCAAGGACTGTAGATATAAAATGTTATATGATAATATAAGTGGCAATGGGCGGGACACATAGCGCGGAGAACTGATGGGCGATCGGGCCGCAAAGTTCTCCAATGGAGGCCACGTAGCGGAAAGCGCAGCGTTGGACGTCCACCCACAATATCGTCAGACGATCTGGTAAAGGTCGCGGGACGTCGCTGGATGCAGGCTGCCTCCAACAGGTCACTGTGGAAATCATTGGGGGACCTATGTTCAGCAGTGGACTTCCTGTGGCTGATGGATGGATGGATGACGATATTTGTGATGTGGATACACATTTCATTAATTGCATAATTTCTTAGATTTACACGAATGTTAATCTACCCACTCACCTATTTGGTAGATACCTTGGTAAGCTCAAACCTAAGCTCAAACCACATAATTTTACCCTATAATAGAAATAAAACTAGTATTTACTGAATTTAGTGCGGATTTGGTTTAATTTTTTTGAGTTACCGATGTGTCTATTACTTTACAGCTTTTATGGTAACGGGGTGGACAGGTCCATCCATTATTTGGCTATGCTTAGGTTTGAGTCTATCAAGATATCTACCAATTAATAATAATAATTTAACTTCTGAGAGATCCGTGTGAAGGAGCATCGATCGAGTCTAGTCGTGACGAGTTATTTCTCATCTATACTTTTTTCACTCAAATATTCAAAAATCATGTTTGAAATATATAAAAATATGATTTAAAATGTTGTTATTTTCAAAGCATCAGTAATATAAAAACACTCAGACTTTCGCAAAACATAGCTGCAGTACATTTTGAACCCTAAACTTTTGGAAACAAAATCTATTATTGTTTGCACAAGTCTTGTATTAATCTAGAGTTCGGACACTCATATGAATTGCGATCCAGTCATTGACCTTTTGCAAGATGAAGTGAATTGGTACTTTTCTTCGGAATGTCGGTCGTAAGTACAGGATAAGTAAAAATGAGGGAAAAGGAATTTCTGTACATACTTTCATTACTGAATGCCGGTTTTATCAGCCTCCGGATAAAATATATGTATAGAATAAACAAATACAATGGAATTAAACTAGGTACAAAAATAAGTAAAAACAAATAAAACAAAATTTCGCTGGAAATTTTCAAATGAAAAATGAAAACAAAAGTGCAGACTTCGACACGTCATGTCCTGCTAAAGAATATCGACCGATGCAAAGTAAAAAGGGGCATGTACGAGTATAAACATAAAAGGAAAAAGTGTACCCATTTTATTGCAATTAACTTTGTTAATTTTCAACATAAGTTGTTGAAATTCACATCAGTAATTTATTTTGTAATAAGTCCCCTATATTCATATTCAATTTTATGTTAATCAAACTGCGTCGATACCAGATTTCATCAAAATCAGAAAAAGTAAAAAAACACAAACTATAATAGGATTGTAGCATAGGTTAGGATGACGTCGGGCAAGTTTAGAAATACATATTATGTATTTGTATTTTACGTAAAAAAGTACAGTAAATGAGACATTTTTGCAAAAACACGTCGAAGTGGCATCGTTCCGGGTACTGATATGTACCAGGCACGACAGGCCGACGATGAGGCCGACAGGCCAACAGGTTCTTGAGTGGACGTTACGAATAGGTAAGTGATTTGTCGGACGCCCGCTCACAAGTTCGCTTCCTTCCGGTCGATCTGAAAATAGTTGGTTGAGGCCTACGTTCAGCAGTAACGTCCTGTGACTGAAGAGAAAGAGAAAAAATACGTTTTTTGGGTAAAAAAGTGTATTCTTGATATAAATTATTCTTCCACGAACAACATATCTCCTATTAAAATTTATAAATCATGTGTAAAATTCGGATAAATATAAAAAATCTTTTGCAAACCAGTACGGACTGTATTTTGCAAATTCTACACCGGACGAGTAAAAAACTATTACAAGTATACACGAAACATGATCCGACCTAGACTTAAATAATTGTATTGTTGACACAGTAAGCTCCTTTTAGATCAAATCGCTAAAATCAACAAACTTTTTAAACTCACTTTTTTATTTTCTCTTTCTCTCCAGCCACAGAAACTCCACCGCTTAATTTAAAAAATGTAAATTAAGGGAAGCTAAATTGTAAGTCACTGAGCGGATGTCTAACACCTCAGTCCGCCCCGTGACCACTAAAACTGTATAGAAATCTAAATGTCAGAAAGTCAAAATAGTAAAAATATTACCAAATCCACAATAAATCTTTACAATATAGTTTTATTTTTATATATGTCAGTATCATATACGTCCCACTGGGCACGGGCCTCTTTTACAATCGAGAGTACGATTGAGAGTGATTAGCATAATATGTGCTTGTATAACATTGTAACAATGTTCAACATTCGCGTTAACCTAAGAAACCATTATATTTATCTCTTTTTAAACTAACAATAACTACAAATTAAATACCAACATTATCACAAGACGAAACAACTTAACTCATAGTACCTAGTACCTACACCTATCTTCACAAAATCCGAGAAAATTTAAACCCGGCAAGCAAGTTAATATCACCATTAGTTTAATCCAGAGCTGCAACGTCGTAGGGTTACCAGCTCTTTAACCACTTGGAGGACAAGCTGGCAAAGCAAAGCAAGCATTCAAAGGTTGTCTGAAAGAGAAAGCCGTTAGCGATAAGGCCGCCTTTTGTACGTACTTATGTTATAAGTCCCTTAGTTGTAAAATTATTTTAATATACTTTGTGTACAATAAAGAATAATAAATAAATAAGTAAATTAGGACCGCTCATGGACTGTAGCAAAACCGAACAACACCATGAATTACAAATCAATGTTTGGCATTTCACTGCCATGCCATCCTGAGACATCAGATGTTAAGTCTTATTGTGGTCAGTAGTTGCTCTGCCTACAATCTTCTTTAAGTCGGATTATAACAGTGCATTTATACTGCTGTTTGGCGGAAGAAATACATTGCAGTGGTTACCTACCCAGGCGGCCTCTCACATATCAGAGACCTACCACCAGTACAATTAATGGATCTGAGTGTTTGTGAGACCGAAGAGTGTTTCGTAGATTCTAGTACCCACGATCCACGAGTCAACGTTAATGTAGGGTCAGGACTGTGTATATGACTGCTGGATTATTTATCATTTATTTCCTCCAATTTGACAAAACATGGGATAAATTATTAGTAGGGGCGCACAGGAGATTTCTCCTTATCCCAGATCTCCAAATGTCAGATTTTGTAACCCTACTGTCACAGCATCTAGCCAAATTAACAAACAAGCGCTGAGAGCTGAAACACAATTTGCCAGTTTCCTTCAAATAGCAGTCTTGGAGCCGAGCACAGCGACACACATGCTTTATTCGCTCTAGATTGCGGTTTAATACATTCTACTCTTTATTATATTTACATTGTACGTACGTAATTGTGGCGTTTTCCACCAATGTTTAGTTTAAGAGAAATAAGTAGAGGTATATAGTGCGTGGTAGTCTGTCGATAAACGGACCACACGCGGCTGCCAACATGTTCACGGTGGTCGCGGGTTTGATTCCTAGAGTACACCTCTGAGTTTTCGGACTCATTTTAGTAACAATATTCAGATTGTCACTACCAATTTAAAAAAATCCTGTTTGGCGTAGTAGGTAAATTGCAAAGAATAAATTCGGTATCTTTTTTTAAAAACTATAGTTGATATAGAAAAAAAAAATGAACTTCTGTCCACTCTCCAAAATACACGCGTGAACATACACTAACTATGTGGTCGTTGTCCAGCCGCGACAAGTATCCTCCAACTAGCCAAACATGCAAACTGTTGGAGCAAACATTTGTTTTGGACTCGTGTTTGTTAGAGACCGATGTGTATTGTCCATGACTAGCGATGTGACCAGACTAATAAAGTTCTATGTAATTCGTCGCACATTGTAGTCCGTATTTCTGATACATGTAAAAGTATTTATAGAAGTAAAAAACAACTTCAATTAATAATTGAAATAAAACTATTATTTACGGAAATTATCGCGGATTTGGTATCATTTTTACATTTTTCAACTTCCCGACGATTACTTTGCAGATTTCGTGGTCATGGGGCAGACTAATGATGATGATTAGTCATCTGCTCAATGACTGTTACAATTTAAATACCTACGCTAATTTTACAATTATTAAATTAAAACCAACGCAAAATCCAATTACCGTTTTTGTAGGTTGACTTTTTTTTTGGAATTAAAAGAATTATGCTTTTTATTTCAGTGTGTAACATTCGCTACGTCTATTTCTCCCAATAAACAGCACTGTAAACGCACAATTGTGTACCGAAGTGAAGGGAATTGTATTCAAAGTAACTACTGGACAAATGGAGACTTAACATCTTATGTCTCAGGATAGCGCAGTGGAATGACAAGCGTTGCTATTGTCCATCAGCGGTCGTATCGCTTAACATCTGACGAATGGCATGCTTATCTTGACATTTATAGCAATAAAAATAAATAACATAAATGGTTTATATCTGCAATATTTTGGAATGTACATCAAAGCGGCAACCAAGACATTTCAGACGAAATCCTTCAAAATTAAGTAATTTTATTTGATGCTGAAACCACACAGCTTAGACGCCACTTGAACTCCTACTAAACTTCAGCAGAAACAGTATCATAAAGCATTCATCACGCTTAAAATTCACGGCAGCATCACGTCGAGACACCCTATTTCCTGCTTCTCAGAAATAGGTTACAATTTATACCTAGCGTTTCAAACTGAAATTGTTCTGACTGTACTTTAGTTATTCAAAATGATATAAAGTGTGTAACTGCAAGATAACCTAAATAGGACCAGACTGCGTTGCCAAGACTGTGGTTCCGGGTGAAAAATTTCAAAACTGTTTTGAAGATGTTTTCTTATTACTTGATTTGAGCGTGAAAGAAAATATCGTGAGGAAATTGGATACTTGGGAGTAACTCACAAAGGTAAATGAAAATGAAAATAATTTTGAATCAATCAAAATCAATAATTGAATCCATTAAAATGTTCAAAATCATCTGGATTGATTTTATTTTTCTACCACACGGTTCGGAAAGCGGTCATCACTAGTGATGGAATAAATAGCTGTAGCAGTCAAGCTAAGCAAGTGAAATCAAATATAACATTTCGCAAATTATGAACAAACGGTTATGTTTGCTAACTGCTAAATAAATCGCGTAAACCGTTTTGTTATTACATTTCGTAAAGCACGATGCACAATACGCGGCACGCGCCGATCGGCTAATATTTTCAAGCTCTCTCGTGCGTTCTATGGAAGAATGAGTGAAATGGATAGCGCAAAGACCGGTGTTATGCAATTATAGTATTTGATATTACGGAGACTATAGACGTTTAGAGCGATTATTGCATAAACACGTATTGGTTGATTTGGGCGGCACGCGTACTTGTGTTTTGCCGCGGATGCCGTGTTTTTTTTTCTACTAACTTTCATTACGTTCGCGATTTGCCTTGTCAAACAATAATTTAAGTAATTTATTTTGTAATAGAATAATCATATAGTGAAATTGTGTATTACAGTGTTTAATGGTTGTTAGTGTTGTATAAAAGTTTTAAATACAAAATAAACAGTATAAATTATAAGTTTTATAACAAACTGTGGCAATGGTTAACTTAGGGCGATGGAAATAAAATTATAATAAATATGTGTATTGTGTGACATTCTAATAACTCATAATTTAAATGCATTTGTGCAGTAATGAAACGCTATGAGTTTAGAGTTGTCAAAACAAATTATTATCTGTATTCTATACCGGCAATTTGTTTCTTTGAACTTTTGAATTGTTTTGAATTACTGTACATCACGCAAGTCCATTCTAAATTATGAGATAATAATTTTGAGTGTGAAGGTGAAATATGACATAATTTTGGTGATTCAATTGACCATAAATCCTTGGAAGTATTAGAAGCCTGCTATACCAATCGTGAGTGTTTTGTTAATGTAAGATAATTTTCTATATAAACATGGTATAATTTAATTACTTTAAATTAAAACTTAGCAGTTAAACTCATACTAAATATGTACTCAAGTAATATTGTTATTTAAAGCAACATTCTTTGGTTAGTTGTGCCCATTATCTGATAATTAATTAGTAATAAATTAAGCAAATTGATTTATTTGCTATATAGTTCTTATTTTTGAGTTATTTATTTGGCTTGCTACTGCAGGCCTAGCGCCCTATGGATACCATAAACAAATAACTATATCAGATATCTGAAAGTAATTATATTTTACCAATCAATAGAAATTACTGGTATTGTTTTGGTAATACATTCCTCATATAAAAAATACCAGACAAATATACTTAAGCAATGAAATAGATGTATAGATATTTGTTTTACAACATCAAAAATGTATCTAACTTGGACAAACAAAAAGTTACCTGTGCGAGTGTTCAGTAAATGCTGGTTTGCTCACTAAGTCGCATAATGAAACTTGTATCATATAAATATTTAAGTAGTTAGTAATAGCAGCTATGTTTAACTTGCTACGACTTGCAAATTCACCAGTTGGTGAAGTTATTTTGAAATAGCAATAATTGCCATTACTAGTTATCACTAGAGAAGAACGTGCAAGAAATCCTAGTGTTGCTTTTTTAAACCAATTTTCAATATACATATAAATCCAGTGATTGTTACAAGAATTACAAGTTGGTTGATTTCACCTGGATTCCTTTTACTTGCTATTATTTTTTATTTATATGAAATATAATATGAGGAAATTGGATACTTGGGAAATACTCACAAAGGTATTGGAAGTATATGAACTTTACCAACGGCATTGACTTAGAAATACCAATTTCTGAATACCTGTCATAGAATATTAGCTCATTTTTGTATCTCAAAAGAATATCAAGTTGCCAATCCATAATCTACCCAAAAAAATCAAATTAAATTGCAACAGGAGTTGATTCTGTAGCCAAACTCCACCACCTAAACCTGGCAACTTACGAGTATTTCTCACTCAAAATCCCATGAAATGGAAATCCTAACATAGATTTAGAACCTGGAACTTCAATTAAGATCCACATAGCATGGCTGAATTTAAATTATACCAGCCATTCTTTTCCTAGGTTATTCAGCATATAAAACCGTGTATCACGAGGCGAGACCATGATTTGTCGCCATCATCTTGGAAGTCCTGCCACGTAGAACCTATTATGCGTCAGCCGGATATTTTTCATATATTCTATCCGGTTTTTGTGCGGAGCGCTGGTAACGGGTGTGACATGTCTAATAATATTTGCTTACAGATTACATATCTGTGGTATTAGAATTCTTATGCTACATATTTAAGACAAAACTCTGGCTTAGTGGTCAAGGGAAATGTGATTTGTGGATAATTAAAATTTGTGTCAGTACGGGTATTGAATTTGCAGCCTGTTGTATCATTGACGATTTCTTCAAATGCATAAAATATAACACTACGTTTCCTCATAAGCTCCAATGTTATACCTATTGCTCTCCTCTTTGATGTAGCCTATTTACTTTGATGTGATTTTTTTACAATTATATCCTTCTCCAAAATATTCCCACCCTCAAAAGAAACGGCAGATATTTTTTGTTCTTGTTTTACATACACAGCGTCTATCTATTTAATATTATATATCAAGACTGCTACCGAAAAAGAAGCTGGGTAGTTATAGTAAAATTTCGCAAACTAACGCGAAAATTATTATTTTGTTATTTTTTTAACAATATCGTGTTTAGGTGGCAAATCAATATTTTTTGCTAAACTACAGTTTAAATCCTTGCGTACCACAGCATCTTTATAAATAAAAGGGTGTACACTATTATTTTAGAAAAGCGTTATATTTGCAAAAAAAAATGTTTGCGTTTTTGTTGGAAGTTGAATTTGTTTTTGTTGAAGTCACTAAACCTGGCTTCTGAATAGAATCTGACTAGAATCTCATACGACGATTATGTAAAATCCTCTGTTGTATTAATAACTTAGATTTTACATATTTACATAGTTTTATATAATTACTTAAATGTAGATATTAAACTTGAAAGCTTAAAATTCAAAAGGCAATAAATTTGGAGTTAAACTGTGAAATTAGATATATGTTTGGCTTGATCATGCTATTACCAAGTTTGCTTAAGCGGTCTATTAAGAAACTTGAACGTGTAAATACCTAGACATAATAATTATTATTACTTGAAAGCTTATGTGATTTGGTAAATCAGAAAATTTGGTATGAATATTAAGGCTAGTGATATCACTGAGATAAATTTTTGTAATCATTTTAAGATCTAGAAATTGACTGTTAATTAATGTTATAAGTATTAATCGTCTAGATAGTATCCAATACGTCTCGCATTTGGGGATCTGTCAGTGAACGTCTGGTTTTAATTAAATTGTGTCATTTTATCGACTAGCAAAGATAATCTTAGTCACCAATGTGTATACCTGAATATAGGCATTAGACAAGGATTTTCGTGGTAATTCAACGAAAACGGCGCGCATCCGGCAACTTCATGAAAACTACTCGGACTGTACTACTCTACTTTGTATTGCCATCATATATTTACCATTCGGTGGCGAGGCTCAAGACCGGTGGTTAGGGATCCAAAGTGAGGAATCTCCTCACTATGCGTGGCGTCCAGCATCACCACCTTTTGGCTTTGGCTCTTGACTCAACGGTCGTTTGTGAACCTTTGGAGATGTTGGTCGAGGCTCTTTGGTATCATATATGTTGAATCCACATCCCACATGTCGGTAACCTCGTGTGCCAAATCTAAATATTTAATTATATAATCAGAGACCAAACAGGTGAATTTACCTACTTGCTATCTGCACCGAATAAGTTTGTAGTATTAAAATTTTCGGAGCAAGTAAAGAAACTGCCAGGCATGTATTTTCCACGTATTTAACAATAGGAACAGCTCAAGAATATTACTCTGCTATGTAGCGATTTGTCTTCACAGAACACATCGCCTGGAGGCGTAGGATTACAAGCATGACATACTACGCAACGACTGTTAGGTTGCTATAATCTACTCTATTGCTTTTGGATTCTTGGAAACACAAGATTCTACACTAGTAGTGTATACTAGTTGTAAATATACGCATTCGTCTGGATAGCGACTTAATAACATATATTCAAAACATCACCCTTATATACACAAACTCACGGATTTTTGCATCTATGTTCAACCAGGACTCCCACTTTTCACCTTGTATGTTTCATCCCATAATGTGATAGGAGGTGAGCCTATCAACGTATCGGGCACGAATTCCTGACTCCAGGCTGATAATGAATGGAAAAATCCAATATCGCATTGCCTGACCTGAGATTCGAACCCGAGACCTCAGCTTTGAACCGTGCCGTATTACAATTAAGCCACCGAGGCAGCCGATCGGTCGGTCGGCAGGCAGGCATATTCAAAACATATCACACTCAAAACACAACAAATCATTTTGAAAACTGAAAACCTTCAAAACAAAATATCACAGTAGTGCATGTTTGCATGGTAAACAAGCAAACAGATTAATCGATGGTAAGTGATCACTGTCGTCCATGAACATCCTCAACTTTTGGATCTACTTGTTGCCGGCTCATCAAATTAGAAACCGAGGGGGGAAAAATAATATAGGTGGACGGAAGAGATATTGGGCAACTCTACCTAACCTAACCTTTTAAAATTCTTCCAAGAACCTAACATAAATGCTCAAGTAATCATGTTTCCCCACGACATTTTCCTTTAAAGTGTGTTGATACACGATACAGGTACCCAAACACAGAAACTACGTCGGAAACTTAAGTGGAATTTAACCGAAAGTTATTACTCAACTTACTGTGCCGCCATCTTTAAACACACAAATCCGCCCGTTCCGTTATTGCTATGCGAGGGGAAGTAATTATTTTAATTATTCCTCACGTACAAGAGAATATATGGTATTGTGTTAGAATTTTTGTTAGTGAAATTTGGAGTAAAATTATTATAATCGGTGTGAAATTATTTGGTGCTAGGATCACTAAATAATGATATAACGAAAATATCAGCTCTAATGGGGTATGCCGACCTTTTTTAAAAAGTGTTTGTAAGTTGTTCCTAAGTTAACAAAAAACTATTTGAAAAAATATCAATTTTGTATTCGATCGGCATGACCCATCAAAATCCATTTGAAATTGATATTTTAAATTTATGCGCGCAAATATATGAAAACGCTAGTCGCTATGTTCAAAAAAATGATACGTCGCTCAACGAGTAAACAACCTTCCTTTTTTTGCAATAAACCAGAGTTACTCTAGTTAAACTCTCCTTTAACGAAACCGTCGTTCATTTTAATATGATAAAAAAATACGTAGTCAAGAATATTGTTATAACTTCTCTGTTTACTTAATAGGTTAAAATATTTACAACTGCCTGGGTATTCTACTCGCGGAATGACGTAGATCGGTATCTATCATGGCGGCTGCCGTTTCGCATTTTTCGGGACAGACAAATAAATTTAAATTTTCAAAACGGATTATAAAATTAATTCTTTAGAGTTATAAGGTGAAATTAACTTAAATTAATTGCTTATTGCTCTACAATATAGATTTATTGTTTTTAGATTTTTTCTCTCTTATAGTAAAATACCCCATTAATATTATTTCAGGCTCAACCCTGTATAAATAATATAAAGCATAATCTTTAATCAATAATAATATTGAAGTAACTATGAAAATCAATGAAAATATATAAAAATGTACATAATAACATAAAAAAAATAGGTATATTTATGTGTTTAGCAGTTATATTGGTACCTAGGTTTATTTTAATAGTTTATCAGTAAGTTGTACAGATTGAGGGATTAATGAATTAATAAGGTGCATTAATAGTAATTAGAAATCGGTATTGAAATAAAACTATTATGTGAGGCTTTTATCGCGGATTTGGTTTAATGTTACATTGAATCATACCATACCATGGAAATGTGGTCTTACGGAAAACTTTACTGAAATTGTGTGAATTATGCCTGTACAGAGTTGAAAGTATGAAACGTCAAACGAGATCTATTAGTTTAGTTGGACTGTATAAAGGTACACATTGTAGTAAAAAAAATATTTTCTCTCTTTACATTTGATTACATTGGACACACTGCTATAATTACACGATAAATAATAAATATTAATGAAATTTTTGATGACTTATAAATCACAATGCACCGTCGTATGCATTTTATCACTTTGTATCATCTGTATCAGCCCATATACGTCCCACTGCAGGGCACGGGCCTACTCTACAATCGACAGTACGATTGAGAGTGGTTACGCCATATAGTCCACCACGCTGGCCTAGTGCGGGTTGGCGGACTTACATACTATAGAAATACTTGTAAATCACTTTATTAAAATAATATACAAATATTTTCCACTAGTTTACATAACAGCCATTATCGTTAGAACTCACTAGTCCCACGTCGAAACTTATATTAAACAACGGTCCCATAATTACCATAAAGCGATATGAAGTAGCATAACTCGTAAAAACAAACTGTCTTGCAAAATGTCCACGAATAATTAAATGCAACTGCATTTATACAGGGTGTATCAACACTGCTACCGTTAACGAAGCCGGTGATAGTTTTAGTAACTTCAGATACAATGCAACTAAAAATTTTATAAAAAAATAGCGCCGTATTTTATTTTTGAGCACGCTATGGTATGCAAGGGTTAAATTTATTATCTTATGAAAACCTATTGATTTATCACCTAAACACGATGATATTTAAAACATCACATAAAAATCGCTTTTTTTTTCTTAATTTTTATTTGTATTGTATCTGTAGTCACTAAAACCACCAACCGGCTTTGTTTTCGATGGCAGTCTTGATACACCCTGTAATAACAAAATAGTAATTTTAAAATCTTCGTTGATATGAAAATGTTTACTTTTCATTTTTTTATTTTTTATTTATTATACTTCATATACATTGTATACAAGGCGGACTTAATGCCAGAGGCATTATCTACCAGTCTACCTTTGGGTGATGCAGAGATGAGATCAAGTGGGCGTATAAATTTTAGAGCAAAAAAAAAGAAGAAAATTTTTATTGTACGAAGTGGCCAAAGAGGAGGTGTGGTAAGGAATTTCCCCCAACAACATCTAAAACACTAATATACGTGAGATCATCATTATCATCATCATCAGCCCATTTAGTCCACTGCTGGAAATAGGCCTCTCCCAAGGTATATCACAGAGCCCGGTCTGCTGTTTTATGCATGCAGTCACTGATGGCTCTCTTGTGCAAATCGTCCCGCCATCTGGTATTAGGGCGTTCCACGCTACATTTGTCAATACGCGGTCTCCACTCCAGAATACAATGTGTGTGATGTGTGATATGCCGATTGCTAGTAATTATGTACAAAAGGAAAGAAAAAATATTGGATAGGTATTTTGGGCCCTCAACAATCATTGAACGAAATACAAGACAAAACCACGTTTTTTCGGTGACGTATTATTAGAATAATTGTCGAAGATAAGTAATAAATACAGTGCGGCTAATTCGTATCAGATTATATTTAAGATTTAATGTTATACCAAAACCTCCCTTTCGAATCAGCTATTATAGATTTCAATTCCCTTTTTATTTAAACAATAAACTTTTATTTACAGATACAACATAACACAAAATCGAAAGATAAAATCATGAAATAATCAAATAAAACTCCCGAGATATACAAACGAGGGCATAGATGTAAATTAACTAAGCAATTAGAGATGGGTGATATTCGCAATGTCGCGTTGTTGGCTCGTTTTATTAAACGATAAATTATTTTGAATGATTAGCGTGTTGCGCCTGATTTATTGGTTCAGTTGGATGGGCCTTTTCGTTGAATTCCCTGGTCGGGTAATTTTGGAAAATTGTTGTGTAGTTTGCCGGGGTATGATAATTGACTTGATGTTTTAATCAGAGGCCATGTTTCAGTAATGAGCATAGAATTATGGCTTTTATTTTATTTTTTCGTGGTCTTTAAAAAGTACCTAATATGAAAACCCACGTTCTTATTTACATCTATACTATATTAGTATAACACAGTAATTTTACAAGTCAAATCTAATAATATGATAATAATAATAAATAAATAAATAAATAACACCCAACAGTCACATACATAGTCCTAACCCCACACTAAGATCGAGTCTTGTGTCGTGGGTATCAGGAACTACTAGAGACTTTTCGGTCTCACAAACACCCAGACCCGGAAGAAATATTTGTGGGCCGCACAAACATTACTCTCGGTGCGAGGATCGAACCCGCGGCCTCTCGATTCACAGGCAGCGTCTAACCAACTGCGCGACGGAGGCTGTCATAATATTCTGATGATAATTCTGACACTTTTTATATTGTTTGATACACCCTAATTTGGTTTCAATATTGTTAATAACTATTACAAAACCAATATTATTTTTTAATCTAATACAACCCGAATAATATTAATTCTCAAACGTAAATCATAAATTGTAAGCTCCCTGTGAAGAGGATTGGTTGGGAACGTCTAGAAATCATTGGAGTGGAAAATGGGAGGGTTTTAATCTGCGGTTTAATATAGTTTGATCCAATTTATAAAATTACATTTTGTAAATGTGGACGGTATTGGGAAAATTTCACGAAATTCTCGGTGATATTAAACATTAGGTATTAGTTTGAATTTGGAATGTACTTTCCTCGATTCTGTACCTACATGGAGCGAATAAATGTAATTTTTTATTATTTATCTATATTTTAGAAAAATGTAGGTTTAAATGTGGTTACAGCTCGCCAAAATATAAACATTTGCTGCAGTAATTTGTTATAAAAAACGTATCCTTACCTGTCATAGCGACCCTTACAATTATATCGAGTTTCGTTTTCAGCTTGTGTTTATTTGGATTCAACCAGGCCGGCATAGTCGTTTCAACTGCCTGTTGATGCTTTTTTAGACTACAATGCACTGACCATAACGTTAATAATTGTGGTCACTTTGTTATTGTAATTAAAGAAATATACATCACCATAGAATCTAATCTAAGTTTTATCGTTAATTATAACAATCTTTGTGACTTACAACCAATAAAAGTAATATTCCTTCAATTTAATAATTGGATTAGAAAGCATTTATAAGAGCAATAAACACAATTAGTCTTAATATATGCTCCACCAGACGGCGCCACTATTTTCTCATTCAAATAATTTAGAATTATTACAAATGTCAAAGGATTACCCGCTTCGCGAGTTAATTCGTTTTAATGCAAAACAAATTCTAAGCAAATTTATCCTTTTGTAACTGCATTGTTGCTTTTCGGAACGCCATTCCCATGAAACGCCAACCCTCTCCCGTAATTCCCTGGATCGATGTTATGACCTTGTACGTTTATGCGTTCCCATCTATAACCTTCAGGTTCCCATGGGAGTATACTGCGTTCCCTAATATCCCGGTTCTGGGATGCCTTTATCCTGAAAAATCCGTGTTGTGTGATTTTTGAATAGTTCATGTTTTGTTTTGTAGTAATGGTATATCGATGACTTAAAAAATATTCTGATGTTGAAGAATAGAACATCTGATATAAGTGTACATTTTAATACTATTAGTTTAAGTTGTGGTTACCTTATATAACATTGATTAATATTTATTGCGGTCACTAGCCATTTTACAGACGGTTTCAACGTGATGTCTTGCCACAAAAATGTATGATTTTTTTAATTACAATATAGTTTATTTTAATATATATGGATAGGTGTTTTACTGCAGATTATTATTACTGAAATAAATATGTGCATAACTTTATTTACCGCGACTATTACGTTCCGCAGTTCCTACAGTCCAAGAACGGCGCAATCGCAAAACTTTTTCCAACCATTTGTTTTAATTTAAACAACTGAAACTATTCTCAGCGCGGAGATATTTCTTAATGGTCTTTGTATTAAAGTTATAAACTTAACGGCACATAAAGGTCTTGAGTCGTACTGTAATTACACCATCATTGTACTTTATGTTGTTTTAAATTATTTTAAAATTTTCATTTGTACCGGAGTAGTGCTGTTTAATTTATGGAGTGTGAATGAATAGAGGTTGAGGTAAAATAAAGTTTTTAATTTTTAAATATAGTGTTCATTTACTTAGATTCGAAAAAAGACTGTTATAGTCGTAATTTTCAGCTGCTGAACCTATGTTTAGGTTGAGGCCTATGCCTCCGCCGAGAATTTACATATTATAAGCAACATACGCCTGCATGTATGCCGCTACCGACAGCGATTTCCCACATCTTCCATTGGAACTTTAACAACTTTGTTAGTATATAAATAACTACTCATATTATCTTAAATGCGAAATTTTACATAGTATTCGGCATCAATATGTGTGTGTTCAACACACATATAAATAAAAAAATAAAAATAAATAAAACATGTCTGGTACCCATTATTTAAGCCGGGTATCGTTCATTAGTTCTTTTCATGATAGAACTGGCGATATAATGTTATCTATATATTAATACGTGATGCAAAAACTTTGGATCCCTTTTTACGAAAATTGCGCGGACGCAGGAGCATAAAATTTGGCACACTTATAGTTTATGTGTAGGAGAAGTGGAGAATGCTAATATTTTTCAATAATAATGCTTATAAAGTACATTAAATCAAAAAATAAAACATTACACACACTGCCATGCATTTCACACACACATACTCTGTGGTCAAATTGTTTCTATTGTGTTTGTCAAACATTTAATGTTCATACCGTTGATACGGTAAACTCATCCCTCAAATTAAATAACGTATTTAAATAAAGGGTTCGAATCGACAACATATATCCGCAATATTAGATTAATTACGTATTTTAAATTTTAAAGATGTAAATTAATGACAGTAATGAAAAGTGATTGTCATTTAAATTGGTTGTCAAATATTTATGCATGCGTTCAGAAATTTATTTTGTGTTAACTGTGGTGTAAACTAAGGAGAATATATCAAGCTACTGCAAGCTACTTAAATATAGACAATGAAATAAATAATGTTCACACGAAAGAAGTTATGCTTACTCCTTTTCAAGATCGAATGTAATTTTTTTCACGAATTTTTACAGTGGCCTTTCCTTCGCTATAATTCACTGATAGAAATGTATATCTTATCGGAATGGGATAAGTTATATTATACCTAAAGGGAGTGAAAAAGGGTTGAAATATTATGTCAAAGAAAATCGAAACCACTGAATTTATTTCTATGAAAATTTATATTTTAACTCAATTACTAACAAAAAGCTTTGTGGGGCTGAAATAAGGCAAAGAATATTTGATGGACAATCTAAATCGCTAAAGTTTTTAATGTCAAAAATTCATAAGGCAATCTTTTTGTATATGGAGAGACGGGATATAGGTAATAGAGTGGAAGTTACGGGAGAAGGCTGGGATAGCTGAAAGATTTGATAGGACGAAATGTATAAGACGGTATGGATGATAAAGAGAAAGGACGGGACGGATCAGGAAGAGACTGAACAGACGGATGAGACGGGATTGAGTCGGACAATAGGATAGCTACGTCAAGTTTAAGTATACAAGAGTTTATACGAAAAATAACATGTATTTGGTGTGGAGTGGAATCAAAAAATATATGCACTCAGGCGAAGCTGGGTCGGGCCGCTATTTGTTTAAATAAGTATTCTATATTTTACGTCTTTTTAATTTCATATAATTCGTTCAAAAAAGAAATTGGCAAATAACAGTCTTGGTCAAATCTGTGGTTATAGTAGTTTAGTTTTCGACAGTAGAACCTTAATAATGTTTAAATATTATATTTAAATAATGTATATTGAGTGGTCGAATTTCGACCATTGGGCGACCTCTAGTACATATAAATACGTAAACTCCCGCCTTTCTCCTAGAAGGTACTGATAGAAATCAAGACATCCACGTTTCGCCTTGTGTGTTCCGTATATGAAAGGGGGCGAGCCTATCGCCATATCGGACACAAATTTCTACTCCGGAATGATAATGAATAGAAAAATCCAATATCACTTTAACCGACCCGGGATTCGAACCCGAGACCTCAGCTTTGTAACGGTACCGAAGCAGTCCCCGAGATGTGATGTAAGTTACGAGAATATGTGTAAAATACATTACCTTCGCTTGAATGCTTACTTACCTGCAAACTGCTTCTTCTGTGAATGAACCTAGGTTTGGTGAAGAGTTACTGGATCTTACCTCAGTCTTTCTGCTGTCTTGTCCTCGTCGATTCTAAAGCCTAGCAGCGCATATACACGTACTAAATTGTGATGGGATTTTGCTAGTGGCCGATATAGTCTACTGTTAGGTGACCTGCGCCTTCGTTTATCACACCTATGCTATAAGAAATTTAAGATCTCTCACAAGTTGGGTTAGTTCATGGGTAGTGCCTGTCTACTACAAATATTACGGTTACTGAAACACAATTGACAATTTCAAATTAAATATACTCGTAGATAAAGTTTATTTTCATGCATAATAACTTGATAATAATTCGCGTTGAATATCTGAATTTGGGCCCATTAGTACAGAAATAAATTACTTTCTCCCCTTAAGCTCCAAGCACGCTGTGCTCCTAATCAACTGTTTCTACGTGTTTATACTATAGAAACTGAATTTACAGATCTTTTATTATGTTCATTTTATACACATTCGATTTTATTTGATAGAAAAAAAAAACAGTTAAAACATACAAGACATACAATATATATTTTATGTCTTTTATTTCTTCTTGTAATCATTGCAATAAAACAAAAAATCTATATTTCCAATTTCGATAGTATACGAAGGGACCGTTGTTATGTAGAAATTACTTTCTAATGAAGACTAAATAAAACTACGCAACTTCTTGATCAGTTTATATTTCTTTACATTAGATATTTTTGCTTTTAAAGAAAATGTTTAGAAGCTATCTCGCTTTACACTAAAGTGTACAGTTTATACATTAATATGTCACGTTAGCCGACTTTTCGGGAAATAATTAAATATAGAGAATCATTTTGAAGGACCTTCTTTTTTATCTTACTCACCAATAAACATGAAGAGGTGTATGAAAATGAAAGATATGCGAAGGTATGTCTGAATCCTAGCCTCCAGTATTCAATAGTAGCTTTGGTCTTTTAGTAAAAAGCGTAATTCTGTATAATATTTTTCTATGCAGACTTAATAATACGCAACCCAGTATAGTATTAATATTATGCAAATAAAATAATATACGTTAATAACTAAACATGAAATATTTGACTAAAAGTTATTTTGAATATTGTTTACAGAGTAATAAACATAACAGGTATTACGCAAAATATTTTGGTATTAACGTTTTAAATCGAATTATTTATTGGCATCAATGATTGAATTAAAATCATGAACACAGAAAGTAATATACAGACGTATTATAACTTATTCATCAATATTTAACAGAATCTCACTTCATTGTTATTTTAATGCTGGCCTAACTTCACAAATTAACATATTTTCCGACAACGGTACAGTATTAACGATTCTGGTTTGTACTTTTCATTTAATTTAGAGTTTCAGTGAGCGAAAGCGAATTAAAGATGTAATGGGCTCCAATCAAGAATTTTTTGAATCCAAACCAATTTTAGTTGCTCATGATGCACTTTGGTCACTTACGGGCAATGGTTTGGTGACTGACAGATGGCAGGATAACCATCATGGAGATGGTGAAGCTGAATGCCAGGTTGATGACGAAAAGAATAGTGATGATGATGAAAAGGAAACCAAATGAGAACTTAAAACTGAGATTCATGCATGAATTTTGGCAGTTATAAAAAACGAATGGTATGCTTAGAGTTTAGATCATCGTATGTAGCGTTCTATAGTCTGCTTATCCCAGTATCAGAAAGACGTGAGCTTATTAATTTTTTAAAACCCAAAAATCGGCTATCATGACGAAGGGCTTACAGTTAAAAAGACAGACGAAAAAAAGACAAAAGGGTCAGTCTTATATTTGGGAAGTTTGTATAATAAACAATATTTACAAAAGGTAGGAAGACACTTAATATTATATAGAAACACGTACAAATAAAACATCTACTAAATAAATTAATGAAGGTACTAGAAGTGTTGGTCGTATATCAATTATTTTTATTTTAAGCGCAATGCAAAGAAAATCGTTGTTTATTTCGACGTACTAATCCAGTTATATTTCATTTAAAAAACAAAGAAAACAATATGCATTGTTTCTAGTTTAATTTTATTTCCAGTACAGTATCGGTGTACGAGGCAGCACTTACCGAAATTTTTATGATCACTCATGAAAATATCGGAATCTAATGAATGTATATTCGTTCCTAAATCTGCTTTTACAAAATATTTTTTTCACCAAAACAAAATATACCAGATATTAGATATCTCATTGCAATATTGGTAACATAAAACGATGTTTTTACAATATAAATTAAATTACATGGAAAATTTTGATTTCATTGTTCGTTGTTTGAATGCTATAAATGTATTGTTCATTTCAAATTGATGGTTTCGTTTTAGCAGTAGATATAACATGATCAGATCGTCCATTTTATAGGTACTAAAAATTGAAAATAATTATAATCGATATACAAACATCACTAGGCATAACGCGTTCATTTCAATCTGTATCCCAATCTACCAACAAGTTCACTTTAAATGCAATTATACAATTTATATCGATAACAACCTTACGTATTAGTCTCACGAGATGTCTCACATCGTCCCGACTTAGCACTTCACTATTTACACATTATAGTTAAAGACGACACCTGGCTTCAAAGAATTCTTTGGCTATTTCTACAGAAGTAGCTGCGAATCTTAGCCCGTATCGTCGCAAGTATCCTTAATCATGTCAAAATTATCATACGTAAATACAATAAAATTGGGAAACAGTCTAATTGACATTATAGCCGGTACCAGGTCACCTCAGCGTAGAGGCGTCTAGTACCAAGGGCCTAGGCTAAAGCGAGACAAACTCAGGCGGCGGCGGCGGTAGGGTCAGAACTGGAGTCTCCGATTGATCAGGGTGTTCCGTACTAGCACCCGGTAGCGACCAAGTAGAACTTCCAGTTGCTGTAACTCTTGGACCCATATTGTCGTAAGCAGGAGCCGTGCAGCACGATCTGTTTCTTCTCGGCAACGTTGCTCCACCACTCAATAAGTCCGGATATTTCCCAGGCTCACCTCTACCAGCGACTTGGACTGATATGAAGATGTTCCCATAAGGTACTGGCACTGCAAATTCTGCAGGCGGTGGTGGAAATGTACCAGGAGTACCTTCTATCGTTATATGAACCGGATCGAAACTACAAGTTCTAGGTTGGTCATCACTTAGAGACTGTTCAGTCATTTCAAAGTCACACGGCGATGCCATACTGCCAATTGAACGGTCGCAACTGACGACAACAGATGCATCTATCAAACGTTTCTCTTGGTCTGTAAAACTTCTACTGGGAGGAACAGTCCGTCTTCTCAAATGCCAGCAGGCAACAGCGCCTATGAAACCGAGGGTTGCGAGGATACCTAAAGCACCAAAAACGACACCTAATAGTTGTGGGATTCCTGGAGCAGTTCTAGCTGTAGCTGTTTGCGATCTTGGCAGCACGAGACTTATTATAGCTCGAGCTTCGCCAGCAAGACTTTTTGCCACGCATGTCCATTCTCCCGCGGCACTTGAAGTCACATTTAATAGCGTGATATTGACCCATCTAACGCTTCCAGGAACTCTTTCTTCTGAATCTTCTTCGATTGTAGTTTCCATCTCCTCCATATCGCAATCTATGGAACTATTATGTACATCGACGCCATCGAAAAGCCATGATACTGTCGGTTTAGGAACGCCGTGGACCCAACAACCAAATGAAGTGGCTACTCCTACTTCAGCTCTGACTACTAATGTACTGGTCCGAACTTCAGGCGGACACGTCATACTCGCACTTGGTACGCTGCGCCACTTGTTTCCAGCTTGCGAAGTGGGTTCAACACAGAGCAAATCTTCCGTCCCTAACTTGCTTTCTAAAAACCAGTCTTTAAATTCACGTAATCTGCAGTCACATTTCCAAGGATTGCCAGACAGCGACACGGTTTTCAAAGCCGGCAAGGAGAAAGTGATCAATCGGAGGAATGTCAGTTGATTTCTACGTAAATCTATTGTCTCTAGGGACTTCAAGTTACGTAAAGCGTTTGTGTGGATAGACCTTAATCTACAGCCGTCTAGTAAAAGCATTCGCAGGTGAGGCAGCGGAGGGAACTGGTCAGCTATCAAAGTAGTCAAAGGGTTATTAGTCAGAACAACAAGACGTAATCTTTCGTTGCCTCTGAAAATGTCTTTTGGCAGATGCGCGAGGTCGTTGTCACCAAGGTCCACTTCAATCAATATCCTTAACTCTAAAAATGCATCTGGATGTATCGATCGTAGATTAGTCGCTCTCAAGTTCAGCCGTTGTAAATTCAGCAGGCCGATGTTGGAGAATACTTCTTGCGGTAGGTTCCTGAGTGGGTTGTCGTGCAGATCGAGGACTTGGATGTCGGAGGAGAGCGTTGGCGGGCGGCGCAGGTCTCCAGAGGCGCAGCTGGCGGTCTTCTTGCCGGATGACCACTTGCACTTGCAAGTGGCGATGTGGGCGCAGTCGAGCCAGTCGCTCGCTGTCCTGGCGGCGCTTGTGGTAAGAATCACAACCCAGTACCACCTGGCCCACGCCACGCGCATGCTCATATCATTTCGACTCGGTGTTTACATCGGCCTGAAACAACAATGCGAGCGTTAATCAAAATGTATTAGTAAAACATGAACAATGGACGGCGTGTTGTGATTTAAATCATATTTTATGTGTAAGAAACATGTGGTTTCTGTTTGGTTTTGCGTAAATATTTATTTTTTACACGTATCCCGGTCAAGGAGAGTGACTGGGCTCGATAAATTTTTAGCACGCTTTGGCTATTGATGTAATGTAAATCTGTCAGCACGGAATTTTGATGTATGATTCAATTTCGGTTTAACGTCATAGATGTGTTGCTATACTTTATGATTTATGTCCCTATTTTAAAGATACTGCTGAAATAATATTTTTTCTATTGAACTATTTATTGGAACTAAAGAGGGCAATAAATTATTTCTTTAACATTTCACAAGCGTAATACTAATCGATTAGAATATCAATGTCTTTAATGTATCAAATTACATTTTTTTCTGCAATGTGTACTGGATAAATATTAAAATAAAATTTTCTTATACAGTTACAAATAAATGAGCCCTAACGTAGGCACATCATTGAGGAAAATAGAAAAAGATATTATCATCATGAAAAATAAAATTAAAATTATATTTAGTATATATTTTTGTGTACAAAAAACCAAGACAAGGACTCTAAGCGACCTACAAAACAAGACTGCGTTAAAAATTAATTAAAATTAACATTCCAGTCAGCTTTCCTTGCGAAAAAGCTTTTTGAGAGAAAACTGTATTTCTTAATTATTCATTATAATGTGTTAGTTTCCTAAAACTTGCTCACTAAATATAAAATGTTTTTTTTGTTTAATAATTGCTAATTATATAATTATTTATTCATTTAAAACAGGCATTGAGAAAAGGATAGATAATAAGGAGAGCTTTTTTGTAAGTCATTAAAGCTGTAGTACAAATGAGTCGAATCGACCGGAGTTGTACCATTGTCTGAGAGAAAGCCGACTTGAATTTCGTCGTTCAGTGGTAAGTTAATTGATTCCGCTCGAAAAGCCACTATCGTATGTGGTGTATGTACTATTGAAAAACCCATCAAAGTGACCTTCGAAACCCCGTTGTTTTTTTACGCGCTGGCCGACATAATAATGTTAGATTTCGAGGGATAATGTCTTCGTGGTTACCCTATTTGTATTGCTCTACAATTACCATGTACAACATACGGCCGAACTCAAACACGTTTATGATAATTAAATTGTTCCTTTTCACAGATTCTCTTCATAAGGTCTACACTTATAAAGATTTAATTAACATTACATTATTCTAAACACGGCTGTAAGTTACTTTGTCGTGCCATTATAAAATGTACATATATCCAAAAGGAAGCAAAACTTTTACAGCGTGTCGGCAATGGGACTCATCGCGCCTCGAATCGACAACCAACCTGAACTTCACGCCTGCAGTTATGTCCATGGTCTTCGAGATTGTTCAGCGCTCTCTGTCACTTGAATGATAAATTGGTCATGCAAGACAAACGCCACGCGATCCTTAATTTTCGGCAACATAATAACTGATTACTTATTGTAGATATTAATTGTTTAATATAATATTTTCACCTTTGATAATATTATTTTCTTTGCTACGAGAAATACTCTATGGCATATACTTATAACAGATGTCTAAGTTCAGCCGAAAATGCGTAGCTAATTACATTAAAAAAATAACATGTATTACTGGAGGCATATTGTTTAACAAAGCATTACAACATTTAAATTAAAAAATATCATTAAAATAGGTGACTAAAAAGGACCTTAAAAAATAACATTTCTATAACAATCTCTACACGAAAAGACTCAGAAATTTAAATCTTCATAATTGTATGTAATACTAGCAGCTCGTTCCCGTTTCGCCTGTTGCAGATATTTTATGATTTCACTCTACATTAGATAGATGTTATTTTTCCCAGAAACTTTTGTATACCTAAACTCAACATATGGCAACTCCGTGGGACACTGTACATATATTATACATATAAACCTTCCTCTGGCATCACTATATCCATCGCTGAAAACTGAATTAAAATCCGTTGAATAGTTTGAAAGATATGAGCGCACGGACATCGGAAGCAACTCAATTTTATGCTATGTAATGATACCGCATGACATGACATGGTTATTAAAATCAAGATTTCATACCTTTAATCTTCGATCAAACTGCTACCGAAAACGAAGCCGGGTGGTAGCAAAAACAATAGATTTACAACCCAAAAATGATGATATTTAAAAAACCATAAAAAATTACGCGCTTCTTTGCGAAATTTTTAGTTGCATTGTGTTTGTAGTCACTAAAACTACCACCCGGCTTCGTATTTAGTAGCAGTCTTGATATACCCAGTATACAAGATACTGAGTTCGGAACAAAATCACATGCCAAAAGTGGCCGAGGTTGCTTATACTTATACATTTGAATTTCGAACTACGAGATTTAGCAAAAAGTCTTAAATTATAATCAACTTCAGGTAACAATAAACCTTATTCCTTTAAATTAAGACTTATTATGTTTTGGACCATACTAAACTCAAATAAGACCACACACTTATTTGCGCTCTTATTTCTCTTGCCGTTTTTATAGGCCGTTACTTATAATCTAGTGTACATTTGATCGAAGCCCTTAACTCAAGCTCTCGATAGACTCAGCATCTGCTCTGTACGTTTTCCGTCTAGATTAATACGATTAATGGGCAGCAAGTGAGATGTTTGTCTGAACGGACCTCCGTGAAAGAGTGATTTATTATGAGCAAGGTGCAAGGGATTTTTCTTCGGACTCAATATATCTTTGTTCAAATGTTCTGTGAGCTTTGAAGTGTAGTGCCCAGGGTATTACTGAGGCGGGCTCTTAATTTCAGTTAATTTTGTTTCCTGTAAAACTACTGGAAAATGTTCAGGTTTGTTTTATTGCAATGAATGTCGAGACGAGCATGCCGTTCACCTGATGGTAAGTGATACGACCGCTCTTGAGCAGTGCCAAAACCAAGCACCTTGAATTACAAAGCAATGCTTGGCATTCCACAGCGCTCCCCATTCTGAGACATAAGATGTTAGGTCTCAATATGCCCAGTAGTTGCTCTGGCTACAATGTCCTTCATACCGAAACACAATACTGCATTTACATTTTTTGGCGCGAGAAATAGACATTGTGGTGGTACCTACCTACCTACCCACCCAGGCAAACTCTCACATAGGAGAGACCTACAAGTAAAAAGCTAGGTAAGTTAGTAAGGTGCCTCGGAATTTCAGAAATATAAAACAATAAGTAAGTTAAAGTTTACATTTTTGCCTTAAATTAATTATATTTCTTCATCCCTTTACTTAGCTTTTTACTTATATTTATAAGTAGCAAATCATTAATACTGTTGAACTCGACTTGCAGATGAGACGCCATTGTACTGACTTCGATTCGCTATTGACTGTTTTATAGTTATTATGCTAGTTTCTGATACCTTTTCCAGTGAATATATTTCTATTGAACTATATTACCAAATTTTATAAATGCTATATATTCTTCATAGCTTCTTTTCAATCTTGTCCATCTATGGTTGTCTGGAAGAAATCGTGTTGAGCGATAAGACCGCCAATTGACAACTTTATAAATTTGTTGCCTCTTTTTTGTCTTATTACTGTATATGGTGTTTAATAAACAATTTATAAATAAATAAAATAAATGCTATATTTTATATTAACAAAATACATTCAAAAACTATGTTTCTACTTTCTGACAAAAGAAAAACACATCCAGGGCTTGTCTAATGACACTAGAGGACAGATAAAGTGAGATCGGCCTAATTGACATCAGAGTGCCGGAGGGCCCGGCTCAAACGTTACACAATCACTCCGCCGGCCAATCCGAATCTCTTGGTGTTCAACACTTGTATGTGTTTGTATTAGTCGGTATTACCTACTTGGTTTTGCTCTTAATTATGTGTTAATCGCTTTCGTGAAATAATTATTGTTTATATACATATAAATTATATAAATATTTCTTACTGTTATGTGATATTAATTCTAAATAGAGATGTAATGTATTGTTTTATTACAAGCTATTTTGAATTTTGATATTGGTAAGATGAAATAAATATTTTTTTCACTGGTATGTAGTGTAATTCTAAATAGAGATCTTTAAAGTTTAATGTCATGGTCATTTCAATGTAAAGGTCGATGCAATTATGCCGGCCTAATACAAACACAACACAAAACCCGACACAATTGCGTAGGTTACCATCAAAAAATTACTTTAACATACAAAATCCGAAGCCATTAGCAAACCAATGCCATGTAACATCAATTTCAAATTAAACAAATAAATTCAGATAGATATAACTAAAAACTAAAAGCTCAAATAACTCAAGCGCGCCGCCAAAGTGTTGCAAAATTGCATTCGTATTTTTCTCAACGGCCAAATGGCGCGTAAATTTTCAACTACACAAAACTTCTAGGATCGTTGCAGCTAAATCACTGGGGGTTTAAAGATATTTATACTCAAAACGAAGAGGAACTTAGCCAAATTCAAATGGATTTATAGGTTTCAATATATAGCGAGATTCACGAAGAGTTTGAAATAAATGAAGAGAGATAAAACCGAATCGAGGAAAAATGAGAGCTATTGTCACTGGTATTGTAAGATTATGGGGTAATGTATGTTTGTTCAGACATTGCCTATTATCATTTATAGCATGCCATCCTTCTCAATTTAGAGAAGTTATGAAGAAGGCTCCAAGCTGATGATACAATTAAATCAACCTGATCGAAATTGGAACAGACTGATCCAAGAATACAAGACACATATAAATATGAGTAATTAATTTTGTAAGATGACGATAATCAGTTTGGACACAAAATATATCCTATCACCAATAGATAGTCCACATACATTTTCCACCACGTTAGTTAATTAAGGGTTGGCGCTGATACAATTATCGCTTAGGGTATTTATAATATAGACGGAACGCTGTCATATATTTGCGTCTTCGTAGATATTTTCTAATTCGTAATGTTCTTAGTGCTGTTATTTTCGTGAAAATTGAACCAATTATTTAACAGCAAATTGCTTCCAATTCCGTTGGTAACCGAAAGTATATTAAATTCTCCTCCAAATAGTATCCTTTTAAAAAGAGTTTGAGTAGAATTAAATTGTCCTAAACTATTTATTTTTATTTTTCAAGTATTTCGCATGTCGGACCATTTGTCAAATATCAGCTAACAGGAGGGTAGAAAAAGATGGCTCGGCAATGCCATTTTTATCTACAATTTTGAAGTACCAGCGCTCCCTCCATATTATAAATACTCTAAGAATTATTGTTGGTAGACAATCAATGTGTACATCACATCATTATCATTAGCTGTGCTACCGTCTTTCACTTATCGATATCAGAACATCAGCAGTCACCAACATACAAAAAAATCCAAACAAAAAAATAGCCATCATCTCATCTCTACAAAACATCTAAATCACGCTTTCCCATTCAAAAAATCACGAAGCGAGTGCCTCCAGACGACCCTTATTGCATTCTGTATACGTGAAGGAATTTTGTCGTAGACACCAATTTCCTGGATAGTGGCGCGTGCTTCCCTTCCCCGCTTTTGGTTTATATTCACAGGATTCCCCTCAATACCGCTTTAGCCTGGATTTGTTTTCTGAACGTTGTGTGCGGAAATTGAAAACAATACTGGCTCTTTTAGTTTTTAATTGACCTTCGTCGTGTTCTGTGTTGGACTATTGGATGAAAAGAACTGCTTTTGATCCTCGTGTTGGTGTTAAGTTTGATTTTGATTCATTTTTAAGGTATAGATCTGATAATCGGTGAAACGAATCATTTGAATATACGTGCTTATCGAGGTTCATAGACATCGACATTCATGAAATGCGTCATTTGAAAAGGGATTTGAAAAAAGGGTAAAAGTAGATCACGAGACAAAGATTGTTAAAGCTAATATGACACTAGTAATCCAAGAAGGTATGGCAGTAAAACTCTCAAAACCAGTAATTGCAACGCAACTTGTTTTAAAGTATAGTTCCATTTTCTAGTAATCTTAATCCTAGAACGTAAAGTAACACGAAAACTGTCACGTCAGGCTTTTTAAAATGTTGCTCATCAACCAAAAACTACCTTCATAAAAAAATTCTTACATGAATCAACTTTTGAGATATTTTCATAAATATTATAAAAAAAATATAACAACATTCTTATTAAACTCCACCGACAGAAAATACGATTACAGGGTATCTTGGCTTAAGAAAATTAATTCGTCAAATAATAAAAAGCGGATGAAATTTTTCATAATATCATTTAACACGATGCTAGAGACGCTTCGGTTTAATAAAGTTTGTGGTACTAGCAGCGTCCAAATAGTCTCATGTTTCATAGAAAACAAGATTATTTATGTTACGAAATCCATCTTTTTTTGCGAGGATGTAGATTGTAGAATCACTAAAAACTTGTAAAACTCACAATCGGTATTACTACATCATATTTTATATTCCTTGTTCCTTTTACCTTCCATCCATGACCACACTTATCACTTCTTTACGTACATGTTTTTCATTAATTTTAGCAGAAATCATAATATTATTATTTAATGTTACATTTTAATGATAATTTATACAATATACATTATGTTGAAAACTTTTTTTATAAACAGAACGATGATCAATATCAGTAAAACCACTATCAACAAAAGAACAACTTGGGTCTAAGAAGCGAAGCTTCATAAATATATTTCCAACAAAGTAATGCATTATACAAGTGTCAAGAGTTTAATAAAGAATAGTCTCAAAATTAATTTTCCCCTTATCTAGATCCTTGGTGGGAAGGAATGATATTCCGAGACAGTTATGGGCCCTTAGTCAGGCCTCTGGCGTTTATCTTTATCAAAACGAAGCACCCGTCCCGCAAACTATGGCCTGAGCTTGTGTCAATTATGTTTATTTAGGTTTCCACATCGACCTTAAAGTAGGGATGAGAACGACGAACGAGACGATCCGGGTCTCATTTTGGTTGAGTTTTTTGTTCTGTCAAGACAAAGTGGTTAAAACATCAGAATAATATTTTAAAAAATACAGCTGAAAGTCAGAAGGAATCTTGGCCACACACTAAGATACAAATCGGAGATCATAAGTATCAAAACAAGGTGAAACTTTCGGTCTTACAAAATCCCAGATCCGGAACTAATGATTGTAGGTCGCCCAAGCACTAGAGCCTGGTACGGAGACCGAATGCATGATCTCTCGTTTCAGGTTCGATGCGTAAATGCTACAAAGGCTATCAAAGTGCTGTGCACTCCAATTAGAGTTTCACAATAATAATACGCACAATTACATCGCGTTCCTCGAAATAGATATGAGCAGGTTGAACCCGAAATGCGATAGTCTTGTGTTAGTTAATATAACGGTATTTATGTAATAAGGTATGATATGTGATACTTAAGAATATTTTATATCAGACATACTGCAATGGATTGTAGCACCATTGAGAAAAACTAAAGAACAAATCTTCGATCTTTTATTTATTTGTGAGTGACCACGGACGGACGTGACTATATTCAAAAGGTATTATCGCCGTTCTATTTACCAAGGTCAATAAGAGTAAAAAAATAGAGTACTTCTTCAACAAATAGAAAACTAATACCAATGAATTGATTTAAAATATATTTTATTCCCAATATTGTTGATAAATAACGAACCCAAAAAAAATAATAATAAAACGGATGATATTAAAATCAAAACCATTTTTTTAATTTTCATGCCCTAAAATATGTTTTATTTTGAATTTGAAACTTCACTTCAGATATATGAAGAGTGTAGTCAAATACCGATTCATTCGAAAACTAGTTCCGTTCCAGCCACCGATCCGAATCAGTGACCCGATGAAAATTTGAATCGTTCCTGAACTAGAACTGTATATTGTTGTCCCAGGAGGTTGACATTTCAGCCACTCCGCTTGTTAATACACGCTGCCTTATAAAAGTCAACGAAGACGGTAATTTTTGGACGCAAAATGTTATTTACTGTGTGCAAAATATCTGCGTATTTTGTCTCCAAAAGTGAAGTTTAGTTGAGCCTCGAGAATTTTCGTCAGCAAATATTAATCTTGTTTTGTTAGAAGGGTCTAACTTGGTAAATTTAGATGTAAAAACGTCACTTAGATTTTGTATGTTAATTTAAAGTATTTTTGGTGAAGTGTATATTTTTTTAAGTTGTACAACTACGTCACCAAGGCAGTAAGTTTATGTATGTCAAAATTGCATCTAGTTGTAATAATGATTGAATATATCATAAACTAAATCGTAACATTCGAAAAAAGGAAAAAATAGAGAAAGAAGTATTCCGTATTAAAGATAAAGAAGTATTGTGTCTTAACTACATAAAAAATTGAAAACCGAAGTCTCCAATTTGGACTCGAGTTCACTATATCACGAACTGTCATAATCCCAAGTTTTGCCGTATTGTCATCGCAAGTTTAAACGCGATGTTCAGTACAAACTCCCAGCTGAGAACTTTACTTTTCATACAAATAATACTAGCAAGATATTGTAAAATGAAACTAAAAACACATACTTAAAAGTTGCAAGTATCTGCGCCGCTGTCACTTCAAAAGCCCATTGGCTAATTATGTTTATAAAATATACAATATAAGTAATTTATGTACAAAAAGTAATGACAATTTATACCTCGAAAGTCAGCAAATACTTTTGTACTGTATCAGCGCATTGTAGGTCCCACTGCAGGGCACGGGCCTCCTCTATAATTCTTTAATATTATTATTTATCTATCATCTATCTTGACATGTTAATAATATTAATCAACAAATAAATGAATAGAAAAGAAAGCATCATTCCCTAATAGATATACGGGTTGGTGAACCTCAAACATTTAAAATTCTAAAAATATATAAATTCAGTTTCAATTCCCTGTATCAATTTATCACTCAGCAATCCCATCAACGGTCTACAAACAGCTGTATTTTAAGCCGGCGTTACATTATTTTTGTGTAGTTTTTGTTCATTCTATACATTATTTTTATATATAATCAAAATTTCAAATAGAATCCACAAATGCAAGATAACGCTCTTTCTCTAGTCGACATAATTTTGCCAGCCTATGTTTTTAAGTGATCACTACCTCCAATGAACATCCACAACGCTTGCATCATGGATGTGTTGTTAGCTCATCAAATCGGAAAGGTAGCAGGAAGGAATAAGGATGGGAAGAAAAAAGGATACCAATGGATGCCAATGGATACTCTGCCTGGGCGGCATTTGCGCTTACCAGCAGGTGCAATGCCGCCACTATGCCGGGCCATTATAAAATAAAAAAAAAAAAAAGAAAAAAAAAAAAAAAAAAGGTACGCATATCCTACCAAGTGTATCAATATATCACCCAACAGCGTGAATAGGGTACAAATAGCTAATTTTTAGGTCAGCGTTCTATTGTTAGTTGTAAGGGAATGAAGACCGTTCACTCGCTCGTTTTCCGTTCCATTTCATCGCCAGCTCGGCTTACACATCCGCTGTATCAATATTATATCTTTATATTGAGACGGGATGTTCGCGTTAAAGTGATGAACTAATAAGCATAACATGTGTTAGTGATAGTATTTTTATATTAGGTGTCTACAAGCGGAATTGAGATAGTTGCATAAATGAAAACATAAAAATAATTAATTATCGACTATAATAATCTGTTCGCCCATTATAAAGAGGAAGAGCTAAAATAGTCCGTAATAGCAGTAAATCATAGAAAATAGTCAAAGAGTAATAACAACACATCATAACATAAGCAATACCGCGTACAACATTTAGTATCCAATAAAATATATCATAAACCATCATAATATTATCAAATAACATCCATATTACTCCAACCTAAAACATTACAAATTCAAATAAATCAAAACACAATTTAACAACCATTATCCCGATCGATAAAGCCATAAAATTCCAAATTCAAAATAATGGCGGGAACACGTCGTTACCGCCGAAGCGTACAGTTTCAATGACAAAAGATCTCTGCTAATAGGGCTTCCGCGTTTTTTGTAACGCCGAACTGTCATTGTCTTCGTGGCAAGGAGCCGGGATAAAGGGGTCATCGCCCGGAATAGAGCGCGATATGGCCGCGAGCCAGCCCTGAAATCGGGTACGCATTCGCACTACGGACCGGGGGCGAAATGTACTGACCGTTTGTAACTATCGCTTGATTTACGCTCAAACTTTAGCCGTCGTGGTAATATATTTAGGGCCCTGTTAAACAAGCGTCTTCAGTTTATTTGGTTGTTCTAGGGGTATTCTTGGCTACACAAAAATGCCCTGTTCGAAAGAATATTGTTTCTTATATTGACATAAGTCCAACTATGTATTCAACATTCTTCATAACATCGTTTTTTTTAAAGGACCGGGACTCTACCTTAAGCTTCGGTTAGTCTTTTAATATTGACTCAATATAAAGGATCTGATACTTCACTTTACATAAAACCTAATGATGCCATGAAAGAGTACCGATTGAATAGAAACTATTATCTATATGGTCGGCTCAATTACGCTAACCATTTTTATCGAGAGGAAAACTATTAAGCTTCCCTTCCGAAGAGAACAATTATGCCGGCCTGCTAATAGTCATATTGAAGTATTTATTAATGAATATGACATTATTCAATACTCATCCATCATTCTCAATTTAACCCGTAGCATTTAATAATACTGGTATGCAGAGGTTTGCGAATAACACTGAATTCGTTAAATTACAGTCATGTGTAATAATAAATCCGGATTCAGGACAGGGATAATTGTAAGGAGCGTTTAATATATTTTATGCGTTTAGCATATTCTATGGTATGTAAGTCCGCCAACCCGCACTAGGCCAGCGTGGTGGACTATATGACCTAACCACTCTCAATCGTACTGTCGATTGTAGAGTAGGCCCGTGCCCTGCAGTGGGACGTATATGGGCTGATAATGAATGAATGAATGTTTAATATATTTAATAAAAAGGATTAATGAGATAGCGAATTAAAGATAAACACGAAAGTGATGTAAGATGCAAAAATATATAAAACAGTCAACCAAAACAGTCCCAGGTGTTCGCAAAAGGACTGAATAGAAGACCTACTTAAAAAAGATCAAATACGAAGTACTTGTAACCGACAAGCATGCAGAGATTAATGACAGCTGATGAAGCGAAAGAGATATTTTTGGATTCTACCACTCGGCTTATTGTCTCTGCTACATCCATGAGGCCGGTAAATGTATCTGTATCAATCCATATACGTCCCACTGCAGGGCATGGGCCTATGGTAGTCGAGAGTGTTAGACCATATAGTCCTCAAGGTGGCTTAGTGTGGGTTGGCGGACTTTACGGACTATAGAAATTCTTACAAATCGCTATGGTATGCAGGTTTTCTCACGATGACTACCTTCACCGTTATAATGCACGGTGATTGACTTTCAATATACACATGACCCCAAAGAGTCAGAGGTATGCCCTGGGATTTGAAATCGCGACCACCATGAACATGATGGCAGCCACGCCTGGTCCGTTTACCGAGAGGCGACCACGCACTTCGCACTTACACGCACTTTTAATACATGTATACATACATTTTTAGGAATAGAGTTCAATTTAATTCGCATAGAAACTTGCAATGTAAATCCTATTAAACCCACATCAGATCAACATGGCACAACAAAAAAGTCAAATCAACTGAATACATATTGCTCACCTAGTATTTGGTTAAACCGCGTGCTGTATTTGTTCGCTTTCCGCACTGTAACCAATCAATGAAAGCTATCAATTTGCCTTTGCATAGTCTGAATGCTACATATATTTTTAATGACAGATTTGATCACTTTGACAGGATCAGGATTGATAGGAAAAACTCATTTTTGTGACATATGTGCACAGGATTGGTGACATTTGATAGGGTAAAGTTATTTCAACCTTCAATGAAATACATACATAATCCTCGCTTTGCAGCTCATAGGGGAGGCATAGACTAGAAAGAGAGGATCAAACTTTGTTCGATCCTGACATACTTTCGGTTCATTCACTTTCATAAATCTTTTCATACATTATCGTTGATTAATTCGCCGATTTCAATGGTGTAGTTTCGACGAGGTCGACGCCTACCAACTCTTCCATCGACACTTGCATTGTGTTGTTTAAGTTAGTCTTGCGTCATCCGTCCTCTTTACATGACCAAACCATCGTAATATTTGGTATAAAGTCACTTCAACCTATGAAATTACTTGGCAACATCAAACCCAGTTTAGTTAATGTTAGAGACCTTACGTCTAATTTGTACACTGAAAGAGATGCTCCCAAAAAATTAAGAAAAAAATAAACAGTAGAAAGAATTCAATGTAATGTATTTGAAATGTCGACCATTATAAATGCGTATGTATACCAAACCCAAAGTAAGTTCCAGTTTTAAGCCAGAGTAACTACTAAAAATATTGGAACTTAACATCTTATATCTCAGGAGTGGCGAGCACAGTGGAATGCCAAGCATTGCTTTGTAATTCATGGTTTACTTTGGTTTTGCTACTATGCATAAGCATAGCATCATGCTAATGATATGCTCGTCTCGTCATTCATAGAAATAAAAAAACAGTATTACAACTAGTAGAAGTGGCTGAAGTAGGTCATTTTATTATCAGGTATATCAGGTTATTGTTAATCAATAAGAAAACACAATTGAACGACATAAAAAAGCTGGCATACTTCGATTTCCTTTGTAAGTGGTTGCAATTTACCATCGCAATAATTTCCTTGAACTCTACAGAAATATCTTCAACACTGCAGTATATTTTTAACTGCAAACACTACAGGAGTTAATCAAACAGAACTGTACAAATGTGTTTTGAATGGAAAAAAAGCACTTGCTTCATATTTCTTTGCTTCAGTATCTGTATCAGCCCATATACGTCCCACTGCAGGTCACGGGCCTACTCTACAATCGAGAATATGATTGAGAGTGGTTAGGCCATATAGTCCACCACGCTGGCCTGGTGCGGGTTGGTGGACTTTACATACCATAGAAATCGCTATGGTATGTAGGTTTCCTCACGATGTTTTCCTTCACCGTTATAGTGCGTATTAACATATTGGCAGCCGCGTCTGGTCCATTTACCAACAGGCCACCACGCACTTTGCTTCAGTATATTTGGAGTTAATACATACTTGTAACATATGGAATTGTTAGTAGCAAAAAATATTATTAATAAAGTATTCATATTGAAGAAAACTGCATTTACTACCGAGCGCATTGTAGTCTTATCGCTGCTTTTTATTGTATAGGTCCGGCAAACAGGTCACCTGATGGTAAATGATCATTGGCACCCAGGAACATCCACAACGCTTAGATCTTGGATGTTTGAGAACCATCAAATCGGGAGCAGAGCAGGAAGGAAGAAAAGTGGGAAGAAATAAAGTTTATTAGGCATCCAGCAACTGTCGCTTCACGTCAATTTGCTGTGGGAAAGTGGTACCGCCCGGAGGAGCTTGTCCATTCTTGCTCAGCTCTTACAAAAGCGTGGCTTTACCACTTCCAAAATGAAAACTAAGGTTTAAACAAAACTTTGATGGACAAAATTGCAGAATATTTTGAGCCGTAATTTGATGAGAATATACTGCTATCAGGGTTGTGCCTTATGCGATAATAATCAGTATTAAAGGTCCTATTTTTTTCTTGATTATACCGTTAATGTTGTAGGTAAATAGCTACAGAGACATTTGTGTCGAAAACCAGCTAAAACATTTGTTATGAAATTCTGACTAGTAAAAATAAAATATAATATTGGGTGGAATTGTGCCTGCCTGATAAAAGCATCCATCTATACGATATTAAATAAGAATATGTCTGTTCCAAATGAAGTGAATTCAACGTATATTAAAGATATGGAACACAAAGCCCTTTTCATCTTTAATTTGATACGTACTTTATTGCTCTTTATGTCTAAATTAAATTTATATAGTGAACCTTTAGTGGGGACTGATGCGAAACGATATAGTACTTTTCAAATAAATTTAATGTAAAATGAAGTTTAGTTAGATAAAACGACGATATTTGCAATGTGATGGTTAAAAGTCGTCGATATACACATATTAGGAAAGTCAAGAATAATACTAACTGGAAAGCAATTGAAATAATCTTTTTTTGATCATGAAGATTGTAGGATGAGGATGTAAACATGTAGGTAGGAGTGAGGTTGTGAGGATGTAAAACAAACGATGTAAATCTAAAATTGTCTTAATTAATTTTATTTTAAAAACTGATCCCAAATAAGTAGATAACTTTGATTGGCATGTTCTGGTACTGATAAGGACAATCAAGAAAAAACTATAAATTAATGCCAACTTTTTTCGGTGAAAATGTATTTAATAACTTTATTATTTGACTAAATTTAAAATGCCTTTCCTTAGCATAAAAGTGAGACCAACCTATGGTCATTAACTAATACCGATCCTTAAGAAATATACGAGTAGAGATAAGAAAGACCTACCATTTTACTATTGTAACAAATGGCGAGACGAGCATGCCATTCACCTGATGGTAATCGATACGACCGCTCATGGAAAGTAGCAAATCTAAACACTTTGCTTGGCATTCCACTGCGCTCGCCATCCTGAGACATAAGATATTAAGTCTCAATATGTCCAGTAGTTACTCTGGCTATAAGGTTCTCAAACTGGAACACAACAGTGTATTTACACTGCTGTTCGGCGGGATAATTAGACCTATCCAGGCGGCTTCTGACATATTATTTAAAATTATATTCCCGCAGAGACATATTGTGCTTAAGATGAACAAATGTTGGTATAAGAACATTAAATTCGTACGCAAACAATAGCAGACGAAATTCGACTCTGCAATCCATTATGTGATAAAACACTTCAGTATAATAGGATCAAGACAGATAGATGACGTTATTACGACAAATTACTATAAATTGTGGGTATGTAATGTGACAGATCGTTAGCGAGATTGATTTATTTATTTATTTACGTATATTTTATTGGACACAAAAAACAAATATTAAAGTTTTTTACTTTTTGGCTCAAAGAACATAATACTTTAAATTTCGCGACTTAGGTCAATTTAGATCGGATAAATGACCTGAAAATCTTTAGGTATTGTTCTTAGTCTAGTTAATTATGGGAGGTTTGAGCCTACACCGATTAATGAAAATCTTTATGTATTATTCTAAGTCTAGTTAGTTCAGGAGGTATGACCCTACATGGAGTACATCCCTTCAATGTGAGTATTACGCAACCGTCGACAAGATTGCGCGTTATGTCGGCACGCGGAACTGATATCCACGACCTATACTATTCTAATTATGAATTTTATGAATAGACGAAGACGGAACGCTGATTAATTATTAACAAGAAATATGTGAGGCCGTATACTGTGTAAATTTCACACACTAAGATAAAAATTAATGATCTATTGCAAGCGTTATAGACGCAAAAAAATATATTTTATATATGTAACATATATAAATATCCTACTTATCATTTTCTAGTAAATTAGTAGAAGGAAGAAATCAAATAATTGGAATTTTACGATTTTTTTTTCAGTTCAACAAACAGAAAACCCCAAAAAATAGATTTTCCGACTTGGTAACCGAATCCAAAACATCGCTAATTCAGATCTTTTCATGTTGCTTTCAGAATAATAAGACGCATACTCATACATAACATATATACTCACGCCTATGTCCAATTGGGGCAGACAGATGCTGTAGAGCTGCAAGTGCTACGGCGCATACTTTTATCAATTCATCAACCGTCATTTTTTAAATGATATTAAAATGCTTTATTGATCATCATGAGCGAACCTACAATCCATAGAAATTTGCAAAAAAATATCGCATGTAAAGTCGCCTACCCGCATTAGGTCAGTGTGGTGAACTATATGGCCTAACCCCTTTCAATCGTACTCTTTATTTTTTAGGAAGCCCGCGCCCTGCAATTTGAGATAATATGGACTGATACATACATATGTACCTAGCTAATTAATACAAAGATCAAAACATGCACCTGAATTTCAAAACTACTTAATCCAACCCAAAAATTACAGAATACCCGGTATTTTTCCGAATTCCGAGGCGCCGAGGGTTGTCTAAAATTCACCACCCGACCGCCTGAGTTATGACCGCCGTGGGAATTGTAAGTATAGTTTATACACCTGTGTACGGATCTCTTCGTTTCACGTGGAAAATTCTAGTTATTTCCACTGAGTGGGCTGGCCATCATTTTGAGATGGACATTCTAGATGTAAACTCTATTTCTGATACATACATACTTAAATATCACGCCTTTTTCCAGAAGGGGTAGGCAGAGGTGCAAACAGGACACCAATTCCTGACTTCGGGCTGATAATAGAAAAATCCAATATCACTTTGCCCGGTCCTGGATTCGAACCCGAGACCTCGGCTTTGTAATAGTACCGTAGTAGAACTACGTGAGCGAGGCAGTCATTTTAAGGTATAACTAAAATTGGTTTAGAAAATTGGATGAAATTTTATGTTATTTTAATGAATTTTGTAAATACTTAGTAATCTTTAATTGTGAATTTTATATAATAACTTCATGCAATTAGGAGCAAATATTCATAATACTACTTGACTCAACTTCGCAAGAGAGCAATTTGCTTTTCATAAAAACATAGACAAGTAATTTACAACTACGAGTATTATAATATTATATAAACTAATTCGATTTGTATTTAAAAGAAACCATATAAAGTGAATAAGAGTAAGAAGAGCAATTGGGTCGTTATAAAAAAACTAAATATCGGCCACAATTTTTGTAACTAATTAATCTTGAATTAAAAAATACAGGAACTAAATCCAGATGGAATATTCAGCGTTTTATTTTTAAAGATGCAATGGTACGCAAGGTTTTAAATTATAATTTGAGCGAAAACTATGGATTTACCACACAAACACGATGATATGTAAAAAATCACAAAAAAGTACACTTTTCTTTGCGAAATTGTAGGTTTGTATTCACTTAAACTATCACCCAGCTTCGTTTTCTGAAGCAGCCTTATATACCGTGTATACGTCTAAAATAACTTTTAGTATCTAATATTCAATACTTTTGCGTCTATTTCTCTCAAATCTCAGCATACAGCCACAAAGAAAAATAAATCCAAATAGTACACTATCCGACGTCATTTCGTAAGAAAGCCTGTATCAAACGGTCAGGCAATTTCAGGCCAACTCCCCATAGAATTAAGGCAATGTTATCATTATACGATATAGTATATAGACCCGTGGGTAGCGTCGAAATACAAGGGTATATTATAAATTATTAGGTCAGCTTTGAGGATTTCCTATGGACTGAATGCATAATTTTGTCTAATTACCGTAAGCCATTGGATTTATGGCGTATTGTTATGGCTTGTTTGTTGAAGGGAACGGAAAATTGTCATAAATTTAGATTTCAATCTAGAATGTAATTTTGTATTTTTAATAGGCAAACGCAAATCTTAAATGCTTCAATACTAATAAACTATTAGTTGTTTGGTCACTCGATCCGTATCAATGGGCATTAATTATATAGGACATAGGTTCTTATATCTCGTTAAGAAGACAATTGTCAAATCATGTTGCGTTTTCACAATAAACTAATAATTAATAATGGCATAATACAGTTTCTATTCAGTACATTTTCTAGGGCTGTTTGGAGTAATATCTTCATAAAGTCAATATGAGAGCCAGAGAAATGACAAATAAAGAAATATGCACAATTTTGCTAACCAAAGCAAAAATAACGCTTCAGAATTTCATAGTACTAATCTTTAACTAGAACACAAATAACATATTATTTACACGTGTAATACATTTACATAGTAGCAAATTAACCATGGGCCCTACAAAATAGCAAAATGCAAATATAGTCCTAGTTACCAGGTACCAAAGGTCCATATTTGCCAAACCTTACGTTATTACGTAAATCTTGTATTATAATAGTGAAGTTAAACTAAATCACTGACTAAGGGTTTCCGTTCAAGCATTAACAAATGAGTACATCAAACAATTTAATGTAGAACACAATGTTGAGAATGTGGAAATATAAAGAATAGCTACAACAGAAAAGTCAAGCATACTTTAAAATATTAAATTAGCTATAGTAATCTAGAATAATAAATAAAATAAATAAACTTTTATTTATTTTCTCCTCACAAAACCATAGGTACATAAGTTGCCTTTAAACTATTTTTAAGTAAATGCTTATTTTGTGAGAAGCTGGTGTCTGCTCTAGGTTTCCACCTGTAGCGCAGATCACCAGGCTCTCTTCCCTTTTAGGGCCTATCCATAAAATTGAGAGACATAAATTTGTATGAATGTGATGAAAAAATATGAGTAGTATGAAACGTTAGACGAATGTCTAATATGGAACGTGGTGTGTGAAAGAGATGACGAATGAAAATACTAAAGAGGGAAAGAGTAAGGCGATGATAAGATGTTGTAGAAGGGAAAAGGAGACAACTGAAAGGAAGACGATAGAAGACAAACGACGCAAGACAGAAGACGCATTAAAATAATTTAAATCACACCGAAGATTATTAAGCAAATCTGTTTTTAATTTGACCTGAGAACTATTTCCACAGTAATATTATATAGAATAGGCGTTTATACAAGGCACAAACAACCTTCTGATATATCAGACAGATCACATTCCTTTGGAATCCAGATCAAAAACTATTTATCCTAAGTTATGCTCATCTACGGTCCTTTTTCCACCTTTCCAAAATAAGTTTGTCAGAGAAATACCGTAGCAAAACATCCATGAAAACCAATCCACTTGACCAGTGCCCAACCTAGTGGCAATAATAAAAATCAGCATGTGAATTCTTGGAAACATAATTTCGGCAATGCTTTACCCCTTTTTAATGTCGGATCAAAGGGATCGCGACTCGGCCGACCATCGTGGGTGGAGTGAGGCAAACATTCTTTGTAGAGTTTTTTTAACCGGTGCCATAATATTTTACAGACTCGTAAGTTTTATCAATCAATTACAAAAAGTTTTTTTTTTATATTAACAAAACAAATAAGCAACATTGATTTTCATCAATAATTAATTTTAATCTGTGTTCAAGTTTCCGGATGATTTACTTTAATTCATACGAAACAGTTTTATAATAAAAAAATAATAATTAAAAGCGCCTAATTTTGAAATATTTTCTGGTTTAGTAATTTGTCTGAAGTTTTAGAATTACTATGGAACTGCCGTGAACAATGAACGTAAGAAGTGCCAAATAAAAACTAATAAGCATCGATAGCATTTTTTACATTTTATTTATGTGAATGAATTCCTTATTATTTAAATTTAAGCACCGGATATGACCTGGAAATCCCGAGTATATACGTATATTTGCGATAAAAAGTTTGATAACAGGGTTTCCCGTAGGAATTTGATTAGCTTGGGTGATTCGCCTCCATTACTATTAGAACCGATATAATAACGAAACCAGTCGGATCTGCTTAGTTGTGTTTCAAGCCTTATCCGAGTACAGTGATGTCAATATGTCAGTGAGATAGACCAATATCCTTTTTGTGCTTCATGTCGGATTGCGATGTAAGCACATTAAAAATATTAGTTGTATTCGGTTTTCTTATATTAGGATTACCTTGAAAAAATGTTTGAACTTATTCTGATGAAATTTATGAGCTGATTTTTGAACTGTAGAAAATAATTTTGCTTATATTCGTGGACTCACAATTTTAGGTCAAATATAATAGTACCTAATACAATTTATTTCTCAATATGTTTTTGTCACAACTATTTTCGTTCAAGTGGAGAAGCTTAGGGCCCAGTGAAATAATTAATTTTGATAAAATGAAGCTCGTTCAGAACAGAATTTATTACATTTTGACAACGTTGTGGTGCAGTTAGTTAGACGATTACGAGTATATAATATATATATATATATATTTAATGCTATGAATGGCGAGACGAGCATGCCGTTCGCCTGATGATAAGCGATACGACCGCTCATGAACAGTAGCAAAACCAAACAACACCTTGAATTACAAAGCAATGTTTGGTATTCCATTGCGCTCGCCATCTTGAGACACAAGATGTTAAGTCTCAATATGTCCAGTAGTTACTCTGGCTACAATGCCCTTCAACCCGAAACACAACAGTGCGTTTACACTGCTGTTTGACGGGAGAAATAGACACTGCGGTGGTACCCATCCAGATGGCCTCTCACATATGAGAGACCTACCACCAGTAAGACTTTGACTTTTAAGTGTATTGCATATTATCAATTATGTAACTGAGCTTTATCTGATTCCATCAGAACAGAGGCAACTTTTTCTTCTTGAGTACAACCGTTAGCGTTAAGCAGATATAACACTTATATGTTCTGTTCCGAAAGATATGACATTTTTTGGTATTTTTCACATTGCAATGCAAAATTCTAAATCAATTTTGGCCTATCATATCAAAAAAAAAAAAACAAAATTAAAAATACGCTTCGTTATTTTTATATCTTAATCGTATTGAAACGTAGCATTGACATCTTGTCTAGATAAAAAGTAAACGAGTGTGAAACAGTTCGATTTCCGCAGCAGCTGATTGTGGGAAGGGCAAACATTTGCTTCGGGTTAGTACCTGACACTTAAGACAAGAGCTGTCGACGGAGATAACACGTATGTAAATACGATCGATATATCCAAAACCCTTGCTTTAGCTTTTTTAGAGGCCGTAAATAGGTGGGCTTGAATTGTACAACTGTTATAAAGAAAAGCGATGGACAGCGGTTTTTGTGCAAGAGAGATTGCTGAAAAAAATATGTATAAATAAAATAATAACACCTAACAGTCCTGACCCCACACTAAGATCGAGTCTTATGTTGTGGGTATCAGGAACTACGAGAGATTTTTCAATCTCACACCTAGACCCGAAAGAGATGTATGTGGGCCGCAAAAAAAATTCTCTCGATGCGGGGATTGAACTCGCGGCCTATCGTTGACTTTTCGGTCTCACAAACACCCAGACCCGAAAAAAAGGGCCGCCCAAACATTTCTCTCGGCGCACGAATCCGCGGCCTCTCATTTCACAAGCGGCGTCTAAGCGACTGCGCCACGGAGGCTGTATAGCATTCCTCATCGGTCGAAAAAAATATGCCGGCTCGGTGCCCAAATATATCATGTTGAATCCGAAATGCGCCAACTTACTTTCTACGATTTTCAAGGTTGCATGCGAACTTACAGCACACAGCATATATTTTTTTTTTCATAAACTAAGCGATCCTTATTAAGCCCTTCTATTTTAATCTACTGTTATCCTCAAAATCCCTGTATCCCTACAATCCAGGCTCTGTCTAGACTTGTTTTTGTGCAATAAAACGCTGAATGAGCCCCAACAAACCCTTCTGTTCCAATATCTATTTAGACTTTGAATCCTATATAGGGACAAATAAGTCTGACCCTGATCTCTGTATATTACGATTTGATCAATAGGATTTGGGTTTATTACGATAATTAATTATACATTGATTTAAACTTCGCATTTTATCTCTTATTTTGCAGCTGTCTATATACATCAATGCAATATCTTTTCAATAATAACATGTTTTTTTCAAAAGTTATGAGGTAATAAATATTGAAAAACATACAGTCGAAATGAGAACCTCCTCCATTTTTAAAGTCGGTTAAGAACATAATTGTAAAATAATACATTAAAACATTTTTTGTGCACACACATTTGCAATACTTTATTTTATTTGTAGTAGCTATTAATAGTGCTTACAATTATTAATTACTAAAAATAACATAAGCCAGGTAGATTGAAGGGCGGTGGTACTACTTACGATGGATAATAATGGATGTAGTGCACAAACACAACAGTGCGTTTACAGTACTGTTTTTTTTTTTTATTGCTATGAATGGCGAGACGAGCATGCCGTTCGCCTGATGGTAAGCGATACGACCGCTCATAAACAGTAGCAAAACCAAACAACACCTTGAATTACAAAGCAATGCTTGGCATTCCACTGCGCTCGCCATCCTGAGACATAAGATGTTAGGTCTCAATATGTCCAGTAGTTACTCTGGCTACAATGCCCTTCAACCCGAAACACAACAGTGCGTTTACACTGCTGTTTGGCGGGAGAGAAACACACACAGCCGTGGTACTTACCCAGGCGGCATTTCACAAATGAGAGACCTACCATCACCTAGGTACGAAATAAATAATTTTAAATAGATGTTATGGTAAGCAGGGGTTCTCAATTTTATATACCTAGTTATCATATAATTATACCGTGGATTTTTTAGACATGTTGACATTATGTAGTATTTTATACATACATACGTACATAAAATCACGTTTTACCTAGATGGGGTACGGAGAATTCCTACCTACCTGGGTATCCTACCCACGTGTCGCCTTATGTGTTCTTTCACATTATGTGATAGGGGGTATCTTATCGCCAGAGCGAGTATTTTCTGACTTCTACTGTATCAGCCCATATACGTCCCACTGCAGGGCACGGGCCTACTCTACAATCGAGAGTACGATTGAGAGTGGTTAGGTCATGTATTCATTTTCTGACTACAGGCTGGTAAGGAATACAAAAATCTAATATCACTTTGCTCAACCTCGAATTTGAACCCAACACCAGCGTTGCAATCGTACCGTAATACAACAGGCAGGCAGGGTGCCTATGTCAGTCTGTTATAAATCTTACCAACCTTAAACAATAAAAAAAAAAAAATAGTTTAAAAAAACTAAAAAACACGCTATATATAGAAAACCCAACTATAAAATAGAAAATAAATTTTTAAAAATTTTAATTAAGAATATTGTATATAAGAAAAAAATATTTTTTATTGTAAAAAAAGCGTGGTCTTAAGGAGTCGGTTACAAACATACAAACAAACATACAAACTAACATACAAACAAACATACAAGTGAAGCTAATATAAAGCGTGTAAAAAGGAGGATTTTCTCAGTGAATGACGCTTACAAAAATATTTCAAGTATCAAAATCTTAGAAAATATATTAATTTATTGACAAACGAATTTTAAGTTTGTTATTTGTTTTTAAATATTTCATATGTTCATGTTAGTGGCGTGTACGCAAAATACTATCTGTCAAACCCTATATTTAATTTAACACGTGTTTTCACAGATAATTTAATTATTTTATTAATAATTTACGACATACTTAATCTAATTTTACGACAGAACCTGTTTAACACAAAAACAACAAGGAAGTGAATGGGCCTCAAGGAGTACAAAATGACAGACTTATTTTCCCTTAGTCCCAGATGTAAATAAGGGTACAGCTCTTAGTAAATAGAAAAGGTTTTACGGCCAGGCATCTGCGGCCCGAAATGACCGATGTTGCTGGGCCAGAACATTAATTGGCTAATTGGATCACGTACAGAGTAAGTGAGCCAACAGTACAAGTAATCAGGGGAGTAATAAAAAGTACCTCTATTGAATATTCATGCTCTCTTAGTGACTGTTTATTTGACGTAATCGATCTGTTGTCATAAATAAATAAATACATCCAACAGTCACATACATAGTCTGGATCCCACACTAAGATCGAGTCTTGTGTCGTGGGTATCAGAAACTACGAGAGAATTTCCGGTCTCACCAACATTTGTCCCTGAGCGGGGATCGAATCCGCAGCCTCTCGTTTTACAGCCGACGTCTAACCAACTGGGCCACGGAGGCTATCATTTTTTTTTTAAATCATGTTGGCATATTTACTTAAAGAGCCACAAATTCACATCCAAAGAGTTGCATGTGTCTCAAGAGCCGCAGGTTAACGACCTCTAGTTTAGGATACCTAGATCACGTCAAACACTCATCAAGCAACTCGTATTGAGGTTCATTAATTGTGTAGTTTTATTAACATCATCAATATACTGATATTGGATCGTTCATTGTATGTATTTGTCGACTGTCTACGTTCTATTTATCAGCCTAACAATACAAATTGCCTCGGATCGGATTAAATATTGTGTGGTCGTAAAATAATAAATAAAGCATTGTGATGGACATAATATTGATATAACCTTGCGCTAATCTATGTTCTGCTACAATTTTGAATGAGATAATACAACGATTACTTTATTTTATTTATTTTAAATTTTTAAAATAAACAACTATCCTGTTTCAGCCTATATACATAAATACACATGTAAGCAACAAAATTACAGCCCACAAATGCGTGCAAAGATCCAAAATGTCCACTATTTTCTTCTTTAGAAGGAAATTAGCTCAGAAGGACTATGAGAGTTACTAATGAATAAGTAATGTGGTAATAGTGTTACAGTAGCCTAAAAGAGCTATTTAAACATCCCGTCAGCCGTTATTAACAATTTAGCGTAACATAGCAACCGCTGCAACACCAAAAGTGTAATTTAATCTTCATAATAAGGAAGGAATTGTTCTGAGTTACGACATTAACGATTCTCAAGAACCATAAAGCTTTTATGGCTATTTACAAATTTAATTAGCTTGCAAAGACGAAGGACTGGAATTAAGCTATGAGTAATTCATAAATTAATTAATTTACGGGCACCTCTTGAAGTATACTGTTTATTATCTGTTAGGACCGACCTAGTTTCGTTCGTGGGCATTTTTTTTTAAATAATTATATGGTTTCTCCACTGCTTTTGTCTTACCGTAACTTTTATTTTCTTTATTCCTCATATAAACTTCATCAGTGCCATTTATCGACTGATCTTGAAATTCTGAATTCGATTTCTCGAAACTCTGCATGGTTTTTCTGTAGCTGAGATAATAATATGAATGCGGGTGTACTTACTGCTAAGATTGGCGTATTACAAATACCTGATGCAAGATTCTAAAAAGTTTTTTTTTAAATCAATAAGACCCAACAGTCACATACATAGTCCTGACCCCACACTAAGATCGAGTCTTGTGTCGTGGGTATCAGGAACTACGAGAGACTTTTCGGTCTCACAAACACCCAGACCCGGAAGAAATATTTGTGGGCCGCACAAACATTTCTCTCGGTGCGGGGATCGAACCCGCGGCCTCTTGTTTCACAGGCGGCGTCTAACCAACTGCGCCACGGAGGCTGTCAGGTTCATTCAAGTATCTGTATATGGACTATAAAAAGATATTTGAATGAACCGTTATAGCGTGAGAAAAACTATTTCACGAACTTTCACATTAATGAAACCTGCTATCCTGGAGATTAGGTAACTGCTAACGATTCTCTCGAAATAGAACCATTAGTCTCCTAAACCGTTTTTAAAAACTCGAGACTAATTCTCCTGCGTGATCTATTGAGCTACGGGTTTAGTCTGTGGTCCAAGTGACGAACAAACACAAAATATACATTAATTATATAACTGCCTCGGTGGCATAGTTCTACTACGGTACGGTTACAAAGCTGAGGTCTCGGGTTTGAATCCAGGGTAGGGCAAAATGATATTGTATTTTTCTATTCATTATCAGCCCGAAGTCAGGAATTTGTGCCTGATATGGCTATCACAACGTGCGATGGAACATACATGGCAAAGTGTGGGTACCCTGGCACCTCTGCCTACCCCTTCTGGGAAAACGGCGTGAATTTATGTATGTATGTAATTATATATTTTTGCGATACCAGACCAGTATATTATCATTATGAATTTTTGCAATGAATGGTTTCACGATTATGCCGTTCATCTGATGGCAATCAATACGACCGTTCATGAACAGTAGCAAAACCAAACAACACCTAGAAATACAAAGCAATGCTTGGCAGTTCACCACGCTCGCCATCCTCAGACATAAGATGTTAAGTCTCAACATGTCCAGTAGTACGGTGGCTACAATGCTCTTCAATCCGAAACGCATCAGTGCATTTACACTGCTGTTTGGCGGGAGAAATAAACATTGCGGCGATATACTTACCGAGGCGCCCTCTAACATATGAGAGACCTACCACCAGTAATCTGGGGTCAAGGCTATGTAAATTGTATCTAGCAAGTCTGGGATTGTTCTGTATTTATTTTTATACACTTTCGATCATTTAAATTAAACATAAATGTTAATAACAAGAAATAATTCTTATAAAATAAATGCACTTAACAAAAAACCATTTAAAAACGAAAACATCGAGTTATGTACTTAACCGTATTTCATGTAAATTTAACATCTCGAATTTCGTTTATTTCACGCTTATTTACATATTTCTCTTGAATTAAGATATTGCATTCGCGATTTCAACTTTATTTTCTTTGTAAATAATTTTAAGACGAAACGAGATGTCAGTGTACACTGTATATTACATGTATTTTGAGTGTTCAAATATTGTTTTATTAGATTAATATTTAAAAATTCTCAGCGAGTGTTAAATAGTGCAAGCAAATGGTAATAAATACATAGCAATATTTACACAGAAGCTTACAAGCTACGTTGCGAAATAAACATAACTTAAACAGCGGCCAAGTGCGAGTTGGACTCGCGCACGAAAAGTTCCGTACCATCATCTATAAAAGAAACGCTTTACTGGTGGTAGGTCTTTCATACGTGAGAAGCCATCTGGGTAGGTAGTACCACCGCAATCTCTATTAATCCCATCAAACAGCAGAGTAAATGCACTGTTATGTTTCGGACTGAAGGACATTGTAGCCAGAGTAACTACTGGACATATTGAGACTTAATATCTTAACAGGATGGCGAGCGCAGTGGAATACCAAGCATTGTTTTGTAATTCAACGTGTTGTTTGGTTTTGCTACTGTGTATGAGCAGTCGTATCGCTTACCATCAGGTGAACAGCATTTATGTAAAGCGAAAACCACAATATTTTATGCCTTATATGTTAAATTATTTATAAACATGCCAAATAAAGCCTTAATTATATTCAAATAACTCGAAAATTAATTTAAACGCCGCTATAAACCGAAATTCATAAACACTGCCAGAGTATTTTGAAAACTAATGAAATATTTGCATGTTTAATTTTATACAATTATGCTATGTTTAGAATGAATTATTATGGCTAAGGCCACTAAACTTCAATGTATGTAATTATCATACATACGTATTTTTTTATTAAATGCGATTGTAGAATATATTTTTCCATACAAGCCCACTGCTGAGCACGGGCCTTCTCTTCATAATTATATCATAGTCTCTCAGGCCGATTGTGGAATTACGGACTTCATACACTATAAAAAATGTAAAGATCTGTATTATCTACAAGTTTACACATAATTACGAATCCGAGAATTTAGACCGAAACCTTAAAAAAATGATCATAAAAATTATCGTAATTTTTATTGAATTTTAGCAGCCTTATTCATAGCCAGTTTCATAGCCTATTTTAATTATTGAACGTTTATTCCCTTTCTAACGACTTTTGAATTTAGTTTGAGTGAAGAAGACAAAACATTCCATTATTAAAATGGGTTTTATTTTTAATTGCTATGTATGGCGAGACGAGCATGTCGTTCACCTGATGGTAAGCAATACGACCGCTCATGAACAGTAGCAAAACCAAACAACAACCTTGAATAACAAAGCAATGCTTGGCATTCTACTGCGCTCGCCATCCTGAGACATAGGATGTTAAGTCTCAATATGTCCAGTAGTTTCTCTGGCTACAATGCCCTTCAATCCGAAACACAACAGTGAATTTATATTGCTGTTTGATGGGAGAAAAACACATTGGGGTGGTAGCCACCCAGATGGCCACCAGTAAAAATAATAGGATTTAAAACAAACTATAAATATTTAAAAAAACATTTCCTCAGTTAAGCTTTATCCTATTTGGTCCATTATTGACCGCCCTCTCTTTTTTCCATCTCTTATTGTCGATCCCAAAGTAATCAGTAAGATATAGCTTCGAGCGATATTAACGCCTTTTGTACTGCTGTCTAATATAATTGACTATTATTAAGTTTATTTAGTTTACAATAAAGGATATAAATAAATAAATCATTCCTAGATATTGTGGAGCATCTAGCAGCTGATAATGATGATAAAGTTATCACGGGCGCTAAAATTGAATTCAAGATCTTTTTTGACAGTTTGCCACCTCAATACCTGAGTAATTCTCTTGTTTATTAATTAATTCTTTTGTTACCTGGTGACCTTAGAATTGCAGCCGGCAGTAAAATCACAGGGGAACCTTCTGTGCATAATAAAAACATGTTGTGCCGACCCCTTTGTATGTGGGACAAGGCCAGGAAAACTCTTTTGATTAGTTGGATTTCTTCGAGAGCTTCCCTATTTAATTCTTTTTTTCTTTTTTTTTTATAAATGCGTGATAAATGAAACACTGTTCACCTGATGGTAAGTAATTAGAGTAATTTGTTTCAAATCGAATTAATTAATATATTGTGTGAAATTGTGTCCGCCTGGATAAAGGATCGAAGATTTATAAAATTATATCTATAAACACAGCCTGTGTATATCTGGTTTGAGTAGACCGATACTTTTTAATAAATACACATACATAGCCCTGACCCCACAATAACATCAAATCTCGTGGGTATCAGAAAATATGAGAGAATATTTGGTCCTAGGTTGATGGGACATCTTTAAAAACAGATTTAATTATCCATCCCCTCCCTATCCCTTCCCCTTTCTTTCTATCTTCAACCACAGAAAGTCCACTGCTAAACCTAGGCCTCAAGGATCTCAACCCTGATATGTTGAAAATGGCCTGCATCCAGCGACTTTCTGCAACCTTAATCTTTCATTACCTATATACCTGTATCAGCCCATATACATCCCACTGCAGGGCACGAGCCTCCTCCACAACCAAGAGCATGATTGAGAGTGGTTAGGCCATATAGTCTACCACGCTGGCCTAGTGGGGTTTGTCTATACATATATACCTAATACAATCAATTTTTTTTTTATGGAAAGACCATCATGCCCTACGCCTGATGATAAGTGATACGACCGCTCATGAACAGTGGAAAATGGCGATTTATGATAAAATTACTCTCTAACCGCTTCCAACCCACAACTTGTCCCACATTCTGCGGTCTCCTACACGTGAACATCAACCGCGTTTCACCCAATTAGAGCGCGGCGTCCCAATATCTACCAAACTGGGTTTAATCTTTTATTGACTGTGTAAATCTGGACGCCGTAATTGACTTTCGGCGTTGTAGTTTAAACTTGTATCGTTATTGGCGGTTTACTCGCGTTCTTATGAAAACGTTAATTAAACGCTGTTAAATTTTCAAAGCAGTTTTTGCTATCGGAATGTGTAATTTGCGGGTTAGACCCGGGGCTGTTAATTGGCTAAATTTGCTCTGGATTATGATTTAATTTTATGCTCCGATAAAACTGTTTGTCGGTTTTATCATGATTTTTATTTTATGCGGGGCGCGGTTGGTTGCAGAATGTGGTTAAACGCAGCATATGGAACAAGAGACCGCGGGTTCGATCCACGCAACGAGATAAATGTTTGTGTTATCCACGATGAGTATTTGGTTCTGTTCTTGATATTTTTTTACCCAGTATACCTTTCGTAGTTTTTGGTACCGTAGCCTGGATGACTGATCCAGATCTAGTCTTACATAATCTGGATCTTTGTGTAAGATCAGGACTATATTGTAATGTGACTGTTGGGTTTATGTACTATTTTATAATAATAGAATCAAGATTAAAATTGCTACCCGAGACCGTGGACATCAGCGATCAAATAAGAAGCGTATGACAACTATTACTTTGAGTGGATTTTTATGTTACGTGATTCATTTTTTTTATAACGATGAATGTTGAGACGAGCCAGATGATGCCATTCGTCTGATGGTAAGCGATACGACCTCTCATGGATAGTAGCAAAACCAAACAACATCATGAATTACGAAGCAATGCTTGGCATTCCACTGTGCTCGCTCACATAAGACATTATGTCTCAAAATGTCTGGTAGTTACTCTAGCTATATCCAACTCGGAACACAACAGTGCATTTACAGTGCTAAAAATGTACATAGAGAAAAAAATAGACAATGCGGTGGTACCTAAACAGTCACTCACATATGAGAAACGTATCTCCAAAAAAAAAAAATCTGATATTCACTGAACTAAATTTTCGTCTCGGGTCAGCTTATAGTATGTTAAAATCACGACTCAAACTTACGGACTATGACTATATTTCTACTTAATTTGATTAATCCTAACTTCAAGTTGTAATTCCTGGACTTTGGTTAGCAATGTCCGTCGCTTTCACGAACTGTGTATCAGAGTATCAACGTCACTAAAACCAATAAAACAGGAGCAATAAATTCCCGAAATAGTTGAACAAAAATGTTCCACGTACTAGCGTATGCGTAGAACGCGTGTATAAATAAACTCCAGAACCATATGGCAGTCCGATTAGTAAGTTGTAATGTTATTTACTCTTTGAATAGTTGTTAGACTATTGACCTGCGCTTTCGGGTGTTTTGAAACTTTTTAACTTGTTCTGTAGTGTATCAACGCATAATTTCATACATTGCTGAGGAGTTCGATTGAGAGGGATTAGGCTATACTTCACAACACTAGTCTTGTGGGAATTGACATATAGGGTGCACATCAAGAGTGCTACAACGCATTTTATTTTTAATATCATCGTGTTTGGGTGGAAAATTATAAAATAATAATTTAAACCCCTGCGTACCAAAGCGTCTTTAAAATTATAGGGAACACAGTTAATTTAGAAAAAACTATGTATTTACCCAAAAGACTATAGGAAATAATAAGAAAAATCCTCATATTTTTTTGCAAAAATTTTAGTGCGTTGAGTCTAAAGTCTCTAAAACTATACCCCGGCATCGTTGTCGGTAGAAAATTTGAAAATATTTGTATGATACATTGAAATCCGCGATCACCGTGTCAGCAGCCGCTATCAAGAGGCCATCGCGTTATTTTATATAATACTGATAGCATACAAAAAAACTTGGATTATTATGCATATCATTAGCGTACGAATCAGCGATTCAGCTGAGGCGTCTAGACGGAGGTGCACTTGCGTCTAACAAGGATAAGAAAAACAGGAATAAAGGGGAGAAAGGGATGATTGAAAAAATTGCTGGAAATTCAACAAACGCTATACTACTGCAGGAATTACTTCATGTTTGTAAGTAAAGAACAAAATGCAACATCAAAAATAACTTCAATTTATTTGTTTCGGAGCTTCAAGTTGGTAGCATCACAAGAGATATCTCGAAAATTACCTCCTATATTTAGTTCCCAATTATTACTTGTCAAGGTGGCGAGATCAGTATTTTTGTACAACATCTTCGAACAAATTTAGGTACTTATTGCATACATCAAGTCACGCCTTTTTCCCAGGAGGGGTAGGCAGAGATGCAAACCCACATTTCACCGTGTATGTTCCGTCTCACAATGTGGTAGATGGCAAACCTATCGGCATATTAGGCACAAATTACTGGCTCAGGGCAGAGACTGAATAGAAAATCTAATATCACTGCTCGACCCAGGGTTTGTACCCGAGACCTCAGTTTTGTGACCGTAGTACAACTACGCCACCGAGGCAGTCGCAGGTACAATTTTTATAACTATCAAATATTACCAATTAGATACTAAACATTGTTGGTCTCTTTTCAAGATACCTCTTGTAATCTCGCCATTTTGACGCTAACAATTTTAAATAAATCAAATAATTTTAAATAAATAAATCAAATGAACCTACTATTGATATATGAATGATATGAATAAGGGCTTATTACGCATAAACGGTATATCGGGTGTAATTTAACAGCCACCTGATTCGCGTGATTAATTTTAATTATCAGTATATGCAATGAATTCCCAAATTAATTTAATTATAGCCATCATAGTTGAGTGCCTACGTGACGCAGGTGACGCTGCTGTAAAATTTTATGCAATAAAAGTCTGAAAAATATATTTGTTATAAAAAACAACAGACCTTGCCTGTATCTTTGTAGGCAGTGATGTCACAGAAACTCTCAATTGGTATGTTTTGCAAATTTTCTTCCAAGATGTGACAAAGCACAAAAAGTGCCAGGAAATTGATATGAGATGGCAAACCGAATAATTCAAAATTTAAACAGTAATAATCAATACTGGTGGTAGGTCTCTCATATGTGAGGGGCCGCCTGGGTAGGTTCCACAGCAATGTCTATTTTTCCCGCCAAACAGCAGTATAAATGCACTGTTGTGTTTCGGTTTCAAGGAGTAACGGACATATCGAGACTTAACATGTTACGCCACAGGTTGGCGGGCGCAGTGGAATGCCTTTCTTTGTTATTCAAGGTGTGATCTAATTTTGCTACTGCTCATGAGCGGTTGCATCGCTTACGATCAGGAGAACGGCAAGCTAGTTTCGCCATTCATAGCAAAAAAAAAATGGAGTGGCCAAACCCGGGCAACACTTTATCCATGATGGCACATCATTAAATCAATGAGATGGTTAATTGAATTTGAATTTAAAACATATGAATAGCGTCATACTTGTTTACTGGCAGCTGACGATCACAATACGTTTCCAATACCACAAAAGACATTTCGTAATTTTATTTTATCACGGCATCGGGTCGTGAAAACGTTAATTAAAAACGTGAATCATTACTCGCTAGTTTAGAACATCAGCCTCGAGCCAGATTACTCACATTTCATTGGGATTTATGGTAACCACATGTGTCAAAGTGCGTGGTGGTCTGTCGGTAAACGGACCAGACGCGGCTGCCAACATACTTGCATTGGTTGAAGGTTCAAATCTCAAGGCACACCTCAGACTTTTCGGAGTCATGTCAGTAATGATAGACATTTACCACGCACTATAACGGCGAAAGTTTCCCTACAGTATTAACTTGCCATCTAGTGCAATGTTTTTATAATGTCTTGCCAGCAAGAAAAACAAAACTGAGTCAATTCAAAATTCAAATTCAAATATTTTTTGTGAGAATGTAGTGTACATAGTAGGGTGTTAATAATTAATTGTTTCTAAATTAATTCTACCATATTTAAAATGGCATGCAAATATTTGTCATAACGACAAAGATCCTATAATAAACACAGTTTATTTAAATTAAACACTAAGTCAAATTATATTTTAATTAAATCTAATACAATAATTATACCTAATTAAAAAAAACTGATCTTAAAATACTTATAGCAAAGAACATCTTAAAAACTCTTTGAGAATATTCTTTTCAGCTCTCAACACAAGAACGAATTTCTTACAGAGATAACATTCAACATGTGAAGTGCTAAAGGTGAAAAAAAGTAAATGCCGTTCCAATTCACGCAGCAACGCACGAACACACTTGACCTATATTTTTAAATGTTATTTTTTACGGTTTTTTCAACAGTAAAACGGAACGTGGCAAGGTCTCACCATTATGACGCGGAATACTTATGGTAGGTATAAAACGTTTTATCTACTTTTTATCACTGGGGAACAATCTGGTCTGAGTCTAGTTTTTGTTTGTGACCTGATAGTTTGGCTATCTGCGGTTAGAACTAGAGTTTCAGTTAGTTTTTTTTAGGAAAAGTTTTATAGAAGCTTTTGATACAACATGCATTATTTAATTACATTGGGTTCAGTACTTGCATCAAGACAGATAATATGGTATTTCACTCCATTATTTATTGCATTTATCCAAAGATATCCATATCAATAATCTCACAAAGAAAGTATTTTGTAAATTCAATTTCAACAAGTTACAAACATTTAAAATCTTGTAGTGGGAGTAAGAGAAAAGGGATGCATATAGAAAACAGTATGGGAAATAATGTGTTGCTGATGGGGACAGGGTTCAAAAAGTATCTGCATCCGGGCGGAACCGGGCCTACCCCTACTTTATAAATACATAATCCTATATACCAGAATATCATCACTCCATCAGGGGGGTTTCTCTGTACTCCGACACGATGACGAATGTTCGAACATCGCACGAAAAACTGTACGAATATGACTAAATACTTTACAAACTCTTCGAATCCTGTATCGTACGTCGTGATGTTAGACTAAGTTCGAAGTGAATATTAAGTTTGATAGAGAATAGTAATGATTTTTAGAAGAGGAAACCTTTTATCTTATATGCTGACGTTTAACGCCCGAACTTTCGAAATTCGTGTCGGAATATTGAGTAACCCCCTGGTTGGAGAGCGTCCACTACGCTTGAAGAGGTCTCCACTCGGTAACACAATATTATATTATGATATTACGAGTAGTAAGATAGTTGGTAGCGGTTGGATATCATAAGCAGACCCATAGAAAGATCGAACCCAGTGGCGTGCCATAGGAGAGCCTGTGTCCAGCAGTGGACGCAGATGGACTGATGATTATGATATAACATAACGCGTTTTCTTTAATACTTTAAAATGTAATTAAACAATTTGCTCATTTTACAGTAAAAATAATTACCGGCGCCTCTAATTAATTGCATTGTTAAAACTCGTTTGCATGATTGCATTTCGGATTCATACCAAAATATCGCGATATCATCGGAGCATGTGAAAAACGATTAACTCTGATTAAAATTATTTTCCAATAAATATATCGAATAATTACATATTTATTGAAGTATTCGATTGTGTACGGATTAAGTTGTAATATTTTGAACAGGATTATAAAATTGTGTTGAACTAAATATAAATCCGAGGAGATAACAGTATTGTAATGGTAATCCTGTACTTATTTTTGTTTTAATACGTTCATTTGTCATGTGGGTGATTAAAAAGTGCTTATAAGTCCGAATAAACCAGTATATTATTATAGTGAACGAACAATATATTAAGTTATACTTGGGTATTTTATTTTATAAAGTATTGTATAAAAGTTTATAGGATAGGCAAAGTTGATACAAGTAATGCCCACTTTTCACTAGCCTTATTTAATAATATCTGATAAGAGGTCAGCAAAGCTATGCCATGAAAATGTCGTGATTCAAGGAAATCATATTAGATTTTTCAAATAGAAAAACGGATCACTTCCTGCACATGAATGGACAAACGCAAAGGTTTTCAACCTAATTATATGTCAGTGCCTTCTATTTATTTATTTATTTATTTACTGGTGGTAGATCTCTCTTATGTGAGAGGCCATCTAGGTAGGTACCACCGTAATGTCTATTTCTCCCGTCAATCAGCAGTGTAAATGCACTTTTGTGTTTTAGTTTGAGAACATTGTAGCCAGAGTAACTACTTGACATGTTGAGACTTAACATCTTATGTCTCAGGATGGCGAGCGCAGTGGAATGCCAAGCATTGCTTTGTGATTCAAGGTGTTGTTTTGTTTTGCTACTGTTTATGAGAGGTCGTATCGCTTACCATCAGGCGAATGGCATGCTCCGCTCGCCATTCTGTGTAATAAAAAATAATAATCTGTGTTTACTTTTAACACGGATAACACTCGGTAGAAGAAGAAGACTTCTTCATTGATAGCTTCCTTGGCGCAGTTGGTTTGACGCCAACTGTGAAACGAGAGGTCGCAGGTTCGATCCCAGCCCAGGTACAAATATTTGAGTGATCCACAGGTATTTGTTTCGAGCCTAGGTATTTGTGACACCGGAAAAGTCTCTCATACGGCCGATGCCAATAATCAATCGAAAATTTTTAATTGAAATAAATCTGGATTGTTTTCTACTTTTCGATTTGTCATTTACCGTGTTGCGATAGTTTTTTCACTACTGAGATTGATTATTGGCAATAAAGTATGAGAAAAAAAATTGAACTGTCAATCTCAAACGGCAAATTTTGGATTGGGATTGTTTATTGGCAGCGGCTGATAGAGTCTGATACCAAAGGTATAAAACTCTATGTGACTGTTAGGTGTATTTATTTATTTATTACATGTATTGACTGCAGGCCATCGAATGGAGCCCGCGTAGCGGAAAGCGCAGCGTAGGACGTCCACCCACAAGATGGTCCGACGACCTGGTAAAGGTCGCGGGACGTCGCTGGATGCAGGCTGCCTCCAACAGGTCTCTGTGGAAATCATTGGGGGAGGCCTATGTTCAGCAGTGGACTTCCTTTGGCTGATGGATGGATTGACTGCAGTACATTAACAATGTATTAATAATAAATAATTTATAATTAAATTATTAGCTATTAATATGCCTTTCGAATAATTTGTAAATAAATGGTTCGAAAATAATCTATTGGCATAAATATGATTGAAATATGCATGAATCCCTGTAATTACATTTCTAACATTAATTAATAGAAAGTTCATTTGGTTTATCAAATTAGTTTGTAAGTTGAATACATTTATATTGCATATGTATGTGAACATTTAGTTGATACAGATTTTACAATCTACTCATACTTTTTTGTATTTATTCATTTCATATTTTTTTAAATTGCACATAATGGAAAGACGAGAATGCTATTCACCTGGTGGTAAGCGATACGAACGCTCATGAACAGTAGTAAACCCAAACAACACCTTTGATTACAAATTTACAAAGCAATACTTTGCATTACACTACGCTCCTCCTGAGACATGAGATGTAAAGTCTCAATATGTCCAGTAGTTACTCTGGCTCAAATGTCCTTCAATCCGAAACACAACAGTGCATTTACACTACTGTTTGCCAGGCTGTTATGGTATGTTATGCTGTTTACCATCAGGCGAACGGCATGCTCGTCTCGCCATTATTGCAATAAAAAAAAATTGAAGCTTTAATGAAAACACAAACACCCAGATAAAATTTTCAACTACCAATAATCTCGGCAGAATGCAAAAGTAATAAATTCAAAATTCGAATGTTCACTTACAGTATACTCAAATTATTATGTACACCTGCTTTACATTTTACTTTGTTCGTAAAACATCACTTTAATCATAATATTTTGAAGGTTTATTATTAATAAACTTTGTGGATTTTTTACACCTTATAGCAGATGTCTTGATTAGTGGGTTTAGGTAATTGGGGATCTGTGTAAGCCACGTAGCAACGCATTGTGCCGAATTTGGAAATTTAATAAAGTCTTCAGACATATTTTTATGAGTTTATTAAAGGTTTGATGCGTGGTCGAGGTAAGTTTACGTTATTTTTTCATCGATCGAAATTTTTGTCTGTCTAGAATTTAGATTAGCTGATACAAGGCAATTATTTTGAATACTATAATTTTTTACTATTTGTATTTATCAATGAATAATACAAAAAAAAATGGTCTCTCTCCATACAGACTCTAACAAATATTACTAGACTACACACACCGACAATATTTATTGTTGCAAGAATTGAACCCGAGACTTCTCATTTCACAACCAGAATTTCAAAAACTCAACCAACATCACCCCCAAAGTTATCAAGAAGAATATTACTCATAATTCACAATTACAAAAGTATGACATCACTTAAATCCTTTATTCACAAAAAGCGACGCCCGAAAAGCGAATTTAATTCCGCTCAATATCTTTTTAATAAATCATTTGCACGTATAAATCAAGCTAAAAGTTCGCCCAACGATTTTCAGCCCGATCGGCAGATAGCGGTAATGGGTGGACACGAGGGATCGTGTTAGTATGTACAAATATTTGGTGGTTTTATGATCGCCCTTCGTATTCCGGCCTCAGTTTTGGGATTGGATTAAGCAATTTTTCCAATTTTCTCTGAGGTCCAATTCTGCGGTAATGTTTGGATGTTAAAATATATTTCGAGTTTAAATAATGGATTTCGCGTGTAATAATTAACATAAATATATAGACTAAAGTATAATTACTTGTCAAGTGTAAATTTAGATCATATTCGTATCTATTCTTGTCTTCTCTATCGCTTTTTTATGATGCAGTCGGATTTCAATTTATTTTGATCGATAATATCATCTGAAAATTGAAATAATAGGCCCAAATAAACGACCGAAGTAAAATAAATAAGTACACCCAACACTCAACAGTCACATACATAGTTCCGACCTCACATTAAGATCATTTAAGTATTGTGTCATGGGTATCAGAAACTACGAGACTTTATGTTCTTAAAATCACCCCGAGAAACATACTTGTGCGCCTCAAAAAAATTAGTCTCTTTGCGAGAATCGAACCCGGGGCCTCTCGTTTCTTAGCCGACGTCTAACCAACTGCTTCACGGAGGCTATCAAAATGATAATGTGATTTGTGTTTTATACTGATGTATGGCACTTTCCACGCGACAACCAAACTAAAAGCACTAGTCCATATTTATAAATAATAATCTGTATTCTGTATCAGCCCGTATACGTCCCACTGCAGGGCGCGGGCCTACTGTACAATTGACAGCACGATTGAGAGTGGTTAGGCCATATAGTCCACCTCGCTGGCCTAGTGCGTGTTGGCAGACTTACATACCATAGAAATTCTTATAAACCACTATGGTATGCAGGTTTCCTCACGATGTTTTCCTTCGCCGTTTTAGTGCGTGATGATTGACTATCAATACACATATGACTCCGAAAAGTCAGAGGTGTGCCCTGGGATTTGAACCCGCGACCACCGTGAACATGTTAGCGGCCGTGTCTGATCCGTTTACCAACATGTCACCACGCACTTTAAATATAAATAATATTATCCGGTAAAAACATTCAATACGGCACTTTTGTTGTTTTTCCTTGTTCTATTGAGCACAAGGCTCAATAGAACAAGGAAATTTAATTTAAATAAATAAAATCTAAGAATCGGCAACATCCAAGGGTCGACGTATTGTTATGTATATTTTCGCACAGATTAATTTACGATCCGGAGAGTTACAAAGGCTATTGTAATGCCAAACTAATTCCTACGGGATAGGCATAAACCTACATAGATGCCGATGACCTTATAGGATATAGTAACATAGTACATCCATAATTACCGTACATGAATAAGCTGGTATGGAAGGCCCAGGCTTTCGCACTATCGGGTTTCGTGAGGGCCAACATAATAGACACAATTCTCGTTAGTGATGCTCCATTTGTGTTGCACTGTATTTATTTATTTTACACCATAGGGGTGTGCCTTCGTATATGAAAAATATTGAAAACGATTATTTCGATCCTAGCGCCACGCTCCGGTGAGAACGAGAAATTATTGTGTAAGTAGTTTAAATGGAATTGTTAAATGGCGGTAATGTGCCGAACAAATAAATATGTTTTGTATGTTTATATTATAAACAATCATGATATTAAAAATAATGTCAACTTGATATTGGTTAAATATACAAGAGGTTACGAAAGATACACATTTTGACATTTTCACATAACAAATATGAAATTTCCTTCGTTTGCCTAGCGTGCCCTCTGATTGCGAAATCACGTCGAAAAAAAAAATAGAGTTACTTATTTATCTCTCTATATAATACTAACCTATGTTTTACACTTTGTGCAATCCAATAGTACAGGCGGACTTAATGCCTAATGGCATTTTCTACCAGTCAACCTTAAGGTAGTGCGGAGATACGGAGGCAGGTGTATAATAATTATTAAGGGCAAGGAGGAGAGTTTATGTATATAATATCCGTAAACTCATGCGGTTTTACAGAGGGGGTAGGTAGAGGTGCTACGCCTTCCGTATTCCATCTCACGATGTGATGGGAGGCGAGCCATCGCCATATCGGGGATAAATACCTGACTCCGGACTTATAACAAATAAAAAAGCCCAGTACTACTTTGTAAATTTTCGACTCCAGGCTTGTAATGAATGGCAAATCCAATCATTTGCCCGACACAACAAGACAGTCATAGCATTTAACACTAGACGCGATACATTCACATTAATATTAAAAAGTAGAGGATAAATCCTAGCTGTTGTTGCTAAAACCAAAGGCCTTCACTGAAAGTGGATATTATTTCACAAAACCAAAGTATATTGAGGCAGAAAATTCATATATTTCCAGCATTTATAGAGGAACATGAGTTATTCATGAAGCGATGTCTTAGAATCCCGACGTCTAACGTTCAACGCTTTTCGAGAGGTATAATTGATATGTAAGATATAAATGTATCAGTCATGAGGAATCGGAATATAATTTTTACTGGTGACAAGTTTCTCATATTATTATGTGAGACACAATTCTTAGACAGTATTTAGTCGTACATTCCATTTTCACGTAAAATTAGCGTGAAAGAAAAGACTTTTAATTCTTTTTTTTTTATTATTAATAGTTCACTTTTATTCTCAATATTTTATTGCATAAATTGGCAAAACGGGAATTCCATTCGCCTGAAGCCAAGCGATACGAATGCTCATGAACAGTAGTAGTAACACCAAGCAACAATTTAAATTACAAATCAATGCCTGACATTCCTCTGTGCTCGCCATCCTGATACATAAGATGTTAAGTCTCAATATACTCTGGCTACAATGTCCTTCAAACCGAAACACAACAGTACATTCACACTGCTGGCTGGAGAAATAGACATCCCGGTGGTACCTACCCAGGCGACCTCATACATATGAGAGACCTAGCATTAGTAAAATTTTGACGTGACACTTAATTTATCAATTAAAATGTATTTAATTTGAGTCGTAGAGACCACGTTGTCGTTTAGTGTCATCATGTTACCACCACCAGCTGTATGTTATTTTATGAATCGTATTTCAGCTTTAAAACAATTAAATACGTGATTTCGGGACCCAAAAATATTTATAGCTCATAAAAATACTATTATCACACAACCCAGCATTATTTATTCATAAAGAACATTATCATAAACTATTTCCCAAGGTTGTTTTAAATTATGTCACGCCATAAACCATAATGGAAGCACTAAAAGGTATTTAAAACGACTACAAACTAAGGTATTTACTAGCAAAATGTCTGTTTTATAGTTAACCATTACTATATTCAGGGTATATCGTCGTGATATTATATAAACTAATATTATAAAGAGGAAAGAGTTCATTATTTGTTAGCAGTGATTAGGCTCTGAAACTACTGGACTGATTTGAAACATTCTTTCACCATTACTATCCAACTAAGCTAACAGGTACCGTTTGACGTTTCATATTTTTCAATTTTAAACATATTTAGACAAGCGTAACTCACACAATTTTAATTTCGCTTGCTGTAAAGCCACAATTCCATGGTTTTAGGCGAAATGTTATTGAAATTGTGTAAGTTACGCCTGTACAAAGTTGAAAAGTATGAAACGTCAAACGGTACCTATCAGTTTAGTTGGATATTAGAAACCTATATTATCCCTAATTAATATAAACTTTAGAATATTGTCCAAAAGGTGTATCTGCACTCGGGCGGAGTTGAGTCGGCTTTAATTAGATATAATATTATCTATATTAGCTCCAATGGCTTAAAATATTGATAGCGCGTAAAGTGTTCTGACGTAAGTGGTGCGCGCGGTCCAATACATCTTTACTCGACCGTTATTGAAATTAGTCTCAGCTCGCAACTAATTTGAAAATATTTGCTTGTATTATGACAGAAAGTTTACTAAAAATGAAGATTGTATTTTTATCACCGTTTAGAAGAAATCTATTACATTAAGCTCATTAAACATTTATTTTAGCGTGATTTTCATAGTCATCTTTTAGAAATTCCAAATGTACTGAAGGGCCTATCCTTAATTTTAAATCAACGATTAGCTCATACACCCCACTGCTAAACACCGGAATCTTCTACATCGAAAGTTCAGCTAAAATGTCTTAGAACATTACTAGTGTGGTACCACACTAATAATGCGGTCGGAAAACCCTATATACCATCGAAATGATTATAAAGATGGTGAATATATTTCATCACAATATTATCCTTAGTAAAATGTGTAATTACAATACACATGAAAGCAACGATTCAGAGGTGTGTCTTGGGATTCAAACTTGCCACTGTTTCTACAGTTGATACAGTCTGTCTGATTTGTGAACACGCAAAATTATGATGTAGTTACTCAATTGTTTTTCGTTCTGTATCTGTATCAGCCCATACGTCCCATTACAGGGCACACTTTCTCTACTGTCTACGAAATACGTATATATATAATAATAGATTGATTAGGGTTAGGCGATAGTCCACCGCCCTAGCCTTGTGCGGGTTGACGGACTTTACATACCATAGAAATTCTTTGAAATCGCTATAGTATGCAGGTTTCCTCAAGATCAGAACTTTCCTTCACCATTAAAATGCGTGGTGAGTAACTATCAATACACACATGACTTAAAAGTCAAAGGTGTACCCTGGGATTTGAACCCGCGATCCAATTGTTTTCATTAATACTAGATTACTCTACTATTTACTGTAACTCTACAATCTGCATATTTAATTAATTCATTTGTAAAACTAGTATATTCAACCAATGAACGTTTGTATTATTGCTGAAGATACGTAGTACTTAATATTTATGTTTCTTTTTATTTATGTAATTATTTTATTAAAGAGCCCATAAGTCTAATTCACCAGCAGACTGTTCATCCTTATTCATATTGGAATTGTTATTATTGTTCTAATAATTATGTTGTTAACTAACTCTGTGCAAGCTGTACTCTCCTGTAATTGGAGATGCACGCAGAAGAATAAATATGTAGCTTTATATATATGTTTATTTAATTTATTTATTTAAACTCTTTGTACAATTTAATAGTACAGGCGGACTTAATGCCTAAGGGCATTTTCTACCAGTCAACATTAAGGTAGTGCAGAGAGACGGAAGCAGGTGCTTATTAATTATAAGAAAAGAAAAAATATATAAAATAATATTTATACGAATATATATCAATTTAATATGTTATGTGTTATCTTCGTTGGAGATTCTCATAAATAAAATAAATAAATAAAAAAATAAAGAATACAATACTTATATGTGACCGAATAGAAAGTAGCTATTCTTCAAATGTAGAATTTATAAGACACATACATGAGGCTCAATGGGAGCTTTTCTTGAAAATAATGTTAATTATGAAAAACTATTTTGTATTTGTAATAACCATCTCAAAGTATAGACCTATCAGAAATAATCATCTTAAAATAAACTTCCGACAGAAAAAGGAAACCTATTTTTTCCTTCAAAAAGAAAGAAAATAGACAATTTATTAACTGAAATGTTTCTTGAGTCTTGAGCTTTAGTTAATAGTATCTGCTTATGTTAGATAAAACATAAAGTAATTAAATCGTCTAAATGCTGAGCACGAAATCCAATTAACTTTTTCATATAACCGCAAAGAAAATTCTAACTTCGTATTTCATACCTATTTACCAATATTTTATTAAGTTTTTTTTTTTTGGTTAATACGTAACTGTTGATTTCAGCTTCACACAAATTTACATACCTATTGTGAATTATCAAAAATATATTTAATATGTATAAAATAATATTTTATAATCTATCAATGTTATTGTTGTTTTGTTATTATTAGTGTTTTTTTTTTATCTCAGTCATTTATAAGTAATAATGGTTATAAAAATCCGCTTATTTTACATGATCATGACTTGTTCAATATTATTTAAAAATAATTATAAACTAAATTATTCATTATAATGACTATATAAAAGAATGGATCAGAAATAAATCAATTGTCTTTAATACTATTTATACAAATTACTATACAAAAGGCTTATATGTATTAGCTTATATCTTAAACCCCTTTTTGATATTTAAAATACCCCCATGGACATAATATACGAAGAACAAAAGTAACAAATAATTATTTGCATTTATACTGAAAACCAATTACTGAATTGTACGCTGTATTTTTATGTATATGAAATTTAATATTATGTATGCATATGAAAGTTATGTAAATACGTACTGGGTATCTTGTTGAATAAATTAAATAAATTTTTATAAAATATTGTTTCTTTGACCTAAAGTACATTATGATATTTTTAAATAAGGCCAATCATATCTAATTAGTTTTGGTACATGCTTAAAATTATTTAAGACCAATAGCAATAATTTAAAATATAACAAATACTTCATATTTAGTGTCTTACAGATAAAAAGATAACCACGTCTCTTATTGCTATAAAAATATTTTTATAAAAAGCCGAAGTAAAGGCGAAAAAAAAAAAACTTATTTTTTGGGTCCACTAGTTTTACACGTTATGTAAATAGGTTTAAAATTAAGTCTTTCTTTATTCAAGCCTTTTGCCTTATCCTTATATTATCAGAAATATTTTTTGTAAATAGTAAATCACTTTCTCAGTGCTATCTTTAAATTATCCTATTAATACTTGAAGAGCAACACAAGTGGTCTCTTCCTTATGGATAAACTACACAAATTAATATTATTAAATTAAGTTTGGCTATTTTTCATTACGTACTAAATATTTAAGACATCACCAAACGTCTTCAAAATCCCGGGAATAAATGTACAAAATAAATATTTTCCTCTATAAACAAACTCTATATCCTCCAATTTCAAAGCAAACACCGACCGCGATCCCTTTAACAAATCATTCCACACCAAAACCGTACGATAACAATTTAATTCATAAACAAATTTAACGCGAAACAGAAGTGTACGTGTAAACAAAAAAAAAGTTAACACTCACCATCGAAAAACTGTGGATTTCAAATCACAATACACATACGTAATTCGTACATAATTGTCGCACTATTGTACCATACACATACACATCACAGGAACAAACACATCGGATTTTCGGTGAGCGGCCGAAACACGCGATCGCTCGTCGCGAGAACGCAGAAGCTTCTGTGCGAGAGCTTTCTACTCCCCCCGCCCCCGCGCCTCCCATGGTGCCATAATTTTAGCAAGTCTACAACCATAAAAATATTTTCGCCAACGTATTGCGCAATGCATAAATTTCGTGAAAAACACCACACCTACTTTGTGCCGCTCGTGAGTGCGTTACATTGATTTATCGGCGAATTTTAAGGTGATTTTAATGGAGAAATATTCGGTGGAAGTTAATGCTTTTATGGACACTTTAAAAATGGAATGTAAGTTTAAAACGAAATACTTATAATAGTTTGTTTTTATGTTCTTGCTTTGTTATTTCACAGGAAATATAAAATACTTAATATTAAAAAGACAATTTAGTAGTTCATGAAACGTTTTATACAAAATGCCTAATGGATGTATGTATTTATTTACTATATTATGTGGTAAAAACATTCATACTTAGCCGAAATAATTATTTATTATTTCTATTCTTTAATTTATTGACTTGTATATCCTGAATATACAGTTTTTCTTTACATCTACTTATAAAGCTTTAGTCCTACACAGAATAAAAAAATAGCACTTCTGGAGTTCCTTTACATTTTTAATTTTAAAGTTCATAAAATATTTTACAATTTCCTAACTAGAACATCGAATTTTGAATATCGTAATTACCTACAAATTCTACATTTTTTACTTTTATGCAAGTAGTTTGCATCTGCTGGAATATCCATAGTCTAGTCTATCGCCATATCGGGCACACATTTCTACTTTCGGGCTTATAATGAGTAGAAAAATCCAACATCACTTTGCCTGCCCTTGGATTCGAACCCGAGACCTCAGCTTTGCAATCATGCAGTAGTACAACTACACCATCGATGCAGTCAGTCTTATTCAGTAGAATATTTAAAATAATTCCGGTGTAACAGTATTCTCTTGAATTGACTAACAAATGCAAAATCCGCGATGTTAATTCCTGAATCGGGATAAATGGCTGTTACAAATGTTTAATTCAAATCTAAGGATTTGTTTTCGGTTACATAAGAGTCACGAAACTTGCTATGGATTGAGAATTGGGTTTGATTAATTATTATTTATATATTTTTCATTGCACTGTATAATAAACATAATTTTTTGTGTTCCTGAATTATTTTACTACTATAAAACTTAAGTACCCATACTAAACCCGAAACGCGAGACATCATGGCGGGGTTTTCACTATTGTCGAACGGTCGGTATTGGAACAGTCGAATATTCTGTCAGTCAAGCAATTTTCTTTAAAACTGTAGAGAAAATTTTAGGTATTACGTTTGTCAGTAGTAGTTTAATCTTGTGATGAGTAAGACAATCTTCGAAATGTTTTCCAATCGCATCTATAAATCGCAAAATTCGCACAACGCTCTGTTAGAATAGAAAATCGATTGTTTTATAGCTCACACTTTAACAACCAGTGATACCACGGTATTTGCGAAGCTTTGTATGTATTCTTGGTTATAAGCAGTGATGGAAAACAACGTTAAAATCTATATACTTGTACCTATTTATCACTATAAGAATTTCAAAATAAATAAATAACACCCGACAGTCACATAAATAGTCCGGACCCCACACTAAGATCGAGTCTTGTCGAGGGTATCAGGAACTACGAAAGACATTTCGGTCTCACAAACACCCAGACCCGGAAAGATATTTGTGGCCCGCACAAACATTTCTCCCGGTGCGGGGATCGAAACTGCGGCCTCTGGTTTCACAGGCGGCGTCTAACCAACTGCGCCACGGAGGCTGTCAAAAAGTACGTATATATTGACCAACTGAATTAGGCTAATCTGGTAGACCAAAAGGCACCATAACACCTTTAAGTGAGAATCAACTTTGTTCCCCAATGAGCGAGACTAGACTGCACTTGGTTCTGCGTCCTTCGATCATAGGACATTAATCGAGGCGATTCTTGCGTTGATATATCCAGTGCCGCCTGAAATGCGAGTAAAGGTCACAGAAGGGTTTTAGTCCATATGCTAGCGGAGGTTTTTGTTAAAGACCCGACTCGGCCACAAAATCCGCAGTGTGTCGGGCTGGTAGGCCAGCGATATACTCCTTTCCCATCGGGTTATCAAAATGGGAGCGTCACTGTTTTTTCTTGACTTAAAAAGCATTGAAATTGGGTAGGCGATCCCAAATTATAAATCAAATCATTCTGCAACATAATTGAATAGTCTAATTGCACAGAACTCAATTTAGTGTAAGATAAATACTAGCAGAACACCTAAGAGTACAATAATGAGGCCAGGTCAATTACAAATCATAAATCGACTTATACAAGTGTTTTTGTCACCTTTTACACCTATTCAAGTGAAAAGCCTCTGCTAAATAAAGACTCAAAGAGTCTCGTCTCGACTCCATTCAGCGCTGCAATACCCAATGAAAAGGGCAAAGCAAAAAATGTAAGTCAACTAAAGTGCTTTTATTTTAGATGAAAATGCAATATCAGAAGGTTGATGTAACTATATGAAAATCGCATGTGGTGTCGCATTAGTACAGCGTATGATAAAAAAATAGTTTAAAAAACTAAAAAGCCAGGGTCTTTTACTAAAACATGTTTTTTAGTTTTTTACACTACTATTTATTTATTTTTTACTAAATAACGTCTATTTACGCCTATAAAAGCGTGTTAATATTAAGTTATTATCAATGCATAATTGGATATATTTTAAATCATCAGGGAAATGGTATACTCGCCTCGTCAGTCACTGAAATAGAATGGGCCTTTTTTTTAAATCGTCAAGATCTTGTTCATGCAAAATAAATTCTGATTCTTCAATCATTAATGTATTCACGTTCGTACCTGTATAAGAAACATTTCTTTTTATCAAGCATCTTGAAATATGAGAGTACAGCGGTAATTAAGCACGATTTACGTTGGAATCCATTTGAAAACGAGAATAGGCGACAGTGAATGTTTTAATGTTTAATTAAAAGGATTGTCGCGAATAGGATTAAAGGAAGGGCGTGAAAAATACTCGTGTTCGCAGACATATCATTATTTCTTATCTGGAAAGTATTTCGGCTTTTTGTTACGTCTTTTTTTTACTTGTTTACTCATGTGTACTGTTTTATGTCGCTTGAGTGCATTACATTTGCGTCCGATATGGCGATAGGCTCGCCCCCTACCACATCGTGGGACGGAACATACAAAGCGAAATGTGTCCTAGCATCTCTGCCTACCCCTTCTGGGAAAAAGGCGTGAGTTTATGTATGTATGTAAGTACATTATATTTTTTGTTTTGGCGTCTATGGAGAGTTACGAATCAGGTTTTACGAATAGTGATCCCAAGTTTGGCGGTATTAGGTTTTTATAAAGCGTTTTAGATGAAAGAAATAAATGTTATTATTTAAAGAAATACCTATAAATATTCCCCAGTGATTACAATGATTTATATACGGATAAATACTTGCAAACACACGATCTATTGAGCATTAGATGCTCAATGAATTATATGACAGAGAAAGTACGTTACGAGTGCTAACATTGTGGGTTCTTATTGTTTTAATTAATATAATAAATAAATAACACCCAACAGTCACATACATAATCCTGACCCCACACTAAGATCAAGTCTTGTGTCGTCGGAACTACGAGAGACTTTTCGGTCTCACAAACACCCAGACCCGGAAGAAATATTTGTAGGCCACACAAACATTTCTCTCGGTGCGGGGATCGAACCCGCGGCCTCTAGTTTCACAGGCGGCGTTAACCAACTGCACCACGGAGGCTGTAATTGGATAGAGACCGTCGTTAACCAGTTGATGCTCACTTCGAATTGCAATGAATCAGTTGCTTTTTATTTAGATACCCCTCTGCGTATATAAAAATATTGTAAGCACCAACATGCACACTTGCGTAGAAAACTGACCCAATTGTGAACACAACAATATAAATCTTAAGGAAGAAAGTTTGTTTACAAAGAATAGTGTTTTTATACTCTGTCGTATTATGGTAAATAAAAGGGATATTACCATGTCGCTGACATATTTCCTTTAGGAGAGAGTGCAGTCAATAAACAGAGGGGACACTGCGTACAAAATATAACAAAAAACAGCGGTAATCAGTAATGTCTCAAAGATTTCACTTGATGGTAAATAGTCACCTTTGTCTATGACTAAACATAACATTAGAGATATTATCGATGCGTTAAAACTTAAAAGAAAGTGCAGGTTCTATTCTCAAATTCAGTCTAAATTATTGATATGCATATGTATCCACTTTTTTATTGCAATGAGTGGCGCGACAAGCATGCCATTTGTCTGATGGTTAAGCGATACGACCGCTGATTAAAATGAATAAATTACAAGGCAACGCTTGGCATTTTACAAATTTTACTATAGATTTACACAAGTTTATAATATTTTTTTTCCTATCTGTGTCTCCTCTATTCTATCTCATTTTTTCCACGTAAAAGTATCTACAACCTCTCGGTGGACGTCGCGCACGTTTTGAGCGGCACTATCTCAGGGCGAGAAGCTCCCCGATTCCTACCCTTAAAAGTATCTACAAGAAAAGTAGAAAACGCAGCAATAATGGAAAGTGCAGCGCAGTCCACATAGTATCCATTGACGCGATAACTGACAAAAGCTATAACACCGACAAAATCTAAGCGATCGGCACAAAGACCATCTGATAGTATCATGATATGCAGCATAAACCAAAACGTGACTAAACTGGGTCAGTATGATAGGTTCTTCACCGCTATGTACGTGGGTTACTACAAAACTATGATTCCTATGGTTTTGCCGAATATGCCAAAATATGTTTTAATTTAATTTTGACAGGCTCCGTGGTGCAATTGGTTGGACGCCGGCTGTGAAACGAGAGACCGTGCGTTCGATCTCGCACCGAGACAAATGTTTATGAGGCTGACAAATATTTGTCTCGGGTCTGGGTATTTTTGAGACTGAAAAGTCTCTTATAGTTTCTGATACCCACGACACAAGACTTAATTGATCTTAATGTGGGGTCAGGACTATGTATGCGACTGTTGGGTGTATTTTTATTTATTTAATTTATTTTTAGAAGTGAAAAGTTCTTTAGCCGCGTTGGGCACTTTTTGAGAAAGTCTTATGGGTACGCGACACCGACATGCTCATAACTATTGTATTGTATTGTATGTATCATCGTGCATCTTCAATAACAAATGAGTACAGCTTGCACGGAAATTGTTAAAAACAATTGTATTAGTAAAATTAATCAAAAATCCATCAACTTTATAGCCCATGTGTATTTTGGTTGCTATCGAAATGTACGATCATACTAGCCTGATAATCGCGCATATTAACATCGATAATAGATTATTTACTCAAAGTGGTTATAATATTTGTAAACATATATTTCACATTGTAAATTATTTATCAAGGTGATTGGTTATGAAAATACATTAGGATAATATAAAAACATCACTTGTAAATATAAGGCTGAAGTGGCAGTAGTATTAAGTTATTTTGACATTCGGATTGGTATACCAGACTCCGGTGTAAAGGAGATACATTTTGATCGTGGGTTGTCGCTTTGAGCAGAAGCTCTGAGATTGAGCAGTGAGCAGTACCAAGATTGGCAAGTTATGTATCTAATTTCATGTTTTGTTGCTTATTGTACAGAATAACTGGATATTAATAATTGATTATTTTGTAACATTTTCATTATGTGATATAGCTAATTACATGGATTGAAATACTCACTTTTATATTTTATATTATTTTCCTTTATACCTTTTTTTTATTGCTATGAATGGCGAGGCGAGCATGCCGTTCGCCTGGTGATAAGCGATACGACCGCTCATGAACAGTAGCAAAACCAAATAACGCCTTGAATTACAAAGCAATGCTTGGCATTCCACTGCGCTCGCCATCCTGAGACATAAGATGTTAAGTCTCAATATGTCCAGGCTACAATGCCCTTCAATCTGAAACACAACAGTGCGTTTACACTACTGTTTGACCGGAGAAATAGACACTGCGATGGTACCCACCCAGATGGCCTCTCACATATGAGAGACCTACCACCAGTAACCTGTAATCACAAAATTCTTACACGCACATATTCTCATACTCTTGATACTATCTAGACTGGAATATATATACAGGGTAGTACCACCCTAATTCGCGCGCAAAAATTTTGTTTGCAATGTCTGCTCCGTTATGCCTCAGTGTAGCGTCTTACTAAGCGATACGTTGGGCGGGGTCGACGACCGACGCTGTCACTGGTTCTGCTGATTTGGACGTGTTGCGACGCAATGTCTAATTAGACGTTTTGTGAAAGGACTGAATGTTTTTGACGAATTTATTTGTTGATTGAGTAAATTCTGGAGCTTCATTGTTGACATGGACACTTCTTTCAGGGTTCTTGAATTGCTTTGTGATGTCAAAAACATGCACTTCTAGTTTAGTTTATGAAATTAATATATTTACAATTTGTTCTAAGTACAAATCATTCATTTTTTACATATTTTGCTGTAAAGAAAATACTGATGCCTCCAAATTTGTTTTAATTGTTTAAAAACCCACATGAAAATAAGCAAGTGCGTAGAATATCCACTCTGTGAGCTTTTTAAAAGTGTCAACTAATACTTATTATTATTAAACTATAGCATTATTCGGTCTATAAATTTGACCTACGTGGCAGGATAGGATGAGGATGGAATATGTAATACCGTAAGCGCCAACTCCATTACTCTTTTCATACACTTACTGCTGATATTCATACACTAATAAAAATCTTACTTAAATAAGTAAATAACACCTAATAGTCACAAAAATAGTACTAACCACACACTAAGTTCGAGTCTTTTGCCGTGGGTATGAGAAACTACCAGAGACTTATCGGTCTCACAAACAAATACCTATGGATCACACAAATATTTTTCTTGGTGCAGGGATTGAACCCGCGGCTTCTAATTTCACAGCCGGTCTTTAACCAACTGCGCCACGGAGGATGAGGTATAAATTACATTTTCCGATCTGGTTGTAAAATTTAGAACGTAATGACGTATGACATAAAACACTCACTATTCTTGCAGTGTGACCTATACGTAAATAATTCGAACCTAACATAAAACTAAGTCAGGTCACTGAAATGGCTCATGAATTCGATTCTGCTCCCGCTTCGACACTAAATGCCTTTTATCATAACTTACTCTAGATTTTCCATCGTTTTTCTCGAGGCATATTCAAAAGAAATGTTCAACCACTATCGTCTATTGTTGTAGACTGGAGTAAAAGTGGTCTGGAGTCTTAAAATGCTCATTTGAGTCAAGTAGTTCAATAATAACTTAGATGTAATTTTTCTTACCTATATTTTAAAAGGAAATTTTACGTTGAAAGAACTTAAATATTTAATTATTCTACAATATTTAATAGCAAGTTAAGTACTTCCAGAGCTCTTGTTAAAAATATTTATTTTTTAAGCAGAGTTTTCAGTACTCACCTTCGTATACTATTGGTTTAGAGTGGCTCCACCCAGGTGGTACTGGAAATGGTAGCTACTGTAAATATAGAATAGAAAACTGACGTGAAGCAACACTATTGCTTTATTGTTTCCGTCGATGAGATTGCCGAAGGCCAAATCACGGGTGAGCCGTTTACTCATTCGCTGGACATTTACAATAAAAATACTGTCATTGTAAAATCATTAATTAATTATCTGACAGCTATTGAAACGATAAATTTTTACGTCGAAAATTAACAATTACCCCAAATAGACATTTTACAAAACAATTAAATCTACACTTTCACTGCAGCACAGCATCAATTTACATACACATCTGTAGCAAACACCACACCTCATGTCGCAGATTAACGTTGATTTATGACATAACTTATAACGGAAAATAACTTTTACAGATATCAGCATTTCCATGGGAGAATTACCTACCGTTAGTCTTTCTGAGTAATATTTGTGTCGTAGTTTTTTTGGCAAAAAACCCACGAATCACAAATTGTTGATTGATGGTAGTATTATGTGAGACTCCATGGCGCTCGAATAATTGATTATAGGGCTTTTAATTCCATTCGAGTAGCTTGACTACCTTTATATGTTAGTCTATGAGGTGACCTAAAAATATCAATCGCCTCTTTGTTAGTAAAAAACTTCTAGGCCACCCCATCAAACAGCTAGGTTATTTAGACTCTAGAAGCTTCATTATTATTTAATGATTACTTGCTTGACATTTCTTAGGATGGGTGAAGAGATTTCTCAATCGTTCTATCAATAAATAAATAAATAACAACCAACAGTCACATACATAGTCCTGACCCCACATTAAGATCGAGTCTTGTGTCGTGGGTATCAGGAACTACGAGAGACTTTTCGGTCTCACAAACACCCAGACCCGGAAGAAATATTTATGAGCCGCACAAACATTTCTCTCGGTGCGGGGATCGAACCCGCGGCTTCTCGTTTCACAGGCAGCGATGAATGAAGATGAATTGTAGAGGAGGCTCGTGCCCTGCAGTGGGACGCATATGGACTGAGACAGAAGATATTTTGGAAATTCGGTGATGTGAAAGTGATATCTCAGGATTGAGTAAAGCATTCATAATCTGTGCCTACTCCGATGAGCAAAGGGAGCCCTAAATACTATTTCAGTTTTGCGAAAAGCTCTCGTTCGCCCTAGATACGAATATACAAGTTACGAAGAAAGAAGGTAAAATATTTTTCGCTTCCTATAATACCTCATCCTTCTGACGCAGCGGAATTAGGCAGTGAAGTATATACACAAGTATAATAGGATTAGGTAGTGAGATGTTATAATATTAGATTACCAATTGTAGTGTATAAATAAATAATGACACATCTACTGGTGGGGCGAGCAGTAGTAGTAGTGGATGCAATAACTGCACTCACCGCACACTTTGCCGCTGGTTCGCCGTACGAGTAAGAGGTGTCCGTCGAAACCAAACTGTGTTCCCTTTATTTAACCAATACCAAATAGTGAATATACACCAATGACAAGCATTACTTTGTTATTGTTTTGTTTGGTGTTGCTTCTGTTCCTGAGCGTTCGTATTTTTTTTTTTTTTTTTTTTTTTTTTTTTTATAATGGCCCGGCATAGTGGCGGCATTGCACCTGATGGTAAGCGCAAATGCCGCCCAGGCAGAGTATCCATTGGCATCGGACGGCAGTCCCATGCCAATGGAAACAATTATGCCGGCCTGCTAAGGTGCCTCTTCACACCACGGCGGAAGGACCCAGGATTGTAGGAAGGAGGGAACACGTGAGATGGCAAACAATTCCACAGCCTGACGGTGCGGCACAAAAAAGAATTATAGAACCGTTTGGTTCGCGCCGGGATGGTTTGGACCGACAAGCTATGGCTTCGCAAGCCAGCCCGCGTGGTTCTGGTAAGGAATGGAGAGGAGGGGATCAAGTTATACAATTCCTCAGAGCATTCCCCGTGATACAGGCGGTAGAACACGCTTAGAGAGGCGACATCCCTCCGGAGTTGTAGCGACTCTAAGTTGCTCGTAACGTCTGCATCATTGACAATGCGGATGGCCCGCCGCTGCAATCCATCCAAGGCATCGAGCAGGTACTGGGCGGATCCATCCCAGAGGTGCGAGCAGTACTCCATACCCGGCCGGACCTGCGCTTTATATAAGCGACAAAGCTGACCGGGCGTGAAAAACCGACGCACCCTGTTCAGGACTCCAACCCTGCGTGATGTGGCAGTTATTACGCCCTCGATGTGGTCCCTTGGATTGAGATCACAGCGGATATCCACACCAAGGATACTTAGGTCATTCCGCATTGAGAGGGGAGCACCCTGAAGAATGGGGAGGGGAGAGAACGGGGATTTTTTGCACGTGAACGCACACACCTGGGTTTTCTTGGCATTGAACTCAACCATATTCCTAGAACCCCATGTAGAAATGAGATCCAAGGTCCGGTTGAGCTCAATGACAAGATCTTCGCGTCCCTTCACAGTTTCGACTCGGCAACCTGGAGGCCCGCAGTGGTATCGCCCATGAACCGTGCTGTCATCTGCATAGCAATGAATGTTGCCAAGCGACAACATGTCATTGATATGCAGAATAAACAAGGTGGGCGACAGCACCGAGCCCTGAGGAACTCCGGCATTTACCGACATGAGCGCCGAAGCGTGTCCGTCAACGACTACACGCATTCTACGCCCATGCAGAAAGCCGGAAATCCACGAACACAGGTTGCCGGGCAGACCGTATGCCGGAAGCTTGGACAGAAGACCTCGGTGCCAGACCCTATCAAACGCCTTGGCAATGTCGAGGCTCACAGCAAGAGCCTCGCCACGCCGGTCAATCGCCTCACCCCAGCGATGCAGGACAAACACTAGAAGATCACCCGTTGATCGATTTTGACGGAATCCGTATTGTCGGTCACTGATCAACGAGTGATCCTCCAGGTAGCGGACCAATTGAGCGTTTATGATCCGCTCCATGACCTTACACATCACTGAGGTGATAGCGATAGGGCGGTAATTGGTAGGGTCCGACCGATCACCCTTTTTAGGGATTGGTTGCACATTGGCCTCCCTCCAAGATTCCGGCACAGCACCTGTGCGGTAGGACGCTCGGTAGAGGCGAGTCAGTACAGGAGACAACTCGGCTGCACAAGCCCTTAAAACCACCGCTGGTATCCCATCCGGGCCACTGGCTTTCCGCACATCGAGAGACCGTAACTCACGCCGCACATCACACTGCCTGATGCGAATATCCGCCTTTGAGAAACCGCAATCAGGCAGTGTGGGCAGCGTCTGGGAACCACGGTCTTCGAGGCGGGAATTAGCCGCAAAGAGATTTGCCAGTAAGGCAGCCTTCTCCTGCGGCTTGTGGGCCAGCGACCCTTCTGGGTACCTCAGCGGTGGCAACGCTGGGCGGCAGAAGTTAGATTGGACGGCCCTGGCCAACCTCCAATAAGCACGGCTGCTAGTTGGGTGATCGGCCAACGCACGCCCAATCCTGCTAACGCGCTGGGCATCCGCCCTAACGTACGCCTTCTTGCAGACCTTGGTGGCACGGTTGTAGGCTTTTTTGAGGGAACTGACATTCGGATCCTTCATGGCGCGACCCCTGATCCAAGCGCGATACGCCGCCTGTTTGTCACCGACAGCATCGGCGCAAGCACGATTGAACCAGGAGCGTCCACGGCCCTTACTGGCGATCTCAGAGGATGGAATGTAATATTCCATTCCAAGTCTGATCTCGTCAGCAATAGCGTTGGCACTCGCTGAGGGATCTTTAGCCTCAAAGCAGCGCTGCCTCCAAGAGATGGATGCGAAATATTCCCGCATACCATCCCAATCTGCCGACGAGTAATGCCAGACCTTCCGCCTAACCTGCACGGGACGTGGAGGAGATGCGAACGGTACTGACGACCCAACCAGGCAGTGATCGGAAGTGCCCAGAGGCGCACTAACGGTCACATGATACCCGGCTGGGTGACTCGCCAGCAGAAGGTCCAGCAGAGAAGGCGCATGACTCGCCACATCTGGGATCCTGGTGGGCTGGTTCACCAGTAGTGTCAAGTCATGAGTCAGAGCGAATGCATGGGCAGCTCTGCCAGCATGATCAGTCTTGGAGGAGCCCAGCCACAGTTCGTGATGAGCATTGAAATCCCCCAAGACCACCATTTCGGCCGACGGGAACTGCGCCTGCGCGTCATCAGCTGCCTGGCTAAGATACCTGAACAGCCGAGTCGTCTCATCATCCCCGTTGTGAGACCTGTAAAGGCACACGTAGATGCGGCTCAGGGAACCTAGATCCACGTGCACCCACAGAGCGGAGAAGGAGGGGTCCTCCATGCAGTGCAAACGGCGACAGCAGATGTCCGACCGAACATACAAGCATACCCCGGCTTTAGGCTTGAAGTTTGCTTCAAGCGAATAACCGGGATACAACAGGTAAGAATTATCGGCCGGACAACGTATCTGCGTCTCCGTTAGGAAGAGCAAAGCAGGCCGGGCCGTCTCGAGATGGTGGTGGACGGCATTGAGGTTCGTATGGAGTCCACGGATGTTAGTGAACTCCATAGTGAAGGCGGTGGTGGGGTTAAGCACCGCTGAAGGACCTGCTCTGTTTGGTTGCACTGTCATGGTAGAAAGGATGGGATTGGTGAAGAGGCAACGAGGAGCTTAAGTTCGGGCACTAAGAAGGCCGAATGGGCACCGGCACGAAAGGGTCGGCAGGAAGAGAGCTGATCCGCCGGACGGAAGGGCCCCCGTACCCTCCCGGGCAATATCGCTTAACATCAGGCGAATGGCATGTTCGTCTCGCCATACATTGCTATAAATATTTTTTTTTTGAAAAACGCATTTACCATCTTCTCAATGCAGTCACTGCCGTGCTATGTTAAGAAAACATAGGAAGTCACAAAATAAAACATTAAGATAACAATTTCCAAACAGTATTAAGTATTCTGCACAGCCGTATACTGAAAATTCTACAAGTAATTTCGCACAATTCTCTCTGCTAACCCGTCACAGACACAGCGCGATATCGCGGGTAATTGCAAATTGTCATAGCAATTAACCATTTTCCCGTTAACCCATTTCGTCGGATACATCTGTCCCTTTTCCCCTCCTGTTAATCTTGATAGCACCATCTCTTTTACTTAAAGATCCTATGTGTCGTACTGCGACAAATACGCTCGTTTAGGCACATTAAAACATGTTAAGAATCTTCGATGGCATGAAAGGGGTTAGAATCAATGGATGTGCTTTGTATTCCAAACAATATGTACAGGATTTGCGATTGTTCCTATGGGGTAGTTCTCCCTTATCTTCAGTTATAGGCAGAATGTTATAACTTGTATAGTTTGATAAGTGATGGGGAAGGATACAAAATGTTGAGGTTTTAGATGGGATAAATCAGGGCTATAATTTTATGGTCGAGGTTAAATACTAAAATAATTATGTTGTATTCAAATAATCTTTGATCGACGTTCAACCATAATTAAACTTATTTTATACTTCAACTCTTCTTCGACTTAATTCCCTCAGTGGCGCAGTTGTACTACAGTACGATTTTAAAGCTGAGATCTCGGGTTTAAATCCAGGGTCGGGCGTAGTCAAAATTAATTTTATCTATTTATTGTCAGCCCGGAGTCAGAAATTTGTATGGCAATAGGCTTCCTATCACATCGTGGGACAATACACACAAGGTGAAACGTGGGCGTCCTGGTTTCTACCGAATAAGCTCTGCCTACCTCTTCTAGGAAAATGACGTGCGTGTTTATATTTCTAGGAAAAGTTGTTTTCAATACAATTGTTTGTGCCGACACGAAAATGTAATATTATCCCTCCTGAGTGTATTACTGTATAAACTTAAAAATGAATTTAGAATTTAAATAAGAAAATACGTGTAAAATAATTTGATCTTTCTGTCTGTATCAGCCCATATACGTCCCACTGCAGGGCACGGGCCTACTCTACAATCGAAAGTACGATTGAGAGTGGTTAGGCCATATAGTCCACCACGCTGGCCTAGTGCGGGTTGGCGGACTTACATACCATATAAATTCTTATGAACCGCTATGGTATGCAGGTTTCCTCACGATGTTTTCCTTCACCGTTTTAGTGCGTGGTGATTGACTATCAATACACACATGACTCCGAAAAGTCAGAGGTGTGCCCTGGGATTTGAACCCGCGACCACCGTGAACATGTTGGCAGCCGCGTCTGGTCCGTTTACCAACAGGCCACCACGCATTTGATCTTTACTAGGTTTCATTCCGGGCGAACCAACTATTGATGCAGTAAATCTATCTATAGCACAGCTGTACTGCATTAAATAACAATTAACCTAAACAAGCGATATCATAAAAACAACTATTAGAAATACCACAAGAACCACTTAGGTCATATACATTATTTAAAATCGGTACATTTAGGACTGATATAAACAAAGTAAATTAATACATCCAACAGTTAGTCATAAAAAAGCCCACCAATTCGCACTAGGCCATCGTTTTGTATAATATGGCCTAATCCCTCCCAATCGTGTCCTCTATTGAAGAGGAGGTCAGTGTCCTACAGTGGGACGTATATGGACTAATGCAGATACGCCCAACAGTCAAATACACAGCCCTGAAACCACACTAATATAGAAGTTATAAGCAATGGTTATCAGAAATTATGAAGGACTTTTCGGTCCCATTAATACCCAGACTCGAAACAAGTATTTGTGGGCCACACAAATATTCACGATCGAGAGCGAATCTACAGCCTCTCATTCCACAGCCGGCGTCAAACCTACTGCGGCGCGAAAGATGTCAAAAAATATAAAAAATAGTTTGACCTTTGAGTTTCATCCCGATTGAAACACATTGATGTAGCAGTCGATCTATTTAAAGCGTTGTCCTACTTAAAATTAATATGTGTCAACTTAGAGAAAAAATATTGGATGATTTTATTCATTAATTATCAGTTTGGAGTCAGGAATTTGTGCCCGATATGGCAATGGGCCTCCTATCACATCATAGGACGAAGCACACAAGGGAAACATAGATGTTCTGGTAAAACCTCTGCCTACCCCTTCTGGGAAAAACGCGTGAGTTTATGAATGTAGAGGAAAATCCACATAAAACTCTTTAAGAATACCCCAAAGCCACATAGGTCAGGGCGAGGTAAAATAATGTAATATTTGAAATATTATTATTAGAGGTGCTACGTCTAACGTGGGGATTTAATCCGCCCATGGGGTGCGCTTAGGGCGCGGGTTGTGAGGGTTGGGAGCGATCTTTGAAGGTAAAGTTTAATGAGTTATGTAGTCAAAATGATCGAATAGCAATTAGGGGATGGTTGCGATCAAGATATTGTGTTGTAACGTATGTCGGCGATCTGTTGTAATTGAACATTAATTATTAATTATTTATTGAAGACATGTTCTACTTTATTTGCTATATGCTATGTTTGTTGCCAGAGGTCTCTTCTCAATTTGGTTTCACACCCATATCTCTTTGAATGAACGTTATATCTACTATCAATGTTTTGTAGGTCTTCATGGGTGGTGATTACAACAAATAATAGCCTTTCAAATACTTGAAAAGATAATGATCTAAACAATAAAACTTACAAATAAGGTGATTAATGTGCATCTAAAATTAACCCCAAATATACGTCGATTTAAAACAATACTTTTTTACAAAAACACATGACGCAACAGCGTCAATAATTCGACAAGGCCAAGTGAAAATCTTGACATGATAATGTCAAAAATAATCCAATCTCAGGAAGCGAATTTCCTCAACCGCGAACAGAACTCATGACTCACACTCCAGCACAATGGAGTGACTTGTCTATCAATAAGAAATACAAGATTAAGAAACAAGAATACAAAGTCGAAATCTTTTTTTGTACGCACAACAAAACTGGGAGTAATTGGCAGTAGTCCAACCACAAAACGTGGCTCCTAACTGGGTCTGGCCGGTACAGAAATATCTCCTTTGATTGCCCACTATAATTGTAGATTCCTTCCGCCTGTGCTGACATAGATCATAGGTGTTGAAGAAGCGGTTTGAGTTAGTTAATTATGCCTTAAGTTTAGGTGTCTTTTAGACGCCTTGACTAAAGAATAAATATTCGTCGTATTAAAAATAAGTCACACTAATTAAAATTTGCCTAATTAAATATTTATTAAGCCATAACCCTTTTACTATACTTTGCCCGCCGATGTAATCTTTACACAACAAAATTGTCAAAAAATTATTTCATGTCACAATTGGCGAATTGAAGAGTTCGCCGTATTTAGTAAACTAGAATCTAAGACACGCCTCTTAGCGTAAATTGTCGACTATACATGTGAATATTTAATGCTGCAAAGCCTAATATTAATCGTGTTATATCCAGCACTTGTTTCATAATCCACAACTTCGCAAAGCCCCTATGACATTGCAGGAGTTTGAAAATGAAAGGTAGGTTATTATTCATGCGAAATTATAATAAAGTTGAGTGTACCGTAGTCATTTTGAGTATTCATTTATTGATCATTCAGGAATTGTACCTCGATGTGGCATCTTAACACATACCCTACCGTCGCCATTTTAGTTATTTTGTTGGTAATTCCACATTTCTACCTAATTATCGCATCTCAAGACTTTATCTATGCCCCAGTGCAAAACGAATGTGCCTGTTATTATATAACATTTGAAACGTCGCTTTCTGTGTCTCAGTGGTTTTATTACAAGCTGTGTTTATGTCCCGCTCGCTTCTTGTTATTTCCGAAGTGCCAGCGATTTTAGCGCGAATCTTGCACAATGTTGCCTTTATTGTTCCCTCTGAGTTTCAATTACTTCACAATTGAAGTGTCAACGATTGTATTGCTTTGTTTTTATTATATTTGATTCTTGTTGGGTTGTGTCCGGCACGTGTGGATGGGAACTTTGTAGAAGCTATAGCGTTTGTAGGCTTATATACAGCATAAAGAAAACTAGAATTGAAAAATGTAATAAATGGGATAGTGTATTAGTTTACTGGAAAATTAGGTAGAACGTATGACTATTTATATTGGTCTATCCCTAAACAAAAAATAATTTTAATAATATTTGTATTGTAATGTATAAAAAATTAATTGAAAACTCACAAGCAGTATTAACAACCCAAATAATAATTAGGCACTAGTACCTTATACTTTTATTTATTTAATCCTTTTTTGCAATATACAGAGAAACAACAAAGAAATCTCATAATAAAATAGTACAAGTGGTGACCTTATCACACTAGGTAATTTCTTACCGGCAACCATGGGATCGATATTTAAGTAGGAGAAAGAAAGGGCAGTTTAGGGCAATTTTAATATAGATACTTATTACGGATTAGTGAACTTCAACCTTCAACCTTCAACCCTTAAAATTCTTCCGAATATGCGATTTACATACGAAGTATAACTTCACCAAACAATTTATAATTACCAAAATCATATGAACATATAAATTTCAGAATCCTCTCGCCAGATGTGCCATCATCTCCAATCAGCTGTAGCTCTCATTAATATTGACTATTACATCAGATAGCATCTGCAAAGCGATTGAGCGGATTATATGCTCCATCCAATTAGCATTCGTTTCTACAACTTTGTAACCGCCTCGCTTTGTCTTACTGATTAAATTATTCATGCATTCTGACTATTGGTCAGCGGGAACTTCAACTAAAGGATTCTAACGTGGATTATTTGCTAACTTTTATGAGCTGAAATTTTCAGCATAATCTGAGGATTGAAGAGATGTAAAATTGTGACTGTAAGTATAATCGATTGTTATTCATCATTAATCGGGTCTGGGTGTTTGTGAGACCGAAAAGTCTCTCGTAGTTCCTGATACCCACGACACAAGACTCGATTATAGCGTGGGGTCAGGACTATGTATGTGACTCATGGGTGTTATTTATTATTCATTATTAAAGCTTCCAATAATTATTTATCCAAGATCTTCAAAATGTTCTTACCTGTTAGATGATATTCTCTCAATAAAATAAATAACACCCAACAGTCACATACATAGTCCTGACCCCACACTAAGATCGAGTCTTGTGTCGTGGGTATCAGGAACTACGAGAGACTTTTCGGTCTCACAAACACCGAGACCCGGAAGAAATATTTGTGTGCCGCACAAACATTTCTCTCGGTGCGGGGATCGAACCCGCGGCCTCTCGTTTCACAGGCGGCGTGCGCCACGGAGGCTGCCAAGATATAGATAATACAAAATATCGCGTTTGTATCATTATAGGTACTTAGAGTTTTAACTAGTGTTACGCAAAATAAGCCAAGATAAGACAATATTGATAATTTTCCATCAAGTTAAGTTGTTGATCCTTTTATCTTCACGAAAAATTGTACAAACCGTTTCGCTTTTCTTAGAAAATTTCCATCCACGTATGACATGTAATTACGGCACAAAGAACTTCACAAAAGATTTTCATAAACTCGATTACAAGGTATACAAAAAAGTATATTCTATTATTACAAGATAGTAAAAGCTTGAGCACTCGGCGACTTCTTATGAAAAAAAATAAATAGCATTTTCCCAAATTTCGACTTCGTAAAAATTCTTGTCGGATCGCGCCTGGTCACGTACAAATTTACATATACTTATATTGAAAGTTTGTGTTTTTGTCACAAATTACTTTTCTAGTTCACTGAAGTACTAGAATATTCTGTACTTATTTTTGGTTTTGGTTGGCTGTTTGTATTTAATGAGATAGGAATCATAATACAAGATGGAGGAAGCCGGTCATTGACAATTACAAGTTTACCGTGTTTAGGTTTTATGTATGTTATACGGAACAGGCTTTGGGCAAACAAAATTGATGGCATTGATCATTTTATATTATAGTTTCTATTACGAATGAGTACTCTACTAAAATCGCTTCTACCAGTGTTTTAATATTTTTCCATGGTACCATTATGTAGCCATATAAGAACAATAACAGCCCTTTTGTCTTGAACGAATAAAAATGCAATGAAACCATAAAATAATTTTAAATTAAACTTGGTTATAGTGAAGTCTTGCAAACGAAGCAACACCCACCCGCATGGTGGGCAGGCGAACTAATAAAAGTTGCCGGAAGTAGTTGGATGCAGGCCGCTTCCACCAGGTCATTGTGGAAGTCCATTTGAAGGGTTGTAACGAGACTTCCACGGCCTAAGATAGTAATTATATTGAACTTCTTAATCCTGAATATGAATACTAAAGAGGCTGCTCAATCTTAAAACATAAAGTTGTACACTTGGCAAAAAATAATATTAATTTAATAAGTGCGCTTCGATCGAATATAATATGAATATGGCTACCCAATATACTATGATGTAAAATATTTATTTATTAATCTTTATTGTACAATGATTTATTATAACAAAACAAAGGGATAAACTAAAATACAAAACTACAAAAGGTGGTCTTATCGCTCTGAGCGATCTCTGCCAGACAGTCTTTGGATGGATATAAGGGAAGGAGAAAGACAGGGCAAACTAAAAATAAAGAATAAATGCTCATCACTAAAAAAAAACTAATCAATATACAAATAATACTATTAATACATATTCTTTGCATGATACACATAAGCTATTTATAGAAATATATACATGTATATACATAAAATACAAACAACAAACAAATACAAAATAACAATAAATAAATGAAAAAACACGTCAATATGTCTGTTAATTGCGAAAATATTACTATTTCATCAGCTTTTTTTAAAAAACAACAACGTTTGAGCCTGTCTCACCGCTACAGGAAGAGCGTTTCATAATCGAACAGCTTCGACAGTGAAGGATTTATCCGTAAATATAGTGGTGTGTACGGGCATTCTCGATCTTAAGGATCTCGTATGTGACTCATGAAGAAAAAAAAATCGTTCCTTAAGGAAAGAAGGAGCGAGAGGATTAAACAAAATATTGGATTTCGAGATGATTAAACTATGTATTTGATTACTTGTTAATAATAATATATTACAAGCGAAAGCCGTACAAAAATTTATAAAAATTCGTATAAATATTTCGGCGAATACAGTAATTACTTTTTTAATAATGTTACCACAAGCTATATTTAGTACAAATTTTTACCGCGTATTACTCTTTTTTGCCAACCTATAAAAATGCTTATTGAAAAGAGAAAATCTACTTCATAAAATTCACTAGCGGATTCACTTGCTACAAAGCAGACTTCTTGAATTTAAACTGTATAATGTATTCCAAATACGATTGGAAAGCGTTCCATGTTAAAACATTAATCATAGCCATCTGGATCGGAAAAAATATAACAGCTGCTAGTTTAGAAGATGATATATTTCACGTTTAAGCGTTGGAGTTGAACAGAGTTGAGTCGAAAATGACGTGTATTGAAGTTAGTATATATATTAGAAAAGTGTGCGATTTTGATATTAGAAAATAGTACGTATAACAGCGGCTTATGGGTTAACGGTATCTAGAGAGTAAACATTATTAATTTACTTCAAAAAGGTGTTTCTTTATTCAACCCTTATGTGATTCAAATATTACCATAACCCATCAAGACTCTGGAAATATGGAACGAATTAAACGAAAGACATTGATAGTAATAAAAGTTGGCAATAAATTGTTCACGTTCCTCAATGGCAAAACAGTAAGCGGTAAAAACTTCCAAAAATATATACTTTTAAATAAGGGAAATATTATGTACAAACCTACTTGTCACATCGTCGCAATAATTTCAAAAGTATGGGCGATTGAACCCACATTTTGCCAATCAGAACCTAAATCCTTCTGAACCGTAGAGAATCCTCATGCCCAACTCTATATTTATACCTACATTGATACCTGTCATTACCCGAAAAGCAGGATAAATTAGTTCCTGCATGTCTAAGCTATGTATAAGTGAGACGGCGTTTACAACTTTCTTTTTATATCTGCACTTGACAGGTTTCGGAGTCAAACTTTCATTGCGTTGCTGCTTGCGATCGCACGAACTTCATGAGACTTGCTTTTTACAATTTACTTCAAGTTTGATGCTTACTGGAGATGTTATGATATATTTTTTGGATGGCAGGAGATGAAAATATTCCGACCATACGTTACTTATACGTAAATCATTTTATCTCGCCAGATGCGCAGAAAGTCATAATTAATTCTTATATAATTATTGAAAATACATTATAAATTTTTTTACGAGTATTCTTGACTATATTAAGTCCAATCTGTATCAAGCCAGTTTGATTGAATTTTACTGGTCTCAATCGTAAATTACGCACGAATCTAGCTGTAAGAAATACTCAGCACCATATCCAATATATTGTAATACACAAAAGACCCAGATTCCAAAAAATCACTCTACAGGAAAGGTTCTTGCACGCCACCTGTGCACACATCTGTCAGCGGAGGGACGGCGACGCAGCACTTTTAATCCTCGCTGTATCGGCTATGAAACATGTCACGGCATAAATCATTGGTCGAAGGCGTGGCGCAGACGAGGACAGTGGTCAGATAATTGATAGAGAGAAAATTATGAACTGAAAACTCAAAAGAAGAAAGAAAGAATATTTATAAAAGGCGCAAATAAACAGGATTGGAATATGATGAAAGATGAGTAGAATGAAATGCTAGACAAATGAGTGGTATGAAACGTAGTTTGTGTGAAAGAGATGACGGATGAAAATAGTTAAAATTGGAGCTACTTTCAATGAATGTTCTTAGATAACAGTCACTTTGGCGGGCAGGTTTAAAAAGATATACTTGAGTAAAAGACATACATCTTACTCTTTAACATTAACTTTAACCCATCTTCTTTATTTTTTATACTCACTTCATAAACATTTTCGTTCATAAAATGTATTTTATTTACTCCACAAAACTTTACTATTACACTACAGTCAACGAAAACATTTATAACTTTTAAGTACGTTGTATCGTCACATGAAGCTAGAAATGAAAATATATGAAACTGCAGAGCAACTGTCGTTTAGAAGTTCACGAGGCGACGAGCTACTAGTGAAACAATACAACACTAACACTTAGTACCGTCACACTTAATGTCGATATTACCAGGATAAATATTATTGGAGGAACTCAATTTCCGATAAAAGCTATCGAGTTTTAGTTGTATGTAACGACCCGTATTTTTGAGAATTCTGTCGTGAATATGTTCTTCTTCTTCGTCGGTATCACTATTGAAAGAGCAGTCGTGGTCATCACTTCAGGTCTTGGTGGCAAGCTTTACAACATGCCGCCACTCGTCTTTGATAGCCGCGTTCTTCGTATATTTATAAAGCGATGATGAGTTATTTTTTACTTTTAACTGGTCAATCCACCTCATTGGCGATCTTCTTCGTAGTTCCTAGTTCCTCAATCCTTCCCTGGAATACAAGTCGCTCAAAAGCCACCAGACAAAATCCTTCGGTGGCCGTCGCGCGCATTTCTGGCGTCACTTGATATCTCAGGGTGAGAAGCACCCCATTTCCTTCCATGATCGCCCGGCGTGGTGATATGATGTGTGGTGATGGTTTCTCTCATTGAAGAACCAAAATTGCTCACCACACGATAACCACCTTAATAATTCAATTTTCTTATTAAGAAAGTCGTTTGAATTATTCACATTTGGTCGACATGAACAGAATATTCAACTTTTTTGTGGTTTACTGTTGCCCACATGATTTTTCCTCTTCAGTAAAATACGTCTTGTCACTTGTTTCATAAGTATCGACAAGATATTTAACGTGAGTAAAAACCATTTAATTTTGCGAAATTTTGATGCAAACACCGAACTTGCAGCCGCTCGTTTTATCATGTAATCACCTTTTCAAATTTTGCACCTCTAATACTGTTAACTTAAGGTATTTACATATTTCATCGGAAGTGGCAGAGCCACGCTGTTGTCAGTCATGACAACATGAATGGGCAGATTTGTCCGGAGCGATACCACTGTCTCGCAGTGTCTTGCAGAACAGACATGACTCGACAGCTTTTTTTCTTGCGTTTCGTTCGGTTGCCAGATACCCAAAACCTATATCCTCTTCCCATCCTTTTTACTTTCCTATCCCTTCCTGATTTTATTGTCCGGCAACATATCCGTGATCCAAGCTTTAGGATGTTCATGGGCGGCAGTGATCACTTAAAATCAGGTCACTTTTTTGCTAGTATGCCGGACCTATGTACTAAAAAAATACCCTCATAAGTAGCATACTCCTAAAGAACTCATAATCCACTTTGATAACCGGTTAAAAGTTAAAGATTCAGCTAATCATGGTGATTAAATCAATAGATAAACGAAAGTCAAACATTAAATGCCCAAATTCGCCGGGATTTTGAAAAGATCAACAATATACAAATGTATTAGCTGTACTCCCGTACAGAAAGCGTTTAATAACATCAAAGGGTTTATGTCACGAGGTCAGAATGAAAAAGTCAACGTATCCCAATTATATTAGCCAAATACAAGGGATTTTGTACTTTGATTTTGTATTAAATAAATATTAGACCAATAAATATCGAAGTATCGAAATATCTTGAGAAAACATGTGATTATTTATAAAACAAACTATAAAAGTAAATACATGATACACCCACAATTTCGTGGTAAGTCATTAGATTGAAACAGCATTACAGTTTAAGAAACTATCGTAGAAGCAAGAATAATATAATTAAATAAATAAATACACAAACAGTGAGATCCTACAATAGAATTTTCGGTCTCACAAACACCCAGAACCAAAACAAAATACTCCAATCGCTATGACATGCAGGTATCCTCACGATGTTTTCCTTTACCGTTACCGTGCGTGGTGATTGACTATCAATATACACAGTCATGATTCTGAAAAGTCAGTGGTGTGCCTGGGATTCGAACCCGCGACCACCATGAACATGTTGACAACCGCGTCTGGACCGTTTATCAACATGCCACGAGGCACTTTAATCTAATAATGGAACTCATTTTAAATATCTCCAGTTAATCGGAGCACATGAGCCCTAATTAAATATCTTACGAGAACCAGCTTTTCCCAATCAAATATCAATAAATACTAAATAGAAAAATCATATTAAAACCCCGCAATTGACTAAGCATTCCGCACAAATAATTTCAAACATATTCCTACAAATGAACATGAATTTATTCGCATACTGGACTAACACCTCGTTGGCTCCCTGCAGTAGTTCAATATAAGCGTGGCTTAAAGGGAAATCATTTTTATAAATATTTTAGACAAAAACCTTTGCATCAGGCGGAAAATATAAAATCTGCTTTGACTATTATTGTTATTATTTTATTGGAAATCAGAAGCACAAAACACTTTGAATCGATGAATAATAAAGCTGTACCTACATTGGTTTTAAGTATTTTTGAGTTAAGAAGTGGCTTCAGTTTAAAAAATGGCCGATTTGATTTTTTTTATTATCCTTCTTTAAATAACATATTTAAATTACCTACATATATTTGTATACATTTTATCTGTCAATCTCAATTTTAATCAGTTTATATTTCTATAATTTAAGCTTTATTCTAAAAGTATACCTGACAGTGCCCTCTCTGTTTTTCATTCTCTTATGGAAATAAAATATGGGATGGACATCCCATGGTACTCGGTAAAAGATTGCCACAAGCGATACGAGCGTCATTTGAAGTCCAATGTTCAATTTTGATTTAGTTTAAGATTTATTTGGTGTACAAAAAATAAAATAAATAAATAAATAAATTCGAGTGTCTGCGTATCTCTATATTTTTAGGCAAAGGAAGGCTACTGCTTTCCAATTTCGCATTAAGAATTCAGCTTTTAATTTCGGTCTGGCCGGTATAGTTGTATCGATCGGCAAGTGGTAACTATCGCTCCTCGGTGGATACACGGAATTACACATCTCAATGCACTGACTTTGTCGCGCAGTGTTAAAATGCTAAATAATATCTTTTTTTTTCCTGCTCATATATCCATCCCATGTTTGTTTGACAGAATTTGCTTTAAAGTGATAAAACCGCAATTTTTACTTAAAATTTTGTATAGTCTCTAAAATTGTCATCCATTGAAAAAAAAAAACTATTATTTACGTATTTTGTCGCAGATTTGGTTAAATTTTTACACTTAATTAAGTCAGACCTTAAGACACAGTGAGCTCCTTGAACGCAAAAATGAGCGCGCGTCGGCAAGTTAAAAAATGAAAAAAAAAAAACCAAATCTACGATAAAATCCGTAAATAATAATTTTATTTCAATGTGTTAAATTCGCGTAAATCTAAGAAAACCATAACTGCTGTTCATTTTATACTTTGTACAATAAATAAATAAGTAAATAAATAAAGGCAACCGGGAACTGTTCGACTTGATATCAATCATAGACGGATAACTCATCGTATTAAGACAATCACAGGACCCCATCGCGGCCACAGATGAAATAGAGAATGAAGATAATGCCATAAGTGTATATCAAACAAGGTACGTCTAAAGGGGTAGGTTAGAACGAGCGAAGTTTGGAAATTCCGCTTGCCGTACAGTTCGCCAGAATCCCTGATTTGTAACTTCACAAAGTGGTGTGGAGGATTCAAAATTAATTGTCTTTTAGGCCGGCGGAGTTTGGCGATGTCCTTTCTGATTTGAATTGTCGAATTGATTTCGCCTTTCTGCTTGTTATTGTACGGCTGTGAGACACGCTTTGTTTGGTTGGTATTACTTTTGATATTGTTGTTTTAGACTTTGCAGACTATAAGGGCTAGGGTATGTATAATATGATTTTAGACCTATTTTATTTTTATGAAAATAATATTTCAATGATTAATTTCATTCAGTGTGTTATTAATTTTGACACAAAATCGAATTAGAATTAGCATAATTTTTTAACCATATACGTATTTATCAATTGCGTTGGCGAAGCAGAGGACACTGATTCTTCGTTCGTTCGACTTCCCTTCGCTCAGCAATATGAATTAATAAAACGTAAACATGTCCGTATTTAAAATATTATAGGAAATTAGTAATGAACCAATCTGATTTAAACCACTTGTAAGTTTTGTAATAATTACTATATTGTAAACTGGTTTTGAAAAGAGCAACACTAGAGTTTCTTGTCCGTTCTTCCATAGTGAACCGGGTGGTAGTTAAAAAAATGACTGAATCTAAATGACGTAGAACATTTTAATGGACTCTTTAAATTATTTGCATTTAATTTTCATACTAGTATACAGATAGTACAGGTTGCTTATTTATAAGGTACCAAATGAAAGACAACACAAATTCTAGTCGCTCTGGACAGTCGACAGCAGAATACGCGGGAAGCCATAGCCCCCACGCAACTCTGTCCCGACTGTCTGCCAGTGCGTTTTATTATTCCCTGACACAGAACACCACTTATTTAACTTAACTTAGATAGCTCATATTCTTATCCGCGCAGACACAACATGATTTATATTTTTAAAACACTTTTTTTGTAATAATCAATATACTGGTGGTAGGTCTCTCATAATGTGAGAGGCCGCTTGTGTAGATACTTTCGCAATGTCTTTTTCTCGCGCCAAACAATAGTGTAAATGCACTGTTTTGTTTCGGATTGAAGGATATTGTAACCAGAGTAGTGACCGTATTGAGACTTAACATCTTACGTCTCAGGATGGCGAGCGCAGTGGAATGAACATTGTTTTGTAATTCAAGGTGTTATTTGGTTTTGCTATTGTTCATGAGTAGTATAGTTCATGACTTGCTATCAGGCGAATGGCATGCTCATATTCTCTCCATTCATTGAAATAAAAAACAAGAAATGCGTCCTATATTTTCTTCTGCAATATCACTGCAAAAGAGAATATACGTACAAGAAGAGCAACGCAAATATTATAAACATAGAAATTAACTCTAATTAAAACCCAGCTTTAAAAGTAAAACGCTAACTTAAGTGTCACATAAAGACATATCAAACACTCAGCGGGAAACACTCTGTCTAAACCAACAGAATATTCACGTTTCAACCAGAGTGTACGATATTATGTCTTGTACATTTAGTTCCTATGTGGTTTTGTAAATTCTACTCTTTTGAGAATTTACCAACCAAGCTAGGTTGAAATTGTGTGTGGTAGGTAGTTGACTGAGGATTGTGTTTATATAAGTGATGGTTTCTTTGTGAGACTTTACGAGTTTTAAAGTACTATTCGAATGGTTTATGCCAACCCGCACTAGGCCAGCGTGGTGGACTATATTGCCTAACCACTCTCAAGCGTACTGTCGGTTGTAGAGAACCCGTGCCCTGCAGTGAGACGTATATGGGCTGATACAGATTCGAATGTTTTTGGTTAGCTCTTCTAACCACTGGCCTGAATTCATTTACTGAAAACTATTTTTAAAAAAAATATTAAAACAATGGCGTGTAAAAAATCTAGCTTTTTATACCAAACATCACATTCATCTTTGAAATACTTAAACGTTTCCTTTACACAGCATAGATTGTTCAGTTAAAGGGTCTTAGATCGTCCGCTCCGGGCGTCGCAAGTTTCTTGGACTAATTAATTAGTTATAGCCACTTAGTGTCTACCACCAAATTAAACTGAGATTAAAGGATAAATTCCACACACAAACTAAAGGGTTTAAATTTATCACATTATAGCATGCCATTTTGTTTTGTTCAAATTTCAAACACAACTAAGATTGAGATAAATTAAGAAGACGATTTGACAGAAGACCTTCGCATCAATGGTTCAGTATAGGGACAATATTGTGATAGTTTGCTGTAATAATCCTTCACAAGTCAATTCGTGTAGACTTCAATTCTATAAATGGCTTTGGAGCTTGTTGATCCTTGAACAATATATTCGCAACACGAAATTCAACAGCAAACTGTTATTTCACGTTGAAATTCTGTCAGTGGTACGAATTCTGTCGAGCCGACCGATTCTATCGGTACTCAAAATTGGCATTAAATTGTGTTTGCTTTAACGATAGAATAGAAAATTATCAAAAGTATATTGAAAATTGAACAACAAACGTCAAGGCTTTAAAAATCGAAAGAGATATGAAAAAAAAAATTGGCGGTGAAGAGCAAAGAACATCTAACTGACAAAGTTATTTACAAAAATTAAAAAAAAAAAGGTTTTTTTTTAAAAGTAGTTAATATATTTATTAATGGGTAATAGTCATAATGTAGGCTTTATATGTTATATTGTATTCGTTTATTTTATGATAGTCTAGCAGGTATTCGGTTAGATAATGCCAGGAGGTAATGCCATGCTCGGAGACGAATGTGTCGAGGTGATGCCAGGCATCGCCCTGGCTAAATAATAGCTTAGGGGAGCAAGAAACTCTCTGAGTAGTGCTTCTAGAAGCTACGCACTGGAGGAACTTCGGCGTGTTCTTTGTGAGGTCCCGGAGATTCTCCACAGTGCCGATGGAGCAATATGGGGTTTTTAGTCGGTAAAAATCCGGCATTCCCTCCTAGTGCGGAAATCCAAGAGGATTTTCCCCATGAGAAAAAAAAAGAGGTAATGTCATAAATAGATACTTTGGAAAATTACAGATAGAAGGTATTGGTACGTCACCACCACACAGAATCATCTCATCTCAGAAATTAAATTGCTGAAGTAGATTAATGGGTAACATGCTTTCTATTGCAGGTAAAATATAAAGGTAGTAAAAATTAAATGCAAGTTATCCAATCTCATGGCGCCTGGCAGTATATCCTTTTAACAAATCATTGCTTTGTAATTCAAGGTGTCGTTTGGTTTTACTACTGTTCATGAGCAGTCACATCACTTGCCATCAGGCGAACGCCATGCTCGTCTCGCAATTCAGAGCAATAAAAAAATTTGATCAACCCTCAAATGCATAATTTGGAAAAAACCCTTTTAGTAGACGTTTATATACAATACCGACGTTAAGCTGTTGCTGTGCTAGTGTGTTTGGTTCAGTAAAAGAGATTGCCCCAGGCTTAACACCTCGGCATTCTCCCAATTCGCTGAATTGACGCAATGTGCTGATATTTATATGACTCAAACGAATCACGTCGCAAAGTTAAAATGTCTGCGTATACACGAAACGTTGTTTTTACCTCTGTCATAACGTACATTGTGTTCGGACATCGCAAAGGCATGTTTGTGAATAAACACAAAAATTGTACTAAAAACCTTCGGCCTTTGGCACAGTTCATAAATTTGTTTTACCGTTGGAAAAATATTTACTTGTTCACCTGTTGCGTCGCTTGTTAGTCTGACGTCGCTATATTTTTTATGAAAAAAAAAACTGTAATTGTATGTCTGGGAAAAAATGTAGTGTGCGCCTATTCGGTGTATCGAACTTTGTTTGGAGAAGTTTTGTCAAAGGAATTTTGGAATTTCCAGCGTGTACAGATGTTTCTGAAATATAAAACCGTGCGAGTTTATTTCATTCTAGTTTTGCGTCAGCTCGTTCATATTTTTCTGTGTGAGGTAGACTTTCTTTATATTTTTCTCCACTTTACCAACATTTTATAGGTTTTCCGTAAGTGGTATAAGCAATAAATTATTTCTATCTTGGACAATATTCATAACATATGTTTTCCGACTGGTATAGTTTTTTAAGCGATTTTCCACAGACTCTTATGAAGCTTACTTAAGTATCAAACTTACGCTATAGAATGTCACTGTTTTCAGCAGAACCGTTTCAATTTCAGCAAAAAGTTTTGAAGGACATTGTACCCAGAGTAACTACTAGACATTTACTGGTGGAAACATGGAACATCTTGTGTGGATTGCGAGCGCAGTGGAATGCCAAGTATTGCTTTGTAATTCAAGGTGTTGTATGGTTTTACTACTGTTCATGAGCGGTCGTATCACTTACCACTAGGCGAACGGCATGCTCGTCCCGCCATTCATCGCAATAAAAAAAAACATATAGAGACTTAACATCTTATGTCTCAGGATGGCGAGTGCAGTGGAATACCAAGCATTACGTTGTAATTCAAGGTGTTGTTCGATTTTGTTCCTATCCATGAGCCTTCGTATCGCTTACATCAGGCGGACGGCATGTTCGCCTCGCTATTCTTTGCAATAAAAACAAGTAGACTTTTCAAGTTTGGTTATTCACTTGCAGATGTCTATGTACGTAGCTTACGATACCCTCCGTGGCGCAGTTGGTAAGTCGCCGGCTTTGAAACCGGAGACTACGGGTTCAAACCCCGCACCGAAACAAATGTTTGTGTAATCCACAGAAATTTGTTTCTGGTCTGGGTGTTTGTGAGACTGAAATGTCTCTCTCAGTTTCCGATACCCACGACACAAGACTTACTGTAAAGTCAGGACTGTGTATGTGACTGGGTGTGTATATTATCATTATTAAATACATAATTAGTAACAACTATATAAAAATATAAATCATTCTAATATACACCAGGAAATATCCGTTTCAAATCGTCCGCTATACACACGAATGCGAACTAACAATGCGTTTCGCTCTTCATCTGTCATTCTCATCTCAGCCCGTCGTATCCATTTGATCTGTGGATCTTTGCAATAGATGCATATACTAGTGTAGTATACAAGTATACTAGTATATAGTATAAAGTACACGTATCTCGCAGCGCGGGTGCGACGTTGCGGAACTCTCCATTACGTCTTCATAAACAGCGCGTCAATTCAGTAATGTGACGGGATGGGCCATAGACTAAGTATCGGTGGTTGGGATAGAAAGGCAGTTTTGTTAATATATGTCTTTTTTTGGTGACGATGGTATTTCGGAGTTAAATAGTGACAAATATTCATTCATATTTTTATTGTTATTTAAAATGTTTGGATATTTAATGTCTTGCAATTTTCTGAAGTACAAGATGACAACTACATATTAAGTCTTACTAGCTTTTTTCTATTAATACATACGATTGTTTTCTGCCAAAAACGTAAGGCGGATTAGAAATAATCTGTTTATCAATCCTTTCGGAAACGTTGCATATAAGTTATTAATCTAGCTGCTATTTTCGCGCAAAAGTGTAACCAATATTGTGCCAATTTGTACCCTACATCTCATCCAATATACCAAACAGGTAAAATTACGATAATCCGCCACATCTACCCAAAACTTAATCTACGCCAGCCGCCGTCGCGCACGAAAACCATTTTCCCCGTCACAGGAATGGAGTGAAGAAAATGTAGTCGTCCCGATATCGAAGCGATATCGAAAACAAATGAGTTTGGTTAGCAAAATCGAGCCTGCAGGCTTCAGAACATTTCCTAACGCCAACACTTATACATGCTGGTGAAATTGAATGGAGCTCAGCCAATCATCATATTTGCATGATCACGATAAACGTTCCAGATATGAGGTATGACAAATTGCATGAATACTAGCGAGAGTTTGGGAAATGTACCTGAAATTAAAGAATATCCGAGAGCAATCCACGGTTCGTGAAGCAGGATATGAAGAGAAACTGAACTTGGTACCTATTGGAGCATATTTAGTGCAAACTATGTGCTATAGAAGACTGTTTGATAAGATCTCTACTCAGTAAAACCTAATATGTTCATGACCATGTCATGTATTATCATTAAGACAGTGTCTATCAGCAACTGACAATTACCTCTTGCCATTAAGTATTATTTTGCATAAGTAACTATAGCAGAAGGAGCCAGAGTGACAAGAAGAATGAAAAACGTGGGCCGCCAAACTATTCCATAGCTTAGGCGACAATAACAAGAATACACCAAAAAATATCTAAATGAAATATATTACTTCTGCGACAGACTTCTGAGTACAAACTACAAATACATACATACATACTAAACCCACCTCCTTTTCCCAGCAGGGGTAAGTAGACAGGCAGTGAGTGCTGCCAGGACACATACGTTTCACCTCGTGTGTCCTCGTCTTATGATATGATAAAAGAAATAAGTTCCACACCCCGGGCTGATAATGGATAGAAAAATCCACAATCACTTTGCCCGACCAGGGATTCGAACCCGAGACCTCATCGTTGTAATCGTATCGTAATACAACTGTCGTATTCAAAGAAATCTATAACCAATAACCATATATTTATCATAAATAATCTTGCTGCTTTTTTCTTTTACCCATGAAAATACCCAAAACTTGGATCATGGATGTGTTTCTGCCAATAAAATTGTCAAGGGAACGGGAAAAAGGATGAGAAGAGGGAAATGTACCCGGAGATCGCAAATAACTTACCACCAACCTAGAAATGTAAAATGCCAAATCAAACTGAATAACTTTCTGTAAGTGACGTTATCTAAGGAACTTAATATCACATTTGGACAATTATAGTACACGCGACTAACAGGAGCTCGGAAAGTTAGGGTGATTTGTCATGGAATGCCATACACACGTGTACCTACCCGCACGCCGACAGTCCGCATAGTTTGTGACGCGGGGTTAGAGTGGCGGCGATTAGCGTGCAAGGAATACGTAAAGCAAGAAATACCTCAAGCGATATTTAAATATTATTGAATTGTTTTGGACTTAGACGAGTTAAAAGGCCTTTTATGGTGCAATTTAAAATTAGCTGAGCAAATGAGCGGAGAAGTCACCTGACGGTAAGGGATTCTATATTTAATGAACGTCACCAATAGGTGCGTTGCAAACGGGTCAAAATAAATAAGAGAAGGAAAAGGATGGAATAAAGAAATGATATCACCGAACGAAACACAACACCAAATCAATAATTTGTAGTAATAAACCAATCGACCAGGCACATTTCTACGATCTAAGGTTCCTTTGTTTGTCATGTGTGTACATCATGAGGTACCTATTTCAATTTCTGCGCAACTTGAAACTCATGTTACTAAGTACAATGCAATGAACAAATCAAATAAATTAAATTTTACTTACGGTTTTTCAAGGGCATTAAAAAGTTAATACTATTTAAGAATTTTACATAAAAAATATTTCTATAAATATATTCCAAAATTTTTAATAAAAAATATTTCTGTAAATATATTACAATATTTTACAGCACAATCTTAAATAATCATTCCAATAATTAATTTTGTATCTGTTTTTAAAAATGAGTTACCAAAAGCCTGAGTATTTCGTTTAAGTGAAAGTTCATTAATTATGAATTGATCACTAAATCGCCGTCCGCTCGAACTCTCAACCGCGCTTAACTGGGTCATCGATTAGCGGTTACTGCCTTATAATAATTCACACATTCTACCGCTGATTGGAGGAGCCACGCATCTTCAAATATAGTAGGGTTAGTTGAAGGCTTCCCATAGTTACCTTTCATCAAGGGGAACAAGAAAAAAAATATTGTCAGACTTATTCAATCCTATTGGGCCTACACGTAGCGATCTGAAAACAGTGTATTTACATACGTAATGATATAGCCTTTAGGTATGTTTAATTTAAAATTTATTGCCAATTGTATTCTCCGGATATATGGACTTAAAATCGAACCGATTCTCAGTTTTATTTACATACCGCCAATTTACCTTTATGCTTAAATATTTTGCAGTTGCAATAATATAAAATAAAATACCATTATTACCCATCACTTCAACGAATACATCCTCTTCACGCATACATATAAAATTATGAGCACAAACCAAAGAATTAAAACCGATTCGCCAGGCGAAAAAACATCTCGAATGCCCCATTCCGAACGGAACAGCCAAAGAGACGGAGAAAGTAGAACCGCATAACGTCAAATCCGCTCTCTCGCTCCATTTAGCATTTGCCCCATTGAAACAAAGTATTTGATTTTAAGCCTTTTATGGGATGGATAAAATCGTATCTGAAGCAAGTTTAAAAATCAGGCAAACGCGAATACTTATGCTGGAGTGTTCTTGCTCACTTTTGAAGTAATTTAGTTGCTTTGTGTTTTGAGCATAAAGTATGAGACCGAGACAATCGTATGGAATGAAAAGTAGTCTAACATTGTAGTGCTAGATGTCATTTCATTAAATTTATGAGATTGGGGGAAAGAGTGCGCAATAGTATGGTAACGAGAATTGTCAAAAGAATGTAAATATGGCTTGAGCATTTGGAGAGGATGGATAAAAAGAGACTAACCAAACGAATAAGCAAGGCGATTGTGAAAGGATGTGTTGGTAGGGGTCGACATCATCGGAACTACACCATCTAAATCAGTTATACAATCAACAAAGATCAAGTCAAAAGTACCTTAAATCGACGAGAATGCAAGAAGAGGTAAATAGAATTGATTAAAATAATAAAAAATATAGCAAGTATATCCGACAGTCTCAGTGGCTCAGTGATTAGATGCCGGATGTGATTGTGAAGCCGTGGGTTCGATCACAGTATCGAGACCAACATTTGTGCGAACCACAAATATTTGTTTCGGACCCGAAAGGCACCTCATAGTTTGTGATATCCAACAGAACTTATAATTAATCTTGATCTTGAGAGCGGGATTATAAATGTGTGTGGCTGTTAGACTTATTATTTATTTATAATAGAAACATATTATGAAATATGAAACATAAGGAAATCTTAACCAGTAAGCTTCCAAGAAGCCGTACGACCAACTGACTTGAAAGCCAAATGTTAATTCAAAAATAGCCCAGCATTTCTACATCAAACATAAAACAAGCGACACAAGATTTCTAGAGCACTAGTGTACCAAGAAAATAATTTTCTAAAATAAAGCTAAACAAAATCCACCGGCTTCGCGGAAAGATTTTATCCTATTCCACATTTTTACTGGACCAGCTATTTCTAAGCGTTCACACTAAACACGGGTGTGCTCTGAGTATAAATTATGTAGTGGCACAATTGAAGATAAAATAAATTTATAAAATCTATTTTTCATTTGCCTATTTAAAATGTGAGGAGATCAGTCCCAAAAGTAGTGATATGTCAAAATCCTGGGTCCTTCCGTCGTAGCGTGAAGAGCTATTTTAGCGGGCCGGCATGATTCTATCAAATGGCATGAGACCGCCGTCTGATGCCTTTCGATACTCTATTTGGACGGCACTTGCACTTACCACTAGGTGCAATGAAGTCACTGTGCTGAGCCAGAATAAAACAAAATATTGGATAAGAAGATCTAATGGAAATGTAAATAGGTCCCTGGTATGCAAAGAGCTGGCTGGTAACCACCGTTTTGACCATATCTGCTTTGCTAAACCGCAATGTATTATCATACAGTTAGCAGTACATAGAAAACAGTCAAATTACTAGGCATTCAAAAACTCGGCACTTAATGTTTCGAGGGGCATACCATAGTACCATGCAGTGTTAAGCAATGAGAATTCCCAAAAATTCAAAATAAATAAGATAGAGAAGAGCGTGATGAAAAGTGACCACTGATATTTTTGAACAGCCACAATATTTGAGAACGGGCGGAAATACGAGCCCTAGAAAAGGACGGCCTCTGCAAAAATATAATTTACTCTTTGAATTTTATTTTTGCCATGTTCATTATCATACATTAACTCATGATCTTATGCCTTCGTTCTAGAAGGATGGTTAGAGATGCTACCAGGACGTCCACGTTTCGCATTGCATGTGCCGTTACACGATTTGATAGGGGGCAAGCAAATCACCATATCGGCCACGAATTCTTGACTCTGACCTTATAATGAATACAAAAACCCAATATTACCTGGCCCAACCCGGGCTTCGCCCCGAGACCTCAGCTTTGCAATGATAACTTTATGATTATATGTAATAAGTATATTATACCCATAAAAGGAAACTAATCAACTATTTAACAAAGCATTCTACGCTGCTCCATAACTTACACAAAGCACAATTCCAGCTATTCTGCAGAAAATTCATCTTCAAAACCATTAAAGTATATCCCCCAAAATGAATTAACCTGGGTCCAATTTCCTGGATCCGTTCAATCGGGTCCTAGTTGGACAGATAGCTTTTCAGAATTTCGATAATATTCTCTCGAATATTTTCGATATCCCAATTAATGAATAGGTTTATGTTCCTTCGAATAAGATTTATTGGCGAATTTTGAGTATTTAGGTCTCTGAGGATCAGCACTGAGAGATAGATTAAAATAATAAAATAAAGTCACTAGTGTATTTGTTTGCGGATCAGACTGACGAAATAACGGTGAGCGAAAATATCGAAATAATTTTATTGAAATTACACCAACTTGTAATAGCAAATATGGTGAAATTCTTAGAGAAAGCGTATGCTGAGCCATGGCTTTCCTATTTCTTTGAATTGCGGTGATGATTATTATGAATAAATATTATAGTTTCATAATTTCATGTTATTAAAAATCAGTTATGTACGTTTTACATTGCCCGTCAAATACCAAATTACAAAAAAAATATTATAATATAGTAAGGAATAACATTTTCTGTTTAAGCTATACTTATATATTTACATATTAACCTCACCATACGGTTTCGGGAATATTTTGTTCTTATTGCTTTATATTTCCTCGGGGAACAGGTTTACTCACTTTGTGTGTATTGAGTGTGAATTTTTCAGTTTCATGGCGGCAGTAGTTAAACCTCGTTGGAAACTGTGTGGTTATACAAATTTCAGTCACACATACTGTCCATTAGTGAAAAATCCATCAAGGAATTTCGGGTCTGACGAACCAAGGCCTAAAAGGCACCCAACTTTTTATTTAAATCCTAGAATTCGATATCTCCGGTGTTTTTATTTGTACTGGCACGAAGATGTCAGCAAACCTGTAATTACGTCCAGTACGATCTAGATAGATTCAATTTTGGAATATGGTTGTCTTTTGTCATCTGACATAATTATACCGGTTATCAAAATTGAATACGCACGCTTAACCCATAATATGAATCATTTGAGTTCAAAGGAAGAGAGTTATGTTTTTTGAGAGTATACGAGTATTATATGTATGTGTGCAATATGTATAATTCATTGGAACGCCCTAGAGCCTAAACGGCTTGTCGTATTTTGATGTGTGTGGCATCAATAGATTTGTCTTAATCGTGAAGAGTGACTCTGTGTACAACAAAATTAAAAAAAAAACCTCGGAAAAATATCGGGGACTTTTGGCGCCAAAATGTATTCTCAAAAAAAATGTTTTAAAATACATCAAGCGTGGTCTGAAAATAAAGATTTATTAACGGTTATTACGAATATATAATATATAACTTATATGTTTCATTAGAGTATGTAATAGGAAATGCTAATAATAGTGAAATATAAAGTAAACAAAATTTTCTTCCTTAGGTATATTACGTCGAGTATGATAATATAACACTTATTATATGAATAATATGTATGCATACAATTGCTAGACTTTTTGAAAAAGAAATACTAAAAAAATTAAAAGATTAATATTTAAATTTAAAAAATTAAAAACCCGACTGCGTCAATATTAGCCTTATTGATTTAACTAATTGAAGGACTAAAAGATATAAACAAGACTTTAATTTGAATATTTGATTCTGGTTTTAAATTATCTTGGTTGGCAGTATTCATTTCATTACACTTCACGTATTATATAAATCATAGTCTTTTTTGCTGGTAGTTGACTATACAGATTCGGGTCAAAAATGTAGAGGTATGCCCTGGGATCTGATCCTGTGTTTTCTCATCAGCTCGCATTCGATCCTATACCAACAGGCCACAAATACCCCACAAGAACATATATCAAAGCCCCTTATAATGTAGCCTCTAGCACGCATCCACCTTATTTATCAAAACCCGAATGAATAAAAGATGCCTTTCGCGTCCTAGTTGAATCTCCAAAAATGTACGTACGGTACATGAATTTATATTACATATTAATGATGAATTTGGTATTTATCAAGTTATGGGGCTAGGGATTATGACGTCAAAATTTAAATAAGCCTTGGCTTGTCAATTTTGGGATTATGTTTAGAGCGACCTTGTGTCGCGGCTGTGGGAGCATGTTTTTTTTGGCCCGACAATTTTGTTGGTATTTAATGTAAAATTATTTTGTGTATATGAGATCTGTTGTTGATAGGGGAATGGATTGCCATGGTATTGTCTTGCCATGGATTGTTCCAATTTAAAAAAATACAACCATAACTGTCCGAGGCTATGTGTCTTTTTGTAATTTTGTATCATTTAAACGGCGACGGAAAATATCGTACAAACAAGCATGTTAAAACCTTGAGAGGTCACCTAAAGTAATACAATATTTAATAATTACAAAATTATTTTAAAAATCTGTGAATGCTATCTGTCATATTAAAAATTCAGCGTGTAAGATTTATGTATAAATATTCTTAGCCATTACAAAAACCTATTGTTTGCAGTAGTTACCATAGATTAAAATAATTTCATTCATGAACGAAAACCTTCGATTTTTAACGCACAAAAGTGTTCAGCCGCTGTACAAAACGATCTTAGAACTGAATAAAGAAACTAACATAATATTCTAAAACTTATATTTTAATTATCCTCACTCGCAAGTATATAATCCATAGTTACGAGTACAAACACTATATTTGCATCATAATAGTTGATATTAAGAGCGCGATGCACTAGCTAATGTGGAAATAAACACAAATACAAATGAAACACACATTGCTATGCAAATCGCCGAACTATTTTAATTAACGTGTTAGTTGTTATTGCTTTGCTGAACAACAACGGCATAAAATGATTGTTTTATCTGCTTTCTGAGTATTTGTTTCGAATAATTCGAAATGAACAATCGTATGTTTTTATTATTGGCGTACATTTTCTTTGTTCTCTAGTTAATGAGGGTAAAATTAGTTTTCGTAACTATTTAGCGATTTGGTACAAACCACCAACCACTGCATGATAATGCCTGGGTATTTTATCGATGTAAAGCGGTCTTATTTAACAAACAAAATTGTGAAAACTACAATTTAAAATAGCTAAGATTTTTAAAAGTCCTAATTTTAAATAATGTAGATGCAGGTGGTTTTATAAAATTAATTTAAATTAACTTTATTTAGTTCTGAAACATCCAGCTGTAAGAAACCTAGTATGCAAGTATTAGGTGACTAAATAAATATAATAGACCGGAAGGAATTTTCCAAACAAATACATACTACTAACCAACCGGATCTAAAATGATCACATTCAACCTACAGGAAGTCCACTCCCAAACATAACCTCAAAAATTTCCACAACGACCTGTTGCAAGCCGCCTGGATCTCCTACAATCTTGACTAGCTCCCCTACCTAAACAAGCCCTCAAAATGCCTGAACAAGTCACCCAACGCTCAGCTCACCTCACCTCACCTCTGATTCCATAATATTCACACAATTCCAACCATATCAATATTTATGTTTCCGTCATGACGGGACCCTACAGGATTATTTACATGCCAGACAAGGGTCACGGGACATCCGAATATTCTTACATACGTTATGTAGTTGATGACTAAGTATGATTGATCCAGGGTCTTATAATGGGACAAGTTGTTTTGATATTGTTTTATATGTTTAGGAAATTTTGAGGTTATGTTTGTTTGCTTTATAGTTGTATGGTGTTTATTATGCGTGTAGGACAAAGAAATTATGGTGTTTTCTACCGTGTACCGTGTACGGTGCTATACAGTACTGTATTAGCCCATATACGTCCCACTGCAAAGCAGCGGCCTCTACAATAGAGAATAAAATTAAGAGGGAAAACGAAAGACGCGACTGCCAACATGTGAATGCTATATGATAGAAAAAGTTAGAAAAAATGGTTCATAGTGGTTATAACAACAAAATCACAGGAGGAACGTTGTATTTTCTTCCCTTATAAAGAGTATAAGGTCTTTTTTAAAATAGAGAAACTCTTTACAGCTTTCATGGTCACGGGGCGGACTGAGGTATTAGTCATCCGCTCAGTGACTGTTACAATTAAACTACCCTTATTTTGAAAATATTAAATTAAAAAACTTAATTTAAATAGCTAGTCTATGTTTGCGTTCCGATCTACGCATTAAACCAAATCCGCGATAAAAACCCCTAAATAATCGTTTTATTTCAATGTGTAACATTCGCGTAAATCTAAGAAACCATTATAGAGAAACTCTCCTATGTATTAACGAAAATGAGCTTAAAAAGGTATTATTAAGTTAATAAAAAATAAGACACTTCACCTCACTTCTATACTAGCTCAATACTAGCTAGATACGTATAATATGTGTTGACGACGCAAGCGCACATCATCCCGCGTAGCACATAAGAAACATGTTTTGTAAGGTCTCGTCACGCCACGATCGCAGTATGTGTGGGCGGATTGGGTGCATTTTTGTGGTTTTTTGACCTATTTTATTGAATAACTTCGCACCCACCGCTCACACATTAATGATTGATATATCATTTTAAAGGGCGTGACGAGACCTATCTAACGGTGTAAGATACATGTATATACGAAGGATATTTGAGTAAATAAAAAGGAAAATGACCGCGCCCCATAGTAAAAACGGACCCAAAAATAGGAACGTTTTACGTGGGTCTCCCTATGGTAACGCCTCGGAGTAAATAAGCTGGCAAGCGAAAATTGGAATTCACTGGATCCAGAAGAGCTCTCCGAGGAAGAAACGAAGAAACCTGAAGACACTCGAAGCCTCAAGAAACCTCAAGAACCAAGAAGCCTGGAGAAACCTGAAGAAGTACGAAGCGATCCGGACTGCGACGTTGGTTGCCGGCGTCACTACGAGCGAGTACTCCGGGGCTACCATAGGGCGGGGCGTGGTCGATTCCGCGTATATTTTATATCGTGTGTTTCATTACGTTGCCCGTCCTATACAAACCGCACCTTTCGGAGCGACCATTCCTAGGGGACTAGGCGTCAAATAGAGTGCTCGAACACGCACCAGGGGGTGCATACGCTGGGCTCCGGCGCCCGAGTTGAGGACTCGGATTCTCGCCCAGTGAAGTCGCGGTGGAACGTCGGTGCCCGTCTCCGGGTTCCCGACCTCCGCACGCCTACAATATGTAAATGCGTCTTAACCTAAAACTAAAACCACAACCAAATTCTCTGAATCGTAAATAAGTTCCGTATCGAATAATCAACATCATATTAAGCTACAAAATAATAATCATCTTTTAAATTTATTTTTAAACTTTCATTTAATCGGACTCCAACAGATTTTGAGACCTATATTACATTTAATATATTATGTACAGGTACCTAATTTATAACAGTAAAGGTATGTACCTTTACTTTACAAATCATTTTTCCTGACAAAAGGCAAAGCTGCATAATTTTATTTAACCTTTTCAAAGAGTATTAGATCCTGAAGGAATAATAAAGGTGGACCCGTGACTGAATAAACCTTATTTGCCCGAGTCGCTATAAAGGGATATCTACATCAGATATCTGCTTTAAGATAAATACAACTAATTTCAAATTACGTAATTAATAAGTGGCTCTGTATTTCATAATTTTCTGCTGGTAAATAATATTGCTTCTTGCATACTATCGTTCTTCCTTCCTTCTTTTAAAATAAATTTTCAGATCAATTTTATACGTAAGACGTGAAATTCTTATAATAAAACTGTAGTATGCATGATATAATACCATTTCGTTTACAAAAACTTCGTAGTGGATTTCCATAAATATTTTATTCCTATATTTTATACTGATACTAACGAATTTAGTAATCAGGTCTTAGAAATTAGGTAAAACTTGTGCATTATAATATACACAAGTCCCACAAACGCTTTCAAACAACAATACACATAATTCTCAAAAGCAATCGATCTATTTTCCCATCAACATATAAATTACCCAGAGCGGCAGATGTAGTCAATATGTATAGTATATCTGATATAAGTATTATTTGTTGTCATCGAATTTGCGCGCCAGATAAACATCTCTACCAAAACGCATTCAAACAACATTAGACATAATTTCGAAAGGTAATCGATATATTTTCGCATCGCCAATATTTAAATTTCCATCTGCACATATAGCCAGTGTGTACGGATCTAATGTCAGTATTACTTGTCGTCATATCGGATTTGCGCTGTCTCCGAGCTTTGCTTGCATGTCTTCTTTGCTTTATTACGGGATTCAGACTGCCATTGTATAGGGATAAAGAGTTTAACAGCTACATACTGAGGAACAGTGAGCAAAGGGAATTATTTTACGAAAAAAAAATTGTCTGTTCACCTATAAGGCCAACTGATGACGTAATCAAGGATGCAAGAAGTTGCCGGATGCAAGCCGCTCTGATAGGTCGCTGTGAAAATCCTTAAAAGGGGCCTATGTTCAACGGTGGATTTTCTATGAATAAAATAGTTGGAACGTTCTAAAATCTAAATAACGTTCAAGAAATATCGTCACATGGGGCTAATGTATAGCTGTACCTAGAACAGTTTCGAGGGTCCAAAACGCAGCCAATATAATATGCTGAACTGAAAATTAATACATTAAGAGCACCAATCACTTTACAATCGAGAGTAAGTAACCAAAGACTGGACGAAATGAAAATATTAAGTAGAAACGCGGTCTCGGGTACCGGCGAGGATTGTGTTAGCTAGAAAATATAATTAATAAAGGTACCAAGAATTGTAGTCATATCTATACCAATAGATCAAGCTGAAGAGTTTGCTTTTTTGTTTGTACCTCTAATCTCAGGAACTACTAATTCCTATTTAAAAAATATTTTTTTTTGCATAGGTCATTTATGGAGGAATGCTATAGAGTAAAGGCTATATATTATCATGCTATGACCGGTAGGAGGGAAGCAGTAGTGAAAAATCGAGCAAATACGAAGAAATTTTATTCGGTTTATACACCCAAGTAAAACTTGCCTTACCGTTCATCCCTACACCGCGCTCTTTGATCCGATATCTTAGCTTTCTTTATTTTGGTGACGAAATGAGATTTGCGTAAATGAAATTGGCGTGTGAAAAACTCGCGGGCGTATTTAACTGTCGGAGTTGTGACGTAAAAGTGAATGGGTCGCGTCAGCAGTAAACCCGCGCACCTTGTTGCCAGAATTATTCATTTTATTGAGTTTTTGCTGTGATTGTGTTTTTTAGTTTCTTTTTTCCTGGCACGAAGAAGTGATGAAGATCGCAATATGGTTAGTGCGATTCAGAGAAAACATTTTGATAGCTGATGGCTATTTCTCACCGGTTGAAACAATCAATCTGTTCTTTGATTAGATATCGTTGGCATTCTGGTGTCTAATGGTTTTATTTTTTTCTATCTCGTTGAAGGGTAGCCGCATGGATATAAAAGAGATTTATGATATAAAGTAGATAGTTGCTAGCTGAACACTTTATTAGTATAGGATGATGAATTTAAGATATTATTAAAAAATGGGCCAAATAAAGAAAATTTTAATTACAGTCGCGAAAAGATAGCTTCTTTAAGGCCATCCGCACTCTAGCTTTATTGCTTTAAAAGCAAAATAAGAATTCCATGCTGATAAAAATGTAGCATCTACAATGTTGTTTAAGCTAAACGCCAGTGTCCCAACTCCCAAGGTATCAACCCAAAAATACCGTCGATTGACCAAATAAACAAACAACAATGTCATGATGCGGTCCCATAATCCCTTATAGGTGTGGAAACGTTTTTTTGCGAGGATCCGCGCAGTTTCTGTCGGTAAAGCGACCCTGGCAAATTACTTGGAAAGCCTACGAGATAACCCGCCTTAGACTCCGGGGGAAAATATAAATTGCCAAATTCCCGACTTATAGAATATTGTAATTCTATTGATATCATTGCGGGTGATCCGGGTGATTCGGTTAGTGTAGAAAAGTTTTATTTATTTTATTGATTGGTGATATTCTTGACCCAGTATGTGGTTGTATAGGGTGATCGATTTTGCAGAATACTTCGAATTTATAAATACTTGTATCTGTATTTGTATCGGCCCATATACGTCCCACTGCAGGGCACGGGCCTCATCTACAATCGAGAGTCTAATTGACAGGAGTTAGGCTATATAGTCCACCACGTTGGCCTAGTGCGTGTTGGCAAACTTAACACACCATATAAATTTTCACAAATCGCTATGGTATGCAAGTACTCACGATGTTTTCCTTCACCTTTATAGTTACAGTTTAGAAAATAAATAAAGTCATTAGTCACACAGCTTTACTTTACATTGATAGACAGGTCTTATTTCGTAGTCATAACTCCAGTATTTAAGTATATTCAGTCTTACAGTACCCAGACTCTAACAATTACTTTAAGATCACATATACATTTGTCATACTGCTGCGATAGCTATTCAAACCCACATCATTATTCAGCCTCTGGTTTTACAGCTTTCGTTTCAACTGAGCCGCGGTGGCTATTTAAAGTATTACTTGACTTTTCTCTCGCCTTTTCTTTAGTTAATGGTATTGCAGCTGATTCAAAATTTTTTATTGATAATCATTTGCTAACAGGTCAGTCATTTTGCTCATTAGCGACGGTTTTAAAATAAAATGAAATAGTAAGTATGTTTCAAGCAAGTGAAGTGTCGGACGCCCTCCACAAGGTGGACGGACGACTTTGTTAAGGTCACAGGACGTCGCTGGATGCAGGCCTCTTCCAACAGGTCTATGTGGCGGTTTATGTCCATTGCTGGATTTCCTGTGGCTGAAGATAGAGAAATAGAAGTATATTTAAGTTTTAGTACATAACTTCAGGTGGCTAGAAACGAAAAAGTGATCATGACGCACCTACGTGATGCATTAATATTAGAGCTTGTGATATGTGGGATGAATGGACTGTAGAAAATACCAGAAAAAAGAATAGACACGAAGAAATAAATATTAAGATAAATACTAATAAATGAACAAATACCCATAGATACCGCTCTGTTAAACGACACAAATTTCCGAAACATCAGAAAGTTGTGAAATAACTTAAAGGTTGTACAACTCGGTGTTCTTTGGACATAATATTGTGATAAATCCGATACTTCGAAAATACACAAATGAGATTAAAACCCGTTTCGGAGTTTCGACGACTTAATAAAGCAACCGGAGTCCATCTCGGTCCAAATGTACATTTAATTTTGCACCTTAAAGACCAATCTGAGCCATTATGAACGCGATCAGACCGTTCTCGGATTACAAAACCTTATTCTGTAGCTAAGATAAATAGAAGACACTCAGATCTGAAATTCAAATATGAAAACTTCAACCGAAATTCCCCTTTTAAAATTGTTGTCGGGAAAGTTCGCTTCACGGTGGATTTTGGTTGTTAAAAATTTCAGTTTGAAAAGTGTTGCGGTCAGGTGAATATTAGAAATTAGTTTATTGTTAAAATTGGTATTGTTCTACCTCATTGTTGGCTATAGAATTGCAAGGTAGCTACGTCAATATTCTCGCTTTGTTATGGTAGGTTGGATATAAACAGATCGTCACGTTGAATTCCTCTTGTATTAGTTGGATTTACGAGATGAGCAAATCACTCGCTAAATGGCAAGCGATGAATGACGAGACTAGCATGCCATTCGCTTGAAGGTGAGCGATACGACCGCACAAGGACAGTAGCAAAACCAAAGAACACAATGAATTAAAACGCAATGCTTGGAATTTCACTGCACTTGATATCCCAAGACATATGATGTTAAGTCTTATTATGTCTAGTAGATACTCTGGTTACCCTATCCTTTTCCAATTCCTTTGCCCATAAACAAGAACAGCTGTCACACTACCTCTGCATTCCACTCTTCACCTTAAGACATAAGGAGTGAAGTCGCTTAATTCACGGAATTTAACTCTGAACAATATACTTCAACCCGGAACACAAGGGTTTTTACTGTTGCTTAGCAGCAGGAATAAAAAAAGCAATTGAACCCCGAAAGACTCGAGGGAATTAATATATATAAAATTTGTGTCAAAAACTTCTATTAACTGCCTATTATCAAACTCTTTAACAAATAATCCAATTCTCTGTAAATTTAATTTTTCAATAGCAGATCTCCAAGGAAATTCATAATAATATTTTCACTTGGAAATATTTGACCCTCCCTATCAAAATAATTTTAGCCAACAAGGCGTTTTAATTCAAGAATCCTTTAGTAAACAAGAGGGGTGAAAAGGGACGGAGGAGAGAGATGAAAGGGGTGTGGACGCAGGCTACCCTTGCCCACCTGTCTGGGGGACACAAAATTAAATCAATTGCGACAACTTGAAGCAATTGCTGAATCAAGTTTTCACTCTGCACAGGAATAAGCCAACGCACTGACAGGGAGTTTTGACTATTTTTAGGGATCAGCAAATTGTGCGATGTTATTTTAGGCTCGCAGCTAAATTGTATAAAGCTGGTGATATATGTATGCCTAAAACAAACATGGCGCAATGGTGTAGTGTCAGTATTTTTTGTTAAGCCTTTGAGTTTCGGGTTCGATTTCCAGGGCCAGATGAGTTTTGAAAAATCTTTAGTTGCTACAATACGATTACAATTTGTACCAAGAATAACCAAATACCGATTCCTATCACATATGGGGTTGGAACTAAATTATTTCCAACCTTATATGTGATAGAGTATTGTGGGTGGCACAAGTAACTTCACTACCTACCCCCTCGGGAAGCACCAGCGTGAACGTGTGTGTAAACTACCAGAACGACTTTAACAGTTTTTAACTTAAGTTCAAAACGTTATTTCTTGTAAACTACTTTTTTAAAAACTCAGCACATTTTCTTCATCCCCGCTTTGGAAAAGTTTAACCACAATCTTTGGTAAACAAACTATTTTCTTTTGAATTTTTATGCGGCTATCGAAAGTTATCGGTTGCAGTTATAAAATAGTTTACGGGTAAAATTATTTAAGTATCATTTTAAATATTCAAGATCTACTATAATATTATAAAAATGGCTTAATTACACAGTTACATAGGCTCATTGCTACAATTCACCCGATGGTAAGTGTCAGTAAGCTAGATACAGTGTTTACATGCGAGAAATGGCTACCACGGGTTAGTCAAAATAATTATGCCTGCCGGCTCAAAATCGGATACATCGTCGGTTTCGGTCAATATGACGGGTGATCTATCATATTATAATAAATATCGCATTGATAAATAATTAATATACGATGTCTTGTATAATGGGTGTGACGATCATCGAAATGTATTGGTCACTATTGAAGACGCTATCAGGGCGTATAACAATTTGCTATTGCGATAACCTATTTTATCCACGAAACAAACGCAAAAGAAACCACGTCTTTTTCATAATAACAATATCTGTCAATATCAGCCCATATACGTTCCTCTGCAGGGCACGGGCCTCCTCTACAAACGAGAATAAGATTGAGAATAGTTAGGCCATATAGTTTACCTAGTTGCGAGTTGGCGGACTTTACACACCATATAAATTGTACAAATGCTATGGTATGCAGGTTTTCTCACGATCTTTGATTGTTATAGGGCGTGATGATTGACTATCAAGACATTGGGTACTTTTATATCATGTAAATAGAATAAAATAAGCCTTTATGCTGGTATAAAACAATGGTGGTGTAAAATAACACTTAAACATATAGATTTTATAAATCGGCAATCGGTTTTTCCTTAGCCGCTTGTCTTTCGATAAAGACCTCCTCTAGAGACTTCCATTTCCCCCTATATCTTTAAAATAATGTACAGAACCCCAAATATTACTAACTAATCTATCTTGGCCAGCTTTTTATTTTATTACCCTGGTGAGCGACAGCGGCGAACCAACACTCGTCGCCACTAATTGCACAAATTTAATTTTAACGATCAGACTGCCACCGCTGCCAGTATGACTCGCCTTTTTACAGATTACAATATTTTCTTCAGCATATTGTATTCGGATTGGTTAAACTTTATTGATGGGACAGATATTGGATAATTAAAAATAAGAGGTGATGTTATTAAATATAAAATGTGACGAGCGTGTGTGTAATTTGTAACGCTTTTGATTAAAAACTGATTGACAAGGATGACTACAAGTTTCATTTTCATGTAAAGAATTTCTTATACTTATATTATTTCATTTAGATAAAAAATGGCAATTGTATTGCCATTGTATTTACCTGAAATTGAGTTGAACCCTTTCATACTTATATAAAAACCATACTTCCTAGAAAAATAGAAAGGCTATACCAGAATGTCTGTTTCACCCACGTTTCGCCTTATACTCTTATGTTCCATCCCACAATGTGGTAAGGGAAGAAATATCGCTATATCGGATACAAATTCCTGACGCCCGACCATGGATTCAAACCCGAGGCTAGAGCGTTGTAATGGTGCCGTAACCGGTACTGTCTAGAAACCTTCTGAAACATGCAGAAGTCTAATTCCTCTAAACTACTATTTGAAAAGTGGAATAAAAATTCCTTTTTCACTTAACAACGCCATAATAATAATCTTAGAACATATCCTTACCAATAACACTTCAAAAACAGTATTCTTTAATTCTCAAACACAGTCTACAGTCTCCGGCGTATTCACAGTAAAAAATCACCAACCATTACCTGAATTGGAACTTACAACTAGGAAACTCTTTGCGACGCGACGTCTAATGGATATTAGAATAATAAAGAGCACTTTATGCCCCTATTAAAATCTTCGTACATGTTACGTTCTACCCATCAAAGTGCTGCCTAAAAGACTCTTTAGTTAAATACTCGCGGCAATTAAGTTAATTGTCTTTATTAAGCGTAGAACGCCTCAGAGGGTAAGGCTCTGTTTCCTTTAAATGTTTGCGCGCTTGTGCTAACTGCTGTAGTTTAAAAGTTGAAATGAAATTTTCTTGACTTTGCAGGGGATTAGTGTTATTTCTATATTTTTTCCAGCTTAATATTCTGAGGATTATGTTGTTATCTCTTTGATAATTTTTATTTTATACGAGCAAACAACTCAGCTGATGGTGAGTGATTTACAACCGCCCATGAACATGTAAAACACTTGGTTTATAATAGCGCTGCTAGCGTTTTTAAATAGTAGGGAAAAGGGAAGGAAACAGGATGGAAGCAGAATAAGGGCCTCCGGTAATATCACTCACAGAAACTAACATCACAGCAAGCCTTTTCTTCACTTCGAATTTCTGCGAGGCAATCATAATGGTGTAGCTTATCTTTATTTAACAGTAGTCCAAAGTAATAATGATGTGGATTCACCTTTATAATCTTAAAGTATAAAAATACAAGCTTATAAATATACAAACACACATAAAGTCACGCTTTTTATATCGAGCAAAACTTTCTGATTCCGGACTGATAATGAATAGAAACATCCAATATCAGTTTGCCCGACCCGGGATTCGAACCCGGGACCTCAGTTTTGTAACCGTGCCATAGCACAAGCACTCCATCCAGGCAGTCTTATAAAAATAGTAAAGATTTATTGCAGTGAAATGCGAGTTTAATTGGTTAAGAAAAAATCAAGCAAGCTGTATACGTAACTTTTTTACTAAATCAAAACAGCGAGAAATAATTTCGCTATCTTGTAATATGAAAGCTGTGTAACCGAATCTTTATACGCCGTATACTCTTAGCAAAAGCCGTCAGTTTTAAGATGCCAATGAAAAAATATAATTTCAGTGACTTTTTTTTTTTACTTTACGACACTTTACGTAATATCTCAATAAAAGACGAATGTTGTTACAAGTTTTTTCATACACCTTTTACAGCGTAGTTAAGCGATTACGCGCGGAGCTTTCTTCTCTTATGGAACAGAGCCCTTATTGTAAAATTATGACCATCAAGTAACAGACCCCTTAACGCATTTCGGGACTCGGAAAAGCGATTTATATTAGAAATATTTTAACGTGTAAAGAGACCAGTTCAGGACATTGTATTCAATATTAGCTTTTATAACCTTGGAATTTATTCTGAACTGTACTGTACTGTATCAGCCCATGTCCCATTCCACGTCCCATTGGAGGACACAAGCCACATCTACAATCGCAAGGACGATTGATAGGGGTTAGGCCACATAGTTCATCACGCTAGCCTAGAGGGCCACCACCCCCTCTTTACATACCGTGGAAAGTTTCAAAAATCGCTTTGGTGTGCAGATTTCCTCGTGATGTTTTCTTTTACTATTATAGTGCGTGGTGATTGACTATTCATATATTTGAACATACAGTTGAAATTTATTTACGTGAAATATTTTTTTTTTTTACTATTATGCCTATAGTTTTTTTATCAATTGCAATGTAGTCGAAGTACATCAAATCTAATTAGACTAGGATAGAATAGAAAATAATCGTTGAAAAGTTTTTGAAATATTATGTTAAATCACAACCTATTTCTTTAATAATCCTTAACCGTTTTTATTTGTATACCTTATATCTCTCGCAAGATGTAGAATTAACAACCGCAAAGATAAAGCATATTCTGTTAGCTTTCAAAAGGAATATGTTTATACCAGGTAATCCACACAAAAACCTAATTAGCTCGCTAAAGAAATAGCTAGACGTGTGAAAATTGCTCTTAATTAAGCTCTAGTAAAATTACAGACAGTAAAATTTAATTTCAACGCTTTAAGAATAAAAACAAAAGTCGAGTGCGACACGAAATTCACTTATTTAATTTATTCTTAGTGAAACTGCTTTGCTGAAGTTATGTAAAGCAAAACTAGGACACATGTCTTAATTTAAAATACCTGTATTTTAATTTAGTATTTACCTTATAATCTAGGTTTATGTGTCTAGTGGAAGCATTAGGTTGGAATCTTTATATGGTCGTGGGATTGAATTCCAGATCGGAATTTATATTTTGTGTGTATTCTTCATCATCATCATCTTAGCTACAGGAAGTCCACTGCTGAACATAGGCCTCCCCCAAGGATCTTCACATCGACCTGTTGGAAGCAGCCTGCATACAGCGACTTCCTGCAACCTTAGCCAGGTCGTCCGTCCACCTTGTAGGCGGGCGTCAGACATTTCGCTTACCTGTACGTGCCGTTGTGTGTATTAGCCCACTCATTTCCATTTTTTTTTATTTATTTTTTTTTATTTTATTTATTTATTTTATTTCTTTGCGTAACCGTGTAATTACATAAACCTAACCCAGTAAGCACCGGCGTCCATGGAAAGATTGAACTTGTGTTATGGACACCAGAGCCACCTTATAAACGTAAAATTTTTACAACAAAGACAGTTACTAAATTATAAAGTGATAACAAGAAGAGAAAAAAGTGTGTGTGTGTGTGTGTGTGTGTGTGTGAGTGTGAGTGTGTGTGTGTGTGTGTGTGTGTGTGTGTGTGTGTGTGTATGTGTGTGTGTGTGTGTCTGTGTGTGTGTGTGTGTGTGTGCGTGGGTGTATGTGTTAGAGGGAATATGGTAACATAATAAGAATTATGGAATCAGTCTTAGGACATTTTTATTAGATTTTCCGTTGATTGTAATCAAGTTGAAGTAGGAAATCAATAACTTTATATTTGCATTTATACTTAGGAATAGAGTAAATGTCACATGTTTTATTAATTTTGTTATACAAGTAATTGCTTAGTACTCGAAAGTTTCGCTGAGCTGCAGTGGTTCCGTGAGGTATTGTCTTACAGATTCTGTATTGGTTTCGTCTAGATGGATTGCCAGTTTCAAATCGTAGATTATTATGTTTCCTAAGGATGGTAAGAAGTACAAAAAGTTGACGAACTGATAATAACTTGCATTCACCGAATAATGTTTGAGTTGGGAATCGAAAAGGTTTAAAAGTCATTACTTTTAGTACAGCCCTTACTGCACGCTCCAGTGGGAGCAGAGTTGTTTTGGATGCACCGCCCCACACCGTAATGCAGTAAGATAGAATTGACTGACATAAAGCAAAATACACAGTCTTTAAGGTTGTTTTGTCCGCCGAATGTCTGAGCTTCTTGAATATATAAATTAATTTAAGGACCCTAGCAGTTGTTTGTAGTATATGTTGCTTCCATGTCAGCCGATCATCTATGTATACTCCTAGATATTTTATTACAGTAGATTGGGAAAGTTCAGGACAGGCACAGTTTGGAGTGTTGACATTGCAAGAGTGGGCTTTAATTACAAAATTTTGGGACGAGAAAGTGGGAGATTTGAGGGAGAAGGTTAAAAAAGTCGTTTTCTTGAGATTGAGAGTCAAGAGGTTACAAGAAAGCCAATTCATAACTGATCTAAAAGCCTTTTCAGCGTAGCCTAGTGTTTCAGCTTGGTTACGGCCATGTATCAATAGTGCGGTGTCGTCCGCATATGAGAATACTGAGCAATTAGGAGACTTTAAGTTGCATAGTGAATTTATATAGACCAGGAATAGCGTGGGGCCCAGAATAGAACCCTGAGGAACTCCGAAACATATTGGGGTCTCAGTGCTAACGATTGAGTTGATTTTTACACATTGATATCGTTCATTTAGATAGCTATTAAATAATTTTAGTACAAGTCCACGAACTCCCATTTTTTCCAATTTTGCAAGCAGCAGTGGTATAGACACAGTGTCAAAGGCCTTTGTCAAGTCTAGAAAAATCCCTATACAAGACATTTTAGCATCTAATTTATTAATTGTATTGTCGACTAGGGCAGCGACTGCGTCTTCAGTAGATCTGCCAGTTCTAAAACCATACTGATTAGGGGCTAATAGGTTGTGCGTTTCAAGGAAGTTAACAAGTCTTTGGTTGATTATTTTTTCTAGCACTTTTGATAACGCTGGTAAGACTGATATGGGCCTGTAGTTATTGACGTCGGTTTTATTACCACTTTTAAATATTGGGTGGATTAGGGCTTTTTTATAAACGTTGGGAAAAACCCCTGTGGCTATGCTCGTGTTACAAATATGTGTTAGTACAGGTGATAAAACGGTGGCACAGGATTTTATAATATGAGTAGAGATACCATCCCAGCCAACCGTATTGGAATTTCGAAGACGCATAATGACATTATAAATTTCATTTTTGTCCGTGGGCAGAAGAACGAGTGAAGTCAGCGGGGCATTGAGCTGTCGTGATGCGTGTAAGGGATTGGGTTTAAGATTGGCTGCTAAACGGGCACCGATACTTGAAAAAAAGTCATTGACTGCATTTACGGATTGTTTTGGATTGGGAGCGATTTTTAATAGTTCTAAGGGCATAGACTGAGTTGTTTTAATATTTGTTACTGTATTAATAATTCTCCAAGTTTTTTTAGGATCAGTTTTAGCACTATGAAATTCAGTTTGTTCGTATGAAGTTTTTATTTTTTTTAATAATTTATTACAGAAATTGCGATATCGAACAAAAATTGTTTTGAGGGTTTCGTTATTAGGGTTTCGTTTTAGTTTACATAGAAGATTATCTCTGTGGCGGATACAGCGAAGTAGACCCGGGGTTATCCAAGGTTTCAGGATTCTATATCTCGATGGAACTGAGATAGTTCTGGAATACTTCAACATAATAGAGGTAATGATAGTTGTAAGAAAACTGGCGGCAACGTTCGCATCAGTAAAAGAAAAGATCAAGCCAAAGTCAAAATTGTTAATTTCAGCTATAACCTCAGGATAGTTTACAACTATGCGTGTATTTGGTTGTTTAGTTTGTATATTTTGTGGAGTTTTGAGATTTAGCAGGATGGGAGAATGATCTGTAATAGTGGTTTCAAAAACTAAAGTAGAGAATTTCAGTTCAGTTTTAGCAAGAACATGGTCCAGGCAACTGTTCTTTCGGGTTTGTAAATAATGAGTTGGTAAGAAACCATGGGATGCAGTAAAATCTAGATATTCGTTTGCCATGCTGTTAGGATTGTGTGGATTAATATTAATGTTTATGTCACCTATAATGAAAGCATTTTTATGATCTGAAATAGAAGTTAAGATGTTATTTAGACTATCCTGAAAATTATCCAATTTGCGGAAAGAAGGAGATCTATATAGGGCGACGAGGGCTATATCCTTAGGCCAAAATTTACAGATTAAACAGTTAGCTTCTAAGAAAGGTGGCTCAATAATATTGTGTTCCAAATTGTTCTTTATGTAAAGTGCGATGCCATCGTTTTGGTTGAGGTTTGCAGTAGATCTATAACTAGTAAAACCCTCTAGATGTGGTAAATGGTGAATTTTCTTCAACCAGCATTCTGTTAATATGATAACGTCAGGAATTATGCGGATCGTATGTAGGAAAACCCTTAGATTGTCAAAGTTGCAGTTAATGCTTCTAATGTTTAAATGTAAGATATTTATTGAGTTCGTATCTACAAAATTATTACAACTTTCCGGTCGGCAAAAAAAAAAAAAAATTTTAAAATAAAATAAACTGGGATCCAAGGTATAGTCCAAAAATTTTGGTGAAATATTGATAGATACATGACTTGATCGGCAATAACTAGAGTTAAAGAATAGTTTCTGCTGTCTTAAAGTGCTATATGTAGTATTTGAGACATAAGTATCGAATTCTATGAATTCATAAAAAAAACCTAAAGGAAAACAATAGACAGGACCGTAAATTCTTGCTGTTATAGCGAGTGTAGTATGTGGGTATTGGTATGGGAGTATTATTGAATTGTATGGTGTTGGTGTAAGTGTATAATTGAATGTATGTAACATCGAATAAAATACTAGCAAAATTAAAATGAAATAAAGCAAGAAGTTATACAAACAAAAATTTGGGACCGATCTACATATGTTAATATAATAATTGAAACTTGATATTGAGAACAATTGGTGTTTACAATTAGGTACTAGTCATATAACATTGATTATTTTATTTAAATCCAGTTCGGAGTTAATATTAATACGCTTAGACCCGTCTTCTTTTCGTAGATATACTTTGCCATAAGCTGTCCAGCAATGCTTGTATTTGTGATGCGCAGCAAAGTTTCTGGATAAATAGAAAAGTTTCCTTATCTTTGCTGTCAAGTTTTCTGATATAAATACTGGGGTCTTAGGTCCATCGAGACGTAGGTGTATTGTATTCAGTTTGTTATTTGGATTGGTTTTATTAAATGACTTGACAGATTGGAGTAACTTAGACTTCATAATGATTGTAGTGAGATCGACTATTATGGAGTTATTCATACCCCTGGGAGAGTTAATCCTGTGCACCTCTTTAATATCTGATTGGTTGATAGGAGTGTTGAGCGCTTGTCCAATGTTGATAACCACGTCTACTAAGTCTGATTTGGACTCATTCTGCTGCTTAGGTATGTTTTTTATTTCCAGGCTAGCCATTTTGGACTGTCTTTCTAGCTGATCTACCCTGTCTTCCATTTGTTTAATGTATTCTTTGCTTTCCTTTCTTTCTATTTCGTATCTTTGAATTTGATTTATCAATTCATCGTATTTTTTAGCGGAGTGTTCGATAAATTCTTGCATTTTGCTATACTGGCTTTTGATCTCTTGTAGGGTAGCTTCCATATTGGAATAAAATAGCGTTTGTTCTCTTCTGAGATCCCCAATGGTCAGTGCTAATTCGTCCTTAAATTCACTCAATAGAGCGTCTTCGTGAGCTCTCTTTCTTATGTTTCGTGCCGTTGTAATAGGTGGAGCAGTTTCTCCGAATTCCGTAGTCATACTTATATTTGGATCGGATAGATGATGGTTAGGAGACGGTTTTTGACTCGCGGGTGTAGTTGGAGGTGTCCGTTTTAGCGGCATAATTCAATCTATTGATTATCTCTTGATCAAATATTAATTGATAGTAGTATTTTATTTTTGTCCTTATTCTATTTCTCTTTTTATTTTAGGGTTCGTAAAGATAATACGTAAAAGATAACAATAATAGCCATAAAAAAAGAAAAAAAAAAAGAAAAAAAAATTCGCAGGATTAGAACCCTATATTTAACGCGCCTTGACTGCAGGCTAGATAACACACGCCACTGCAACGTTTAACGCTATTGACAAAATTAGCAATCGGCTTCACAGGGTATCAAGAATTGGACGACTGCAACGGTTGCAATTATGTTCACTAATGAGTCCAAAGTTCAATATTGACACATTTTATAATTGAGAGTAGGTGGTTTTGAGGCCAAATGTCTGCATTTATACGTTGATATCTTATTTTTACACAGTGTTATTTATCACAAAAGTCACTTAAAATGTTATTGAGTATTCATATTGTATGACACTGGCAAAAAAAATACACTTTATGACACTTTTTCCTTAGTTTACAATTTAAAGGCGGAGACAACTGTCAATACGTCTGTTCACGGCGACGCACGCGTCACTCTCGAATTGTTAATAGATTTAGTAAATCATTGCTGGTATTAGCAACACTTCTACCTTCCCCAAAATATTTGGTGAAAATATGAAGGATAATAAGAAAATCTCTTTGTAATACATAAGGAAGACAATAATCAATGTACATATGTTCTACCCGCGCCGCGCCGTCACGATCTCAAGGTGTTGTCTGTAATACCATTATCAAAGGCAAATCCGGACCCTTAAAGCTGGCTCCAAACGATTCTAGTACAAATATAGTCTTATCTTTTAGTTTGCCCTATATAGGAGAGGCCGAAGTCCTTGTCTATTTTGTATTTGTATATCTTCAGGAGTCTAGAGAGATATACTTTCAAGCTTAATACAAAATTGGAAAGTGATAGAAACGTCGGAAGGTTCATAAATGTAAAAAATCAACCAAATCCAAGACAAATCCGTAAAAAATTGTTTTATTTCAATGTGTGAAAATCGCATAATTCTAAGAAACCATTATGTATAAGAATATAAAAAGTTTATTCTTGAACCAACTCAAAGTATACTCAAATATTCAAAAATTTACTATCCAATTTAACAATATGTTATAAGTTATACAAATTACACATCATTACTATCTGTAACGTGACAAAAATATGTTACTTCACGCTTTCTACTCATATAAGACAACTGACCCAAAATTTCGAAGAAAAAAATGGCTACAGAAAAACCCTTCTACCCATAACACTCTGTATCCAAAGATATAATAAATTTGGGCGAACTTCTCCCATCAGAATGGAAATAAGAACAAACGACCCGTATTCCATATTTCTTACATTTCTATAATGAAATAAGGAAAATTGAATGCGTATGTCGGGCCTTACCCGGATTAGTTTGGGGCGTGATAATTGACTAGACGGATTAACTGCTTGATACCCGGATATCGAACGGTTATGGCGCTTGTTTGCCATACCCGGGTAAAGGGTATCTGACTTTCATTGACTTTTAAGGGACAGATAATTAGAATTTAAGATTGTGTTTGTAAATACAATGATAAAGTCAAGTTTTGTTTTATTTGTGTGCTGGGCAAAAATGGACGAATTTTAAATGTTTTATCGTTTCTTAGATTTACGCTGTTAATATTACACATGGATATAAAAATATCGGAAAGTTTAAACACGTAACAAAAAAATTTAATCCGCAATAAAATCCGTAAATAATAGTTTTATTCCAATATAAATAAATAAATAACACCCAACAGTCACATACATAGTCCTGACCCCACACTAAGATCGAGTCTTGTGTCGTGGGTATCAGGAACTACGAGAGACTTTTCGGTCTCACAAACACATGGACCCGGAAGAAATATGTGCGGGCCGCAAAATAAAATTAGTTTTAGTATAATTACGGTTACATGATTCTACCTATCCTAGACGAAATCGTTCCTATAATTTCCCACATCCTCAAACACTCCATCACGACTGGGATATTTCCAAGTGCTTGGAAATAAGCCCACATTATCCCTGTCTCTAAAAAAATCGAACGCCTCTATACGAAATGCTGGCATCTGTGCTAATGAAAATCCTTGGAGGTGGCTTATGTTTAGTAGTGGCATTCGTTCGCAGACGCTGGTGATTTCGTTACTATGTCTGCTTTTGTATCTATCAAAATTTAAATAGAAAAAAAGCACTATAAAATAGCTGCTTTTCGAATTTCTTTTCTTTTATTGCACTGAATGGCGAGACGAGCATGCAATTTGCCTGATGGTAAGCGATACGACCGCTCATGAACAGTAGCAAAAACCAAACACCTTGAATTACAAAGGAATGCTTGGCATTCCGCTGCGCTCGCCATCCTGAGACAAGATGTTAAGTCTCAATAATATGTCAAGTTACTCTAGCTGCAATATCCTTCAAACCGAAACACAACAGTGCATTTGCACTGCTTTATGGCGAGAGAAATAGACATTGCGGTGGTACCTACCCAGGCGGCCTCTCACTGGTCTTCCATACGAGAATAAGTATAAATGAGATCCTGGTTGTCGCTGCAAATTAACTGCGGCTTCCATGAATGTTTAATTTTAATTAACTTTTGGTAATTGATGGTTTGTTTATAACTTATTGAAATAATTAAGCGATGCCTTTGATAATTTTAAAATATTTTATATGTAAAATGTATACCTGGTTTATACAATTAAGTTCAAAAGAACATTGAAATTGATGCCGCCCGGGACTGGCTCGTTAATTAACACAAAAACCGGGATAAAAAGGGAAAATGTGACGTTTTTTCCCGTCAACGAATAATTAAATTTCTTCTTTTAATCATCGAAAATTTTAATATTTACAATCAACGTGTTTTGGACAAGTTGTTTGATAATTGCGCGATAAAATTGTTTGTCGGTCCTGTTTGAAGGTGTAAATAAGACGAAATTAGTAATATGATGAAATATCAAATTTAAAACGAACGACAGTCTATTAAACCTGTGCTGTAACAAGTTATAGTACCATAATTATAGTCGGCCTCTTTCAAAAACTTCCACAGATTTTTCTAAATTGTATGATAAGTAAACATTTGCTTTGGGACCAAAGTTTACGCCTAGATGGAATGTTATAGAAAATACGCCCATAATTTTGGATTTCGCCATAATTGTATAACAGTTAATAATATCGAGAAAACAAGAACTACAATTATAATATTTATAAATCAGAATTATTGTATGACCATCAAAAGCATAGAAACATGTTTTTTTTTATAGCTATGATTGGCGACACGAGCATGCCATTCGCCTGAGCGATAAGACCGCTCATGGACAGTAGCAAAACCAAACAACACCATGAATAACAAAGCAATGCTTTGCACTCCACTCCATCGCCATCCTGAGAAGTGAAATGTTACGTTTCATTATATCCAGTAATTACTATAGCTACAATGTCCTTCAAACCGGAACAAAACAGTGCATTTTCACTGCTGTTGGGCGGAAAAAAAAAATGGCTATTGTTGAGGTTTCTACCCAGACCCCCTCTTCAGACATATCGCTTATCAATATTTGTTCGACTCTGCTTCGCTTACTATCAGGTATGGTAATATTAATATTTCAAAATCGTATGAAATTAATGAGGCCTACCTTTCTTCCTTCTACTTGGCATTATCTCGACCGATGACAGGGTCTCCAACATTTCGCCGAGTCTTCGGTATCCAATAGTAAGACAATATAGGTAATATTCAGGAATGAATGAACCTATTAAATAACCTTATAAAACCCGTCCAAATTAAATAAACTTTAAATCACCAAACAGTATCAAAATATAAACCGACTGCCTCGGTGGCATAGTTGTACTACGGTACGGTTACAAAGCTGGGTCTCTGAGGTCTTGGTTTCGAATCCCGGGTCGCGCAATGTTATATAGGATTTTCTATTTATTATTAGCCCGGAGTCAGAAGTTTGTGCCCGATATGGCGATAGCCTCGCCTCCTATCATATTGTGGGACGGAACATACAAGGAGAAATGTGGGTGTCCTGGCACCTCTGCCTACCCCTTCTGGGAAAAGGTATGAGTTTATGTATGTAAAATATAAATCCAAAAGAATATGAATCTACCGGTCGACGTGGCGTATCCGACGTACATCCACGTATCTGATGATTTTTGGCATGTGACGCAACAAATCCATAAAATTTGGCAACGGCTGTATGATTTGCAGCAATTTGTCCGCTGCAACCGTGTTGCCGTGTTCCGTTTCAATGCGGCACGTTAGAGGATTTTTCGTACCTAACTCGTTCGATTGTTAGATACGGTTTTGTTGTAACTAGGAAATATACTGCTGGTATATTTTATTGCTGTTTTCGGATATGCCGTTTGGTTTTTAATAGGGTTTGGAGTTTAAGTCTTATTTTGAAGATAGCTAAGTGTGTGGAATACATATTTTTTACATTGTTGTATGATTTTATTCCGAACGTACTGGTAGTAGTAAAACCTTGTTGTAGATCATTAAAGCTGAAGTGGAAATAGGTACATCTGTGTTTCGGTGACGAATACGCCGAGGTTAAGCCAGACATCGTCCTGGCTAGATAAAAAGTCAGACAAAGAAGAAACAAAGTCCTAAGAGTAGTATTATACAAGCAACGCACTAAAGGAATTTCAGCTCGTTCTTTGTGAGGTCGTGGAATTTCTCCAAAGTGCAGATGGAGCAATATGGGGTTTTGAATCCTGCATTCCGCCTAGTGTGAGAATCCAAGAGGATATTCCCCATGTAAAATAAAATGTCTTACAAAAAAACAACGTAAAGCAATTGTTTTACCATTACACTCTATAAGCGAAACAGCCAGATACCCAATTCTCTCGTCCTCTTGATATTTTCCCTCTTGCATCCCATTTTCAAAAGCCAGTGAGTTTAAAACGAGAATAATTAACATCAGTCCGATGCGCAACACAGAATATTAATGAAATAGTTTTTCCAGAGCCCATCTGATATCCATTTGCCATTCCATTAAATTCAATTTATTAAATGCCCATCAATCCCAGTTCTCCTCTATAGGCTTTCAACTGACATTACCTCTTATCAGTCATCACTCAGTACCTATCACGGATCCACGCTCCCGGTGCAAAACCCATCGATAGCAGTGATGGAAAATGGAAAATTATTTTCCAATTTAATTATTCATTCCCAGACTTTTATTGAAAAATATCGACTTCACAGGCGATATCTAACTGAAAGCCCTCCATGTTATTGCATTCATTGGTGTACGGGTTTTTTTTATTTGCAATTGCATTTGAGCGATGAATTTAATTAATAATTTATTAATGAATGAGAACTTAATGACTTGGCTAATGATCAGTCACTATCCCACTTGGCCTAGCTTTTTCTAATGAATAATGATTTAGTTTACGTTTATAACGTCTTTATATAAACAGAGCTAAGGTTCATTTCTTCGCGCTTGCCTACTGCGCGTTTTATATATTCACATTTATATTAATAATAATTAGATGGATACAAAAACGAACTGATAATATTTTTAATTAAGAGACTCTTTCATAATATTATAATGATTCTAATTGCTAAGTAACAAGTACTTTCACTACTTCGGAACTTGTGGCAACTGTGAATAAGAAATAAAACTTCATACTTTGTCAGCAACACCAAATATTTTTTCCAAAATATTACATTACGTCATCTTTCACATGCATTTACCCCCTTATATTTGCCAAAAAGTTCTCGAATGGAAGCCACGTAGCGGGACCGTCAGACGACCTGGTAAAGGTCGCGGGACGTCGCAGGATACAGACTGCTTTCAACAGTGGAAATCATTTGGAGAGACCTGTGTTCAGCAATGGACTTCTTTTGGCTAATAGAGGGAAGGATGGATTTACCAAAAAAAAATATTACAATAAAATATTATTACAATACATTTATAAAGCTAGTAATTTTTACATTGACATTTCACTGAGGTACTGCACTAGGCTTTTGGCCTATATCGCAGCAAGTTTATAATCCAATCATACAAGTATTATCCACCTTATTTACATAATCTTTGCAAATTGTGTACAAAACACGAATGTTTCGCTAAGTAGCTGTCAAAACTTGGCCAGAGCGGAGATAAAGGAAAAAAGGCCAGGTCAGAATGGCCATCGGTGCCAGGGAAACGACGCCAAATAAACCGACATATAAAGAGAGTTGTAAAGGTTCCCCTACTGTTGTTCTTTTACCAGTTGTTCTTGAGATTTCATTTGAATTGTTTAAAACAGAACTGGATTTTGGCTGTGACTTCCTCTACCAAGAATTGCATTTTATTTGTGGAAATATCATCATCATCATTGTCAGCCTATTCACGTCAACTGCTGGACAAAGGCCTCTCCACGCCACTGCGCACGATCTTCAGCCCAACGTCTCCAACCGCTACCAGCCATCTTTCGGATATCACTCCACCTCGTTGGAGGGCATCCTACACTACGCTTTCCGAGGAAATAAAGCCGTAGAAAATGCTTAGCAGATATCCACTCGTTAAAATAGTTACATCCACCGAAAGTTTTGACATAAAAATAACTTTTATATCAATCCATCTTCTGTTTATGAACAGAAATTGTTGTTTTGTTGCTGGTAAATAAAACAAACATAGTCATAAAAACTCGGTTATTGAACAATATTTATGCTGAAAATTTTAAATCGAGTTACTGAAAGATTGTTGGTAGATAGAACAAATTGTGGAAGGTAAAATATATATCCGTAATATATATCGAGTATGCCGTTCATGTACTATACGACCATTCGTAAACAGTAGCAAAACCAAACATCACCTTGAATAACAAAGCAATGCTTAGCTTCCACTGCGCTCGCCATCGTGAGATATAAGATGTTAAGTCTCAATATGTCCCATAGTTATCTGGCTGCAATTTCTTTTAATCCGAAACACAACATTCCATTTACACTGTTGTTCGGCGGGAGTAATAGACATTGCGGTGGTACCTACCCAGGCGGCCTCTCACATGAGAGAGCTATATAAAGTAAATTATATAGAGTAAATGTGATATAGTAATAAATGTGAGATATGCAGATATCCTCTGTCAAATATTTCTTTCTTGTTAAACACAGCTATAATTACATTAATATACTCTTGTATGTTCTTAAAAAACACTCATAAAAGACAATAAATAAACAAAACGAGTTAAAATGGTAAGGGAAAAAAACTTTGAAAACTTCCACACTTGCAGATAAGCAGAGGCAACTGCTGGTGCCTTTTATGAACCGAATGTAGCCCTTGCTGGATTTTTCCTCTCAAGAGTCAAGATTTATTTATGATAGTGTTCTTATTGCCTAAAGGGTTGTGTACATGCCACTTTGGCTCGATAGAACATGTGGGGTTCATATTTGGGAACCAGGAATTATAGAGATTGGTGGTTGTGCCGTATTAATATGCTGACGTATGATGCTTGGGAAGTTTATTAAAGAGTGAAGTGCCTGTGTCCATCCATGATGAGATTTATATTATTTATAAATTCTTTATTGATCACTACATACATAATTAATATAAAAAATAAGAATGCATGTCAAAATTTGACAAAAGTTGCGCTTTGCCAATTTGTATTAAGATCTATCTTGTACCAACTTTTAAGCAAATAAAAATTCTTATTCTTATTCTTAGAACACTGGTTTAAACAAAGATGTTAATCAGAGATCTTATCGCTTACCGCGACTTCTTCAAGACAACCTCTAGATGGACTGGATGGAAAAAACACAGGAGGAAAGGGGTAGTCTTTCATTTGTTATTTTAAAGCTCTGGTTTTTGAATTGATTAAAAAATTCTATGCTCATATCTTTTTAGGCACCACAAAGTTATTTAAATACCAAGGGTATTGGAAGCGCAGTACAACCCAATTTTACAACCGAAAATCAATAATATTTCGACAATCCACAAATTAACGACAGTTTGTTCACATTCCGATACAAAACTAAAATCGCCTTATCACTTTGGCGGGTTTTATAGTCTCTATTCCGGTTTTTACCCAAATCACAAAAATAGGACGTAATATTATTCACGAACCCAAAACTCGTTGTAGAAATAAACAAATCAAATTTTCAGATCTAATAGAAGCAAAAGTCCTGAATATTTAAAAGGTTGCCTGTAGTTCACACGCCACTCCTATTTGAGTTATTCGCGTACGGATTCGTACTAACTTGTCCGAATTGCAAATAAGCGTGCAAGAACGGAAGTAGGATCAATCTGCTGAGAGCATGTTTGAGATTCCGCTGTCACTTTTCTGGGAATGTTAGGTGAAATTAGAGGATACAAATCAAGGATGTGTTGTGTATAGCTTTTCTGATACATATTAAAGAGTGGTTACTTACCTTGTTTAATAAATAAAACGATATTGCTCATAATATCGTTCTAGCAGCAAATTACGTAGTTTTGCAGATTTCAAACTACAAAACGAATCCGGTTTAATATCTCGAACACAATATATTCCCTAGCCGAAAAATAAAGCCTCGCCGTTCAAATAAAAAAAAAAACTATTGCACCACGATAAAAGACATTTAAAATGTGAAACGCAACTTTCATTTCCATTAATTTCACCGCAGTTAAAAAGCGAAACGCATAAATCCTTATTTCATTATTATATTAAAATAAAACCTCAAAATACAAAATACAGGCCGCAAAAATTATAAACTGATATTCTCTTGGAAAAAAACATACCTGTTCTGTTTTTAAAAATAAAGAATCGAATCCGGCATACGCATTCAAAACAACAAACGGAAGTTCTGCGAATAAAACAATTTATTTTATGGAAACAGTTTCGAATTTCGCGCATTTAACTTACCTTTTAGCCTATACAGCGCTGCCTCAAGCCGCTACCTCAGCAGACAGCGGTGCACTTTGCTACTGAAATTAAATTATAATAAAGCTTTGGTAAGCCGTTTCTTTTGTCCGGAAAAATATTTCGCTTTATTTAAATTTTAATTGTGTCCACTTGTTAGTTCCATGATAATAACTTGAAATAACTGTTGCTTTTTAACGTCTTTTTATAAGATTTTTGCTCATTTTGTGGGCTGCATGTGATACAAATACGCTATGAAGTGGGCTCGAATACAGGTTGAATGTTGTATATGAATAGGAATATGGTATTTGGCAGTCACACTCAGTAATAGCAATAAAAGTTCAATTCGCAGATATCACTAAATACTTACCGACTAGGTTCTACTTCTGTCTTCCTTTTATCCACACATAGTTATTTTTCATTTAAAATGACTTTTATGTTTGTCTTTAATTTAGCAATACGTCACTAGCCCGACATGAACCTTTTAAACCTTTCAAAGTCAGAATATTCCTAACGTCATATTAATAAGGGCATTATATGACCAGTACATACCCGATAGGGTAGGCAGAGACACTAATGCACCCCACACTTCCCGGCGCTTATTTCCATCTCAAAAGATACAGGGAACGAGCCTATAGCAATGCAAAAAAGCAACAAAATACTTGAGTACTTGACCCAAAAACCAAAACAAAAAGCGCCCAAACTGAAAACTCCCTCAAGCAATATTTACTTTTTTTTAATTCACCGTTTTTAATCAAGAAAAACAAGCGCAGTGCAACGTAATTCACATTTCTTAATGAAAGCACCCGAAAGTTAAAGTAATTTGCATTAGAAAAGACGAGTTGGTAAGGACCGCTTGTTGAGTCTGTATTAAAATTAAGATTTAACGTGTTTCCGCCGGGGTGGAGACAAAGTTACATTTTTTTTGCTTTTTGTACGTAATTTACGATGCTCCTTGTTTTGTCACGATTGGGGAAAGCTTGCTTCTTACTAATGAGGTGATTTGTGGTACTGTTTTGTGAAACTGTTCTTTGTTTGTAGGGTATTCGTGTTGGCTCGAATGACGATTATCATATACGGTGGTGGAAAGTGCATAAACTGCATAAACTGCATAAACGAGCAATTATGTTGCTTTCAGATTTATCCTGAATATATTTGGACCATAATTAAGTTGTCGTAATAAATAAATATACCTAACAGTGACATACGAATACATAGTCTGACGCCACACTAAGATTGGGTCTCGTGTCGTAGGTATCAGGAACTACGAGAGACTTTTCGGTCTCACAAACACACGGATCCGAAACAAACTGCTGTGGATCACATAAATATTTGTGTCCGTACGGGAATCGAACACGTGGCCTAACATTTCACAGCCAGCGTTTTACCAACTGCGCCACGGAGACTATCATGATAAGATCAAAATTAAAAAATACGTATTTCTTCTTTACTATAACTGTAGAAAAAAGTTAAACATACAACTTAAATATGAGTGTAATTTATGAATGACGCGTCATACTCGCTGACAGGCGCGCGGGGGCGGCCATAAATTACGCGTCCCTCGCGACCCGACACAAAGGCCACGTGATATCACCTGTCACTGCACTGGGTCAGCCGTAACTTGACTTGTGTGTCGTACCTATGTATAACTGAGTATATAAAGTTGCGTGGCGGTACTCAAAGATTCATGAAATAATAATAAATACATCCAACAGTCATACGCATAATCGTCATTCCATACTCAGGTAATTTAGATATTGCGGAATTCTGAAATTACGAGAGAATTTGTACAAGTTGAAAAAGGCGTGAGTTTATGTATGTATGTAACATACATACACTCACGCCTTTTTCCCAGAAGGGGAAGGCAGAGGTGCCTGGACAGCCACAGTTCGCCTAGTATGTTTCGTCCCACGATGTGATAGGTGGCGAACCTTTCGCCATATCGGGCACAAATTCCTGACTCCGGGCTGATAATGAATAAAAAAATACAATCTCACTTTGCCCGACTCGATTCGAGAGTATTTGTTTTCACAATACAATTTGACAGTAATCAGGAAGTCGCTGGATGCAGGCCGCTTCCAACTAGTCGATGTGGGAATCATTGGGCGAGGCTTATATTCAGCAGTGGACTTCCTATGGCTACAGAGAGAGAGAGAGAGAGAGAGAGAGAGTTAGCAATCAGGTCAATATAGAAAATATTCAAAGTGACGGTCATCATTTCTAAATCTGACTTTATGTATTATTGAAAGGTCAGAAACCTCATGTTCGGCGAGTCAAATTATCAACGGTCTGAAAGTATTAAGTAAAAAAACCGCCATTTACATACGGAGATGGAAACCCGCCATATTGACCTACGCATTTGTGTCGCGACCAGTCTGTATAATATAAAAAGATAATACAGAGTTAGAAAGAAAAAGAAAAAAATATTTACTGTCGCAAGGCCAACACATAGAAACAAATAAATAAATAACACACAACAATCACATTCATAGTCCTGGCCCTACATTGAGACCGGGTCTAGCATTGTGGGTATTAAAAACTACGAGATAATTTTCAGTTCCACAAACACCCGGACCTGAAATAAATACCATACGCACAAACATTTGTCTCGGTGCGGAGATCGAACTCGTGGAATCTAGTTTTATAGCTGGCATCTAAAAAACAGCTCCACGGAAGCTGTCATAATGTTTGGAGCTGATCTATATGAATGTACATTGCACCTACACCTTTTGTCTCACAAGTAAAAAAAATAACAGACACGTACACCACATTTTCATATAAACAACACAAAGTTGATTCAAAGTATAAATTTTCTATTAATAAACAAGTTTAGTCCGAACATCTTGAGTAATGCAATGGTAATTTATTCCACCTATAAGTCTTCGTACAAACGGGGGCCCTTAACGAGCCGTCCGGAGACTTTCATTTTTCCTCTCAATTTAACGTTATGAACAAGAGTCTTGTACGTTTGTTTATTTCATTACATTGTTCTTGTCGCTGCAATGTTTTTGTTCTTTCTATGATGGGCTTGTGAAAGACAGGAGTGTCGGAACAATGATACTGTTGATGGTTTTTGTGAAAACGTTTCTACTTTCATACTTTCCTGCACAATTATTATTGAGGGGAACAGGAATTATATATTTTGTGGAAAAAGCTTTCGTCGCGTTATTCTAATAGGAATCGATTTCAAGCAGAGGGCGGTCATTTCTTAGATGAAGGCACGGCAGTCAAAATTTCATTAATCCATCTCTGCCTTTCAGAAACCGTAAGTATCTAAACAGTTGTGACTTTGCCGTCACATACTACTGTTTATTCAATGTTTATATTAACTACGTTTTTCTCTAATTACACTCTCTAAAAGTCATCACAAAATCGAATAAATTATCCCCCAAAGAAGATTCTAGAAAAAGTCACAACCAAATCCACTTCCGTAGAAATAAGATAAAAACAAAACCAACGTCGTGTTTTCTAATGTGAAGCAATCTCGATATGTGAACGCTACAATTTACATGGCGGCCGAAAAATTGGATACACAGATATAAGTGATAAGCCGGAGTAAAGTAGACATGAGCAACTCAAATGTTTCCTGATTTATTTCTTCGCGAATTGGACGCGAAATTCGTTTGTAAAGGTTGGTTTGTATCTGAGAAAGTTTCTAGCCGACTTCACATAATGTTACAAATTTATTTTTTATCAAGCTAGCATAATTATACCAAATGTCATAGGACTGCTGTCTGGTGCCATTTAATATTCTGCCTGGACGGCATTTGCGCTTACCACCAGATGCAGTGCAGTCATTACGTCGTGCTAGTATAAAAAATCTAATTAATTGTGTACATGATTGCTTCGGTTACAAATGAATTATTCTGGCAATGTTAGATATGAACAATTCATTGAAATTATTGAAAGGACATATAAAAAAGGAAATCATCAAAATCAGTTCAAATTTGCGCATAACGCGTTCAATACGTACAAAAAATTAGTTGAATAGCTTTTTGAAAACGATTGTAAAATTAAATGGACTAAACAAAATTCTGTTTTGCCACAATATTTAAATACGAGCATAATAATATGAAAAATTGAATAAGAGGTAAACAAAAATACACAGTCTTCAACAACGAATACAATAGCCTAGTTTTGTTTACGTTTTTCATTGCCAAATCAATTGAATCAACTGTCGCTACAGGCAATTTGTGTGTTTGAATAGTTCTATTATTTTTATATGTACTTTCCATAATTTTTTTTTGCAAATATTTGTTTTGGTGTGTTGTAAGATGGAAAAGCCTGACATTATTTTCGACACACTTGTAAATTATTTTATGTATTTATTTATGTATGCCTTTTAAATTTTTATATATTGTTTAAGGGCGGACTTATGCACTCTTTGCCAGTCGACCTTTGCATGGTTCATTTGTTGTAGAGTTTGTATATTATTAATTATTAGTTATTAAAAATATTATTATTATTAGTTATTAAAAATACAACAATAGGCACAATAGTCTTTTTTTATCGCCTTTGTCGGCAGACGAGCTAGCGGCCCGCCTGATGGTAAGCGCCTACCGCTGCTCATGGACCTCTGCAGTGCCAGGGGCCCAGCATAACAAAGTCGTTGCCTACCTTAAGGACAGTACTCTCCTTAAACCTACATACATAAATAAAACATGTGTTGTTCCCCACATTAATAAAATATTTTCATTGTCTACTAAGCAATTTCAATCTCACATAACAACCAAGCTATACGGAGGTATGCAAATTTAATTTTCCTATACGTTTCAGCGGCCCGGTTATGTTATAAAAAAATGTACGATCAGGTAAATCATAAAAGCGTAGATACACAAGGGGAGCGAATATAATTTACTCAGATGTAAAATAAAAAAATGGTGTTCTCGCTTCTGGCACAATAAATAATTCCAATTTCACATTCGTATAGATGTTGGGTTAGTAGTAGTGAGGGTACATTGAGCATTTATTTCGGCGTGGACTTACAGAAGTTAATTTCTAAAAATATTATATTAAAAATCACTGCTCGTTTGCATCTGATTTTAATTTCTTTGGATATTTTGTCTTCCGCTTTCATAAAGAGGAAAGGGATTATTATATCCAACTCTTCCGTTCGTTTAATATATGAAAATATTTACTGTCAGTTAAAGATAAGCTAGTGTCCCTAAATCGCTGTGTTTCAATTATCCGTTTGTTACGTGCCACTGTTGATCCTGGCTGACAAAAAAATTGTGTCCAAAATAATTCTATTTACAGTTAATACATTCTCATTAAAATTTTTGTAACCAAGACAAACTATTTTAAATTATATGTTTTTTTTTATTGCAGACGAGCATGCCTTCGTCTGATGGTAAGCGATACGACTACTCATGTACAGAAGCAAAACCAAATGCCATAATTTACAAAGCAATTCTTGGTATTCCACTGCGCTCGCAGTTCTGAGACATAAGATTTTAAGTCTACTTAAAATGTTACTATTTTTAAGTCACTAATATATGTATGTTAATCTGACTAGAATATCTTGCCAACCGGAACAAAACAATGCATCTTGCTTGGCAGGAAAATAGACAAAAAATACCTAGACAAAAAGTGCAAAAATTTGCAAATTCTGTTGATTCGCAACAAGGTCTAACGATTTAGTCTGGACACGAAAGCTATCATTTACCTAAGCTGCTAAGCCCTGAAGATATTTCGCTAAACCCTACCCCAGAGCATAATTTCGTATAAGGCGCACGATACATTTTTTATGAAAATCACTTTGTGCTGAGCCAACTGAATACAAAGGTGGGAATTATCGACCGCAACCGAACCGTGGTTTTGTTTATGATATTTACTGAGTTTACTTTTGTTTTCATCAGAACCTTGAATATTGGTGTTTTTTATATTGCACTAAATTAGACGAGAATCAAGAATGCCGTTCGTCTGGTAAACGATATGACAGCTCATGAACAGTAGCAAAACCAAACACCATGAATCACAAACCAATGCTTGGCACTCCACTGCGCTCGCTATCCTGAGACATAAGAATAGTTAAGTCTCAATATGTCCAGTAGTTACTTTGGCTACAATTTCCTTCAAACCGAAACACAACAGTGAACAAGATAAAAAACTAGATAATACAAATTGATATCAAATAATAAACATCGTCGACAACCAATGGATCTTTCCTCTTCTACCTAATTGTCTGAAAACATTATTTAAAGCGGTAATACCGTCTATGCAACCCATTGTTTGTCTGTTTTTTGTTATATTTTTATATTGCCTTTGATATATGGTGCTATATACATTGTTATTGTTACTTTAATACAAATTCTAATTTAGTTTGTTATTTTTTTAGTTTTTAATGTTAATTTGTGTTGAGCATTCATTGAGCTTGATATAATTTCCTATAACTGAGGAAACACGTTGACTGTTTATTTTGTAATATATAGTGTTATATTAATATTATTTGTATTCCTTATGGGAAATCCTTTTAATAATATAAAAAGAGTTATCCATATATTATAACCAGAACTAAAGAAAAATTTTCTAAGACCTTGGTAATTACCGCTAGTTTGAAATCAAAGCAAGGAAGTCGGTATTCCTGAGAGTTCCTCACAAGTACTTCTAAGCCATGTAAATTCCACTAACCGTACGAGGCCGGCATAGTAGACTAAGTTTACTACTTAAACCGGCAGACTGTTGTTGCAAATTATGAGGCCATTGATTCCACAAAATAATTGAAATTAGCGGGGTTACTCTATGTTTCGAAACGAAGTTCGAATTTTCGAACGCTTGACATAAGTTATAGTTTTCTTTATAAGTTATAGTTGTCTTTTATACATAAATACTATTCTTTATAATACTTATCATTCACTCCGAACTTAGTCGATGGTTACGACGTACGATAGAGAATTCGAACATTTTGCGGAGTACTTAGGCACATTTGTACAGTTTTACGTATAACTTTCAATTATTTTAACTTCGTTTCAGATTAAAGAGTAACCCCTTCTTGTGTTGCATCGACGACATGTAAGTTTAGCAAAAAGCCAGGCGGAAGAAAAAGACTCATCATATAATTCCGAAAACTCATAAATGCAATTCGAATTAAACCTGAAATCCGCCTGGTCCGCCCCGTGGCCACGAAAGCTGTAAAGTAATCGAAACATCGGGAAATAAAAAAATTAAACCCACGATAACATCCGCAAATAAAAATTTTAGACCCAACACTCTGGCCACACCGGAATACAGGCTATGTCTACAAATGACACTAAAACATTCACAGCATTCACATGATAAATAGCTATTCAACATCCTAAAACATTGCCTAAAACCTAATTATGATAAATATACGGGCGACAATTAACAAAAAGGTTTGCTTGTGGGACCAGCCTGGTCGTAAATCATCAAGGCATAGTTTAATGTAGAATTTGAACAGCGCATGGTAAAAACGTTTGTATAAGCACTCAAGAGAATTTTCTAAGGTCGACTTGCACGCGATAGTTAAATGGGGTGTTTATGGGCCCCTGTTTGTGGAGGTCTGTAGGGTTTCTTTTCGTTGGTTTGTATGGGCTTTTTTTATTAATTATTGAAATGAAATGAAAATAATTTATTGAATAAATTAAAATGTTCAACATCATTTAGATTGAGTCAGTTTTTGATCTTCCATCCGGTTCGGAAAGCGGTTTTCACTAGAGAAGAATAGATAAGAATTTTAGGTGGAATTCTGGTCTGGCAATATCATCAAATTAAGTCGAGCATACGACGAGACATAGGCGACGACGTCGAGTTAGTCGCTTCTACATAATATGTTATATTCGTTCTAGAACTATGCCTATATGTAAATAAAAGGTAGATTTTTTAAAATATACATGAATATTATCAAAATTATTAGTTTTCATAAATTGCTGCATTTTATATTTAGTTATTGTAAAAAAAGCAGATAATTGCTAAATTAATCCGAAGAATACTTTCTTTTTACATAATACTGTTTCGAAAGTCGTTCGAAATTGTAATATAAATTTTATATACAGAACCTTCAATGCACGGATTATTTTAAAGCAACAACTTCATGTTCAAACTAATGGATGTTGTTATAAACTATTTCGAAATAGTTACTAATCCGCCCTAATTATGGGAACGGATTAACAATTTATTTGAGATTGTCATGCTAAGCGTTGTTAAGGAAAGGAATTTAATTCCAAACGTATTCACATCGCTAGCACAGCTATGAATATTTAAATATTAATGAATATTTCACAAGATAGGTATCCAGATATTTTACTCTAAAGTCATAGTATATGCCCGTACATAAGTATTTTACCTGTACTATTGAATGGTTTATCTCGTGATAGTAAACCTAATTATTATTAAAAAAATATCTTGCAGTCAAACTGTTTGTACAGTTTTGCAGGACATTTAATTTAATTATAAGTTTTTAAGCCTATTTTTACAAAGAAATAATTAAATATACACCCAACAGTCACATACGTTCTGAACCTAACTTAAATATGTTTATGTCCTGTCTCGTGGTGGACCAAAATAAATACTTGTAGTTCACACAAACATACATATATTTCGGTGCGCAAATCGAACCTGCGGCCTTTCGTTTCACAGCCGGTTTCTAGCCAAGTGCGCCATGAAGGCTGGTAATTGATTCGAAACGAAAAGCAACCACTGTGAAGGATATTCTGTCATAGTGGCCTACGTGGTTCGCGTTTTGCGTTCAGTTTGCGGTTTCGAACAAGCTGAAATAATTACGTCAACGGCCACGATTTAACCATTTATCGATGATGGCTAATCTATTAGGATTACTTGTGTCAGCCTCCGCAGCGCAGTTGATTAGACGCCGTTTGTGAAGCGTGAGGCCGCGGGTTCGCTCCCCGCACTGAGACAAATATTTGTGTGTTTGTGAGACCGAAAAGTCTCTCGTAGTTCCTGATACCCACAACATAAGACTCGATCTTAGTGTGGGGTCAGAAGTATGTATGTGACTGTTGGGTGTATTTATCTATTATATTGTACTAACCATCAGGTGCTATGTTGTCAGTATGTTGGGTCAGTTTATACAGTATATACAGACTGCTAACAAAAACGGAGCCACGGGGTCGTTTAAGTGACTTCAGATACAATGCAATAAAAAAATCACAAAAAAGTCGTTTGTTTTTAGACTTTTTTAACAATATGGCTTTGAAATATATCGTTTTGTCCTAAAATAATAATGTACACGCTTTTACTTTTGAAGACGCAGTGGTACTCGAGGGTTTAAATACCCGCTATGTGTGGTGTTTAATTTTATGTGTTTTTAGTTTTCGTATTGAAAATTCTGCTGTGAGATACCATGAATGGACTTTGTGACCGAAATGACGCAAAGCGTGTCCCTGAACACATTTCTGAAGTAATTAAGCATATAAATCGTGGGCTGCCTACCACCTGCAAGGATAAATATAGGCCTACACTTATGTAAGTATTATTTACTCTTTAGACTCTCTTGTTCTCGTCTTATATCTATCCCAAGGTTGCCTGGAAGAGATTGTTCAGTGCGATAAGGCTGCTTTTCGTACTTTTTTCACTATATAGCTAGTTCTATGTACAGCGCTAAAAGGATAAATAAATAAGTATATTCAGTCATATTATTGAATCAGTAACGGATATTATTTATTTACATTTATTTTAAACAAATAAATTAAATAAAACCCCTGTGCCCGATAGCATTTCCCATCGGTAACATTGTTACGTACATATGTTGAAATAAATATTTGCTGGGTTGGAAAATACATGGAATAAACGTTAAATAAATTGAATTACATCCACGGTATCGCTGGAATTCCGTATATTTATTAGCCACTGTATTTATTTGATATCAGTGACCCCTTTATGGTCAACACCTCTGACCAAATAGTAATATTAAAACTTAATGTTTGTGAGCATGCATGTTTGTTACTCTTTCGCGGAAAAACTACTGAATGGAAAATGATGAAATTTAACAGTAATGTAGCTTATACATCGGAATAATATTTAAGTGTGGACAAAACCGCTTTGGATTGTGATTAACAGGTAAAAGTTTTCAATGTATAACTTCGAATATGTCTGCTTTGTTCTTATCGACAAAAGCTATTAAAAATTGCAAATTAAGCTTAAAAGTTCCGTAGCTTCACTAGGTATTTAGGAGCTCTGCAAAGCTCTGCAAAAGAACGTAAAGCTACGCCGACAAAGCAGGGTGAATGGCCTAAATCAACTATCCTATCAATATACTGATAGAAGATTAGTGATGTAGTCGACAGCATTGACAGGGGTTAATGAGGGGATTTTTTTAATTACACATATTACATTACATTTCCCTATGATTATTGTGGAAACCCGATCAAGTCACCACAGTAAGTAAGGGCTTTGGGTTGAGCCAGTGAATTTCGGAACTAGCCTGAATAACAACCATCCCATTTTATGTGTGGAAATTCTAGATTTCATTGCACTTGCTATTTGATTAATTGCATTCATTTTGTTTATTTGTGATTAACATAAATGGCTAACGTCATCTAGTTCTGTGAATATTACCATCCAAATTAAATTACAGAATTTTTCCTAGATTGTCAAAGTCCACCAGGCAATAATTCCACCTATATACTATACTATACAATGCATATAAAGCAATATATTAAGTGATTGATGAAAGCGGACGAAGCTAGTGTCTAAAAGTGTCCTTTTTATGAACCATCTACAGTCTCTTGTAGTAATATGAAGCTTTAAATAAATAATTTTATCGATAAAAACAACAGCACATCACTAGCCGAGTGGCGTGGCACTTCAAAATTTATTAAAGAGGCAACGCAACGAGGCGGCCGGCTATAGGCCGTCGTCACACGATGTTTGCGTTTATGCAAATTTACTGTAAACGTCACATGCCTCCGGCGCGTGGTGTGAGGCGAGCCTGTTGACCCGCATAGTTCTGTGGCTCGTACTGGAGTTATTAGCGTCGGCACATACGTAAATAACCAACGGCTTAAATATTGTGAATGTAAATTCATATCAACGTTATGTAATTCACTGGAATATTTTGCTCGGAATTTTGGGGTAATGGGACTTTGTGGAGTGAGAGTGTGTAATGAGAATACAGAAATGTTCCAACGGTTTCAGTTTATAGAGAATATGGATAAAAGGAGTATAGAAACTGGCCCGCCCTGAAACTTGGCCCTGCAAGTTCAATAAGCCAGGTTCAAAGTTAATCGCATTTATGACAGTATTGAGTAGAAGAGTAAAATGACAATAATATCGATAATATTAATGATTAGAAAAGTGCCATAATTGAAAAATAAAGGTATCTGATTATAACATCAACCTCTTTGTAAATAATTTTTAACCCTGTAACTTAAACAACACAAATTAAATTAACATACACAAATAAATAAAAATGTTATTTTTTAAAAGAAACCCACTGCGTGTTTTTTTTATAAAAAGAAGTTGTAATTAGTATGAATGTAATTTTGTCGGAGCTCCAAGAATTTCCGCCAAGGAGTACTCTACAGCCAACACTTTTAACTTTATTTGTGTAATTATTTCTGTTACGACAGTCAGTGTGTAACCAAGTATTTTTTGATGACTTTTTCTTGAAACTGAGTTTAATAGCTTAGTTTGTAGTTGAACTGAATTCCGAAATGGAGATTCTAAATTCGAATTCATCATCATCATCTCAGCCACAGGAAGTCCACTGCTGAACATAGGCCTCCCCCAATGATCTCCACGTCGACCTGTTGGAAGCGGCCTGCTTCCAGTGACTTCCTGCAACCTTAGCCAATTTGAATTAAACTATTGACTTTTTAAAAATAACTATGTATTTAATCAATTTTGGCAAGCGTTGACCGTGAGGCTAAATATCATGACGAAATGCACTCACATTCAGAATTTCATGATGTGAGAAATCTACCGATTTTTATAGGACTAACCAAGTGACCTATCTATTTTGTCGATGGGGATGAAGTTTTATACGAAACGTATAGTAGTATTCTACATACACAAAGGATTTGATGCTCAAATATCGTGTTCTTGTGGGACTGGGGTAGAAGAAACTATGATTAAACGATTAAAATTTTGTACGTACATACATACATAAACACACACAGAATCAACATCTTTATACACAGGGCATTTAGAAATTTTGCAAAATAACGCGACAATTTTTTTTTGTTATGTTTTACATATCATCGTGTTTGGGTAGTAAATCCATAGTTTTTGCTAATACAATAATTTAAACCCTTGCATACCATAGCGGCATTGGATAAAAAAGGTTGTACATTATTATCTAAAAAAAACTATGTATTTACCACCCAAACCAAAAAATTACAAAAAAGTCGACGCATTCTTTACAAAAATTTTAGTTCCATTGTGTCCGAAGTCACTACAACTACCACCCGGCTTCGTTTACGATGGCATTCTTGATATACCCTGTACAACAATCATTTTTCCAACAAAATTACATACTATATCGATATTATAATTATGAAACCATATCCTTCCTTTGTGCGACATGAATAGAGTGGGAGCTATTCATCGGATATCGAGTTACCGTCTGGGGTCAAGGTCAAGGACGCAGGCGAGGCCAGCTGGCTATTATCACATCTAATCTACGCCGAAACAATTAATACGCTATTGTATCACGATGATGGTGAAAAATGTTGGGAGATTAATGTATTGTGACCTTTTAGGTCATTGACGGTGAACTTCAAGGCCTTTTGATTGACTTTTGGTCTATATTGTTAGTTCACTTACTCTTTTCCTTTACGTCCAAGTAAGGATACCCTGTGCAGCTGTAGCTATAGCTCTTAAGATTAAGCTTCTAAAAACGCGAAGTTGTTTTTTGAATGTTTCGAGCGTTCTTTCTTTCTACGTGGAAGCCCTGGAATGATCTACTGGTGGTAGGTATCTCATATGTGAGAGGCAGCCTGTGTAGTTAGGTACACAGTAATCAGTAATGTCTATTTCTCCCACTAAACAGCAGTGTAAATGTTCTTTGTGTTTCGATTTGAAGGATAGCCATCTACTGGACATATTGAGACTTAACATCTTATGTCTCAGGATGGCGAGCGCAGTAGAATGCTAAGCATTACTTGGTAATTTAAGGTGCTGTTTGGTTTTGCTACTGTTCATGAGCAGTCGTATCACTTATCATCAGGCGAATGGCATGCTCGTCTTGTCATTTATAACAATAAAAAAATGAACTACCTGCCTCTGGTTTTCGTGAGTGCTATAACCTGTACTTCTTCAACGAGGTTTAAAGACAGTATTCACTTCACGGCAGGCAGTAGCTTGACTATGCCCCTGGCATTATAAAGTCTGTGAGCAGTGGAAGTCGCTTACCATCAGTCGAGTCGTTACCTCGTCTGCCTATAACTTTGTAGCCTCCGTGGCGCAGTTGGTTCGACGTCAGCTGTGAAAGGTAGGTCGCGGGTTCGATCTGCGCACAAAGACATATGTTTGAGTGAACCACAAGTAATTGTTTCGGCTCTGGGCGTTTGCGAAACCGATAAGCTGTCCTATTTCCTGATACCACGACACCAGACTTAATTGATCTTAACGTCGTATCAGGACTATGTATATGAATTTTGGGTGTATTTATTTAATTTATAACGGACATAAAAAATAAAAAATGGCTTTTACTATAGAGGTGTGTATTATATTAAATATAAACTTCGAATAAAACGTTTGCAATGAAAAGTTTAGTCTACAATACCCGCAATCTACAATGACAGGTGTGAAAAATATTCATCGTATTAAGAAGAAATGCAATACGGAGAGTATTGCATTGAAAATCAGCGCTGCAATGCAGCTACGTTGCATTGTATATAGCTAAATGGGTGGTCTTTGTTGTCTGGCCATTTACATATTAACATGTTGCTTAAAGCGCTGTATGTTTATTTTATTGACATCACATCACGGCCACACGGAAGACCAGCGCTGGTAACACCAGCAAATGCTGAGTGTGATCTGTTTTTGTAACGAGCACTATTTTGTCATTACTTATACTATACTATTTTGTTTGTTTTTGTTACTGCTACTTGTTACAAATAAATCATTTTCTTTCTTTCTTTCTTTTCTTTCTTATTGTTTTTTGTTCTTATGTGTTGGCCTTGCGACAATAGATGTTTTTTCTTTTTTCTTTCTTACTCTATTATTGATATTATTTTTTCTACTTAATTAACTCCTTAAACAGTTAAATATAATTTATTTTCTCTCCAATTCTTAGTGTCAATGAAATGTGTCCTGTCGACTTGCAGTGGCGAATATAATTGCAAGATAGTCTTTAACATAACCACGTTACATTGCAATATCAAACACATTTCATGTTTTCCACAACCACATAGAGGGTGAAGTGTCGGTCAATTGATCTGCGTAAAATGGACCAACTGATTTGTATCAAATAATTAAATTAAACTGAAACTCGGGCATAAATCGCGCAGTGACTTGTTGTTCAATGAATAAATCATTTACTAGTAGAGGGGCGACACGGTGAACCGAAAATTTCAGCGTGCATTATTATCAAAATATTGAATACATGTAGGTGTATAATTTGTCATAGTGAAACACATTACTGTTTGGTGCTTCGAGTATAGCCTGTGTATATTCTGTTTATTTTGTTGTTTACCGACGAGATGCGACTACTAACATGTTCGCGGTGATTTAAATCTAAATCTCAGAGCACACCTCTGAATTTTCCGAGTCTTGTTTGATAGTCAATCACTACGCACTATAAAGGTAAAGGAAATCATCGTGAAGAAACCTGCGTACCATAGCGATTGGAATTTTTTATTGTATGTAAAGTCCGCTAGACCGAACTAGTTAGCATTGTGGACTGTATGGCTTGACCTCTTTCAATTGTTCAATTAGAGTAAGCCCGTGCCCTGCAGTAGGACGTATAAGGACTGATAAAGATTCACTACTTACATTTAATGTCCGTCATATTTTCAACTGTGATTATTGCCAGATTATATTACAAATCTCGTGGACATATAAAAATATTTATACCCACTTGGTCAACTCTGTATTTCCGCACAATTCCTATTCAAATTTTTATGATTCAGTACTAAAACCCGTTTCATTGACTGTTTACCCGAGAAGGCCGAGAAGTATAATAATGTAAGAAAGAGTACACATCTTTGCGACTTATATTTTACGATTATGAAAGACATTATTCAGTGGTATTAAATTAATACATAAGTGATAGTAAATTTATCATACATAAATATAAAAAACAATAAATTGATGCCCAATATGGGCCTCAATGGACATTATTTGACTCATCGAGAAATGAAAAGTGTTACAGTCAGTATTTTCCTACAAGACCCAATCATATGTTCGAATGTTGGGTGGTACGTAACATTGTACGAATGCGCCTAACTGCTCCAGAAAATGTTCGAATTCTATAACGTACGTCGTAACCATAACTAAGTTCGAGGTAAATGATAAGTATCAGAGAGAATAATATTGATTTTTAATAGTGGAAAACTTATAAATTACTTCGGACGTCGAATGTTCGAATATTCGAACTTCTTTCCGGGTCATAGAGTTCCCCCAGAAATGAGCAGATCTATATCTATTGCTCTAGTGCTGAGAATCGATGGGACATTAAAAAAGCGATGACTACGTACCATCAATCGCACCGTCGGACTTTTTTTTTTTTTTTCCAGTCCAGTAGTTACTCTGGCTACAATGCCCTTCAACCCGAAACACAACAGTGCGTTTACACTGCTGTTTGACGGGAGAAATAGACACTGCGGTGGTACCCACCCAGATGGCCTCTCACATATAAGAGACCTACCACCAGTAAACGTCCATGTAAGGAAGAGACAGAGAATCTAATAAACTTTACAGTAGCAAAATGAATACTGGCCATTTTTAATAGGAGGCTGTAAAACCTCTTAGAACAGGCCTGTGGACTTCCTCTAACTGTCAGTGATGATGCTGGTGATAATTCATTAAATTGAGACTGCGACGTCAATTAGTTACTACTGCAAGAAACTTTTCGTTCTCACCAAATTCAGAAAACTAATATTGCTTTTACAACGTTACTGTATCAGGCCATATATATAACATTAGATAAAACATATTTATAACACGCAACTTGTTATTTCACAGTACATTCTCGCTGACTACAGAGGCTGTCAAAAGTATCTTTAAACTCTAACTGAGTAATAAAATAAAGAGTGACACTTTGCTGAGAAAGCGAAGAAGGGGTAAGTCTAGCGGTCGGACGAGCATTAAATATATAAGTATTTTTATTTCGTTTTATTTGTTGTTTCAGAGATAATCTTTGGAATGATGAAAAAATATATCGGGGAGATTAAAGTACATTCTATATATATACATGACTAGACGCGGCTGCCAACATGTTCATGGTGGTCGCGGGTTCAAATCCCAGGGCACACCTCTGACTTTTCGGAGTCATGTGTGTATTGATAGTCAATCACCACGCACTATAACGGTGAAGGAAAACATCGTGAGGAAACCTGCATACCATAGCGGTTTATAAGAATATCTATGGTATGTAAGTTCGCCAACCCGCACTAGGCCAGCGTGGTGGACTATATGGCCTAACCACTCTCAATCGTACTGTCGATTGTAGAGTAGGCCCGTGCCCTGCAGTGGGACGTATATGGGCTGATACAGAAAGTACATTCGTTCTAGAAACAGATTTATTTAAGGGACTTCTTGAGCATTGATATAATTTTATGAAAATATCAAGGCTGACGGACGATATGGTTAAAGTTGCAGGAAGTCGCTGGATGCAGGTCACTTCCACAATATGGAGATCCTTGAGGATGCCTATGTTTAGCAGTGGACTTCCTGTAGCTGAAGAGAGAGAGAGAAACAATATCGATAGCAGTAGCAACAAATCTGGGCAAGTTAATAATAATGTAAAAAAAAAATTGCATGTGGAAATTACTCAACACATTTAGTAACATTACAGGCTTCAAAATCGGCAACATTTAAATGGAGGCTCAACAATCTATTATCTACTCCAATCTGTTTTACCATCTTTTTTTATTAAAATTGATCTCACTGGGTAGGTCGTTCAGGCACTTAAAAACGACAACAACAACTTATTCGAAATATAAAAAAAATTATCTCAACAATCTATTTAAGTCTGAAAAATCTTCAATAGCATTTTCAGCCACATTACCAACAAATTTGCTATCTGAAGACTGTGTATGCTCATAAAAACGCCGTAACTCAGTGCAGAGAGCCATCATAGCTTTATTTATACACTTTTAAACCCTTTAAAAGTAGTATTTCCGTAGAAATTTCACATGGTTCCTTTTTATATGCTTTGTACGTGTCTTGTATAAAATTGTCCAAGTTGGTCAAGCGAGCTTGGATGGTCGCTCCTTGAATACTAATACTTCCAAGAATACAGGCTAGTGTTTTTATTATTTTTTAACTGTAGCGGAGTTGTTTTAAGATATTTTAAATTCAAAGAATTGTGAAATTGTTAGTCTTTTTAAGAAGTTTGTTGGTTACTTTGTTGCTTTTGATATAAATTGTGAGAAATAAGATACTTTGATTTTTTTTCTCTCTCATAAAACGTGTTTACTTTTACTTGTAGTAACTAAACATTGTGGATATGAAAAATTGTTTATGATTTATGGAACAGTGGTGTCACTTTATTCAGCAACTCGTATTTTTATTTATTACAATAATTATACATAGATAGTATAAAGGCGGATCTAATGCCTAAAGCATTCTGTTAGTAAATCTTTTGGTGGTGCGGAAAGAAAACATAGTAGATGCATAAAAAAGGGTTAAGGTAAAATCATTAATGTATATACTCGTAATATAGTTGAATATAATGTATAATATTTTCACACATACTTCAGCAACTCTTAATAAAGCGAATCTCGAATATGCAATTTTTACCTCCAAATCTGATGTTAGACTTTTATGCCAAAACAAAGAAAAAATTAGTCGTTTAGTTTCAAATATGGCCATTTCCACTTGGCACAAATTTTTATATATTTTTAATTTTTATTTCCGAAAATCTCGCGCATTTAAGTATGGGATTTGGTAACATACATTATACATATAATACATATATCATTACGGACATATGATAATAAGTTTGTAAATAGGCATTGATTTCTTAATCATTTAAATTCTCCTTTTTTTAGATTTTTTGTTATAATGGATTTAGCCACATTTGAAATTTAACGACACAAATATTTCAGTATTCATCAAATCTGCACCTCATACAAAATTCCAGTATTTTACCAAAATTCCCATAAAACAGAACTCTTTAAAAATCCGTAAAACTTAAAGCTTCTATAAAAGCAAGTGACGGATGCATTTAGAATTTCGAAAGCAACCAATTTGAAGCATCGTTTATGGGATACGTGACCGAAGTAGTAGAATTATGTCTGACATTTCAGCCAGTCAACTTGGCATTTTAATTTGAGCAATAATATGCGGTCTGCTTGTAGCTCTATTTAGGTATTTACTCGTAGCTCTATTTCAGTCTATGTTCTGAAAAAAAAATGTTTCATACAGATAATAGTAATTAATAAATAATTATTTTTTGGCATGATTTTGGAAGGGAAATCCTTTTCTGTAGAGTATTTCCATAAAAAATTAAGATAGTCTCTATAAAATATTTAGAAGACTACCATTATTAGCAATAGTATATAGCATAGTGATCAATAATACATTTTCTAACATATTGTAAAATAAACGTATCGTTAAGAAATATGAAAGAGCTTTTTCAGAAATGTTTAATATTAAATTGCTTACTATAGTAAAATATTAATTTGACCACTAAGGTGGCTGACCGGCAACTGGCTCCACACTGGCTATTATCATTTGTACGATCAATAAAAATATCATATGGACCTAACATAAATCACTTTAACAAGTCGCGTCTATAAATTTTCTACTCTATGTCACCGCGTAATTGAATTTATTTCGTTGTACATACCATCATTCAACTGATTTCGGGTGTCATTATCGTGAATTTTATAGCTTTTGTAGTGGCAAAGCGTTGTTCGTTCGTTTTACAAGAGTTTTCTGTGTTCCCGCCGTCACGTTGTTTTTTAAGTAGCCTGTTGTTTTCTTTGATGTTTGCTTTCCTCTTTCTGATTTTCCGTCAATGGAAAGCGGAGGCCTGTCATTGTATTGTATGCTTCGGGCGCTCTTTTGCACGAGTATTGGCTCGATCGGTGTATTGTTTCGAGTGAAATTGACGAGACCGAATGTACGCGGTGAGGTCATTTATAATTTTATCACGAATATTCTATACGCTTCATGGAGAAATTACGGGATATTTAAGAGTTAAACTTTTTGATTTAAACAAAGCTATTTTTAGTTACTTTTGGTTTTTAAGAGCTGTATTTAACATTTTATTTATTTATTACTAATATTTAAGAAACTTAAAGGATATTTTATTGAATTCAAAATGTTTGTTTGTTTTGCTTTAATAACTTATTCCATAAATAATTATCATACTTATATTCCCACTGTTGTATACATTTCAGAAGAGGATGAATTTTAAAAAATAAACTGTATTTCCACTGCCTACATCTTCAGAATATAGGCGTTTTTTTTTTTTTTTTTTTATTGCTATGAATGGCGAGACGAGCATGCCGTTCGCCTGATGGTAAGCGATACGACCGCTCATGAACAGTAGCAAAACCAAACAACACCTTGAATTACAAAGCAATGCTTGGCATTTCACTGCGCTCGCCATCCTGAGACATAAGATGTTAAGTCTCAATATGTCCAGTAGTTACTCTGGCTACAATGCCCTTCAACCCGAAACACAACAGTGCGTTTACACTGCTGTTTGACAGGAGAAATAGACACTGCGGTGGTACCCACCCAGATGGCCTCTCACATATGAGAGACCTACCACCAGTAACAGGCGTGAACATACATAAGTATTTTTCCGATACCAACAACATAAAAGGTGACTCTTTTCAAGCCGGAATATGAGTGCGATTGTTGTGTATTTATTATTTATTATCGTATATTTGATGACGATCTTTTTACGACACATATCATCTCCAAAGCGTCTGAAGGAGGTCGCTGTCGTCGATAATACCGCTTGTTATCCACACGTTTTTGTCGTTTTCCTTATTACTATGTATTGTAAGTGAGTTACAATACATTTTATTGTGTATAGATTCCCTTTCTTCACATAATCACCAAAAAAAATACACTTGTATATTATATTTTGTCTATTGCTATGTATTGCAAGTATTTGAAATGACCGGCAAAGTTTTGTTAACTTTTTTTTTTAAATGGACATTGTTTCTAAAATGCGTGTAAGTGCAATTAAATCCAAATTGTGTATCCACCGAGAAGATATAACCAGTCGCCAGTCGATACAATTACGCCGGCCTCGGATTTTCGACTATCGTACAGGGTAGTCAACATTTGGGTGGATTTGAATATCCAACCACCAGCTAAGTGGCTAGAAACAGTAGACAAACATAAAAGAAAAGAACAAATTCAGAGCAATAGCAAAAAAATATGAAAACCAGACACGTTCGTCACAATTTCTAAACCTCCAATCTAGGTAACCTAGATTAAACTACGTACAATGACCTACAGACAAAACTTGAAAATACGTGTCATAATGAAACACTCCACCTCCACTTTTCGCTTCACCCACTTATTTCTGCCATTCATAAAAAAATCTTAATTAATGCCAGCATTCAGGCGAGTATCTTTCGAGTAGTAACAAACGACACTAAAAGAGTTAAGTGATAACACGGACTTTTAAATTAACTACGTCGCGATGGTGTCGCCTTCTGGAGGAAAATGGTGAATTTTTACATTCATCCCTAGCTTAATTCGGGTAGTAAATCAGTAGGCTCGGAACCAGAGTGAAATTTGGATTTAATTATATGGGACTCGAAAAAATATGATTTATTCGTAACATAAGATAATTTAGCCATTTTTTTTAAAACATTATAACTATAAAAAACCAATAAGAGTACATAAAAATCAAAATACAGAAAATATCACATACCTGTCATTCACGTAGTCAGCTACGGAAGTAGTTGCTACGTCATGCGACTCGGCGTAGCAAGCACCGCTACAAAATCTCGTAGCGTTTTAGTACTTTTATTTCAAACTTTTAAAGCCATGCTCTTATTTGTAACTGTCTTTATAAAATAGAGGATATGCTCAGTTACCCTCATTCGACGAGGATGCATGAAGACATTTATGAAAGTAGAAATAGGAAAAGTGAGAAAATGCGGGATCGAGCAATGGGGATCCATAGTGCCTGCCTACCGAAATGGGAAAAGAATGACCATATAATTTGAAATAATTATACTAATAAACACGATAGATTTTACAAAAAATGTGACTCACATATCTTTCAAACGTTGAGTGGGAGTCCCGACCCCCAGCATTTTGTCTTTCTTAACTACACCCCCGTAGAAATGTAACGAAGAGAAATTCTTATTTACGCAGGTTTAAAAGGCCACTCGGAGGCATCCTGAAATTTAATTTTTACTCACACTTCGCCAAAACGTATAATTACGCAATCTACACAATTCAAATTGGGGCAAGCTTGACATTATTTTTTTTACTGACAACAAATTGACTACAATGCAATGATGACAATTTAAATACTTAGTCAGATGGTTCAATGAATTTTATGAGACGAGGTGGTTTTATGATTAGATCTATGAGAAAAAGATTTAATACTTGTTCATTTTTTGGTTAATTTTTTTTTCTTTTTCATACTGTGAATGGCGTTATGAACATGCCTTTCCCCTGATGGTACGACAGTTAAAAACCCAAATAACACCATGAATTACAAAGCGATGCTTGACATGCCACTACGCTTGCTATCATGGGACATAAGGTATTAAGTCTCCGTATGGCCAGTAGTTATTCTATCAATGTTCTTCAAACCGGCATACAATAGTGCATTTACTGCTGTTTGGCAGGAGAAACATATAATACATTGTTAGTACCTAAGGCGACCTCTCACATATGAGAGCCTTACCACCAGTAAAGATAGATGGTCATGTCTGAATTAGTCCTATACTTGAAATCAAACCATACAAAAGCCAGTATCTTATAAATTGTTAAACTATACGTCGCGTGTATATTAAAATCACGCACGACAAAATCTAAAAATCTCGGAAGAATTAAACTCCCAATTCCCTGAGCTATAACATATAATCTACAAACTTGTAACGAGTGCTAAAAAAACTATAACAGTGAAAAAATCACAGTTTTCAGCCAACATTGTTCAGCGCTGTTTATAATATTTATCATCTCCAAAAGTTCCATAAAGTTCTGAATAATTTTCACAACTTTTACATAAGTTTTGAGTCTATGTTTTTAAGGTCACATTCTTGTAAACATGTTCAGCTTTTCCCTATAGAGCTTTTTAGTGAAGTTTTCCACTTGAGATTACAGAAGTCAGTTTTTGCATAAGCTCGATGTTAAAGAGCGGATGTGTTTCACTTTGAATTTTACCACTGGGACAAATGATCTTTTCTACTGGTGGTAGGTCTCTCTATGTGAGAGGCCGCCTGGGCAAGTACCACCGTAATGTCTGTTTCTCCCGCCAAACAGCAGTGTAAATGCACTCTTGTGTGTTGGTTTGAAGGATATTGTAGCCAGAATAACTACTGGACATATTGAGAACTAACTTATTATGTCTCAGGATGGAGACCGCAGTTAAATGCCAAGCATTGCTTTGTAATTCAAGGGTCTTTGGTCTTGCTACTGTTCATGAGCAGTCTTATCGCTCACCATAAGGCGAACGGCATGGTCGTTTTGCCATTCATTGCAATAAAAAAAAAATAGAGCGAGCGAATCTAGCGCCTTGTTTTCAATCTCGGTAAAAAATATTAAAAAATCTTAGAAAAGAATTTTCAAATCGAAACATACAAAGTCAGCCTCCTCTGACCCGAAAAAATATGGCAGAATCTGACTTTTCACGGAACACTGAGTACAACGACACCAACGATAATACTGTTAGACGTCCTAATTTCAAATCTATGTTTCCACCAGCTATTTACTATAGGTAATAAAGCAGATGTCTTGAAAGTGATTCACAGCGGGGCCAGTGCTACCTCATCAATCTTCGCTCGGACAAAACACCGTCCAGTAAGTGTGATTTACGCCGCCCGTGAGAATGGAACTTAAATATTCAGCAGCCGTGACGAGGGTGCATGCTCTCTCGAAGATCACTTAATGATGTAACGCTGTTCACTGGTAGCTCTCTCATATGTGAGAGGCCATCTGGGTAGGTACCACCGCATTGTCTTTTTCTCCCGTCGAATAGCAATGTAAATGCACTGTTGTGTTTCATATTGAAGGACTTAGTAGCCAGAGTAACTCCTGGATGTATTGAGACTTAACACCTTATGTCTCAGGATGGGGAGACCTGTGGAATAGCAAGTATTGCTTTGTAATCCAAAGTGTTGTTCAATTTTGTAGAGAAATACCGAGGACGGCTCATACGCATGCATATATATGCTTGATGAGTGATTAATAGCCCTCATGGCGAGCTTGGTTAGACACCGACTGTGAAACGAGAGGCCGCGGGTTCGATCTTCGCATCGAGACAAATGTCTGATACAAAATATATTTTGTGAACACAAAAGCTGTAAAGTAATCAAAACGTCGGGAAGTAAACAAATTTAAAAATTAAACAAAATCCGCGATAACATCCGTAAATAATAGTTTTATTTCAACAAACATATTTGTTTTGCGTCTGGATGTTTGTCTTTCATAATTTCTAATACCCACGACGTAAGACCCAATCTTAGTGTGCACTCAGGATTAGTATGTGACTGCTTGGTGTATTGACTTGTTATATTTGATGTTGAACCTTTATGAAACTTAATATTTGGAAATAAATGAACTATGAATACCAGAAATGAATGAATCTCACACATAGTATATTATATCAGATATGGAGCCCATATTACAAAAAATATATTCACCAAATTGAGACTGTTCAAAAGAAGTTTTTGAAGACTATGCATTACAAATGCTTCAAATCTAAAATACCTTATAATGAATTATTGGAACGTTACAATGTTTCAAGCTTAGAATCAAGACGATCATTGCTTGATGCTATGATGCTCTACAAATTATGTAATAATAAATATGACTGTATTGAACTGACGGACAAAATATGCTATAGAGTACCTAGAACTGTGATTAGGCGAGGGGTGCGCGTGCCTCAGCTATTCCATACACAATCTTGTAGGAGCAATGCGGGGGCGCGAGTACCACTCCGCCGTCTCTTACACAATTACAACTCACAATTTGCCCATGCAGATGTATTTTCTCTAACTAACTCAAAATTTCGAAAAATATGTTATCTCCAATTAAAAGGTTAATACTCATATTATAAAAAAACCATAGTAGTAGTGGACTTATAGTATATGCCTTCGTGCTTAATTTTATTCCAGCTGGTAATCTGTGGACAATGGTGTGGGTTATATGTGTGTAAACTCGTTTAGTTATTTTTTTTTATGTTTGTTATTAGCATGTAACCGTTTATTGTCCCTTGTAAATAAAATAAATAAAAAATAAAATAGTATAAAGTCGGACGTAGTGACTCTCGGAAGTGCGTCGCTTTCTGAGAACAACCCACTGTGTATCTGATTTCAAATATTGGTTTGATTCTCACTAGCTCCTACCATAGGATAATCTATATATAATAAATCGCACTGAAATTCAGTGTATTGTGATCAACAGTTCGTCCGATATTGTTGTACTATAAAGATAGATCTGTATCTCTTTATCAGCCCATATACGTCCCACTGCAGGGCACGGGCCTACTCTACAATCGAGAGTACGATTGAGAGTGGTTAGGCCATATAGTCCACCACGCTGGCCTAGTGCGGGTTGACGGACTTGCATACCATAGAAATTCTTATAAATCGCTATGGTATGCAGGTTTCCTCACGATGTTTTCCTTCACCGTTTTAATGCGTGGTGATTGACTATCAATACACACATGACTCCGAAAAGTCAGAGGTGTGCCCTGGGATTTTAACCCGCGACCACCGTGAACAGTGGCAGCCGCATCCGATCCGTTTACCAACAGGCCACCACGCACTTAGATAAACAGATAAACTAAAGATAGATAGATAAAGAATAAAGAAAACCCAGTGAGGAAACCTGCATATCATAGCGAATCGTAAGAATTTCTACTGGATGTAAAAATCCGCTAATCCTCACTAGGCCAGCGTGGTGGACTATATGACCTAACCCTTACCTAACCCCTCTCTATTACTCACGATTATAGAGGAGGCACATGCTCTGCGGTGGTATGTATATGGGGTGACACAGATACAGAATCAAATGTTTTACACAGTTAGTAGTGAAGAATTTTCCTATAGAAACAGTGGGTGCTCTTATTGATAACTGGCCTCAATGTTTCGAGGACTATTGCAGCCAATGGAAAGCATTTAGAATAAGCTTTATATATATTTAATCGTTTTATACTAATGTATTAAACTAACACACTATGAAAGTAACAAATGTTACGTACAATAAAAATAGGTTGTTTTTCTTTCTAACAATATTTATGGCAAGACCAAATATAGTCTTTGTGTTGTAAAAAATACACAGATCAATACCTACCCGAGCCTACCCCAAACAAACACTACAATGTTTATTAAATCTTCATAAAGGCACGCACTTAATAAAGGAGAACCTTCTAGCCCATTCGTAACGAAGATAAATGTAACCGCAGCTCACTGGATCTAATTGTCTATGAATATTTTAACCTCTCCACTCCAATACAACGTGCGGTTTAATTAGAACAAAAATAGCATTTAGCTGCTTCATTTGTTCACGTAAGTCTTTATGGGAATTAGATTGGGCTGAATAAGTGATTGGTTAGATTTTATTATACAAATTGAACTTGAATAAATAGAGAGCCTTCACGGCATCGTAGAGCTAGCATAGTAGAGATCGCGAATTTCATAGCCTCAGTGAGTTAAATATTGGTGTGGCCAACTACTGGTGGTAACATATCTAAGAGGCAACCGCAATGTTATTTCTCCCGACAAATAGCAGTGTGAATGCATAGTAACTACTGAACAACATATGTCTCAGAATGACGAGGGCAGTGGAATGCTAAGCGTTGCTTTGTAGTTCCTGATACAAACAACACAAGACTCGGTGTTAGGGTAAGTTCACATGACCGCGCGGTACCGCACATAACTATCAACCGCGCGGTACTAGGTCAAACTAAACACTACGTATTGTTGACCGTGCGTAACACCACGACCCACGCGCAATTTCTTGTACTGCGTGTTGTCGCCGCGCGGTACAAGTTGTATAAATTTGCTCAATTGATGCGCGCGGTTTGAGATAGATGACGAACAAATCAAAGAAAAACGATTATAGAAGATGCCAGTCTGCTGGTCGTAAATATGCTGTCATGTGAAAGTCCATGTGAAATTAGCCTTAGTATGGACCATAAACGTGAATATTAGGATTAAAATCGTAACAAATTATACGTGTATATTATTATTTATTTAATGAAAGCAAGGTTTACCCTGCTCGTTAAAAATGCTGGGCTCTGGATTAGTAGCCGCTGGCACAATTTTCCAGCCAGTTTGAAGGCTCGGCTGCAGTCATTTGATTACAACCGGCGCAGGCTTAGGCCAGCGTCACAAAGGCACTAGATATAAACCATTAGCTACCAAACGTGCCTGTCCTGTTTTCATTTCTTTTCTAGGCTGTACTTTTCACTACAAGTCTTGTATTTTTGTGTACAAAAATTGCTGAAATTTTGATTGCAACTGTCAAGTTGTTCAATGGGAATTACTACTTTTACACTTTTAACGAATATTACCGTTATAATTCATACATTAAGATACATAAACTCACGCCTTTTTTCCAGAAGGCATAGGCAGAGATACTAAAATACCCACAATTCCTCTCAAGTGTGATTCACCCACGATGTGGTATATGCGACGCTATCGTCATGCTATTATAACATTTAAAAAATATTCTGCGTATAACTTAATCCGAATAAGACACCCCCGTCTGATGGTTATCACAATTGTGGCGGCCTATAACAGCCTAATATATACAGGATGATTCAGGAACGTTAGTTACTTGCACGAATCTAGGAGTTACTCTGTAATCCGACACGACAACAAATGTTCGACAACAAAGGCATCGTACCTAAAACTGTACGAATATTCCTAAGCACTTTACAAAATGTTCGAATCCTGCAATTTACGTCGTAATCTTAGACTAAGTTCGAAATAAATAAGAAGTTTCATAGAGAAAATTATTGATTTTTAAAAGTAGAAATTTACATCTTATATATTGACGTTCAACATCCGAACGTTCGAACTTGGTGTCGGAGTATAGAGTAACCCCCCAATATCGTGCTTATCCAGACATACACGAAGCCCTTACCACCAAAATGTAGATCAATTTTAAATCTTTCGTTCTTTATATGTTCTTTAATTTTTGACAGCTTCCGTGACACAGGCAGTTAGGCGCCTTCTCGGTTCACATAAGCCGCGGGCACAATCCCCGCTCCGAGATAAATGTTTGTGCAGCCCTCAAATATTTCTTTCAGGTCTGGGTGTTTGTGAGACCGAAGAGTCTCTCGTAGTTCTTGATAAACGCGACACACTAAGATCGAGTACAAGACTCAGACTGTGAGGTCAGGACTATGTATGTGACTGTTGGGTATTATTTATTAATTATTTATTCAATACCACGCACTCCCCTAATTTTCTTCCAACATTGCTATGTACATATGAAGAGACAAGTGCAAGTTCTGATTTATGAGATTCATGGAGTTGGCTTGGTCGCGACGCGTCGGGAGTTACACTCGCGCGTGTTAGTCCATGCACATCAATCAAAGTCCTCGCCAGAGGTCGCTGAGGACACTTCTACACACAGTCATGTAGATTAGCCAACATATTGGTTGTTGGGACAAACATTTGTATATTACATTATCTTAATAATTGTACCTTGATTGACGAGTACGTGTGCTAGAAATCCATAAAATAATATCCTGTCCTGACACCCAACAATGCAATTCTTGTAAGCCGTGATCGACAACAAGCATTTAATGACACTGAGCATTGAAGCTCGGCGATTCTCCCAGAATTTTTAAGTTGTATAAATACAAAGTACAATTAGAAATAAATTAAGTGAAACTTCAATGACTGGGATATCGCAGCAATTTCAGTGATTAACAATTCAACAAATCTAAGTAAAATTCGATTGCCAACATGTTTCTTTCTCGAAATTCGAGTATTTTATGAGAAAACAAAAGACAGCTTAGTCAGTCATACATCGAAACCAATATTGCTACGCAGTAAATTGTTAGCAATCTTCCATGAAAGCCGAAATCGACCTCAAATCGTTATCCACTGACACCAAACTACCCTTGCACTCTGAACACGACACTTCAAACTGCCTTGCATGACAATACGCGGTCAATTTCACGTAAAGACGCAATGTTGCAACAGTCGAAGGTAATGTAACGCCTGTCTTAACTGCCGGACTGTAAATTGCTTTCATCTTTGGGTATCTATGGGGTATCTATGTCTAGCGGGAGTGCTGTCATATATTTGCGTTTTGAAAAAAGTAAATTTCTTTTCGTAATGTTTGTAGCACTGCTATATTAGTGAACATTGAGCCAATTATAAATATTTAAGTATTTAATAACAAAAGCTATAAGGTCCGTTGGTAACCGAAAGTATATTATTTAGAACTATTATCCGCCCAAAAAAAAATTAATTAAGTAGCTTCTCTTTTTCAAATAGTTTTTGCGAATCCAAGCTGTTAAATGTCAGCCAATAGGAGCGCTGAAAAAGAACCTAGCACCAACATTTTTATCTACGACTTCGTAATTCGAACTTTCCCTTTGCCCTTATAATATACTCTAAACCTTTCATATATTTTTCTTATTTTAGCGTGACTATCTATACACCCTGGGGTACATACGTTTTGCTACTGTTCATAAGCGGTTGTATACTTACCATCAGGTGAACGGCAGGCTCATCTCGCCATACATTGAAATAATAAAAAATAAAACGACTTAGGTAAGACTGCTAGATTCAGGCCGCTACCATCAGGTATGGATATTTAGTAGAGGTCTAAGTTCATCAGGTTCTAGCTAAACAGAGAGAAAGAGGATTTGTGTCATCAGTTGGACGTTTAGTTCGACGCAATGTTGCCAACAGCCAGTGGTAATGTGCCCCCGCGGCACGTCGTGACGGATCCAGACAATGTCACTGATTGTCCTGTGGATTTATTGTGCTCTTGGTTCGTGTCCGACATGTTTACTAGACACGTCGGTTTATTTGCATTATTCAGTTGTCAACATTTTGGGTCATGGAAAAAAGGCTTTATTTTGATTCCCGAATTTATTTTTTTGGTATAAATTACTTTTCAATGTTTTCTTATATTAGAATTATGAGTAATTGACAATCTAGTTATATTAACATATAGGCGTAAAATGCAACAGTTCGCGATGGAAATCCATGGCGAAGGTATATTTTCAGTAGATTTCACATTGCTAAACAGAAGGGGAGGCATAATATAAATATAGACTTCATGAAAAAGCATGTTATTTCAGGATACGACGATGATAACTAGGCGAAAAGACATGGAGAAGATAAAATAGGAAGACGTTGACCCTGGAAAACCATCACCAAGTGAAAAGAATGGTTTATAATTCAAAAGAATGCATTACATATATTTATCTAATGAATTACTGTTAACAGAAAAGATAAATAATTAACTATCTTTGAATTTAAGATTGTATTCAAGTCAATATCCACTATATCCAATAGACTGCCTCAGTTGTACTACGGTATGATTGCAAACCTACGGGCTCAGGTTCGAAACCCGGATCGGGAAAAGTGATATTGGATTTTTCTAATCCGTATCAGCCCGAAGTCAGGAGTTTGTACACGATAGGGTTGCCCCCTATCACATCGTGAAACGGTACTCACTAGGCGAACCGTGGGTGTCCTGGTAGGATCTCTGCATAGTCCTTCTGGTAACAAGTTATAATTTTATATATGTTTAAGAGAAAACATATTATCACACAAAGAGCACATTAACGCACTCCTTAAACCTATTCAATAAAACTTAGCCTCAATTTAACCCAATAAATCACTTAAAATATACCATCGATAAATCTATCCATATAATCCTAAATATAGGGGAAACAATCTATCATTGTAGCACAAATGGGCGAATAGTATGCAGATGAGAGCTGGAAACACGCTCACAGCGTGAAAACGACCTACGTCGTACATTTTCGTTGACACACGACGTGACACGCTGAAATGGGCGCGCCGTCCATCTAGACGTGTTTCCTAGTTTCGCTGTTGATTTGATACCGGAGTTGATGCACAATAAGGAAGTAATAATCTTTGGAGGAGTTTACCCGCACAGAGGTTAATGCAGTTAATTTACCTAGTATTATAAACCATATACAAAGTAACAAGAAATAAATATATAATAATTAGTTATTATAAGGAAGTAATAATATTAATAAATAAATACACCCAGCAGTCACATACATAGTCCTGATCCTACACTAAAATCGAGTCTTGTCTCGTGGGTCTGGACTTATGAGACACTTTTCGGTCTCAAAAACAACACACGAGTAATCATTAAAGCATGAAAAAAAACTAGACGAACGAAAGTAGAATGTCAAGATTGAGTAAGGTGGCCGGACATTCATATTTTCTGCCTACCCTTATGGGACACGAGCGTGACCTTTATGTATTTATGAATGAAATCATTATTATTGAACACTATATTACACATTTCTGTATCCCTTTTTAGGCACAAGAAGTCGACTGCCGAATTCAGGCCCTCTTAATAATGTTTATAGGGGCAGTATTACAATCTTACTAATAATATATAATATGAGAATGTTTGTTTGTTACTTCGTTGCGTTTTTACAATTTCATTAATCCATCGATCCATCACAAAATACAAACAACAATCGATCCATTACAAATAAAGCATCATTATCTTCTTCTTCTTTATCGATCGATCATTACATTTTGCACACACCATGTCAGGGATACCAATAAGAATATAGCATACCTTTGATCTATAAAAAAGTACTGCGTCTAAGGGATAGAAAAATAACTTTAAGGCAGAAAACCCGGCCTATCGACATAAATAGTCGATAAACTAAGTAGATGCTAGTATATATAAATAATATAGCGGTCTTATCACTCTAGGCAATTTCTTGCAAACCATGCGGTGAGTTTCAGACAGGGCAAAGGAAAAAAAAATTGAGGGCACTCCAAAATAACTGTGCGATACAGACTGAATAAAAAAACATAAGTGTAAAATGTAAATAAATAAATACACCCAACAATCACATAGATACTCTAGACCCCACACTATCGTGTATTGTATCGTGGGAACTTGAGACAACTACGAGAAACTTTTCTATCTCACAAACACCCAGACCTCAAACAAATCGAACCCGCGGCCTCTTGTTTACAGCCGGCGTCTAACCAACTGCGCCACGGAGGCTGTCAATACTTATTTAAATACACTAATGATACATAATATTCTCTAAGCGTTCTCAATATAGTAGGCCGTCTAGTCTGTATGTCTGTAATTCGTCTATTTTCTGTAGCGGTGTGGCGGAATTTTCAATTACGAAAAAAATATATCTTTTAATCGCTTTGTTTTATATATATTTTCTAATTATAAATTTAATTCATTTCATGAAGTCACTTGAACTACCACCTGGCTTTTCCGTTTTCAGTCGCAGTCTGCACATACCCAGTATATATTTAGAATACTTATAATCCGTAAATCCATTAATAAATAATTATTTATTCTCGTTGCCTTTGCGCGTTTTTCATAACGTAATTTAAAATTTTTTACGTTGTTTTCTTGTCACGCTATAATGGGAAATATTGAGACAACACGCACACCATCAATCGATTCCGTCTTACTCGTCGTGATAGGAATTTAAATTAAGCTGTAATATTTCGAAACATCACGTTGTTATAGCAAACAATATTAAAAAAATATGGCTTACAAGGTTACGGGGTCTTACAATGACTTATTTTACACTTTAGCCTATATATTATGATGCCAAAACAATGTATGAATCTTAAAATAAAATATAAGCTGATGTCAAGATAAACCTAATCATAATTTGAACCGTGCTACTGACTATCAAACTCATTTCTTTTTCTATAGCATTCTAAATTCAAACTTTTCTGCATGGCTTTTCTGTTACATTATAAAAAAAATCTATGCATTCTTTTTTTAAACTAGCTCGAGTAAATGTATTCACCGCACCTATTCCTAAGCGCAGTCGTGTCCAGATAGTGTATCGGCGGGGAGACAATTATTGATTGCTACGGTCGACTCAATTATGTCGGCGTGTTGCGAGCTGGGTATACAGCGGCTAATCACTCACACGTTTGTGTCGTCATTGTGGATTTACATGCTGTGTAATGTGATCTTTGGGTAGGCAGTAAAGGGTATCTTTTCAACTGGTGGCAGGTTTCTCACATATGAGACGCTGCCTGGATAGGTACTCCCGTAATTTCTATTTCTCCCACTAAACAGCAGTGTAAATGTAATGTTGTGCTTCGGATTGAAGGACATTGTAGTTAGAGTAACTACTGGACATAATGAGACTTAACATCTTATGTCCCAGGATGCCAAGCGCAGTGGAATGTCAAGCATTACTTTGTAATTCACGGTGATATTTTGCTAACGTTCATGGTCGTATCGCTTACCATCAGGCGAACGGCATGCTCGTCTCGCCATTCATAGCAATAAAAAAAATAAAAACCAGAGTTTTTTTGCGGTTAAGTGTGCTGAAAGAAGTATGAAAGTTTCATTGGGATTTTTTTTATTAATTACTTAACTCGACTATTAAATTATTGTGTCGTGGGTCCACAACCACTAAAGAGAGAGATATATATTTTTTCGATTTAACACCAATCCGAAACAAATATGTAACGTTTTACACTACCCAACTCTTGGAAAATATAAATGCTTAGTCTCTTATATCACAATTATGTCTAGATAGATATCATTAGCTAGGAACATTAATTACTTAACATTAAGAAACTTAACACCTGATATCTCAGAGTTGAAATTAAATCTAGTGCACAGCCAAATATTTTGCGTGGTTTTGATTATGGGCCGGCACGTCGTTTACCATCAGTCGAAGAACCAAGACGACGACGATATTGTAGTCTTGTCAGAATCGCTGGAAGACCTTAGCACTATGCTCGAAGACCGCAATCGAGTCTCCCAACAGGTGGGTCTTAAAATGAACATGGACAAAACGAAGATCATGTCGAATGTCCATGTTGTGCCCACCCCCATCGGTGTTGGGGGCTCGACTCTTGAAGTTGTTGACGAATATGTCTATTTAGGACAAGTGGTCCGGTTAGGCAGGTCCAACTTCGAGAGAGAGGTCAATCCTCGAATCCAACTCGGTTGGGCAGCGTTTGGGAAACTACGCGACGTCTTCTCGTCCGAAATACCTCAGTGCCTTAAATCGAAAGTCTTCGATAGTTGTGTGTTGCCAGTGATGACTTACGGCACCGAGACGTGGCCTCTCACTATGGGCTTTATTAGGAAGCTCAAAGTCACTCAACGAGCTATGGAGAGGGCTATGCTCGGGGTTTCCCTACGAGATCGAATCAGAAATGAGGAGATCCGTAGGAGAACTAAAATAACCGACATAGCCCACCGGATTAGCAAGTTGAAATGGCAATGGGCAGGGCACATAGCGCGGAGATCTGATGACCGATGGGGTCGGAAAGTGCTCGAATGGAGGCCGCGTAGCGGAAAGCGCAGCGTGGGACGTCCACCCACAAGATGGTCCGACGACCTGGTAAAGGTCGCGGGACGTCGCTGGATGCAGGCTGCCTCCAACAGGTCTCTGTGGAAATCATTGGGGGAGGCCTATGTTCAGCAGTGGACTTCTTTTGGCTGATGGATGGATGGATGGATGGAAGAACCAGGAGGGCTATGCCATGATCCGAAAAGAAGTTCGAATGTTGGTAGCCCAAAGTAATATATAAGTTTTCCACTTCTATTCTCTATGGTACTTATCATTTTCTCCGACACACACTCAGTTTTATATTCTTTATTATGTTGTTTTAATTCTTTATAATGTTACCAACGCAAACGAGTTTGTCATTCTCAAATTATATCATCTAAAATTAACGCATCATTATATTGTATTTTTTAATCAAAATTCCCAACAAAGATTAATACCCTCAATCATTACCATTTTAAAAAAGTAATTAACTTAAGCTCAGATTGTTAGAGATAAAGCGGGGCGTCGCCGCCTTAATTATTAATTGAATTAATTTATTAATTAATATTAATTAGCCCTGATGAAGTTCAAAGTCTTGCAGCCTGTGTAATGAATGTTTTTGTTGATATATTTGGAGATTTATGTTTTGAATCCTTACTAATAGAATAAACTAATAAGTTAGTTTGTATGTATGTTTGTTCTTTCACGCAAAAACAGCTGGATTAACACATAGGCTACTTTTTTGTCCCGAAAAAATATACATATTTATTACTCTTTCATATTCGAATGGGTGGCATGGGACAGGAGAAGACAGGAGGACAGTATTTTTTGTCAAGTACAACATCATGAGACAAGAGACAACATGACAAGAATAGACAAAAAGAGAAGACAGGACAGAATAGGATATAAGGGGGCTGGACGGGAGAAGCAATATTGTCGACGGCGCGGCGGTCACATTGAATTTAAATATAAAACAGTTAGTATGCAAAATATGTTGTTGATTTTAAGTGGACTCAAAAACTATCTGCACCCGAGTAAAGCCGGGCCCGAAAGTTAGTTTGTCATAAATATTTGTCAGGTTTCATATTTTAAAGGATTGTAACTCAAACCTCGCGCTCAATTTGATGGCAAATATTGTGCAAATATTTCTTACGAGCTCATTTTTTTCTTCGAGATTGTAGAACTACTTTGATTATTAAAGAAAACCAAAAATGAGAAAAATATGGCTGCCAAGTAAAATTAATGTTGCTTTTGTTTTGAAATAGCTGCATGATGAATGATATACCAAAGAATGACTATTGTAAAACTGAAGGGCTTTATATTTCAAGAGGCTCCTTTAGGGCGTTATTTGTCTTGTATGAAATATTAATATAATGTACGCCCTGTATCGATAAATAGTTTTTTAATCTTTGTAAATCAAATAAATAATTTTAAATATTTGAATAATTTTTGAAGTGATTTGTATTGCATTTCATTTAATTATTTATGTAAGTTCGATGTGTTGTATATTTTTATACGAGGTTATATAAATTAATAGACTACAGGCCCGTGGCAAAAAGTGATGGGTCATATGAACCACCAGGAGACCTATATAGTAAGATACAGGGGCATTAAATAATAATATTTAGCACTATGCCGTCACTTGTAAACTGTCCATTTGAGTACAGGTGAGAGTTCAAAAGTACACGAAGTGGGGTACATTTTTGCTTATATATTTTTGTACGGCATTCCTACCATCGATAGATCCATGAAAAATAATAAGAAAACACGTAGTGCCGTACAAAAATAGTGCGCCACAAAATCAGGAGAACGTTAGATTTTCCGGAAATTTTCTCGGTAAATTTGGTCATTTGATTTTATACGGCATCGGTTCCATACAATTTCAATACCTCTTCTAATCCATTATTCCGCAACGCCGTACAAAATCCATGCGACAAGGGAGAAAAATCGGTGGTTGCAACCTACTCCCCTTCAGTGGTCCAGGGGGTGATTTGACGCAACATAAGATTAATTTATTTTGAAAGTGTTTTAGGCATAGATAACGTTTTTTCACATGCCGTAAATTTTTTTTGGTCCAAATGTCTGTAGGACGGAAAAAACTGTCGAAAAATCTATGTAACGAAATATACTTTAGTTTTATATTTGGTATTATATTTTTTGTACGGCATTTAAATACTTTATTTATTTTAAATGCAGTCGCCTATAAAAAATCAATGCCGTACAAATCTCAATGTTCATATTGATAAAATGTTGTGATGTTGAATATATTATTAAGTTGTCGCTATTTATGATGATAAGGTTAATGAAAAGTTATTAAACTCGTACTCCGTATCAGCCAATACACGAGTACGTCCCTCTGCAGGGCACGAGCCTATTCTACAATCGAGAGTACGAATGAGAGTGATTAGGCCATATAGTCCACTATGCTGGTCTAGTGCGTGTTGGCACTCGTACTATTACTTTAATAAGATTATTTTATTTGTAACTTCCTACCTCCCTACTACATTAGTTGCTATTTTTACTATTTATTATACATACTTTGGTAATGATTTATAATAATAATATGTTACAACATTTGTTTTCATTTTTTATGTCACTAAGGAGACTAACCTAATCATTTATGGCTATTTACTGAAATTGTGAAAAATGGTATACTGACATTGCCTAGCCAGTTTTACCTCCTAAAATAATCCCAAAATATATCATTAATAATGGGTCGCGTATTGTCTTGTTATTAAACTAAATTTTAGATTGTGTCAGCACATAACAGTTTAATTAATTATTTAGGAGTAAATGTATTAGGTAATGTCACAGACATGAGATCATGACTTTGTCTGATTTTGAATTTATTTTCGAAAACTATATTTACAAACAAAAATTGTGTAACATAATTAAAAATTATAACATTCGTTGGGTTTTTTTACGATAATATGTGTAAATACCATGAAAACCTTTATTTTACGTTAAAGTGCATAAATATCAAAATCCAGGCAAAGGTAGGGCAGTTGATGATACCTTTATATTTCATTTTTGTATATGTGTATCATTAAACCTATTTAATCACACAATTTAAAAAAATATGTCCACGTTTAAAGTATATTACATCGAAAAGTATTCAAAAATCTTAATACTGAGATAGATAATTTTCAATTTTTGGATAAAATAAACGCTCAGTTTCACTTTATATAGACGGCATAACGATTTATAGATATTAACACTTGTTCTCTTCAAAAACATGTTAATGCCGTACGGTATCAGATGACCATAAAGTACCCCTGAAACGGTAGTGTCATTTTATTCAGCAATAAGTTATTATCTGCATTAAAATGCACGGCATCATTTTTTCTCCATTCATTAACCTGAGTTCTTTTTAAAACAACAATAATATTCAGAAAGTTGCTGTATTTCATTAATCTACGATAATTTAAACTTTAGAAATAATTTGAAAAAAGTCATATTTTGTTTTCCTCCCAATTTTTAACAGAACATTTTTATTGAACGGCTATATTATATAACAATAGTATTTAGCAATATCTTATTAAAAAATAAGTAGCCGTACAGGATCAAATGACCTTACAGCTTTCAAGATCTAATTTGTGATAAATTTAGGTATAATTGATATTATACATTCAAATGAACAAGAATTTTTTGACGGCATGTTTTTAAATAGTAATTTTGAGTGCTACATAATGTTATGAAACCGATGCCGTACTTTTTCACATCACACCCTGGACCACTGAAGGGAAGTAGGTTGCAACCACCGATTTTTCTCCCTTGTCGCATGCTTTTTGTACGGCGTTGCGGAATAACGGATTAGAAAAGCTATTGGAATTGTATGCAACCGATGCCGTATAAAATCAAATGACCAAATTTACCGAGAAAATTGCCAGAAAATCTAACGTTCTCCTGATTTTGTGGCTCACTATTTTTGTACGGCACTACGTGTTTTCTTATTATTTTTTATGGATCTATCGATGGTAGAAATGCCGTACAAAAATATATGACCAAAATGTACCCCCCTCCGTATGCTTTTGAACTCTCACCTGTACTCAAATGGACAGTTTACAAGTGACGGCATAGTGCTAAATATTATTATTTAATGCCCCTGTATCTTACTATATAGGTCTCCTGGTGGTTCATATGACCCATCACTTTTTGCCACGGGCCTGTAGTCTATAATATTTTGTTTTATTACGGTAAAAACAAGGTTGACTTAAGCTAAACCATAAATTAATTACAACCTTACATTCTTATTTATTTACCGTAATTTTTACCATCTCAAACCAACAAAGCTGTAAATAGTTGCCCAAGTTAAACATACTATTTTATTTACTAACAAATTATTTACCTCTTTATACACGATAAAAACTATAAATCTTGATAAGGACGGAATTCACACAATAGCTCGGAGTGGCATAAAATATTTACAACGTAATCCTAGTAATAATATAAGTATAAGTTGGTACAAATGTTTGTATGTTTGTTGAATAAATTGTTTAGATCATTGAATGAATTTGAATGAAATATTGTAAATGTAAAATATTTTTGGATCCATTTAGTGTTATTTAAGTAAAATATTTATTTAGAGATAAAGTACAGATAAACTATTATCCTGGCAAACACCTGTTTTTTTATTTTTATTATATTGTCTAGAAATGTTGTAAAATTATTGATCTAAATTTTGTTACTCGAGTAAATTAATACATTAGCAAAAAACAATCATCTATTTACATAGTTTCACCTACGAAATTAGTGAAAAATTTACACAATAGTAAAATATTTTAATAATTTCTAAGGCCGAACCCGCAGGCAAAAGTTAGTTCTTATAACTTATAGCAACCTATCCAGACTTGAAGTGGGATTGCTATATATTATGTCCTCTTGTTTTTCTAGGTCCTATTGTTCACGGACTGGATTTTGGATAGACTTGCTAAAAGTGTGCCAATTTTATAGATGTTCGCGCTGGTGCCAAGTTCCTTTAGATTTTGTAGTACATTATTCGTAACTTTAAGGGATTTATTTTTAAAATCACTTACTTATTATGATAAGGGTTATATTGGTTATATTATACAACACAAATTACATATGGATTAAATAAAACAAACAAAATTAAAATACAATTAAAAAATATATATTTGACAACCTCCGTGTCGTAGTTGGTTAGACGCCGCGTGTGAAACGAGAGGCCGCGGGTTCGATCCCCGCACCGAGACAAATATTTCTTCCGGGTCTGGGTGTTTGTGAGACCGAAAAGTCTCTCGTAGTTCCTGATACCCACGACACAAGACTCGTTCTTAGTGTGGGGTCAGGACCATGTATGTGACTGTTGGGTGTTATTTATTTATTAATTTATTTATTTAATAGTAGGTACAACGCATGACTACATCGCATTAAGCGATTACTATTTCTATCTTTAATTCTCTGTATATTTTGATAAATTTCTTTTATTGAAATCTCAGTTACATAACACGGAGTCAGACTCAATACAATTTTTCGTACGTCCATATAAATTGTACCCACAAATTCTACAGCGAGGTCTCTACCTATTATTCCATAGTAACCATCGCATAATATTCAAACAAAACCCCTCAAATTTTACAAAAAACTTGCAAACCGTAAAAGCTATCCAACCGTGAAACATTACAAAAGGATTTGGGTTAAATCTGACGCCCACGACGTGTTATGGGGTTTACGTGTCAATAATTGTCGTATAAAATGGTGATAGGGCCCCATACTCGTATCCGATACGGGTGAAGTGTTATGTGCTTCGTAAAAATCGGTTGAGCGTGTTTTTTCGTGAAATCATTGCGATGACACACATTGTATCGATGTTCAAATATAAATAGTTATTTTTATACGCTTTTTTATCTTTGCTCGGGAACTGGCAGTTGTATGTTTTAGATATACAAGTGAGAGAATTTATGGAGCTATGAAACTTTGGTGTTCAATTATGTGTGGTGATAAAGAGTACCCAATTGTAATACTCGTTATAGGACATTATTGGTAGAACTACAGCGTAGTTATCTTGGAGTACTTGGAACATTGATACATCAATGTTAGTGTTATTGTGTTACAGAAAAAAATGTTTCAGATAAAGCATGAGATTATAAATAAATAAATTACCTCTTAATAGCACTTTCAGTTAGAGGCCTGTGCCCTGCAATGGGACGTATATGGTCTAGTACAGAACGTGTCTGTACAAGCTTAGAGAAGCTTCTAGACCAACGCATAAATAAAAGGAACCAGAAAACTACAGCAAAAATCCCTGTTCACCCTTGGTTGATAACAATTCCCGTCCCATCATCCAAATGAGCTGGATCTGTGTTTACAAAACAAACCAGTCTTGAAACTAATTCCGTGACAAAAATACTCAGCAAAATAAGGTTCGGCCATCGCAAGATCAGTACATCAGGTACGCGTCAGATAACTAACAGTAGAAAACAAGATGGCGCGACACTCGCTTAAACTCTAAGCTAACTTGCGAACTTCTTACGCCTTTCTAGACATTAGAAAATAAACCTGAGTGGAATGTCCGTTGTTGGGGATCGTACGGGAATTCTAGTAAAAATGTTGAAGTGTGGAGACTCCACTGTTTCTCTTTGACGCAAATTCTATATTTATAGATGAGATTGTAGATTACATTTGTAGGATATTATTGTGTTAATGATTATTGTGTTTTGGTTTAAAGGACATTGTAGCCAGAGTAAATACCGGACATGTTGAGACTTAACATTTTATATCTCAGCATGGTGAGCGCAGTGGAATGCCAAGCATTGTTTTATAATTCGAGGTGTTGTTTGGTTTTGCTACTGTTTATGAGTGGTCGTATCGCTTACTATCAAGCGAATAACATGCTCGTCTTACCATGCATTGCAATTAAAAAGTGACAATAAAAGGGCCCAGCATGGCTGGCTAGTAACTTTGCTATTAATAAATAAAAATAAACAGAAGTCTTATACGAGATAATGGAAGCACGTTACATTAACCGCACGTCCATTAAAAAGAGCAGTAATAATTAATGATTAAACAGAAAAACCGAAGGAATTACAAAAGCTATGCATTCCTTTTAAAAAGGAAGATCCTTTTTAGTGTTGAATACCACTCTTACGAGAAAACAAATACGAAAATAAAATATATTCTAGCGAATATCTCTTAAGCCAGTAATGTTTGAGCGACATAACTTGCCTGCCTTTGTAAAGAAATTTCAGAATGCGAGGCATTCTTTCCAAAATCGCTCTCATATCGTCAGCTGATTGAAGAATAAAACATTGTATGAATAATACAATTAAACATGTCTGTTTTTCTGTAGATAAGGATATAATGACTATTTGTTATAAAACCAATCCATAGCGTCGAATTAATAGTACAATAGGTTTAAAAAGCTACGGAATGGAACCGCGACCACATGTAGAATAATAGAACTACTTTGTCTCTCTCTCTCCCTATCATCAGCCACAGGAAAAACGCTGCTTAATATAGACATAACATAATAATAAATAGGTGAATGACGCTTTAGAGATTAGATCCCCAAGCTACAGCATACATAGCTTCAGTTGGGACTAGTGCCACATGCAATTGACCGACCTTAATCATGACCTATGACAAGCCTATCGCAATTTACGCCTCATATTCCTCTCAAGTGTAGTTACTTCTACACTTACATTCATATTTAAGTACATACATACATAATATGTATCATTATGCGTGAATGTTTTATAACAAAAGTACAGCTTACACCAGGTCTTTTCACAACAATAATATTGGTACAATAAGTCAAAAACATATCAACTTAAGGTGAAGCTTATGAATAATAATACACATTATTAACCTCAATTCGTTATATAATTTCAGAACGTAATGGGATAAATATTGATGACTACGAATTATATGAGGTCTCTGACAATACACGGTAGTGTTTTTTTTTTGCAATAAATGTTGAGACGAACCTGCCGTTCAACTGGTGGTAAGCGATACGACCGCTCATAAACAGTAGCAAAACAAAACAACACCTTGAATAACAAAGTAATGCTTGTACGTACAATGTATGTACGTCAAAATTCTCGTCCAATAATGGACATGAACCAAACCGTAAGAAACAAAGTTTGGTTGTGTGAGCGGCAAGGCGAGTTGATGTTTTCACAAGTTCAGGCGGCCAGAACCTCGCCCCGGTGACACAGCGAAATGCACGCAGAAGGATTATACTGCTTTGTCATTAATTAACACGGTCTTTGTTCTCCGTTTCTTCGTGGCACGGATTTTGTAGCTCATGTAGAAGATTTATATAATTACAACAGTTTTATTCATTAATTCATTGTCACTATTTGTGTTTTTTCATGTGCATTACTAGTATATGTCTAAAATAATATAGCTATGCTTTGAATATTATTTCAATATAATTGAGAGCAATTTTTGTAGTATCGACATTAATAAAAACAATATTCACATTTTGCTATGTATTCACAATTTCCTCATAATTTGACTCAATGTAAACTTAAAAAAAAAACAAGCACTAAAGTGTCAGAGCGTTTCATTAACCTCTGAGCATTAACCCCATCCACCAGCTGATCTTAAACTACTGTGATATTCCATTATTTAAAAAGTGAACGCAAATGATCGTTCTAATAAAATATTCATATCATTTATCTCGAACAAAACATAAATTATTCAAACAATATTTCCAGTTGAAAATAAAACATCTGTATTCATCCCGTTGTGGTCCACTAGGGACCCGAGAGGACCCCAAACGTGGATTATATTAAGTTGCGAGCACAGCAAATGTTGTGCCGACCCCACACGCTTAGGTAAATCCGACCTGTCTTACACGAACCTGACAAATACCACGCGAGGGATTCGGATTTTTACCCGCGACAATTTCGTGTTTATTGTCAGATAATTACGGTTGAGTACTTTCTTGGGTTCGTGTTTCATATTCAGATTTTCACTTTTCAAAACATACGTAAACTCACGACTTTTTCCTAGAAGGCGTGGGCAGAGAGTGCCACTTATATTTCGCCTTGTATGTTCCGTCTCACGATGTGATAGAGGACCTATCGGCTATCCACGAACCACCACGAACCTATCGCCATATCACAAATTCCTAACTGATTGATAATGAATAGAAAAATCCAATATCATGCCGTAGAACAACTACGCCACCGAGGCAGCCACTTTTCAAAATCAGATAAATAAAGTTATTTGCAGTTGGAATCTTTGAAAGTATGTTGGTTACTTCGTTAATCTTGTAGGAAAGTAAAATTTAAATTGACTTTGTGCAAGACGTTAAAAAGCCTAAACTAATCAATAAATTATTGTGAATTGACTAAAATAGAAGTGCATTAAGAGGTAGTTAGCAGCATAATTGTTCCATGCACACAGGTAAAAACCATCACAAGTAATGAGCTGTTCGCTTGTCTGATGGTATTAGCAAGCACAAAAATTCAATGAACCTACTAAAGAATCAAATGTTTACTTAATTTATTTTCACACTAATTATTATAAATATCGGGTTTTAAAAATATATCATAAGCGCGGATATCGCGGATTAGGTTTAATTTTCAACTTCCCACCGTTTACATAAGATCGATTCGATCTCATAAGATATACATTTTCCATTTTAAATTATATTCCATTTTTTGCTCATAGAGAGAGAGAGAGAGAGTAAAAATAGGGAAAAAATAATATATTTTTCTTCAAATAGAGCAGTCAAAAACGAAAAGAGTTTCAAAGCTCACTGGTAGTTAAAGAGATTAGCGCTACCAAACAAACTCTTCAACTTTATTAACATGGATAATAAACAAGCTCATACATTCCAGCTGCATATTCCACAATCGCCCCGCAAATTAATAGACAGCGTTGTAATCATAATATACTTTAATTTCCTTGAAACTATTTAAATGAAAGTGGTAAATTGAAAAAAAAGTCAGTAATATAATTGAAACTTAATTTTCCAACAACAAGAATTTAATTTCCTCTCAGCGTAGCCAAGTTTAAAGAAATAAAGAGAGTCGTGTATCAAAAGCGTTAATCGGATTTGAGTCTTCCATTGTCAGGATTAGCGAGATGACCATGAATGAATATATTTAGAGACTTTTTCCTTTATTTTATCAATTATCTTTCGACAGAATTTTCTTGATCATAATTACACAGATGCATATAATAAAGTCAGTTTGAAGGCATAGCGGCAACGCGATGTAATGGTGGAAAACCCGACATTCCAACATATAAGTATAATTTATATTATATTATATTGCAGTAACCATCAAGTGTATAGAATTTATTTCTCCGTCTCAACATAAAAAAAATGTTTCAGTTATGTTCATTGGGAAAAAAATTTGTTTGCGGCAAATTACCATTTTAAATGTAGCCAACTGCTATGCATTAATATAGAGCAGGTTTCATTTAACATCGTGGTATTATCCGTTTAATTTAGCTAGCATTGTCACCGTACAAAAATCATCCAGGAAAATTGTTAACTTATTTTTCTAGAGTAAGTAGTTTATCCTCACAAGATGTTTCCTTTATTGATGCAATGATTGGTTCTAAACGTATTTTATTTCGGCCCAATCCCTGTGGGAAAAGCCTTTGTAAAGAGGCGGAGAAATCTCTCGAAATCTTAAGTATTGTACGCTGTATTTCGAGAAACATTTAAGTAAGATTATGCTTTGAACATTGTTAAAGATATCTTTATACTTGGCTTTTGTGAATTCTTATAATGGGATAATAAAGTTTATTTATCTTAAGTGATATTTGGACACGGGATGGGAGGAAATATTTTTGTTTTTCTAAGTTACGTGTGTATTTATAGCTTATATTATTTATGAAGGAAAATCATTGTGCTAAAGCCCATAGACTTTCCACAAACTTTAGCGACGGAAAATCCTGTAAAGAACTTAGCCTATAAGTTTCCCTTTATTAATTTCAAAATTATAGAGAATAAAGTAACTCGTTCTAGCTCAACGTGGACTACAACCCTATTCTTAGAAGGATTGATGTAAAGGATAATGGAAAGCAAATAAAAAAACTGCAACAGCAATTAAATTCTTGTTCGCCGACCCCAAGTAAGTTACGGTTATATTTTTTTCTACATAATGGACTAGAAAGTAATCTTACGGTTGAGCGCTGGTGCATGAAAAAAGCTAACCCCAATCATTACGACTCGCCGCTATGAAAAATATTTGTACATATTCTATCATAATATGCGAAGCCATTAACCCCTGATCGATCAGCGTGGTGAACTATGGCCTAAGCCCTCTCAACAAAACTAATCAAAATAAGTTCGGCCCTTAGTTAAGCGTATACGGGCTAATAAAATAATAGTACATATTACGATATACGTATCCTTTCAAAAACTGTCTATGTATTCTATCGTCTGTTCCTCAGGGAGTGCTCCGAGGAATTGTTTCAGATGGTACCACCGTCACCTTTTTACCATTGCACCACCTGGAAGCGTACCGTTTACAAACGATACGTTTCCAGCGTTCTTTCTTACCACGCACATGTAAACTCTGGAATGAACTCCCTGCATCGGTTTTTTCTGAACGCTATGACCTATTTTTCTTCAAACGATGCTTAAAGAGAGTACTCTCCTTAAAGTAGGCAGTGACGTTATTGTGCTGGTTCCCTGGCGCTGCAAAGGTCCATGAGAATCAGTAGCCGCTTACCATCAGGCAGGCCGCAAACTCGTCTGACTATAAAGGGAATAAAAAAACAGGATTTTATAAAATTCTATAAGATATTTAGGCGCATATTCACATGCTCAAGAGAATAATTTAATATTGAGTCGAATTCAGGTAAAGTCCCTTCTAAACTTAACAACCAAATCCCTCTTATATTTATTTTTAGAAGGTAATATTAGTTAGAGATAGGTGAAAAATAATTCTCGTTGAAAAGCGTGCACTCCAACACTACCCATTCAGTACACATCTTGAACGCATAAAGGGGGTGGAAAATTTAATCTCACGATGACAAAACAATGCGTGCTCGGTGGCGGAGGGTTTTCAATTAAAAATCTTCAATACAACCCCTGCGTCGGGGCACCTCACACGTTTCAATGCCCCAATTAAACACGCCATTCTGTTAAGGGTTAATTAAGAAGAAAATTATCTCCTCAAACAGCGCGCGGATGCGATGTGAGGTGCAGGTGGGGAGAGGTCGCGTTTATGGTACGAGTACTACTTCCCTCAATGGTAGAGGAGGCCCATACCCTGCAGTAGGACGTATAGGGGCTGATACATACATAAATACGCTGCTGTTATAAGACAAACAGGCAAATATAAAATTGTGGTCAAATAAATTGTACCTAAGTGGGAAACATTTACATGTATATCGAGTATAATACGAGTAAATTTCAAAGAAAATCATCCGTAAATACTACAATAAATTTCCAGAGATAGGGTATTGTTTTCAAGAAATTTGTTATTACATTTATTGTTGTTTTTTATTGTCGAGCCAATTCTAAAAACGCTTAAGCCTACGCTATCGCTTTCGCTCATAACTTATTCTACGTTATAAACTGAACGACCGCTTCTTGGTGAAATATGGGAGAAATTCCGTCAGTAACTGTGCAACCGATTTATACGTAATGAGATGTACGGAACATGCATAGTGTGTTTAAAATAAATAAATAAAGCACATCATTCGCATACATAGTCCTGACCCCGCACTAAGATCGAGTCTTGTGTCGTCGGTATCAGGAACTACGAGAGACTTTTCAGTATCATAAAACCCAGACTCGAAAGACTTGTCTCGATGCGGGGATTGAACCCGCGGCCACTCGGCGAAAATCATTGGTGTGGCAGGAAATATTGATTCTAACTTTAACAACAGGGAAAATGTGAATAGGGACTAAGCTCGTCTTGTTTTTTTTTTATGAATGAAATCATTAACTTTTATAATTAATTTTCAATAAAAACATATTACGTTTTGTCTTTTTACTAAAGCAGTTTCTTTCATACCTAATCTCCCCATTATCTTGAGCTGAAACACATTACACCTGACCTTTTAAAATAACAAATAGGGCAAACAAAAATGTGTACAAATTACATTTAGTAACAACATTAAAAGATAATTTATTTTTACCAAAGTTTTTACCAACTTTGATCTTTATAGATGCTTAGCGTGATCCCTAATTATGTTTTAATATCTTTCATCATTAGTTGGAAGTTTGTTTTATGCATCGAGGGAGATGTTATTCGATAAAAGTTTATCAAATCCTTTATAGGTGAACGTCCCACTGCTCTGTCGCTAATAATTCAGCGTCAGCGATCTGCGAGCGATAATTCCATGGGAGCCATTAAATGAGCGTCTTTTGGGCTTGATTTTTTAAAAGTTGGGTATTTTTTTTTAGTTCCTCAATAAGTCACAACTAAGGGTGCATTTTGTGAAAAGAAGAGTTATTCTCAGACGAAGTATGACTTAAATTAAAATGTCTTACATCAAAAAAAAGAAAAGTCGGTATGAATCGAGTTATAGGACCGTTTTGGTAGTGCTGTAAGTTTTATTTTGTTATGATTTATGATTTATGAGATTGAAGTTAAGACCCTACATAACAAAATTACGTCACTAGAAGAACAAAAAAGGAAGAATAACATATTTTTTTTCGGTATAGAAGAGGCACAAATTAGCGAATCTCTAATAGAAACAATTATAAAATTACTCGAAAAAGACATGCACATTTCCATAAGCCCCAACGAAATAAATAATGCTTATCGATTGGGAGAAAAGAAGGAAAACAAACCGCGCCCTATCCTCGTAAACTTCATCACAAACTAGAAAAGGAACGAAGTGTTTAAAAACAAAAAGAAACTACGATCCGAAATCTACATAAAAGAAGATCTCAGCAAAGAAACATTGGAAAAGAGGAAACTGCTTCTGCCTGAGCTAAAGGAAGAACGAAAAAAAGGTAAGATCTGTTTCTTTGTGAAAGACAAAGTAGTAATTAAACAATCCAAAGAAGACATAAGAGACAAGAGGAAAAGAGAGGGCACCAGCTCCCCAAACAAATCTCCTAATCATCAACCTACTCCAGCAGCAAAGAAGCTCAACAAAACAAACTTGGTAGACTACGTAGCACGGGGCAGATCTGCATCTCTATCGGCAATACCCTCAACCCAAAAAAACGCCCAATAGACATCGACAACGGAAAATCAAACCTTACCACAAAAAAGTATATACCCATAGAAACATGCAAAACCAACACCCCAAGACGGTTGGTCACCGCGGGGAATTGCGACCACTACCCTCCAATTACTACCTCCTTGCCTCTAATGAATGTCTTCATAAATAAGAAACAACTGAATTCCAAAAACTTACATATTGCTACATACAACACACTCTCCTTAAGAACCGAAGAGAGCTTACAAGAGCTTCTATACTCCTTGGAAAGTATCAAGTGGGACATCATAGGATTAAGTGAAGTAAGAAGAAATGGTGAAGCCATCGAAGAACGTAGTCAAGTTATACTGTACCATAAAGGTGAAATTCCAGGAAGAAATGGAGTGGGGTTCCTAATCAAGAAAGAACTAAAGAAATTTATTGTAGAAATAATAGGCATATCAGATAGAATCGCTATACTGAATATTAAAATACCACCGGGGAATGAAGTATGGTCCATAGTACAAATATACTCACCAACCGAGCAATCAACCACTTCCGAAATTGATTTTTTCTATACATCTCTTAATAACGCCTTAAAAGACCACGCATACAAAAACTGCATCGTGATGGGCGATTTTAACGCACGAGTTGGCCAGCCACGGATTGGAGAAGATTATGTACTAGGGCCATACAGTAGTGGGAAAAGAACTAGAAACGGCCAAAAACTGATGGAAATGGCTTTCGAAAACAACATGAAAATAATGAACAGTGTATTTAAAAAAAAAGATTCCAGAAGATGGACTTGGATATCGCCAGATGGCCGATATAGAAATGAGATAGATTACTTTCTAACAAATAGACCGAAATCAATTTACGATTGTGGCACCATTGCTAATCTAAATTTCAATAGTAATCATAGAATGATCAGAGCACGTCTGAATACATCATCTAGTTTAAGGTTAAATAGACCCTTCAAAATTAAATCAGCCACAATAAACAACAGAACAAGAATAGCCACCATCAAAGAAAACCTCAAATCTGTGACGGAATCATCTCTTCAGCACTTAGACACCCAACAGAAATATAACACTATAAACGAAATACTAACGGCACGATCAGGAACTAGCTGCAAAGGGAAAGAACAGACTAACAAACACATATCAGAAGAAGCAAACGAACTCCTAGAAAAAAGATCAAAATTAATTAGAATGGAAAACAAAACAAAAAATATCAGGAAACAAATAGGAAAAATAAGCAAAGAAATAAAAAGCCAAATGAGAAAAGACAGAGAACAGTTTAGACTCATGACTTTTGTAAACCACATAAATAAGACGGGAGGAATAAAAAAGGCGCTTAAGTTCTTGTCTGATAAAACGACCTGGATACCTAAAGTAAAAGATCGAAACAAAATAAAAACTAAAAGATCTGACATACTATCAACAGCTACAAGATTCTACGAGAACCTTTATTCGAGCAAGAACAAAATTAAAAATACAGATTTAGACAGCAACGATAATGTACCACCTATTCTAGTAGACGAAATAATTAAAGCAATCGAAACACAGAAGAAAGATAAAGCTCCCGGCCCTGATGGGGTTAATAATGAACTACTTGCTGACTGTAAAAGCGTCATTGCACCAATATTAAAATACATTTTCGACGACGTAGTAAACACGGAAAAAATTCCAACACAATGGACCACATCGTCGATCATCCTACTTCACAAAAAAGGAGACAGGGACCAAATCAACAACTACAGACCAATTAGCCTTATGTCCAATGTCTACAAAGTTTTTGCAAAAGTGATATTACTTGCTATAACTTACAGCGAATAACTAAAACTTTAGACGAAAATCAACCCAAAGAACAGGCGGGATTCAGGACGGGCTACTCGACACTCGACCATATACATACAGTAAGACAAATTTTCGAAAAGACTAAAGAATTTAATATGCCATTTTACTGCTGCTTCATCGATTATAACAAGGCATTCGACTCAATAGAGCACGAAAACATTTGGAATTGTTTGAAGAAACAAGGAGTCGAACACAAGTACATCAGAATCATAAAAAATATTTACACCAACAGTACAGCTAAAATCAAACTAGAAAAAGAGGGGAAAGAAATAAAAATAAATAGAGGAGTAAGACAGGGTGACCCGCTTTCGCCTAAACTGTTCACTGCTGTGTTAGAAGGAATCTTCCGAAAACTAAATTGGGACCAGTATGGACTAAATATAAACGGGGAACTACTATCACACTTAAGATTCGCTGACGACATCATATTATTCGCCATGACAAAAGACCATCTACAAAGCATGCTCATAGACCTAGAACGAGAAAGCAGCAAGGCCTACGCCTGACAATGAACGCGACAAAAACAAAAGCCATGACAAACGCATCAGAAGAAAACATCATTGTTAACGGAAATCGGATTGAGTTTGTCAAAGAATACACCTACCTGGGTCAACAAATATCAGCAACCGATATGATGTCAAAAGAAATAGACACAAGAATTGCGCAAGCTTGGAAATGCTACTGGGGGTTCAAGGACTTAATGAAGAATACCGAAACTAAGATGAACGTCAAAGCTAAGCTATACAATACCTGTGTACTCCCAGTCTTGACATACGGCTGCCAAACTTGGGCACTCACCAAAGAACAAAATAATAAACTGAGAACCTGTCAGACAGCAATGGAACGAAGCATGTTAAATATAAGGAAATCTGATAGAATAAGAAACAAAACAATTAGAAAACGCACAAAAATCGAAGACGTAACAACAAGAATTAGGAAACTAAAATGGAAGTGGACCGGTCACATAATAAGAGGCACTGAAAAGTGGACCAAAAATATAATGTCTTGGTACCCAAGAAACAGTAAAAGAAATAGAGGCAGGCAGTTCCGAAGGTGGGAAGATGAAATTAAAAAGACAGCAGGAAAAACATGGACAAGGACGGCGCTAAATAGAACGAAGTGGAAAGAGATGGAGGAGGCCTTTGCCAAAATAGGGCAAACAGACCAAGTTGTCGATGTTACTGACTCGAAAGAGTCATTAGGTTAAGTTAATAATTGTAAAAGTGTAAATTGTCTGAAATAAAGGCTTATATTATTATTATTATTATATGACCGAACAAATCTTAAAGTATGGAGGCTGCTTCAGCAGTTCGCATTACAGATCTGTTGGGAATCTTTGTTCAAAACTGGACTTCCTATGGTACAAGATGATTATGAAATATTATTACATAAGCATTTAATGTCGCAAGGATTTATTTATTTATTTATTCTTTATTGCATATAATAAATATCACAGTAAATAAAGACATTGAAGCATTAAAGTAAAAATGACGGTCCTATCACACTAAGGCGAACTCTACCAGACAACCATTGGATGGATTTAGGAGGAGAAAGAAAGGACAGTAGATATAAAGGGAATAAAATCTAAAATAAATAATAACATTAATTCATAAATATATAGATACTAAAAATATATAAACGGGTACCGCCGTTATATTATGTAGATGTTGAGCCTCCTATGTCAAAATAACGTTGCACCGTCACATTTTCAGATTTACCTTTTCCTGGCTCGTATATCTTGAAAAGTTAAATATAACATGGTAATTATGGAAGGTCGGGTGGACATGCAAATTAATATTTGCATATTTTGCCTTTTTCGGCTGATTATGCATATTCCACGTGATATATTCATCCCATTTACGTATGTTTGGGTTATTTTAAACATATTTTGTGGGGACGAAACAAATAGACGACACCTCCCTTAGGTAATTAATGGGTTGTTCCCTTCGATCAAATATATACTAGATACACAGTTCCCTGTAAAAGTTCTGTTAAAAAGTGGCACGGATGCATGACATTAAAAAGAGTAAACAAAAAGATCACATATTCCAAATATATTAACACAAATTCCACCTTATTCCTGGAGCTTAAAGTAGCTTTTCACATAATATTGTCTAAAGTTCTGCGACGTTTTGGAAGCAACGGTTGGTGCGTGACTGAAGGCGAAAGAGTGCTTAAAGCACTCTTTTTTGGTGCCATTTTCTAAGCGCTCATGTTGTATCTAGTGTATATTTGATCGAAGGTTGTTCCCATTGATTATCGACTTATAAGAGTAAATATCATCTTAAGATTGACAGAATTATGTCAGCCTGCTTGAAAGTGAATGTATTCCGACTCATCTTGGAAGACTTCCCAATACTATAAGCTACATGACCAATCCCAAGATAAACGGGTATTCAAGATGAGTTTTCACTACATAGTATAAAACAAAGTCGCTTTCTCTGTCCCTATGTCTCTTTGTATGCTTAAATCTTTAAAACTACGCAACGGATTTTGTTGCGGTTTTTTTTAATACATAGAGTGATTCAAGAGGAAGGTTTATATGTATAAAACGTACATATTATTGTAAAGAAATTTTATGCACCCGGGCGAAGCTGGGTAGGTCCGCTAGTCCTATATAAAGGTCACTACATCTAGTGTTCTTTAGGCGAACACGAATATCCTAATACTAGAAAAATTTAACTAACTCAGAACGTCAATGGACAAATTATTGTTCCCAAACGCAAAATATATTTTCAATCCACCAAATTCAACAATAAATCCAAAACTTAATACATCGAAACAAAAATAAATTTACCAATTGAAACATTCATTTCTGTAAGTGAGTCAACGAATTGTGAAGTGTCTCGTGAGTCGTGACCCATAACTTATTGATGTAAGTGCATCAGACGATTCTACAGGCGTTATGTGATTTCGTTTGAGTCACTCTGATCACTGTACCTTTCGGATATGACCTTTGTTATGTTCTCCAGTTCAACCTTCTTACTATTTGGATCTTTTAATTTTACTACTTGTATATACACGTTAGGTAGGAAATATGGTTTTAATTACTTAAGAATTTATTCCACTTCCGAAACGATTGATATTGATAAACTAAAACAAGAAAAATATCAAGAATTTGATACTTTTAGAAATACATAATTATTGGAACGATAAACAATTAATAACATAAATTTTCCTTTCAGTGAATACAAGTTAGAACCTTTGCAATTAATCCCTACATTATTACTATCATTATTAAAAGCTTATTGCATAAGTTCAAGCTGGTATAAAGCGTTATAAAGGTAGGAATAATGTTATTACAATAATTATAACATTATTCCAGAAATCCCAATTATGACTTCACTAAGCTGTTAAATCCGCACATAATATTACAGTTGAATAAATTGTGCGGCCCCGAAACGTGATTATTTACGTAATAAATTATAGTTGGGCCATAAGGTTTAATCTCCCAAGTGTCTCGTTACCACAGCACTAAAGCGGCATTTAACGTCGGTATTATGGCCCCGCTATACGCCCATTCTATGGGGAATATTCATGGTCAGCATTTCACGAAGATGTCTCGATTAATGAGCTCTTCAATATACCTTAAGAGAGCTATCGGGCACATTAATAACCCAGAAACGGGACATATTGGAGGAAAATAAAGCCAATATTGCGGCCAACTTGTTGGGCCACATGGTAGGGAAATAACCTAAAACATATTATGCGTATTCATATACGATTTTGCTTTTTCTTACTAAGCTTTTCTCTGTTTATTACAAGCTATTAAAAGATAATAATATGATGTTTCCAAACGATGTAAAATACGAATATATTTCTTAGCTTTTCTCGTGTTACACAACATCCAATTAGGTTAATAAGTAACTTCGCAAAATAAATTTTAAAATAAATAACATCATTTTGATTTATTTCTATATTCACAACAAAACCCACATTACATTATTTATAAAAGTTAGACTCAGAACATGTGTTAATTAAAACAAAACTACTTACATTCCAACATTATTTTTCACACCAAAAGAATTGCCTCCAAAACTGTAACTCGATTTTAATTAAACGCCATAATTTATTCGAAAATTCGCTTGAAACTGCACAAAAAGTTTGCCAATTTCGACGGCAGTGTGTCCCTAGGGTGGGCTTAGCGTTGCAGGCGAAAATTTCCCGATAAAATTATCATAATGATGCCTCGCAACGAGAGCTCCGGGAACGAACCTACACCCGCCGTGTACTTTTAATGTGTGGAATAATAGCCTATTGAGCTTTCCGCACAAGATTTTGGGGGCTAGTGCCAAAAAGTTGACAAATGTGGCAGTTTTTGTTGGAATTTATTTACATGATCGCCGTGGAGGGGCCATTCAAGAGTCTCTTTTCAGAGATGAGTCACAATAAAAAACACGTATCTTTGATGACAAAGACGAATTCGGGAATCATAGTTGCACTTTCCATCTGAGTAGTTGCATATATAATTTCACTTACCTGTAACAAGAAAAATATTTTTAATATTTACTATAGGATTTTAAAAAAATCGTATGTTGAGTTACAAATTATAATAATTTATAAAATGTACCTTCTTTATGAGATGGGCTTTGAACTGAAAATTCCGATGTTCTGAACAATCCGCTAGATAATATTAATATCACTCACCTGAAACAAGGAACAACATATCTTTCAAGTCTCATCATCAGTCATAATTTATGTGTACCTAATTTTTTAATTAACGATTGCCTCGGTGGCGTAGTTGTACTAAGGTACGCTTGCAAAGCTGAGGTCTCAGGTTGGAATCCTGAGTCGGGCAAAGTGATGTTGGATTTTTCTATTCATTATCAGCCCGGAGTCAAAAATTTGTGCCCGATATGGAGATAGGCTCAACACCTATCACATCGTGGGACGGAACATACAAGGCGAAATGTGGGTGTCCAGGCACCTCTACTTACCCCTTCTGGGAAAAAGGCGTGAGTTTATGTATGTATTCAGCTTAAAAGGTGTCCCAAACCCTCTTCAAAAATTGAAAACT